>CM057341.1:25675412-26986043 GCA_030015575.1 Agapanthus africanus
CCTTGAACCTCTATATCTATCTACTTTCTATTTTATTATGTTTATGTTTCTTAAAAACCTACCTAAAACCCCTAACCCAATTTTTAAACCCCAATTAAAAACCCTCAGCCCAAAACCAAACCTCTCATTTCTTTTTCCTCCCGAGCCCGGCCCACGAGCCCATACCCGAACCCTCACGCCCGAACCCTCGCACCCCCCCACTCCCTTCTTCTTCTTCTATTCACTTTCTTTTTCCCGCTCAATTCCCTGCTTCTCCCGAGACCCCGCGCCCACTCCCCCACGACCCACGCCCATGACTCTTTCTCAGCCCGCGGACCCGCTTCACCCCTAACGACCACGTCCTCGCCTCCCTCAACAACCCCAACGGCTTTCCTTTCCCTCCCCCCCCCCCCCCACTCGCACTTACCCCTGCAAGACCCGTGCCCTCCAACAGCCACGACTCAGCTATGGGCCTAACGTCTCCCCGAGATCTCTTTCCCCCGAATCCTCACCTGCTCTCCTTGCCTCGACCTCACCTCCACCTTCACCTCGCCTTCATCTCGTCACGCTCTCTGTCTTCTCTCTCTTTCCCTCGAGCTCACTTCACCTTCTCCAACTCTTCTCCATCTCCCACTGCACCCGAGCTCCCCATCGCTTCCTCTCACCACCTCCTCGACATCACCCCACCTCACGACGAACTACCCCAAGCCCAGCTACCTCCAACGTCCCCGAACCCAACGACCCAGAACCCGCAGCCCCGACCTCATCGTCATCGTCGCCGCCTCATCGTCATCGTTAACCAACCCAACGCCCTCTCCTCTCTCCTCTTTCCCCCTGCACACCGAGAAAACCCCGACCCCAAGAACCCCGCACCCGCCACCATGACTCCACCTCCGACGACCCTCCTCTCAACCTAACCCGGCAGCACCACCAAGCATCCAACCCGCCCCCGAGCTCCACCTCAACCACCGGCGATCCCGGCGCACCTCCGACCTCCACCACGAGCTCCTGACCTCGCCGCAACCTTCAGCTCCTTCTCCCTCACCCCATCACCAGAAAAGCACCCGAGAACCCCATCCCTTGAGCCACCCTGAGCATCATCGCCCCCCACCTTCGACGACCACCAGCACTGCCGACCTCGCGGAGTCGCCGTTAGCCGAGCCCAACCGAGCTTGCTGCCATTGCTGTTGCCCGTGCTAGTTCCTGTGTCGCTGCCGTTGTCGTTGCCTATGCTGGTGCTCGTGTCGTTGCCGCCTTTACCGTGTCGCCGTCGTTGTGCTGTCGTCGGGCAAGTTTTGGAACTTGCTTATCATGCTATATTATATATATATATATATTGTTTGAGTTCTTAATTAAATACCTAGCTCAAGCAAAGAAAATTCTTTCTTGAAGACCTGAAAGGCCAAAATCTAACGGAATACAATCGCAGGATAATAATTATACCTAAACATGATTATATCAAAATCATTGTAGTTAGGTCTCAGATGATTAAGTTACAAATGCAAGTGATTTCTCACTGGCTACTCATGCTAATTGTGTATACCATAATTATATCTCGACGTCGTAATTTTATTGACGAAATTTAATATATATAACGTATCATATTTGATTGTACTGAACCGAACCCAAATTTGTGTCTAATATCCCGTAGCAATGTTGTATAAAATTTATAGAATTTTATCTTGTTTAATCAGTGATTAAATAAGCATTTCAATTGTTACCTAGATAAAATAACCTAGGTGTTCGACACGAAACCCTAAACGAAAACCCTATTTAAAATGGCAGAATTTGCGACCAATAAATCCCTTTACTGATAATGAATGTCGTGTATGGATTTGATAAAAAGATAGCTAGGTTATACCTATGAAATGTTGCCCTAAAAGGCGACGTAAATCTGGAAATCACCGTGCATATCACGTTGTAAAATTAATCGTGACTTTATTGGGCTCGTTACGAAGCAGGCTGGATAATATGTAAACCTCTGATAATTCTTACTGAATATTGTTTTGTTATGATGTTGAATACTGAGGCGATTTGCAGCCCTGAACTGCAGTCCGGGGCAGCGTTTCCGTTTTGGATACCTGACTTTGGAACGCCTGTATACCCCTTCTTTAAACTGAAAATGCAAGGAGCCTCATATGGTCGCGTAGATAATTGAGTTAGCTAACACCTAAATCTGGTCCCATATTGTTTCACCATCATTTGATATTTAATTTGCATTCTAACGTACCTGGTGTTCTGCAGTTTCTGCAGTGACCCTCTTGCATAGCTATACTAGACAGGACATAACTTTTAATACAGAACTACTATTGATAATCCGTTTGATACGTTGGAAACATAACAGAGAAATCTACATACTATTTAACTGAAGTGTCGCCTAATTATACTCCAAACTGGGAGTAAAACGTGTTACGAAACGGACTTCCAGTTCAGAAATTGGATTTCCAGCAGTGAACACTTAAAATGAAATGGCCATAACTAGCGAACCTGAAACCCGATTGACGCGAAACTAATTTTTATGGATAGATAATTAAACATACCGCTTACCCCTTTTACATTGTTTCGCTAAATTATGCACGTATGTTTTATAGTAAATTTTACAAGTGGTATAACACTGGCTGCTATGTTATATTGCATTATAATTAATTGCATTTTCATCATATCATGTAGCGGTTATATCCTCATTGCATAGTGGTCATGAAGTATTGATAACCTAGTAATCTTGTACATTACCCATTGATAGATATTAGTGTTTGGATTGTGGTAAGTATGTTAGTGTTAAGGCGTGATTGAGTAGTGAAAGTGACACGTGCTTGTATACAATCAGCGGACCCAGTTAATTTATTACATTGTCGACGTCTATGGAACATATATAAGTGTAACTTAACTGAAATGGGACGGTTATGGAGCACTTATATTAGTTTCATAGGTAAGGCGTCATACACTGTCCATTTATCTTGGGTACCAGTCGATACATGCTTGATGGAGATCTTGTCTCCAGTTCTCGCATAGACTTGTCATGAACCGACTAGTATTTGGATTCATGGTTAGTATATGATGTAGACCATGGGTGTGGGGTAATTTGAGTATGATTTCAACGGAATCTTGGGAGTCCCACTGCCGGCATATACAATGATTTTGGGAGTTGTATGGATGGTGTTACTGATTATTATCGTGCGTGATTCGGACCCGTGTTCCCTTGCCCCTAGGGCCCTATCCTTAGGTTGGGGATACTCGTGCGTGGTTGACACTCACACTTGGACTGACGATCGGTTTAGCGACCTGGAAAGTAAGACTTAGAGACTGATAGGTTTAGTGACATGGACATGCATTGATTACTGATTCGATATACCTGCTTTACTGTTTACCTGTGCCGGTTACTTTATGCTCATGTCATCACTCCATGCTTACTGTTTCATATTCATCATTATTACACGTGTTTACATATCTATTTCTATTCATTGCTATTGTGTCGCTCTGATGACCTGAGTATGCATGCTCAGAGTGAGAAGCGGACTTGGCTTGGATCAGCACTTGTCGTACCTTGAGGGTATTGCGGAGATCTAGATCAGCGACGTCAGCGCTATCTTTCCTTTGACTCTATCTGGTTAGTTTTATATCTGTTTGATTTAGTGAATGCATTTCTCATTACCTGTGCATTGATTACTGATTATCAGGTAAAGCTAAAAGCCAAAGTGTGACTGCGGCAGGATATTTTCTTGACCGTAGGAGCATGGCTGGCCTTGTCACCCCTCGTATTCCGTATTTTGGGAAGCGAGGCGTGACAAATTATATTGTTAGATCATAAACTGTGATGGATCACTTGCATGGAGATATGATCTAATTTAGTAATTTCTTAAATTAAGTACTTAATCTACAACTAACAAAGGATAGCTAGAGTTGTGACAGGTTATCGTGCATGAAACTAACACGTAAGATGTGGTGGTGTGTCTCAATCACCGAGAATGGAGATTCTCCGGATGTATGTCATGAGCGCATATAATGATATGTATAGTACATGACCAAATTAGAATTTTCTAGGATATGTCACATATAAAGATGGAGAATTCAAACTGTTACATAATCTTTTTGACTTGATGATATTGTAGTTTTTGATTTGTTGACAAGCAAGGTTTAATATGATGGTAAATATTTGACGTTTAGACAGAAATAAGAAACCTGAAATATTGGGCCGCTTGAATGCATTTAGGAAAACTATCATGTCTTAATAGGGTTCAATATTCTCATACTGATGAGAATAAGTTTACTGTTCAATCCCATGAAAGCGTCAAATCATGTTCATGTATTTTGGAAATTGTTTTTTCAAAATTATATTATTATTATACTTATTTTCGAAATGAATTTATTATATTTATGGATAATTGAAGATTTGGGTTTTGAGCAATTAGATGATTTTATTCTGCTTGGTTAAAAGAACTAAAGAAAAGTAACTTGATATTGGAAGGAGTTGCATGTAAATTAATATTAATTATTCTCTCACATTAAGAAGGACTTTTATGAATAATTGACGTAATAGGAGTTTGATTGTTAAATTAAAATTGACAATTGATTAATTGTGAATTAATTAAGTTTGACAATTGGTTCTCGATATTAGACCCAATTGGTCCCACCTCTAAGCCTAAAGGTAGAAGAGCAAATAAAAACAAATAAGAAAAAAAATAATATAACACAATATGTTTTATCATGCTAGGAAGTTTAGTCCAAAATTAGAAAAATAGGGAAACATATTGTATCACAAGCCTATAAAAGGATAATTATAGTAGACCATAATGAATGATGAAAAAACGATGATGAAATAAGAGATTGCATATAGAAAAATATTGATAAGTATTTAAACCTTCTCCTCTTAAAGTAGAATTCCTATCACTTTTGCATTGTGATAGATACAAGTAAAAGATATTTTGCCAACAGATATTCAAATATGTACGGCTATGTTTTTATGATTCATATTAGATAATAATCTAAGGTCCTACATTAATCTTCTTGATAGACTCAGCGCACAGACACCTTGTGTGAGAAAATAATAGCCGGTTCACAGTTAACAGTTTGTACAAATTGCTCAATGATGAAGGATTGATTTATCCCTAATTATTATACTCTTATTTGGAAGTCAATTGCACCTTTAAAGGTAAAAATCTTTATGTGGTTTATTAGCAACAACTCTTTATTCACTAAGGATACCTTGAGTTGTAGGGGATGGCTTGGCTCCACTGCTTGTTCATCATGTGGCTGTAGTCTTGAGACTATATACTTTCCATATCTTTTTCTTATGCCCTATTTCTACTGCCACACTTATTCTTATGCCCTATTTCTACTGCCGTGTGTATTGAGGAATTTTTAAATGTTTGGAAACATTGTCATGCAACTATTCATAAAGAGAACTGATCCAATTTATAAAAGTGTGGACAAAACCGTTGGCTCAATTAAAGTTATGGCTTCAGAGAACTGATAGGAGATTTTCCTTGTTGTGCAATGGGTTAATGTGAGGAATAACGACCATTTGTCCGTTTCTCCTCCATCAACTCATTGTGTAAGATGGAAAATAATCTCATCCTTTTTTATCATTTCCCGGCTCTATGTTCTTTGTATACATTTTTATTTTATTTAATTATTGGAGTAGGACCTCTTGTTCTACTTTTTACCTCAAAAAAAAATTTATTGCAAAAATATAGATCTTGTAATTTTTTTAATCTCTACAGAGGTGTTGACAAATGAGGAACAAACTAACAAAATACAAGGCTGCAAATTGAGTAACTGAGTTTAACTTTTCCAAGTATAAAATAATTTTTCTATTAAAAAAGAAAAAAGGTAAAAACCATTAATGTGGTTTTACGCTTTTTTGAAGGGTTAATATGGAAAAATAAATAATAAAAAATTTGTTTTCTCAAAAAGGAGCTTCATTCTACAAATTGAAACATTGAAACTCTGCATCGTAGTCACAAAGATGTTAATAGTTCTCTGTTGTCTAAACTTATATTTTCTTTTCTAAATAATAAGCCGTTATCCCAGACCTCTTACACAACGGCATGAAGCTTTTCCACAAGGCTTGTTTGCAACACACAAACCTGATTCTCCACCCCATCCAGTCTTTTGCCATTGAATGCGTATTTATCTTCCAAAAAATGAATACAACATCTTCCAAAAAACTGAATACAACATCGACAAAGCTTTTTTTTTTGGTGTATGTAACACTAGTAATCACCGGAATATTAATAAGGCGAATATAACAAGTCATAATAAAACCATCGAATAGTTCAGTATACAATCTATCTAATCGATCAGAATTATAGCATACATGACCACGACAACATATCCCGAATATACAAGTATAAAATCTATCTAATCTCCTGAAAAGGTTACAATACATCTATACGATTATTTCAGGGGGCAAGAACCAAAATTTAAAGAAACATCATTGGAAACATGCCCAAAGATCAGCAATATTACATTACATGCTAATACTACAACAATTATCTGGTAATCTACGGATACATATGTAAAATATACACAATACACCATTATCTAACTTAAATCTAATATGGTTGCTGATGAAAGGCTTTTATCCATCCTGAGAACAGTTGTTCTGTTGCTTAAAAATGTTCTTTATAGCCTCCTCTTTCTCATCCAAAAAATCAAAGAAACTGTACACGACATGAGAACAACCTTTGCTCACGATTTCCACGGGATCTCTCTGCTTGCTTTTGAACCTCATGAACTGACGGATCGATTTCAGAAGGAAGAGGAAAAGAGCGACGGTGATTGCAACGGCACACACAAGAAACAAACCCCAGAAATTGCTTAGATGGAGCTGATCAGGCTGAGTTCTTTCTGCTGATTGGGTGCTGCAGCTTGTTGTTTTGCAGAACCAGTTCTTGTGGATTTTCTGGAGCTGTCCGTTTTCGGAGAGCTTTAGTATGGCGCTTGATAAGTCGATTGGAAGAGGAGAGCCTCTTGGAAATGCCTGTTATGAATTTTGTAAAGATGAAAATTTTGCTATGGATGGTTAAAATTTTACCCTTAACCGCCATTTTTATTCACTACATTTTTTTATTACAGCAAACTCCTTTAAATTTTTGGGCTTAAAGGGGGTTTCTTTTTCTTACTAAAATAGCCTTAAGGAAGATTTGTGAAATAGAAAATATATAAGGTAGTTAAGTGAAAAACAAAAACAGTGAGGGGTGGTTTAAGAGTTATTTAGCCAAATTCCCACAGTTTACACAAAAGATTATGTGGTACCTTCATTGATATTTCTAGTGCGTGATTTGTACAGGTGATATTTAAAAGAGTTCATACCCTTGTCAGGCACTTATGTTGGACATAATTTTAATAAATATATTTCGTAATTTCAGGCACTTCCTGGTCGCATTCGCTAAATTCTCAAATATTTTCATATCTACTACATATTCAGATAAGTGTCATATCTACTACATATTCAGATAAGTGTCATGGTTATATTATTTGACAAGATAGTTAGGATATTGACTTGTATAAATTATATATGTATTACAGTATTTTGATAAATATACATGTATTTTCAAATCTATCATCTTTCCCTTCTTGACTTTTTTCCGTAGTGTAAAAGAATTCTGAGGACACTGAGTCACTGACTGGTTCATAAGGATTTTTCTATATAGGAGGATCTATTTAATAGAAAGTTAAAGTGCCAAGGCATATTCTTCATGCAAATGCGTGATATGTATTATAGGTTATTTTTTAGTTAATACGGAAACATCATGTGTAAGTGATCATTAGAAACGTGTGTATTTGCATGCAATTGCATCTGCACAAATGCATGTATTTGTGTAAACTCTATTTATTATCGATTATTAATGATTTTTACAATTATTGTTAGCATAAAACCATGTGTATGTGTCCTATTTATAAGGATACTTTATAAGGAATTGCGCAATGCCCATGTCATGACAAACAATAATCAAAACAAGCCTGGTACAACATATAATTCACAACTAAAGGTAAATATTTCTAGTCTATTTCTTAACTTGTATATCTCATGCATTTGAGTATACCTTGAAAATGAACTTAATGATTGGGGCAGACCTAAATTTCCTATGCAACAAATACGATCGATGTATCCAGTTCGAGATGCTTAAAATTAAAATAAAAAAAAATCTAAAAAAATTTAGGGGAATTCAGCTTAAGCCTACCACACCCCACAGTGGCGTGGACAAGGAAATGTGTTGCATATTATACATGGATGCACATGACCTTTTAATATAGTGGGACTCCATCCAAAAGACTTAAGACTTATGGAGGTTTATCCCATCTTATATCTTATACCCATATGCATCCCATAGTTTTTCCAATGTGGGACTAAATGATAGCCACATTCTCAACAGAAATATAAGTGAGATGTCATATAATTATAAATAGTAGACATCATCCAATAGAAAGTTACTACGCTGCCTTCATTGTGGGCGCTATAGTGGAGTTTACATGACAATTCCTCATCGGGTGATGCATATTAACTGAAGTGACACAACATAAAGTAAATCCAATATTGGATCCCATATCTCGTATCATCCAATAGAACCTTGTACGTCCTACAATGCCACTTTAGGCTCTGTTTCTTCTAAATCTAATGCATATTTAGATTAAGATAGATTACTTACAAATCCCCATCCAGACCTTGTAAACGGTTGCCCTACAATCCCAAACCCTTCAGATTTCTGCAAGAATAACTCAACATATGGAAGCTCGTCCACAATAGCGGCCACACCTCCATTTTTAGGCCCAAGTCTCAATGCTTCCACATAAGCTTCGGGGGTCCGAAGAGAAATGAGCCTTGATGGACGAACCTTGAGAGCATCTATCATATAGATTCGAGCAAACGACCCTTCTTGAAAACCGATTGGCTCATTGGTCGCTATCAAGCTATCTATATTTTTTATTGGAGATGAGAGTTGTTGAACTGTGAGAAATGAAGTTAAGCTTGCAGTGTAGCTTGATGTTATCACTAATAGCAGAAAGAACCACACGACCATTACGAATCGGCCCAGCGCGCTTATAGTGTTTTCTTCTGCAAATAAAGTGAAGAGAATAGGGCTATTTAATATTTAAGAAAGAATAGTGAGTTGTTATAAAGAGTACCGGGTTCTAAAATCACTTACGCTGCGAGTGGAAAAGGGATGAGAAACTAAACCTGAAGAAGAAAAGTTTGATGAAGTTAGATGCTAACTAAAAAACTACAAAGACGAAATTTTTACATAATGAATGATATATATCATGCATGTGTCAAACAAATTAAGAGATATGAGCATAGTAACATGTTCAGTGTCAATATGGGTGCACAATTTCTTGTGCTAAATAGAAAACACATGCTAAATTACATTTAATTACCCCCTAACTCTCTTGTTTTTTCAGTAAACTACCTTAATTATTTTCTTATTACAGTAAACTCCGTTAAACCTTGGTTTTAAAGGATTTTTTTTATTAATATACCCTTGAATGTAGCAGAGGTTATTGTAATAAAAAACATTATGGTAGTTTGGTGAAGAACAATGAAGGTTAAGGGATTGTATATTTGTAATATTAGACTGAATTGGAAAGAACAATCTCTCCTCTAATATTCAAAGAAACAACATAAATTGTAAAGGTAAAGGCTTACAAGAAAATAGTAAGACATTGCCGCTTGGGAGGCCCACGAAAATCTTTGTTCACCCGATGTTCAAGCAGCCAAACAACAACCCCAATCAAGAAGAAGAATGCTCCAGTCACACACCACATGCCCACAGAAAAAGGCCGGAGAAATACCCAAGTGTTCGACTTAATACTCTTCACCGGGACAACTATCACAAGGCCAGTAGAAATGAAGGGCTGAGTGAAATCCACAATTTTAATCCTATCCTTTACTATAGTAATGTCTCCAACCGCTGCATCGATTTCCTAAAAAATGTTTCATTTGAAGAATCTCATCAACAGCAAAAAGAAAGGCTATTTATTCGTTACAAGAAACTCATAGCACAAACAGCAAAGGCTAAATTGCAGGAAACCCCCTTCATTTTTGACTGTACAGTAGGATACCACCCTATGTTTTTAAAATATGCAGTTTCCTATATTTTGACTCCAAATGATATTTCCCATTATCTCATTTTTTACTTATAAATCACCCATAATTTTCTATATATTTCTGGCACCGTCTCATTAATTGTTCATAATTATTACTTCTGAGGAGTATTTTGAGAATAAAAAGGTCGATAAAAGGCAACATAAAAAAAAGGTTAACAGTCATTAAAATAGAGAAACTCATAAACAACACACAAGCATGGGGAAGGGAAAGACAAAAGAATAATATACAATGTAGCACAGACAATTCTATTATGGACCAGTACCCGGGTTGGACACATGCCGGACAACCACACTTGGACACCCATGAGAGTCATGTCAGGCATTTTTAAGGTGCCCTCAAATGTATAATGTATTTCATAATTTTGGACACTTTTTAGACAATTATTTATACTTTACAAACACACTTTTTGCACACATCAGCATCATCATTACACTTTAGATACGTATTACTTCCATGTATTTATTAAGAGCATTTGAGAAAAGGGCATCAAAAATAGATTTCTAATAAAAAAACTAATTTTAGGGTATATTTCCGACAAAGAAGTGAGGTACAGTAAGCCTATTTCACCAAATGTAGAAGAGCCAATGCCTAGAAATATGTTGAAATGGATGATAGTTTAGTTTCGAGCAAATCCACCAGTATTATATGTAATTATATTAGAAATATGCGGGTGCACAATTGGATGTGTGTGCATGTCATTGTGTACAATCTCTTTTAATCACTATAACTTCTGTTTATCCTACTACAATTTATATTGCGCTGTATTCCACTAAATTACCCTTAACTATGAACTTTTTCAGTTAACTACCATAATTTTTTAATTCTAGTAAGCCCCCTTAAAGTGCTGCATTTAAGGGTATTTTAGCGAAAAAGAAACCTCCTTTAGAACAAAAGTTTAAAGTACTTACCTAAAATATGCTCATAATTAAGGGTATTTTGGTGAAATTTAGCTTTTATACTTATATATATAATTATTACTTGTGTAGTCATGTCCATGTGTCTTACATTGAGAAATATGTGTGATGGAGGCCTTGATCTCCTTCAGATGTTGTCCTCCGTCGATCTGTCGCGAGCGTTGATGAAGAGTTGAGATTGGTATTGAGGATTGTCTCCTTGGGCGTATGGATCTCAATGGATTGATTTTGAGGTAAACCCGAGCTACCTGCAAAGAAGTCCCAGGGTGGGTGACCACCGCAGGGCCCTCCGACGATCAAATTAGCTGAGAAAAATGAGCAGAGTAACGGCTTGTTGGATTGAAATTGTCTTACCTGAGTCGCCTGGAAGATGGGTTTTTATATTGGTCGTATGGAGCGAGCTGGCACGAGATCTACGCCGTCAGTTACGCCCCTGACGTTACGCCTAGTGAATGACGGGATCCCTCCATTAATGACGAAATACGCTCGTTAATGGAGGGATACGACGGCGTGGAACGCGGGATGTTGGGTGGCGGATATCTTGCTTCTGGCGAGATACGCGGAACCGTGGCAGAGGCGCTTAGGCTATGCGTTCTTGTTTGCTCAGTAGAACCGGGGAGGCTTAGCTCGGCGGGATGCTCGGAGGCGAGCGGGAGGCCAAGGAACCTCGGTCCTGTGATAGCTCGGAGGCAAGCTGGGAGGGCGGAGGAAGCCCAGCGTGTAGGAGGGCTCGAAGGCAAGCCAATGGTTGTTTGTAAGACGGGCATAGGAGTGCTCTGGGAGGCCATCGAAGGTCGGGGCGAAGGCCCAGGGAATGCCTTCAATGTATCGTGCTTGCTCCTGTCCCGTAAGCCCCAAAACACGTCATCTACCACATGTCATGATCTGAAAAATTCTCACTTATGAGTATCATCAATAGCCCCCCACTCTCGTCCCGGCCTATTTATAGGTCGGGTCAAGAGTGGTCTGATCGGTTTTCTGGACGCGGCCTATTGCCAAGAATTTATGGGCGCGGATTTCCAGGGCTACTCGATATAGAGCAGTTGCGTCGTTCAGATTTATGAGCCCGTGTAGCGTATTCCGGGTGCTTAGATCTCCGCGCGCATCTTTGATGACATCAGCGGATCAGGGAAAGGATCGTACATTAAAGAGGGGCGCCGATTCGTTCGCACGTCTATTGAGGTGCAGGCCATGTGTCCGACACGGATTGGTGGATGCGACAGGCTATCGCTGTCGCCTGCGGCCGAAGGGACGTCTCCAATGGTCATTCGACACGTGGGGCTTCGACGGCTGGCAGACGCTACGCTTTGTTTTGACGGGAATTGATCAGGGCCGTCGAGGTCAAGTTGGAGGAGTTGGGCAAGCGCTACGCAATAATGAAGAAGGCGAGAGACGCCAACAAAAGGGAGACCGAGGCTGCGCCTGAGGCGGCGAAGATCGCCGAGCTCCGAGATCGCAAGTCCGTGGACATGAACAAGGCGTCAGACCAGTTCTATGCCGACATCGGCGCAACCTCTGCCATCATTTGGCACAAAGCTCTTGATGTCGTCAAGGCGTTAATGCCGGTGTTTCCCAACGGTGAGCTTCACGCTCGGGTCCCGCTTTCGATGGACACGCCGTAAGCGGCTGGCGCCGGGGGAGGGGCGGTTACGGAAGTAGAAGCTCCAGCCCCTGAGGGCGGTGCCGAGCAAAGCGAGATCCGGGCAGAGCCTGCAGCCTGAGCTTTTTGTTTCTCCCTTTATTTTTTTCTCAAATTTTGTAAGCCTCCGAGCACTTTTTGTAAGGCTGAGGAGCCCAGAATATCTTGTAAAGACTTTCGGAACATGAATAAAACTGGGTTTATTTTCCTCGATTCAATTGTTAGGCCGTAGGTCGATGACCGGCCTTTTAGATGACGATCTTGCATCGAGTGTAAGTCAATTAATCGCCAAATGCAGAAGGTCGGTGCCCTCCCGCCCCCGGAGTCGGGGTGGCGATCGTTCACTTAGAATACATCAGAAGATCTCTCGGTATAGAAAGGTCGGTATTTGTCCATTCCTTAGAGTCGGACAGACGACCATGTCTCTTAGCGTAAGTTGAACAATAGCCAAGTTAGAATTGGTCGGCGTTGACTGATCCCCCTTTGATGTAGTTCCTAGACCCTCGTCTTGGGATGGTAGGAATTTATCACTCGGAGGTTAGCCGAGCAGGAATCTGCACGGTTTCCTCTTGGTGGGGCTTCAATCCTTAGCATCGGTGGGTAGGAAGTTACCCGCTAAGGACTAACCGAGCAGGGAAGCTGCTAGGTGGCCTCTTGATGAGGACTTTGGTCCTTAGCGTAGGTGGGTAGGAAGTTATCCGCTAAGGATTGACCGAGCAGGGAAGCTGCTCGGTAGCCTCTTGATGAGGGCTTTTTAGACTTCTCTTCGGATCTTGACATGAAACGACTCAGAATTGCTACTCTCCCTATGAGACGCATGATCTCAACGTTGCTTTTTGGTGTGGCCGTGTTGAGAATGGCACTGATCTTTTCTGAGTTCGCTTCGATTCCTCGGTGGTAACCATGAACCCGAGGAATTTCCCGCTAATGACTCCGAACGCGCACTTGGCTGGATTCAGCTTCATTTTGTACTTGCAGAGGATGTAGAATGTCTCGCCAAGATCTTTGGTATACTCGTCTGATGAGGTTGATTTCACGAGCATGTCGTCAACATAAGCCTTCATGTTCTTCCCAATCCGCGGTTTGAACATTTTGTTAACTAGGAGCCAATATGTAGCCCCAGCATTTTTGAGGACGAAGGGCATCACTTTGTAGCAGTATACCCCCAGTCCGTGGTGAAAGCAGTAAGTTTTTCATCTGCCGGGTTCATACGAATCGGGTTATGACCGGAGAAAGCGTCCATGAAGATGAGCAATTCATGGCCTGCCGAGCTATCTACTAGCTGGTTTATCTGAGGGAGAGGATAGTTGTCTTTCGAGCAGGCATATTCAGGTCTATGAAGTCGACGCACATGCCCCACTTCCCGCTCGCCTTTTTAGCCATGACTACATTCACTAGCCAATTTGAGTAGTCAACATTTCGAATGAAATTGGTCATGAGCAATCTATCGACCTCTTCCTCAATTGCCTTTTGATCGGCGCGAAACTTCGCTTCTTTTGTCTGATGGGTCGAACTTTCGGGTCAACCCCGAGCTTGTGCAAGATTACTTTGGGGTCGATCCTGGGCATGTCAGCAGGCGTCCAGGCGAACACGTCTGAGTTCTCTCGGAGAAAGCGGATCAAGTCTTCGCACCGGGCTCCCGTTAAAAGGGATCCAATCTGGACGGTTCGTCCCTCATTCCCTTCGACAAGGAGGACTTCTGTTAGCGCCTCCACCAGAGCTCCTCGGATTTCTTTCTGTTCGTCACGAGTGTTCAAGGAGCCCTGGAAATCATTTGCGTCTTCGAGGTCGTCGCTCTACTCTCCGTTGGTGGATGTCGCGGTGAAGTAAATCTTGTCGATTCGCTGGTTCCTGTAGGCCCGGTCTATCCCTCTTGATCTAATGGAAATTTGATCGCAAGGTGGTAGGTCGAGATTTGAACCCGGAGGACGTTTAATGTCGGGTGTCCCAAGAGGATGTTGTAGGATGAGGGGATCCTAGCGACAATGAATTCCACCGGTACGGTCCTCGTATGGCCCGCTTCCCCAATGTTGAGGAGGAGGATGACCACTCTCTCGGCCAGGATGGAGTGGTCGGTAAACCCTGATAGGACGTGGGAGGTTGGTCGTAGGTCGGACGGTCCTAGCCCCATACGCTGGAAGCAGTCATAGAAGAGTATAGTTTTGGACGGTCGACCTTCTTCTTCTCTTCTCTGCCCCTCTTTTTTGGTCGGCTTGGTCGCCTCGGGGCAGGTTGGCGTTCACCTGAGACTCGAGTTGGATCTCTCGCTCGGTCCAAGCTTTTACTTGTCCATGATCTTAGGTTGTGCTAATACAAAAGAGCGGATCGACTCTTTGTGCCTAAGACCCGACTTTAGAGCGATGATGGCAGTTTCATCTCGGTGATCGGGGACTTCGAGAAGAGTGTTGTAGAAGCGACTGACATGTCCCTTAAAGGATTCTTTGTCCCCACTCTTTATGGTGAACAGGTGGTCGATTGTTCTCTTCTGTGGCCTGTTGCCGACGAAATGTCCGAGGAATTGGATGGCCAACTCGTCTAAGGTCGAGATAGAGCGTGGCGCCAATCCCCGGAACCAGTCCCGACCTGGACGAATGAGGGTGGTCGGGAAAGCTCGGCAGTGGGCTGCGTTCGAGTTATCCTGGAAGCTCATGCTCGCCGTGAACGCGTCCAGGTGGTCCTTCAGGTCGGACTTCCCGTCAAAGAGAGCTACCTTGGACGGCTTGTTCCTGGACGAGGCGTGTACGGCGAGCAACTCCTCGGTGAAGGGCTTCGACCCTCACTGGATGGATGACCCTCCCGATGTATACCCTCGATTTTCTTTTCAAGGGCATGAGGCGGTCGTGATACCTCGAGGACTCGGCGCAGTCAGAGTGGTGGCCCTTCCCGCTTGTGGTCTGCGTCAGGCTGCGACTCCGATTCCGTTCTATCAAATTCCTTAAGTCTCCTGGCAAGGTCCTTCTGGAGTCTTCGCGGTGAGTGCCATTTGCGTGATCCCGTCGAGGGAGAGGATGTCGGTCATGCCTGGAAGCAGGCGAGCTGACCGATACCTTCTCGGGAGGGACGGGAACACGATGGGCCTCGGGGTGATGGGCTCTTCATGAGACCGCGGCGTGGAGCCGTATGCGCCCAGCGGGTCATTGAATCGGGCACCGCGGGGGAGCCACGGGCACCGGAGTGAGCACAGCGTTGTTCAGTGATGCCAGCGTGGGTGATCATCCGCCCCTCTGCGGAGGTCGTGATCCCTGGGAGGGGGAACAGCGACCTGGGGCCGGGCCCACCGTTTGGTCATGAATAAGGGCGTCCACTATGGACGCGAGCCTGTCGAGCCTTGCCGAGAGGGCATGGATGGCGTTCGGAGGGGGGTAGATCTGTCCGCGCTTCCGTTGTGTGGAAGGCAACAACTTGTGCTGGAATCGTCACGGTTTTCGCTCGCCATGAAGTCAAGAGCGAAAGATCAACTTTCGATGGGTGTAAAAAATCGGTTTCCCACATACGGCGCCAACTGATGGAGGCCTTGTTCTCCTTCAGATGCTGTCCTCCGTCGATCTGTCGTGAGCGTTGATGAAGGGTTGACATTGGTGTTAAGGGTTGTCTCTTTGGGCGTGTGGATCTCAATGGGTTGATTTTGAGGTGAAGCCGAGCTATCTGCAAAGAAGTCCCGGATGGGTGACCACCGTAGGACCCTCCAACGATCAAATTAACCGAGAAAAATGGGCAGAGTAGCGACTTGTTGGATTGAAATTTCCTTATCTGAGTCGTCTGGGAAAGGGGCTTTTATAGTGGTCACATGGAGCGAGTTGGCGCGAGATCTTCGCCGTCAGTTACGCCCCTGGCGTTACGCCTACGTGAATGACAGAATCCTTCCATTAATGACGAGATACGCTCGTTAATGGGGGGATACGACGGCGTGGAACGTGGGATGTTGGGTGGCGGATATCTCGCTTCTGACGAGATATGTGGAGCCATGGCAGAGGCGCTTGGGCTCTGCGTTCTTGGTTGCTCGGTAGAACCGGAAAGGCTTAGCTCGGCGGGAGGCTCGGAGGCGAGCAGGAGGCCGAGGAACCTCGGTTCTGTGATAGCTCGGAGGCGAGCTGGGAGGCTGAGAAAGCTCAGCGGGTAGGAGGGCTCGGAGGTATGCCGATGGTTGTTTGTAAGGCGAGCATAGGAGTATTCTGGGAGTCCATCGAAGGTCAGGGCGAAGGCCCGAGGAATGCCTTCAATGTATCGTGCTTGCTCATGTCCCGTAAGCCCCGGGACACGTTATCTACCACGTGTCATGATCTGGGGAATTCCCACTTATGAGTATCATCAATGTGTCCATCCTCATGTCGTGCTATATCTCATGTCATGTCTATGCTTCTTAGATTATATATATATATATATATATATATATATATATAATCATTGGGATTAAGAAAAATAGGTGATGGGCAATGTGTTGTGCAATGTCCGTGACTATGTAAACCACAAATTAGATTTTCTATATATCTTCACATCTCAATATTAATTTCTAAATTATCTTTCACTTTATATAGTTTGTCTGCATATTATTTTACCAAGGAGACTTTAGGAATAAAAAATCGACAAAAAACAGAAAGGGTAACGGTCATTTAGCCAACAACAAAATATGTAAGCATGTGTTTGGTATCAAGAAAGCTGAATGATAACAACATACCTTGTCTTCGACCATACTTACAAGCGTCCAATAACTCGGAGTCGAGTGACCATCTCCAAAAGGTACAAACTTATATGGAACATCATAAGGAACCAATTTAACCGCTTCTTTAAACACATCAATGCAATAGCCTTCAACCGTGACGTTATCCTTTACAGTTAGAAATTCTGTATAACTCACTCTAAAAGGAACCCCGATTCGAAGTGGCTTCTCATTAGTTGCAGGCACCCAACCACGTGGCGTTTTTTTGTTGCCACCAGGCCAAGTAATATTGTGAAGAATTTGAGACCGACTAAAATTTCTCGAACCATATTCATATAAAGATCTTGGTGCAGAAACAGACAGACCTGAATTCTTACTCCAATAACCAACCGTACGAATTGCATTATTATTAATGTTTATTATTTGATACACGGCGCTTCTGAGGTTTCGATCATCATCGAATTGAATTTGTCCGATTAAGCCAGTGAAATTCAAAAGCAACAGCTTTTGAGCAAAGAGATGTCCACCATCGAAGTTTCTAAGCCTATCAAACCGAATAATTCCTTTCATGTCGACAAGATCATCATTAGAAGAAAATGTTATATTACCCGAGTCTTTAAAATATCCATCAATGGCATGGGCAATTGCCCAAACCGAGTCATACGCATAAAACCCATACGCATTAAGATTTGAAGTTACTATGCCTTTTTTACGCAATTCTTCCCATTTAGACAAAAAACCACTTCTTTGGCTCGATAATGGAATGTATTGACAAAAACCAACTACTCCCTGCAAATGACTTAATGAATTGTTGACTACTGATTGTGATGTTTCTAGATTAGTACATAGCCAATCAGTCACAAGCCAAACATATTCATTGCTCATCATATTAAGCTCTCGGGCTACCGATAAAATTTCAAGACCTGAATCGGGGGTAGCAAGCAAAACATAAACTCGTGGTCCAATATCTTTGGAATTTTGAAGCACATTTGTCATGTAGTCTTTCGAGCTTCCTAGCGGCAAAGGAAATTTGTAGATTTTTGACATTTTATTAGCGAGCTCATCGTCGAGAGAATAAATTCCATTTCTACCGTATTCGTTATCCACGAAAATTCCAATTACTTGTCTCCACCCAAAATAATCGATTAAATCCGCCATTGCTGCCATTTGGTACGAATCGCTCTGTGTCATACGGAAAAAAAATGGATACTGAAGTGACGAGAGAGTTGGGTCTGTGGCGGCAAAGGACACAAGTGGAATTTTGAGTCCATTGGCGATAAATGAAATGATATGAGCTGTTGTTGCAGATTGTGGGCCTACGATTGCGACTGCATCTTTCTCAAGAACCTTCAAAGCTGCAAGGGGCTTTTCTCACAAGTAAGAAGTCTAATTCAAGATATGTATGTATATACAACAATCATTAATCTGAAGGAATAATCATATCTGATTATAATAATTAATGCTACAAAAGATACAAGACAAAATTGCAAAAATACCCTTCACTTGTAGCTGTATATCAGGAAATACCCCTTCCATTTCAAAACCACTTTGCCACCTATTTTAATGGCAGTAAAAATTTTCTTTTAAAGTCAACTTTTCTTCCAAAATACCCTCAGCAAGAATATTAGATACGAAGTTTGAGGGTAATTTTGAAAGGAAAAAAATTGATTTGAAGGAAATAAGAATATCGTTATACTGGGGCCAAAGTAATTATCGGGAAAACGAATGGTATTTCCTGCTATACAGCCAAAAATGAGGGGTATTACCTGCAATTTATCCATGATACTAGGTAGTGATTGTTGTGAAGAATTTTAGACGTTTCACTTCCACAAGTAGAAACTGGCAAGTGCGTCGGTACATAGATGCAAACTCGGATACTTCTGAAGTATATATAATTTGAATAATAGTAGTTTTCTGTAAGTAATCGATTGTTTCTGAAGAAAGTTGCACATTTTACGTTCTCAAGTAACAGCTAGATATATGACCCTACACATATACAGCTCTCAGATATTTAAAAACTCGAGAGTAGTGAACATGGTTAGAAACCTCGGCCGATTCCGATCCCCAAAAATGACCATCCGGTATGTGCAAGTGCAACTATCTACCACAGCCATAACATAAGCAGAAACTTAACTAAAATGACTATGTGAAGTAAATTGTTTTTCAGGATCACTGTCAATGTTTATGCAATTACTATAATCTCTATAGTTAATCATTAACTAGTCCTACAGTATGTGCAAGTACTTACCACAACCATTTCTACTCCATATACTATGGGGTAGATTTCTCAAGAATACCCTTAACTATTGTTGTTTTTCCATTAAACTACCTTCCGTTCAATTTCATTATAGCAAACTTCCTTAAACTTCAGTTATAAGGGAGGCTATTACCACTAATATATCCAAAAGTGTGGCAAATCTAAGCTTGCTGTAATTTTTTTTTAAAAAAGGCTTTAAGATAGTTGATGGAGGCCTGGTTCTCCTTCAGTTGTTGTCCTCCATCGATCTGTTGCGAGCGCTGATAAATGGTTGAGATTGACGTTGATACTTGCCTTCTTGAGCGTATAGGTCTCAATGGGTTGGTTTTAGGGGTGAAGCCGAGCTACATGCAAAGAAGTCCCGGGGTGGTTGTACCACCGTGGACCCTCCGACAAGTTAACCAAGAAATTTGGGCAGAGTAGCAGCTTGTTGGCTTGAAATTGACTTACCTGAGTCGTCTGAGAGAGGGGCTTTTATAGCGGTCGCTTGGAGCGGGATAGCGCGAGATCTTCGCCGTCGGTTACGCCCTTGATGTTACGCCTGCGTGAATAACGGGATTTCTCCATTAATGACGAGATACGCTCGTTAATGGGAGGATACGGTAGCGTGGAATGCAGAATGTTGGATGGCGGATATCTCGCTTCTGGCGGGATACGCGGAGCCGTGGCGGAGGCGCTTAGGCTCTGCGTTCGTGGTTGCTCGGTAGAACCGGGAAGGCTTAGCTCGGCGGGAGGCTCGGAGGCGAGCGGAAGGCCAAGAAAGCTCGATTCTGTGATAGCTCGGAGGCGAGCTGGGAGGGCTGAGGAAGCTCAGCGTGTAGGAGGGCTCGGAGGTGAGCCGATGGTTGTTTTGTAAGGCGAGCATAGGAGTGTTCTGGGAGGCCATCGAAGGTCGAGTAAATCCTCGGGGCGAAGACCCGGGGAATGCCTTCAATGTATCGTACTTGCTCCTATCCCGCAAGTCCCGGGACACGTCATCTACCACGTGTCATGATCTGGGGAATTCCCACTTATGAGTATCATAATTAGCCCCCATTCTCGTCCCGACCTATTTATGGGTCGGGTCGAAAGTGGTCTGATCGGTTTTCTGAGCGCAGACTATTGCCTAAAATATATCGGCGTGGATCTCTGGGGCGACTCGGTGAAGGGCAGTTGCATCGTTTGGATTTACGAGCCCGTGTGGCGTATCTCGGACGCTTGGATCTCTGCGCGTATCTCTGGTGACGTCAGCGGATCAGGGGAAAGGATCATGCATTAAAGAGGGGGCGTTGATTCGCTTGTACGTCCGTTGAGATGCAAGCCACGCGTCGGCAGCGGGTTGGCGGACGCGATAGGCTGTCACTGTCTCCTGCGATCTAAAGGTCGTCCTCAATGTTCGTTCGACACGTGGAGACTTGACGGCCGGCGGGCGCGATGCTTTGTTTTGGCAGGAATTAATCTGGACCGTTGGATGCCTTTCCTGGATGGTATAAATAGGAGGGGACCCCTATAGGGTCAACACTTCCTTCATAATTTTCCTTCGTTGTCAAAGATTGCTCGGTGCTCCTACCTTTGATCGGATCGCCCGTGCTTTTTCCTCGGCCAGCCCCTTATTTTGAATCAAGTTAGATGTCTTCATCCGAATAGTCTGTAGAGGAAGTTAGGGTAGAATCGGGCGATGAGATTCCAATTGTTGGAGCCGAGTCCAGAGGATCTTTCTCTTCTTCGGCTTTAGATAGCCAAGGGGGTTCGTCTTCTTCTTCGTCCTCTGTGTTTGGGTCGCATCCGAGAGTCAGGGTCACCAACGTCGCTCGTCGCCAGGCGACGGCAAAGGCCCCTAAGGTGCGCATCGGAAACGCCCACGATGCGTCCTCCATCTTGAGGGATGTGGGCGAGCTTGCCGAGATTTGGGCTCGTTTCCATATCCCCTCCAACTATTCGCTCCGTTTAGGTAGGGAGGGAGAACGGGCGGGATCAGATGCAGGACAAAGAGATTGCACTGTACTTGGAAGCTTTCAAAGCAGGAATGCGTCTGCCCTTCTCAACCGAAGTATGCAAGGTGTTTCGTTGTTTCCAACTTGCCTCGGCCCAGCTAACGCTGAACTCATGGAGACTCCTCCTCGGGTCCCTGGTCCGGTTGAAACTTGAAAATATTCCTTTCAGTCTGACCCTCCTAGTCTCGTTCCTTTGTTATAAGAATCATTCCGGAACCAGCAAGGATGAACCAAGCTAGGTGTATTTTTCCTTCAAAAAACGCAAGGATGGGGTAGCCGGGTCGGGGATAGTAGTCGTCCCTTCCTCCATTCACGACTGGAAGGAGAAGTATATATTCGTCAGGCCACCCGAGGGTGAGGATTGGCTTGTGCCTACACAGTGGCACAGGGCCGACTGCCCGAGAGTGAGGCAGCCGTCCTCACCCGAGGCGAGGGTGGTATCCATGTAGGAGCCGATCTAGAGGGCCGACGTTCTGCTTTCTGAGCAGGCCCTGAGCTGGGCTGGGCTCAGCCCTGCACGCTTTTTGGGTAAGTTAGGGCTGTCTTAGATGATCTATTTAGACTTTGATGAATTTTCTTTGCCCTTTTCAACGTCACTAATTCTCGTTGGGTATTCTCCTTTCTGCAGAGCAAATGGACCGATTAAAATTCTTAGCCGCCATAGCCGCGAAGGCAGGAACGATGACCGATGGCGCTAACTCGTCCCAACCTGGTTCGAGCTCGGCCCCGAAGCCAACTGCACCGGCGAAGCCTTCCGCTGCGTCCCGAGCCCCGGAAGTCAGCCGTGAGGAGCCAAAAGCACGCTCGGAAACCGGAGCCCCGGGCGAAGGGGCGGAGGATGAAGCCGGCCTCACCGAGGTCCCCCTCAAGAGGCACAAAAGGACGGTCACTCTCTCTCCATCCTCCGGGATCCCCATGCAAGAGAGGAACGTCTGTTTTGAGGTGCCCTTGGGGCTTTCCATTGCCGATAGCCTGCTTTCGGACATGTAACGATCGGCTAGATGCAAAATTCCTCGGGGAACCCTAAAGGCCCAAGTGGCCGCCATAGCTCAGGAGGCGGTCCAAGTCGGTATCTGTTTTCCTTTAAGGATTTTGTCAGGTATTTTTCCTTGGATCGAACATTTTTAACTCCCTTTTGTTACTTTCCTCGGGTCCTCCAACACTGCGCCCTCATCGTCAACATGGAGTCCGAGGAGATTGCTCTTGCTATGAGGAAGGCGGGCGAATCGTCCTTGCGGGAGGAGGACATGCGCACGGAGGCGCAGCAGGCAAGGGAGAGGATAGCCATCCTCGAAACCCAGGTGGCAGCTGAGGAGTTGACGAACTCCAAGTGCCCGACTTCTGAGTGAATCCAACAAGGCCATCCAGGCTAAGTTGGAGGAGGCTAAAGTGCTTAACGTCACAATGAAGAAGTCGCGGGATGCCTGCAAGAGGTATCCCGCGCTTGAAATGGTGAAACTTGCCGATCTCCGGGCAAAGAAGTCCGTGGAGAGGTATAAGGCGTCGGACCAGTTTTACACCGACCTTGCCGACGCATCGGCCATCGTCTGGCACCAGGCCCTCGACGCTGTCAAGGCGTTGATGCCGGGGTTTGCTAACGGCGAGCTTCAGCTCCAGTACCCTCTCCCCGAGGATGCGCCGCAAGGGGAGACTGCCGAGAGTGCCGCTGGGAAAGAGGCTGCCGGGAACGCCGCCGGGGAGAGGCTGCCGGTGGAAGCACCGACCCAGAGGTCGCCATTTCGGTCCCGACGCTGGTGTCGAGCGGGGCGAGATCCTCCCCGGTCCCGAGGCCTGAGATTTCCTCCCTTTTCCCTTTACTTTTTCAAATTTTGTATTCAAATTTTGTAAGGCTGATGAGCCCAGAATACCTTGTAAAGGCTTTCAGAATCATAAATAAAACTGGGTTTATTTTCCTCTGCATGGCAATGTGCGTCTTGCATGAGTACTTGAGCTTGTCGGTCTTTTCCTCGATGCAAATGTTAGGCCGTAGGTCGATGACCGACCTTTTAGGCGACAATCGCGCATCGAGTGTAAATCAATTAACCACCAAGTGCAGAAAGGTCGGTGTCCTTCCAGCCCCGGAGTCGAGGTGGTGATCGTTCACTTAGAATACATCGGAAGATCCCTCATTGTAGGAAGATCGGTACATGCCCGCCCATTCCTTGGAGTCGGACCAACGACCACGTCTCTTAGCGTCAGTTGAATAATAGCCAAGTTAGGATTGATCGGCGCTGACTGATGAAGGCTCTGGATCCTTAGCGCGGGTGGGTAGGAGCTACCTGCTGAGGATTGGCCGAGCAGGGAAGCTGCTCGGTGGCCTCTTGATGAGGGCTTTCGATCCTTGGCGTAGATGGGTAGGAGCTACCCGCCAGCGATTGACCGAGCAGGGAAGCTGCTCGGTGGCCTTTTGGTGAGGACTTTCGATCCTTGGCGAGGATGGATAGGAGCTACCCTGCCAGGGATTGACCGAGCGGCTTGGCTGTTCGGTAGCCTCTTGGTGAGGGCTTTTATTCGACTTCTCATCGCCCTCACGGGACGTCGTTCAATCTCCAGTGACCCATGAAGTCTGGAAGAGTGACTGTCGTAGACGGCACGTTGCATAAGCGTGCAGGCAAGGCGTGACGCCTCGAGATCCGTGTCGTTCCGACTTCCTTTGACCGCGTAGGGACTCGTGAGGACCGGCATGGTCACCACGCGGCAGTTCTGTATTGGGAAATTTGAAAATATCTCGTGATTCGCGTTGGTGTTTGCGCAAATATCGGTCTTTAGGGATTCTGTTGAGACTATAAATAGTGAAGGCATGTGGGTTTCTTTTAGCCTTACGTTTCTGAAAATGGCCGGATTTATTTATTTCATCAAAGAGATCATCTCCCGTGACGACGTGTACCTGTATGATCAGGAATGCATCGAGGAGATATACCAAACGGTGATCGAACGCGTGGAGGACCACTTCGATCGTTTTCTTCCCCGGCGGTTGCCTGTCCTCCAATTGCTCATGTATGCGATTTGGAGGATGTCTCCAGGGCTACATAATGCCTTGTCTCCGCAGCTGCTGGACGAGGCGCTTGACAAGTTGCACACGCTTCATCACCACGGCCTGATTTCGAAGGCCCGGCGGGACCGATCGGTGGCCCTTCTTCAGGAGTGCTTCCAGAAAAGGCAGATCACGGGCTCTTGCCCGGCTGGCGGGAGCTCCGATCCTTCTGTGACGTCTCGGGTCCACGGGCAACATTAGAGGGAGCGGGCCGAAGAAGCTAGGGTTCAGCTGGCGGAGATCTCCTCGGAGTACCATCAGCAGTGTTTTCTCAACCCCCTACCCCCTCTATTGTAATTTTTTAATTTTTTTGTAAGACTGAGGAGGCTCTAATACCTTTTAATGAATAAAATTCTCCTTTTCTCATGCGTTTTGTCTCTTTGTATCCCTTAGTACTTTTGACATTCTCTCTCAGAAATGAATTTAGGGCTCTCGGAACCAAGAAAAAGAACAAAATTTTTGGAAGAAGCCCCCTTTCAATTCAGGAGACTTGAGAAAATTTACATTGCTTTGAAAAGAAGAAAATGCATTCATTTGTATAGTTTGAGTTTTTCAGCGTTGTAGGCCAAAGAAACTTGCGTCCTCCCGTGTCTTGTAAGTGATAGGCTCCACCGTGCAATACTTCAGAGACGAGGAAATGGTTGTCCCTGGTCTACGAATTCGTTCCGCCTTAAGACCAAATCTTCCGTCTGGAAAGCGCGATGCTTAACTCGTGCGTTGTAGTAGCGAGCGGTTTGTTGTTGGTAAGCGGCCGCTTTGATCTATGCTCGGTCCCATTTTTCTTGCAAAATGTCCAAATTAGTTCGGAGCGCAGAGGTATTGGCTTCGTCATCGAAGTGTTCTACCCTATAACTGGGCAGTCAGATCTCCGCTGGAACCATCGCCTCAGTACCGTAACATGGGCTGAAGGGGGTCTCTCCCGTGGGCGTTTTCTTCGATGTGCGTAAGGCCCACAGTACCCGCGGTAGCTCCTCGACCCAGCTGCCCAGCCTTCCTTCCAAATGAGCTCGAAGACCTCGGATGACGTCTCGGTTAGCAACATCGGCCTGTCCATTGCATTGAGGATGCGCGACCATGGCAAACTTCATTAGTATGTAGTATTCGTTGCAGAACTCTTTGACTTTGTCGTTTTCCAAATTCGTCCTGTGGTCGGTAATGATGCATCTTGGGATCCCGAATCAAGAAATTACGTTGTTCTGCAAGAACTTTATAGTAGTGGCGTCGGTCGATTTTCTGATGGGGACGGGCTCAATCCACTTTGTGAAATAATCTACCGCGACGAGGATGTACTTATGCCCGTCCGTGCCAGTGGGGAGTTGGCCCACCATGTCCATTCCCCACTGGGCAAACGGCTAGGGGAAGGTGAAGGTCGTTAGCTCGGTGGCCAAAAGAAGGGGTATGCTGGCGTGGAGTTGGCGGCTCTTGCATCTCTTGACGAGCTTCTGAGCGTCTAGGTGTATCGTCGGCCAATAATATCCTTAGAGCAGCGTCTTCTAGACCAAGGTACGGGCCCCTTGATGCGCTCCTCCGACCCCTTCGTGTATCTCACGCAAGACGTAGTCGGCTTCGCAAGGGTCAACGTACCGAAGCAGAGGCTGCGTGTATGACTTTTTGTAAAGGTTCCCATTGCTCTAGATGAAGTGGCGGGATTTGGCTCGAAGGTGGCGTGCTTCCCCTCGGTCTTTCGGAAGTGTGCCATCCTTCAGGAACTCCACCAGTGGCTTCCTCTAATCCTGGCCTTCTTCTTAAACAATGTATACATGGAGCGTCACCTCTCTGTCCTCCACGCTGGGCCGTGGCAAGACTTCGAAGAGGATATTTCTCTTGTTGTTGGCAGTATAGGAAGAGGCAAGTTTGCTCAGGGCGTCGGCTTGGGCGTTCAGGTGCCAGGGTATCTGTTCCACTTGGACTTCATCAAAACCTTTTCGTAGTCTTTTCACCTCAGCCAAGTACTTCACTATAAGTGGTTCTCGGGCCTCGAAGCGCCCGATCACTTAGCCGACGACTAGGACGGAGTCGCTGCGAATCTGGATCATCTTCAGCCCTACCTCAGAAGCGATTCGTAACCCGACCAGCAAGGCCTCGTATTCCGCGGCGTTGTTCGACGCTCTGAACCCGAGCTTCAAATAGTACTCCATCTCTGCCTCGTTTGGGCCTCGAATAATAAGGACAACCCCGATCCCTTCCTCGGTTGAGGACCCATCGACGTAGAGAACCCAATCGGGGATGGAGTCGGGTACTTCCTCGACCGAGGATTGGGGTCCGCCGTTCCATATTGCCGCTTCTTCTTTAGTGGGAATAGTACACTCGACCACGAAGTCAGCTAGGACCTGAGCTTTGATGACTTGTCAGGGGCGGTATTTGATGTCGAATTGGGACAATTCCCACCTCCATTTTCTAGACGACCTAATGACTTGGGGGAGGCGAGAATTGTCCCTATAGAACGCTCGGTGAGGACGAAAATGGCGTGCGCCTGGAAATAGTGTCGGAGCTTCCTTAAGGTGACGACAAGAGCCAAGACTATCTTTTCTATGGCTGGGTACCTAGTTTCCGCGTCTTTGAAGACATGGCTCGCGTAGTAGACCGGCTTCTGCACTCCTTCGATTTCTCGGACGAGCACCGAGCTAGCAGCATGACCGGAGACTGCAAGGTACAATGATAACTCGTCTCATTCGATTGGTCGGGTGAGCAACGGGGGAGTTGCCAGGTGCGCTTTGAGCTGTTCGAAGGCGTTTTGACATTCTTCCGACCATTCGAACTTTAGAATCTTTCTCAGGGTTTTGAAGAATGGGAGGCATTTTCTCCGGATCTCGACATGAAGCGACTCAGAGCGGCCTCTCCCCGTGAGTCACATGATCTCAATGTTGCTCTTGGGTGTGGCCATGTTGAGAATGGTGCTGATCTTTTCCGGGTTAGCTTCGATTCATCGGTGGGTAACCATGAACCCGAGGAATTTCCCGCTAGTGACTCCGAACACGCACTTGACTAGATTCAGCTTCATTTTGTATTTGCGGAGGATGTCGAACGTTTCGCCGAGATCTTTGGTGTGCTCGCCCAATGAGTTTGATTTCACGAGCATGACGGCGATGTAAACCTCCATGTTCTTTCCGATCTGCGGTTTGAACATTTTGTTAACTAGACGTTAGTATGTAGCCCCAGCATTTTTTAGGCCGAAAAGCATCACTTTGTAGCAGTATGCCCCCGGTCCGTAGTGAACGCGGTAAGTTCTTCATCTGCCGGGTCTATACGGATCTGGTTATAGCCGGAGAAAGCATCCATGAAGCTGAGCAATTCGTGGCCTGCCGAGCTGTCCACCAGCTGGTCTATCCGAAGAAGGGCATAGTTGTCTTTCAGGCAAGCCTTGTTCAGGTCTGTGAAGTCGACGCACATGCGCCACTTCCTGCTCGCCTTTTTAACCATGACTACATTCGCCAGCCAGTCCGAGTAGTCGATGTTTCGAATGAAGTTGGCTGCGAGCAATCTATCGACCTCGTTCTCAATCGTCTTTTGCTTGATCGGCGCGGAACTACGCTTCTTTTGTCCGACGGGTCGGGCCTTAGGGTCGACCCCGAGCTTGTGCGAGATTACTTTGGGGTCGATACCGGGCATGTCAGCAGATGCCCAGGCGAACACGTCCGAGTTCCCTCGGAGAAAGTTGATCGTGTCTTCGCGCTGGGTTCCTGTCAAAAGGGATCTGATCTGGACGGTTCGTCCCTCATTCCCCTCTACGAGGGGAATGTCTTTTAGCGCCTCCACTGGGGCTCCTCGGATTTCTTTCTGTTCATCGCGGGTGTCTAAGGACCCCTGGAAAACATTTGCGTCTTCAAGGTTATCGCTATGTTCCCCGGTGGTTGATGTCGTAGTGAAGCAAATCTTGGGGGTTTGCTGGTTTCCGTAAGCCCGGCCTATCCCCTTGATCTAATGGAAACTTGATCGCGGGGTGGTAGGTCAAGATCTGAGCCCGAAGGGCGTTTAACGTCGGGCGTCCCAGAAGGATGTTGTAGGATGAGGGAATCCTAGCGACGATAAATTCCACCGGTACGGTCCTCGTATGGCCAGCTTCCCCAATGTTGAGGAGAAGGATGACCACTCTTTCGGCCTTGATGGAGTTGTTAATAAACCCCGATAGGACGTTGGAGGTTGGTTGTAGGTCGGACGACCCTAGCCCCATACGCCGGAAGCAGTCATAGAAAAGGATATCTGCCGAGCTCCCGAAATCTACTAGTATCCTCTGGACCTTATAACGGTGGACCCGTGCCATAAGCACGAGAGGGTCATTGTGAGGCACGGATATACCGTGTAAGTCATCATCAGAGAAGATGATGGGCTCAACGGTCCTGCACTTCTTCTTGGGCGGGTCGCTTGTTCTCTCGACGGGTAGAAGGCGATGAGCCCCGCCGGGGCCCCAGACAGGCCTCGAGGAAACAACCATGATTTGGCCGATCGTTAATTCGCCGGAAGGGGGTCGGTTCTCACGCTCCCTGTCCGCCCATCGCTTATCTCGCAGGTACTTCGCTAGATGGCCAGGGCGGATCAACTCCCCGATGTAATCGCGGAGTTGTTTACAGTTCTCGGTCGGGTGGCCCTGCGACCTATGGAAGGCGCGGTACGGGCCACGGATATGTCTAGCCGCTCTATTGGTGACCGGCGGGAGCTTGAAGAATTGCTCACCCTTCGCCTCCTCTGACAGCTCGGTCTGAGAGATGTTGAGATGAGTATACTCCTAAAATTTTAGGGAGTACGGTTTTGACCGGTCGACCTTTTTCTCTTCTCCGCCCCTCTTCTTTTGGTCGGCTTGGTCGCTCTAGGGCATGTTGGCATTCACCTCAGACTCGAGTTGGATCTCTCGCTCGGTCCAAGCTTTTACCTCGGTCATGGTCTTAGGTTGCGTTAATGCAAAAGAGCGGAGCCACTCTTTATGCCTAAGACCCGATCTTAGGACGGTGATGAAAGTTTCGTCCCGGTGCTCGGGAACCTCGAGAAGGGCGTTGTAGAAGCGAGTGACGTATCCTTTACAGGATTTCTTATCCCCGCTCTTTATGGTGAAGAGGTAATCGACAGTTCGCTTCTGTCGTCTGCTTCCAATGAAGTGGCCGAGGAACTGGACGGCCGTCTCATCAAAGGTAGAGATGGAGCGTGGTGTGAGTCCTCGGAACCAGTCCCGTCTAGCCCGGATGAGGGTGGCGGGAAATGCTCGGCATTGGACAGCGTCGGAGTTATCCTGGAAGCTCATGACCGCCGTAAATGCATCCAAATGGTCCTTTGGGTTGGACTTCCAGTCGAAGAGAGCCACCTTGGACGGCTTGTTCCTGGACGAGACGTGTACGGAGAGCAACTCCTTGGTGAAGGGCTTCGTAAGTGAGTCGGCGGCGTAACTGGCCCCTTCACCGGATGGATGACCTCCCGATGTATACCTTCGATTTTCTTTTCGAGGGCGTCGAGGCGGTCGTGATACCTCGAGGAATCGGCGCATTCAGAGCGGCAGTTCTTCCCGCTGGTGGTCTGCCCCAGGCTGCGACTCTGATTCCGTTCTATCAAATTCCGTAGGTCCCCAGGCGAGGTCCTTGAGTCCTCACGGCGAGTGTCGTTCGTGCGATCTCGTCGAGGGTGAAGGTGTCGGTCATGCCTGGGAGCAGACGAGCTGACCGATACTTCCTCAGGAGGGACAGGATCGCGACTGGCCTCAGGGCGATGGGCTCTTTCGCGAGACCGCGGCATGGGGTCCTGTGGCGCCCAGCGGGTAATGGAATCGGTCGCCGCAGGGGAGCCGTAGTCGCCGGAGTGAGCGCGGTGTTGTTCGGTGGTCCTAGCGTGGGCGATGTCATCCGCCCCTCTGCGGACGTCGTGATCCCTGAGAGGGGGACAGTGACCTGGGAGGCTGGGCCCGCCATTTGGACACGGACAAAGGCGTCTGACTATGGACGCGAGCCTATCGATTTTTACCGAGAAGGCGTGGATGGCATTCGGTGGGGGAGTAGATCCGTCCGCGCCTCCATTGTGAGGAGGGCAGTGGCTTGTGCTGGGATCGCCACGGTCTTCGCTCGCCATGTAGTCGAAAGCGGAAGATCAACTTTTGATGGGTGGAAAAATTTATATTCCCACAAACGGCGCCAACTGATGGAGGCATGGATCTCCTTCAGTTGTTGTCCTCCGTCGATTTGTTGTGAGGCGCTGATGAAGGGTTAAGATTGACGTTGATGCTTATCTTCTTGAGCGTGTGGGTTTCAATGGGTTGGTTTCAGGGGTGAAGCCGAGCTACCTGCAAAGAAGTCCCGGGATGGTTATACCACCGTGGACCCTCCGACGATCAAATTAGCCGAGGAATTTGGGCAGAGTAGCAACTTGTTGGCTTGAAATTGACTTACGTGAGTCGTCCGAGAGGGGTTTTTATAGCGGTCGCTTGGAGCGGGATGGCGCGAGATCTTCGTCGTCGGTTACTCCCTTGGTGTTACGCATGCGTGAATGACGGGATCCCCCCATTAATGACGAGATACGCTCGTTAATAGGGGGATACGGTGGCGTGGAACGCAGGATGTTGGGTGGCGGATATCTCGCTTCTGGCGGGATACGCGGAGCCGTGGCGGAGGCGCTTGGGTTCTGCGTTTGTGGTTGCTCGGTAGAACCGGATAGGCTTCGCTCGGCGGGAGGCTCGGAGGCGAGCGGGAGGCCGAGGAAGCTCGGTTCTGTGATAGCTCAGAGGCGAGCCGATGGTTGTTTTGTAAAGCGAGCATAGGAGTGTTCTGGAAGGCCATCGAAGGTCGAGTAAATCCTCGGGATGAAGGCCCGGGAAATGCCTTCAATGTATCGTGCTTGCTCCTGCGTGCAAGCCCCGGGACACGTCATCTACCACGTGTCATGATCTGGGAAATTCCCACTTATGAGTATCATCAATAGTTAACTAAAAATCCTCATAGTTAAGGGTAGTTTAGTGAAATTTAGCCTATGGATATGGTTAGAAGCCAAATTCTTGTTCCATCTTACTCAATCATTTAAAACGGATAAAATGAGATCACTATTGAAGAGAAATTTACCTCCCATTGCTCCAATAAAATTATTAAACTTAGCATTCTCCATAATCAAGTTCAGCCGAGTCCCTTCAAGAATATTTTCATCCGAATTGACATCAGCCACAGCAGCTTCAATTGCCGCTTTCGCAGCTCTACCAACAACCGAATCATAAGCCAAAATAGCTCCAATGCTGACAACTTCAGGCCTTTTGCAAGTAACAAATCCATTCAAGCTCAATATAAGAACAAAGAACAAAGTTAGATTTGCAAAACCCATGTTGAACCTTTCAATAAGTAATGAATTGGAGAAGACCCATTTCAAATTGAGCTCAAAATTCAATCAATTCCATCATTCCAAGAGACTTGGACAATAATTGTAGGACACCCATACAACCCAAAGAGGAGAGAATACCCACTTCAAGTAGAGCTCAATTCTCTATTTTAAGCTAAAACAGCTTAAAAATCATCAACTTCCTTCATCCAAAGAGACAAGGACAATAATTGCAGAAAACCATTTGCAAAATTGCCGCTTTAATGAAGAAATCAACTCAAAGAGGGATCTTTAAGATCCTAAACCCCTCGCACTAAGAAACCCAATATGATATGCAACAGAAAAATCTAAATCATGAATAAAAAACTAATTTGGGGATGAAAGAGGAATAAAGGTTGAGCCTTTATAAACCCGAATCTTCGCAAAATAGTAATAGTGGGAACAGCAAACAGATTTTGGGGTGGAAGAAGAAAGAAAACTTTGTTGGTGATGAAGAATAAAGGCCACATGTGAATATATAAGCTGACAGCAATAATTCCGTAGGTTTGAAAGAGACCCAAAAATGATAAGAAAGCAGTGGGGTTAGTGGTGCTCTCCTAGAATTTTTATGGTTTTTTGACAGAGACATGAAAAAGTGTAGGCGTTGCGAAACCAGCCCATCGTCGAAACAATATTAGCCACCAAACAAAATCACTCAAACAAACATAATCACGCCATTAACAACGGAAAACAATATAATAAATAGATGTAAGAATAAATGAGAAATTAAATACAGGGAGGCATAAGGATTTGTTAACGGATTCACTCACCGTATGGATAGTCTCTGGCAAAGCGAAATCTGCAAACGTCTACTAATCAATTCTTGAATCAAGTTACAGTGAGCAACCCTGGGAGATCTCTCTCAAATCTCTCTAATTCTAGCCGTCACTCTCTCATTCAATAATCTCTCAAATTTTTAGATGTATGATATACATATGAGGGGTCTCTATTTATAGTCAAACCCTAATCCTACAGAAAATAGGGGATAAACCCGAGTTTAGAAAAGTCTGTTCGCTGTTGTTATCGCATCGGTAAACGTCTGCATCTTGCTTGGGCAGACATCTTGCTTGGACAGACATCTGTCCAGACTCTGTAAGTCGCCATCTACTAGGGGCAGACGTCTGACCCTCATTTGGGCAAACATCTGCCTAAGCTTTGGATTGGGCTTCTGGTTTTGTGCGGACGTTTGTCGTTGCTCTGATGTTTTGATATACTTCGTGTGCATGTCTAGACGTCTGTCTCTCTCTTCTGTAGGCTCTTCACAATTTCATCAAAAAGATCATACTTTTGGAATTGCATGAGAGGTTAAAAACGTGCCATTTGCTGCTGCTGCTCCCTTGCTTGCTTTTGTGAGGGGTTCTCCCCATTTTCAAATAGCTTTTTTCCTCCTTTTTGCCTTTTTTAACATGTTTCCTTTTTAGTGAAGAATACGGAGTCAAAAGCGACCCGCGCTTCATTAAAATAAATATTCACGAAAGCCGTACATTTATTTTTCTTTAAAAAAGATCCAAATCCCAACTCCATTCCATCATTCGTCAAGCATCCTTCTCATTTGACAACATGTCCCTTCGTCGAATCGGACTCCGCGTCCACGATCGGGCATCATTTTCATTCACCACATCGGACTCCGCGTCCACGATCAGACATCCTTTTCCTTCGCCGGATCGGACTCCTCGTCCACGATCAGACACCTTTTTCTTTACCGGATCGGACTGCGCGTCAACGGCCAGGCATCATTTCCCTTCGTCGGATCGGGCTCCGTGTTTAACGATCGGGTATCCTTTGCCTTCGCCGGATCGGACTCCGCAACCATGTTCGAGCAACCTTTCCCTTCGTTAGAACGATCTACTTGTCCATGATTGCATCCTAAGTCGTGCAGATCGGGAATTCTATCTTTTTACCGAATCGGACTCCGCATCCTGGATTGGGCATTCATCCATTTCGCTAGATTAGACTCCACGCCTTCGATGAGGCATTCTTCCCCTTCCCTGGATTGAAATCTGCATTCTCGATCAAATATCCATTCACTTTGCGGTGTTAGACATCCTTCTCCTTGGCCGGATCGAACTCTGCGTCTTCGATCGGGCAACCATCTTCTCCACATTCTGTATCAGACACCTTCCACTTTGCGGGATTAGACTTTGCACCATTTACAAGACATCCATCCTCCTTCATGCGGCTAATCCAACCCCACAACATCACACCTATTCCTAAATCTCTGAATCTACTCCACACCTTCAAATCCTTTCCTTCATTGTCGAATACGACATCCCCACTACCGAATTTGACATCATACCATGAACACTTTTCTTAATCGTCGGATCCGAGATCTACACTTTCATATCTTCTTCCTAATCACCGGATCCATGCCCTTTCTTAGTTAGAACCATCTCCATGACCAGATCCACGACCACCCTTGTAGATCCACAGCTTTTTGGTTAGATCTAACCTTTTGATCCTTCTAAATCTCCTACAAACCTTTCAAAATCCTAAAAAATGAAAAAGAAGGAAAAAATACCCAAGGCCAAGCATTCTCTCTACCTGAATAAGAGAGAGATAGCGAGGGCAATGAGGAAGCCCGGGATGGAGGAGAGAGAGCCCATCCGAGCCCATCCTCCATCCCAAGCAAGAAGCAATGATGATAAGTCCTGTCAACGGCGGCGACTACAAACCCTACATGTTTCTTGGAAATCACCCTTTCGAAAATCTAATCAAGCCTGTAACCTTTCATTTTGTGAGGAAAAAATATATATAAAAAACTATGCCCTTTTTGGCTATATCGGGTTTGATACAAACCTTTTAGAAATCGAATTGACGACTTCTTGTTTTGGAGAGTAAACTTTTATCCCTTGAGCAACGGTCAGTCGGTCCTTTTTCAGTAATGCGATGAATGATTTTTCAGAGAAAGAAAAACGAACGTTAGATTTATTATTGCAATCAGAATAGTTAGAGTTATAAGACGATAGAGACGAAAAGATTAATATGATGTTTTTGCTTAATAAAAATCATACCATTTATACAGGTACAATAAAAAAAAGGTTGGCACACTGTATCAATATTCAAACCTGGAAAGTTTTAGCAATCTCATGCATAAAATAGTAAAATATTGGTAAATTTTTAGAGGTTTTATCGCAATACACCTTGTTCTTTCCTCGTTGGAAAGGAAATTAATACTAAGGGCATATAAATATAATGAGGTGTGCTCTCTATAATGAATTGGGCTCTCTAAATAGGGTGGGACTCGCCTGTCTGTCCGCCCGTGATTAAAGAGCCCTATTTGCAGGCCCTTTTTTCCCTAAATATGTAACACTAGAATAGCATAAAGCAAAATAATTTGTGCAGATTAATCGGCCCAACCCGGCCCATTTGAACCACATCTTTTGATGAACCCAAAACATAAAAAAGGATACACGAAAAAGATAACAATTGAGAAGGAAAGAGGGCAGCAAGAGGGCAGCAATGGCGTCGCTTTCTCTTTAGTGAAGATTAATAAAAAATAAAGTGGATTTTTTAAATTTTATTTGGGGCTCCGAATATAGCCGATTCAAGATCGACAATCTGAAAGAGATATGCTCATCTCCATTTTATTGGCATTTCTCATATACCATTCATCCATGTTATCTTACCTCATCCTTACGAAAGAAATTCGCGAGATATTCGTTCCCACGATCTCAACTCTTCTGTGCTTGACGCAGTCGCAAGTGAGGAATCGAAACGAATGCGTTTTCTGTTTCTCAACACTCAGTAATTGGGCCGGGTCTGATATTTGGTCATAAGGCCACAACCACTTACATCTCCCATTTGGCCGAAATGGCCAAATAATTTCCAAGCATGCTCCCACTATTCGCGAGATGTGGCTCAAGATGTTATTACACACACTCCCACTATCCGTGAGATATATACACTTTTCGTGAAAACCGAGACCACCATTATCCATGATTTGTCTCCTTTTCATTATTCATGAAAATTCTTCGACTTAGACATTTTAAGTCCCATCGAACCAATATTTTTGATGAATATTTCTGTTGGAATGCCCTTCGTCAAGAGATCGGCTATCATGTCACCGGTAAGAATATAAATCACCTTGACTTCTTCCTTCTCCACTATATCTAGAATATAATGATATTGAACTTCAATATGTCTTCCTTTCGAACTATTTGCACTGCTGTGAATCAAGTTGATGACTGCTTCTATCCACCGAATTGAGATCGAAATCCTCTAGAAACCGTCTAATCCAGACTGCATGAGCCGTGGTCATATTATAGGCTATGTACTCAACCTCTTATGTGTACCTTACTGCACATCCTTGTTTCTTGCTACCCAAGAAACAGCTACACCTCCAAAAATGAACAAATGTCCCAAGTTGAACTTTCCGTCATCATTGTCTCCTCCAAAGTCAGCATCGGAGCAACCAAGAATCTCAAGTGAGTTTGCTTGATAAACTAACTTATGATGCACAGCACGCTTCATATACTTCAAAATTCTCTTAACAACTTCCCAATATACTGTATCAGGATTACTTTGGTATCTACTAACTAGACTCACTAGGTACGCCAATTCGGGTCTAATACACAATATTGCATACATCAAGTTTCCAACTACTTGAGAATCTAGGGCATTAAGTGGTTTCTGCCTTTGTTTAGGACATTGTTTTTTACTCAACCGCTTTCCTATAAACATTGATGTAGATGTAGGATTGCAATTCTGCATCCTAGATTTACCAAGTATTGTGTGTAAATATTTTTCTTGGTTTAAGCTTAATAATCTAGACTTTCTATCCCTAAGAATTTGATACCAAGAATATATATGCATCTCCCATGTCCTTCATCTCAAATTCAATACTAAGTGCTGATTTGATTCTATTTACATTTCTATGTCATTTCCAGTGAGTAAAATATCATCTGCATACAAAGATAATATTGTAAAACCACTCCCACTCTTCAAGACATACAAACAATTATCCAATTTGTTTGCAACGAAACCAAGTTGGACAACAGTATTGTGAAATTTGAGACACCATTATCTAGATGATTGTTTTAAACCATTTAAAGATTTCTTCAATCTGTATACATTATTCTCTTGTCCTTCTACCTGAAATCTCTCAAGTTGTCTCATATATATTGCTTTCTTCAACTCTCTGTTGAGGAATGTAACGATCCTAAAATTTCTATACCTTCACGTATCATTTCTTTAATAATATATTACAATTATTTATTTTTTGTATATTTTGTTTTCTAATAAATATATTATTTTATCACTTCATCTATTTTATAATTTTTCAAAGCCTAAATCCAAGCCAAGACAAATCCATTTGATTTCTTTCTTTTATTTTTCTAAGCCCACTTTCCGTTCAATGTACGACATATCTTTAATTCTTGTTAAATATGTGTATGAACAACTTTGTAGTTTATTGGTTAAGTCCTTGTATTGTTATTCTTTAGGTCACATGTTCAAATCCCCATTCCTACAATTATTTTTTTAATCAACTTTTATCCTTCTCATAACCAAACCTTGCATAAACCATTTTTATATGTCACTCCTCTTTCTTTTCTTTATCATACATTTTTATCATTTCACATCTTCCTCTTTATCTAAATTCCTCGATGAAAAACACGAAAAAGTTCTCAAGAAGGTCTCGCTAGAAATGTGGGGCTATTGGCGGATAGATAAGCCCGGTGACAATACCGGCTTGTGTATGTAAATCCCTTCTCTCTTTCCTTTCCTCCATCTGTTTTTCTTTATCTGTCTCTTATCATATTGCCATGAAAAGATTCCTTTATCATATCATAATCCCTAAATGAATAAAAATATTGTTGCATATATAAATATTGGAAACACATCAAAACAAACACATATAGTTATATAATTTCGATTATAATATTTTATTGCTTCTTGTTCAAATTAAAGTATTTTCAATTCTTTGTTCATGATTTTGAATGTTTATTATGAATTGTGAGAACCTCCTTGCATTATGGTAATCACGTCCATCTTCGGCGCCTCACTTCACTTGCCTTACCTTCCCCAGCCTCCTACCTTTTGAAATCGCTTCCTAAGATGGAAAATTTTATGCCACAATATATTTACGATATCTCATGGAATCGGTTTGCTTATTAAAAGAAAATGAGAAGCTTGCATAAAAATACTAGTTAATCTTTTTGCCGATTTTAGTATACATATCAATACCTCTACCTTTAAAATAATTTTTAGAAATTAATTTTTACTTCTGAAAATTTCAGGAAATTTACATATGATAGAATATATTTTTCTGTACACGCTGTAAAATTTTTAGATCGAACCGCATAACGGTTTAGGAATTACATCGTTTTTATTTACTGTTCGTAAAATAAAAAACTGTATTTATCGGTCAACTTCTAAGACATTTAACTTGGTATACCGATATCCAAATTGAGCAAACTCAGGTGTTTTGGACATTTACATGGAATAATCTAGATTTTCTTAGTTTTAATTTTTTACTGAAAACCAACGTAAAATATAGAAAAGCATGTTACAATATTTAGTAACGAATCTGAACTGAATTTGTCCTGAATCGCACATTGTTTTAAAATTGGACATAACTCGAACACCCGATATCCGTTTGTGTCAAAATTTAGATGTGTAGATGCATAATTGATAGATCTATAATTTTATGTATATTAGATTACTTATAAACTCATGAAACAACTCGATATAGGCTTTGCAATATAACATATAGTTGCTGTCCAGAAATCTGAATTTCTGTTTTAAACGCTGATGTTAAAACGATTATAATTAGAGCTTCAGAAATCCAAATCGCGCAAATCTTAGTGTTTTGGATAAGTACTCCGCATGACCTACAATTTTTTAATAATTTTTGTAACCTGAAACCCGATAGAAATTAAATAAAATTGCATTTTAAAAATATATGACGGTGCTGAACAGATTTGATATGTATGCGCAACGATACGAAAACATATATATCTCCCAAACCGGTAGTTGGATTTAGGCAAGATTGAAACTCACGTGTGCATAATACTAAAGTCTATGTTTTAGTTTATATTTTGATTTCAAATGACTTGATTAACTAGTCGTACATATCACATATTTACAACATTGTTTTGAACGTTACTTATATACTTATCTTATATCATGTTATGTGACTGCTTATTTATTTTTATTTATATGACTTGGATTAAATCATTACATGTTAGAATTGACTTGATCTTGATACAACTCAATCATGAATACTTGAACCCAATATGTACACTTGAACCAAATTGACTCGAACCATGAATACAATTGGTATGACATGCACTTGACATAACTACATGAACTCAATCTTGAAAACTTGATATCATACATCACCTTTTGTACTCATGAATTCGATCAAGACTCGTAAAACTAATCATAAACTAATATACACGGGTATTAGGGTAGTTTGAGTATGAATCCAACAGAATCTTATGAGTCCCATTAATACAAAATCATGTTGCTGTGGTACCGGGCTGAAACGGTACAAATCATGTTCCTATGGTACCGGACTGAAATGGTACAAATCACGAATTCACGAATGGGAGCCCATGTTTCCGATCCCCTGGATGATAACCTGTTGGGTTTGGAATACTTCAATAAAAATTGAAGTCCCGCTATTTTGGGCCTGTGATTTCTTGTCTCTGGACGATAGCCTTGGGTTCGAGAATACTTTTGAGATCGGTTGATATTCACACTTAAACTGATGTTAAGATATATTACCTTTTAGAGACCTTTTAGGACAATTACATTCACTTCGTGTTCACCATACCAACACTCGACGGCCATATTATACTCGTTTGACATGTTGATATAGTTGACATATACATTACCATGCACGATACTATACTTATTTACATGTTCATGATTTATATCCATACTATACCATATATCATATTATATCTTGCATTTCATTTATATACATCACACCATCCTTTTGGAGACTTACCGAGCGTTAGTTCGCTGACGGGCATTCTACCCATCTTTCTTTCTTTCTTGGAATGTTCGTCAGGTGGCATTGAAACAGAGCAGATTGAAGTAGTTGAAGAGGAGTACAACCAGTTCGCATCACAACCGGTGTCACGCCCCGCTTCCCAAAATACGGAAAACGAGAGATGACTAGGCCAGCCATGCTCCTACGGTCAAGGAATAATCCCGCCGTAGTCACACTTCGGCTTCTAGCATTACATGCTAATCAGTAAATAAAGCACAGCAGTAAAGAAATTACATCACTAAATTATTACATTAAAATCCATGGTTCACAAATTACAAATAAACAAGAAGAGTTACTAACCAATTCAATTACACGATCTCTTTTATGGAAAGCGGTAAAGAAAGAAAAGTACTCCAGACAAGATCTCCGTGAGCTCGAATGATAAATCCGTCTCCTGTGCTGGTTCTTCCACGGGATCTGAGCATACATACTCAGGTCGTCAGAGCGACATAATAGCAATATTATTATAATGATGTGAAACAGGTAAATGAGGTAATAACAGTGAAAGAAAAATGCGGGTAATCACTATGTCACTAAATGATGCAAAGTATGATCTGTGTCCCTATCGGTCTCTAAGTCATATTTGAAATCGTATAGTGGAAAGGAGGATCATGTTTAACAGGAGTCTCGTACATACCCGAGACAACGGCCCACATGCTCGGGACATAACCCTGTCAGCCGGATCGCTAGATCCTACCTAATATATATATCACTGCTCGAATGATCATCCTCTAAAACACGGTCCCGCTAAATACGATTCTCTTTCCACTTCGATTTCCCATTTCCCCCCAGATTTACACTATTTATGATTTTGATTTAGTCGTGTACAAGTATACCAATGGCACGGTTTTATCACTGTTCACTGTATCAATCACTGTCACGAATCATTCACTTTTCATTGATGTACTCGACACTCCTAAACCAATATCATTCACGCACGATAATGCAATGTCCACTGAACACTATCACGCACTAACTCTATGTATATGGCAAATGGGGTAAGATATGTGTATGTATGCCATTGACAAGCCATGCATGTTATGAACCAATATGCGTGTCAACAACTTACAAAAATTGCATAAATTCATACGTTCGGAATTCAACGAAATGATGCAAATACGATAATAAGCACACTCTGTCAGAAGTTCATCAAAATTGGTTTTAGTTCGATTGGGTTTCCGGTATTCAAGTTACAGCCGTTTCATTTTAAGTGCTCGCGACAGGAAATTCAGTTTCTGAACTGAATGTCTGTTTCGCGACACGAATTTCACCCAGTTGGGATCAGAATATAGCAACGTTACAGTTGAATAAAACCTAGGTTTTTCAATAGGGTGTTCAACGCAACATACGGATCCTCAATCGCTTCTGTACGTCGAAAGTTATACACTGTTTAATATTAGTATGTCACTTCTGAATCTGTTCTGGACTGTTATACGTCCTGCCCTTTTAATTTACAAATTAAATAGCAAACGATGATGAAACGGAATGAAACTACTTGTGTTATTTAGCTAACAGATTCATCTTTAATTGGATGCTGAGTTCCGCAACATAAGAGGGACAGTAATCAGTAATCAGAGTCGCTCTGGACTGCAGTCCAGAGCCGCACTCCGATCCAAATATCGTCACAATTTCAGTACAAAAACCATTATAAAATTGCATAGGGTTATAGTTCGTCGAGTTGGCTTCGATTTAAGCCCTCGAACGCATCATTCCAGTATGTACATAATTTATGGTGATTTTAACAATTTTCAGATACGGGAAATTTCTAGTTTTACGGGTATATTTGGGGGTATTCATTTTAGTCACTAACAGTCGTATTTTCCAGTGAGATTTATACAAGGTATTCATCACTACATGGGCCAGCATAGACAATCCAATTCCGTTAAATTAGATGAATATTTTCATTAAGATCATGCATCGAACAGGTATGTCGTTTAATTTTATCGGGAATTGTAAATTCATAACTTATACATTTAAGTTTGTAACAAGAGTAGATTACCATGTAGCAAGTAAAATACTTGCCTGGAAATGTTTCGTGGATGCACGGCGGCGGGAACGTCACGAACGCGCGTTGAACGGCGTGAATTTGTTTGCACGACCTTGGCTCGCTATACGGGTTTGACGTCGGAGCTGCCCGGAGACGTTTCGCGGTTACTGGAAGCGGAGGGGGTGCTCTGTGGTTCGCCTGGGAAGTGCTGGGGTCGACGACGGTCGGCAACGGTGCTCCGACGATTGCAACAGTAGGTGTATGGCTCTTGGGTGTTAGGGTTTGAGAGAGAAAGAGAGAGAGATAGTGTGCTTGGGTTGGTTGTCGTGATGGAGATGATGCTGAGGAGAAGAGGGTCTAGAGGTCGACGACGTGATGGGGAGATCGCCGGTGTCGTGGGTGCCGGTGGTGGTCGAGCTCGGGTGCAGTGGGTTGGGTGTGCAGGGGGTGCTCGGCAGGGGTGCTTGGTTGATGGAGTGGAGTGGAGTGGTGAGGGGTTCTGTTGGTGGAGGAGGAGCGAGCGAGGGGGGTACGAGATGGTGGGGTCGTCGGCGGCGACGTCGTCGTCGGTGTTGAGATGGAGGCAGTGGATTTCGTAGTGGGTTGAGAGAGAGGAGGAGGTTTGAGAGAGTAAGAAATAAGGGGAGATGAGAGGAGAACGTTGAGGGGATCGCGAGGGGTGCGCATCATGGGGTAACGGTGCACGAGCGTGGGCGTGGGCGTGAGGTAAGGCGAAGAAAGTGGACCGGGCGAGCGGGAAAAGAAAAGAGCCGTTGGGAAGAAGAAGAGTAGGGTGTGGGCCGGGTCAGGTTTGAGACACGGCTGAAAGGAGTTGGGCTTGGGCCGGGGTTTGAATTAAATGAATTCCATTTTTTTTATTTCAGTGGGCTGAGAAGATGGGAAAAGGGCCGGGGTTTTTTAGTTTAATGTTAAACTTTAATTTAATTTGTTGTTTGGCTGAACTTAATATGGGCTGGGGTTTTATAAAAGGAAATGATATATTTGGTTTGGGTTTTGGTCTTAAGTTTTGGGTTTTGACTTTTAGGCTTTGGGAAATTTTAAATATTGGAATTTAAGCAACCAATTTCCCATAAAAAATCTACGAGGGAGAAAAGAAGGTAAAAACTCGGGGAATTTGAAAAAAATTAGAAACTTTTATTAAGATGGGAAGGGGGATTTACATCATACCCCCCTTATAAAAATTTCGTCCTCGAAATTTAACAAGGATACAAAGAAACAAGGTACTAAACAAAGAGATGTAGATAACGAGCATGGATATCTTCCTCCCGCTCCCAGGTGGATTCTCCTGGGGAACGGCCGCCCCAAGACACTCGGACTAACGGAATGACCTTGTTCTTCAGCACCTTCTCTCTGCGGTCGAGGTTGGTAGTGGGCTGCTCCTCGTATGATAGATCGGTACCCAAAACTAGCTCCGAATAGTCCAGGACATGGCTCTCATCCCGAACATAACGCCGCAACTGTGACACGTGGAAGATATTGTGCACACCAGCTAGTGAAGGAGGCAAGGCAAGTCGGTAAGCCACCTCTCCTACTCGCTCTAGCACCTCAAAAGGTCCGATAAAACGGGGACTGAGCTTTCCCCGACCTCCGAACCTGATAACTCCACGGGTAGGGGAAATCTTCAAGAACACATGATCTCCGACTTCGAATTCTAGTGCCCTCCTGCTGGTATCTGCCCAACTCTTCTGTCGATCCTGAGCCGTCTTAATACGCTGCCTGATCATTTGGACCTTGTCGACTGTCTGGACAATGAGTTCGGGGCCCAGTAATCTTCGTTCTCCCACATCATCCCAACATACTGGGGTTCGACACTTCCGCCCATAAAGTGCTTCAAAAGGAGCCATCTGAATGCTAGCCTGATAACTATTGTTATAAGAAAACTCGACTAGATGCAGATGGTCCTCCCAGGAACCCTGAAAGTCCAACATACAGGCTCTCAACATATTCTCGAGTGTCTGAATTGTACGCTCGGATTGTCCATCCGTCTGCGGGTGATAAGCTGTGCTGAATTTGAGGCGGGTACCCAAGCTCTCCTGTAAGCTCCTCCAAAAGTGCGACACGAATCTGGTGTCCCGATCTGACACAATGCTGACTGAAACACCGTGAAGTCGCACTATCTCCTGCATATATCTCTCTGCCAGTGACTCTGTCGACTGTCCCACTCGGAACGGTATGAAGTGTGCAGCTTTCGTGAGGCGATCGACGATAACCCAAATGGCATTATTGCCCCTAGGGCTCCGTGGTAAGGGCGTCAAGAAATCCATGGTAATGTGCTCCCACTTCCATTCTGGTATCGGCAGTGGTTGTAACAATCCCACTGTCCTCTGATGCTCCGCCTTCACCTGCTGGTATACCAAGCACCTGGATACGAACCTCGCAATTTCCCGCTTCATTCCGTTCCACCAAAAGTTCTGCTTTAGATCCCGATACATCTTCGTACCTCCCGGATGCACAGAATAAGCTGAACTATGCGCTTCAGCCAGTACCTCTTCTCAAACATCTCCCTTGGGTACGCATAATCTGCTACCGAATCTCAGAAAACCGTCTTCATGTATGATCAAGTCCGTTCTCAGCCCGGTTTCTACTTTCGCTCTGAACTTTTGCAATCGGGGATCATCCGCTTGTGCAGCCTTGATGCGATCCACCATAGAAGACTGCACCTGTAGTTGCCAAAGTTGACTGAGTGCGCCCGGTGTAACGACTTCAAGCTCGAGTCTCTGGAAGTCCTCAATAATGCTCCTCTGACCGGTCAACATCATGACCGCTGGCTTGCGGCTGAGCGCATCTGGTACAACATTCACCTTCCCCGGGTGATGCTGGAGGTCCAAGTCATAATCTGCCATCAGCTCTAGCCATCGGCGCTGCCTCATGTTTAGTTCCTTCTGAGTGAAGACGTACTTCAAACTTTTATGATCCGTGTACACCTCTACTTTCTCGCCCAATAGGTAGTGCCTCCAAATTTTCAACGCAAAAACTACTGCAGCTAACTCCAAGTCATGCGTAGGATAGTTCTTCTCGTGATTTCTCAGTTGTCGAGAGGCGGAAGTAACCACTCGGCCGTACTACATCAGAACACAGCCTAAACCCTTCCCTGAGGCATCACTGTGTATCACCAAACAACCGGAATCATCTGGTACTGTAAGAATAGGCGTCGTGGTTAACTTCTGCTTTAGCGTGTCAAATGCCTGAGTGCACTCCTCTGTCCACGCAAACGGTACATCCTTTCGTGTCAGCCTCGTCAATGGTTCAGCGATTCTTGAGAAGTCTTGAACGAATCTCCGATAATAACCCGCCAATCCCAGAAAACTCCTGATCTCAGCCACTAACTTCGGTGTTGGCCAATCTCTGACAGATTCTATCTTTGCCGGGTCCACCGAGATGCCATCGCCTGAAACAATATGTCCCAAAAACTGAACCTTGTCGAGCCAGAATTCACACTTGCTTAGCTTCGCATACAGCTTCTCTTCCCGAAGAATTTGTAAAACAGTGCGCAAATGTTCAGCATGCTCCTCCCGGGTCTTCGAGTAAACAAGTATGTCGTCGATAAACACAATGACAAATGTGTCCAAGTACTTTGCAAACACCATGTTCATCAAGTCCATGAATATTGCTGGGGCATTGGTAACACCGAACGGCATCACAAGGAACTCGTAATGTCCGTATCGGGTCCTGAAAGCTGTCTTGCATACATCCTCAGCTGCTACTCTGATTTGGTAATATCCAGAACGAAGATCCAACTTCGAGAATACCTTGGCCCCACTTAGCTGATCGAATAAGTCGTCGATGCACGGGATGGGTACTTGTTCTTTATTGTGACCCTTTTCAGCTCCCGATAATCTATACACATTCGCAACGATCCATCCTTCTTCTTTACGAACAGAACTGGTGTACCCCACGGTGAAACGCTCGGCCGAATAAATCCCTTCTCCAATAGCTCTTCAATTTGCATCTTCAACTCCGCCAACTCAACTGGTGCCATTCTGTATGGGGCCTTGGATATTGGGGCCATACCTGGAGGCAAATCGATCGAGAACTCCAAGATGCGAGGAGGTGGTAGACCTGATAGGTCTTCAGGAAATACGTCCAGAAAGTCCCGAACAATCTCTGGGGCTGGGCTCTCATCAATCTCCATAGCTGTCAGTTCCTTGGGCTTAGCTCTGTACTTGGCTGGCTCCAAAGATTCGCTTCCGCCCTCGAAAATAAACTCCGGGTGATTGGGGATGCGGAAGATCACATTCCTTGCACGGCAATCGATAACTGCATGGAAGGTACTCATCCAATCCATCCCGAGAATTGCGTCGTAACTGCATGTCCCAATCAGAAGGAAATTCACATAGACTTCCCTGCCACACACTACAACCGGACATGATCTACATTCTCGACTAGATATTATAATGCTATTACCCGTATGTATCTCCCAGCCCTTGGTTAGTGGTTCATGTGGTATGGAGTGTGTATCAGTGAAATGCTCAGACAAGAAATAGTGCGATGCTCTAGAATCAAATAGTACTCTAGCTGGCAAGGAATGTACGAGTAGAGTACCTGTAACAACGTCTCCTGATGCCTCTGCCTGTTCGGAGGTCAAGGTGAAAGCCCGTCCCTGACCGCGACCTGTAAAGGGTTGCCTCTGCTCCTGTGGCCTCTGTTGTGGCGGTCCAGAGCCTCCCTGTATCTCTGCTCGCTCAGGGCAACCGCTAATCCTGTGCTGACTGGATCCGCAAATCAAGTATTGTCCCTTGGCGCGGCGACAGTCCTTCTGGGTATGCCCATTTCTACCGCAGTAGCTGCAAAATACGTTCTGTCTCTGAGGACGATACTGTGGCACGAACGGGCACTTCATTTGTGTCGTCCCAGGCCTGTGAACCAGTATGGCTCCTCGAGAAGGTGCAGGGGTACGTGCTGGAACGACTGGGGGTTTCCTGAACTTGTTGATCAATTGCTCCTGAATTCTCGCCGCGTTGAGTACCTGTGCGAAAGTCTGCAACTCCAGCGATGCAATCAACTGCTGCAACTCGAAATCAAGCCCCTGCAAGAAGCGTTTGGCCCTGGTGGCTTCAGAGGCGACCATGTATGGGGCAAAACGGCTCAAACGGTTGAACTCTGCCGCATATACGTCCACTGGACATCCATTCTGCTTCAATAGAATAAATCTTTCCTCCATCTCTGCCTTGGCGGTGGAAGGAAAATAATGGTTTAGGAAACACTCTTTGAATTTTCCCCATTCAATCGGCATGTCCATCCTGCTTTCTTCCACTGACCACCATGTACGGGCTTCATCTTCCAATTGGATCTTTATCACGTCCACCCTATCTTCATCTGGAACCCTGGCGGCTGTCAGTAAGTTCTCCATGTTCACCAACCATTGCTCGGCCTCAAGGGGTTCAGCTAGCCCTGTGAATGCAGCTGGATGCAACCGTCGGAAGTCTGATACGGTACCAGCCCTAGCATGATAAGCTGGTGGGGTAGCGCCTTCGGGGGCGGTAATGAGTGCGGAGGGTCCTCCTGCAGCGGTAATCACCCTGAGTCCCTCAGCGAGTAAGTCTGTCTTCCTCTCCTGAGCTTCCGCGAGAGAGGTCAGTGCACTAAGTATTCTTTCCGTGCGGTCCTGAGAACTGGAGTCCGAGGAGGGGTCGTTCGGGGACATCATATCACTGGAAGATTCGAAAGGATAAGATCAGATTCAAGGATGAAAATCAGGAATAGTGAAACGAAAATAATGTAATACCGTATAGTTAATGTTATCCCTTGTTACTAAACCTGGCTCTGATACCAAATAAACCATGTCACGCCCCGCTTCCCAAAATACGGAAAATGAGGGATGACTAGGCCAGCCATGCTCCTACGGTCAAGGAATAATCCCACCGTAGTCACACTTCGGCTTCTAGCATTATATGGTAATCAGTAAATAAAGCACAACAGTAAAGGAATTACATTACTAAATTATTACATTAAAATCCATGGTTTACAAATTACAAATAAACAAGAAGAGTTACTAACCAATTCAATTACACGATCTCTTTTATGGAAAGCAGTAAAGAAAGAAAAGTACTCCAGACTAGATCTCCGTGAGCTCGAATGATAAATCCGTCTCCTGTGCTGGTTCTTCCACGGGATCTGAGCATGCATACTCAGGTCGTCAGAGCGACGTAATAGCAATATTATTATAATGATGTGAAACAGGTAAATGAGGTAATAACAGTGAAAGAAAAATGCGGGTAATCACTATGTCACTAAATGATGCAAAGTATGATCTGTGTCCCTATCGGTCTCTAAGTCATATTTGAAATCGTATAGTGGAAAGGAGGATCATGTTTAACAGGAGTCTCGTACATACCCGAGACAACGGCCCACATGCCCGGAACATAACTCTGTCAGCCGGATCGCTAGATCCTACCTAATATATATATCACTGCTCGAATGATCATCCTCTAAAACACGGTCCCGCTAAATACGATTCTCTTTCCACTTCGATTTTCCCTTTTTCCCCAGGTTTACACTATTTATGATTTTGATTTAGTCGTGTACAAGTATACCAATGACACGGTTTTATCACTGTTCACTGTATCAATCACTGTCACGAATCATTCACTTTCCATTGGTGTACTCGACACTCCTAAACCAATATCGTTCACGCACGATAATACAATGTCCACTGAACACTATCACGCACTAACTCTATGTATATGGCAAATGGGGTAAGATATGTGTATGTATGCCATTAACAAGCCATGCATGTTATGAACCAATATGCGCGTCAACAACTTACAAAAATTGCATAAATTCATATGTTCGGAATTCAATGAAATGATGCAAATACGATAATAAGCACACTCTGTCAGAAGTTCATCAAAATTTGTTTCAGTTCGATTGGGTTTCCGGTATTCAAGTTACAGCCGTTTCATTTTAAGTGCTAACGACAGGAAATTCAGTTTCTGAACTGAACGTCTGTTTTGCGACACGAATTTCACCCAGTTGGGATCAGAATCTAGCAATTCTACAGTTGAATAAAACCTAGGGTTTTCAATAGGGTGTTCAACTCAACAGACGGATCCTCAATCGCATCTGTACATCGAAAGTTATACACTGTTTAACATTAGTATGTCACTTCTGAATCTGTTCTGGACTGTTATATGTCCTGCCCTTTTAATTTACAAATTAAATAGCAAACGACGATGAAACGGAATGAAACCAATTGCATTATTTAGCTAACAAATTCACCTTTAATGGGATGCTGAGTTCCGTAACATAAGAGTTCAGGAAACAAGGTCTCACGCATTACGGGACAGTAATCGGTAACCAGAGTCGCTCTGGACTGCAGTCCAGAGCCGCACTCCGATCCAAATATCGTCACAATTTCAGTACAGAAACCATTATAAACTTGCATAGGGTTATAGTTCGTCGAGTCGGCTTCGATTTAATCCCTAGAACGCATCATTCCAGTATGTACATAATTTATGGTGATTTTAACAATTTTCAGATACGGGACATTTCTAGTTTTACGGGTATATTTGGGGTATTCATTTTAGTCACTAACAGTCGTATTTTCCAGTGAGATTTATACAAGGTATTCATCACTACATGGGCCAGCATAGACAATCCAATTCCATCAAATTAGATGAATATTTTCATTGAGATCATGCATCGAACAAGTATGTCGTTTAATTTTATCGGGAATTGTAAATTCATAACTTATACATTTAAGTTTGTAACAAGAGTAGATTAGCATGTAGCAAGTAAAATACTTACCTGGAAACGTTTCGTGGATGCACGGCGGCGGCAACGTCAAGAACGCGCGTCGAACGGCGTGAATTTGTTTGGACGACCTTGGCTCGCGATACGGGTTTGACGTCGGAGCTGCCCGGAGACGTTTTGCGGTTACTGGAAGCGGAGGGGGTGCTCTGTGGTTCGCCTGGGAAGTGCTGGGGTCGACGACGGTCGGCAGCGGTGCTCCGGCGATTGCAACAGTGGGTGTATGGCCCTTGGGTGCTAGGGTTTGAGAGAGAAAGAGAGAGAGATAGTGGGCTCAGGTTGGTTGTCGTGAGGGAGATGCTGCTGAGGAGAAGAGGGTGTAGAGGTCGATGACGTGATGGGGAGATCACCAGTGTCGTGGGTGCCGGTGGTGGTCGAGCTCGGGTGCAGTGGGTTGGGTGTGCAGGGGGTGCTCGGCAGGGGTGCTTGGTTGATGGAGTGGAGTGGTGAGGAGTTTTGTTGGTGGAGGAGGAGTGAGCGAGGGGGGTACGAGATGGTGGGGTCGTCGGCGGCGACGTCGTCGTCGGTGTTGAGATGGAGGCAATGGATTTCGTAGTGGGTTGAGAGAGAGGAGGAGGTTTGAGAGAGTGAGGAATAAGGGGAGACGAGAGGAGAACGTTGAGGGGATCGCGAGGGGTGCGCGTTGTGGGGTAACGGTGCACGAGCGTGGGCGTGGGCGTGAGGTAAGGCGAAGAAAGTGGATCGGGCGAGCGGGAAAAGAAAAGAGCCGTTGGGAAGAAGAAGAGTAGGGTGTGGGCCGGGTCGGGTTTGAGACGCGGCTGAAAGGAGTTGGGCTTGGGCCGAGGTTTGAATTAAATGAATTACTTTTTTTTTTCAGTGGGCTGAGAAGATGGGAAAAGGGCCGGGGTTTTTTAGTTTAATGTTAAACTTTAATTTAATTTGTTGTTTGGCTGAACTTAATATGGGCTGGGGTTTTATAAAAGGAAATGATATATTTAGTTTGGGTTTTGGTCTTAAGTTTTGGGTTTTGACTTTTAGGGTGTGGGAAATTTTAAATATTGGAATTTAAGCAACCAATTTCCCACAAAAAATCTACGAGGGAGAAAGGAAGGGAAAAACTCGGGGAATTTGAAAAAAATTAGAAAATTTTATTAAGATGGGAACGAGGATTTACATCCGGACATCTAGTTTCATTCAGGTTTTTATTTCATTTCAGCTTATTTATGTCTCCTTGTTAAGGCTTATCATGTTATCGTATCTTGTATTCAGATATTTTGTCAATTGTGAATCTTAAATGTAATAAATAAAAGTTGGATTTCATACTTTTGTTTATTCTTGTTATTTTATATTGCATATAGACGCTTAATGTATTCTTATAGTAAATACGTTGCGGGCTTGCCACGTCACCGTTTCCATCTACTGAGAAGCGGGGCGTAACAAGGAATGCAGTTTTGACATCCATTTAAAAAAATTCCAAGTCAAAATGTGCAACGATTGCTAAAACAATCATGATGGATGCAAACTTAGCTACAAGAGAATATCTCTCTTGATAATCAATACCTACCTTCTGATTAAAACCTTTTGCAACTAACCGGGCTTTAAATTTATCAATGGACCTATCAACATGATATTTTTTCTTTAGTACCCATTTGCACCCTATCGACTCTTTATGTTCTGGTAAGTCGCATAGTTCCCATACCTTGTTCCTTTTTATGGAATCAAGTTCTTCTTTCATGGTCTCTAACCATAATTCTGACTGATGCGATTTCATCGCATCAATAAATGTTAAGGGATTTGTATGTTCATCAATGTCCAAATCAACTGAGAAACATGACGGTTCACATGAGTACATGTAATAGTTATCCATCCATACTGGTGACGTTCTAGCTCTTTTGTAGCCACTTAGGTTTGTAGGTTGAACATATTCAGATTGTATATCTACTATAAGTGTATCATCAATTATAAGTTCATCTTCTAAACTGAGATGATCTATCTCATCTCTAGCAACTGGGTCATTTACCGGAACATTATTGTAATAGTCATCATCTATTACAACTAGAGATTCTATTTCCTCCCGAACTTGTTCTTTTTCCTCTAGATTTTCTAGAAATGCAGTATTTCTACTTTCAATGACTCTCTTTTCTTTATGGAAAAACCTATATCCCTTTAATTTTTCTGGATACCCTATAAATCTACACCTCAAAGTTCTAAAATCCAACCTATCTTTGAGTTGAGATTGAATAAGAACATGGGCTATACATCCCCACATCTTAAGATGACTCAACTCGGGTTTGTGCCCATTCCAAAGTTCATATGGTGTTGATTTTACTGATTTAGCGGGAATTCGATTGAGAATATAATTTGCACACAACACTGCTTCTCCCCAAAATTTCTTGGAGAGGCCAGAATGAGATAACAAATATCTTATGACATCCAACAATGATCTGTTCTTCCTTTCAGCCACAATATTCTGTTGTGGCGAACAAGGAATTGTTATATGCCTTTTAATTCTACATTGAATGCAATAGCTATCAAATTCTTTTGAATTGAATTCCCCACCCCTATCAGTTCTCAATATTTTAATATTCCTTCCAAGTTTATATTCAACTTTAGCCTTATATCTTTTAAAACATTCAAAAGCTTTCAATTTTCTGTTTAAAAGATATACAAAAGTAAATTTGGAATAGTTATATATAAATGTTATGAAATATTCTTTGTTACCATGAGTTTTAACACTTAAAGGCTCACAATATCTGAATGAACTAAACCCAACAATTTATTTGCTCTTTGACCTCCTAAAAATGGTTTTCTAGTCATTTTTCCAGCCAAACAATGTTCACAAGGTGATGTTCTTACACCTGTAAGGATGGATAATATGTTCATTTTAATGATCTGATTTATCTCAGATGTAATTGGGTGTCCTAATCTCATATGCCAAAGATCATAACCAGATAGATAACACAAAGAGTAATTCAAATCAAAAACTTTATTGATAGTATCGTCGGTTATTACAGAGAGACAAAATAAATCATGTTCGAGTACAAATTTACCCATGGCAAAAACTTTCTTATTCTTTCGTATTGACACTCGATTAGTATAGAAACGACCCTCCAGTCCATTTTTCAGTAATGCAGGAACTGAAACCAAATTACGCCTAATACCTAGCGCATAGTACACATCTTTGAGGACCATAACACTGTCCTCAAGATCCAGCCTATATGTTTCAATACCTTCAACATCCAGATAGGTATTATTTCCCATATAAATGCACCGTTCTCCTTTCTTTGGTTTTTTATATCTGATAATCCTAACCGGGTCTTTGCAATGCACCTAGTAGCACCCGAGTCAATCCACCAGCGATCAGTGTCAACAATTGCTGCGTTACACTCGATCACTTCTATAAACTCATGCTTACGTGCTGCTTTATTTCCAGAATGCTTTGATGTACCCGAATTAGCTTGTTTTTCTGGACGGTCATTCTCGAAGTGACCAAACTTTCCGCAATTATAACAAGCCCCTTTATGTACTTTCTTTTGAGTGCTAAGCTGCTTGAATCCCTCGCACTGAGGTTTTGTAGTCCCTATATTCTGGTTCTTGTTCTTATGTGCATTGTGAAGGTCTATTCTGCATAATATTCAGCTCTTCACGCTGTACAAAATTTATTTCTAGATCTTTCCTGCTGGCTATTAAATCCTGCTCTATTGCTAACTGAGATAGCATGTTAGTGACGCATTTAATGGTACCATTCAATCTAAGTGTTGTGGCGGCTATATCAAATGATGGTGGTAAACTATTCAGAATTGTTGTTATTTGCATTCTCTCCGGAATTTCGGTTCCACCAGTAGATAGATTTTTAGCTATGACAATCATCTTATTACAATGTTCAATTACATTATCACTTTCTTGCATACGAGAAGAGTTATATCCATGTAATAAAAAATGTATGTTCATCTCAGATGTATTGCCATATTTTTCCTTAATTGTATTCCACAATTCTTTTGCACTTTCATAAATCTTAAAAACTTGCATCAAGTTATCTTACATGAATATTAACATAAGACTTTTAGTTTTCTTGTCATTTAATCTCTACAGTTCATATTTGCTCTTTTGTTCCACAGTAGGATTATCTCCGAGAATAGGAGCAATGTCTTCTATGACGTTTTCTACGTTGTCATGTTTAAAACCAAATCTAATCTTTCTATACCACATATCATAGTTGGTACCATTAAGACGTTCTATCTAGCCAATTCAGAAGCAATTAATTCACAAGCTATTCTTATAAAGTTTCGAAATATTATGCAAAATGATTTAATTTGGTGATAAATCGTTTTGAAAACAACTAATAGTATTAAAAAAATTGATCATGACAGATAAAGAAACAAGTGTAGAAGCAAGTAAACTATGTTAAGGTACAACACTTTATAATTAAAAAAATTTAAAATAAATGCAGAAAGAGAAAAAATCAATTACGGGTTGGAACCTGAGCTAAGGGTATGTCTAAAAGCTATCAGAAAAATTATACCTATAGAAAAGAAAATATACTGGAATTCAAACCAGAGAGCTAAGGGTACGCGTAAATGCTACAAGATTAGGAGCTGCCAACTAAGCAATGTACTCATATGATTTGAAAGATAAAACAACGCAATATAAAGAGTGTTACCCCACTATCTTATAAAGTCCAAACAATAAGTTCACTGTCAACTATCTTCTTCCTTACATGAGAATAAATCCTTTTGTTTACTTTCGATCCTAAAAAAATATATCGGGTGATACTGCCACGCCCGCTTCCCAGAGTGCGCTACGATCGGCACGTGACAGAGCCAACCATGCTACCTGTGGTTAGGAAACATCCCTCCACAGTCACATTACGACTGTCTATATGATATCATGAACAGTAAAATAAACTATCTAGTACATGTCCATATGCCAGAATAAACGAGTCAAGACATAATATGCGGAAGCAATAGATCCAATAAACAATAACATCTGGAAATACGTCCCAAATACGGGCTCACATCAGGAAATGAAAGTACGGAAAGAAAACTAAACTAAACTGAACACTAACAAGATCCTCACTGCTCGGCCTAGCAGCTGAAATACTCCTGATCAGCCTGCGAAAGAGATAGAGGATCTGGGCCATGCAAAACCCAGACGTCAGTGCGTCATAAGATCAAATAATATAATATAACCAGTAGGTAACAATATATGCGGGCATGAATTATAAACAGTAACATGAATATAATAATTAAACACGGATATAGAACAGTGAAGTGTATCAGTGTGTACGACGTGCAGTGATCAATCTAGTCTGTGCTACTGGGTTATCTATTCTAAAGTCTATTTGAAATCAATTAGTGTACTCCTCCATGTAATTTAAAAGAATATGTCCCGTTATCCCCCGGGATCATGGATCGGGTAGTGGGAGTCACGAATGACCCTGTCCCGTTATCCCCCGGGACCACGGATCAAGTAAGAATCCCGAATGATTCTGTCCCGTTATCTTCCGGGACCACGGAATAAGTAATACCCTTTTAAACTACACTTCAGTTACAATTTTGATTTTCCCATACCCCCAAGGTTATGTGTTCAAGTCAGGTATTGATAATCTGGAGCTAATGCCAATACAGGATCAAGCAGGTATAAGTTTTGTCTGAATAGACAACAGGATATGCCCGTCGGGACAGCAAGTCAGGATTGTCGGCATTAGAAACAATATCAGGTATCAAGTCAAGCAGTGGTGTATCAGGTCATGTCAGGTAGTGCATATGTATCACACGGATGCTCAAAGTAAAACCGTAGTAAGTGTCGAATCACGTTAAAAGTACGGATACACGAGTAATAAGCAGTGATACCATAATATGAGTCAATGAGTCATGATGTAAATTATCAAGCATGAGGTACTAATATAACGGTAACATGATATAATATGACATGGCATGTAACTAGACATATAATATGTGATACGGATACGAATTGCTATCGGAAAACGGTAAAACTGTGACAGTGATGCACGATACAGTAGACATGTGATATTTTATTCATAGGAATATACATGTATTAGAATAGCATGTAGCAAGGTAAACTTGCCTGATCGGATCTCCAGACGGGATACGTACGCCGCGTACGATGTCGGTAAATGTCGTGACGTACATGCGGGCATACAGAACTAAACCAAGCAAAGCGGGAATGTGACCACACTGGCTGGGGACGTCAACTGGGTTACTCGGATTTGCGGCAGCAGCACGGCTCCGGCGTTCACCGGAAAAATACCGATCAAGAAATTAAAGAAAATAAAAACATGAAAGGAGAAGAAGGGAGGTGATAATAGTGGGTGAGGGAGGTGAGAGGATCTCGTGAGGGAAAAGGATATATAGAGAGAGGAGAGAGATGTGAGGGAATTTGAGTGGAAAGAGAGAGATTGGCAGGTGAGAGAGAGATCTGTGTGAAAGGAAGAAAAAGAAAAAGAGAGAGATTGTGTTGGTGAGCCGTAAAAGAAAAGAGAGAGATGTGTAGGGAGAGAGCGTGGAAAAAGAAGAGAGATAGAAAGAAACGTAACTTGTAATAATAATATAATATAATATATATTATAATAATAATATATAATATAATATAATATATATATATTATAATAATATATATAATATAATATAATATATAATTAATCGAAACCGCATAGTAAAATTAGTTTAGAAATATAATAATATATAAATTTGGGTTTTTAGGCTAAAACAAAAGTACTTCGAAAATTTCCCGGATTGTGTCTAAAATTCTAATTTTAAAATATAAAGAATATACGGATAAGTTAAAACCATAATGCGATATCCGGTTGATAAAAATGTATACCCCCAAGAACGGATGCACGTAAAATGCACGTAGCGATTCAGACGAGTCCGTTTCAATAAACGGAATGAGAACACGATGTACTAATGAAACCACAGGGTCAGGGGTATGATACAGGTCATGCTAGGTATTTTTAAAATATATTATTTGATTATATTTGTATTATTAAAACAATGTAGATGCCCAATATATGATACGGTTAAACATGATATAGAACAAGAAAGAGTACGGATTTTTATAACTAACCGGGATAAATTATAAACAGGAATCAAGACGGGTTTCTAGCATTCGGGTCGGGTCGGATGCAAATACAGGTATCCATTATACTATTCACACCCATAATAACCATAAATCAAGATGTAGCCATAAATAAAGAAATACCCAAAAATAGAACCGGTATGAATGAACTAGGGTGTTACAGATACAGAAAATAAAATTCCAAAAAATAAAATAAACTTTGGGCTGTTACCTCATCTACAAAAGGAATATCTGATGAGCCGAAATCGGGATAGCAACGAGTGGAAGCTATAGCGGAGGAAAGCGAGATCAGATTGAAGAACGAGAATGGAATCAGCAAAGAATCAAAGCAATTTCAGGTAGCAAAGAGCTTTATCGAGATCAGGTAGCAACGAGCGTCATCGAGATCGGATCGAGTTGCTCTGATACCTGTGAAGATTAATAGAAAATAAAATGGATTTTTTTTTGATTTTATTTGAGGCTCCGAGTATGGCCGATTAAAGATCAATAATCTGAAGGAGGTATGCTCATCTCCATTTTATAGGCATTTCTCCTATACCCTTCGCACCGCTTATCTTGCCTTATCCCTACGAGCGAAATACGCGAGATACCCGTTCCCACGATCTCAACTCTCTCGCGCTTGACGCGCTCGCGAATGAGAAATCGAAACAAACAAGTTTTCTGTTTTTCAACACCCAAAAATTGGGCCGGGTCGGATATTTGGGCAAAAGGCCACAACGGCTTACACAATGCACCACTCATCTTGGTCAGTTTTTGTTTAACTCTAATTTTCTCTTTTAATTTTATTTTTTGGGTGCAAATAGTTAAACCCTGTAAAGATTGGGTGGGGAATCAAAACGATTAGGAGAGCATTGTAGTATGTAGATATCTGAAGTGGACTTGAATTGAGATTTTGAAAAAGAAGATATCTTTGAAGATTAATTTGCATTTTGTGAAATGGGTTTTAGTTGAAATCCCAGTTTTCGAGAAATTTAGTACTATTTTTTTTATTAAAAAAAGTTTAAATAGTTTGAATAGATTGAAGAGGCAGCTGAAGTCAAGTTTGAATTGAAAGTTTGTTGAAGTATGTGATTGTATTGAGAAGGAGACGAATTTCTATTGAACATATGGACTGTGAAATGATCTTTTGATGGAATATGGCTGAAAAAAGAACTGCCTCAATTTGGTCATTTTTGGAGAAATTTATCTAATATATAAATATCTCATTTTGAAGATCAAAATATGAGTTTTCAAATGGAGTGCAATTAGAATATGCCCCGAGAGATTTAAAAATTATTTATGGCTGTGTTCAATATTTGTCGACACATGGTTTAGTTTATTCCAAAGAAATTGGGAGGATGGGATGAAGAAACCTGCTTTACTATTTTCTTTATTTTTTTTTTTATCGATTCTTCAATTTTCTGCATAATTTCTCTGTATACCGGAATGCCAAGTTGGAATTCAGTTTCTGACTTGTCTCTGTTGTTTGAAATGAAAGAGAGTTGTAACTTGATTAGTGTTTTACCTAGATTTGTTCAGAATAGCATTATTCAGCTTTTGGTTGATTCGTTCAGTTGGTTCGTGATGATACCCATAAGTGGGAATTCCCGAGATCATGACATATTGTAGATACGTTGTTGGGGTCAAAAATTACATCCCGGTTGAACAAGTCAAATTCAAAGTCAACCCCAAATAAGCGGACCCAGATCAAGTGGACCCATGCTCAACTCGAGCCCCATGGCCGACCTCCTCCATGCCAAAATGAAATCATGTAATAAATAATTTTGATATAATTTTTTTATGCATGAATGTAAAAAAAATGGGTATAAAACCAAATTTTTGTAAAACACACGGCTCATGTGCAAAAGAAATGAGCACATGAGGCATGAGATGCGCAAAATGCCATTTTGTAAAGCCCAAGGGGCTATATGTAAATTTGTAAGCCTATATAAGGCAACATGATAATGAAATAAAGCATAACTTTTTCATTCCCTAAAAAGCTAGGGTTTGTGCCTCCTTCTCCCGCCTCAAGTTTCTAAACCTTCTTACTTTTTTTGAATTAAATCAAGAGTTCCATTCTTTCTCTTCCAAAAAGAAATAGCTTTTCACCACAAAACCTTTGAAGGGAAATGCGGATCTTCAATCAAATCTCTAAAATGGAAGATTTTTAAAATCTCACGCTCTTTTCTCCAAGATCCAGCCAATAGAAAGAAGGAGGAAGGAGACCCACCTCCAAAAACCCCACTTTATGGAAGATCAATGACACAAGAAAGAAGAAAGGGATCCCCTTTCATCAGCTCCAAAAATATTTTAGGAGTTTAACTCCTCAAAATATATATATGCATGTATATATAAAATAATAAATCTTTCTTTTTGGGAGTACAATTCCCAGTGCAGGGGTCAAGCCCCTTTGTTCTCTTTGTCAGAAGTTCAACTCCAAAAATCAATCGGGAGTACAACTCCCAGTGTAGGGGCTAAACCCCTTTTCCTGCCGACACCTAGCGTCCGCGTGCCAAGCATGTGGGGCGCTGGAGCCCAGCGCCCGTGTGCCAAGCACGTGGGGCGCTGGCGCCTAGCACGTCTTTTGGACGCTATTTTCCTTTTTTTTTATATATACATATACACTTTCCCCGTTATAAAAAAAATTCTAATGGGGCGCTGCCCCGCAAGGGGCTGCTAGCCCTTTTGACTCCCAGCCCGCTATCCGGGTAGCGGGACCCCCATAAACTCTGTGGGCCTCCCGATATATTCAAAACCCCCCACTGCACAACACACGCACACTACACATTGAGTTCGCATGACCAAGTTGACCCGTCAATCGGAGGTTCGTTCGCTCCAAAGGTGAGGGGTAATTAACGGCAGGTTAGTTCGCGGCTGCCAGAGATTCGGAGCCCCACAATCAATAAACCCCCGCTTACCCTGGGCAAGGGGAATCTGTAGTACGCCTGACAAGCGACGCGTATTCCCATCTTAATGGGGTGACAAAAAACACCCTACAGGTTCTGGCACGCCCGGTGGGACCAATCTCTCCTCCCATATTTCGGGTTAAACGTTCATGTGAACTCAATCAACATATACATTGATTCCTGTACTGAAATCATGCTTCTTTGTGCAGGTTAACAATTTCCAATTGCAACTTCGGACGTAGCAAAAATGTCTCCAAGGACAAGCTCAGCTCTCGACACAGCTCCCATCTCCTACACGATGAAGATGGACGCCAGGACGGTCCTCCCAGCCAGTCTCGGGCGACAGTAGGAGGAGCCCCTGCTATCATTTGGCTCTATTCTGTTCGTGCCAGCTAGCGACATCCCAGCTTCTCAAGCTCCGGTGACAGAAAAATCGGTCTCGAAAGGAAAGAGGCTAAATGTGGTGGTCTCGAAGGCGCCCCAACCCAAACGTAAGTCGGTGTTTGAACGACTTTCCTTGGCCCCAGCTGGGGGCAAGGCCATCAACACCAATAAAGCAACAAAGCGTCTCAGGCAAGCTCCAGTGGTGCCCCAGACAACTGCTCAATCGGGTATCTTCTCTAAGCTCCTCATCAATCGACCCATGATGGCTTCCTGGATGACGGATGCCCGTCAAGCCCTCAAAATCGAGAAGTTAAGACAGAAAAGGCTCAGATATAAAGCCAACAAAAGGGCTAGGGCTCAGGCTAGGCTGAACTTCATGAGGTTCTAAGAACATGGTTACCCTGCCAAAGATAAAGAGACGGCTGGATATGTGGTCCACACTGTCTACATGGTGGGCACGCGCAGCAAGAGTAAGGATGGGGCCACTACATCTCAAATCCAATTTGGTGTGAATTTGGCTGTCACTTCTCAAGACCAGCATCCTCCGGAAGGTAATGAAAATCCTCCCAGTGAGGCTGATAAGCAGAAAGATCTCTCGGTTCATGAGGAGTCGGGCTCAGAAAGCGAAGAGGAGTCAATCTTCCGTCCCAAGAACGCAGAGCTGCAACTTCTCCAAGAGCTCCGAAAATAGCTCAGAAGTAAAGACAAGGAGATGGCCAAGCTCTACTCAAAGATTGACAACTTGACAAACGTCGTCTTATGGCTCACGGCCCAAGTTGCCTCTCATCCGCCCAATCAAGTGCAGAACTCTGCTTATGAACCGGGAAACGGTGTCCCGGGGCAGCCGACGCCTATTCCCTCAAATTTAAAGGTGGGAGAGCTGCATGAAAGTCGGTCCCATCCTATCTCGGGAAATGTCTTGGCTACCGATGACAGTACCCCGCTAACTCAAGATCAAATCATGGGTTTGGTTGCCAACAAAGTCAAAACATTGGTAGCCGAAACCGAAGCGCAAAAAAATATCAGCAGTAGTGGGAGACCATATCCTGCTCAGTATGATCTGGTAGAATTTCTTAGCGGCTATGTCATCCCCAAATTTGGAAGATTTGATGGGACGGGAAATGCGAATCAGCACATCGCCTATTTTAAAGCTTCATGCAGGAATACTGGGGGCAATGATGCGCTTCTCCTCCGCCAGTTCGTTAATAGCTTAACCGATATCGCTTTCGACTGGTACGCGAGCATAACGGATGGCTCCATTACTACTTTCGTCCAAATGGAATCTCTGTTCCGACAAAGGTTCATGAGTGTCAGCGATAAGATCACCATTGCCGACCTCGTAAGGACCAAGCCAAAGAACAACGAAAGCAACACGGATTTTATAACCCGCTGGCGCAATCTCTCCGTCAAATGCGAACCGCCGATAGAGCAGGACCAATCTGTCAGTCTCCTCGTCGGAAATCTCAATAATTGGATGGTCTTGTTTCTATGCACCGCGGGTCTCAAAACATTCTAAGAGCTGACCAGGAAAGTCCAGATGTTGGAGCGCTCAAAGCAGGATTCCTCCTATGATTCCCAAAATAACAATAGGACCTGGAGAAACCGAAAGGACGATAAACGCAAAGGCGGAAATTCTGACGATATTGAATCTTTTAACAGTTCGGCTAACCGAAATAAGCGAGGGATGAGTGGACCTAATGCCAACCAGCCTCGGAAGCCAGTGTTCGGAGAGGGAGGAGAATCTCTACTGAAAGAGAAGCTGGATAAGGTCTATTCCTTCAGAAGGGATAAAGTCTATAAAGTATTCAAAGACGCTATAAGAAACGGTCTATAATTGCCAGAATAAAAAAGACCGTAAGAAGCGAATATGACCGACGACCCCAAATATTGCCCCTATCACAGAGTGATAAGTCATGCTATTGAGGACTGCTTCGTTTTCAAAGATTGGGTTGAAAAAAAATATAAGGCAGGAGAGATAGAACTGTCTAAAGGCATGTTAGTAAACAGTCAAGCTGGGACCGCCAATTCATACAAACGGAGACCGAAGTCCTTCGGGAACCTGATTCTCTCAGACATCTGCATTTCTATGAAAGGAGCGGACCACCGCGTCATTAAATTGGGAATAACGGACCACCATGTCGTTAAACTGGGAATAAACGACCCCTAAGTCGTTAAACTGGGAATGTAAAAAAATGTGTGTGTATAAAAAAAGAAAAGCAAAGCCGAAATGATAGGGCGACTCGCAATAAAAATCAGCGAGTAAAATAATGATGAAAATAAAGCCGAAATGATTGGGCAACCGCGAATAAATAGCCGAAATGATAGGGCAATCGCGACCTTCGCGATAAGAAAAGCTGGAATGATAGAGCAATCGCGGTAAAAAAATGGCGAATGATGAGTCGCTCCCGGTACCATATTCCAGTGCAGCGATGCAGACGCCAACCAAAATCCAAATCCCCAAATGGCGAATGATGAGTCGCTCCTTGTATCATATTCCAGTGCAGCGATGCAGACACCAACCAAAATTTTAAATCCCTGGATGTCCCAACGGCGAATGATGGGTCACTCCCGGTACCATATTCCAGTGCAGTGATGCAGATGCCAACCAAAATCCGATTTCCTAAAATTCTCCCAGCCCTACGGTTGATCCCCAAGTTGACTACCGTATACAATCCACGGGCTAAAGTAATTCTCATCACACCCATACCCCACCGCAATCAACAATCACACGGCCGGTCTCCGCCCTTGGAATTATGCTCCATTTGGGAAGACCCACTCATGTGTCCTCACGATACATGAGGAGAACAAACTTACGAGATCCTCTCGACTCGTAAGAAAACACCTTCGTAGGATCCTTACGACTCACAAAGGAAAAACGCACTTGGGAGTCCCCACAACTCCTAAAGAGAAAGTGCACCTACGAGATCCTTTCGATTCGTAGGGAGAAAATACTTTTATGGGACCCTTACATCTCATAAAATTGAAAAACCTTAGGTGATAGGGATCTAAACTTGTCTCCTAAGCCATCGCTCCCAAACAGGGAAAGGCAAAAGATGAATTGCTCCTGGCACCTGTGCTTCAGTGTTAGCAACGCTGATGCCGATCCCTACCCCAAAATTCCAAACTTCCGATCCAATAGACCCTTAAGTCGTTAAACTAGGAACATATGACCCCTAAGTCGTTAAACTAGAAACGAGGGAAATCTCCTCATGGCAAATGATGATTCACTCCTGTTACCATATTCCAGTGTAGCGATGCTGATGCCAAACTAAAACCAAAATCCCCAAATCCACTTATGGCAAATGATGATTCGCTCCTGGTACCATATTCAGTGTAGCTGATGTCAACCCAAATCAAATCAAACCAACAACCTCTGCGGCGGAATCATGCTTCGTCTCAGAGTGTGCCCCGTGTCAAAATTATGCTTCGCTTCGGAGTACCTGCTTTCCCTGTCGGAATTATGCTTCGACTGGGAATTAACCTCTGCGTCGGAATCATACTTCACCTCAGAGTGTACCCCGTGTCGAAATCATGCTTCGTCTCGGAGTATCTACCTTCCCTGTTGGAATTATGCTTCGCTTGGAAATCAGCCTCTACATCAAAACCAGTAACACTCCATGCTGGGGAAACGTCGACCCCAGACACTCCGTGCCGGGGACAAGTCAACCAACGACCTCCATGTCGAAATTATGCTTCGACTCGAAATCAAGTCAACAAGCGACCTCCCTGTTAGAATTATGCTTCGATTCAGAATCAAGTCAACAAGCGACCTCCATGTCAGAATTATACTCCGCCTTGGAATCAAGTCAACAAGCGACCTCCACGCCGGAATTATACTCCGTCTTGGAATCAAGTCAACCAGTGACCTCTCCGTCGGAATTAGCTCCACCTCAGAATCAAGTCCACCAACAAGCTCTGCATCGGAATTATGCTTCGTCTCAGAGTGTACCCCGTGTCGAAATCATGCTTCGCTTCGGTGTATCTGCTTTCCCTGTCGAAATTATGCTTCGTCTCGGAATGAAGTCAACCAATGACCTCCCCGTCGGAATTATGCTCCGACTCGGAATCACGTCAACCAACAAGCTCTGTGAAGAAATCATCCTTCTTCTCAGAATGTACCTCTCCTTGGAGTATCTTCCTTCCCTGTCGGAATTATACTTCGTCTGGAAATCAACCTCTGCATCAAAATTATGCTTCGGTCAGAATGTCTACCGCTTGTCGGAATTATGCTCCGTTCGTCGGAATTATGCTCCGATCCCCGGAATTATGCTCCGCTCGTTGGAATTATGCTCCGATCCCCAGAATAATGCTCTCGGAATGATGCTCCGCCCCCGGGATCCATCAATTTCATGCACACAACTCATATATGCGGTGTGCATTTATTGATGGAGGGCACTTTGTTGGGGCAAAAAATTACACCCCGGTTGACCAAGTCAAAGTCAACCCCAAGTAAGCGGGCCTAAGCCCAGAACAAGTAGGCCCATGCGTAAGTCGAGCCCCACGGCCGGACTCCCCTATGCCAAAATAAAATCATGTAATAAAAAATTTTGATGTAATTTTTTATGCATGAATGTAAAAAAAATTGGCATAAAACCAAATTTTTGTAAAGCCCATGGCTTATATGCAAAAGAAATGAGAACATGAGCTATGGGATGGGCAAAATGCCATTTTGTAAAGCCCAAGGGGTTATATGTAAAGTTTTAAACCTATATAAGGAAACATGATAATGAAATAAAGCATAACTTTTTCATTCTCCTAAAGAGCTAGGGTTTGTGCCTTCTTCTCCTTCCTCAAGATTCTAAACCTTCTTCCTTTTTTGAATTAAATCAAGAGTTCCACTCTTCCTTTTCCAAAAAGAAATAGTTTTTCATCACAAAACCTTTGAAGGGGAACGTGGATCTTCCATCAAATCTCCAAAAGGGAATATTTTTAAAATCCCACCCTCTATTCTCCAAGATCTAGCCAATAGAAAGGAGGAAAAAGGAGACCCGCCTCCAAAAACCCCACTTTGGGGAAAGATCCAGGGCTCAAGGGAGAAAAAAAGGGTCCCCTTTCATCAGCTCCAAAAATATTTTAGGAGTTTAACTCCTCAAATATGTATGTGTGTGTGTGTGTGTTGTGTGTGTGTGTGTTTACCGCCGAAAACCGGGAAGACAGACGTCTTTCCTGAATTTGGGGACAGATACTATTTGGATTTATCCGTCCACCTCTCCGAAGATGCCAAGCTAATTTATGGCACCGTGTATCGGAGGTTTGGACAGATGCGGCCGTTGTAGCAGACTTCGTCAGATTCCCCTTCTTTTGCGAGGGGTTTTTGATTGTGGGGACGCTCTTCCCTGCAGGCGCAAGCCCCTGCAGTTAATTACATTACCGCGTAGCGGTAACCACTTTCTCCTGCTCTAGAAGGTCACTTCGTGTCGTGTGTGTTTGTTTTATTTTTGGTTGCCCGTGGATTGTATACGGAGACTAATTTAAGTTGTCGCCCGTAGGCCTTGGATTAGTCCAAATCCGTATATTCTTAGATTTGGGTTTGGGATGATTTAAGGAACGTTAATATTGTTTGAGACTAAGTTCAACTTAAAGGTTTGTTGAGATACGTTAGTCTAATTTTAGGGTAAGATCTACTTAACAGGATTTTGGGATCATTCAGACCCAACAAAAGAGCATTTGGCATCTATTGTGTTAGTTTAAGGACGTTGCGGTCCATAACTAGTTTAAAGACGTTGCGGTCCAGGGAGTTGTTGGTTATCGGGACCCCCCATCTCTCTGACGATGTTGAAGAATTACAACGACATATATCAGAGGTGTGGGGAGATATACCCTGAAACTAATGAATATTCATCAGAAGCTCGGTAGTCTTGTTTGGGACTAAAACCGCTCTAGAAAATAAAGAGCCCAAGTGCTCGGTTGATTAGGAGTTTGGCCAAACTTGGGCTCAGCCCAGTCATTTCATTTTTGAATAAAATGTTAAACACTTGCTTGGGCTTGGTCCCTTTCTGTGCCAACGATGCTGAGCATCCATATGGGTTCTGACGCCCACACTTTATCTCGCTTTTCCCTTTTTTGTTTTTTTATGGAGTGTTAAACACTCTTTATGGCGTCCACGTATGAAGCACGTGAGGCGCTTGGTGCTAAGCGCCAGGTGTTGGACACGGTTTATGAGTGCATAGCACTTTATGCTGAATAGCGCCCACGTGAGGGACATGTGGGACGCTTGACACTGAGCACCGACCACTGAGTGTTAAGCACTCTTTATTAAGCGGCGCCCACATGAGGGGCACGTGAGGCGCTTGGCGTTGAGCGCCAACCACTGAATGCTAAGCACTCTTTATTGAGCAGCACCCACGTGAGGGGCACGTAAGGCGCTTGGCGCCGAGCGCCAACCACTGAGTGCTAAGCACTCTTTATTGAGCAGCGCCTACGTGAGGGGCACGTGAGGCGCTTGGCGCCGATTTTTTTTTTCTTTTTCTTCGTGTATTATATTCTGAAGAGTTCAATTCACTGTTCTTCTCTAGATCTTCGATCCCCAAGAACAAATTCATCCCCATGAGAATTAAATTCTCATTTGTGCGAGACTTGTCTCATGGATCTCAGATCTAGGGAAAGAACTATATTCTTTTATGAGGGTTAAACCCTTAGATATGCAGATAAGATCATCTGATCTCTATTACTTTTATTTACCTTGAAGAAAGTTCTTCTTCTTTCTTCTCTCTTAAAGCTTTTTTTTCTTGCTTTTCTTTTTGAACTTGAAGTTTATGGGGGGATTCTGCTGTACAAGACTTGAAGTCTTGGGGCCTTTATATAGTGGAGGCAAGTTTGTTGATTTAGTTAAAGAAATCTCTCATTGGGAGAACCTTAATTGATTTGGGGATTTTATCCACCGTTGGATCTTTGATCCAAGGACTTCTGTTTTAGAGAAGATATTTTTCTTGTTTTTAACAAGATTGGGAAAACATTTTCCCATACAGAGCTTATTCTGTAGCTTGGTGATTTTTATCCACCATCGGATTTTTAATCCAACGGCGCTCTATTTTACAGAGGGTAATCTTTCTCGTTTAGAAAGATTTTGAGGAAATATTTCCTCAACAGAATTCAATTCTGTATTTTGATGATTTTTCATCCCCGTTGGATCTTTGATCCAATGGCAGGGAACTTTTAGTTCTGGCGCCGGCGCCCTCGTGCAAGGCACGTGAGGCGCCGCCTCAGAGTTTTTAACTCCTGGCGCTGGCGCCCTCGTGCAAGGCACGTGAGGCGCCGCCTCAGAGTTTTTAACTCTTGGAAGCTGGCGCTCTCGTGCAAGGCACGTGAGGCACCGTCTCAGAGTTTTTAACTCTCGGCGTTGGCGTCCTAGTGCAAGGCACGTGAGGCGCTGCCTCTTTTCAAATTTTGAACAGAACCTTACTCTTTTATTATTGGGGGGAAACAAATGCCCCCCCACCGTTGCGCTCACGTGGCTTGCACGTGAGTGCAGCGGTGACTGCTTTTCCACCGTTGGATCTTTTTGGAAGTTGAATCGGCTTCCCCTGCCTATAAGTAGGGCCGTTGGCCCTTGAGATGATCGTTGTTCATCTTCTTTTGTTCTTCCTTCTTCTGAGAATTTAATTCTCCTTTTAGAACTTAGATCTCTGCCCAAAGAAATCTTTTCTAGAGTTAGAACTCTGCCCAAAATTTTGGTAAGGATCATAATCGAACCCATTAATCAGAGCTTTGCTCTTCTTAGATCACAGATCTTTAAGATGTATTTTTAGGGTTATTTAACCTATTAATTAGAACATTGTTCATCTTCCATGAAGAACTCTTAGAGTTTGTTTTGTCTTGGGATTTTACTCTGTAAAAAGCTTTGCTTTTAAGGGTTCTGATAGATTATACCATTTTTTTTTACAGAGCATAGCACTTTAGAAAAAACTTTGGGGAATTTTATTCTCTTCTTAATTAAAGTTGACAGATGTGGCATCTGTTTGCAGAGCATAGCTCTCGAGGGAGTTTAACTCCTTGGCCCAATGAGATTTCTCATTAAATGAGAATCCTTTTAGGATTTCACTCTTAATGAGTGACTGCCCCATCAATGATGGGACGCCATCTTGATTTTGCGGGTCCCCCTTTGTCCCTTTTTTTTGCATTGCAGTGTGGTACAATTTTAAAGTACCAAGTGTCAGAATTCAGATTATAGCGTTGGCAACTAACCCTCGCCTCTCTTCGTGCAGGTACTATGGCTTTTGATTCTTCCTTCCCTTTTGTTCATTCAGAGAGCGCCTTTGCCGACGCGCCCGTGGATCGGGAAGTCTTCTCGCTCATTAAAGATCACGATCCAGAGCAGAAATATCTTCATCTATGGGGGTCGTGGTATAATCAGATTATCCAGGGTCAGCGTAGTTTTTCTTGTGCAGTAGATCCCATTTCAGCAATTCACTACGCCGACTCTCCTCAAGTGAATTACGCTGTAGAGGAGGTCAACTGGAATTCGGAGGGTCGCCTTCAGCCTTCTATAGCTTCAATACCTGTACAGCCGTCGATGGCTTTGGATATCCTGGGGCGACGCATATGTTAAGACGAGTCGCGCCCTTGAGGCCAAGTATATATGATTGGTCTGACTCCTCGCCATTCAGCCGGATACCTGCAGTGGGCTTGATACATCCTGTCGGCCAAGAAGTCACTGCTGCTGAAGCTCGGGTTGTACCCCGCAATTTATGCGTCTCTTTTTGGGCCTACCCGTCAGAGGGGAACATTACGAGGAGATACTTCCCCCTGACAAGTACATCTTCTCCACCAAATCAGTGGTGATGGGCCCTATCCCGGAGAATGCCGTTCAACTTCGATTCCCGAGCCTAATTAAGGTGTTGAATATTTACGAGAGTCTATTTCTAGAGTCTGGGGGGTATGGAGTCAGCTTCACATATTTCATCGCTTGCTTTCTTCTCCCAGAAGTCTTGTCAAAACAAGCCGCGAAATTCGTTAAGCTTGATGACCCGTTTGGTTTCGGTTTGGATAACCAGCCGACGGCGGAAGCATATTTAAGAAGCTTCTTCATTCCAGACACCCCTGTCATCCCTTTTGCAGAGCTCGCTGCTTCAGATGTCGATGAAGAGACGTTCTTCCTGGGGTTTATTGGCTTGTGGTTGAACTAGTTCGTGCTTCCGATGCACCCTCGCTACATAAGGCCGTCAGTCTTTTACCCAGCCTACCGCATGGTTGCAAGGACGCGTGTGGTCGTTGGGATAGTGGGGCTGGCTCATCTATACCATGGCCTGAGCTTAGCGGCAGAAACTACTCAGCCGGGGATAAAGCCGGTACATCTCCCGTTGCACTATTTCACGTCGTGGGTCGAGATGCATGTGCTAGGTGCTTTCGGTGTTCATAAACGACCCCGCTTCTACGACAGCTATAACTTTCCCTGGGGCATGTTTCTAGTTGACGCTTCTGCATTAGATCCGTCGCAGCGAGAGGCTCGACGTCTGGTCCTTCGCCCGCGTATGGTCGGGGATAGTATGACTTTTGTCGATAGAGTCTTAACTATTGGCAAAGAATCTACCAAGGTAGTGCAACCGCTGCGTGATACTTTCAAGGACGGGGCTCCTTCGTTGAAGGTTCGGGAGATCCTGCACTTATATTCGATTAGGCCAGGCTTTCTAGTGTTCAGGCAAAACACATCGGCACTGTTCATGAGGTATAACCCGCATCGCTTTGCTCAACAGTCGGGTTATAATCAGGGTGTCCCTCTTGAGGCATTCTTAGCCGAGGGTATCCGCAGCGCACTGCATCACTTTATGCGGCTGAATACGGGTCCAACTTTCTCATCAGCGAACCGAGCTACGTGCCAAAAGCTTCGAACGCTTACGTGGCATGGTATCAGCATGCGACGGGTGCTGTTATCCGGGAAGAGAGGCATCTATTACTTGATCATAAGGATGCTATCCTAACTGGTAATCCAGCAGTTCTTTTGAAGCGACGAACCACCGTTCGTCCCTCCTTAAGAGAATTTGCTACGGTTGTGGTCCCGCGTGCCTTCCTTGAGAAGCCTCCACCCCATGTTCCCATAGAAGTGGTAGCCGTGGCGTCTCCAGAATCCGGCGCTGGTGTGGAAATCAGGACCCGCCGCCCAAAAATGTCTGTCAAGCGCAAGCTCTTGTCATCGGCTGCTGGTGTTCGCTCGCAGAAAAGAAGAAGTCGCTGTTTGCTGCTGATGTCATATTTGGCCAAGAGCCACACGCTCCCTACAGCGAGGGTTTGTGCGAATACGGGACCAATAAGGGTTTATTCGACGCGCCAGCGGATGATACTGATCTACAGGCTGCTCTCGAGGCTTTCGAGCGACTGGCTCGCGAGGAAGCGGTGCTGATTACTATCGCGAAGTCAGGTATACTTCAGTTATCTTCTTCCGCGACTATCTCTTTTCTCTTGATTATGTTTCCCTTGACGCTTTCTTCTTCAACAGGTATTTCTGCCGAAGAGGCTCTCGCGAATTCCCTCAGAACGTTCGAGGAGGAAGAGAGGCTCCACGCTTCTTTGAGTCTTGGTATGAATCGCTTCATTACACCCTTATTCTTTTTATTCATGCTCTGACCCTCTCCTTTACTTTATTGCAAGGACTACCTCGACTCGGGTTATTCCAAGTGCAGTGCCGATCCCAAGTAGCGATGCGGCAAAACTTTTAGAGCCAGCTACTGTGGCCCCGGCTCACCTAAAGTCACCGCAGGAGGCTTTGCTGAAGCAGTCGATGATGGACGCTGTAACGGCTTTGGAGGCAGAGCTCGGTTCGGACGACGACGTCCCCTTGTTAGAGGCCTTGAGGAGGTCATCTCTCACTGCCCATACCGAAAGGAAGCATAGGAAGTATGTGGCGAGGGAATGCGATGCCGGTTTGGCCGTAGGTGCAGGCTCAAGCAGCATTCCTCTTGCTGATACTCCTTCGGCAGATGTTCCATCTGCCCTGTCTACCGCCCGTAGACAGGTTGCACGCGCTGCTCGAGAAGAAACTGAAAAGCTTCTCCAAGGTAGCGTAACGCCCAGTATTTTACTAGAACTTGATCTTCAAATTTTGACATATGCATTTTCTGCAGGGCTAAGTCTTGGCGATGGGATGACAGGTGAAACTCTGACGGTTACAGTGCCCGAATTTGCTACTCTCTCTCGGGAATCTGAGACTGTCCAGACCGCCGCTCTTTCTCCCTGCGGCTCTTTGGTATCGGCGGGCGTCGCAAGTATTACGACGATCCTCGTCGAGTCAGGGAATGAAGCCATGGGCGTGGAATCTATTCCTCTAAGAGAGATTGAAGAAGCCTTTATACCCGATGACACCTCTGTCATGGTTCCGGTCCATGATTTATCATGTATTCTTTAGGCCACCATTTTTTTTAGTTTTTTAATCCTATTCAGCCCTTCTGATGATATTTTGTTGTCTTGAGTATAGGCGCGGTGAATCCTGAGGCTGTGCCGTCTGAAGAAGTATCGCCGGTCGCTGCTCTGACGGTCGCTCTCCTCTCGCCTTCTTCTGTGCCCTCTCAAATATTGGAAGGTATGGGTTTGTGACTTATTTGTTTTACTGTGGGTACCATCCTTCTTGTATTGACAGTATATTGTCGCAACTCTGCAGGAGTCCTTTTCGACCATTTATACCAGGTGTTGAACCCGCATTTCTCCTTTCAGTCGGAAGTCGTTCCGCCTTCTGGTATTGGTTAGTATATTCTTCAACTGACGTCCCTTCCTTTATTTTATGAATAGACGTATTGTTGCTAAGTTTTCTTCATGTTGATCATAGTGTCACGGGTCAGAGGACGAGACGAGAGAATAACCGTGCCTCCGGTACTCCCTATACTGCCGCCTTTCACAGCTGGTATAATAGACTCCATTGCTGATGTGTTTTCTTTATTCCCCGAGTCGACCTTTGACCCTAATTCATTTTGCAGCAATTGCGCCAGCTCCAGCTCCTTTCGAGTTTCGCATTCCAATGCCCGCAGGGACCTTTGCTAAACGCATGTCTTCCAGGGGCGCCGAAAATAGCCGGCGAACGTTGAGCAAATTCATCGAGGATCTCAATGCCGAGGCCCTCACTTCTGCTACGGATTTTGCCATGGAAGTCAATCCAATGCTGGCGACACTCGTGAATTTCCATGATGAAGCTATCTGTAATACCCAGTTCTTGTATACACCAATACCCGTATTTTTGTTACTTGCAAAAATTGCTTATTTCATTTTAAAACCCTAACCCCTTATATTTATTTCCCTAGATTTTTTACCCAATCCATTAGCTAGCCCACTCCTCATATTTTTTCCCTTTTATTTTTCTCCATCCCCTTAACCCAGCCCAAGCCCAAACCCCATCTCCCCTTCTCTTTTATTATTTCCCTTTTCTTTTTTTTCATTTTTCACGAGCCCGGCCCGCCTTTCCCTACTTCTTTCTTATTGTTTTTATTTAGTTTTCTTGGCCGGCCCAGCCCGACTCCCCCTGACCCGACCCATATTACCTTCTTCCCCACGTCCCCCTCCCTTTCTTCTCGTTTTCCCGCTCATCTTCCCCACTCGCACCCACGTCCCCACGACCCCACGCGCGAGAAGCCTCCCTCGACCCCGTCTCCATCTCGCTCACCTCTCCTCGTCTCTCTAACTCCCCCCCTCACTCTCGTTCTCTCTTCCTCCTTCCCCATTATCTCCCCGCTCACTCTCTCGCCCACGCCCACGACCGCGACACTATCCATCGAGCACCTTCGTTGCTGCCTCACCTTTTCCCCCTCACCGACCTACTCTCCACACCCGAATACCACCCCTGCACCGCCGACGACTCAAGCCCGAGCCCCACGCACCCTTCTTCTTCATCGCCTGCACCCCGAGCTCCCATTGCCGGAGCTCTTGCCGCCTGAACCTTCACCGGTGCACCCTATCGCCGCTGCGCTCATCTCCGACGAGCCCACCTTAATAACCCCGAGCTCCTCAGCAACCCTTTCCCCTTCCCGAGCTCACCGTCGGCCACCTTGATCACCAACCGCCGGCCTCCCTTTTGCAAGTATCACGGCGACCCCTACGCCGCAGCCGGGCCCCTGAGACAACTCCATTGAGCTCCTCACCTCAACGCCATCTTCTCCACTGCATAGACGAGCCAAGCTTCGAGCCAAGCTTAAAGCCAAGCCTTCCGGCATTTCATCGAACACCTACGATCGTCGCCGTCACCATTGCCCCAGTCGCCGTTGTCGATGGCTAAGCCATGGCCTCAGTCCCCGTAGCCATCACGGTCGTTAACGCAGTCACCATCGCAACGCCGTACACATCCGTCGCTGTCGTGCCGTACTGTGCGTGTGTCGGACCCACTCCTGTGCCGCACCGTGCCTACCTCCGTGTCATCACCAGGCCCAGCATCGCGTTGCGTCCGTGTCATCACCGAGCCCAGCACCGCGTCGCGCCCCAGCGTCATCCACCAGGCCCAGTTCTGTGTCCGCGCCATGCCACGCACCGAGCCAGGACCATGCCTACTGCCGTATCACGCCCGTGTCGCCACCGCGTCCAGTACCGGGCCACCGCGCACTGCGCGCTCACCGCCGTGTGCCCGTATCCAGTATCGCGTCGTCCCGTGTGTCGGGAAAAAACCCTGCAGCGGCGTCGCTTCTATATCAAGCGACCGAGGCAAGTGAACCCGCCTCACTTGCTGTACATGCTAATATACTGTATACTGTTATACATTTACCTTCACTGCTCTAATTAATCAAGTGTTCGATGCGAAACCATAGGCGAAAACTTATTTTAAAATGGCGGAATTTATGACCACTAAGTCCCATTACAGATAATGAGTATCACATTGAAGTTTGAGTTGAAAATATTGACGTTTACAATATGAAATGACATCCCCGATAACCGACACGAAATCTGGAAATTTCTGCATACACCGCCATATTAAATTCATAATAAATCGTACACAAATCGTATCGTGACATGCTTGGGCCCGTTGCGAAGCAGACTGGATAACCTGTAAACCTCAGATAACCTTTATGGAATATTGTTTTGCTATGACCCTGAAAAGTGAGGATGAACGAAATTCTGTACTGCAGTCCAGGGTAGCATTCGACAGGGGAAACTGAATTCTGAGCACCTGTACAAACCGGATCAAAACTGGAAATGCACGGAACCCTATATAGTTACGTAGAGAATTGAATTATCTTCCTTCATCCACTGGTCTCACTGGATTCATCAACCGTTTTATATTTTTAACTCATTTTATAAAATCGATACGTCTTGCTGAATTCTGCAGAGGCAGATTTTACACATCGAACATAACCTGTCCATAACTCCCGGTCGCCATAGTATATCACTAATCTGCTAATTGTGGTGGAAACCTTATTGATAACCCTAAATATAGTTCAACTATAGCGTCGCCTAGATACGATCCCAACTGGGATTAAATTGCGTTACGAAACGGACTTCCGATTCTGAAACCGGATTTCCATCAGTGAACGCTTAAAATGAAATGGCTATATCCAGTGATACTAAAACCCGATTAATGTGAAACTAATTTTGCTGGATAGATAATTAAATACATTGTTTTCCCTCTTTTCATTGTTTCGCTAAATTTTGCATGTATGATTCATGATAAATTATAAGAGTGGTAGGACACCGACTGATGATATCTTAATCATGCCTTAATTACTGTATTCTCATCACATTATGGGGATGCCATTGCATTGGTAACCTAGTGATTATGTACATTACCCAGTGTTAGGTATTAGTGTTTGATTGTGGCAAGTACGTTAGTGTTTAAGCATGATTGAATAAGTGAATGTGACACGTACTTGTACACAATCAGTGGACCCTATTGATTTATTGCATTGTCGACGTTTGTGGGACATATATAAGTGTGACTATAATTGGTATGGGACGATTATGGGAGCACTTGTATGGGTGTCACAGGTAAGGCACCAAACACTGTCCATTTGTCTTGGGTATCAGTCGAGACATACTTGATGGAGACCCTGTCTTCAGTTCTCGCGTGGACTTGTCATTGACCGACTGGTATTTGAGTTTATGGTTGGCGTTTGATATAGACCACGGGGTGTGGGGTAGTTTGAGTGTGAGTTCAACAGAATCTCGGGAGTACCATGACGACACATACAGCGATTCTGGAGATATATGGGGATATTACTGATTATTAGCGAGCGACTCGGGCCCGTGTTCCCTTGCCCTGGGGTCCTACCCTTGGGTGGGAGATACTCACGAGTGGTTGACTCTCACACTTGGACCGACGATAGGCTTAGCGACCTGTACAGTGAGACTTAGAGACTGATAGGGTCAGTGACATCAACATGTATTGCTTACTGATTCAACATACCTGACATATTATTTACTGCTTTACTTTTTACCTGCTCCATTGGATACCTGCATTGGCTACTTCGTGTTCACGTTTTTACTCTTTTGATTACTGTTACATATTCATTATTATCGCACGAGTTACCATTTGCATATATATATATATATATATATTGCTATCGTGTCGCTCTGGCGACCTGAGTATGCATGCTCAGAGTGAGAGGTGGATCTAGCTTGGACCAGGACCGGACGTACAACGAGGACATCTCGAACATCCCGATCAGCAACCCAGAGATATACTTCATTGATCTCCACCTGGTTAGTTATTTTGATTTAGTTACTGCATTTTTCCTTACCCGTGCATTGATTACTGAGTACCATGTAAAGCTAGAAGCCGAAGTGTGACTACGGCAGGATATTTCCTTGACCGTAGGAGCATGGCTGGCCTTGTCAACCCCTCGTATTTCGTGTTTTGGGAAGCGGGGCATGACACTATCATCGGCTCTTGGGTTGATTACTACAGAAAGGTCGAGGCTTGCCTGCACGATATTGAGCTCCAGCGTCCCCGCTCCTGAAGTATTAGCTTCAAACTCTCAGCGGGCTGCGTGGATCGAGCATAGTGTTCTTTTCATTCGCCATTTTGAACAAGAGGCGACCCTGAGACAAAAGGAACATGAGGTGGTGATTGTTATGATTTTTCTGCGTATGCTTAATTTTAATTACCTCAATCAAGACGGTTTCGCTTGGTAGCTAGCCGGTTGAGTACAGGTCGATCCACAGGGAGATGGAATCTTTTTCTTTATGTTTTAACGAGTTAAATCCAAATATGTCGAGATTTGTTTTAAGATCAACTAATGAGATAAAGGATGATAAAAGATCTTGTTAGGGTTAGGATTATGTTAGTTTGAGTTAGGAATTTCTCACTTCTTTCAATGCCATTCTTAATATCGGTGTTACGGTAATCGGTAACAATGGGGATTAGCACGACTAGGAAGGAACTTGCAAGTATAAGCTAGGCTTTCCATGCTTAGTTTCTTCCTTTTGGTCCTTGTCCGTCCGTTCTTGGCTCTTAGCCCTAACCTCCGGTTAATTCAACCACAACCGGTCTAACTATGGAATCACCGCTATCATGTAGGATAGGGTGTCATAGTGAGCGGATTGTGGTTCAATTAAAGGGAGTCTGAATTAAGGTGTTGGGCAAAGAAAAGAGTGAGATATTTCCTTCTCTCAAACTTTTCTTCTCCTGTCCTGACAAGTGAGAAATTACTCACCCATTAAAAAGATAAAAACAAGAAGGAAGGCAGAAAGAAATGAGGATAAGAAGAATTACAACTAGCTATTTGAGAGCTCACCTTGGCAAGGATCTTACTCAAGCATTATGGTTGTAAAGGATAAAAAAATAGAAGAAGAAAAATAAAGAAAGCAACAAAATAATTATACTAAATTAGCAAATGAAAAATTACGAGCAATATAACAAAAGACATGCAAGATAAAAAGAACTCTTTTTTTTTTATTTATCACCACTCAAAAACTCATTACAATTTTTAATAGAGAAAGAAAAACTACATAATTAAATCCTAATTCTAATAAAGAAAAAGCACACCCTAGTTTGGCTTTGAGCTCTGCTATTTATAGACAGGAAAGTGAAACCCTAGGTTTACAATCTGAGCCAAATACGAGATTACAAAACTACCCCAAGAGAGCCAAGTCAACGCTGCTTTGACGCAACCGACACTGTTCAGACGCGGCCGTGGTTCCGCGGCAGAAGTGCCTTTTTTGGCCGCGGTTCCGTGGCCGTTTGGTGGATTTAACTTCTCGTTTTTTTTGGGTTTCTTCATGTTGCTGTTCTCTTCTGTTTTGTACACTTGGTTTCTCAGAATCTCTTCAGTTTTCTTCTAGATTTTCAGCAGTGCAAAATGATGTGGACTTTTGCCTTGAGCTCCGCGTTGAAGTCTTGGATCTTGTGCTGCCCTTGTGCTATGTGCATTGAAGTGATAAATGATTTTCCATTTTGTCCCTTGAATTGGTAGGCGGCATTATACGGATGGTGAGCGGAGATCAGTATTTATCTGTTGTTGGTTGTAGTCCCGCATTTGTTGCGACTTTTCATGAATTTCACTGTAAAGAGCCGAGAACCTGTAACCTGCAATTATTCAGCAAACACGGATCAAAAGTACCTACCTATATGCAATGTGATCAAGAATGGGCGGTATAAAAATTTAAAAATCTGATATGAACAAATACCCCCAAACTTATCTTTTGCTCGTCCTGAGTAAAACCAATTTATTCAAAAAGTCATAACCTCACTTTCGCAAGGAACACGATTGCACTTAAGCCGTTTAAACCTCTAGGTGTCCCTAATAGGATGAGTGTTGTCTCCTGAGGGTTTTCAGCGGATTACACCCACAAAATCCTATAATAAAAGAAAGATAGTGAAAGTTACATACAAAGATAAGAATTATGAAAGAAAGAACTTGAAAATAAGAGTTTTCAACTACACCAGTTTTTCAGTTGCTATGAGCCCTATTTTAATGGTCATGAAAAGATGTTAGAAATTATTCTTCAATAAAATATCGCCTTTAGTCTTCCTCCCTATATTTCTTCCAAACATTTATTATATACCCCTACGTGTGTGTAAAAGACATCCCTATACTTAGAGAATTCAATTCAAGCTATCATACTCTTGTCCATCTTCCAAAGTACTTTTTAGTCAGTGAATTTTTAGATGAAACTGCTTACACATCCTTCATGCGACCGTTAATATTTCTTGAGGTACTAACCGACCGATTACAAAATGTGCTTGCGCATTTAGGCGTAATTCCTCGTCTTGCAACACCTAAGGCTTAGCAGTGGCTCCCAAACCAGTTGGTCTAAGGCACTAAGTGATAAAACACCCTCTCTATATTTTTTTTATGCTGCCTTAAGCAATTACAAAACCAGTGTTCAAAATTATTGTTTTTTTTTCTTTCTTCACCACTTATATTTTTATTTTATTTTCCTTCATACTAAGGCTTTTAGACAAGAGCATTTTAAGGTATTCTCTACTATCCCAAGTTTCAAGATGTGTGTAAGTGCGTATAATAGGGTATTAACTTTCACTATTCCTCGTTAAGAATAGGGACTATTTTTTCAGACTTATTTTTATTCTCAGATTAGCAATTTCCTTCATCTTACTAACCCTTGGGACAATGGCTCATAACTACTTATTACTAGTTTCGTTTAAGAAAGCATCTAACCTTCTTGCTTTTCTCAAACTATTCCTATCTTTCATATGTAAATTTCCACTTTTAAACTTTCATTATCCAATAAAATTTTTGTGGTTATATATAATATAATGCAAAGTAATGCATGAATAGGCAAAAACCTCCCCCAAACCTGTTTGTAGCAGTGTCCTTACTGTTGTCATCTTTTAAATCTCAAAACCTACAGATTTGGGAGGAAAAGTTATCTAAGGAGATAAGAAATAATGAAAGTGAAATTTTCCCCAAACTTATTTTTGGCTCATTGATTGTTAGAGATTTTGTATGCGTTTTAAATATAAGAATACCGCAATCAAGACGGTGTCGGTTGGTAGCTAGCCGGTTGAGCACGAGTCGATCCACAGGGAAATGATGTCCTTTTCTTTACGTTCTAATGAGTTAAGTCCTATCTTTGGTAGGTTTTATTTTAAGATCTAAGAATGAGAATAAATTGATATAAAGGCTTGGTGGGGTTAGGATTAGGTTAGTTCGAAATAAGGATTCTTCTCACTTCTTTCAATGCCCCAGTTAAGAATGTAGGTGTTAGGGTAATAGTCAACAACGGGGATTATCACGACTAGAAAGAAACTAAGTTTCTTCCTTTTGGTCTTTGTTCGTCCGTTCTTGGCTCTTAACCCTAATCTCTGGTTAATTCAACCACAACCGGTCTAACTAGGGAATCACCGCTATCTTGTAGGATAGGGTGCCGTAGTGAGCGGATTATGGTTGATTTAAATAGAGTCCTTAATTAAAATTATTTAGGCAAAGAAAGGAGTGAGAGAGATTTCCTTCTCTCAAACCTTCCCTATCCTACCTTTAACAAGTGAGGAATTACTCACTCATTAGGAAGGTGACAATTAAATTCATATATTTTTTATTTTAATTGATGAACTAATTTGCAAATAATATAAGAAATTACAGGAATTAAAATTCAGATAAAAACAATGCGAGATAAAATGAAAACTTACTTTATTGATGTCCTCTTAACAACGCATTACAATTGAATTTAAATCTAGAAATTAAAAAGAGACTTCAAAATAAAGAGAGGTATCCTCCAAAAGAGGCACACCTAATTTGGCTTTGAGCTCTCCTATTTATAGATAGGAAAACCCTAGGTTTATATTCTGATCCATACACGAAATTACAAAACTACCCCAAGAGAGCTGAGTCAAAGCACCGACACTGCCACCGACACGTCCACTGCACGTCCGCGGAACCGCGGCAGAAGTGCCTGTTTGGCCGCGGTTCCGCGGCCATTGGGTGGACTTGGGGCATCAAACTTTCTGGTCTTTTTCATGTTGCTTTTATCTTCTGTTTTATCCTCTTGGTTTCTCATAATCTCTTCAATTTCCTTCCAGATATTTAATAGCGCAAGATAATGTGGACTTTTGCCATGAGCTCCGCGTTGAAGTCTTTTATCTTGTGCTGCCCTTATGCCTTGTGCATTGAAGTGATCAACGATTTTCCATTTTGTCTCTTGAACTAGTAGGCTGCATCATACGAATGGTTAGCGGAGATCAGTATTCATCTGTTGTTGGTCATAGTTCCACATTTGTTGCGACTTTTCATGAATTTCACTGTAAAAAGCTGAGAACCTGTAACCTGCAACTATTTAGCAGACATGAATCAAAAGTACCTACTTATATGCAATGTGATTAAGAATGGACGGTATAAAAATGCAAAAATCTGATATGAACAAATACCCCCAAACTTATCTTTTGCTCGTCCCGAGCAAAACCAATTTTATTCTCAAAAAGTCCTAACCTCACTTTCGCAGGGAACGCGATTGCACTGAGCTCGTGCAACAAGCCGTTAAATCTCTAGGTGTCCCTAGTAGGAGGAATGTTGTCTCCTGAGGGTTTTCAGCGGATACTACCCACAAAATCCGATCAATTTGGCCGTTGACTCTAATTCTTCAATTCAGTATTCTAGCGAGAAAGTCTATTATCTTCAACTTAGAAATCATCAACCCGTATTTTTCACACTTTTTTCATTTATCTTAAGATCATATACGTTTTGCCAATTTATAAACCTTTCAGCACCTCCTAAGTTTTCCTCCTAAAGCGCAATCTTAACTCAGGAATTTTTATCATATCTACTGAAGATATAAGCCCTATCTTTTATTCCTATCTCTCTTCCAAACTCCAATTATATACCCTTACGTGTGTGTAATTATCACCCTTACACTTGGAAATTCAATTCAAGCTATCATACTCTTGTCCATCTTTCAAAATACTTTTAGTTGGTGAATTTTAGATGAAATTATTCACACATCATTCATGCGACCGTTAATACTTCTTGAGGTACTAAACGACCGATTACAAAATGTGCATGCGCATTTAGGCGTAATTGCTTGTCTTGCAATACCTAAGGCTTAGCAGTGACTCCCAAACCAGTTGGTCTAAGGCACTAGGTGATAAAGCACCCTCGCTATATTTTTATTTATGCTGCCTTAAGTAATTACAAAACCAGTGTTTATTTTTTTTTATCTCTTTATTCACCACTTATACTTTTATTTTATTTTCTTTCATACTAAGGATTTTAGACGAGCATTTCAAGGTATCCTCTACTATCCTAAGTTTTAAGGTGCGTGTATGTGCATAAAGTAGGGTATATATATTCAGAATTTGGACTTAAGGTTCAGAATTATTTTTCAGACTTATATTTCAAATAAAGCTTTCAATATTCTTTCCTTATTTCGACTTAGCCCAAGAACTAAATTCAAGATTTGCTTATTTCTAAATAAACTACAAGGGTGTATATTTTGTACAGTAACTTTAAGAAAGATTATTTTTAGGATTTTTAATTTACTAAGTTTAGGATCTACTTTTCCTAACTAGTCAACCGTCATGTTGAGCTTAAGTCAAATATGGCCAAAATTGAACTTTTCAATTTTTTCAATTTTTTATAAATTTTTTCAATTTTTCATAAAATTTTTCAATTTTTCAATATTTTTTTAATTAATTTATTTTTTTTATAAAGATGCTATGCAGAAAAATAAAATACGGATTAAATATGCAAACAAATATGTACAAAAAGTTTTTATATTTTTGGAAATTTTTTCGATTTTTATGGATTTTAATAAGTATGCAAATGCAAAATATACACATGAATACGAAGGTAAAAAGCTTAACGAGCACACCCCCAAACTTAAACTTGACAGTGCCCTCATTGTCAGGATACACCAAGTGGGTCAAAATTGTCGGCGCTCTCTAAAAGAAAATTTTAAACAAAACAAAAATCAAACCAAAAAAAATATATATACAAAAAAAAATCCCCCCAAACTTAAGTGAAACGGTGTTTCCACTGTTTAAGCGTTAAACTTCAGAGTTAGGGGGAGAAAATAGTATCAAGCTATACAGGGCCTTACAAAGGCCAAAAGTTAACACCAACCATTCAAAAATTTTATCGTTATAAAGCGGCGGTTGGTGAAAGAACATGTTGTATAGAGTCAGGAAGAAATGTGGTAAAGATAAGTGGTGTAATGGAAAATGTTTACGTCTCGATTTGTAGAGACGAAACAATAATGGTGAACGGAAACGAGAATGTGGATGATTAGGAATGGGAAGAATGGTCACATTCTCGTATGGGATAAGAAGAAATGGCGGTGGTTCGACTTCTTCAGGTAGAAGTTGATTAATCACAAAATCCGTGTCGTTTAGGAATGCGAGTTCGTCGGCGAAAATATCTTCGAAACTTTCATCGATGGTCCGATTGAACGTTTCAATGACAATAAGTGTCGTGCCAGAATTCAACACACTTGTTTTTTCAAAAATTATGGAGGTAAGAGACTCGTAAGGCTCATCTACCTTATTCTCAAAAGAGTCTAAATCAAGTTGTTTTTCTAGAATTATCGAACTCAAAATATCGGATTGTGATTCATTAACACTCACTATCATTAAAGGAAGATTAGAAAAAGAACTAGAGAAAGTGGGAGAAAGAAGTTGAATACGAACTTGAAGGTGGAGATGGAGTGTATAAATTAGCACAATTTGTAATGACCGATGTGTAAAAAGCGATTGTGCTAATCTATCAACCCACTGAGAAATGAGGTCAAATCCCTCAAGATTCATGAGAAAACATGGGTACGTCGAACTTGGTAAACCAGATATTGAAAATGAAAATGTAACGGTTTCTTGTAAGGTCGGAACGAGGATGAAGGGAAGTGATTGAGGAAGGGTATCGGTTAAAGATTCAGGAGGGTATGCGCAGTCAATGAAAGTGATAGAATGTATTGGAAAATCCGACTCCTTAAGTAAAACTGCTTCATCCTCAATAGTTTCCTCAATACTCTCCTTAAAATTTAGCTTATCCATGCAATTCTCATCAAAATCAAGACGCATATGAAGTTCGGGAGAAACATTTAATGACTCGGGATGATGAATTGGAGAGAAAAATTCAGTCAAATCTGCGGGTTCATCATCCAAAATATTCCCAGCGTCAATATCCTTAATCAAGTGAAAGTTAATTTTCTCAGACATCTCAACAAAAGCATGGATATCAATCAATTTAGGTTCTAGAGTGGAGGTGTAGAGATCAAAAGGATTGGCGATGGTTTCACCCGAAAAGGACCCTTCACAATCAGATAATCAAACACTACAAAGTCGCACAACTCATTAAACGTTTTATCTTCAACCGGTGAATCATTTGGAACACTTGATAGACATTCAAAACCGGAGTTGTTGGATTCAATTGGGGATGGGTAGGTTTGATTTGGAAGGGTGTACAGCTCACTATCACCACTCAAATTCTTAATCTGTCCAACCGCCTCATCATACATTAGAAAATTTGGAGCTACTTGGAAACCAGCTACCGGGTCACTAGGTTGTATGAGGGCGGCCATGGACGCATTCAGATCCATCATCTGTTGGCATGACGCTACCCTTAAGTTTTCCAACGACTGTTCCAGACTAGACATGGGTTGTGAAGGAGTTTCAGTAAAAGATTCAAATTTGTTTGGATACTGAAAACTCCCAAATGGCTGTGTAGAAGCAATGTCCAGGGAAGGTGTAAAAGTTGGGTAGGATGGATAGGAATAGAATGGTTGGACAGGGGTAGGATCAACATACGGACAAGAAGGTGAATAGAATTGTTGATCCAAAGAATTTGCAGTGGTGAAAGGAGAGAAACATCGGCTACGAGATTGTTCAATATGTTCAGCAATAGACATGGGTTTCGGAGTTACAACAGGACTCGAAAAAGGAGTATCAACGTAAGAAGGAGGTGAAGGTTGAAATGGTTGATACAAAGTGGATTGCGGGATCCAATTGGTTGTCCTAGACACGTCTATCCGATCTTTCAAAGAAATTTTGGGCATGGAGGGGTCGTTCGAAATTCAACCAAAACAAGAACCGTAGGAAGTAATGTCTGGTTGTGGGTACCAAAGTTCGGCAAGAGTTTTGCGAGATGGGGCAACCATGATGTGATGAGAGAAAGAAGAAGAAAAAGAATGTGATTTTATTTATTTATTTATTTTTAAAAAAAATTGTTTGTTTTTGGAGTTTTGAATTTTTTTAAAAGAGTTTTGCAAGAATGTATACGGACTTACTTCAAACAATCATAGTTAAAACATGCACAATCAAACGTAGAGCTATGGTCTTCTAAGTCCACTAGACTGCTCCTAACTGTTCTAAAGTGACAAGTTGTGAGATATCGCTCAAATCGCCTTTTCACCGTCAATTGTGGTCAGTTAAGCATAAATGAAGAAAGGAGGGTTCCGCTCACGAATCACCGTGAGACGGGCCTTTTAAAATTACCTTTCTCACTTGTCTAGCCTAGGCACTACAAAGTCAGCTTTAGATAAACGAATGAATGCCCACAACCTTCCTCTTTCCTAATGAGCACGACAATCCTTAATTGGCTGAGTCTAGATATTTTTTTAATTAACTCAAGGGTGATGCATATGCTTTTTAGTGATTTTTGGGGTCTTAGGAAGGGTAGTGAAATCCACACCCAATCTTAATTGGTGTTATAGCCCTTTAGATTCCGTATTAATTATGCAAAGCAGTAACATACTAAAAATCTAAAACACTTGCAAAGTTTTTATTATTTGGTAGCGTAAAGAATCCTGCACAAAAACAATTTATTGGATAGGAGAAAGAGAATCTGTGCAAAGAAACCTGTAGGAATTTTTTTTCAGTGGAGTGCAGAGGAGATGAGAGGAGAAAATAGATACTTACAGAGAAATTCAACTGCCGACGTCACCAGTGGATCGCGGTTCCGTGGTCAAAACCTTGATTTTGCCGCGGTTCCGCGGCTGAACAGTTGATTTAGATCTTCTGAGTTTTCCCTGTGCTGAGTTGGTTCTCCTCTTTCTGTTTAGATCCCATGTTTCTATATTTGTTCACTGAGTTACTCCAGATCTGAAACAGAGTTTGCTCCAAGCCTGCACACTTGCACAAAAACCTTTCAAAAATAACAAGATGATTTTTATTTTATTTTATTTTTTTCGTTTTAAATTTTTTCAATTTTTATAATTTTAATTTTTTTTAATTAACCCGAAATTACACAAAGAAATAAACTACCGTCTCCCCGGCAACGGCGCCATTTGATTGTTAGAGATTTTGTATGCGTTTTAAATATAAGAATACCGCAATCAAGACGGTGTCGCTTGGTAGCTAGCTGGTTGAGTATGAGTCGATCCACAGGGAAATGATGTCCTTTTCTTTACGTTCTAACGAGTTAAGTCCTATCTTTGGTAGGTTTTGTTTTAAATTCTAAGAATGAGAATAAATTGATATAAAGGCTTGCTAGGGTTAGGATTAGGTTAGTTCGAAATAGGGATTCTTCTCGCTTCTTTCAATGCCCTAATTAAGAATGTAGGTGTTAGGGTAATAGTCAACAACGGGGATTAGCATGACTAGGAAGAAACTAAGTTTCTTCCTTTTGGTCCTTATCCGTCCGTTCTTGGCTCTTAGCCCTAACCTCTGGTTAATTCAACCACAACCGGTCTAACTAGGGAATCACCGCTATCTTGTAGGATAGGGTGCCGTAGTGAGCGGATTATGGTTGATTTAAAGAGAGTCCTTAATTAAAATTATTTGGGCAAAGAAAGGAGTGAGAGAGATTTCCTTCTCTCAAATCTTCCCTATCCTACCCTTAACAAGTGAGGAATTACTCACTCATTAGGAAGGTGACAATTAAATTTATTTTTTTTATTTTAATTGATGAACTAATTTGCAAATAATAAAAGAACAGATAAGAAATTGTAGGAATTAAAATTCAGATAAAAACAATGCAAGATAAAATGAAAACTTACTTTATTGATGTCCTCTCAACAACGCATTACAATTGAATTTAAATCTAGAAATTAAAAAGAGGCTTCAAAATAAAGAGAGGCATCCTCCAAAAGAGGCACACCTAATTTGGTTTTGAGCTCTCCTATTTATAGATAGGAAAACCCTAGGTTTACATTCTGATCCATACACGAAATTACAAAACTACCCCAAGAGAGATGGGTCAAAGCACCGACACTACCACCGACATGTGCACTGCACGGCCGCGGAACCGCGGCAGAAGTGCCTGTTTGGCCGCGGTTCCGCGGCCATGGGGTGGACTTGGGGCATCAAACTTTATGGTCTTTTTCATGTTACTTTTATCTTCTGTTTTATCCTTTTGGTTTCTCATAATCTCTTCAATTTCCTTCCAGATATTTAACAGCGCAAGATAATGTGGACTTTTGCCATAAGCTCCGCGTTGAAGTCTTGGATCTTGTGCTGCCCTTGTGCCTTGTGCATTGAAGTGATCAACGATTTTCCATTTTGTCTCTAGAATTAGTAGGCTGCATCATACGAATGGTTAGCGGAGATCAGTATTCATCTGTTGTTGGTCATAGTCCCACATTTGTTGCATCTTTTCATGAATTTCACTGTAAAAAGCTGAGAACCTGTAACCTGCAACTATTTAGGAAACATGGATCAAAAATACCTACTTATATGCAATGTGATTAAGAATGGGCGGTATAAAAATGCAAAAATCTGATATGAACACTCATAATTTAGAAAAATTATCTTTTCAAGAGCCAAAATATATCCCTCCCCCAAGCTTGAGTAAAATAGTATTGAGCATTTAAAATTATTGGAGGGGTTAAAGTTATTGTTCAAAGTAAAGCCTTGCAAAGACCAAAAGTCAACACCAACCATTCGAATAATTTATCGATGAAACGCACCGGTTGGTGGAAGAACATGTTATATAGAGCCAAGAAGAGTGAGGAAGAGATAAGTGGTGTAATGGAAAAGGTTTACGCCTCGATTTGTAGAGACGAAACAATGATGATGGATTACTCGCATTTTCATTCTTGATAAGAAGAAGATATGGCGGTTTAACTTCTTTGGGTTGGGGTTGATTCATCATAATGCCCATGTCTTCTAAGAATGCGAGTTCATCAGCAAAGATTTCCTCGAAGCTTTCATCGATATCCTAAATAATAATCTCGTCGGAAAGAATGCGATGATACTCGGACTCCATAAAAGGTTCACATTTAGCGTTCGTTGTCGACCCGGACAACAACGTAATAGCGGAGTCGAGATCAGTATCGTGAAGCTCTTCAATTTCGCTGCTGTCGGAAGCTATCTTGTGGACAGAACAGACATCAAGAAAATGGGCAGAAGTTTCAGATGGTTGACTTCCTAGCTTGTAGATATTAATCTCAATTGTCATCTTCCCGAAGAATAAGTTCATAGAACCGTTATGACAATTAATTACAGCGTTGGAAGTTGCTAGAAAAGGTCGACCGAGTATCACCGGGATTTGGTTGCGTGGGTTTGCCACAGGCCGTGCATCTAAAATAATAAAGTCAACAGGGAATATGAATTCCCCGACTTTAATTAACACATCCTATAGTTCGCCCCTAGGATGGGTGATAGATCGGTCGGCCATTTGAAGAGTACAGTGTGTGGGTTTCAGCTCCCCTACACCTAGTTGCTCATATACCGAATAAGAAGCAGGTTAACACTGGCACCAAGATCCAAAAGTGCCCGGTTAATGTTCTTATCCCCAATGGTTATTGAAATCGTATGTCAGCCAGGGTACTTCCGTTTTTGAGGTAAAGCTTGGGTAAGAGCATCACTCACGACACTAGCTAAGAAAACCTTCTTGAGTACCTGAGATTTCCTCTTCTTAGTGCACAAGTCCTTCAAGATTTTTGCGTAGGAAGGAACTTGTTTGACTGCATCTAAGAGGGAAATGCTAATGTTAACCTGTTTAAACAACTCCAGGATCTTCTCCATTTGTAGATTTTGTTTATTGGATCTCAACCGGTTTGGAAATGGAATGTTTTTGAAATTGATTGAGTCCAATGCTTGTGGAGAAGATTGTGGAGTTGGAACGGATCCCAGAGCTGGAGTTTTCGTGGAGTGAGATGTGGGTCCGTTCGGAGCCGCAGAAGAAGAAGAGCCTTTTGAAAAATGGAGAACAGGATCAGAAGACAAAGAAGAAGAAGAAGAAGCGGTCGGGGTGTCATTATCTGTGCCCACATTGTTATGCAGCATCCTTCCAGATCTCAACGTAGTCACGGCACTCACATTATGGTTCTGTTGTTCAAGAGCAATATATACATTATGTGGGTGACCAGGATTTGGGAGTGGTTGAGATGGAAGCTTCCCTTTCTTTCGCTCACTTAAAACTGCATTCAGTTGTGCAATCTGGGCTTCGATGGTTTTGATACCTTGCCTATGTGCAGCAGTGTGTCGCACCAAAGACTGAATGGAAGACTGGATGTTGGTGGTGGATTGAGTCGATTGCTTTACAAACTCCTCCAGACTTCGTTCTAGTGAGGAAACTTTATTATTGTTTGACGGAACAAAATTGTTTTGAGGAAAAGAATTGTTGGGTGCAAAATTGTTCATCGGATTTTGAAAAGGTTGGAGTTGGAAGTGCTGCTGATATTGAGTTTGTTGCTGAGCTTTTTGTTGACGAGGAGGAGGACTCTGGAAGTTATTGTGGCCTTGGAATTGTTGCTGGTTCAAATTCCAGGCGAAATTTGGATGGTTCTTCCAACCAGGATTGTAAGTGGAAGAGTATGGATCATTTCTTGGTCATTGCTGAAATGCAGCATTAACCTGATCCTGTCCTTGAGCAGGTGGATTGTAAGGACACTCTTCGGTCAAATGTGATGGTTCAGAATAACAAGCGCAGATGGTACGAGGGGGAAGAGCAGGGGCAAGAGAAGGAGATGAGAATTTGCTCTCAATTGTTTCCAGTTTTCACTTGATTGCCGCCATCTCGGCCTTCATTGCAATTGCGATATTGAGTTAATGAACGCCTGCCCTAGAAAGACCGGGAGAAGTAGAAGAAGAAGTGTCGGTCTGGTGCTTTCCCACTGAAGCGTTTGTTCTGCGAGATTCTCGAAGAATTGCCAAGCTTTCTCGTCAGATTTGGATAGAAAGTGGCCTTGACAAATGGTTTCCAGCAGCTGCTTAGTTGCTGGATTCAGGCCCTCATATAAGGTCTGAAAAAGTTGCCATCTCTCAATACCGTAATGAGGGCACTGAACAAGAAGGTCTTTGTATCGGTCAAAACAATTCCAAAAAGGTTCAGCAGGAAGTTGGAAAAATTGGTTAATTTCGTTTCGTATTCTCGCGGTTTTGTGATTTAGGTAAAACTTTTTAAGAAACGCTTTTACAAACTCATCCCAACTGTTTATGGAATACGATGCGGTACTATACAACCATTTCTCAGCAAGGTCACACAGAGTGAAAGGAATGACTCGTAGCCGTATATTATCGTCGGACAGTTGGGTTGTCTTCATCATTGCACAGACGTTCTGGAACTTGTTGATGAAGATGTAGGCATCTTCGTATTCCAGCCCGTGAAATATGGGCAACATGTTGATGAAGTGGGGCTTAATTTCGAAATTATCCCCATTGGCCGGCGGAAGTGAAAGACATGTAGGAAGTGCGGAGCGGATGGGATAGAAACGATCGTGAAGCGCGATTCGCTATGGCGCTTTAACAGAAGGTGGTTGCGGGTTATTCACACCCAGATGAGGTGGAATCAGTCCCGGGGGAGGTAAAGTGATGTTAGGAGAAAATCCTGACATCTCAGAAGAAGAATTTGGTGAAGGTGAAGGTGAAAGTGAGGATGTATGAGCAGAATTCTGGTCAACGTCGGAGTTGGCCGGCAAAGGTAAGGATGAAAGGGGTGTGGAGGAAGTATCGACACCGGAGTCGATCGCGTAGTCGGTAGCGACTAACGAAACGCGGACTAGGCGGACACTAGTGTCCCGAGTCCAACCGGACATACACTAAACGAGTTTAGTGTCGTCAAAGCATAGAATGTGGGGGTAAGAAAACGTCAATGAAGAAATACAGATGAAAGGTGAGTGAAATGGGATTCTGGCGCCACAGGACAAGTTTTTATAAAAGTTTTTTGTTTTGTGGTTTTTTTTAGAAAGAGTTTGCAAAAATATGTACGGACTTACGACACAACTTCAAACAGTCACAGTTAAAACATGCACAATCAAACCTAGAGCTATGGTCTTCAAAATCCACTAGACTGCTCCTAACTATTCCAAAGTGACAAGTTGTGAGATAACCCTCAAATCGTCTCTTCACTGCCAATTGTGGTCAGGTAAGCACAAATGAAGAAAGGAGGGTTTCGCTCACGAATCACCGTGAGACGGGCCTTTTAAAATTACCTTTCTCACTTTTCTAGCCTAGGCACCACAAAGTCAAGTTTAAATAAACGATTGAATGCCCACAACCTTCATCTGTCTTATTGAGTACGACGGTCCTTAGTTGGCTGAGTTTAGATATTTTTTAATTAAGCTTAAGGGTAATGCGTATGCTTTTAGTGATTTTTGGGGTCTTAGGAAAGGTGATGAAATCCCCACCCAATCTGAATTGGTGTTATAACCCCTTAAAGTCTGTATTATTTATGCAAAACAGTAACAACCAAAAATCTAAAACACTTGCAAAAATTTATTTGGCGGCGGCGCAAAGAATCCTGCACAAAAACAGTTTATTTGAGAGGGGAAGAGAGCTTGTGCAAAGAATGCTGCAGAAAGAATAGTTCAGTGAATTTCAGAGGAGTGGAGAAGAGAAATGGAATACTCACAGAGAGTATTGGGTGCTGATGTCAACCTTTGACCGCGGTTCCACGGTCAAACTTGTGATTATGCCGCGGTTCCACGGCAGTTCAGAAGGTTGACGGCTTCAAATTCTTTCCCTGTGCTGATTTGGTTCTCCTCTTCCTGTTTAGATCTCCTGAATCTTGATTTGCTCACTGAATGTGCTCCAGAATTTTACAGGAAAGCCATGGTTCCGTCTTGATCCGTCGTGGTGTAGCCGCGAGAGATGGGTCGAACTCTCCTCAACTTTGGCACTGAACTTGATCTTCTTCCTATCCTGCACACTTGCACAAAAACTAATAAAAAATAACAAGATGATTTTTTATTTTTATTATTTTATTATTTTTGTTTTTTTTAAATTAACCCGAAATTACACAAAGAAATAACCTACCGTCTCCCCGGCAACGGCGCCATTTGATTGTTACGATTTTTCTGCGTATGCTTAATTTTAATTACCGCAATCAAGACGGTTTCGCTTGGTAGCTAGTCGGTTGAGTACGGGTCGATCCATAGGGAGATGGAATCTTTTTCTTTATATTTTAACGAGTTATATCCAAATATGTAGAGATTTTTTTTAAGATCAACTAATGAGATAAAGGATGATAAAAGATCTTGTTAGGGTTAGGATTAGGATTAGGTTAGTTTGAGTTAGGAATTTCTCACTTCTTTCAATACCATTCTTAATATCGGTGTTACGGTAATCGGCAACAACGGGGATTGGCACGACTAGGAAGGAACTTGCAAGTATAAGCTAGGCTTTCCATGCTTAGTTTCTTCATTTTGGTCCTTGTCCGTCCGTTCTTGGCTCTTAGCCTTAACCTCCGGTTAATTCAACCACAACCGGTCTAACTATGGAATCACCGTTATCATATAGGATAGGGTGCTGTAGTGAGCGGATTGTGGTTCAATTAAAGGGAGTCCAAATTAAGGTGTTGGGCAAAGAAAAGAGTGAGAGATTTCCTTCTCTCAAACTTTCCTTCTCCTGCCCTAACAAGTGAGAAATTACTCACCCATTAAAAAGATAAAAACAAGAAGGAAGGTAGAAAGAAATGAGGATAAGAAGAATTACAACTAGCTATTTGAGACCTCACCTTGGCAAGGATCTTACTCAAGCATCATGGTTGTAAAGGATAAAAAAATAGAAGAAGAAAAAATAAAGAAAGGAACAAAATAATTATACTAAATTAGCAAATGAAAATTGCGAGCAATATAATAAAAGACATGCAAGATAAAAAGAACTCTTTTTTTATTTATCACCACTCAAAAACTCACTACAATTTTTAATGGAGAAAGAAAAACTACAGAATTAAATCCTAATTCTAATAAAGAAAAATCATACCCTAGTTTGGCTTTGAGCTCTACTATTTATAGACAGGAAAGTGAAACCCTAGCTTTACAATCTGAGCCAAATACGAGATTACAAAACTACCCCAAGAGAGCTGAGTCAACGCTGCTGTTTCCCCCAATCAGAGCAAAACTCTGTTCAAAATTCAAATTTTGAAAGGAAGCAACGCTTCAAAAGCAGCGCCAAGTGCGCTGCGCCCTAAGCAGTGCACCACGTGCAAAGCGCGTGTGCGCTAGCGCTAAGTGCGCTGCGCCCTAAGCAGCGCACCACGTGCAAAACGCGTATGCGCTGCGCCCTATGCAGCGCACCACGTGCATAGTACGGGTGCGCTAGCGCTAAAACTAAAAGCTCCCCACCGTCAGATCAGAGATCTAATAAAGATGATAAATCATCAATTAATTAGAATTAAATTTTGTTAATGAAAGATTCCTCAAAATCTTTCTAAACAATAAGATTGTACTCTGTAAATTAGAGCACCATTGGATCAATGATCCAATGGTGATTAAAAATCACTAAAATACAGAATAAATTCTGTGTGAGGAAAGATTTCCCAATCTTGTTAAAAACAAGAAAATTGTCTTCTGTAAATTAGAAGCCCTTTGATCAAATATCTAACGGTGGGAAAATCCCCAAATCAATTGGAGAAAAGATCTCCTTAACTGATTGAACTGATCAGGTTGCCCTATATAAAGGCCCCAAGACTTCAAGTCTTATGGAGAAAAAAAATAGGAAAACCCCCCATAAGCTTTGAGAGATCTCAGAAAGAAGAGCCAAACTCTCAGAGAAAGAAGATTTTCTTCAAGGTAAAAAAAATAATGATGAACAGAGAGATGAAATCATCTCATGATTAAAAAAGAAGAATTCACTTCTTTACAGATCATAGATCTACAAAGACCAAGGTCTTTCACAAAGAGATAAAAAGATCTCATCATAAAAATAAAATGAAGAACATAATTCTTCTCACAGATCATAGATCTATAAGACTAAGGTCTTTTACAAAAAGAGATCATAGTATCTCAGTATAAAGGGGGGAGAATAATTCAATTCTCTTAGGATCAAAAATCCATACAGGCAAAGCTTTTCACTAAAATAAGAGATTGAAATATCTCCTATAAAATAAGAACTTTGTTCTTAGAATTTTGAGACAAAGTCTCTTATAAAAAGAAAATTTAATTCTCAGGGCGCAAACTGATCTAAGTTGCATAAAAGAAGCACTTCAGCGCTCCACATCTAGCACAAAGCGCTGCAGAGCCTTGGCGCTCTTAATTTTAAAGAGTCTCAGCGCTCCAAATATAGCGCACTGTACTCATTAACTGGCGCTCAGCGCCAAGCGCGACACGTGCCCCTCATGTGTGCGTCACTTAACAGTTAGCGCTTTGCGCTCATGGACTGGCGCTCAGCGCCAAGCGCACTACGTGCCCCTCACGTGTGCTCCATTAAACTAATAGCGAAATGCGCTCATAAACCAGCGCTCTGCGCTCATTAACGGGCGCTAGTGCCAAACGTGACACGTGTCCCTAACGGGTGCGCTATTCGGCAGAAGCGCACTGCGCTCTTTGACTGGCGCAAAGCGCCAAGCGCACCATGTGTTGCGCTGATAGAACATAAATTGTTCTTTAATATGCCCCAGAGCTATGATGAATGCTCAACATTCAATAAAAGACAAAAATATTGTCAGGATCCAAATCAATGCTCAGCATTGCTAAAAGGGCCAAGCCCAAATAAATGCTCAACAGGCCAAAATAAATGTTAAACATTTTAACTTGATTAGACTTAGCCCAAGATTGGCCATAAGTCCTTAACTCAGATTAATTGAGCCCATATGCTCATAAATCCTTGATCTTAGTCCCAAATTGGACTACAGATCTCCCAACCAAAATTGGTTCAAGGGTACATCTCTGAACTCCTCTGATATTTGTCGTTGTAATCCTTCAACGTCTTCAGAGAGGTGACGGGTCCCAACAATCATACACTTCATAGATTATGACGTCTTTAAACTGGATCGTGGGGTCCTTAAACCCATGGACTATGATGTCCTTAACCTCGGACCGAGATTTCCTTAAACTAATATTGGACCACCATGTCTTTAAACTGGTAATCGACCGCAATGTCTCTAAACTAAACAAAGAGCCCAAGTGCTCTTTTGTCGGATCTAAACGATCCCGTTAAGTTGATCTTAGTCTAAAAATTAGACTAACGTATCCTTAACAGATGCTTAAGTTGATCTTAATTTCAAATGAGACTAACGTATCCTTAAACCCAACCCCCAAACCCAAATCTAAGAAAATACGGATTTGGACTAATCCACGCCCTACGGGCGACAACATAAATTAGTCTCCGAATACAATCCACGGGCAACCAAAAACAAAACAAACACACACGACACGAAGTGACTATCTGGAGAAGGAGAGATTGGTTACCGCGATGCGGTAGGGTAATTAATTGCAGGGGCTTGCGCCTGCAGGGAAGAGCTTCCCCACAATCAAAAAACCCCTCAATGAGGGGGAATCTGAAGAAGTCTGCTATATCGGCCATATTCGTTTAAACCTCCGATACATGGTGTCATAAATTAACTTGGCATTTTCGGAGAGGAGGACGGATAGCACCAATTAGCATCTGCACACGGAATTCAGGCCTGGACGTCCCAACGTCCCGGTCGCGTCTTTCGGTGGTGAACAGATTCTGGCACGCCCGGTGGGACCTCTTACTCTTTCCACTCCACACTTCGTGTGTCGTGTTCGTGAACGAATCGCGGTTTGATATGGTTGCCCTTGGGTTCGAGGTGCTAAGATTTGGTTTTGCTCTCGTGCAGAAAAAAGAACATCAATGGCCTCTAACTGCTCCAGCTGCAACTGCAACTCCCATTCCGCCTCATCTGGAGGTGTAACCTATGGGCCCCAAGCGGCCTCCCTTTTCAAGATGCCAGTGGAGCAAGTAGCTCAGGCCAACACTGGGCTGTTCTTTACGACCATGATCCCACTGATGAGCTTCAATGCCCCGCTATTGTCGCAAGAAGCCCCAAAGAAGTTGGTCTTTGATCGACTTACCACTGCCGCGTCCCCTCTCAACGGGTCGCCCAAACTCAATGTCTCAGTTTTTAACAGATTGGGCCAGAACGCCAACAAGCCCGTGATACCTGAAGCAGCCATCCCAAAGCGGATAGCCATCCCGACTCAAGCGGACGAAATCATCGGAGAGGCTTCTTCTGCTAAGAAGTCAGTCTTGACAAGGCTGGTTATACTGGCTCCCGTTCCAGGCAAAGTCCTCAAAGCTGCTTCCCCTGCCCAGAGGTCTGTCTTTGACAGATTGGACATTGCTTCTCAATGGACATCAGTCTTTAAGAGACTGATGCTAGCGACAACCTTTTGCCAAAACAGAGGGTATGATGAAGTCACCCCTACAGCCGAGACAATTCCATCCGCACGACATACTTACCGTCGTCACTGGCGCCGAGTAAGGAAGGCTGGGGGCAGCTCCCTGTTTGGACTGACTCCGTCAGCTCCCATGGTAGAAATCGATGCCGCTGTTCCGACTAGGAACAGCTTTGAACCGCTAAGGAGGGTACACAAAAACTCTCCGACTGCTCCATTGAAAAGATCTCCTCCACCTGTGGAGAATGCTACAGAAAAGAAGCCGGATCAGCCCCCTCAGCGGCTGTCCTCCAAAATTTACAAAGTCTGGCGACAGGTCCAGGAATCGGTGATTGACCAAGACTATTCTCGCCGACAAAAGAAGATTAAAGCTTTGCAAGAAAAGAGCCACCCCGTGGTTCCACAAAAGATGTCATCCGTCTGGGTGCCCGCTGCAACGACTCCCTCAACTTCAAACGCTCACAAGAGAAGGAGGCCGGAGAAAGCCCCTGTGACCGCGGCGAACCGTAAGGACGCTGAATTTAAATGCCCCAAGTCTGGGGGCATGGTAACACATACCGTTTATATGGCTTCCAGAAAAGAGGAAAGCCGCGCTTTTACGGGTCATCGACCGCTTACTAGATCGATAACAAAGGCTCAGAAGCAACAGCAGCAAAATCTTCAGGAGATGCTGACTGCAATGGCCGCACTCACTGGGCCAAAAGAAAATCCAGAGACCTCAGAGCAGCGTCAAGAAAAAAAATTGATGCTGAATTCCTCCGAAGAATGCTCGATAGGAAAGAAAAAGAGGCCGCGGAACAGGCGGCCAACATAAAACGAATGGCTCTTTTGTTCCAAGACATGGCTGGGATGATGTTACAGCCGGAACCTCCAGCTAAAGACCCCCCGATTATCATTGAAGACAACAGAGGGGAGACATCGAACCCTCCTCCGGCTCTTTCAACAGCCAAGGAAGAGACCATCTCCAAGGCCGCTCTGGATGATTACATCGCTCAGCAAATACGAGCTCATCATGCGAGCGAAACGGCCGGGCAGATCGTTAAGACTGGACGACCCTATCCGGGTTGGTATGACCAAATAAGGTACCCGCCGGGATATATGATCCCTAAATTCCATTTATATAAAGGGACGGGCAATCCCCACCAGCATGTCGCCCAGTTCAGGGCTCTATGTGGCAACACTGGAGGTGACGATAAACTGCTACTTTGCCAGTTCGTCGGCAGCTTATCGGAGACAGTGTTCGAATGGTACTCTGAACTCCCGAATAACTCTGTCAAGATATTTGCAGAAATAGAGCTGTTGTTCACATAAATATTCGCAAGCGCTAGCGAGCGTACTCCGATTACCGCACTAATTAACGCCAGGGTGAAGCCAGGCGAAATATGGGTTCAATACGCAATACGATGGCGGAATTTGTGGTCGAAATGTGAGCAGCGTATCGAAGAAGCACCAGCGGTGGGCATGTTGGTGGGTACTCTTGATCCGCAAGCGACCATCTCCCAGTTCATGATGTTTTTCAAGCCCACCACCTTCCAAGCCTTGATTGAAAAACTGGCCCAAATGGACCAGATGGGTCACAGACCTTCTTCTTTAAAGATGGAACCTCGAAGTGAAAAGGGAAAAGAGAAAGCGACCTTCGTTGCCAATGCTCAGTAGCAACTCGGTGGTCCAAGGTCAATTGCTCGCCAGGAGGATAGGCGGCGATTCTTCAACGAGAAGCTGAAGCGCCCTTACTCGTTTCCTTGGGACAAAACGAAGAGACTGTTCGAGCTGGCGGTGTGCAACAGGTTCATTAATTTGCTGAATCCAGAATGCCCATTGCAACCCGGTGAGGCTAATAATCCCAATTATTGTCCCTATCACCAAACGACAGGCCATCCAATTGAAGATTGCTTCGTCTTTAAAGGCTGGATCGAAGACCAATACCAATAGGGCAAGTTCGCACTATCTGAGAATTGGAAAGTAAGCCCGCCACAGTTGCACGCTCTTAAAAGGACGGACACACCGGGGGCATCATGCTCTTTTGTAGAAGAAGCTCCATGGGAGGTCGTTCTTTCAGCCAAAACGAAAAAAATGCTGAAGGATCTCCAAGCATGCCCTGCGATCAAATGGAAGATTCCGCTGGAATCCGAAGTCATCGAGGGAATGCTGAAACCGCGCCCGACTCCAAAGATTGGCGGTGATAGTCAAAGTGCCCACACCCAGCCGTCAAAGTCTTCGAAAAAGAAGAAGAAGACCAAAAAGCCCGTGAAGCATGGTGACAAGTGCACGGACCTACAAAAACAGATTAACGCGCTGGAAGAATATAACCAGAAGGCGCAGACTCCAGTCACACTCCAAGAATTTCTCAGCCACGTCCTTGAGGACGAAGATGATGACAATGGAGAAGACTCGTCAGATGAGCCTGAAGATTATGTGGCAAGATGCCATGTGATCTCTCACTCGTCGATAGACGATGAAGAAGCTCCTTATGCAGAGAAACTGGGGGCAGATCCTGAGCCGGAACTTCTAGGACCATCAGACGAAATGATTGATGCATTCCTGAACGAAGCTTTTCTTAAAAGCAAAGCTGATCGAGAGTGCGAGATGGCCATATTTGAAAAGGCCAAACGCCGGCGACTGGACGAAAGGGTCGAAACACTCCCACCAGATCAAAATACATCCGCCGCAAATAAAAGAAGATTCAAGACGAGGAAAAGGTTCCCCAAAGCCATATCGATGGGAATGAAGTCGCCACCCTCCGAAGGAAACACTCCTGATGAAGCGGATATGCATCCTAGCTAATGCCTATATCATCGAAAGATTGCGCACCCCACCGAAGAGTGCAGCGCTTTTAAAAACTGGTGGCAGGGATAGGTTGCTTACCGACAACATTTCAAGCGGATGAAACGCAAAACTCGTTGGGAGAAAAGAAATACGACTGAGGAGCGTAAAAGAATTACCTGCAACTGTCATATGGTTGGCGCTGGGGGATCCTAAGTTCTCACCTTCGGGAGCGATTCTGATGAAGAAATAGCTTTCGGCCCTCTCTTCAAAGAATCCACCTTAGGAAAAGAGGAAGAACCGAAGAGCTGTGAGAACATTCAGCTGCGCAATCGTACGCTGCCCGAAAAGAATCTCGGGGCCGCGAACAGTGGGTCGAATAGAAAAGATAAGGGGAAAGAAAGAATCCCTGAGGACATCGCCCTAGATAATCAAGTCGTCAAAGAACTGACAACCAAGAACCCGCTAAAGAAAAACAAGGTGGATTTCAACGTTCTGGCACACTTGAGGAAGCTACCTTCGCAGCTAAGCATTCTCGATACCCTCTTGTTATCAAAAGAAGCAAGAGATTCTCTGATCAAGGCGTTACAAGAGCCCGAACAGTTCCAAGCTTTCCTCGTCGAAGAGAAGATGAAGGACGAGCTGGAAGAAGTACACACGACCGATATCACCTTCAGCGATGAAGACCTCCTCCTCGGGACGTGTGAGCATAACCGTCCCCTTTATGTTTCCGGATACTGTCATGATATCGAGATAGGCAAAATCCTAGTTGACAATGGGTCCTCCGTTAATCTCCTCAATGTAAGAATGTTGAAGGAAATCTGTATGAGCGTTCAACACCTCGCCCGGGATAAGGTCACTATCTCCGGGTTTGACTCCCAGTCATCACGGACGCTCGGGTCTGTGATACTGACGCTGCGCTTTGGGCTGCTAGTCACTAATATCAAGTTTCACGTCATTGACGCTAAGACCTGCTATAACGCTTTGCTCGGCCGGCGTTGGTTACACGAGTACAACATTATTCCTTCTAAACAACATCAGTGTATGAAGTACTTCAAAGATGGTCTCGAGTACACTGTGACGGGGAAACTAAACCCATTCACCATGAACGAAGTCCGAAAATATGAGGATGACAAGTACTTCCTGCCAAATTTCGAAGACACAGAAAGATGTCGCAAATCGGGGGACAAGAACAAAGCTATCACCACTATTCCGGTCTTCAGGAGTGATACCGAGGAGGAAGAAGAAATAGTTTATTCAGGGCCGCCCTAACGCAATAAGCCGGGACCATCCACCCCTATTTTGGTCTTCGGCAACGACTCGGAAGATGAGGTCAATGCCGTATTTTCTGTTCGACCATTGATACAAGCCTTCGCTGACGATGATCGGAGTTTGCAAATCGCCATGGTTCCATAAGAGCACTACAAAGAGATCGACGCACTTGATACCTATAGTGTGCAAGAACTGCAGACGTTTTACGTCCCTCCTAGGCGAAAGGGTGAAAAGGCGATCCTATTCTACCGATCCGGGGAAACCAAAGCAGAGAAAGAAATTTGGCCTGGTGCTGATTCTACACTTGACAGGCTCCAGCCCATCCGTTTGCCTAGATACTACATAGACGGATTAAAAAGACTGTTGAGGCGCCATAGCGTACCCCTCAAACAGACTGCTCGACAAGCCCAGTTCTATAACAGGATCTGGAATGTCCCGGAACTCAGCGAAAATTGCCCAACGGGAGAATGAAACGATCGGACTTGGATATGTGCAATCCAAGAAACGGGAGCGATTCCGTGGTTGCTACGTCACACATGACTTTGATGAAGAAGGAGATGCTCTGTAGGAAGACGCTAACCCTGAACCAAAACGAGGTCCCGCCATCAAAATGCCAAGTCCGTCGTTCGAAGAACAAATGGACAAGCTTATAAGGGAAGCATTTCAAAAGGTTCGAGACGACCATAATCGTGAAATGGCCATCTACGAGAAAGCCAGAACGCAACGCCTCCTTCAGAAGGCTACGGAAAATGATGATGCCCTTCGTCGCCAGCCCGTCATACAAAAGACTCGGCGCAGAGGTAAAAATAAACCAAAGAACGGAAAAAAACGTTCGACAGTAGCATAGCGGGTTTGAGAAGCCACGCGATCGTGAATCAAGCAACCAGGATTCGTCTCTTATGAAGAAGATGGGTCGAGCGTATTCTTTTTCCCAAGACAAGACAAGGAAAATACTCGATCTTGTCATAAAACATCAGATGATGACACTCCCGGAGTCCAAGCACCCCGAGCAAGCAAATGAGGTCTCTCACCCAGACTATTGCTCCTATCACCGAGCAATGGGACATCCTCTCGAAGACTGCTTCACTTTCAAGAACTGGGTCGAAGACCAATATCAACAAGACAGGTTCGCTCTATCCAGCAGTTGGAGGATAACCCCCAATAGAAGCATGAACCGAAAGCGACGTGTATAGGGAGAGTAGAACCAGATCAACATCGGTCTTGGAAACGATCTCGTACATGTCACGCGACAACGCTGTCAGAAGAAGAACCCGAGAATATGGATGACCTCTCTTGGTGCTTCGAAAACAATGAATATGAGTTGATCTCAGAATTTCCACCGGTGCCAAAAGAGCTGGAAGATGGGATACATACTACTGCAGATGACCTCAGAAAAATCGACTTGGGAACGGCAAACGACCCACGTCCGACGTTCGTTAGTGAACTGTTGTCTGAAAAAAGGAGGCTACGCTTAAAGACGTGCTCATGCAGTATAAAGACTGCTTCGCATGGAACTATTCCGAGATGCCGGGACTAGATCCAGAGATTGCTGTGCACAAATTGGTGATATCTTCAGACGTCAAGCCGATCAAATAAGCACCGAGAAGAATGCGGATCGAGCTTGAGACGGGCATCAATGCCGAAGTCAAGAAGCTAATCGAATCCGGCTTCATCCAGGAGGTTCAGTATCCTGGCTGGATCGCCAGCATTGTCCCAGTAATGAAGAAAAATGGGACGGTGCAATATGTGTAGACTTCCGGGATCTCAATAAAACTTGCCCGAAGGACGATTTTCCTGTACCGGTTACCGAGCTGATGATAAATAACACGTCCATTCACAAAGTTTTCTCCTTCATGGATGGCTCATCAGGATACAATCAGGTAAAGATGCATCCCGAAGACCAGAAGCATAATGCTTTCCGGACCCCTTTGGGCATATTCTGCTACAAGGTGATGCCTTTCGGTCTAAAGAACGCCGGTGCCACCTATCAGAGGGCCATGACGAAGATTTTCGATGACCTCATACATGAAATCGTCGAATGCTATATTGACGACCTCGTAGTTAAAAGCAAATCATACGAGGAGCATTTAGAGCATCTGAAGATCGTGTTTCAGCGCCTTCGGAAATATAACTTGAAGATGAACCCTTTCAAATGCGTGTTCGGAGTTTCCTCGGGCAAGTTTCTAGTATTCGTCGTCCAACACCGAGGCATCGAGATAGACTTGTCGAAGATCAAGGCGAACATGGAAATGCCTCCGCCAAGGACTCTCAAGCAACTACGGTCTCTCCAAGGAAAGCTCGCATATATCCGGTGATTTATAGCCAATCTCTCCAGCAAGTGTCGTCCCTACAGTCACCTAATGAGGAAGGGAACACCGTTCATTTAGGATCGTAAATGCCAAAGCGCACTAGACGAAATCAAATAATACCTGCAGAATCCACCAGTATTGGCCGGTCCCGTTAAAGGAAAACCTCTCGTTCTGTATACAACAACCCTCGAAGGTTCTTTAGGCGCGCTATGGGCACAAAAGAACGATCAAGGGAAGGAAATAGCTCTCTACTATTTGAGTTCTCCCGGGGGCAGAAAACAATTACCCCCTATTGAAAACATTGCCTGGAGTTGATCTCCGCGATAACGAAGCTCAGGCACTATGCGTTGGCGCATGAGGTCCATCTCATATCAAAGGTGGATCCTATCAAATATTTGATGTCGAGAGCTATACTAACAGGGCGGCGGCCCTACTCTTGATGGAGTTCTCGATAACTTATCGTCCCCTCAAGGCAGTGAAAGGCCAGGCCATCGCCGACTTTCTCGCTGAGCATCCGATACCTGCCGATTCTCCTTTGAACTGCCAATTTCCCGACGAGCACGCATTTGACACGATCGACGGGGAGAGAAGAGAGAATGATACCCAGTGGGAACTCTACTTCGATGGAGCATCTTCCATGAAGAAGCGCAAACAAAGCACCCCCATAATTAAATCCGGGGTAGGCCTCATCTTTGTGACTCCACAAGGAGGGATAATGCGCTTTACCATCTCCTTAACAGAGCCAAGAACGAACAATGAAGCCGAATATGAAGCTTTAATAGCAGGTCTTGAGATCGCTGTCGACATGGGAATTGAAAACCTCCTCATATACGGAGACTACCAACTGGTCGTTAGTCAAGTAAACGGCGACTATCAAACGTGTAAGCCGATGTTGGTAAAGTACGGCGAGAGAGTACAACAACTGCTGATTCAAGTTCCTACCTACACCCTGGAAAGCATACAGCGTACGGAAAATATCAAAGCGGATGCGTTAGCCAAACTCGCTAAAGAACTGGCTGACGAAAACCTCGATGATGTAAGGATCGTGGTGCAAAGCCTTCGGGTTCTTGCACCGGTAGAAATATCTCCGGAGTCGTCCGAAGAAAAGGGAGTTACCGAGCAAATGACCCTACAAATAAAAGACCAGGAAAAGGCTATGGATTGGAGAGAAGTCTTTGTAGACTGCTTCAAATCCCGTCGAACACCTGAAGATGCGTCGTCAAAACATCAGCTCATGAAACGAGCTCTATCTTTCGCCTTTGTCAATGATACTCTGTATAAGAGATCATTTGATTCTCTGTGGCTAAGATGCCTGGGACTTGAAGAGGCAAAGAGAGTCGTCTAAGAAACTCACGACGGACTCTGCGGTCCTTATCAAGCCAGGCCGAAGATGAAATTGAAGATCAAAAGGATGGGCTACTATTGGCCCACGATGATCCAGGACTGCCTCGAATACGCGAAACAATGCCACTCGTGCCAGATTCATGGGGAATTTATCCACCAGCATCTGAATCCACTACATCCAATGGTGGCTAGCTGGCCGTTCGAAATGTGGGGAACTGACATAATCGGCCCCATCGAACCAACATCGTTAAGAGGGCATCGATTCATTCTGGCAACAACCGATTACTTCTCTAAGTGGGCAGAAGCAGTACCGCTAAGGGAAGTGAAAACGGAGAATATCCTCCATTTCTTCAAGACACATGTCATTTATCGGTTCGGCACTCCGCGACGGATTATCTCCGATAACGGGCAGGTCTCTAGAAGCCACAAGATCAGCCACTTCACACAACAGCATAACATAGACTGGAGATACTCTTCGGTTTATAATCCCCGAGCTAACGGTCTAGCTGAGGCTTTCAACAAGACCTTGACGAAGATCGTGAAAAAGATGGTGTCTCGAAATAAGAGGGACTGGCATGAGAGACTGCACGAAGCTCTCTGGGTGTATTGAACTACGTTCAAAACGGCCACAAACACAACGCCGTATGCATTGGTATTTATCACAGAAGCGGTACTCTCCCTCGAGATAGAGTTACCCTCTCTACGAGTGGCAGTTCACTATGAGTTAACAAACGAAGAAAACGCTCACCTTCGGCTTGAGGAGCTTGACGCCCTTGATGAAACCCGTCTCATGGCACAACAAAATCTGGAGGCTTATAAACCAAAAATGACGCGCTCATACGAAATATTAACTAGGCCGAGGACATTCCGCCAAAGCGAACTCGTGCTAGTGGTCAAAAGACCTATGATCCCCAATCGTACCAAGCGGGGGAAATTCGAGCCAAACTATGTAGGCCCGTATATTGTAGACAAAGTTTACCAGGGTGGAGCCTATCTACTCATGGACATGCATGGTGAAAGACCTTTCAGGCCAATAAACGGCCGCTTCCTGAAAAAATACTACGCCTGACGAGTCACGGCCTGAGTCAATGATAGATGACGACGCCTATGTCCGCTCGTTATCTTCCTAAGCCCAAACTCTATAAGTAGTAGCCGGCAACGGACCGAAATGTCCTTAAACTAACAACGGACCAAAATGTCTTGAAACTAACAACGGACCGAAATGTCCTTAAACTAACAACGGACCGAAACGTCCTAAAACTAACAACGAACCGAAACGTCCTTAAACTAACAACGGACCGAAACGTCCTTAAACTAACGATGGACCACTATGTCCTAAAACTATCTACGGACCGAAACGTCCTTAAACTAACGATGGATCACTATGTCCTAGAACTGGCTGTTGACCGAGACGTTGATAAACTACTACGGACTGCAGCATCTCAAGGCTGACACAAAAAAAACAAAAAAAGAGAAATGGTATGTCCATAAGCAAAATGGGCACGGATGAAAACCTGAAAGGGCTCCGTGAGTAAAAACAGCAGGGCTACCGGCGAGTTTTGTGAAAACCCAAAAGGGCACAATCTCGTTAAAAGACACTTGCAAGGTCCACTAGACCTTGTAGGGAGAAAATACCTGCGTGAGATCCTTATGACTCATAAGGGAGAAACACACTTAGGAATCCCCATGATTCCTAAGGAGAAAACACACTTACGAGATCCTCACGACTCGTAAGGAGAATTCCCCTTTAAGACCCTCACGGCTCATAAGATTCAAAAGCCTTAAGCTACAGGGATCTGAACCTGTTCTTAAGCCATCACAACTTCCAGTGCTGCCCTACAAGTGTCTCGATATCGACCCTTGTATACAATCCACGGGAGCGAATAAACATTTCCCTAATAAAGTCCCACCAGAGACTGGGGATATGCTCGCATAGCGAATGCCACTTGTAAGTCCTCTCGACTTATAAAGAGAAAACACTTACGACTTATAAGAGAACACACTCTTATAAGATCCTTACGACTTATAAAAGGACACACACTTAGGAATCCTCGCGATTCCTAAAGAGAAAACGCACTTACGAGATCCTCACGACTCGTAGAGAGAAATACCTTTATGAGACCCTTACGGCTCATGAAGTCAAAAGCCTTAGTCGACAGGATCTTAACCCTGTTTGCTAACCACCTTTGTTTGACATCGACAGAGGCAAATGATGATTCGATCTTGGCAATATCCCAGTTTTAGCGATGCTGATACCGAAATCGGTGTCCAATCCCAAACTCGCAGCGAAAAGCCAGTGAGCCACAAAGTGCATATGAAATAGCCGAAATGAGGGGGCAACTTGCAACAAAATCAGCAAGTAAAAATATATGCATACAAAATAGCCGAAATAGTTGGACAACTCGCAATAAAAAGCAGCGATGTAAAAAAAAAGAAAAAAATAGCCGAAATGATTTGGCAATCGCGACTTTCGCGATATAAAAGCTGAAATAATAGAGCATCGCGGAAAGAAAAATATATAAAATGAAACCTTTTTCCCTACAGGTGAGATCACATTGATCCCTATATACAATCTAGGGGCACAAACAAAGAGGGAACCACACTTTCCCCCAGGCTCCATCAGAAAAAGAAGCCAAATCTCAACGGTTCATAGACAGCCTGGAGATCATCTCAACATTCGTCTCATTACAACAGACGCAACATCAGCAAAGCGGAACCATGGAAATTCCCAGTTCCATGACTCAGCGATGCGTAGACAACCGAGAGTCAACCCCCGACTCCGTGAAATGCGGATAAAGTCAACCAATCCTGGTCCTTGCAGAACACGGCTAATGTCAATCCTGACCCCGTGGGAAGCGTCCAGAGCGGATCCTGGTCCTTGCGGAACACGGCTTATGTCAATCCTGACCCCGTCGAAAGCGTCCAGAGCGGATCTTGGTCCTTACAGAACACGGCTAATGTCAATCCTGACGCCGTGGGAAGCGTCCACAGCGGAACCTGGTCCTTATGGAACATGGCTAATGTTAATCCTAACCCTGTGGGAAGCATCCAGAGTAAATCCTGGTCTAGTGTAACATGGCTAATGTCAATCCTGAGCCCGTGGGAAGCGTCCAGAGCAGATCTTGGTCCTTGCAGAACACGGTTAATGTCAATTCTAACCCCGTGGGAAGCGTCCAGAACGGAACCTGGTCCTTGTGGAACACGGCTATTGTCAATCCTGACCCCGTAGGAAGCATCCAGAGCAAATCCTGGTCTAGTGGAACACGGCTAATGTCAATCCTGACCCCGTGGGAAGCGTCCAGAGTGGAACCTGGTCCTTGTGGAACATGACTAATGTCAATCCTGACCCCGCGGGAAGCATCCAGAGCAAATCCTGGTCTAGTGGAACATGGCTAATGTCAATCCTGACTCCGTGGGAAGCATCCAGAGCAAATCCTGGTCTAGTGGAACACGGCTAATGTCAATTCTGACCCATAGGAAGCGTCTAGAGCGGAACCTGGTCCTAGCGGAACACGACTAATGTCAATCCTGACCCCGTGGGAAGCGTCCAAAGCGGATCCTGGTCCTTGCAGAACATGGGTAATGTCAATTTTGACCCCGTGGGAAGCGTCCAGAGCGGAATCTGGTCCTTGCGGAATACAGCTAATGTCAATCCTGACCTTGTGGGAAACATCTAGAGCAAATCCTGGTATAGTGGAACACGGATAATGTCAATCCTGACCCCGTGGGAAGCGTCCAGAGCAGAACCTGGTCCTTGCAGAACACGGCTAATGTCAATCCTGACTCCGTGGGAAGCGTCCAGAGCGGATCCTGGTCCTTGCGGAACACGGCTAATGTCAATCCTGACCCCGTGGGAAGCGTCCAGAGCGGAATCTAGTCCTTGCGGAACATGGCTAATGTCATCCTGACCCCGTGAGAAGCATCCAGAGCAAATCCTGGTCCCGTGGAACACGGCAAAAGTCAATCTTGACCCTGTGGGAAACGCCAAGGCAACTTCTGACTCCATGAAATGCGGATGATGTCAATCTCATCAATCACTTACGGGTCCTCTCGACCCGTAAGGAAGAAAACTCTCTTGAGAGATCCTTACGACTCCCAAGAGAAAACACACTTAGGAATCCTCACGATTCCTAAGGAGAAAATACACCTACGAGATCCTTTTGACTCGTAGGGAGAAAAGCCTTTATGAGACCCTCACGGCTCATAAAATTGAAAAGCCTTAGGCAACAGATCTGAACCTGCTTCCTAAGCCATCACTACCTCTCGAAGAGTTCGAGACGGAATGCTCTCTATCATTTACAGGCCACGCTTACTAAGGTAACATGCCGGCAACAAAGAAAAGAGAAGAAAGCAAGAGATAACACAAGATAGTAAGAAAAAATGTATCTTTTATTTATAAGCTCAATTGAGTACAAGTTACATCAAATGAAAGAAAAAAATGGATACATGTTATTCAAAAATTACAAATGTTAATCGGTACAAAAACAACTATTGGGTGGGAAGCATTTTCAATAAACTAATCAGTTGTTCGCGCACTCCTCTCAGCCTCTTTTCACGGTCAACTGCTGCGGCCAACTCCGCTTCAACCTGAACCCGTTGCTGCAAATAAGATGAAAGTTGCTCATCGATGACTTGCTGAGCTGCCCCACGACTTTGCGCATCTCGCTCAATGAGTTCGAGCTTCTGCCTCAGCGTTAGCCCGTCAAAAATACATCGTAGAAGGCCCTCAAAGATAGCTTTCAGCTGTACAGCATTTGCGTCAACCTGAGCGTGCAGCCGGACAGATTCGCTTAAAGTCTCTTCATGCTCCTTACGCTTTAAGGCCGCTTCTTGTTCAAGATGGCGGAAGTAGGGATTGCTCTGCTTGACCTACGCAGCCCGTTGGGAGTTCACAGCCAGGACCTCGGGAGCAGGACGTCCGAGCTCGAGCTCATGCAGACAAGCCTCAATTTTCCTGCAGTGAGTAACCCAAGACTCAAAGACGCCCTCACTATGAAAGTTCACGAGCGTCACCAGCATAGGATTAACCTCGGCAGCAAAATCTGCAGCGAGCGCAGGGATCTTCGCGTCAAGATCTTCGATGGATTCACTCAACATACGAAGGCTGGTCTCAGCGCCCTTAAAAGATGGACGTCTAGCAAATAGTCCTGCTGGCATTAATATACCAGATTCGAAGGGAGCAGGAACCGGTGCGACTGCTAAAAAAATGAATTATGGTTAAAAACCAACTCGCAAAATAAACGAATCTCAAGAGTGATGAAGTATATTATACCGGCTGCGGCGGGTGGCAAGGCCGGGAGTACCGGTGGCGTAACTATTCTTTCACCTCCTCCCTCAATCTGTAATGCTGCAGTCAAAACAAAGAAGAATTAGCAACGACTTGGCTGCCCGTAAAAGGAAAGAGAAGACATTAGCTAGAGGCTGTACTCACCAACGCCACTGGATGAAGCAATCTCCGACTGGAAGGAGAAATGTGGCTGCAGCACCTGATACAGATGATCAAAAAGAACTCCTGTAAGGGTGTAATAATGCAATGTCAGTACATAAAGTATATTGCCTACAATGAAACCGATAAGTCACAAACCCGTACCTTCCAGCATTTGAGAGGACACGGGAGAAGGCAAAGGGGTGGCCACCTTCAAAGTAACAACTGGTGATACTTTCTCGGGTGGCACAACCTCGACGCTCACCACACCTGCATTAGAAATAAGAGAAATATTGTCAAAAGAGATTGCAGAATAAAAAGGAAAGCAATAACCCAAAATCTACTTAGTGAGTCGTCGGTCGGAACCGCGACAAGGGCGTCACTAGATGCAGCGACTGCTTCACCCTCCTCCATCGGAATGGTTTCTCCACCCATAGCCTCATCCCCTGACTCCATGAGAACCGTCGTGACACTCGCAGCGTCTAGCAATGGCAAGGAACCGCAAGGGGAAAGAGTGGCAATTGGGGCAGTTCCAGACTCTTGAGAAAGAGTGGCTACTTCAGGCTCAGTGGTTGCCACCGTCTCGCCTACCATTTCGTCATCTGGACTCGGCCCTATAGGGAATGATGTATGAGAATCCGAGGACCAAACTTTAATAAAAAAGACCCAAAGTTATATTACCTTGAGATGGCCTTTCAGCTGCTTCCAGAGCCGCGCGTATCGCCTGTCTATGAACAATAGACAGGGCAACCGGAGCAATCTCTGAAGAAGCAGGGACAGGAGAAGCAGCGCTCGAGCCTGCACCTACGGCCAAGGTGGCGTTACACTCTTTTACCGCACGCCTCTTGCGCTTCCTTTCCGCCCGGGCCATGAAAGCCGATCTTCTCAAGACCTCCGTCAAGGGGACGTCATCGTCTGCACCAAGAGTTACCTCTGGAGCCGTTACGGCATCCGTCATCGGTCACTTAAGTAAAGCCTCTTTTAGCAGTGCTGAGGAGGCCGGGACTTCGATAGCTGACCCTGGAAGCATCTCCGCATCATCCTGCGAGATTGGCATTGTAGTCCCTGTGATAAGATGAAAAAGAGGTCAGATTGTCCATAAGAAAAGCGAATGAAGGCACAAGGAGCCAAAATATACCAATGCCCAGCGAAACGCGTATCCTCTCCTCCTCCATAAAAGTCTTGAGGGAACCCGCGAGAGCTTCTTCAGTGGAAATGCCTGTTAAAGACGAGGTGTTAGCCAAGGCATGATAATAAAAAATGTATATAACAGCAAAAAGATGCGATTGAAGATTACCTGACTCAGCAAGGATGATCATTCCTGCTTTGTGGCTAGCCAGACTCTCGGAAGCTGCGATGGCAGCCTCCAGATCAGTATCATCTAGTGCCATGAATAGACCCTCATTTGTCCCATATTCGCTCAGGCCCTCGCTATAAGGAGCATGAGGCTCCTGGACGAGTACAACGTCTACAGAGAGAATCAACTTCTTCTTCCTCTTCTGCGAGCGAGTACCGGTTGCCACTAGCACAAGCTTACGCTTGGTGGGCACCTTGGGACGACGAGTCCCGATATCTGAACCCACGCCAGACTCGGGAGATGCCACAGTCACCGTTTCCATAGGGCACGGGGTATCGGTAGTTCAAGCCTATCATGCGGGACCTCGACCGCAGCAACTTCTCTTAAGGGAGGATGGATAATGGTCCGTCGCTTCAGAGGAACTTTTAGGTTACCAGCCGGAGAGGTGCCTTTGCGATCAAGCAGCAATCGCTTCTCCTCCCTAATGACGGCGCCCATCGAATGTTGATACCAGGCCACATACACATTCAGGGCCTTCGGAACACAGCTCGGTTCGCTGATAAAGAAGTTGGACCCTGTGTTCAGGCGCATAAAATGATGCGGTACGCTTCGTATTCCCTCTTTGGTAGCAGCAGGTTCTGCCAAGAAAGCCTCAAGCAGGATGCCCTGATTATAGCTCAGCTGCTGGAAGAAACGATGCGGGTTGTATCTTATGAATAACGCCGCATCATTTTGCCTAAATATGAGAAAGCTCGGCCTGATGGAGTACAGATGAAGAATCTCCCGAGCTTTCAACACAGAGGCCCCGTCTTTAAAAATGTCTTGCAATGGCAGCACCGCTTTTGAAGATTCCTGGCCGACAGTCAAAATTTTATCGGTGAAGGACATACCATCTCCAACCGTGCGTGGACGAAGGAGTAAACCCCTAGCTTCCCGCGGTGTTGGACTTACAATAGAGGCGTCGACCGGCCGCATTATTCGAGGGAACTTGCATCTGTCATAAAAGGAAGGTCTTCTGTGGATACCGAAGACCCCAAGCACGTGCAATTCGATCCATGAGGTGAAATAATGCATTGAGAAGTTGGTAGGCTGCACCCCTGGCTCAGTAGTATCCGCTGCCAAGCTGAGGCCGTGATACAGGTGGGCTAACCCGGCAATCCCGATGGCCACTTGTATTCCGGCAACCATTCGATGTGCGGGGTAGAAGACGGACGGCCTCATATAGCGAGGGTGCATGAGAAGCGCGAACCAGCTTAACCATAAACCGAGAAACCCTAGAAAGAATGCTTCCTCATCGACGCCCGGAGCAGCAATTTCCGAAAAGGGGACGATCGCGACGTTTGGAAGAAAGAAATCCTTTTGATCAGCTTCCAATATTGGCCGGCGATCCAAGCCAAAGCTGAAAGGATCATCAAGTTTGGCAAACTTTTCACCTTGTCGCGATAAAACTTCCGTACGGAGAAAACGAGCGGTAAAATCCATAAAAGTAACCCCGCGGCCTCCGGATTTGAGAAAGAGGCTCTCATACATATTCAACACCTTTATCAAACTTGGGAACTGGTGTTGAATGGCGTTCTCTGGGGTAAGACCCATTATCACTGATTTGGTGGCAAAAATATACTCATTCGGAGGAAGCAGCTCCTCGTAATGCTCTCCCCTAACGGGTAAACTAGAGACCTCGGCAAATTCCTCTAAGAAAATGGAGACCTCTCGATCCAATAGGAGGAAGGTGTGGGTCGGAATGTTCCATTGCTCTAGAAACGCCTTGATCCACCATGTAAGAGGCGCAAAATACTGGAACAAGGAAGCGTAGATCGCAGGGTACAATCCGAGCTTCAGCAGCTGCGATTTCTTCGCCGATAAAATATATCGGGCCCACTGCAGGTATCCGGCCGGGTGACGGGGGGTTAGTCCTATGTTGTAGGGCTGTCCCCAAGGGCGCGATTCACCCTGGCATATGCGCCGTCCTAAAGTGTCCAAAGCTACCGGCGGCTGCACGGGTATTTCGGCCATAGAAGGCCGAAGGAGACCTTATGAAGTCCAATTTACCTCCTCCACCGTATAGCTTATCGGGGGTGCATCTGCATAAGGGATCGCAGAGATAGGCTCCGAGGGTGTCGCATAAGAAAAGCTCCGGCGGCCTCTGATAATCTGATCGTACCATCTACCCCATAGATAAAGACTCTTTTGCTCCGGGTCATGGGCTTTGATCAGCGCAAGAACCTCTCGATCTACGGGCGCTTCGGGGAACCCGCCTTCCGAACGGACGAACGGGAAAGAAGTGTCGAAAGACATAGTACCTGCGCGGGAAAAGAACAAATTGTCAACCGCCAATGCTACAGTTTAAGTGCTGTCACTAGGTACTTTAAATTTGTGCCACACTACAATGCAGTAAAAAGGGGACCAAAGGTGGACCCACAAAATCTAGATGACAGTTCATCATTAATAAAACAGCATCATCATTTGATGAGACTGTCAATTAAATGGGGAAATCCTCAATTGATTCTCATTTAATAAGAACCCCTCGGGCTAAGGAGTAAATCTCCCCTTGAGGGCAGTGTTCTGTGACAGAGTGACATCTGTCAAACTCTAACGATGAAGGAATAAAAATTCCTGAAGAGCCTTGCTCTGAAGAAATGATGGAATAACCACCAGAAAAATCTAAAATAAATTTTTTAATGGAATAAAATTCCATGATCTTTAAGATCCATGAACAAACTCTTAAGAGTTCTTTATGAAAGATTAATAAATCTATGTGATTTGAAAAGAGCAAAGCTCTGTTAATGGGTTAAGAAACCCTAAAAAGGATCTCTTAAGATCTAAGATCTAATAAGAGCAAAGCTCTGTTGAGAAACCCTACAAAAGTTTTCTTGAAGATCTATGATCTAAAAGAGCAAAGCTCCATTAATGGGTTAAGAAACCCCAAGAAAGATCTCTTTAGATCTATGATTCCAAGAGAGCAAAGCTCTGTTAATGAAACTCTAAAAGTTTTTTTTTTAGATCAAAGATCTATGAAGAGCAAAGCTCTGTTAATGGGTGAAACTCTAGATTCTTAAATAATCCTTTAAAAGATTTAATCTTTACCTAAGATTTGACAGAGTTCTGTCCTTAAAAGAAGTTCTTAAGACAAAGAGCTATGCTCTGCAGGAGAATAAAAATTCTCAGAAGGAAGAAGATGAACAAAAATCATCCCAAGGGCCAAAGGTCCTATTTATAGGCACTGAGATACCGTTTCAACTTCTGAGTTGATCCAAGGGCACAGATGTTGCCATCGCTACACTCACATGTGCGCCATGTGAACGCAACGGTGGGAGGCATTTGTTTCCCCCAATTAGAGCAAAACTCTGTTCAAAATTCAAATTTTGAAAGGAAGCAACGCGTCAAAAGCAGTGCTAAGTGCACTGCGCCCTAAGCAGCGCACCACGTGCAAAGCACGTGTGCGCTAGCGCTAAGTGCGCTGCGCTCTAAGCAGGGCACTACGTGCAAAGCGCGTGTGCGCTAGCGCTAAGTGTGCTGCGCTCTAACCAGTGCACCACGTGCAAAGCACGGGTGTACTGCGCACTAAGCAGCGCACCACGTGCAAAGCACGGGTGCGCTAGCGCTGGAACTAAAAGTTCCCCACCGTCAGATCAGAGATCTAATAAAGATGATAAATCATCAATTAATTAGAATTAAATTCTGTTAAGGAAAGATTTCTCAAATTCTTTCTAAATAACAAGATTGTACTCTGTAAATCAGAGCACCGTTGGATCAATGATCCAATGGTGATTAAAAATCACTAAAATACAAAATAAATTCTGTGTGGGGAAAGATTTCCCAATCTTGTTAAAAATAAGAAGATTGTCTTCTGTAAAGCAAAAGCCCTTGGATCAAAAATCCAACGGTGAGAAATCCCCAAATCAATTGGAGAAAAGATCTCCTTAACTGATTGAACTGATCAGCTTGTCCTATATAAAGGCCCCAAGACTTCAAGTCTCATGGAGAGAGAAAAATAGAAAACCCCCCCATAAGCTTTGAGAGATCTCAGAAAGAAGAACCAAGCTCTCAGAGAAAAAATATTTTCTTCAAGATAAAAAAAATGATGAACAGAGAGATGAAATCATCTCATGATTAAAAAAGAAGAATTCACTTCTTTACAGATCATAGATCTACAAAGACCAAGGTCTTTCACAAAGGGATAAAAAGATCTCATCATAAAAATAAAAAGAAGAACATATTTCTTCTCACAGATAATAGATCTATAAGACTAAGGTCATTTACAAAAAGAGATCATAGTATCTCATTATAAAGGGGGAGAATAATTCAATTCTCTTAGGATTAAAGATCCATAAAGGCAAGCCTTTCACTAAAATAAGAGATTGAAACATCTCCTATAAAATAAGAACTTTGTTCTTAGAACTTTGAGACAAAGTCTCTTATATAAAGAGAATTTAATTCTCAGGGTGCAAAATGATCTAAGTTGGATAAAAGAAGTACTTCAGCGCTCCATATCTAACACAAAGCGCTGCAGAGCTTTGGCGCTCTTAATTTTAAAGAGTCTCAGCGCTCCAAACATAGCGCACTGTGCTCATTGACTGGCGCTCAGCGCCAAGCACGACACGTGTCCCTCATGTGTGCGTCACTTAACAGGTAGCGCTTTGCACTCTTGAAATAGCGCTTTGCGCTCATGGACTGGCGCTCAGCGCCAAGCGCACCACGTGCTCCTCACCTGTGCGCCACTAAACTAATAGCGCAATGCGCTCATAAACCAGCGCTCTGCGCTCATTAAACGGCGCTAGCGCCAAACGTGACACGTGTCCTTCACGGATGCGCTACTCGGCAGAAGCGCACTGCGCTCTTTGACTGGCGCAAAGCGCCAAGCGCACCATGTGTTGCGCTGATAGAACATAAATTGTTCTTTAATAAGCCCCAGAGCTATGATGAATGCTTAGCATTCAATAAAAGACAAAAATATTGTCAGGATCCAAATCAATGCTCAGCATTGCTAAAAGGGCCAAGCCCAAATAAATGCTCAATAGCCCAAAATAAATGTTAAACATTTTAACTTGATTGGACTTAGCTTAAGATTGGCCATAAGTTCTCAACTCAGATTAATTGAGCCCATATGCTCATAAATCGTTGATCTTAGTCCCAAATTGGACTACAGATCTCCCAACCAAAATTGGTTCAAGGGTACATCTCTGAACTCCTCTGATATTTGTCATTGTAATCCTTCAACGTCTTACGAGAGGTGACGGGTCCCGACAACCATACACTTTATAGACTATGACGTCTTTAAACTGGACCGTGGGGTCCTTAAACCCATGGACTATGATGTCCTTAAGCTCGGACCGAGATGTCCTTAAACTAACATTGGACCACCATGTCTTTAAACTGGTAATCGACCGAAATATCCCTAAACTAAACAAAGAGCCCAAATGCTCTTTTTTCGGATCTAAACGATCCCGTTAAGTTGATCTTAGTCTAAAAATTAGACTAACGTATCCTTAACAGACGCTTAAGTTGATCTCAGTCTCAAATGAGACTAACGTATTCTTAAACCCAACCCCCAAACCCAAATATAAGAAAATACGGATTTGGACTAATCCACGCCCTACGGACGACAACATAAATTAGTCTCCGTATACAATCCATGGGCAACCAAAAACAAAACAAACACACACGACACGAACTGACCATCTGGAGAAGGAGAAAGTGGTTACCGCGATGCGGTAGCGTAATTAACTGCAGGGGCTTGTGTCTGCAGGGAAGAGCGTCCCCACAATAAAAAAAACCCCTCAACGAAGGGGAATCTGACGAAGTTTGCTACATAGGCCGCATCCGTTTAAACCTCCGATACATGGTGTCATAAATCAACTTGGTATCTTCGGAGAAGTGGACGGATAACACCAATTAGCATCTGCCCACGGAATTCAGGCTTGGACGTCCCGATCGCGTCTTTCGGCGAGGAACAACTGCTTTGACGCAACCGACACTGTTCAGACGCGGCCGTGGTTCCGCGGCAGAAGTGCCTTTTTGGCCGCGGTTCCGCGGCCGTTTGGTGGATTTGACTTCTCGTTTTTTCTGGGTTTCTTCATGTTGCTATTCTCTTCTGTTTTTTACACTTGGTTTCTCAGAATCTCTTCAGTTTTCTTCCAGATTTTCAGCAGTGCAAAATGATGTAAACTTTTGCCTTGAGCTCCGCGTTGAAGTCTTGGATCTTGTGCTGCCCTTGTGCTATGTGCATTGAAGTGACCAATGATTTTCCATTTTGTTCCTTGAACTGGTAGGCGACATCATACGGATAGTGAGCGGAGATCAGTATTTATCTGTTGTTGGTCGTAGTCCCGCATTTGTTGCGACTTTTCATGAATTTCACTGTAAGGAGATGAGAACCTGTAACCTGCAATTATTCAGCAAACACGGATCAAAAGTACCTACCTATATGCAATGTGATCAAGAATGGGTAGTATAAAAATGTAAAAATCTGATATGAATAGGTGGCTTCCAGCGAATCCGTCCGACTGCACGTCCAGATTGAAGCGAATGCTGCACAGCTAAAAACTGTTTTTAACAATTTCCAGAGATGTATTTCGGATGGGTTGACGCTGAGGCGGACGCTTGACTTCGCCGAGCAGGTCATGCAAGACTGCGAAGCTGCTATACTAGAAGCCGATAGGACGCTTTCGTCCTGTTTACGGCAACGAGCTCAAGTTGAAGCGGAGTTGGCCGCAGTGACTGATTACGAGAAAAAGGATTGAGAGGAGCGCGCGAGCGTCTTGCTGATTTTTTGAAGACGCCTCCTCCTCCATAACCGTCTTTGTATCCCTCTTTTTTTTGTATTGACTATAATCTTGCGATTTATGAATAGCATGCATTGATTTTGATTCCTTTGTGAAATGTATCTTGTATTTACTTGCATTCATGAATAAAAGACATATTTTATTTCATATCGACATGTCCCTTTGGAAAATGTGGCCCGTAGATAGTCTATCTTGATCTCCTTGCAGGGCAGCGATGGCTTAAGAAACAGGTTCAGATCTGCCGCCTAAGACTTTTCAACTTTGTGAGCCGTGAGGGTCTCATAAAGACTTTTCTTCCTACAAGTCGTGAGGATCCCGCAGGTGTGTTTTCTCCTTAGGAGTCGTGACTTCTAAGTGCGTTTTCTCTTGAGAGTCGTACGGATCACACAAGAGAATTTTCCCCTTTACATGTCGAGAGGACTTGTAGGTGGTTGTTTCCCTCCTTTTTGATATTCGACTTTGGAGAGTGTGGGCCGTGAATAGTATGCAATAGTCCATCTTGGACCGACTTGCAGGGCCCCAGTGCTTAGGAAACATGTCCTTATCCCTATTGCCTAAGGCTTTTCCCTACGAGTCGAGACGAGTCAAGAAGTTCTCGCAGGAACATTATTTTCCCCACGAGTCGAGACGAATCGAGAAGTTCTCGCAAGGGTGTCCTAACATCACAGTTAACTCCTGCAAATAGAAGTCCGTTAGGGTCTGTGGTACTAGGGTTTTTTACCCGTCATACCGTCGCGTTGGCCGGCGTATTCCTCGATACGCAATCTTGCTGTTCGAGTAGCCCCGCGACTATCGTGTCTCTAATCCCTTCGGAGGCTGGACAAAACATCTTCAAGTAATCTTCCAGGTGATATTACCGTCGAAAGAGCAAGCGTTAGGGATATTCCATGTCGCTTTTTACTTGAGGTTAGGCTCAGTTTTGGAGCCCTGATGAGTCATGACCACTCCGCGCTGGAGTGGGATGATCTCCGATAGTCTTTTAGGTCTCATTTGAGTTGCCGTCAAGACCTTGAAGGTAGGGATATTCCTTTGCTTCGTTTGTTGACATTGTGTCTGCAATATTGCGACGAATGTCGAGGTTGTCTCTGGGTTGTCTGTGAACCGTCGAGATTTGGAACTAGAGGACTTTTCCATGGCTCCGTTTGTTGATGTCACATTTGCATCCTGCTGGGGGGAGGATGAACGCTGCTGTTGATCTCTAGGCTGTAGATGTAGCCATCGAGACTTGGAACTAGGGACTCAGCCATGGCTCCGAAGTAGTTTCTAGATTGTCCGTGAACCGTCGAGATTTGGAACTAGGGGACTTTGCCATGACTTCGTTTGTTGATGTTGCGTCTGCATCCTGCTGGAGGGAGGAAGAACGCTGTTGTTGATCTCTAGGCTGTAGATGTAGCTATCGAGACTTGGCTTCCCTTTGACGAAGCCCGGTGGGGGCAACAGGGTTCCCTTTTCGTTTGTGCCCATGGATTGTACACAGGGGTCAATATGATCTCACATGTAGGGAAAAAGTTTCATTTCATTTTTTTAATTTCTTTCCGCAATGCTCTATCATTTCATCTTTTTATATCGTGAAAGTCACGATTGCCCAATCATTTCGGCTATTTTTCTTTTTCTTTAGTCGCTGCTTTTTATTGCGAGTTGCCCAATCATTTCGGTTATTTTTATATGCATATATTTTACTTGCTGATTTTTGTTGCGAGTTGCCCTATCATTTCGGCTATTTCATATGCATTTTTGGATCGCTGATTTTTGCTGCGAGTATGGAACTTGAAATTTGATACCCATCATAGCATCAGCATCGCTGCGACTGGAATATGGCCAGGAGCGAATCATCATTTGCCGTGAAAGGACTTGGAATTTGATACCAATCTAGGTATCAGCATCGCTACCACTGAGATTGTTTCCAGGAGTGAATCATCATTTTCCTTTGTCGATTCGAACAAAGGTGGCTTAGCAAACAGGGTTAGGATCCTGTCGACTAAGGCTTTTGACTTCATGAGCCGTAAGTGTCTCATAAAAGTGTTTCTCCCTACGAGTCGTGAGGGTCTCGTAGGTGTGTTTTCTCCTTAAAAGTCGTGAGGATTCCTAAGTGTATGTTCTCTTATAAGTCGTAAGGATATTATAAGAGTGTTTTCTTCTTATAAGTCGAGAGGCTTACAAGTGCCGTTCACCGCATGAGGACATTCCTCATCGTTGGTGGGACTTGGTGGGGGAAACGTTTATTTGTGCCCGTGGATTGTATACAAGGGTCAATATTGAACCGCTTGTAGGGCAACTTGGGGAGTGTGATGGCTTAAGAATAGGTTCAGATCACTGTATCTTAAGGCTTTTGAATCCTACGAGCCATGAGGGTCTCATAGAGGGAATTCTCCTTACGAGTCGTTAGGATCTCGTAAGTGTAATTTCTCCTTAGGAATCGTGGGGATCTCTAAGTGTAATTTCTCCTTAGGAATCGTGGAAATCCCTAAGCGTGTTGCTCTTTTTTGTGAGTCGTAAGGATCTCACGCAGGTATTTTCTCCTTACAAGGTCGAGAGGACATTGCAAGTGTGCATGAATTTTTTTTACGAGTCTGCGCCCTTGCGGGTTTTCACAAACTCGCCGGCAGTCATGCTATTTTTACTCACGGAGCCCTTTTGGGTTTTCATCTGTGCCAATTTCGCTTGTGGACGTACCATTTTTTTTACGATCACGGTGGGACTTTGCCACCAGGGTAGCTGTGTAGGCAGCGGGATTTGAGTTGCAGTCTTTGCCGCTGGGACTTGTGGACTTGAATTCCACTATCACCGTGTTTGAGGCGACGTATTTAGTTTAAGGATATCACGGTACATTGTGACATCCCGGTCCATAGCTTCGAGGCGAAGTTTTGCCGGATACTACTTACAGAGTGCTGACTCAGGAAGATAGCGAACGGACATGAGCGTCGTCATCTATCATTAACCTGAGTTGTGACTTGTCAGGGGTAGTATTTCTTAAGGAAGCGGCCATTTATTGGTCGGAAGGGTCTTTCACCATTCATATCCATGAGCAAATAGACACCACCTTGATAAACTTTGTATATGACGTATGGGCCTTCATAGTTCGGCTCGAATTTCCCCCGTTTGGCACGGTTGGGGATCATAGGTCTTTTGACAAATAGCACGAGTTCTCCTTGCCGAAATACTCTCGGCCTAGTTAGTCTTTCGTATGAGCGCGTCATCCTTGCTTTGTAAGCTTCCAGGTTTCGCTGTGCCATGAGACAAGTTTCATCGAGGGCATCGGGCTCCTCAAGCCGAAGATGGGCATTTTCTTCATCCTGTTGGAGATAGTGCCCTCAGAGTCAATTATTGGATCACAGGCACGTGATTGCAATGATTGAGGGAGGACCTATCCCGATAGGACAGTCTTGCTCGAGATGATAGTATGCTATCTGGTTTATCTTTATCATCGTGTACTGCTTTAGGTGACCTGACATGTCGCTATTGCACGTTGATAGAGCCCCTGGGATTCTTGCTTGACGACCAGCAGTATGATGGCGATCATATACGTGGGAGCTGGGGTCTATAAGCACATCCTTAAAAGGTCCCTAGTCGTAGGAGTTTCGAGACAGGGTATCGATACTCCATTAGTAGACTAGTGTATACAGTCGAGACCCCGACGAGGGGCGGTGGCCGGTCTCACAAGCCACTGGTGTCAGTTGGTTCACCTAAGATGTATACAGGTGCTCATTGGGTTATGAGTACACCGGACAGGACTCGCCGGGAACCTGCTAGTTGGTCTTGTACCAGATGTCAGATAGCAGTTCCCTGGTGACATGTGTACAGGTTAGTTCATCGACCTGAGATCGTCATTTGTCTCGTGTGAGTTCCCACTGTACTTTGATTACTACCCTACCACGGCTCAAAGGAGTCGTGCAAACAGGTTTTAGTTGGGTGCAGTCCCGAGCCACATGGAGGCAGTGAGCGGATCTGCAGGGGTTCGTCTCTCCCGGTATTGGGGGTGAGGTCGCGCTGTGTCTAGGAGAGCCATTACGCAAAGCCCTCGGCCGAGGCAGGAGATTTACTGGTAGGTATTCCAGTAGTATCTCAGGGCGTTCTGGGCTACGCTCCGACACGACTTGTACCGCTTTTGGGGGTCTGACTTTTACCAACCCCCTAGGCCCGCCATGCGATACTCATAGACGAACGGACCGGACTGTACGGATATTGTCACTGACAGGCTCTGTAGGGTGTCGGGGTGAGCTTCCTCATCGACGTCCCTTTTGGTCAATAGCTGGTGGCCCGTCACGTATTGGCTTATACCTCTGACGTGCTAGTGGTTAAATCCACAGCCATAGTATTGACGAGTCTTTAGAGTCCACCACACTTTCAGTTACTCAGCTTTCGGGCGAAACGCTGTAGAGGCCGTATGGAGATATGGCAGGGTCCGATCAGATACGTGCGGTATTGCACGGATCAGGATCGGACAGTTTTGTACTAGTGGCCGTATAGATATATGGCAGGGTTCGATCAGATACGTGCGGTATTGCACGGATCAGGATCGAACGGATTTTACTAGCCGGCTTTGGTTTAAGCCGGTACTAGTTTAGTACAGTGTAGATTTTGTCTCATTGCATCTGTATCCGGTCGGAATACAGATACGGGTGTGTATGCACAGTGTAGGGGTTTTCCTGTAATTTATTACGGGACCAGTTTTCTGGAGTTGCCAGTTTGCATTCCGTTCCGGCCGGTTTTCCTTTGTTCTTTTCCGGCCGGACTTTTCCGATGGAGGGGGTAATTTGCAGTTTTGCAAATTACTCTTTGTGGAGGGGTTTTATGCAATTGTGTTGATTATGATGGCTTTCATATCTTGCACATTGACTTGATTTAAATGTGAATTGAAAGGGTATGGTTTTGATGGGATGTGGGTATGGTTGATGTTTTGTTGACCTTGGATGTGGTCACCTTTTCTTTGTTCCTACCATCACCTCCCTTGTATTAGATTTTCCTTCACCATTTCCATAAAAGAGAGGCCGGCCACATTTCATGGAGGATGAAGGTTCATTTTCATTTTGGTGAGGGTGTGGGAAAAATTATTGTTTCATATCATTTTTCATTGACTCAAAAATCCCCAAGTTCATATCATCTTGATTCCTCCATCATGGCAACAAAAACCCATTTGAGACAAAGCGTATTCTACACTACACATTCTACAGCTAATCTTGGGCATGTCGAGTTGCCGGCTTCATGCTCGAGTTGCCTCGGTATTGAGGCGGGAGCCCGTAAAAGACGAAGGCGATGTGGTGCCCCTTTTCCGACGAGGAGGAGACGGACGGAGATCCCGCGAGGAGATCGGAGTGGAGATGAAGACCGGAGGACTCGGATCAGTCGGTACAACATTTCTACACTCTTTACTGTTTGTTAGTTTAGCAATAATGACAGATCCGGGTTAAAGTATACGATAGCGCCAAGTTAAAAAGTTTTATTCCGCGATTGGCGTCTGTAGACTGCCGGGGCGCTAACGTAGACTTACACTGGTATCAGAGCCTCACCATTTTGCTATGCTAACTTGTGCTAACGCGTTTAAAACTTCGATCCGACCGGAAATCGAAAACTGCAAAAATCCAAGCCGACAGTTTCTGTTGTTTTTAAACGGTCTCAAAAATTATTTCTGTATGTCTTAAAAATCAGAGCAGGAACATTTAAGAGTCACGACAAAATTTGGACTCGTGATCCCTCTAAGTTGCCGCGGAAGCGCGGCCAAAACCATGGTTTTGCCGCGCAACCGCGGCCACGTGGGGAGCACGTGCTCCCAAATTTTGTCAGTTGGTTCATGGTTGGATTTTGGGGTTTTTTGAAATATATCGTTTTTGCCCAGATTTTGTTACTGTTCACCAGTAAGTCGTGGGGCCCACTTCTTGATATTTAGTCGATCGAAATTTAAACACGTTAGTTTTCACAGTATTTACATTATATCTGCGACCGTGAATGTCACTCGATCGGTAAATCCGGTCTAACTGCTATAGCCCGGTTAGACGGATTTGCGAACGTGACTTTCACGTTGATGTTCTATGTATTTGCTGTGTTGTTGCGGATCGGTCGTGGGGGATAGCCTGGATGCAATACTAGTACAGTTTTGTTGTATTATGTACATTTGATATTGCGGGGCGAGCGTCCGACATGTGGACTGCCGTCACTGCCTGATTGTATTATTCTTTTGGGGCACGACCTGGTTGCGGTCGATGTACCCGGTGTATGTATATTTTACTTTTTGTACTAGGATTACCCCGCGGAGGGGTGCACGGATAGCCGGGTTCTAGAGGGCAGCAAGCCCGCATCTCATGGCATTGGGACGGAGGGGGCTTCACTCTAGGATTGGCAGGCTATTCGCCGCACTCGTAGGGGGTACAGGTTTGACCCAGGAGGGGTGCCCAAGTTGCCGGATTCCGTGAAGTGCTGGGTGGTCCATTCACGACGCTGAAGGGGGCTGCCTCGCTTCAGGTTTTGGCGGGTGACTTGCCGCGCCCGTAGGGGTCTAGGATTTCATTGCACAGGCTATCCACACGACCAGGGGAACGTCGGGTTTCAGCGGCTCTGTGAAACCCGGGGATCCCAGATATCTGTATTGTTTCTGTGATGCTGTTCATTGTCTGTGATGTTGCATTTTATTCACGCCTTGAGCGAAATACTATATATTGGTATATATATTAGTAGATGTTGTATATGTTTTTCATCCGCGCTAGTCCAGTCCCCGCTCTGCCGTTAGTTAGCTAACCTAACGGGTGATGACGGGACCCAGTGGCGAATGCGAATGGCATATACATACGTCAGTATATTTTCGTTCTTTGTGGTGTGATCAATTGATGGGACTGCATTGATTCGGATCAATGCAAGTTAAACAAACCTATTGTGATGTTGTTGGAACACTTTTCAAAAAGCTGTTATTGCAAGGACGTTCACTTTTGTTTTGCATCGTGGTATTCATTTGGAATATCCTGCTCCTCAGTCGACGAGGCAAGGGCCGAGATCCCTTCACCGGGAGTGACCCCTTGGACAGAAGTTTGCGTCAGGGCATTAACTTCACTATAGCCGATTACTTTTGCTTTGCACCGTGGTATTCATTTGGAATATCCTGCACCTCATTCTACGGGGAAAGAGCCGAGATCCCTTCACCGGGAGTGACCTCTTTAGTAAAGGTTTTCGTCACTATATTTTCTAAAAAGCTATCCGTTCCTTCAACGATATCAAGTTCATTACGTTAAAGGTTTTCGCCAGAAACCATTCGTAGCCCTCCGTCGTTTCATATGGGTGGTCAATAGTATTCAAGCTGTGTATGTTGGCCAAAGTCAAGGCACAGTGATTGGTAGCTATTGGGGTATTCATATGCAGCATAGATAGATGCGTTGGTTTGGGACAGTCGTGCTGCCATTTTGGCCAAAGTCAAGGGTATGTACGGGTGGATTCAAATTAACCTGGAGAATGACGGGCAGAACTTGACATGTGACTTATGATATGTTGGCCAAAGTCAAGGTCATAAGAGCATGGGGCAGAAATCACATCGGGAGTTTCAAAAGTACTGAAACTTGCCAGATATGCGCATACCTTCTGGAGTGTGATACCGTGAGCGGATTCCGTCACGTTGTCATGCGATGAGAGTTGGATCCCGATTCCCACTGATGAGTTGGTATACTCCTCGGGTAACCCCGACTAATTCTTCTTTTAGGTTTGGAGAAGAATTTGAGGTACAGTGGGAGGATTCCAGATTAGATAAATTGGTAACCATTCTGATCTAGGTTAGAGTGCACGCTGAGTGTTTCTTTTCTCTCTCTCTCTGGCAGCGACCATTTGACCCGACCCTAAGACTTTGACTCAGTGACCAAGTTGACCGAACCTTCTTAAACACCGGCTTTTGGATTGTCAGAGTTGCAGACCTCATTGCCACTCCTACTTTTACCCTTTTCTCCAGGACACCCCGTATTTCTACGAACGTCCACTTCCATTGGACAAAACCATCGTATGGTTAGATACGAACTCGAAGGGATTCGAGGATGGTTTCCGGTTCTGGAGAAAACGGATAGGACTATTCAGTTGTCTTTTCCTTTTACCCTCTCTCAGGTTACGAGTACTCCTTGGTTTAGGGGTAGTACACCTATTACGCAAATTGGATTGTCTTCTTCCAAACCTTAGGCTGGTGCCGACCGGTAGGGAATGAAGAAAACCAATTAGCATAACGATGGTGTGCAGAAGGTATTAAGTTCAGACAAAGCAAGGGATTAGTAAGAGGGCAAAGTAAATTGCAACAGTTATTCACGACCAAACCAAATATTTCGTTACCACTCCCACGTCACCTTTGTATTTCTCCAGGACACTCCGTATCACTACGAAGATCCACAGTTTATTTGGATACTCCATCGTATGGTTATATACGAACTCGAATGGAACTTGTTCCAGTTCGGGGATGGATCCTGGTTCAGGAGAAATAGGAATAAAGTACATTCAGGTGTCTTTTATCTTCACCTTCTCTCGCATTGCGAGTGATCCTAGGATTGGGACAGTACACCCATTATGCTCATTGGATAGTCTTCTTCCAAACCATAGGCTGGTGCCGAACGGTAGGGAAGGAAGAAAACCATTTGGCCTAAAGGGGTGTGCAGAAGGTAAAGACTAAAGACATATGAAGGGATTTGGAGAGGTGGCAAAGAACTATACGGTTACAGTCGTGAATCTGGAAGAGGCATTACTAGGAATACCAGAATACCCCATCGGAACATTTCAATGTTTCAGGTTCAACTGTGTACTGTTAAAAGAAAACTGATTTCCCGATTGGACACTTGCTCCAGGGTATGTATTTACCAAGTTTGATTCTCACATCTGTATAGTTTTACAGATGATGAGTGGGAGTAAGTTATTGGGAATTGGGTGATCATCCTCATTATATCGGGATTCGTTGTAATCGGTGATATTTGAGGAAATCACCTGGGCTGTTTGCCGGTCGGCAAATATTTGGTTTTGAATATCCGCAGTTATGCACCAATTTCAAATTGATATATCTGTACGTCTATTTTCATAGAGTGAGATATACCTTTCTGAAATTATGTCTACGACATTTACCTATATCAGTGGATGGTTAGGTAAGGAGCATTAAACAGCGGTGTAATTCTTCTTAACCATAAGTACAGTTTTCAACCTACGACACACAGTGAATGAGTTATCAGACTCAAGGGACTTATACAGAGTATTGTATGTTGTCCAGGGTCCATCAGGACAGAGGGGTTGGTCCTCGTACTTCATTCAGTTTACTTATGACTTCTCTAGTTTTTAGACAGGTGTTTCGTGGAAACGCAGGGTCCGAATTTGGAGAAGTTATAGGTATTTGAATAGAGTAGAGAACCAGGTATAGCAAGTATCGGGATTCTTCAAAGAGATCGAAGATGTAGATACTTGTGTATGGTATTCAGTTGATAGTAATGATAAAGAGATCTTACTTCTCTTTCAGGTTACTCATAATGGGAAGTATTCCTAAGTTGAGTAACGCTGATCGGCCTCCTTCCATTTAGTTGACATGCGCTGGGGACAGCTGCATGATTTGAATCTGGTTCAATTAAATCAGTGCCTCTGTTTCTATATTGGATATAGAACAGTTCATATCTTAACGATGTTAAGGTACGGGGAGTTGTCCGGTTTATGATTAAAACCAGACACTGGACAACTCAAGGCACGTTTCTGTAATGGCTGTTTGTGGGTTGACCCAGGCTATGACGAGGGTTGACTTTCTACCATCTGGATGAACAATAGCGATATTGTTCTAGACTCGCCACAGTTTTATTAAAAATGGATTTTTTCAGAAAACAGTAGTGGGAGTATGGTAGAACTGGAAGTGATTCCAGAACCACAAACGATTACTGAAGATTTGATTAGGAACCTAAAGATTCAATCTGGATTGACATTCCATTGGCCACTCCGCAGATATGGTGGGTAACTTCAGGCACCCGAGAGGTACTACGGTAGCCTCAAGGACGGTGACGGGGAAGTTCTTGTTTACCCACAGTTACCATTGCTGTTGTTCCAGGCTGCGAGACCCGGCGGGAGGATGAGTATAGCGTCGTTCTGAACTCGCTTCAGAAGTGTACGTGTATATGACTCTGCCCGAGGGTTGTCGTAGTCAGTGGGAGCAGCGGAAGCATTGGTGGACAGGTTGCTTATGTCTATTTATAGACTAGAGCAGATGTAGCGGAGATAGATCATCTGTTTCTGACGTGACAGTCATGGGTTTGACTTCATCAGAATAGGGGATGGATCTGTTGAGAAGGTAGTAGGGTGTGATGTCATGGTATTTGGATGACATACACAAAGTAGGAAAAGAAACTCCTATACTACGATCGGTTATACTTTGGTCGTCACACAGTTGTTTCTCCACAAAGGAAATGGATTTTATATCAGACATACTGGTTAACTAGATCTATGGTTTTAGATCTAGATTTGGGTGGTTTCCCAATCAGGGTACTTGACAGCATCCTAAGAGTATTTAGGATGGACGACTCCTGGCACGGTAGTGTACCTGCAGGTAATGGAGTCACCCTCTCCAAAGGTGTCTTACAGACTAAAGGGGAGAGGGACGTGCATGATTGGCAGATCACTTGCTTAGGCAATTGAGTCAATCATGAGATGTCAAGCACCACACCAGATGTTGTTCTTGCACTAGATGCAATAAGTTGACATTAATCCAATCCTGGAGAAACAGTCGGAAGCAGTTTTAGAACATAAGCAAATGTTCTAGGGAGATGATAACGACAGCCTCATTTAGGAGACAGTTATCATTCCAGGCTTCCAAGGTGACATGGACGGCAAGGAGGTTGTCAGAGTTTTAGTTCTCCCTCTGACGAGGGACAGTATTTTGGACAGATGGTCCAAGGCAATACTGAGGGTGGCATGGCGCAGGAGACTGATTAAGTTCAGTTGATGATACAGTCTAAGAAGTTTGGATTTGGTGTTCATTTATGAACTAGGTCCCATCAGACATCCAGACATTCTAAGACAGGTATTGCTCATTTCGGGAGATGGCTTTCTCCGCGAACTTGAGATATAGAGAGACATAGAAAGAAACTTCATAGCGGATCCACTCACTGAGGCTATTCCTCGAACGCAATAGTTTCGCAAACGGGTTTTGTGAGACTGACTAGCAGAGGAGTTGGGTGTTCGGTATCACACGGGCTGTGAGTATGCGACATCGCAATAATTAGCCTTGAGTGCAAGTGGGAGATTGTTGGAGATAGTGCCCTCAGAGTCAATTATTGGATCACAGGCACGTGATTGCAATGATTGAGGGAGGACCTATCCCGATAGGACAGTCTTGCTCGAGATGATAGTATGCTATCTGGTTTATCTTTATCATCGTGTACTGCTTTAGGTGACCTGACATGTCGCTATTGCACGTTGATAGAGCCCCTGGGATTCTTGCTTGACGACCAGCAGTATGATGGCGATCATATACGTGGGAGCTGGGGTCTATAAGCACATCCTTAAAAGGTCCCTAGTCGTAGGAGTTTCGAGACAGGGTATCGATACTCCATTAGTAGACTAGTGTATACAGTCGAGACCCCGACGAGGGGCGGTGGCCGGTCTCACAAGCCACTGGTGTCAGTTGGTTCACCTAAGATGTATACAGGTGCTCATTGGGTTATGAGTACACCGGACAGGACTCGCCGGGAACCTGCTAGTTGGTCTTGTACCAGATGTCAGATAGCAGTTCCCTGGTGACATGTGTACAGGTTAGTTCATCGACCTGAGATCGTCATTTGTCTCGTGTGAGTTCCCACTGTACTTTGATTACTACCCTACCACGGCTCAAAGGAGTCGTGCAAACAGGTTTTAGTTGGGTGCAGTCCCGAGCCACATGGAGGCAGTGAGCGGATCTGCAGGGGTTCGTCTCTCCCGGTATTGGGGGTGAGGTCGCGCTGTGTCTAGGAGAGCCATTACGCAAAGCCCTCGGCCGAGGCAGGAGATTTACTGGTAGGTATTCCAGTAGTATCTCAGGGCGTTCTGGGCTACGCTCCGACACGACTTGTACCGCTTTTGGGGGTCTGACTTTTACCAACCCCCTAGGCCCGCCATGCGATACTCATAGACGAACGGACCGGACTGTACGGATATTGTCACTGACAGGCTCTGTAGGGTGTCGGGGTGAGCTTCCTCATCGACGTCCCTTTTGGTCAATAGCTGGTGGCCCGTCACGTATTGGCTTATACCTCTGACGTGCTAGTGGTTAAATCCACAGCCATAGTATTGACGAGTCTTTAGAGTCCACCACACTTTCAGTTACCCAGCTTTCGGGCGAAACGTTGTAGAGGCCGTATGGAGATATGGCAGGGTCCGATCAGATACGTGCGGTATTGCACGGATCAGGATCGGACAGTTTTGTACTAGTGGCCGTATAGATATATGGCAGGGTTCGATCAGATACGTGCGGTATTGCACGGATCAGGATCGAACGGATTTTACTAGCCGGCTTTGGTTTAAGCCGGTACTAGTTTAGTACAGTGTAGATTTTGTCTCATTGCATCTGTATCCGGTCGGAATACAGATACGGGTGTGTATGCACAGTGTAGGGGTTTTCCTGTAATTTATTACGGGACCAGTTTTCTGGAGTTGCCAGTTTGCATTCCGTTCCGGCCGGTTTTCCTTTGTTCTTTTCCGGCCGGACTTTTCCGATGGAGGGGGTAATTTGCAGTTTTGCAAATTACTCTTTGTGGAGGGGTTTTATGCAATTGTGTTGATTATGATGGCTTTCATATCTTGCACATTGACTTGATTTAAATGTGAATTGAAAGGGTATGGTTTTGATGGGATGTGGGTATGGTTGATGTTTTGTTGACCTTGGATGTGGTCACCTTTTCTTTGTTCCTACCATCACCTCCCTTGTATTAGATTTTCCTTCACCATTTCCATAAAAGAGAGGCCGGCCACATTTCATGGAGGATGAAGGTTCATTTTCATTTTGGTGAGGGTGTGGGAAAAATTATTGTTTCATATCATTTTTCATTGACTCAAAAATCCCCAAGTTCATATCATCTTGATTCCTCCATCATGGCAACAAAAACCCATTTGAGACAAAGCGTATTCTACACTACACATTCTACAGCTAATCTTGGGCATGTCGAGTTGCCGGCTTCATGCTCGAGTTGCCTCGGTATTGAGGCGGGAGCCCGTAAAAGACGAAGGCGATGTGGTGCCCCTTTTCCGACGAGGAGGAGACGGACGGAGATCCCGCGAGGAGATCGGAGTGGAGATGAAGACCGGAGGACTCGGATCAGTCGGTACAACATTTCTACACTCTTTACTGTTTGTTAGTTTAGCAATAATGGCAGATCCGGGTTAAAGTATACGATAGCGCCAAGTTAAAAAGTTTTATTCCGCGATTGGCGTCTGTAGACTGCCGGGGCGCTAACGTAGACTTACACATCCGTCAGCTCGTATCGAACTGCTACTCGTAGAGAGGGTAGCTCTATCTCCAAGGGAAGTACTGCTTCCGTGTCGAATACCAACGTGAATGGCGTTGTATTCGTGGTCGTCTTGAACGTGGTCTGATAAGCCTAGAGAGCTTCATGCAATCTCTCGTTCCAGTCATTTTTATTTCTGGACATCGTTTTCTTTATGATTTTTGTCAAGGTCTTGTTGAAAGCCTCAGCTAGACCGTTAGCTCGGGGATTATAGACCGAAGAGTATCTCCAATCTATTTTATGCTGCTGTACGAAGCGGCTGATCTTATGGCTTCTGTAGGCCGGCACATTATCCGAGAAGATCCATCGTGGAGTGCCGAACCGGTGGATGACATGTGTCCTGAAGAAATAGAGGATGTTCTCCGTATTCACCTCTCTTAGCGGTATTGCTTCTGCCCACTTGGAGAAGTAATCGGTCGTTGCCAATATGAACCGATGTCCCTTGGATGATGCCGGTTCGATGGGCCCAATTATATCGGTTCCCCACATTTCGAACGGCCAACTAGCCAATGTCGGATGTAGCGGATTTGGATGCTGATAGATGAAGTCCCTGTGAATTTGGAATGAGTGACACTGCTTCGAATATTCGATGCAATCCTGAATCATTGTGGGCCAATAGTAACCCATTCTTTTGATCTTCAGCTTCATCTTTGGCCCTGCTTGATGAGAATCGTAGAGTCCGTCATGAGTTTCTTGTATGACTCTCCTTGCTTCTTTTGGTCCTAGAAATCTTAGCTACAAACAATCGAACGATCTCTTATATAGAGTATCATTGACGAAGGCGAAAGACAGAGCTTGCTTCATGTGCTGATGTCTTGATGATGCGTTTTCGGGCGTTCGATGGGATTTGAAGTAGTTTATAAAGACTTCTCTCCAATCCTCAGCCTTTTCTTCCTCTATTTGGAAGACCGCTTATTCAGTCGCTCTCTTTCTTTCAGACGACTTCGGAGATATTCTGCTGGTGCGAGAATCCGGCGGCTTTGCACAATGATCCTTACGTCATCGAGGTTTTCGTCGGCCAGTTATTTAGAGAGCTTGGCTAACGCATCTGCCTTGCTATTTTCCGTCCATGGTATGCTTTCCAGGACGTAGGAAGGGATTTGAGTCAGCAGTTGCCGTACTCTTTCGCCATATTTTACCAACTCTGGCTTGCATGTCTGATAGTCACCCTTTACTTGGCTAACGACCAGCTGGGAGTCTCCATATATGAGGAGGTCCTTGAATTCCCAAGTCAGGGGCGATCTTGAGACCTGCTACTAGAGCCTCGTATTCAGCTTTTTTGTTCGTCCTTGGCTCTGTTAAGGAATGGGAGAAATGCATTATCCCTCCTTGCGGAGTCACAGGGATAAGGCCCACCACGGTTTTGATTATGGGGGTATTTTGCTTTCGCTTCTTCATAGACGATGATCCATCGAAATAAAGTTCCCATCGGGTATCACTCCCTTATTTCTCTCCGTCGATTGTGTCGAAGGCATATTCATCAGGCAATTCGTAATTTAAGGGAGAATCAGCTGGTATCGGATGCTCAGCGAGAAAGTCGGCGATGGCCCGGCCTTTTATTGCCTTGAGGGGTCGATATACTATCAAGAACTCTATCAAGAGGAGGGCCCATTTGGCAAGCCTTCCCGTTAGTATGGCTCTTGACATCAAATACTTGAGAGGATCCATCTTTGATATGAGATGGACCTCATGTGCCAAGGCATAATGTCGAAGCTTCGTTATCGCGAAGATTAGTGCTAGGCAATGCTTTTCAATAGGGGAATAGTTGTTTTCTTCCCCCAGAAGGACTTGAATCAAATAGTGGAGATCTCTCTCCTTCCCCTGGTCATTCTCCTGTTCCCATAGCGCGCCTAAAGAACCTTCAAGAGTTGTTGTATACAGGATAAGGGGTTTTCCCTTGACCGGAGCGGTCAGTACCGGCGGGTTCTGCAGGTATTGCTTGATTTCGTCCAGTGCACTTTGGCATTTACAATCCTAAACGAACGGGATCCCCTTCTTCATTAGATGACTGTAGGGGCGGCATTTGCCGTAGATGTTAGCTATGAACCGCCGGATATACGCGATCATTCTTTGAAGAGACCGCAGTTGTTTGAGAGTTCTTGGCGCGGGCATTTCCATAATCATCTTAATCTTTGATGGGTCTATTTAGATGTCCCGGTGTCGTATGATAAATCCTAGGAATTTTCCTGAGAAAACTCCAAACGCGTATTTCAGAGGGTTCATCTTCAGGTTGTACTTCCGAAGGCGCCGGAACACTATCTTCAAATGCTCCCAGTGCTCCTCGTACGATTTACTTTTCACCACGAGGGCTTAGATATAACATTTGACGATCTCGTGTATGAGGTCATCGAAGATCTTTGTCATGGCTCTCTGGTAGGTGGTGCCAGCGTTCTTCAGACCGAAGGGCATCGCTTTGTAGCAGAATATGCCCAGCGGAGTCTGGAAAGCAGTGTGGTTTCGGTCTTCAGGATGCATATTGATTTGGTTATATCCTGAGGACCCGTCCATGAAGGAGAAGACTTCATGAGTGGACGTATTATCTATCATTAGCTCGGTAACCGGTATTGGAAAATCATCATTCGGGCAAGCTTTATTGGGGTCCCGAAAGTCTACACAGACGCGCACCGTCCCATTTTCCTTCATTACAGGGAAAATATTGGAAATCCAGTCGGGGTATTGAACTTCTTGGATGAAGCCAGAGTCAATTAGCTTCTTGACTTCAGCATTGATGCTCATTTCAAGTTCGACCCGCATTCTTCTTGGCGCCTGTTTGACTGGCTTGACGTCTGGTGATATCACCAATTTATGCACAGCTATCTCTGGATCTAATCCCGGCATCTCGGAATAGTTCCATGCGAAACAGTCTTTATACTGCATAGGCATGTCTTTTAACGTTGTCACCTACTTCTCAGACAACAGCTCACTGACGAACGTTGGCCTTGGCTCGTCTGCCATCCCCAAGTCAATTTTTTTCCGGTTGTCTGCCATGGTATGTATCCCATCTTCCAGCTCTTTTGGTGCTGGTGGAAATTCTGAGATCACCTCGTCTTTATCTTCATTTGCAAAGCAATAGGAGAGGTCATCCATATTCTCATGCTTTCCCTCCTTTGAGAACGTTATCACGTGGTAGGTACGAGTCCGTTTCCAAGCTCGATGTTGATCCGGACTTTCCTTCACGGCGTAGGTTGCTCTTGGTTCATGCTTTCGTGGTAGGATTACCTTCCAACTGTCGGATAGAGTGAACCTGCCTCGTTGATACTGATCTTCGACCCAGTCTTTGAAGGTGAAGCAATCTTCAAAAGGATGCCCTATTGCTTGGTGGTAGAGTAGTAAGTCGTATGGTGGATCTCGTTTACTTGCTCAGGGTGCCGAGACTCCGGGAGCGTCATCATTTGATACTTCATGACAAGGTGAAATATTTTCCTTGTCTTTTCTTGAGAAAAAGAGTATTCTCGGCCCATCTTTCTCATAAAAGACGGATTCCAGCTGACTTTTTCTCGATTGCGTGGCTTCTTGAATCCGCTTCGCTGTTTTTGAACGTCACTCCCATTCTTTATCTTATTGTTGCTTCTACTTCGGACTTTCTTTTTGCCACGAGAGCGCACAACGGGTTGAGGGTGAAGGGGATCGTCATCCTCTGTAGCCTGCTGAATGATACGTTGTGTCCTGGCTTTTTCGTAAATGGCCATTTCACGGATGTGGTCATCCCGAACCTTTTGACATGCTTCTCTTATTAGCTTGTCAATCTGTTCTTCGAATGACAGGCTTGGTATTCGCACGGCGGGATTTCGCTCTGTTTCAATATCAGCGCTATCTGGAAAGACATTCTCTTTTCCATCGGAATCATTTAAAACATGGCAGCAATGGAATCTCTCCCGTTTCTTGGACCGAACGTATCCAAGGCCAGTCGTCTCCATTCCCTCGTTGGGCATCTTTCGCTGAGTCCCGGGAACATCCCAAATCTTGTTATAGAACCGGGTTTGTCGAGCAGTCTGTTTGAAGGGTACGCCTTGGCATCTTAATAGCCTTTTCAGTCCCTCTGCGTAGTATCTGGGTAGACGGATTGGTTGAAGCTTGTCGAGCACAGGTTCAGCATCGTGCCATACTTCTTTCTCCATTTTAGTCTCCGTGGATTGATAGAAAAGGATCGCCTTTTCACCTCTTTGCTTAGGAAGGACGTAGAAGGTCTGCAGCTCTTGCATATTGTACGTATAAGTGCATCAAGTTCTTTATAATGCCACTGCGGAACCATGGTAATCTGTAAACTCTGGTCAGCTCCAGCAAAGATCTGCATTGGCGAGCAGACGGTGAACACTGCGTTAGCTTCGTCCTCAGAGTCACTGCCAAAGACCAAAATAGTAGTAGATGGTCCTGGCCTGTTTCCTTGGGGTTTTCCCGAGTAGACCATCTCTTCATCCTCCTCGGTATCACTCCCAAATATCGGGATAGTGGCGATAACTTTTTGTTTATTCTACGGTTTACGACATCTTTCCATGTCTTCGAAGTCTGGTAAGAAGTACTTGGCGTCTTCATATTTGCGGACTTCATTTACGGAGAATGGGTTCAGCTCCTCTGTAATTGTGTACTCGAGGCCGTCCTTGAAGTACTTCATACACTGATGTTGTGCAGAAGGGATGATGTTGTACTCATGTAACCAAGGCATGCCGAACAAGGCGTTGTAGCAAGTCTTGGCGTCAATAACATGGAACTTGATGTCAGTGACGAGCAACCCAAAGAGTAATATCAGTATTACAGACCCGAGCGTTTGTAATGATTGGGAGTCAAAACCGGAGATGGTAATTTTATCCCGAGCCAAGTGCTGCATATTCATGCAAATCTCCTTCAACACTCTTACATTGAGAAGGTTGATGGAGGATCCGTTGTCAACCAGGATCTTCCCTATCTTGATATCGTGACAGTACCCGGTTACATACAGCGGACGGTTGTGCTCGCACATTTCGAGAAGGATGTCTTCATCGCTGAAGGTGATGTCAGCCGTGTGGACTTCTTCCAGCTCGTCCTTCATCTTTTCTTCTATAAGGAAGGTTTGAAACTGGTCGGGCTCTTGTAACGCCTTGATCAGGGAATCTCGTGCCTCTTTAGATTGGAGAAGGGCATCCAAAATACTCAATTGTGAGGGTATCTTTCTCAGATGTGCCAGGACATTGTAATCCACCTTGTTCTTCTTGGGCGGGTCCTTGGCTGTGAGCTCTTCGGCGACTCTATCATTGAGGGCAATCTCCTCAGAGACTTTTTCCTTCCCCTTGTCTTTCTTGCACGAACCTTTGTTTGAGGGTCCGAGATTATTTTCAGGAAACGTACAGTTACGCAGTTGAATGTTCTCACAGTTCTTCATCTCTTCTTCTTTTCCAGAGGTGGATTCCTTGAAGAGAAGGCCGAGGGCCATTTCTTCGTCCGAATCTCTCCCGAAGGTAAGAACTTGGGACTCCCCTTTTGTTGGGATGGCATCAACCATATGACAGTTACCGGCTGTTCATTTATACTCGTCTGTCATGCTTCTCTGCTCCTGACGGGCTTTGCGCTTTATTCTCTTGAAGTGTTGTCGGTGGGCAACGTATTCCTGCTACCACTTCTTGAAGGCATTGCACTCTTCGGTAGGGTGTGTGACCCTCCGATGATACAAGCAATATTTCGGATGTACATCCACTTCGTCAAGGCACGTACTCCCGGGAGTATTTCCTTTGAAAGGTGGCAGCTTCATTCCCATTGACAGGGCTTTGGCGAACCGTTTCCTCGTCGTAAACTTGCTTTTATCTGCCGCGGGTGTGCTTCGCTCCAGTCAGAGTACTTTGTGACTCTTCCTTGCCGCAACTTCTTCATCCTGACGCCGATGCTTGGCCCTTTTGCATATGGCTATTTCACGCTCTCGGTCATCTTTGCTCTTTTGAAGGGCTTCGTCCAGCAATTTTTCGATCAGGTCGTCTGACGGTTCCATGGATTTTGGCGTCGGTTCTGCCCCCAGCTTCTCTACGTTGTTTTCTAACGCCGAGGGAGCTTCTTCATCTTTTAACGACAGGTGAGAGATCATATGGCAACTCGCTACATAATCCTCGGGTTCTTCTGAAGAATCGTCTCCTTCATCAATGTCACTATTTCCGTTCTCAAGAACATGCTTGAAGAATTCTTCCAATGTGATTGGGGTCATTGTTAGTTATATGTATGCCCTAGAGGCCATTACTGTACATACGATGTATATTGTAGTGGATGCTAGGACATATATAGGGAGGACTTTCTTGCTCGACATGATAGTATGCTATCTGGTTGTACTTTATCTTAACATGTACTCTGATTGTCTCTATGTTACATGTTGATAAAGCCCTTAGGATGAGTACTCGACTACTGGGACTATGATGAGATCATACTAGTGGGGCCACGGTAGTCGACGAGTACATCCTATAACTGTTCCTAGTCGAGGGTGTATCGAGACAGGGCATCGATGCACCAGAGTAGACTAGCGTATACGCATCTTGACCCATATGATGGGCGATGGATGATACCATATCCATCGGTGTTTGACATCAAGGATGGTGTACGGGTGCTCAGTGGAGACTGGGTACACTGGACGGACTCGCCGAGAACTCCCAGATGGTATTATACCTCACGTCAGATGGCAGTTCTCCGGTGACACTGGTACAGAGTAGTCTGTTGACCCGAGATCGTCATAGAGTCTTGTGTGGTTCCCACTGTGCTTTGATTTCCATCATACCACGTCCAAGAGGGCGTGCAAAAAGGTGGCTTCTGGGTACAGTCCCGAATCACATGGAGGCAATGAGCGATAGGAGGGGATTCGTCTCTCCAGGTATAGGGAGTTGATGTTGTGCTGTGTTCGATTGGCTATAACCGGAAATCCCTGGCCAGGGTTGTTGAGATTTACTGGTAAGTGTTATCAGTAGTTTCTCGAACTGTTATAGACCTCATATCGACACGACTTATCGAGCTACTGGGGTCTGACGTTTACCACCCCTAGGCGAGATATGCGACATATCAGACGACGAGACCGGACTGTACGGGAGTGTTACTGTTTGGATTCACAGGAGAATGTACAGGCTTGCTTGTTGATCTTCTGAGCGCTCAATACCTGGGTAGCTGTTACGTTTAGCTGACCACTTGCAGCTTGTGGGTGTTTGATATGATCATCACCTACTGCCGGCGTATTGACGATTCTTTAGAGTCCTACACAGAGGTTTCTTGGCTCAGGCAAAATGGAGTAGGGGCACATATGTGATATGTGCGGGACCGAGGATAATGCGGTATGTGATACCGTATTGTATTCTCGCGATATTTGATATCAGCCGGGTCATCGGATCAAGTGTTGATTCGATGAATCGGTACGGATAAATATTAGTCGGTTATATGCGATATAGCCGGATTGTCGGATCAAGTGTTGATTCGATAATTTAATGTATAATAATATATATATGATATATTAAATTACATTAACTAATATTTGCTCACTAAAAGATTCTTTTTCTCACTCGGATAATACATTGATATATATGCGATATATGTTAATTGTATTATTTTATTTTGTTACGATAAATATTATATATGTGATATATAATATTGTAACATTATATGATAACTAATGCAACTTGTTTAGTGGAGTTTAAACATGATTAGGGTTTGGATTAGGGTTAAGCTTTCTAGATATTTCTAGAAGGTTTTCTTTTTGTTTTGGAAAAGATATTTACAAGTGACTCATTCTTAACTCAACCCAAACCCTAACCCTTGGTTAATTCTCTACAATGGTTAAGTCAACCATGGTTGCATTATTTTTCATATTAATCCTTTCATTATTCATCACAAAAGGAAATGGATCACTATTCTTCTTCTTCCTTCATTCTTTCATGAAAAAGCTTGCTAGATTTTTCCAAAGTGATGAATAAATATGAGAAAAAGATAAATAAAGAGAGCAAAAATCCTACTTCATCATCCTCATCTTCCCTTGCCATTTAGATGAGGGCGTTCACATCATTTCATGAGTGTTAGCTTGTGTTAACGAAACTTCAAGGTAGATCATCTTAGTATCGAAGATCGGAAGCAAAGGTTGCATCTTTCTCTTCGTGGAACCTCTCGAGAGTCTGGAACCCGATGATCGCAGCGAAGGGACCACAACACGGAGCATATGAAGTGAAGGACCGGATCTACAAAGGTTGTAATCCCTCTCACTTAGTGTTAAAGTGTTTAGCATGCTAGTTTTCGCTTAATCTCTAGTTTAAAGATCCGTATTCGGGTTGTTCGGCACGGCTAAATTTTAATCGGGTATGGTTGATACCTCGTAGACCCTTGTGCGCGTGCCTAGAAACCCTACAGTGGTATCAGAGCCAAGCTAGAGCTTTAGGCGAAGTCTAGACGAAGTTTAAAGTCCGATCGAACGCCGAAACCCCGACACGGAACCCTCTCTGTACATTTTTCAAAAAGTTGATATTGTCTGAATTAAAAATGCTCAGAAAAACAAGCAGGAAAAACTAAGAATTACTGTGAAGTACGGACTTCTAATTCCAAAATTGGAGCGCGGAACCGCGGCCAAACCATGGATTTTGCGGCGGTTCCGCGGCCAAAATTTGGACTTAGTCCCTGAAATTTCATGTAATTATTTTTAGGCCCTTTCTTGTTAAGTTTTTCTGGGAATATTTTAATTCCACTAAAGTGTTGAGTTTTCAAGGGTTGTATTGGGGAATCGTTGATTCGATCGGATGTTTTAACTTTGTTTAGTTGTTCCGGATAATTTTTAGAAACTGTTAAAAAGTTCGAACGGATATCAATAACTCACTTTTTCCCAGTCGGAAAATTTTTCAAAAGTTGGATTTTTTTTCCTCGAGTTTAAGAATGTTCTAAGTCGTGCAAGTAACGCGGTGGACCCTCTAGAAGACAACAAACCTTAACTCGATTATGTAACCGTCTTGAACTGCCTTTTGAACCTTAGGGTTTGGGGCAGTACGGCGTGTCACATGTGAGGCGTTGGCTTGACCCTTCTACGGCTGGACCATTGGTACTGTGGCATGTGATGGATGTTTTTAAACTAATTTCAAGTGTTGAGATATATTGGGGAAATCTTGGGTGTTTGATGATTCGATCGGAAAGTTTAACTTTGTTTATTTATCTGGAATGCGATACAATATTTGAAATCCACAGGTAGTTATGAGATAACTAATTTGAATATTATAGACATAGCAGTTCAGTCTCAGATGATCGGTTGCCACGGAATTTTGATGTGATCAAAAGTCCGTCGCAATCACGTAGCGTACGCGGATACTCGCCGGGTAAACTTAATAGACAGCTACGCCCCATAACCCCCGACCAAGTGACTGTAGGAGAACCCCGTCGCCGAAATCATCCGTTCGGGTGCTCGCGGCAGCGGTGTTCCGTCTTAGTGCACTTCGTCGACGGCATCTGGGGGTGCGGCCGTCTACTAAAGTTTGCGACGAGCATTCGATCAGGACGTCGAGAATCTTGTTGAATTGCCCGACTTGATATTGAAAAGAGTTTTCGATAATGAGACTAAAATGCGGGGTTTATAATTGTTAGGCATTATTTCCGTTCATCAATGTCACTATTTCCGTTCTCAAGAACATGCTTGAAGAATTCTTCCAATGTGATTGGGGTCATTGTTAGTTATATGTATGCCCTAGAGGCCATTACTGTACATACGATGTATATTGTAGTGGATGCTAGGACATATATAGGGAGGACTTTCTTGCTCGACATGATAGTATGCTATCTGGTTGTACTTTATCTTAACATGTACTCTGATTGTCTCTATGTTACATGTTGATAAAGCCCTTAGGATGAGTACTCGACTACTGGGACTATGATGAGATCATACTAGTGGGGCCACGGTAGTCGACGAGTACATCCTATAACTGTTCCTAGTCGAGGGTGTATCGAGACAGGGCATCGATGCACCAGAGTAGACTAGCGTATACGCATCTTGACCCATATGATGGGCGATGGATGATACCATATCCATCGGTGTTTGACATCAAGGATGGTGTACGGGTGCTCAGTGGAGACTGGGTACACTGGACGGACTCGTATATCAACATTTGGTTAGGCATGCGATGTCTAAGGAATTCATTTGGTTAGGCATGCGATGTCTAAAGAGGTTGCGGATTCCAACTGTTGTAGTTTTACACTTTCTTTTCTGTGACCGTAAGCGTAGTATGTGGTGTATCGCCGGCTTCGTTGCTATACATCAACGACCATCGGGATACGCATACTTGCTTACGTTGATGATATGAGATATTATGTGTTGCTGTGATATGTTGTATTGGATCGTCGCGTTTGAATAGCCGGGGGTTTTATGTGAGATGAGAGTTTTTTCTTTTTCATTCATGTAAAATTCATTTGTATGTAATATTCTTTTATTGGGGCACTTCCAGGTAGCGGAAGATGTCACCGTTGATGTATATTATTTACTTTTCCGCATTAGGTAGACCCAAGGCGGGGAGCACAAGTAACCGGGTTCTAGGGTCCAGTGGGAGACCATCTCGAGGAGTCGAGACCGGGTCTCCTAACCCTAGAGTTAGCAGTGTTGCTTGCCGCTCTCGTAGGGGTCTAGGGATGTGGGTTTGGCTATTCATCGCGACCGTGGAATCCGTGTTTTATACAGGCTCGTACTAAAACACGGACGTCCTAGTATATCCAATATTTCATATATGTTCTTCTGCTGCAATGTTCTGTGATGAGATCATATTACTGCCTGAGATGAATGTTTATATTATATCTATGAGATATATGTTATATTGCAGATTTCGTTTCAAAAGAGATGCTTGTGAAGCATAATAAAATGGGACTTCATTAATGAGATTAATGAAACTAAAAGAAACCTAAGATGTTGTAGAAACTTGTTTAAAAACTGGTAGCTACAGTTCTTGCTTTGCGTCGCGGTGTTCCTTGTAGAACATCCTGCACCTTATTCGATAAGGAAAGGACCGAGATCCCTTCACCGGGAGTGACTCCTTTAGCAATAACTGGCAGATGCTACAAACTCGGTTTGTCTTTTGATTGCTTCTATAGTTCTTGCTTTGCATAGCGGTATATATGATATATCCTGCACCTTATTCGATGAGGAAAGGGCCGACGATCCCTTCACCGGGAGTGACCCCTTTAGCAAAACTAGAAAAGCCTAAAAAACACTCCATTTAAAATCACTCGATTCTACAACGATATCAAGTTCATTACGCAAAGGGTTTTCTTAAAAACCCGTCGTAGCCCTCCGTCATTTCAGATAAGTACTACTTAGTATTCGTGCTGCGGTAGTTTGGCATTCGTCAAGGCGTAGTGTACGGTAGCTAACTGGTGCTTATCTGCTAGCATACGATGCGATTGGATTAGGGTATTCGTACGGCGTTGTTTGGCATTCGTCAAGGGTCGTGCGGATGGGTTTAATTCAATCAAGAAATGTACGGGTTGAACTTGGCTAGCAGACTATGGGTGGTTTGGCATTCGTCAAGGTCATAGGACGCTAGGGGCAAAATATTATCGGGAATTTCAAGTGTTGAAATTTGCAATGAGATTGCATACCTTCTATGAGATAGTTGGATCCCGATACCCGCTGCGAGTAAGAGTTACTCCTGGGAGAGTTTTACACATTACAATTAGCCGATCTAGTAGGTGTCTAGAAAGGTGTTAACGGGGTTACGCCTCTGGGAAAACGAGGTTTACTTTAATTAGGTTCGTGCGAAAGCACGGGGGACCTCCCTCAAAGTACCGACACTGGCCTGGCTAAAAGATTGGCGAACTTGTAGCGTGTAATTAATCCCGGCTAGTCTTTCCTTTTAGGGTTTGAAAGAAGATTTGATTAAAACGGTGGGAGACATCCTGATTAGATATATTATATAACCAATCTAATTTTGCAAGAGCATACGCTGAGTGTTTTCTTCTCTCTCTCTCCAGGTAGCGACCATATCACGCCTTAATCAAGATAATAATACGGATTATTGACCGAACCCGCTTGTTATACTGAGCTGGGGAACGTTGGTCCCGCTCCAACTTATAATTGTTATAAGATAGAGCAGGAAATTGGGGAATACCAGATTTCCCGTGCTGCCCAAACGAAGAAAGTGCATGCTGATGCATCTTCTTCGGGTGTGTTCATTACACAGAACTGTTTCTCAGTATCCTTTACGTCCTGGGTATGTGATACCGGATCAGGATCCCGTATATGTAATCTGTTACATGGGCTACAGAAAGGTAGAGAACTGAGAACGGGTGATAAGTTTCATGAGACAGAAAACGGTGCAAGTGTTGCAGCCAAGTCTGTTGGTCACTATCACCCTGTATTACCAGAATACATTGATTCTGAACAAATGTTATTAGATACCGAACCTGATATACAAAATCATGTCAGTCTCTTTATTAGTAAAGAAAGGATATAATTTTGTATTGTTGGATAATGTTTTGAACATTTCCTATATCAAGAGTTGATCGGTTCAGGCACGTTATCTAAAAGCATTGATGTTCTAAATCAAACTACAGTTCTTAGTATACGGAACACACACAAGAGGAAGAGTTTAGAAATGAACAAATCCTTCTTGAGGCATTGTAGACTAGGTCATATCAATGCGACCCGACTGGCTGAAGTTACATTTAGATGCATATTTAAATTAGTTTGAATTTACATCTTGTGAAACTTGCCGGTCATGTCACAAAGATAAGATGATCTCAGCTCTGTTTATTGGAAACAGAGAAAGAGTTAGTGAACTCTCGGGATTGATACATGCTGATGTATGAAGGTCCCCTGTCTACACATGCCAAGACTGGTTCTTTGTACTTCATTACATTCTCTGATGATCTCTCAAAATTCAGACATATGTTCCTGCTGAAACACAAATCTGAATCTTTTGAGATATTCACAGAATATAAGTTAGAAGTAGAGAACCAAAATACGGGTATAAGTATTATGTCCTTTGATGAGATCAAGGAGGAGAATACTTGAGCAAGGAATTCCTGGACTATTCTAAAGGAGAATGAGATTCTCTCTCAGCATTACTCTTTCGAATACACCACAGCACGTCGGTGTATCGGGGCGGAGCAATAGCACCCTATGTGATATGGTGTGCTCTATGATGAGTACTACCGAGTTTCCTATTTCCTTTTGGGTGTTATGCGCTTGAGAAGCTGCATACCTATTGAATAGGGTTCAAATCAAATCAGTTGCCTACCACTTCATATGTGATATGGAAAGGGAAGAGCCCATATCTTAAGCTTGTTAAGATTTGGGGTTGTCCGGCCTATGTCTAAAAGCAAAATCCGGACAAGCTCGAGGAAAGGTCTGTTATGTACAACTGGAAAGGTTCCAGCTATACAAAATACAGCTGATGATTTGGTAGAACCAAAGGATTCAATAGTTTCCAACGAACCTCAGCCTCTCCGCCGATCTAGTAGGGTTCCTCACCCACCTGAGAGATACTATAGTTTCTCTATGACAGTGGGAGCGAGGATTGCATCATGAGATGATGACCCAACTAGTTTCGAGCTGGCCATCAGGAATGGGACTCTGTAAGAATGGCTGGGTGCTTATCGATCTGAGATGGAATCCTTATACACCAACAAAGTATGGACTTTGGTTGCTTTATCTGAAGGGTTAATCCCCATCAGGAGCAAGTATATCTTGAGAAGATTACTTGGTGTACATGGAAAAGTTGAGAATTTCAAAGCTATGCTTAAGTCCATCCAGATCCTACTTGCCACAGCTACATACTATGACTACAATATCTGGTGGTTGGGTGTCATGCCTGCTTTTCTAAATCATAGAAAAGAGCGTCTGTAAGTACACAGCCAGAGGGCTTCGTAGACAGTGGGAGCAGCGGAAACGTGTGCAAGATGCTTTATAGGATAAAGCAGGCATCGCGGAGTTGGAACATCTGTTTTGATGTGGTAGTCAAAGAGTTTGACTTCATCAAAATGGTATATGAACCTTGTATATACGAAAAGGTAGTAGAAAGTATGGTGGTGATCCTCGTAAAGTACGTGGATGACATACTCTTGATGGGGAAGGAGTTTCCTATGCTACGCACGGTTAATCTCCGCTTATCACAAGGATTCTCCATATAGGATCAAAGTGATACCTCCTAAATCCTGGGTTTTGGATCTATGGGATAGATATAATTGGATGTTAGGATACTCACTAGTTGTAGTGAGATGGTATCAATCGATCCTGGGGAGAATCACTGGAAAGGTTCCAGGATGATAAGAACGACTGAATGTCAGTCGCAGGCATTGTCTATACCCTCAGTGGAGGGACGGTATGTTGGAAGAGTTCCAAGCTAGATACCGTGACATACTAGATGATTAAAGGCAAGATACATCGTTACCAAACATACTACCAAAGAGGCAGTCTGGATATATAAGTTCATGAGATGAACTTCGTTCCTACCATTGTGTGACAATGGAGTTATGGCTTTAGCCAAGGAACTACCGTCCCATCAGAAATCCAGATATAATTCTTAGGCAGTATCACCTGATCAAGGAGATGGTTGATCTCCAGGGAGATCGAGGTTAGGAGAGTAGACACAGAGGACAACAGCGCGGATCCACTCACGAAGGCCTTTAATCCCAGTAGAGACTTTTATGGGATGGTTGAGTATGAGATACTTCAACCGCAGCTAATTGTTGGGTATGCGATACCATAACAGATGGCCCTAGTACAAGTGGGAGATTGTTAGTTATATGTATGCCCTAGAGGACATTACTGTACATACGATGTATATTGTAGTGGATGCTAGGACATATATAGGGAGGACTTTCTTGCCCGACATGATAGTATGCTATCTGGTTGTACTTTATCTTAACATGTACTCTGATTGTCTCTATGTTACATGTTGATAAAGCCCTTAGGATGAGTACTCGACTACTGGGACTATGATGAGATCATACTAGTGGGGCCACGGTAGTCGACGAGTACATCCTATAACTGTTCCTAGTCGAGGGTGTATCGAGACAGGGCATCGATGCACCAGAGTAGACTAGCGTATACGCATCTTGACCCATATGATGGGCGATGGATGATCCCATATCCATCGGTGTTTGACATCAAGGATGGTGTACGGGTGCTCAGTGGAGACTGGGTACACTGGACGGACTCGCCGAGAACTCCCAGATGGTATTATACCTCACGTCAGATGGCAGTTCTCCGGTGACACTGGTACAGAGTAGTCTGTTGACCCGAGATCGTCATAGAGTCTTGTGTGATTCCCACTGTGCTTTGATTTCCATCATACCACGTCCAAGAGGGCGTGCAAAAAGGTGGCTTTTGGGTACAGTCCCGAATCACATGGAGGCAATGAGCGATAGGAGGGGATTCGTCTCTCCCGGTATAGGGAGTTGATGTTGTGCTGTGTTCGATTGGCTATAACCGGAAATCCCTGGCCAGGGTTGTTGAGATTTACTGGTAAGTGTTATCAGTAGTTTCTCGAACTATTATAGACCTCATATCGACACGACTTATCGAGCTACTGAGGTCTGACGTTTACCACCCCTAGGCGAGATATGCGATATATCAGACGACGAGACCGGACTGTACGGGAGTGTTACTGTTTGGATTCACAGGAGAATGTACATGCTTGCTTGTTGATCTTCTGAGCGCTCAATACCTGGGTAGCTGTTACGTTTAGCTGACCGCTTGCAGCTTGTGGGTGTTTGATATGATCATTACCTACTGCCGGCGTATTGACGATTCTTTAGAGTCCTACACAGAGGTTTCTTGGCTCAGGCAAAACGGAGTAGGGGCACATATGTGATATGTGCGGGACCGAGAATAATGCGGTATGTGATACCGTATTGTATTCTCGCGATATTTGATATCAGCTGGGTCATCGGATCAAGTGTTGATTCGATGAATCGGTACGGATAAATATTAGTCGGTTATATGCGATATAGCCGGATTGTCGGATCAAGTGTTGATTCGATAATTTAATGTATAATAATATATATATGATATATTAAATTACATTAACTAATATTTGCTCACTAAAAGATTCTTTTTCTCACTCGGATAATACATTGATATATATGCGATATATGTTAATTGTATTATTTTATTTTGTTACGATAAATATTATATATGTGATATATAATATTGTAATATGATAACTAATGCAACTTGTTTAGTGGAGTTTAAACATGATTAGGGTTTGGATTAGGGTTAAGCTTTCTAGATATTTCTAGAAGGTTTTCTTTTTGTTTTGGAAAAGATATTTACAAGTGACTCATTCTTAACTCAACCCAAACCCTAACCCTTGGTTAATTCTCTACAATGGTTAAGTCAACCATGGTTGCATTATTCTTCATATTAATCCTTTCATTATTCATCACAAAAGGAAATGGATCACTATTCTTCTTCTTCCTTCATTCTTTCATGAAAAAGCTTGCTAGATTTTTCCAAAGTGATGAATAAATATGAGAAAAAGATAAATAAAGAGAGCAAAAATCCTACTTCATCATCCTCATCTTCCCTTGCCATTTAGATGAGGGCGTTCACATCATTTCATGAGTGTTAGCTTGTGTTAACGAAACTTCAAGGTAGATCATCTTAGTATCGAAGATCGGAAGCAAAGGTTGCATCTTTCTCTTCGTGGAACCTCTCGAGAGTCTGGAACCCGATGATCGCAGCGAAGGGACCACAACACGGAGCATATGAAGTGAAGGACCGGATCTACAAAGGTTGTAATCCCTCTCACTTAGTGTTAAAGTGTTTAGCATGCTAGTTTTCGCCTAATCTCTAGTTTAAAGATCCGTATTCGGGTTGTTCGGCACGGCTAAATTTTAATCGGGAATGGTTGATACCTCGTAGACCCTTGTGCGCGTGCCTAGCAACCCTACAGTCTGAGCCTTTTGATTGTATTCCTCCGGTGCGTTGATGTAGTTTTGTAGACCCGTATGATTGCTGTCGAGCTGCACGGGCTTCTTGGCCTTCTTCTTTTTCTTTGAAGACTTCGGAGGCTTGGCCTGGAGGCTTTGCCCATCGTTACCAACTTTCGGCGTTGGGCGCGGTTTCAGCATCCCGTCAATAATCTCAGGCTCCAGCGGGCTTTTCTACCTAATCGCCGGACATGCTTGAAGATCCTTCAGCATTCTTTTAGTTTTAGCTGAAAGGACAACTTCCTATGGAGCTTCCTCTACAAATGAGCATGATGCCCCCAGCGTATCCACCTTTTTAGGAGCGTGCTACTGTGGCGGGTTTACCTTCCAGCTTTCGAACAGCGCGAACTTGCTCTGTTGGTACTGGTCTTCAACCCAGTTTTTTAAGATGTGGCAATCTTCAATTGGGTAGTCCACTATTCGGTGGTAGTAATTGGGATTGTTGACGTTGCCCGGTTGCAGTAGGCGTCTCGGATCCGGCAGAGTGATGAGCCTGTTGCGCACCGCAAGTTCGAATCGTCTCCTCATTTTATCCCGGGGGAATGAGTAAGGACGTCTCAACTTTTCTTCAAGAGATCTTGGTTTGTTGTTTTGGCGAGCTACCGGTTTCGGGTCACTCGGTTGTTGTTGAGCGTTGGCGACTAAGGTCGCTTTTCCTTTGCCCTTTTCATTCCGAAGATCTATCTTTGAGGAGGACGGCTTATGACCCATCTGGTCCATTTGGGCCAGTTTGTCAATCAAGGCCTGAAAGGTGGTCAGCTTCAAGAACATTATAAACTGGGATATAGTTGCCTGGGGATCAAGGGTTCCCACGAACATGCCCACGGCAGTCACTTCTTCTATGCGTTGTTCGTATTTTGACCACATGTTACGCTATCGAATTGCGTATTGAACCCAGGCCTCTCCTGGCTTCACTCTGGCATTGATTAATGCCGTGATTGGGGTACGCTCGCTTGCGCTCGTGAACCGCTGTGTGAATAATAATTCCATCTCTGTGAATGTTTTGATAGAATCATTTGGAAGCTTAGAGTACCATTCCAATGCTGTCTCCACCAAGCTGCCGACTAATTGGTGAAGCAGAAGTTTGTCATCGCCCCCGGTATTACCGCACAAAGCTTTGAATTGAGCAACATGTTGGTGTGGATTGCCCGTCCCTTTATACACATGGAATTTGGGGATCGTATATCCCGGCGGATACTTAATTTGATCGTACCAGCCTGGATAAGGTCGCCCAGTCCTGACGACTTAGCCAGCCGCTTCGCTTGCCTGATGAGCTCATATATGTTGAGCTATGTAATCATCAAGGGCATCTTTGGAGATCGTCTCCTCCCTGGCTGCTGATAAAACCGGAGGAGGGTTTGATGTCTCTCCTCTGTCGTCTTCAATGATTATCGGCGGATCTTCGGCTGGAGGGTCCGGCTGGATTATCATCCCGACCATGTATTGGAACAGGAGCACCATCTGCTTCGTGTTAGCGGCTTGCTCCGCGGCTTCTTTATCCTTTCCTTATAGTACTCTCCGCAGGAACTCCGTATCGGTCTCATGATCTTGGCGCTGTTCAGACGATACTTCCGGGCTTTCTTTCTGCCCCGTGAGTGCAACCATCTTTGTCAGCATCTGCTGGAGCTTTTGTTGTTGATCCTGAGCCTTTTTCACAGCCCGTGTAAGTGGTCGATGACCCACGGAAGTACGGCTTTCCTTTTTGCTGGAAGCCATGTACACTGTATGCAATACCATGCCCCCAGACTTGGGGCGTTTGGATCCATCACGCTCAGAATTTGTCGCCGGTGGTGGGAGATTCTCAGGCTTTATCTTTTTGTGGGAAGCCGAAGTTGAGGGGGCCGTTGCAGCAGGCACCCATGTAGATGATACTTTCCGTGGTACGATGGGGGAATGGTCCTCATCTTGCCGAGCCTTCGTCTTCTTCAGCCGGCGAGAGTAATCTTTGTCAATTACAAAGTCTTAGACTTTCCGCCAGACTCTGTGGATCTTGGAGGACAATCGCTGAAGAGGCTGTTCCGGCTTCTCCTATGCCATGGTTTCGGCAGGCGGAGGAGACTTCTTCAGTATGGCGGTTAGAGAGTTTTTGCGCACCCTCCTGAGCAGTTCAAAGCTGTTCCTAGTTGGAACAGCGGCATCAACTTCTACCGTTGGAGCTGGTGGAGTAAGTCCAGAGGGGGGACTGCCCCTAGCTTTCCTCACTTGGTGCCAGTGGCGACGTCGAGCATGTCGTGTAGACGGGACTACCTTTGTTGTGGAGGTGGCCTCGTTATGTCCCCTGCTTTGATGAGAGGATGCTGTTGGTGCCAGCCTGTCGAAGACTGACGTCCGCTGAGAGGGGACGGTCAATCTGTCGAAGGCAGACTTTCTAGCAGGGGAAACAATCTTGGTGACTTCACCCGAAGCGGGAGTTGGAACAGCCAATCTTGTGATGACCGATCCTTTAATAGGAGAAGCCCTTTTAACGACTTTGTCTGCCAGAGCTGGAATGGCTATCTGCTTCGGGATAACCCTTTCAGGTATCGTGAACTTCTTTGCGGGCCCACTTGAGCTTAGGCTCATCCTGTCGAAGACTGAGGCGACAGACTTGGACGACCCGTTGAGAGGGGCCGCGGTGGTTGCAAGCCGATCGAAGACCGACTTCTTTGGAGCCTCTTGTGATGGCATTGAGGCATTGAAGCTTATTGGTGGTAGCATGGTCCCAAAAAATAGTCCAGTGGTGGCCTGAGTCACCTGTTCCACCGGCATTGCAAAGATAGAGGCCGCTTGGGGCCCGTAAGTCACTCCTCCGGTCGGGGTGGAGCGAGAGTTGTTGTAGTTACTGCAGCTGAAGGCTATCGATATCTCCTTTTCTGCATGGAGCAAGACACCAAATCTTAGAACCTCGAATCCAAGGGTAACTATATTAAACCGCGATTCGTTAGCGAACATGACACACGAAGCGTGGAGTGGAAAGAGGAAAAGGTACCACCGGGCGTGCCAGTATCTGTTTAACGCCGAAAACCGGGAAGAGAGATGTCTTGCCTGAATTTGGGGGCAGATACTATTTGGATTTATGCGTCCACCTCTCCGAAGATGCCAAGCTGATTTATGGCACCATGTATCGGAGGTTTGGATGGATGTGGCTGTTGTAGCAGACTTCGTCAGATTCCCCCTCTTTTGCGAGGGGTTTTTGATTGTGGGGACGCTCTTCCCTGCAGGCACAAGCCCCTGCAGTTAATTACATTACCGCGTAACGGTAACCACTTTCTCCTGCTCCAGAAGGTCACTTCGTGTCGTGTGTGTTTGTTTTATTTTTTATTGCCCGTGGATTGTATACGGAGATTAATTTATGTTGTCGCCCATAGGGCGTGGATTAGTCCTAATCCGTATATTCTTAGATTTGGGTTTGGGTTGATTTAAGGAACGCTAATCTTGTTTGAGACTAAGTTGAACTTAAATGTTTGTTAAAGATACGTTAGTCTAATTTTAGGCTAAGATCTACTCAACAGGATTTTGGGATCGTTCAGATCCAACAAAAGAGCATTTGGCCTCTATTGTGTTAGTTTAAGGACGTTGCGGTCCATAGCTAGTTTAAGGACGTTGTGGTCCAGGGAGTTGTTGGTTATCGGGACCCGCAACCTCTCTGACGACGTTGAAGAATTACAACGATATATATCAGAGGTGTGGGGAGATGTACCTGGAACCAACGAATATTTATCAGAAGCTCGGTAGTCTTGTTTGGGACTAAGACCGCTCTGGAAAATAAAGAGCCCATGTGCTCGGTTGATTAGGAGTTTGGCCAAACTTGGGCTTAGCCCAGTCATTTCATTTTTGAATAAAGTGTTAAACACTTGCTTGGGCTTGGTCCCCTTTCTGTGCCAACGATGCTGAGCATCCATATGGGTTCTGATGCCCACACTTTATCTCGCTTTTCCCTTTTTTTGTTTTTTTTATATGGAGTGTTAAACACTCTTTCTGGCGCCCACGTGTGGTGCAAGTGAGGCGCCTGGTGCTAAGCGCCAGGTGTTGGACACTGGTTTATGAGTGCAGAGTAATTTATGCTGAATAGCGCCCACGTGAGGGGCACATGGGGCGCTTGACGCTGAGCGCCGACCACTGAGTGCTAAGCACTCTTTATTAAGCGGCGCCCACGTGAGGGGCACATGAGGCGCTTGGCATTGAGTGCCAATCACTGAGTGCTAAGCACTCTTTATTGAGCAGCGCCCACGTGAGGTGCTTGGCGCTGATTTTTTTCTTTTTCTTCGTGTATTATGTTCTGAAGAGTTCAATTCTATGTTCTTCTCTATATCTTCGATCCCCAAGAACAAATTCATCCCTATGAGAATTAAATTATCATTTATGGGAGACTTGTCTCACGGATCTCAGATCCAGGGAAAGAACTATGTTCTTTTATGAGGGTTAAACCCTTAGATATGCAGATGAGATTATCTGATCTCTATTACTTTTATTTACCTTGAAGAAAGTTCTTCTTCTTTCTTCTCTCTTAAAACTTTTTTTTTGTTTGCTTTTCTTTTTGAACTTGAAGTTTATGTGGGGATTCCGCTGTACAAGAATTGAAGTCTTGAGGCCTTTATATAGTGGAGGCAATTTTGTTGATTTAGTTAAAGAAATCTCTCATTGAGAGGTTCTTAATTGATTTGGGGATTTTATCCACTGTTGGATCTTTTGATCCAAGGACTTCTGTTTTACAGAAGATATTTTTCTTGTTTTTAAAAAGATTGGGAAAATATTTTCCCATACAGAGCTTACTCTGTAACTTGGTGATTTTTATCCACCATCGGATTTTTAATCCAACGGTGCTCTATTTTACAGAGGGTAATCTTTCTCATTTAGAAAGATTTTTAGGAAATATTTCCTCAACAGAATTCAATTTTGTATTTCGTCGTACATGTTTCGTCCAGGAACAAGCCGCCCAAGGTGGCTCTCTTCGACGGGAAGTCCGACTCAAAGGACCATTTGGATGCATTTACGGTGGGCATGAGCTTCCAGGATAACTCCGACGCTACCCAATGCCAAGCATTTCCCGCCACCCTCATCTGGGCTAGACGGGACTGGATCCGAGGACTCACGCCACGCTCTATCTCTACCTTTGATGAGCCGGCCGTCCAGTTCCTCGGACACTTCGTCGGAAACAGACGACAGAAGCGAATTTTTGATTACCTCTTCACCATAAAGAGAGGGGACAAGGAATCCTTTAAAGGATACGTCACTCGCTTCTACAACGCCCTTCTCGAGGTTCCCGAGCACCGGGACGAAACTGTCATTACCACCCTAAGGTCGGAACTTGGGCACAAAGAGTGGCTCCACTGTTTTGCATTAGCGCAACTTAAGACCATGGCCGAGGTAAAAGCTTGGATCGAACGAAAGATCCAACTCGAGTCTGAGGCGAATGCCAACATGCCACGGAGCGACCAAGCCGACCAAAAGAAGAGGGGCAGAGAAGAGAAGAAGAAGGTTGACCGGCCAAAACCGTACTCCCCAAAGTTCCAGAGTATACTCTTCTCAACATCTCCCAGACAGAGCTGTTAGAGGAGGTGAAGAGCGAGCAATTCTTCAAGCTCCCGCCGGTCACCCATAGAGCGGCCAAACGTACCCGTGGCCCATACTGCACCTTCCATAGGTCGCAGGGTCACCCAACCGAGAACTGTAAACAACTCCGCGATTACATTGAGGAGTTGATACGTTATGGCCACCTGATGAAATACCTACGGGATAAGCGACAGGAGGACAGGGAGCGTGAGAACCAACCCCCTCCCGGCGAATTAACGATCGGCCAAATCATGGTCGTCTCCTCGGGGCCTGCTCATGGAGCCGGTGAAACTCATCGCCTCCTACTCGTCGAGGGAACAAGCGACCCGTCTAAGAAGAAGTGCAGGACCGCTGAGCCCATCATCTTCACTGATGAGGACCTCCACGGTATATCCGTGCCTCACAACGATCCTTTCGTGATTACGGCATGGGTCCACTGTTACGAGGTCCAGAGGATACCGGTAGATTCCTGGAGTTCGGTAGATATCTTCTTCTATGACTGCTTCCAGCGTATGGGGCTGGGGCTGTCCGACCTACGGCCAACCTCCTACGTCTTATCGGGGTTTACCAACCACTCCATCACTGTCGAGGGAGTGGTCACCCTCCTTCTCAACATTGGGAAAGTTGGCTATACGAGGACCGTACCGGTGGAATTCATCCTCGCTAGGATTCCCTCATTCTACAACATCCTCCTGGGATGCCCGACGTTAAACGCCCTTCGGGCTCGGATCTCGGCCTACCACCTCGCGATCAAATTTCCATTAGATCAAGGGGGATAGGCCGGGTCTATGGGAACCAGCGAATCGCCAAGATTTGCTTCACTACGACATCAACAACCGGTAAACATAATGACGACCTTGAAGACGCAAATGTTTTCCAGGGGTCCTTGGACACCCGCGACGAACAGAAAGAAATCCGAGGAGCCCCGGTAGAGGCGCTAACAGAAATTCCCCTGGTCAAGGGGAATGAGGGACGAACCATCCAGATAGGATCCCTTTTGACAGGAACCCAGCGCGACGACATGATCCACTTTCTCCAAGGGAACTCGGACGTATTCGCCTGGGCGCCTGCTGACATGCCCAGGATCGACCCTAAAGTAATCTCACACAAGCTTGGGGTCGACCCTAAGGCCCGACCCGTCAGACAAAAGAAGCGTAGTTTCACGCCGATCAAGCAAAAGGCGATCGAGGATGAGGCCGATAGATTGCTCGCAGCCAACTTCATTCAAAACGTCGGCTACTCGGACTGGCTGGCGAATGTAGTCATGGTTAAAAAGGCGAGCGGGAAGTGGCGCATGTGCGTCGACTTCACAGACCTGAACAAGCCCTGCCCGAAAGACAACTATCCCCTCCTTCGAACAAACCAACTGGTGGACAGCTCGGCAGGCCACGAATTGCTCAGCTTCATAGAAGCTTTCTCTGGCTAAAACCAGATCCGTATGGACCCGACAGAGATGGAGTACTATTTGAAGCTCGGGTTCAAAGCGTCGAACAATGCCGCGGAATACGAGGCCTTGTTGGCCGGGTTATGAATAGCTTCCGGGGTAGGGCTGAAGACGATCTGGATTCGCAGCGACTCCGTCCTAGTCGTCAGCCAAGTGACCGGGAGCTTCGAGGCCCGAGAACCACTCATGGTGAATTACTTGGCCGAGGTGAAAAGACTATGAAAAGTTTTTGACGAAGTCCAAGCGGAACAGATACCCCGGTACCAGAACGCCCAAGCCGACGCCTTGAGCAAACTTGCATCTTTCTATACTTCCAATAATAAGAGGAATATTCTTTTCGAAGTCTTGCCACGGCCCAGCATGGAGGACAGAGAGGTGACGCTCCATGTATACATTGCTCAAGAAGAAGGCCAGGATTGGAGGAAGCCCCTCGTGGAGTTTCTGAAGGATGTCATACTTCCGGAAGACCTAGGGAAAGCACGCCGCCTTCGAGCCAAAGCCCTCCACTTCATCTTGAGTAATGGGAACCTTTACAAAAAGTCATACATGCAGCCTCTGCTCCGGTACGTCGACCTTCACGAAGCCGACTATGTCCTGCGTGAGATACACGAAGAGGTTGGAGGAGCGCATCAAGGGGCCCGTACCTTGGTCCAGAAGACGCTGCTCCAAGGATATTATTAGCCGACGATACACCTAGACACTCAGAAGCTCGTCAGAACATGCAAGAGCTGCCAATTCCACGGCAGCATACCCCGTCTTCCGGCCACCGAGCTAACGGCCCTCACCTCCCCTTGGCCGTTTGCCCAGTGGGGAATGGAAATGGTGGGCCAACTCCCCACTGGCATGGGCAGGCACAGGTACATCCTCGTCGCGGTAGACTATTTCATAAAATGGATTGAGGCCGTCCCCATCAGAAAACCGGACACCGCCACTACCATAAAGTTCCTGCAGAACAACGTAATCTCTCGATTCGGGATCCCAAGGTGCATCATTACTGACCACGAGACGAATTTCGAAAACGACAAAGTCAAAGAGTTCTGCAACGAATACCACATACTAATGAAGTTTTCCGCGGTCGCACGTCCTCAATTCAACGGACATGCCGAGGTTGCTAACCGAGACGTCATCCGAGGTCTTCAAGCTCGTTTGGAAGGAAGGCAGGGCAACTGGGTCGAGAAGCTACCGCGGGTACTATGGGCCTTACGCACATCGAAGAAAACGCCCACGAGAAAGACCCCCCTTCAACCTCTATTACGGTACCGAGGCAATGGTCCCAGTGGAGACAAGGCATTATGTATCCCCGGAGACATCCTCCAAATCGAATACATAAGCAATTGGAGGAGGGGTGACCGCCGAGGAAGAAGACGACCAAAGTGGTCCTCCACGCGTTCGATTACCGTTTGGTATGTCTCCTCGGTGCATTCCTAATCATACAGGTACACGTCGTCACGGGAGATGTTCTCTTTGATGGAATAAATAAATCCGGCCATTTTCAGAAACGCATGGCTAAAAGCAACCCACATGACTTCATTATTTATAGCCTCAACAGAATCCCTAAAGGCCGAAGTTTGCGCTTGCAGCAGCGCGAATCATGGGATCTTTTCAAAATTCTCAATACAGAGCCGCCACGTGGCGACCATGCCCTCAAGCGGTCAATGGAAGTTGGAACGACGCACACTACGGAGCGTCATGCCTTGCCCGTGCGTTTCTGCCATGTGTTGTCTGCGACGACCTCTCTCCCAGATTTTACGGGTCAGGGGAGACAGACCGACGCCCCATAAAGGCGAAAAGAGGCCATCGAGCAGCTTCCCTGCTCGGTCAATCCATGGCCGGGTAGATTCCTACCCAGCTTCGCCAAGGATCTAAAGCCCTCCTTACGAGGCCATCGAGCAGCTTCTCTGCTCGTTCAATCTCTGGCGGGTAGATTCCTACCCACCTGCGCCAAAGATCTAAAGCTTTCCTCACGAGGCCACCGAGCAGCTCCCTGCTCGGTCAATCCTTAGCGGGTAACTTCCTACCCACCTGTGCTAAGGATCGAAGCCCTCACCAAGAGGCCACCGAGCAACTTCCCAGCTCGGTCAATCCCTGGCGGGTAGATTCCTACCCACGTACGCCAAGGATTTAAAGCCCTCACCAAGAGGCCACCGAGTAGCTTCCCTGCTCGGTCCATCCTTAGCGAGTAACTTCCTACCCACCTACGCTAAGGGTCGAATCCCTCACCAAAAGGCCACCGAGCAGCTTCCCTGCTCGGTCCATCCTTAGCGGGCAACCTCTCACCCACCTATGCTAAGGATCAAAGCCCTCACCAAGAGGCTACTGAGCAGCTTTCCTGCTTGGTCCATCCTTAGCGGGTAACCTCTTACCCATCTATGCTGAGGATCGAAGCCCTCACCAAGACGCGGTCGTCGGTCCGACGCTAAGGAATGGGCACATACCAACCTTCCTGCACTGAGGGACCTCCCGGCATATTCTAAGTGAACGACCGCCGCCTCGACTCTGGGGAAGGAGGGCACCGAACTTCCTGCACTTGGTGATTTATTGGCTTACACTCGATGCGCGATCATCATCTAAAAGGCCGGTCATCGACCTACGGCCTAACATTTGCATCGAGGAAAAGACCGATAAGCTCAAGTACTCACACAAGAAACACATTTCCATGCAGAGGAAAATAAACCCAGTTTTATTTATGATTATGAAAGTCTTTACAAGGTATTCTGGGCTCCTCGGCCTTACAAAAGGTGCCCAGAGGCTTACAAAATTTGAAATAAGTAAAGGGAAAAAGGCAGGAAAGATCAGGCCTTGGGACCGGAGAGGATTTTGCCCTGCTTGACACCAGCGTCGGGTACCGAAATGGCGACCTCTGGGTCGCTGCTTCAACCGGCAGCCTCTCCCCCGGCGGCACTCCCGGCAGCCTCTCCCCCGGCGGCACTCCCGGCAGTCTCCCCCTGCGGCGCATCCTCGGGGAGAGGGTAATGGAGCCGAAGCTCGCCGTCAGCAAACCCCGGCATCAACACCTTGACAACGTCGAGGGCCTGGTGCCAAACGATGGCCGAGGCGTTGGCTAGGTCGGTGTAAAACTGGTCCGACGCCTTATACCTCTCCATGGACTTCTTTGCCCAGAGATCGGAAAGTTTCACCGCTTCAAGCTTCGCCTAGGTGTCCCTCTTGCAGGCATCCCGTGACTTCTTCATCATGACGTTAAGCACCTTAGCCTCCTCTAACTTATCCTGGATGGCCTTGTCTGATTCACTTAGAAGTCGGACGGACTCCTTACACTTGGAGTTCGTCAACTCTTCAGTGGCCACCCGGGTTTCGAGGATGGCTATCCTCTCCCTTGCCTGGTGCATCTCCATACACAGGTCCTCCTCCCACGAGGACGATTCACCCGCCTTCCTCATGGCCGGGGCATTCTATTCGGACTCCATGTTGACGATGAGGGCGAGGAAAGTAGCAAAAGGGGGTTAAAAATGTTCGATCCGAGGAAAAATACTTGACAAAATCCTTAAGGAAAACAGATACCGACCTGGACCACCTCCTGGACGCTGGCGACAACTTGGGCCTTTAGGGTTTCCTGAGGAATTTTGCACCCAGCCAATCATTCCATGTCCAAAAGCAGGCTATCGATAATGGAAAGCCCCGAGGGCACCTCAAAACAGACGTCCCCCTCTTGCACGGGGATCCCGGAGGATGGAGAGCGAGAGACCGTCCTTTTATGCCTCTTGAGGGGGACCTCGGTGAGGCCGGCTTCATCCTCCACCCCCCTCGCCCGGGGCTCCGGTTCCCGAGCGTGCTTCCGGCTCTCCCTGCGGCTGACTTCTGGGGCTCGGGGCGCAGCGGAAGGCTTCGCCAGTGCAGTTGGCTTCGGGGCCGAGCTCGAACCAGGTTGGGACGAGCTAGCGCCACCGGTGTTCTTTCCTGTTATCGCGGCTATGGCGGCTAAGAATTTTGGTCGGTCCATTTGCTCTGCAGAAAGGAGAATATACAAAAAGAATTAGTGACGTTGAAAAGGACAAAGAAAATTCATCAAAGTCTAAATAGATCATCTAAGACGGCCCTAACTTACCCAGAAAGCGCGCAGGGCTGAGCTCAGCCCAGCTCAGGGCCTGCTCAGAAAGCATAACGTCGGCCCGCTGGATCGGCTCCTACATGGATACCGCCCTCGCCTCAGGTGAGGACGACTGCCTCGCCCTCGGGCAGTCGGCCATGTGCCACTGCGTTGGCACAATCCAATCCTCACCCTCGGGTGGCCCGATGAATATATACTTCTCCTTCCAGTCGTGAACGGAGGAAGGGAAGACTACTACCCTCGACCCGGCCATCCCACCCTTGCGTTTTTTGAAGGAAAAATACACCCAGCTCAGCTCATCCTTGCAAGTTCCGGGATGATTCTTATAACAAAGGAAGGAGACTATGATGGTCAAACTGGAAGGGATATTTTCAAGTTTCAACCGGACCAGGGACCCAAGGAAGAGTCTCCATGAGTTCGGCGCTAGCTGGTCCGGGACAAGTTAGAAACAACGAAGCACCCCGCATATTTCGGTTGAGAAGGGCAGACACATTCCTGTCCGGAAAGCTTCCAAGTATAGAGCAATTTTGTAAATCCCCAGTTTCCGTATATTTATTTTCTGTATTTTTCCAGATTTTTTCCTAGAATTTTTACACATTTTTTAATATTTATTTTATTTTATTTATTAAATTATTATCCAAACTCTAAAACAAATCTTAAATTCTAAACCCAACTCCTAATCTACCCGACCCGACCCGACCCGCTCACAGCCCACTTCTTCTTCTCCCCCGCCCACTTCGTTTTCCTGCCACTTCTCCAACGTCTTTCCCTACTCCTCGCGCCCACCTCCGCGACGACCGCGACGTTCACCAACTCCCCCGCGCCACGCTCTCTCCTCCAATGGCCTTACCCCAACGACTCCCCTCCTCTCGCGCCATTGTCGCGAGACCCGCTCCCTCGCGTTCCCGTTTCCCCCACGTCTCGACCGAGCTTCCCCTTTCTTTTCCCTCTCGATCCATCTTCCTCGTTCTCATTTTCTTGGCCTCCTCCAGCCCTTTCCTCAAAACACCCGCCTACTAATCCATCGACGATGAGCCCGATCTCCTCATCGTCGATGACCACCATGAACCCATCACCAGCCACACTTCCTCCATACCTTTCCTCACCTTCGACCGCCCCGGCCATCACCACTGCCTCACCCCCGTCGACTAACACACGCAAGACCCAAAACTCCAGCACCAACCTCTGAGTGCCGAGCTTCCTCGCACACGAGCACGATCGCCTCTGCTTCCACCATCGTCGGAGCTCCCCAACTCACCATCTCCGAGCTCCAAGCTCTGAGGATCTCCATCACCGAAGACCACCAGCAACTCCACCATCGTCGGAGCCATCCCTCTCCTCCACTGTGACTAAAACCCGCCCTCTACATACCACTCCGTCTCCGACAAGCCGAGCTCTCTGCAACCGCAGCACCCGAACGCCTCACCGGAGTCACTGCGCACCCACTGCCCGTGGCCGCCTCCATGCCAGTGCCGAGCCCAAGTACCCCCCGAGCAAGCCGAGTCGCGTGTGTATCATGCCGTGATCATGCCCGTGTCGTGCCGCCCTCTCAAGTCATGCCACCTTTTCCACAGACAAGAGAAAACCATATCTTGTTATTCATGCTATTTTAATACCTAGGCTAGACAATAACGTAGATTATTTTGTTATATAGTAGCGTAAATATGTGGTTTTGACCAATTACTAAACACCGGCCTAGAGTTCGATGCAAACTATAAGCCAAAATATATTTTTGTGATGGTGGAAATTGCGATAGTTCGATTCCGTTACTGGTTGCGAATATCGTGTTATAATTTGGATGCAAAATATCGTGTGTATAGCTATGTAGAGTCGCCCCTAAAGGCGACACAAAATCTGAATCTTACCGCGCACACTACCTTATTAAAATCATTGTAAATAAAATACAGCTTGGAACGTAACGTTCTATGGCTCATATTGAATCCGACTCGAAACCATACATAGTTTGTTTCTCGACAATTTTAGATCACTGTAACGATACTTGGTTGCGAACGCGGCACTGTACTGCAGTCCGGGGCAGCGTTTCGTTTTGGATACCAAACTTTGAACACCTGTGCATCCCCGCTTTAGACTGAAATGCACGGAGCCCCATATGAATACATAGATAATTTAATTAGCTAACACCTGAATCTGGTCCCTTTCTGTTTCACCATCGTTTGATATTTAATTTTCATTTTAGCGTAGCGATGTGTTCTGCAGTTTCTGCAGTGACCTCTCTTACACCGCTACACTAAACAGGACATAACTTATAATACAGAAATTCTATTGATAATAAGTTTGATGCGTTGGAAACTTAACAGATAGAACTAGATTTTATTCAACTGGGTAAACACCTAAATCGGAACATAATCACTGGTAAAACGGCGTGAAGTTGGGCTTCCAGTTCTGAAACTGGAATTCCAGCAATCGATCGCTACCTTAAAATGATGATAATTCCTTAACCCGAATTCCGATTGACACGAAATTAATTTTACTGTTTAGATGATCAAGTGTACTTCGTACTTATTTTATATTATTTTGGTCGATTCTATGCTTGTGATTTATTGTAAATTTTGCAATTTATATGGCATTGGTCGTTATAAAATAGTGAATATCTGTTCAGTGCATTTCTGCCTATTTTTGTGCTTGCTTTATACCTGCTGCATAGTGATCATTCACATTGAGACCTAGCGAGTGTTTTGTATTGTCGATATATTAGTGTTAGTGATTGGGTTGTGGCAAATACGGCAGTGATATTGATAAGTGGAAAAGTGATTGAAAGTGACAGCGATACGTATTTGTTCACAACCTATTTAATACCTGAATGCATACTATAACCTGGGGAATGGGAAAATCAAGGTGACTATTCATATTCAGTTGATGTTTATTATACTCATGTTCTGCATTCTGTTGCACTTCTCATGTTTAATAACATTACACGCCCTTTGTATAATTATTGCTATATGTGTCGCCCTGACGATCTGAGTGTGCATGCTCAGAGGGCGAAGTGGACCCAGCCCAGGAGCAGGACCTGCCATTTGAGATCGCGGAGATCTAGACTGCATTATCAGCGCCATTTCTTTTGCTTTCAGCACTTTGTATTTCATTGGTTAGTTTTTATTCTGCAAAATAATGTATTTCGAACTGTTTTATTGCAATGTAATAAAGTTGTGAACTGTGATTTTCCTTTACTCTAGTACTGTTTACTGACTACCATGTAATGCTAGAAACCGAAGTGTGACTACGGCGGGATTATTCTCTGACCGTAGGAGCATGGCTGGCCTAGTCACCCCTCGTATTTCATATTTTTGGGAAGCGGGGCATGACAAATCTCTTTGCTCTGCACCTGATCCGCTCATTCTCCCTCCCTAACTAAACGGAGCGAGTAGTTGGAGGGGATATGGAAACGAGCCCGAATCTCGGCAAGCTCGTCCACATCCCTCAAGACGGAGGGCGCATCGCGGGCGTTCCTGATGCGCACCTTAGGGGCCCTTGCCGTCGCTTGGAGACGAGCGACGCTGGTGGCCCTGACTCTCGAATGCGACCCAGACACATAGGACGAAGAAGAACACGGACCCTCTTGGCTATCTAAAGCCGAAGAAGAGGAAGATCTCCCGGACTCGGCTCCAACAACTGGAACCTCACTAGGAGGGTCAAACTGAAAGGGATATTTTCAAGTTTCAACCGGACCAGAGACCCGAGAAAGAGTCTCCATGAGTTCGGCGCGAGCTGGCCCGGGGCAAGTTGGAAACAACGATGCTCCCGGCATATTTCGGTTGAGAAGGGTAGACGCATTCCTGATCGAAAAGCTTCCAAGTACAAAGCAATTTCCTTGCCCTGCACCTAATCCGTCCGTTCTCCCTCCTTAGCTAAACGGAGCGAGTAGTTGGAGGGGATATGGAAACGAGCCCGAATCTCGGCAAGCTCGCCCACATCCCTCAAGACGGAGGGCGCATCACGTGCGTTCCCGATGTGCACCTTAGGGGCCCTTGTCGTCGCCTGGCGACAAGAGACGCGGGTGGCCCTGACTCTCGGATGCGATCCAGACACAGAGGAAGAAGAAGAAGACGGACCCTCTTGGCTATCTGAAGCCGAAGAAAAGAAAGATCCTCCGGACTCGGCTCCAACAACTGGAACCTTATCGTCCGACTCTACCCTAACTACTCTATAGGCTCTTCAGATGAAGACATCTAACCTGATTCAAAATAAGATGTTGGCCGAGGAAAAGGCATGGACGATCCGATTAAAAGGTAGGAGCGCCGGGCAATCTTCGGCAACAAAGGGAAATTATGAAGGAAGTGCTGGCCCTATGGGGGGTCCTCTCCTATTTATACCCTCCAGGAAAGGTATCCAACGGTCCAGATTAATTTCCGCCAAAACGAAGATTCGCGCCCGCCGGCCATCAAGTCTCCACGTGTCGAACGACCATTGAGGACGACTTTTCGATCGCAGGCGACAGTGGCAGGCTGTCGCGCCCGCCAACCCGCTACCGACTCGTGGCCTGCACCTTAACGGACATACAAGCGAATGACGTCCTCTTTTTAATGTACGATCCTTTCCCCTGAACCGCTGACGTCACTAGAGATACACGCAGAGACCCAAGCGCCCGAGATATGCCACGCGGGCTCGTAAATCCAAACGACGCAACTGCCCTTCACTAATTCGCCCCGGAGATCCACGCCGGGCAACAGTGTACGCCCAGAAAACAGATCAGACCACTCTCGACCCGACCCATAAATAAGTCGGGACGAGAGTGGGGGGCTAATGATGATATTCATAAGTGGGTATTCCCCAGATCATGACACGTGGTAGATGACGTGTCCTGAGGCTCACGGGATATGAGCAAGCAGGATACATTGAAGGCATTCCCCGGTCCTTCGTCCTGAGGACTGACCCGACCTTCGATGGCCTCCTACATGCTGGACTTCCTCATCCCTCCCAGCTCGCCTCCGAGCTATCATAGAACCGAGCTTACTCGGCCTCTTACTCGCCTCCGAGCCTCCCGCCGAGCTAAGCCTTCCAGGTTCTGCCGAGCAACTAAGGACGTAGAGCCCAAGCGCCTCCACGTATCTCACCAGAAGCGAGATATCCGCCACCCAACATTCCTCGTTCCACGCCGCCATATCCCCCCATTAACGAGCGTATCTCATCATTAATGGGGGGGATCCCGTCATTCACGCAGGCGTAAGGCCAGGGGTGTAACCGACGACGAAGATCTCGCGCTATCTCGCTCCAAGCGACGACTATAAAAAATCCTCTCTCAGACGATTCAGGTAGGTCAATTTCAATCCAACAAGCCGCTACTCTGCTCAATTTTCTCGGCTAATTTGATCGTCGGAGGGTCCACGGTGATACAACCACCCCGGGACTTCCTTGCAGGTAGCTCGGCTCCACCCCTAAAATCAACTCATTGATCCACACGGTCAAGATGACAAGCATCAACGTCAATCTCAACCTTTCATCAGCGCTCGCAACAGATCGACGGAGGACAACATCTGAAGGAGATCCAGGCCTCCATCAGTTCGGCTGCTTCAACCTAAATGTTTGCAATATTTTAACATGCATTCTGTTTTTGGGAAAACATGGTCGAAAGCTGGAAAAGATGGCAGTGGGGGAAAAAATCCAATTACATTGTTATTAGGTCTTATTCCACTAAACTACCAGAAACTATACCCGTTTTTTTTTTTTTGGTTAAACCACCTAAAACTTTGTAAGTTGCAGAAACTACCAAAAAATTCCATAGTAATTGCAACCGTTTTCTTAATGAACTATACTTGTATTTAAAGAAACAGATATAACAGCATCTACGATATTTCTAAAACAATGTAATGGTAGTTAACTGAAAAATAGGTAGTGTTGATATGTTGGTTATGGCAAATGACAAACCCCTTTCTAGTCCCAAGTTTTATTGACCATGAACTTGACTTTAATAGAATTAACATTAGATTGAAAACCGATCATTAAACTTCATCAAATCTTTCACGGAGAATTAAGAGCCAACTCTATTTTGACTGGAAAGGCTTGGAACTTGAATGAATTCATCTACACCACTCCTTAGGGGAGAGTGGAAGAAGGGAAGGGATTTATGAACGAAAAGAAAGATCCCATTACTTTGAAAGAATTGACTGAGAAGCCTAAATTATGAGGTGCGAAACTTTAAAACAATTGCAGGAAACATCCATTATTTTTGCCTGATTAACAGGAAACCACATGAGTTTAGAATTATGCACTTTTCCCCTAATTTAAAGAGTGTTACCTTTATTGTTTCCCGGAAACACCCCTCACTAGAAAAATTAACTACCAATAGTTAAAGTTAATGAAATAATGGCAGAAGAAAGATAGAAGTTCAGGGGGTTTTTGGCAATGATTAACAGATCTTAACTTCGTATAGGATCGGAGAGGTAAAAATTGCCCGGTTTCAAAACTAGGGACGGTTCAACAATTCAGCGAAATTGGAGAGGTTAAATTGTTGTTAGTGTATGATTAACCTCCGGATTTGAAATCACAGTTTATATACGTACCTGATGGCAGCCACAAATACATAATAATCTACATCAACACGCAGGACACTTACCGACAACATGGTGATCGGAGTCTCCAAGGGATTCAAGAAACACCTCCAACTAGTCGGCGTCGGGTAATGATCGAAGGCCGGGACTTGGTTTCGAGCCTCGGGTTTCTCACCCGGTTCGAATGGCGATCCCCAACGGGCTCCAAGTGAAGGTCGAAGAGAACACAGGGATCGCAGTGAGCGGTTATGACAAATGCTCCATTGGCGAGTTTGCGGCCGCAATAAGGAAATGGAGGCCTCCTGAGCCTTATAAGGGGAAGGGGGTCAGGTATGCTCATGAGGTTGTTACAAGGAAGGAAGGGAAAGCTGGGAAAAAGAAATAGGAATTGTCTTTTTGTATAATTTTTGTGTTGTTTCCAAACATTTGATGTAATTTTACTTGAAATTGTACTCGGGTTGTAACATTTAATCTGCAAATTGATCTCCACGTGTGAAGATGCATTGCTTGCAAATTTGAAGTTGAAGGAATGCAAAGAGATTTGTTGAAAATTTGGTCTTCTTGCCATGTGAATGAGCTTGTGAACTTGAAGTGTTGTAGCTTTCTATCATCATCATCATCATTTACTATTGGTTAAAAGTACATAAATTCATAATTGGAAGCAAACATGCACAAATTATTCAAACAACTGAACACACAAGTATAACTCAATAATGACACCAAATCCAATACATAAACTACCCACTCAAACCACTTAAAAAGAACTCCGCAAAAGTATCCATTTGGATCGGGTTCGGTGTTATGCTCATTTGAACCGTACCTGCTTCTTTCCCTTCCACTAAAAGCAAACACTCCATCAAAGTTCAGTGACACAAATTCGTATCGGTTGGGTTTACCCCACCCGCAACCGGTTTGATAAACCCGAAATCTTGGCGATGCAGCCACAATCACTAGTTTATTCAATAGCATAGTTTTGAAATGAACAATCCAATCCTCACAAAAGGGTCCTCAGAAACTTCATTGATCCTCTTCCGAATCGCTTTGCATGTCCGTTCGGGACCGTCTTTTCCAATAAGCTCAGCGACCTGCATTTGTACTAGAACTCCATGGACACAATTCCCAATATAATCCTCATGAACCGGTGGACTGAGTCGGGTTCGACAGTCCATTGCCATACAAAAGACGGTATTTTCGTTTGGGTCGAAGGATTTGGTTCGAGCAATGCAGGCCCATATGTGAGCAGAAATGGCTGCAAAGGTTGAGGGTGGTTGGAATGGGGAATTGCGTCTTTGTGTTGCGTAACACGCTGCTTTAGGTATTGAATTGATGGTGCGTCGAGTAAGAAAGTTCGTTGATTTAGTTGAACACACACTTCTTCCATGGATGCGGGAACGTAACCTTTTGTCCATGGAAAAATTGGAAACACGGACTTTACTCAAAGATTTAGATTCACTTCAGCGAATAACTTTTGTGCAACTCGAGTGGAATTCACACTCCTCTTCAAATAATTCGGGTTGGCTATCAAATTTTGTTAGAAAAAAGAATTTATGATGGAGTTTCCAAATTTCTAATAAAAATTTATGGTTTAATCATAAAAGTGCGTATAATTTTATTTTTTTTTTGAATTTCCGCATTTACACTAGCACTTTATAAGAAGATTTCATGCTAAGGAATAAAGAAAGAGAAAAAAAAATCACATTTTTTGGGGTTTTTTTTAGAACCATGTACATTTTACTCATCATCCAAATTCAGTGAAAATATGAGTAATTAATTTATTGAAAAGGATCCGGTTTGGAAATTAGAAAGCAAAATCAAATTATTTGTTTAACATCTTACACTGGGAAGATATGGTGATAAACTCCGAAAAAACTTTCGAGTGATTTCCTCTCCTCTTGGATGTTTGATCACTGCTCGATCATACAGCCGAGTGTGACAATGCTTGATCGGTTGTTCGATACCGTCCATCTTAGACTTGCATGGATGACTCCATGCTTCGATGAATTGAGTGTGACCTTTTCCATCAACGACTGCATGATGGACAGTATATCCGATCACCACTCCACCAGCGAATAACTTTTGAGAACCATGTACATTTTGGAATGGACTTGTAAATATTGACCATCGAATCAAATACGGTGCCACAAGTATATTTGGTGAAGTAAAATGAGATCAATGGGTAATAGCTCAGTTGGTATGGCACTTTCCTTTTTGGGAGAATGCGGAAGTTCGATCTCAATATGGAAAGTGGCCATAATTTAATGCTTTTAGGGCAAATTCGTGAGTCCCCTAAGTATGTGTGTGAAAAACTCTAGACTATTTATAAATTTGTGGATCCCCTGACCATAATTTAACACTTTTAGATTTGATGTCGTAGCCGTTGAAAGCAAAAAGTACATCCAACGGATGTTATTCAGGTTCGTGAATTTAAAAACACGAACCCGCCCTAACAGATCCGTACTCCATCTCCCTCTCCCTATATATATATATATATATATATATATATATATATATATATATTGTCACGACCCAAATTTAGGCACATGACCGGCACTTAAACCACGTAACGTCAACATGCGTAACGCAATTTAAGTAAACCGAAAATCCAGAAATCTAAACCATTAAAGAAGTAATTGATAAAAATATTATTAAAAACATTTGGAAATCTCAAGTAAAAATCTTAAACCTTAAGCTTATTTACTTAAAAATTTCGGTAGCACCTCCTTTGTAAAAACTAGCCCTGAAACGAGTACAAATATAGTATAAAAATAAAGCATCCCCAAACGGGAGCAAATCACGCTCAAAAGCAGCAACAACCACCACAAGCATATATACGACGCCGTAGCGAAGAAATAGACAATATAAATGGAAAACAGCGTAAAGAGATAAAACTACATAATAAAGGCTGGCTCACACGAGCTCGACACCCAGAGTCACAAAATATACAATATCGTTCTCACAACTCGTCTCTAAGTCAATATATGAAAGTGGTAGATGGAGAGTACTAGATACAATAAGAGATACAACGGATATAATCGGATAACCGCCACCCACCTACAGCAAAAAGGCTCACAGCCAACCGTAACGGTATCCGCTAAAAAAGATACAATAAGAAACTCTGCCGCGACTACTCTGAGGGTCAAGCCTGCAAAACACTCTGGCTTAACGGGGGTGAGTTGCCAACTCGTGAATAGTAAGTAACATCATACAGATAATCGCAGGTATGCACGAACAGCAATAATCTAAAGCATGCGATCTGATAGCATATGTATGTCAATATGGATATGCAGCGAATCATGATCAAGGTACTCTATCAGGGTACTACAACTATATGAAACAATGCATATCAAATAACTACTGAGTATGGGATAAAAAATATCACCATCAATGAATCATCATCGTGGAAAAACCCGATGTCCATCAACGACACCCTAAATCTCAATACCTCAGGCGCCGTCACTCTGATCGGCCCTCATATCTGTAAATTTCATGAAACCTCAGTGCCCAACATCGACAATCGAAATATCATGAAATACTCGTGTCCAACATCGACACGTAAATCCACATAACTCAGACTCCGTCAGTCCGGATCGGTCCATATCCATCTCACGACTCCAGTCGGTATCCTCCGAATAACCGCCGGGTCCAAACTTTCACCGGTAGGTAGTGCTTCCCTGCCAGGCTCACCGCTTAACTATACAAGTCTTCTTTTCGCTAGGTACCTCACGAGTCCACCACGTACCGGCAGATGGTGCCCACCTGTAACGCTTCGAAAATCGTTTCGGCAGTTTTTCGGTAATCGGCAAAATTAACAGTCTTTTCCGTAAAAATTCAAAATAGATATTTTTCATTATATAATTATATAAAATTTAGATAAGATATTACTATAAATTGTTCACTAAAATGTCACTTAAAAATTTCTAGTTAATTAAAAAAAAATTCTTATTTAATAATTTTTTTATATTATTTTAAGCTTTTAAAAATACATTTAATTAGTGAAAAATACAAATTTAATTGGGTAAATTACATAATTAGGAACCATTATAAACTAAAATTTAGTGTAACAAAAATTTTAGCAAACCATTTCATATTTGGTTGTTTATGGTAAAAGGGGTTGGAAAAATGAAAAGAAAAAGGGTTTTTTTTGAAAAGTTTTGATGTAACATGCATTAATTGATCTTAGATGATATTTTTTTGTGGAAATTTCTACACATTCCCTCATTCTCCTCTCCCCTAAGCTTCAGGCCGAGCCTCCCCTTCCAGCAACAGCCCCATTTCCCAACCTTCTTGCATCAAAATTCTTGCAAAAATCCTCTGAAATCCATAAAAAATTCACATTTTTCCTTCACAAATTCAAATCAAACCATAAGCCATCCCTTCTCTAACCCTAGTTGGTCTAAAACATGGAGAAAGGAGGTGTCTTGGAGGCTAGTGCAAGCTAGGAATCAACACTTGTAAGGTATAATTCTAATCTAGTGTTTAATTGTAGTTTAAAATTTGCTAGATTTAGTAGTTTAAGTGTGAAATTTGGTTTAATTTGTTTGCTCATGATTTTCAAGAGAGGTGTTCATTTTCTAATTAGGGTTTGATGTAGGATAAGTGTGTTTAAGTTAGTGTGGTGCCTATCTAGTTGGTTAGATTGGTTGTTTGTGCGATGTAGCGATCGCTATATCGTTAAATCGCGATACTTGCATCGAAATTTCTATGTCATTGCTTACTAGATTTTCCTAAAAATTAGGAGGTGATCTAATTACGATATATTGGCGATACAATTATCATCTCATATGACTATTAGTGTGTGCGAATGCGGGATCTTGTCTAGTCGGGTTTTAGTTTTGGCGGTTGCCCCGAAATGACGACTTTAGTTAAAGTTTTAACGATTTTCGTGTGTTTTCCGCGCACCAAGTGCACGTTGTGATTAATTCAAGAGCGTCGATCTTTTTATATTGTGACTTGCGTCGTTTTAGGAATATGTAATCTTATATTGTGTGTCATGCAATTCTAGGATCGGTCGCGGAAATATCGGACGCGGCGCGCAAGGGCAAAGCGGTGATTAGATCGGATTAGCGAGGCATTCAAGTGAGTAGATATATTCATCTATGGGGGAATCGTTTGGATGACGCGAGGCGCCCCCTAGTTAGGATTACTTTATTTCTTGCAACATATGCATTGTTACTTAGCTAACCCCCACATTCACATTACATACCTTTATAGCTATTCGTTTGCTAGAATTGCATAGATATCCATATACACATGTGTGATATCACTTCGTAGGACATGTACACCATTACCATTTGCTCCTGTTGCACGCGCACTGTTCATGTGACACACACGCCTTTGGTAATTGTCATGCCACGAGCACTGTAGAACCTGTTTAGTTTAGTATCACCACTTGCATTATACACGATATATAAAATCGCATAGCATGTACATATCTCGTATCATCATCATACTTACATAGATTTCTAGCCACAAAACACATCGCATACCTTGATATCATAGACATTTATCATATACAACATGTTGGGTATTATGATTTTCTTGAGGATTTCAGTATTGCTGCGATTTCTGGATTTTGGGGAAAACCGCAATAATTTAACAAAAGTTTATTATTATCATTTTTATAAAAAAAAACAAAGTTGCGGTTTTCTCGTGATGTATGTGTCTTCCACCATGAGTTTTCATGTTTTCTGTCGGATTTCGAGACCCGATTCGAGGAGTGGATGAACCATCTCGGGTATATGGTGGGTCCGGTATGGTACCCCGGGGAAAGAAGATCGAGTTGTAGACGATGAGCCTGGCAGGGGAAGACTACCTACCGGTGATGTCTGGCGCGGCGGATATCCGGAGGATACCGACCATTGTCGTGAGATTTGATGATATGGGCCGATCCGGACTGACGGAGCCCGATGTATTGTAACACCCGAGCCCAATGCTACTAATTTCAGTTACCGTTTGAACGTAGCGTGGCACTCATTTCATTTATCTTGCTTGATTGTTACTTACTGTAAATTTTACCCGGCAAATTCATTTCCGCATATAACAATTTTTGGAATCTAAAATAAAATTAAAAATATCCATCCTGGCCTACTTGACACCCCTAACCTTGTTGTAGCGTCCGTGCATCGTGTTCTCGTCCCGTTTAGTGAAACGGGCGAGTTTGGACGGCTACGCGCACGTACGTGTGTCCGTTTTGGGGGTATGCTTTTTTATCATAAAATACTTCATTTTCACTTTTGGATCCCGCTTAAAATTTTATTATTTCAATTTCAAAATTTTGGACCCGACCCGGACGCGATTTGGAAATGTTTTATTTTGCGCCAAAATCCCAAATTTTAATATTTTAAAACCATCGTATATTTATTTTTTTAACTGCCTCAAATATTTCATAACCTTACAATATTCTTTTATTTCTAAAAATCTTTCACAAATTTTCCTTTCAAACCAATCAGCCTCCTTCTTTTGTAATCGTGGGCCCCACCCTCTCTCCTCTCTCTCCCCGGTCTCTCTCTCTCTCCTCTCTCTTCTCTCTCTCCCCATATCTCTCTCTCTCCTATATACATCTCCCTCCTCTTTATCTTTTAAAACGCTGGAACTCTTCGTCGCAACCCTACCGCCGCCTCACCCCCTTCGCCGCTGCAGCACCAACACCGACGACACCCTCCTCGCCTCCTCTCCCTCGACCGATCCACCGCACCTCCCTCCTCCTTCTCCCTTCTTCCTGTGCACTCTGCACCAGCGCCGTGGCCACCAGCACCACCTGCACACCGTCGCACTGCCGTGAGTCGCCGCCGGTGACCCCGTCCCCGTGTCCCCGTCCCCGTGTCCCCGGCCCTCACGCACACCCCTCGGTGAGCTAGCTTCCCCTCCTCTCTTCCTTTCTCCTTCATTTTCTGTTAATATGTTTCTTGATCGGCAGATTTCTTCTGCCGTCGTCGTAGGCCACCGCCGGAGCTCCGTCGACGTGGTCGACCGTCACCACCCGTCCCACAGATCCTCGTGAGCATCCCTTCTCCATCCCCCTTCCCTTCTTCTTTATTTTCTTTTCTTTTCTTGTTGCAATCTTGATCGATTCGCTGTTTTTGATCTCGCCGGAATCCGGCCGTGCCGGCGACGTGTCCCGACGTTCCAGGTGGTGCCCCGACCCGTGTGGTTCCACTGTTCGTCGTTTGGGTTCTTTCCGTGAACCGTGCGCCCGTCGCGAGTTTTCCCCGCCGACGTTTTTACGTTCCGTTTTCCCGATTCGCGACCCGTCGAGGCAAGTACCCCTTGCTACATGCTAAACATTATTTACTTATAATTAATGACACCATAAAACCTGCAATTTAACTTTGGTATTATAATTTCCCATTTTTTCGTGTTCAAGATTGTTATATATCATTTATCTTTCAAACTTGGAACCTACCTGTTGTAATTACTAATTTGGAACCTAATAATCACATTTACATGTTTTAATTACACTTTCACTGATGATGTAGCCTATGGCACATTTTCTACCGTTTTACTTCATTCGGACACTCGTATACATTTAACCTGCTTAAACTGTGATTTCATTCGTGGAATCTATATACACATATAACATTGCATCTATGAAGTCTTAAAATTGTTAACATGATTAAATGGCTATAATTGTCTTACTGCATTCTTATATTGTTGAAATTATCTCTGTGACACAATTGATAACTGTATTGCTAATTGAATGAATCTGCCTATTGCTTAATTCATTGCTTAGATCATGTTGTTAACCATGCTTGATTATATAGCTGAGTATGAGCACACCCATGATATTATTTATATCTTGATCTGAATTGCTACATACATATTGATAGACCCGACATGGTACCGTATACTGCTTGACTTGACCTGATGTACCATGACCTGACCCGTTACCTGATCTTGTGTCTAATGCCAACAAACCTAACATGTAGTCCTCATGGACCGTTCCTGTTGTCTATCCAGACAAACCTGTTTACCTGATCCTGTGTTGGCATTAGTTTCTTGACTACGGGATACCTGACTTGACATACACATATAACTTGGGGGTATGGGGAAACCAAAGGTGAAACCTGACTTGTAACTCAACAGTTCACTACCTGTTCTGAGTGTACACATTCCTGTTTGGTGCCTAGCGGCTTGTCTCAGTTTCAGCCGAGAATATTGTGGCCGTGGTCCCGGGTATGTACGGGATACTATTGAGTGTACACATTCCTGTTTGGTGCCTAGCGGCATGTCTCGGTTTCAGCCCGAGAATATTGAGGCCGTGGTCCCGGGTATGTACGGGATACTATTGAGTTACATCGATGATTCATCAATTTGGTTTCAAAGACTTTAGAACAGAGAACCTGATAGAACAGTCCAGTTTACTCACTGCACACTACCCTGCACTACTCTGATTCATATTATTGTTACCCTTGCTTTATTCATCTTTATATTCGCATTGCATGTTTATTATGTTATTACTTGATGACTTGACGCGCTGACGTCTGGGTTTTGCATGGCCCAGATTCTGTACCGCTGTCGCAGCCCGAGCAGGAGTACTTCAGCCGACAGGCTGAGCTGTGAGTGTCTGTAGTAGTTAGCTTTTCTTTCCTGCATTTTATTCCTGATGTGAGCCCGCATTATGGGAAATACATTCCAGTTATCTTGTATTGGATCTTTCGCTTCCGCATTTTTTTGATTCTTGACTCATGTTATATTGGATGTTGGACATGTTTTAGATAGTTTTATTTTGTTCTTGATATCTCTACAACCGTAATGTGACTGTGGATGGATACTTCCTATCCACAGGTAGCATGGTTGGCTATGTTACGTGCCCATTTTAGCGTACTCTGGGAAGCGGGGCGTGACATGTATTGAGACATTGATACAGTGAGACATTGAGACAGATATACTTCCATATTCGGTGTGCTGCTTGACACGGTTTTCAGATGATTTCATGATGATACTTAGCTATTGCTCAGATATTTTTTTTCTAAAGTAAAGAATGCAGAATTCATAGCATTTAAAACACTTAAAAATTTAGTATTGATATTGCATACATGTGCATGCATACTAGAGGTATTACATCACATCTGAACATACTTGTTGTGACGCATTTGCGTGCATTCTTACGATAGCCTTACTAGATGTTATATTCTACTCACGAGCTGGCAACTCATCCCCATTGTGCCACAGTGTCTTGCAGGTCGGATTCATCGGCCTTGTAGCGGCGGCTTATCTCATTATTGATTTCTTTTGCTCAGACTCGCGACATTGCTCGTAGGTGGGTTGCGAGGGCACTTTTATCTCTTTTTGTACTATTTTTGTATCTAGTATTCTCCATCTACCACTTCTTAATTGTATATGCGACCTAGTGATGAGACTGAGAGATTTGTGTATATGTGGTTTCTTTTGGGTCGAGCTCACTTGAGCCGACGTTGTGTTTTCTTATATTTTGCATTTCTTTATGCTCTTTTTCTCGATATTACATATATATATTGCGTGTGGTTGTTATCCGCCTTGGGTGAAGAGCTAGCTCCCGCATGGGGATGCCATTTTGTGATTACAGGTTTATATATCTTATTGTACCCATTTTGGAGGATAGTATTTACAGAGGAGACTCTGCCGAAATTTTCAGAAATTTTTGATGTTTTTAAAAGGGGTTCAATGCAACTAAATTGATTTCAAGTCGTTTTCATAAAAGCTTTCCTTCACTCTCTTTGGTTTTGGTTTAGATTTTCTGGGCTTTGGCTGACTTAGTTTACGTTACGCCTTTAGGCGTCTCGTAATCTAAGTGCCAGTTACATTCCGTACTTTCAGGTCATGACGAAGTTGGTATCAGAGTGTAGGTTTTACCTTTCTAAGTATAAGACGACCCTTGGTAGATGGAGTAGGTGACTTAAACAGAGTGGCGTAGCATGGGTATGTTCTTTGGCATACTTACGATATGGTACTCCACCTAAGTGACCTTAGGACATAATTGCTTGTATTTCTTTTCTTGATTCCCTGCGTTCATTGATTCAATTGCAATGTTCTTATCGCTCCTGTTTCTTATTCCAGCTTCGATACCGCCAAAGACTACGAGAGCTCAGCGGGCTGCCGCTAGGGATGAGATTCGAGCGGGCTCGTCTGAGGCGAGGATCGAGCGGTATGATACGCCTATTCCTTAGGGTCATATTGATCCGCCTTCTCCAGACCGTATTGCCATATTAGAGGCCGGCGTGCAGGAGTTGCGACAGATGATGGGATCTTTAGTTGAGTCCAGTAGGGCACAGAGATCCGAGGACGTTCCTTCCACCACACAGACCACGATAGTATCTGCTGCACAGATGGTCATTCTTGCTGCTACTGTGACTATCCCTGTTTCACTACAGGAGTTTATGAGATTGAGACCTCCAGCTTTTACCGGTACGGATGCGACAGAGGACCCACAGGCATTTCTTGATAGGATGGCTAGGATTTGCCGTTCGTTGAGGTGTTCGGATGATAGATGGGTGGAGTTCACGAGTTTTCGTCTGGAGGGCATTGCCCAGACGTGGTACGATTCAGTAGAGAGAGGCCGAGCTGCAGGTCTACCTTCTATGACGTGGGACGAGTTTACAGCTTCATATCTTGCCCGTTTTCTTCCGGAGAGTGTCCGAGATGCTCGAGCCCGTAGTTTTGAATCTTTGCGCAAGACTCCTGGGATGACAGTGTCAGAGTATGATATACAGTTTACCCAGCTGTCTCGATATGTTCCGTACCTAGTAGACACGGAAGAGAAGAGAATAAAGAGGTTTGTGCGAGGTCTTGACACGCAGCTATTCCTTGCCATCGGCACCCAGCACTTTGATACATACGCAGCCGTGATGGACGCAGCCTTACTTTTGGAGGAGCGTATTTCTGAGACTCCGGACGTTTCTGGGCAGAAGAGGATCCGTACTGATATGCCAGCTCAGCGGCAGATGGGTAGACACCGCGATAGATTATTTCCGGGAGATGGCGGCGGCAGAGGATTGAGACGAGGTCAGTTATTTGGTTCATATCCACAGACCCAGCAGTCGTCGCCAGGATGTTTTCGGTGTGGGAGTCAGTACCACCGTATCAGAGACTGTACCATGGGGCGCCAGGGCGTGGCGACAGTCCCGCAAGTGACCTTACCACCTTCACCACCTCCTCAGAGAGCTATACTTCCTACCCTTGATGACGCTCCACGCCAGCCAAATGCTCCTAGAGGTCGTGGGCATTGCGGTCCGGTTCAGCGAGGACGAGGCGACAGAGGCAGAGGCAGAGGACAGCCAGCTATTAGTGGTGGACAGGCCCGAGTGTTCGCGTTGACTCCTCAGGATGCACATGCATCCAATGCCGTCATGACAGGTACTCTGCCAGTATGTTCTTTTGATGCACGGGTATTATTTGATCCAGGCTCCACACATTCCTATGTATCCACGTACTTTGCACCGAGGTTGGGCCGAGAGTCTTCTCCGTTAGGTCAGCCGCTTGTCGTTATTACACCGGTAGGCGAGTCGTTTGTTGCTCGTTTTGTGTACCGATCATGTTCCGTTCGTATCGGGAAGAGAGATTCTTCAGTTGATTTGATTCTCCTCGATATGCTAGACTTTGACGTTCTTCTTGGTATGGACTGGCTAGCCACCTGTTATGCATCCGTGGACTGCCATGAGAAAGCAGTCAGATTCAGTTTTCCTGGTGAGCCGGTTCTTGTTATTCAGGGAGATCGTAGCTCTACCCTTCCCAGCTTGATTTTTTCTCTTCGCGCTGGTCAGCTCTTAAGGAAAGGGTGTCAGGGATTCTTAGCATATGTTTGTAATACTAGCTCCACAGAGGTTCTGTTGGACCAGGTCCCTATTGTGAGAGATTTCCCTGATGTATTCCCTGACGAGCTGCCTGGTCTGCCACCAGAGCGCGAGATTGAGTTCTGCATTGACTTGATCCCCGGCACGGGGCCTATCTCTATACCGCCTTATCGGATGGCCCCGGCGGAGCTGAGAGAGCTGAAGGATCGGTTACAGGACTTGTTGGACAAAGGGCTTATCCGACCGATTGTGTCACCTCGGGGTGCTCCCGTCCTGTTTGTTAAGAAGAAGGACGGCAGTATGCGCTTATGCATTGATTATCGTCAGCTGAACCGGGTTACTGTGCGGAACAGATATCCCCTACCCCGCATCGACAACTTATTCGATCAGCTCCAGGGTGCAGGGTTTTTCTCGAAGGTTGATTTACGGTCAGGTTATCACCAGTTGCGGGTTCGGAAGGAGGATATTCCGAAGACCGCTTTCCGTACTCGATATGGTCATTATGAGTTCTTGATGATGTCGTTCGGGCTCACCAATGCTCCGGCAGCATTTATGGACTTGATGAACCATGTATTCAGGCCGTATCTCGATCAGTTCATCATTGTGTTCATTGACAACGTCTTGGTTTATTCTCGGAGCCGGGAGGAGCATGAGCAGCACTTGCATATCACATTGCAGACTTTGAGGGAGCATCAGCTGTTCGCCAAATTTTCCAAGTGCGCATTCTGGTTAGACAGTGTCTACTTCTTGGGTCATGTGGTGACGAGAGATGGTATTTGTGTGGACCCGAAGAAGGTTGAGGCAGTGCAGCGTTGGCCCAGACCGGTATCAGTTACAGAGGTTCGCAGCTTTCTAGGTCTGGCCGGCTATTATCGACGTTTTGTCCAGGATTTCTCTCGTATTGCTGCACCGTTGACCGGGTTGACCCGGAAGGGGGGTCCCTTTTGATTGGACCCAGGCATGTGAGGATAGTTTCCAGCAGTTGAAGACTCGTCTGACTACTGCACCAGTGTTAGCATTGCCTTCAGGGTCAGGCGGTTTCGTGGTATATTGTGATGCTTCTCGAATGGGGCTGGGCTGTGTATTGATGCAGTACGATAGAGTTATCATGTATGCTTCTCGGCAGCTGAGGAAACACGAACAGAACTACCCCACTCATGATTTAGAGATGGCTGCAGTAGTATTTGCACTTAAGATCTGGAGACATTACCTATATGGCGAGTCGTGCCAGATATTCACTGACCACAAGAGTTTGAAGTATATCTTTCAGCAGCGAGATCTGAATCTGAGACAGCGCCGTTCGATGGAGTTGGTGAAAGATTATGACCGCGAGATTTTATACCATCCGGACAAGGCGAATGTGGTGGCAGATGCTTTGAGTAGGAGGCCCGGAGGTAGCCTATCTTGTTTGAGTGCAGTACAGATGCAGTCCATAGCGGATTGGCAGGTTTTATGTGACAGCAGAGTGCAGTTCGAGTTTACTCCTTCAGGGGGACAGCTGGCCCATTTTAGAGCACGCCCACAGTTACTTGACCGTATCCGCGAGGCACAGTCTGGCGATGCCCGTATTTTAGAGATTATCGAGCAAATTCGGCAAGGCAGAGTTTCTGAGTTCATGATTGATGATCAGGGGATACTTCGATTTGGGACTCGACTGTGTGTACCAGATTCTGAGGGATTGAGGCATGATATCCTTGAGGAGGCACATAGATCAGTATACAGTGTTCATCCAGGTTCCACCAAGATGTACCGTGATTTGAGAGAGGTTTACTGGTGGAACGGGATGAAGAAGGATGTTACAGACTTTGTGTCGAGATGCCTGACTTGCTAACAAGTCAAGGCCGAGCACCAGAGGCCAGCCGGCGAGTTAGAGCCTTTGCCCATCCCTGAGTGGAAGTGGGAACATGTCTCCATGGACTTCATTGTGGGTCTACCCAGGACCAGTCGAGGGTATGAATCAATTTGGGTGATTGTGGATCGACTGACGAAAGCGGCTCACTTCCTGCCAGTGAAGACCACTTTTGGATTTTCTCAGTACGCCCAGGTTTATATCGATGAGATTATGCGACTGCATGGCGTTCCGGCATGCATTGTGTCCGACCGGGGCACCCAGTTTACCAGCCGATTGTGGCAGAAACTTCAGGAAGCTTTGGGCACCCGATTGAGTTTTAGCACAGCCTTTCATCCGCAGACTGACGGTCAGTCGGAGCGTACTATTCAGACCCTTGAGGATGTGTTCAGAGCTTGTGTTTTAGATTTCGGTGGTAGTTGGGATCGTCATTTGCCCTTGATCGAGTTCTCCTACAATAATAACTTCCAGGAGACGATTCAGATGGCACCTTTCGAGGCTTTATATGGGAGGAGATATCGATCGCCTGTATGTTGGATAGAGCTCAGGGAGAGCAGTATTTTGGGGCCGCAGATCGTATAGGAGACGACCGAGAAGATACAGCTGATTCAGGACAGGATGAGAGCAGCACAGAGTAGGCAGAAATCATATGCTGACAGGCGCCGTCGCCGACTCGAGTTCGCCGTTGGCGATCATGTTTTCCTGAGGGTCTCTCCGATGAAGGGTGTGATGAGATTTGGGCGGAAAGGGAAGCTTAGTCCTAAATATGTTAGCCCCTTCGATATCCTAGAGCGTGTTGGTCCAGTCACTTATCGATTAGCTCTCCCTCTCAGCTTTCCCGATGTTCACCCCGTGTTCCATGTTTCGATGCTCCGCAAGTACCTTCATGATCCTTCTCATGCGATTCAGCACCAGACGATCCAGCTAGAGCGTGATCTTTCATTCACCGAGCAGCCGGTGGTCATTTTGGATCAGCAGGTGAAGAAATTGAGGTCGAAGGTTATACCGTCCGTCAAGGTCTTCTGGCGTGGCCCGAACAGTAAGGAGGTCACCTGGGAGACCGAGGTCGAGATGAGGAAGAGATATCCCCATCTTTTTGAAGGTACACGTAATTAGATTTTAAATTCGGGGACCGAATTTCTTTAAGGGGGAAAAATTGTAACGCTTCGAAAATCGTTTCGGCAGTTTTTCGTTAATCGGCAAAATTAGCAGTTTTTTCCGTAAAAAGTCAAAATAGGTATTTTTCATTATAGACCTAATTATACAAAATTTAGATAAGATATTACTATAAATTGGTCACTAAAATGTCACTTAAAAATTTCTAGTTAATTAAAAAAAATTCCTTATTTAATTATTTTTTTATATTATTTTAAGCTTTTAAAAATACATTTAATTAGTGAAAAATACAAATTTAATTGGGTAAATTACATAATTAGGAACCATTATAAACTAAAATTTAGTGTAACAAAAATTTTAGCAAACCATTTCATGTTTGGTTGTTTATGGTAAAAGGGGTTGGAAAAATGAAAAGAAAAAGGGTTTTTTTTGAAAAGTTTTGATGTAACATGCATTAATTGACCTTAGATGATATTTTTTTGTGGAAATTTCAACACATTCCCTCATTCTCCTCTCCCCTAAGCTTCAGGCTGAGCCTCCCCTTCCAGCAACAGCCCCATTTCCCCACCTTCTTGCATCAAAATTCTTGCAAAAATCCTCCGAAATCCATAAAAAATTCACATTTTTCCTTCACAAATTCAAACCAAACCATAAGCCATCCCTTCTCTAACCCTAGTTGGTCTAAAACATGGAGAAAGGAGGTGTCTTGGAGGCTAGTGCAAGCTAGGAATCAACACTTGTAAGGTATAATTCTAATCTAGTGTTTAATTGTAGTTTAAAATTTACTAGATTTAGTAGTTTAAGTGTGAAATTTGGTTTAATTTGTTCGCTCATGATTTTCAAGAGAGGTGTTGATGTTCTAATTAGGGTTTGATGTAGGATAAGTGTGTTTAAGTTAGTGTGGTGGCTATCTAGTTGGTTAGATTGGTTGTTTGTGCGATGTAGTGATCGCTATATCGTTAAATCGCGATACTTGCATCGAAATTTCTTTGTCATTGCTTACTAGATTTTCCTAAAAATTAGGAGGTGATCTAATTGCGATATATTGGCGATGCAATTAGCATCTCATACGACTATTAGTGTGTGCGAATACGGGGTCTTGTCTAGTCGGGTTTTAGTTTTGGCGGTTGCCCCGAAATGACGACTTTAGTTAAAGTTTTAACGATTTTCGTGTGTTTTCCGCGCACCAAATGCACGTTGTGATTAATTCAAGAACGTCAATCTTTTTATATTGTGACTTGCGTTGTTTTAGGAATATGTAATCTTATATTGTGTGTCATGCAATTCTAGGATCGGTCGCGGAAATATCGGACGCGGCGCGTAAGGGCAAAGAGGTGGTTGGATCGGATGAGCGAGGTATTCAGGTGAGTAGACGTATTCATCTATGGGGGAATCGTCTAGATGACGCGAGGCGCCCCCTAATTAGGATTACTTTATTTCTTGCAACATATGCATTGTTACTTAGCTAACCTCCCCCTCATTCACATTACATACCTTTATAGCTATTCGTCTGCTAGAATTGCATAGATATCCATATACACATGTGTGATATCACTTCGTAGGACACGTACACCATTATCATTGGCTCCTATTGCACGCGCATTGTTCATGTGACACATACGCCTTTGGTAATTGTCATACCACAAGCACTGTAGAACCTGTTTAGTTTATTATCGCCACTTGCATTATACATATGCGATATATGAAATCGCATAGCATGTACATATCTCACATCATCATTATACTTACATAAATTTCTAGCTACAAATCACATCGCATACCTTGATATCATAGACATTTATCATATACAACATGTTGGGTATTATGATTTTCTTGAGGATTTCAGTATTGTTGCGATTTCTGGATTTTGGGGAAAACCGCAAGAATTTAACAAAAGCTTATTATTATCATTTTTTTTTAAAAAAACAAAGTTACGGTTTTATCGTGATGTATGTATCGTCCACCATGAGTTTTCATGTTTTCTGTCGGATTTCGAGACCCGATTCGAGGAGTGGATGAACCATCTCGGGTACATGGCGGGCCCGATATGGTACCCCGGGGTAAGAAGATCGAGTTGTAGACGATAAGCCTGGTAGGGGAAGACTACCTACCGGTGATGTCTGGCGCGGCGGATATCCGGAGGATACCGACCGTTGTCGTGAGATTTGATGATATGGGCCAATCCGGACTGACGGAGCCCGATGTATTGAGACATTGATACAGTGAGACATTGAGACAGATATACTTCCATATTTGGTGTCGCTGCTTGACACGGTTTTCAGATGATTTCATGATGATACTTAGCTATTGCTCAGATATTTTTTTTTCTAAAGTAAAGAATGCAAAATTCATAGCATTTAAAACACTTAAAGATTTAGTATTGATATTGCATACATGTGCATGCATGCTAGAGGTATTACATCACATCTGAACATACTTGTTGTGACGCATTTGCGTGCATTTTTACGATAGCCTTACTAGATGTTATATTCTACTCACGAGCTGGCAACTCACCCCCGTTGTGCCACAGTGTCTTGCAGGTCGGATTCATCAGCCTTGTAGCGGCGGCTTATCTCATTGTTGATTTCTTTTGCTCAGACTCGTGACATTGCTCGTAGGTGGGTTGCGAGGGCACTTTTATCTCTTTTTGTACTATTTTTGTATCTAGTATTCTCCATCTACCACTTCTTAATTGTATATGCGACCTAGTGATGAGACTGAGAGATTTGTGTATATATGGTTTCTTTTGGGTCGAGCTCACTTGAGCCGACGTTGTGTTTTCTTATATTTTGCATTTCTTTATGCTCTTTTTCTTGATATTACATATATATATTGCGTGTGGTTGTTATCCGCCTTGGGCGAAGAGTTAGCTCCTGCTTGGGGATGCCATTTTGTGATTACAGGTTTATATATCTTGTTGTACCCATTTTAGGGGATAGTATTTACAGAGGAGACTTTGCCGAAATTTTCGGAAATTTTTGATGTTTTTAAAAGGGGTTCAATGCAACTAAATTGATTTCAAGTCGTTTTCATGAAAGCTTTCCTTCACTCTCTTTGGTTTTAGTTTAGATTTTCTGGGCTTTGGCTGACTTAGTTTACGTTACGCCTTTAGGCGTCTCGTAATCTAAGTGCCAGTCACGTTCCGTACTTTCGGGTCGTGACACCACCGCTCCTCGAATCGGGTAAACTCATAGCTCAGAACCGAGAAAACTCATGGTGGACACACCAAAATATCATATTAAGAGAAACCGGGTTTTTAAAACAATACATACTTTCTTGAAATATCACCACGGTTCTCAAATTCATAAATCATATGAAATCCGTATCTCAATGCTTAAATCCATGAAATATGATGTATGCAATATAGAACAGTAATATGAGCATATCAAGAGAAAAACGCTCTTTTAAGTGAATCAAGTTTGTAAATATATCACGCGGTTCCCACATTCTCCAAAATCAAATGCAATATCATATAAAGGTGTATATGTAGCTATAGCAAGGTATGTGTGTATACATGTAAGTATGTATGCATGATACATTTCATATGCGCAATAGAACAAGAATCAACGTCTCAATATCAATAATGAATACAATACGACATATGTGTATATATTGTGCGTGTCATGGCAATTACCAACGTTGTGGGTGTAGCATACAATTTAGTGCTCGTGCAATATGAACCGTCAGTAATGGTGCAGTGTCCAATGGGTACTAAGTCAAGGCACAATAAGTAATGGTATGCAATGATACTCATGCACAATCAACTCATATCCATATAATATGTGGCTATAATATCAAACTAGCCCTGACGCTTAATATCATACGGGCGATTTCCCCGTAGATGTTAAATCTACTTACCGATGATCTTGAGCTACGTGAATCCAACCACCTTCCTATTAACACAAAATACAATAACGCATGGATTTAACAAACTACCCAAGAATAAACGAACACAACGCCAATTTACGAATCGGTTCCCTTAAGCTACAAAAGGGTTCGCTTAGTGGCTAACGTGTGTAGCGACATCATCAAAACAAACCCACGACAGCAAACTACCCGAAATACTTAAACTACGTCGGATCAATCGTATCACACTTTGCCAAAACGCCTAAAATTAGCTAAGTGGTCCCAGATTTGGCATACTGTCAATATATAAAAATCTAGCAGTACCAAACACCCCAACATACATACAGATAGTTATCCTAGAAAATCCCCAGGAAATCCGAGCTCGCCGGAAAATCTTCAAATGTCGCCGGCCAAAACCGGTCAGATGGGGTTAGGGCTTCAGGTGAACACTCAGGGTCTCTAATACAACACTATAGCACTGCTAGATTTTACAGTAAAAATTCATGGTTGTAGCAGATTACAGAGACTCTAAAATGACACTAAAAATACGATATGTGCACAAAACTATAGCTTTAGTGTTCTAAACGACAACTACTAAGCAACACAACATAATAACTACCTAATTAACAGTTAGGGGTCATTACCTCTCCACACTTGCTCAAAAATCCTAGCTTTCCATACTCCAAGTCATCTTAGTAGCTTAACTAGGCTTTGTGAAGGGTTTTAGTGAAGTTTAGTGAGGATTTGCTTGGGTTTGTGACGATTTTTGGTAGGGTTTCAGTTGAAGGGAGAGGAAGAAAATGAGATGAAGAAATAATTGAGAATGAAAGAGTGTAAGTGATGATGAGAAGATACGGGGAGAGTGAGAGTTGTGACGAGAAATGGGGGTGTGAGTTTAGAGTGAGCCATGTCCCCTTCTCTCTCCTCATTAAATGCAAGCCATGATTGCCCCTTCCTCATCATTCCATGTCAACCCTCTCTCTCCCTCTCTCTCTTAAGTCAACCCAATTCAAAACCTTTTTTTAAAAAAAAAAAACAATTAACTTAAATAATTACATAAAACTTAATGGAATGGGGTTAAGGTGTCATGGCTACTTAAGCATGGTTAACCCTAATTAACCCTAGGTTAACATGCACATATGTGTGCAAGCCCAAAATAAATAATAATAAAATATTAATTAATTTTTATAAAATATGTGAAAACTATTTTGATTAATTGTTTACTAAAACCCCGTATTATCACTTAATTAACACTAATCGCATTCTAATGTGTTATATATATATATATATATATATAAATATATATATATATATATAGAGAGAGAGAGAGAAGGAGAGAGAGAGGATTAATGGAGGAAAGGGTACCATAGGAGGGGATTTCCTCCTATGGCGTCGGAAAAATGCACCATCCGTGATTTTTTTCGACGGTCGGTATATATCGCATCCATCTTTGTCATCTGAGATGTGGATACAATTTCATATGATTATACCATTTTTCACTGTTGATTTAGTTGGTGCAAAATTAATGGTTTACCGACAATAGAACTTTTTACATTGCTAATTCAACGGTGAAAAAGTAGTGGAATCACATGAAATTTGGTGTATGCACATCTTAGATGATAACGATGATGATGATGGATGCCGATCGTCGGAAAAAAATGGTGGGGGTCGTATTTTTTCAATGCCATAGGAGGAAATCCTCTCCTATGGTCACTTTTCTCCATTATTCTGGTATAAATATTTGCTATCAATGTGGAAAGAGATTTTGTACCAAACAACATAAAAGTAATAATATTTAGAACAGCTAGCATTTATGGATTATTTGTTTTTATAGAACACATGGGACTATGATTGTGAATCGCATACTTTTTAATGAGAAGGATTGGATAAATTGCATGAATTTTCTTAACTTCTATCTCACCTTTAACTTATTTTCCTAATGCCCTTCGTTGTAATATTTAATTAAAAAATATTTATTTTTTTATGGGCATTTTACTAAAGAGCCCTCTAAGCGCTAGCTGATTAGTTAAAAAAACCTTACTTAGTATTTACTTAGAAAAAAACCTATATGTTTAAGTAACATTAACTTCCCATTGGTTCCCATATAAATACCTTCGAGATCTCACATTTCCATTCATTCATTCATTGAAAATCTTTTGTAAAAAATATTTGTGTCCTTCGAACTTTAAACTTGTCCAAATTCTCATTTCCTCAAGAGCCTTAAACTTGTTCAAAATTTCTCAAATCAATCCTTATGTCAAAACCGGTGATATATAATCTATTGAAATCAATAAGATTGAGAGTAAATGTTATCATTTGTAATTAAATGATTGTAACCTACGGGAATGGGTGCTTCTCATTTACTTGAATTGTGTATTTGAAGTGGAAAAAGAGATCTTCGAAAGTGCGGCTTTTTTAGAGAATTACAGATTGGAGAGAAAGAAGACATGTTTCCTTGGAAATCACAAGTTCGAGTGGTTGATCCTTGTATGAAGAGGGATCTTTGTTCTTCGCATCCCTGTGTGTAACTCATCAATATAGTGCAGAAATTCTCAGAAGGAGTCTCAGGCGGGGACTAGTCATAGGAGTGTGGTGAACCGTAATCAACAATTCTCTGTGTTTTTATTGCTTTAACCTTTTTGTTTTCAGTTCTTTTGATTGATTGCCATTCTAAGTTTCTTTGTTTAAACTTGTTTAAATATTTTCCGTAGAAACTTGGTTTAATATAATAGTTAGAATTTTAAAATTTGCCATAAACTGTATAGAAGCGTTATTCAAACCCCCTCTTTAAGGCTATTTTCACGTCTATGCCCGGAACCACGACAACATAATATGAGGGGACTCTCGAAACTTTGTTCACAACCTTCACTAAACTATCCCCACCCCGTTTTAAACGTCATGACAAAATATTCCATCCTATACAAAAGATTCCATTTCCATGATCCAACTTTCTATTAGTTAATTAGAAGTTCACAATGTTCCTCCATTAAAAGAACATATCAAATTTTTTTAAAGAGTATATATGAAAATTAACAAATGAGTACATTAGTGATTGTAAATATAGATGAGCGAAAATATGCTACATGATCAGGCATGGATAACAAGTGAGTGCATTGGCTAGAAGAGTTCCGTAGTTTTACATATTTTGCTTTGTTTCAATATAATTCACTAAGTTAAAACACATAATTAAAGGTATTAAGTTTGAATACAGTGTAGTAGTCTTTCATATGATATTTGACTTACTATAGTCACTATGTTATTGCTCTCAAAAAAAAAAAATAATAATAATATAACGTCGTTGAGAATAACTTAAATTGTAGTTATTAACACATTTCTGAACTAAAAGTTAAACCTTATATGCTTGCAGCTAACTTGCAAATATGTCATATAATGTAACTATCCACCTAACTTCGACTATTTCTAAAATTGTATTATGCTTGCAACATATTCTTAAATTGCCTATTACATATGCTATACATTTATACTTTTTCTGACTTGAAACATACATTGACTATCTCTTAGTATCACTACTGTTTATAACCAACATGAAATACTTAGCTATGTTTTGCCTTGTCACAAGTTACTTATATGTTACTAAATTTCATTCAACTAAAATAATGCTTAAACAATCAAATTTTAAAACTTTATGCTATATACTTATAAGTAAACTGCTAATATATCTTTAACTTCAATATTATAAGTACTAAAATTACAAGAGACATGGCAAGGGTTTATGCAACTGAAAAGGATGAGAAGCAAGAAGAGACTTACGATAAAGGGACGATTTAGAAACGTTTCTTAACGGGTGAAGGATGCCTCGATTAGATCGAGATGAGGGATGAGGCCTTCATCTTCCTTCATTCGATTCTCTCGGCGTAAGGCTTCATATCAGAGACAATAGAAACCGAGAGAGAATTTTCGGAGCCGTGCTATTTTTTTCCCCTTTAGAGTTACGACAGAAAAAAAAATTAAAAGATTAAGATTTATTAAAATCCTATCAATCCTCCAAAATTAAACCAATAAAAAAAACAGTCAAAATAAATATATCCAAATAACAAACAAATAAATTAAAATAAACAAATAAATTTTATTTTTAATTAACAGAAATTTTTTCTTCTCTCTTAAAATATTAATAAATATTTGGCTATAAAAAAATATGATATTATTTTAACACTTGGGGATTTAAAATAAAATTAATTTAGTCGGAGTTCGAACACGCGACTTGTTGGAATAGCGATGCAATGTGATAACCAATAGATACAAAAATAAACTATACATAAATTTAGAAAAGAATATATACATATGGATATTTGAAGGTAAAGGAATTTTAATAAAAGGAAGGGAATTACAAAAAGAAAATACATGGAATTTAGGGTCGTTACACTTTCTCCAAAAAAAAAACCTATATCCCCACTTAGTTCTATGTTGGGATTTAGGGCAACTAAAGAACCGCTCTCCTTTCGAATGCATGAGATTATCCACTAACTTAAAATTTGCAATTGAAAGGACAACAACAATCAATAAGCTCGTTATTGGGGAAGGTTGAAGAAGACGGGCCAATTAATTTATTTGCGAGATTTTTGATCGAAACCTGAACCCTAAAGACAATTATTTAGGGGGAAACTGATAATTTTGGAAGATTGTGGAAGAAGAATAGGGGCCGTGGGTTTTAAAACCTTAACCCGATACTCATTGTTAGCATCCTAACCGCGTGAGTAATGAAGCTGCAAATTTTTTTCTGTTTTTGGCATGTTAGGATTTTTTGTAGTGCAACTTAAATGTATGGGGTGTTTACGTACATAGTATGAGTTTTTTTAGTAATTAGTGAAGAATGAGGGGGCTTTTTAGTTAAAAAAACACTTTTCTTATATCATTTAAATATTTTAAATATCCAAATAAAAAGCATTTTGGATCAAAAGTTGGAGACGATTTCGACAAATTCGCCAAAAGGATTTGTATCCTAGTAACTTTTTATTGCATGAAGATTGCACGTTCAGAAACTGACTTGCGATGGAATTATATACGTATGAAATCATCGTTAATAACCAAACTTAAAATTAGGGTTCTAGTTGTTCCTCAAAAAACATGGACATTTAGTATATAAATAAAATTGCGATTGTTTGATAAAATGGCAAGATCATACGAATGATTGGCATGTTTAGATGTTAGAACATTTTTTGTGCTACTCTAACTTTACACTTATCCTACAATAGAACATAAGCGAATAGGTATGAAAATTATATGATATTTAGGACAGTTATATATTTTAGATCATGAGAACAAGGGTAATTCACACTAAAATACCCTAAGCAACCACAATTTTTTTTAAATACCTTAAAGTATTTGTATTACACTAAAATACCTTATGTGCTAATTTTGAGGATATTTTAGTGAAAATATCTTATTAAAATCCATAGCTGAAGATATTTTACTGCAATAAAAAAAATTTAATGTATTTTAATTAAAAACTGTGATAGTTAAGGCAATTTAGTGCATATACCCTGAGAATAATGCTTGAAATTTAAACAGCAATGGAAAAATTGATTTTTGACAATCAATACAGAAGTTTAACTTCTGACTACACTCTTTTAGCTTCTATTTTTATATGATGGAACTCATAACATAGATGATTATATATTGAATAATGAGTGGATAGAAAAATAACTTTTTTAATGATCATGCTACTCTTCTTGTAATATCTAGATATTATTGTCGAACAGGCCCATCTATGATGTTTATATAATGAATTAGTGAGAAGAAAAAATATATTTTTTAATAACATAGGATGCACGCAGCTTATAATGTGATTTTTAATTGGAGTTTGAAGATGAATGCAAGAGGAAAGGATAGGGCATCACATCAATACGTTAATATTGGTACAAAACTGGTGTTATGTCGTTGTTTACGATTTTTTTTAAAAATTCTGATGACCGGCCCTACTCATGACTCCTAATCCATCTCTCTTCTTCCACAAATCGGTATGTCCGGTCATAAAAAAGAAAGAAATAAGAATATGGATCGTCCATCTCTTTCTCTCTTCTGCCCGAATGTATTCCATACAGCACATTCAGCGGCGGATCCAGAAAATTTGGTCAGGTAGAACAGAAATTAAATGGTCTTAAAATATTATAAATAAGCTTCAAATTAAAAAATATCCTCTAACATGTATCAAAAATTTAGACAATAATTTCCAAACTAAGTTCATTAGTACCAAAAATATTTTTTTCGGTGATTAATAAATTGAAAAACTAATTAGCTTCTTATTTATACAATTGTTGGGTCTACGGATAAAACCGTAGGGCCAAAGCACTGCCCCTACGGATATATTTGTAGGGGCACACCGTAGGTGCAAGGCCGTATGTGCAAATTTTCGCCCTAAATCATGCCCCTACGGAGTAATAATTGCCCCTACGTTTTCCTCCGTAGAGACATATTTCCCTACGGCTTACACCGTAGGGACAAAATATTTATTTAATTTATTGGTTTATAAAATAAAATACTTGCCTCTACGGATAACTTCGTAGGGCGTGAACATGCCCCTACGGAGTTCTTCGTAGGTCTAGATAAAAACCCCTACAGATTTATCCGTAGGTCCAGTTGAATGCCCCTACGGGATAATCCGTAGATCCAGACAAACGCCCCTACGGATACATTCGTAGGGGTAAGTTTAACGACTGTTACTGAGTCCACAGGGGCAAAATATCAGGTATCCTGATATTTTGCTCCTACGACTAACTGTGTAGGGACAAAGTTTGGACCTACGAATTAATCCATATGTACAATAGATCTTTCTACGGAATAATCCCTAGGGACAAAATATCAGGGTTTTTTAAAAAAAAATGGGCTTCCTGCTTTTTTCCCGTCCTGTGCACAATAATATATACATCATATAACCAAATACCGCAGTATTCATAATCAACATCTCACGCATAATATATAAAAGAAAAAACAAACAGAATACGATATCAATCTAAACCATCGTGAACACGCAAACAATACCAATATTGTCCAAAATATATACAATATGTATCATATAAGTACATACATGCTTAAAATATAAAAAAAAAAAAAGCTACCCTAGCTCGGTCCAGCGCCTCCACCTCTGATAAACGCCGTAATCTGACGCATCTGCTCCTTGGTGCAGCCCTGAGTCGTTAAAAACTCGACCAATGAAGGAGCGGACTGTGCGGGAGTCTGAGCGGGCAATGGAGCTGCAGGAGTGGTCTGCGCAACCGCAGCCGAGGTAGTGGCTTGCGGAGCCGCAGCCGAAGGAGATGTATGTGGAACCGCAGCCGAAGGAGATGTCGCATCTGTTCAATTTTGTGTGGAATAAATGAGTAAGAACTGTGTATTAGATTTTAGTCGAATTCGTATCATTATCAGGTTATTGCGAAACCCCAATCTAAGAATATTTAGGGACTTAGGCCTCGTTTGGATATCTAGTTTGGAAAATCGTAGTTTACTTTAATTAGACGATTTTATGTAAGTATGATTAATCAAAACTAAGTCTACAACCAAATAAGCTCAGGCTACTAATATTGCATATGTTACTACTTATAATGGGATATAATATTTTATTATTAAGTAGTATACGTACCAACATCTCCTTTAACTCCTCGACGGTGGTCTTCAAGGCAGCAACATCATACTCTAGACGTCGTTCACGGGGGGGTAGGGGAAGTAACCGCCGGAGTGGAGTCCAACCTCATATGGGCCCTGCTAGGACCCAGTCCCCGGCCACTCTCCCAACCTCCGTGGTGCCCTCCGTGTGCGGCGTCTAGGACTGGGGTCAGCAGTATCGGATCGGTCTGTCCAGTAAAATCGATCCCCGATGCCTCCGCCTACTCCACCACCCGCTTCTACACCCACATTAACCATAAAAATATAATTATATCATTTAAATTTGAACTTTTCAAAACAAAAATTTCAAACCTGTTAAAATAAATATTAACACTTACGCAATACTCCTGAGTAGCGGAGTCGGAGAATCGAAGCTCGCCCGTGGCGGAATCTATCAAGATGCCGTGGACGGCAAGATACGCGGTCAGCACGCTCGGTGTACCACCCTGCGCCAGGGTCTGAGCTCTCTGCAATTCGCAAAAAATTTACATATATTATAAATTAACTCTTAATATTACATTATATCATAGTAAATCTATTGTAATTTACCGATGCCTCCATGGCACAAGTAATATTCCTCGAGCCACTTGTATAAGTGGGGCGACCCTTCTTCGCCGACTTCGTATTCTCTTTATTTTGATCGACATGTTTCTGCACAACACATTTAGATTTAGTTTTCTAATTAAGCAACACAAAAAAATAAATTATATACCAGACAATGAATTACATTTAAATTACAAACCTGTTTACGTTGAGAGTCGAAATATTGGCACAAGAGAGGCCATGTATCTACGTCGACTCTCGCAAAGGCCGGAGTATGTAGGAGAGCCGCTCTCTCTGCCTCGGGGGTCGCCATCCACAGGGAACAGCAGTCGATTTTCATCTCGTTCCTATTGTATCGGACCTTTGATTGCATGTTCTTCATCAGGCCATGGTACAGAGTATGAAGATCAAGCACTCTCTCAAGGTGATCGGGTCGGGTACAGGCTGAAAGTCGTAATCCAACTGCAAATACAAAAAAAATAATGTATTTAAATTGCAAGTGTTAAATAATAATAAATATAATGGATAATTCAAATGAAAATATATATTAATACCTGAGCCTGATCCCAGAAGAGGGCAAATGAGCACTGGTACTGATCGCCCCACTCAACGTGAAGTGGATACTTCTTCACGAGGCGGCTCTCATCCCCCATATACCGTCCGAAACTCTCGGCATAATCGCTGGTATAGAGATAATCGGGGGTAAAGAAGAGGGGGAATGATGCCTCCCCCCTAGCTCTGTCGGGCCTCATCCTGTAAGACTAATTCGGGCCTCGAGTCCCCCTCTCGGGATGGGGCTGCCCTGCATCTAGAAGAAATATCAAGACAATCAATATTAAGACAAAGTGGTATTAAGAAATCAAGGTTTAACAAAAATTGAAGTGTGATATATACCTCCGGCGACAGAAGCACGAGCCTGGGCCCGGGCAGCAGCACGAGCGGGACGATAGTTCCTCCGGTGAGGAACAGTCGGTGATCCGGACATAGACGCATCCCCTCCAACTAGAAAAATAAATATTGACGATAAAATTATATGAAGTTCATGTTTATTCTTAAAGGATATGTAAAATGAATAAATATTTTATATTTATTTATACTAACCTGCAGACTGAGCGGAGGGTACGGAAGCGGCGGGAGTGGCCCCTGCACTAGACATGGACGCACCACCTATAATTACATAATCAAATATTGACTATATAAGTAATTGCAAAAAGAATATTTATATCAATAATATAATATTCTAAATCAACATGCATACACTATAAGATATATAAATATACCCGCATGTGCGGTGGTGGCCTCTGCCCGAGAAGTGGAAGCACTATCTACAGCTAGACAATTAAAAAATGATTATCTAAGTACGTAACAGCAAAAAGAATGTGTGTATATTTATGATATAGCATTATAAATCAATATGCATGCACTATAAGATATATAAACATATCTGGAGGTGCGGGAGTGGCCTCTGCTTCTGATGTGGACGCACTACCAACAGCTAAACAATCAAACATTGACTATATAAGTAATTTTGACATAAATATGCATGTATATCTACAATATTATATTCAAAATAAATATGCGTGCAATATACCTGGAGGTGTGGCAAAGTCCACACGGAAGGAAGCATCCGAAAGGGTCTCCGATCGAGGTGCAAGACCGGCCCTCTGAAGCTCTCTACGTAGCTCTCCGGGCGGCAGAACCACTCTGCCTCTGCCTCTGCTGGTGCCGCGGTTGGTTCTCCTGTCGCCCCTCGCTGCTCCGATCGTCGTCATCAAATCTAGACAAGTACAATCATTACATATGCATGCTATATATGTATATATCATAAAATGTGAAGTAATAATATAACATTGCTGATAACCTTTTTCGTTTCGTGGACGCATTAGACATATCTACTTGGATTTCATCATCGATATCATTTCTAACCCACGTAACTTCATAATCAGCCGAAAACATCCCGTCTTTTGAAACAGACGGTCGGAGCGCTCTAAGTCTTCTCTCTTCTTCAGCTTCATCGATGTGCTCGAATTCTGGGACATCGTAAACATCCCTGGGTTTCCAACGGCATATGACACTCCATCCCGGACGCTTCAAGCACTGTAAGTAGTATACTTGGAACTCTTGGTTCGGAAAAATAAACGGATCGTCCTGACCGTAAAATCGAAGTGCGTTCACACTGGTCAATCCATATTCATTTTTCCAAGTCCCAAGATTGTTTCTCCACTTATCTATATCGGTTCGTGTATCGTACCAAGTACACTGAAATATATAAAATGGTTCTGATCGTCCGGGATATTGGATACCAAGTATGCAATTTAAGTATCCATAATAAATCACACCATCCAATCCTACCGTCGCAATCCCACTATTCCGAATGGTTCGAGATGTTTCTATGTCTTTAACTTCAAATTTGTATCCAAGAACACCGAATCCTTTATAATATGCAACCTCCATACTAGGAAACTGAGCTAAACATCATGAATCACTCTCTAATGATGCAGACAAGTTCGTATCGTGGATCTGACAAAACAAATTTTACGACAAATACATAACGATATAAGTTTAGATTAAGACTGGTAGCAATAACATGTTATTCGAACAACTTACATGATCTGCAACCCAATCGCAAAAATTATCCTGATGATATTTTTCCAATCGTTCATCATTCCAATCAGGATGCCCCTCACGTACCTCGTTAAAATGAATTTTGTTCTTAACAATAAATTATGACATTAATATTATATCATTTCATACACACACAAACACAAATATAACAATTAATTCAAAAAAACTTACTCTCTAATTTCTTCAAGACATGCGCTATTGAGGAGGATAAACCGATATATTTTGTTGATAAATATAGTGTCTACTCTCTTATAATCGGCTTTACCATATAGCTCGTCCTAAATTCTTCGAGGCTGGTTAAGTTTCGTCTCAATGTTCTCGTCCAGATAACGGGAACAAAATGTGGTTGCTTCATCTAGAAGATAACCCTGCATGATAGAATCCTCTGGTCGATTTCTATTGCGTATATACATTTTTAGAGTGTAGATGTACCTAAAGAAAAATATGTTAAATAAATAAATACGGGCATATAGGACAACAATAATTTTACAAATTGCGCGAGACGAAAAATTCCACGTACCTTTCGACGGGATACATCTATCGATATTGTACTGGTCCGGCTAACTTAGCCTCAGTTGCAAGATGAACCGTCAGGGGTATTATGATATCGAAGAATGACGATGGGAAAATACGCTCAAACTTGCAAAGTATCAACGAAATAGAATTTTCTAGTTTCTCCAGCGTCACAACATCCAGAATTTTAGCGCATAATTCTCTAAAAAAAGTAACATAGGTCATTGATTACTAGCGCAAGAGATTCGAGAAGGGAAGTCCTGAGGGCTAATGGGAGAAGGTGCTCCATAATAATATGGTGATCATTACTTTTCAGCCCATCGATCTTGCCTTTCACAATTTTTATCTTCTTGCAAAATGATCCTGAGAAAGCTCTGGGAACTTTCAAATCATGCAACACCTGCAGGAATCTTTTCTCCTCCGGTTGTGACATATGATACGCAGCATTGGGAAGTACAAACTTGCCTGGTTTACCCGCTATCGATTTAGAATGCAATTCACTTCTAATTTCCCAGTCTTGAAGATCCATCCGAGTATGGAGGTTGTCTTTCGATTTTCCGTCTTTACAAAGAAGCAAGTTGAGTACGTACTCGGATACTCCCTTCTCTATGTGCATGAAGTCCATACAATGACGCACTAAATTTGTTGACCAGTACGGAAGCTCGAAGAAAATGCTTAACTTGTTCCAGAATGGTGGTTTGACATGTTTTGTCGAATCTATCCCGAATGTCACATTATTGTAGCCATCCTACTGAGCAGTCATGTCCTCTCCGGACAATGGGGCTGGAGGTCCAAGAAGCTCCTGATGACCATCAAAATGAATAGTGTCTAACCTGTAGGGATGGTCTAGTTGCAGGAAACGTCGATGGCCGCAATAACAAACCTTCCTGCTAAAATTCAAGAATTTCGATATTGTATATTGATGGCAATAAGGACATACTTTGTGACCATGTATGGATCAACCTGATAGCATTCCATACGCAGAAAAGTCATTAATTGTCCACATTAAAGCCGCAAGCAGTATGAAGGTTGTATTTGTGTTTGCATCGTAAATCTCAACACCATAAAGATTTTAACTCATCGGTCAGAGATCTGAGATAGACGTCGATATTGTTTCACGGTGAATTTGGTCCGTCAATAAGAAGAGACATCATAAAGTAGGATTGATCAAGAACCAACCAAGACGACCGATTATAAACTATCATTACAACGGGCCATGTGTTGTGGCTTCCAGTCATATAGTTGAATGGGCAGAAGCCATCACTAGCGAGTCCGAGCCTGACATTGCGAGGATCACTACTGAATATTTCGTGCCTCCTATCGAAATCCTTGCATGCCGGTGAATCTCTTGAATGACTCATTTTTCCATCTTCACTTGGAGGAGCACGGTGATGCCAAATCATTGCCTCGGCTGTTTTCTTGCACCTGAATAGCCTCTGCAGCCTCTGTGTTATGGGAAAATATCATGCTATCTTGACAGGTATATCGGACTTCTTATCAGAATCTTTCGGCTTATACCTGGCCTCTCCGCATGTTGGACAGTCTTTCAAATCTGAATTCTCTTTCCAGTACAACACGCAATTTTTGGGACATGCTTGAATTTTCTCGCACTTCAGACTCAAATCAGACATCATCTTCTGAGCTCCGTACCAGCTGTCGGGCACGTTATTTTCCGGGGGCATAGAATCGTTCAAGAATTTTAGAAACATTGTGAATGATTTGTTGCTCCATCCATTTAGGCACTTAATCTGGAAAAATTGAACGAACCATGAGAGGGTGGAATACTTTACATTCTCATAAATTGGTTTTCTAGCACCATTCATGAACTTTTCATACTTATCCGCACGCGGTCCTTGACTGGAAGGAATGTCATCTTCGGTACGAATACTATCACCTAGGGCAGTTTCTACTATATCCTCCATTTCTTCTCTTGGAAAGAAGTTACCGTCTTCTTCTTCTGTCGTATTACCGTCTTCTCCTTCTTCTTCTGCCGTATTACGGTCTTCTTCTTCTCCTTCCCCGTGATATAGCCAAGTTGTATAAAGTCTAGTAAAATCATGTTTAACGATATGAAACTCCACGAATTCTACCTTCTTCCAGTACTTATTCTCACATCTATCGCACGGGCAGAGAATCTTCTCTAACACGATCTTATTATGTGCGCGTGCAAATTCGATGAAAGCGGCAACTCCTGCGACAAACTTAGGTTGCATACGTTGTTGCCAATCCACATGCATCCAGTCTTTAACTCTGATATACTCATAGGCCATGTCAGACTATATAACATATAAATTGTAGGTTATGATGACTATATTGAGAAATCTAAGAACGGAAGAAGAAAATCCGTGTATGTGCTTTGTGTATACGTTTGTCGTTGAAAAGAATAAATTATCGATAAACAAAGTTAGATTTGAAGATACCCAAGTATGAGTTGCATTCTGTATATGTGTGTTTCAATTTATAATTTCACTTAAGTGTAGGGTTGTTAGTGTGTATGTGCTTTGTGTGTGCGTTTGTTGTGTATTCGTGTTGTATGTGTCTGTTTCGGCTATCGGGGGTAAGGCTTCTATCCCATTAAGAATGTATAGAGTAGACACCCATTCGCTTGTGCTTTCAACCGTTTCGAGTAAATTTCGGCAGCACCTCCCCGCTGTTCTCCGAATACACTGTAATAGAATAGATAATCATTTCAATGCTATGAAACAACATTGAAATGAATATCTAATATATCTTTGTACACGGAGAACCAGCGGAAAAATACCAACGAAATAACTCGAAACGAATGAAAACACAAGTGAATGCAGGTGTTTGCTTTATACATTCCTAACTTGTACACACTGGATAAATCTATCGGTTATCATACGATTGAATTTTCTCGTCACATAGACTACACGACGGTTGTTAGTACCGAACTATACCGTCCGATATTTAATAACCTTCGTATACTTTTATGTCACGATGAATATCGAACGTATGTTAACTGATAGACGGGAACTAAGTCGCGCTTTGATTTTCACATATGAGTATCGATGAGAATATGAAAGTTTCATATTATCATCGAGTATCATATATTGGTTTTAACTTGAACATTTAACATGAATAGGTTTTACGTTTACGTTTCATTATTAAGGGTTCGAAGTTTTAAGTTTAGGGTAAATTTTTCTTGCGTTTACGGTAAAATTGTACGTTTACATTATCATCGAATATCCTACTGAAGGAACTAGTGCACCCTAAACCCTAACACTAATTAACCCAAATTAACCCTAATCGTCACCCTAACACAAATTATCCCTAATTAACCCAAATTAACCCTAATCAACACCCTAACCCTTCAAATTATCACTAATTAACCCAATTAACCCTAATCAACACCCTAACACAAATACACTCTATTTTACCTAATTAACCCAAATTAACCCTAACCCAAATTAACCTAACCCTAATCATCACCCAAACCCCAACACAAATTAACTCTAGTCCAAACCAAAATTAACCCTAATTAATCTAATTAACCCAAACCCTAGCTCTAATCATCATACCCTATTTTACCTAATTAACCAAACCCTAATCCTAACCCTACCTAATTAACCCTAACCCTAACCCTAACTCTAACCTTAACCCTAATCCTGAACCGAACCCTAACCCTAAACTGAACCCTAACCCTAACCCAGAACCGATTAACCCTAACCCTAGCCCAAACCCTAGACCGAACCCTAACTCTAAGACCTAGTAGCAACCCAATAATCAACAATAACACAAATAAAAGCATAATTAGAAGTTAAAAAATGAATTGACTAACCTTAGACCGGCGATTCTACTGTCCCGAGGTAGAGAAGACCGGAGATGGTCTGTCGACGACGCAAGGGGGAGTTCAGCGATGAGAGAGTTCCTACCGTCGACTCGATGAGGAAGTCGACGATGAAGTCGGCGACGATGAGACGCGTGCGGGAGTGGTAGAGACGAGGCGCGCGCGGGAGATCGGTGAGAGCGATGGGAAATTTTGGGAACGAGAATTTCTGGGTTTTATTTTTTTATAAATAACTCATATATGCCCCTACGGATTAATCCATAAGTCCTTCTTTTGCGGCTCCGTATGGCCAAATAACAAATTACGTTTTAATATTCTTAAATTAATCCGTAGGGCACCGTAGGGACAACCCAAGGGACCTACGGATTAATCCGTAGGGATAATAAAAAGCTGTCCCTACGGATTCCTGTAACCATAGGGGAAACCCTTTATTGCAGTAGTGACGTGCAGAAACTGACTTCCGATGGAATTATATACGTATGAAACCATCGTTAATAACCAAACTTAAAATTAGGGTTCTAGTTGTTCCTCAAAAAACATGGACATTTAGTATATAAATAAAATTGCGTATGTTTGATAAAATGGCAATATCATACGATGATTGGCATGTTTAGATGTTAGAACATGATGATTTTGAATGATTTTTTCTGCTACTCTTTACACTTATCCTACAATAGAACATGAGCGGATAGGTATGAAAATTATATGATATTTAGGATAGTTATATATTTTAGATCATGAGAACAAGGGTAAATCACACTAAAATACCCTAAGCAACCACAATTTTTTTTAAAATACCTTGAAGTATTTGTATTAGACTAAAATACCTTATGTGCTAATTTTGAGGATATTTTAGTGAAAAATATCTCATTAAAATCCATAGCTGAAGATATTTTACTGCAATAAAAAAATTTAAGGTATGTTAATGAAAAACTGTGATAGTTAAGACAATTTAGTGCATATACCCTGAGAATAATGCTTGAAATTTAAACAGCAATGGAAAAATTGATTTTTGACAATCAATACAGAAGTTTAACTTCTGACTACACTCTTTTAGCTTCTATTTTTATATGATGGAACGCATAACATAGATGATTATATATTGAATAATGAGTGGATAGAAAAATAACTTTTTTAATAATCATACTACTCTTCTTGTAACATCTAGATATTATTGTCGAACAGGCCCATCTATGGTGTTTATATAATGAATTAGTGAGAAGAAAAAATATTTTTTTATTAACATACAATGCATATATGCAGCTTATAATGTGATTTTTAATTGGAGTTTGAAGAAGAATGCAAGAGGAAAGGACAGGGGCATCACATCAATATGTTAATACTGGCATAAAACTGGTGTTATGTCGTTGTTTACGATTTTTAAAAAAAATTCCGGTGACCGGCCCTACTCATGACTTCTAATCCATCTCTCTTCTTCCACAAATCGGTATGTCCGGTCATAAAAAAAAAAAGAAATAAGAATATGCATCCTCCATCTCTTTCTCTCTTCTGTCCGAATGTATTCCATACAGCACATTCAATGGCGGATCCAGAAAATTTGGTCAGGTAGGACGGAAATTAAACGGTCTTAAAATATTATAAATAAGCTTCGAAAATAAAAAAAAGATCCTCTAACATGTATAAAAAATTTAGACAATATTTTCCAAACTAAGTTCATTATTACCAAAAATCTTTTTTTCTCGGTAATTAATAAAATGAAAAACTAATTAGCTTCTTATTTATATAATTGTTGGGCCTAAATTTCAACATATATTAAAATAAACCATGTGTATATGGTTAGATATAGTACTTTTCTTGTTTCTATGAACATATAAAAATACTTAAATGTATTGTATGAGATATACTGAATGTCATGCCCCGCTTCCTAAAATACGGAATACGAAGGGTGACAAGGTCAGTCATGCTCTTACGGTCGAGGAAATATCCTGCCGTAATCACACTTCGGCTTCTAGCACTACGTGATAATCAGTAATCATAGCACAGATAATGAGAAATGCAGTCACTAATTCTATTAAAACAGATACAAAACTAACCAGATAGAAATTAAGGGAAAGACAGCGCCGGCGTCGCTGATCTAGATGTCCACAATATCCTCGAGGTAAGACGGGTCCTGATCCGAGCTAAATCCACTTCTCACTCTGAGCATGCATACTCAGGTCGTCAAAGAGACATAATAGCAGTATATATAAATATAATGTGCAACGATGATAAACATAAAGCAGTATGATAGAGTAATGACGCGAGTAGGAAGTAACCGGTACATGTAACGATAAAGTAAGTGTATCATATCAGTTATCAATGGTGTCCATATAACTAAACTTATCGTCAGTCCAAGTGTGAGCATCAACCACCGCAGAAGTATCCCCAACCCAAGGGTAAACCCCAGGGGTAAGAGAACACGGGCCCGAATCACGCACACTAAGAATCAAAAATACCATCCATACAACTCCCGTAATCACTACATATGCCGGCAGTAAGACTCCTGAGATTCCGTTGATCGAACTCACATTCAAACTATCCCACACCCCGCGGTCTACATCAAACACCGACCATGAATCTAAATATTAGTCGCTCTATGATAAGTCTACGCGAGAACTGGAGACAAGGTCTCCATCAAGCATGTCTCGACTGGTATCCAAGATAAATGGATAGTGTTCGATGTCTTACCTATAGCACTAATATAAGTGCTTCTATAACCGTCACATATCAGTTATAGTTACACTTATATAGGTCATATAGACGTCGACAATGCAATAACTAATTGGTTCTGCTGATTGTGTAAAAGTACGTGTCACTTCACTTATTCAATCACGCTTTTAGACTACGTACTTGCCACAATCAAATCACTTATATTTATCACTTGGTAATGTAATACGGTCACTAGGATATTGATGCAAATGAACGCTATTTACAAGAGTATAACAGTCATACAACATGATGGAGATAACGTAAACGCACTACTGAATACATATAAGCAACCGGTGTCGGTTGGATTAGAAAAATCACATAAAATCACACATACATAATTTGGCAAAACAATATAAAAAGAGTAGGCAGTATATTTAATTATCTGTACAGAAAAATTGATTTTGTGTCAATTGGGTTTCAGGTTTGCTAGTTATGGTCATTCCATTTTAAGTGTTTACTGCTGGAAATCCAATTTCTGAACTGAAAGTCCGTTTCGTAACGCATTTTACTCCATGTTGAGATCATAATTAGGCGACGCTACAATAGATAATATGTAGATTTATCTGTTATGTTTCCAACGCATCAGACGGATTAACAATAGTCATCTCGGTTCAGGAGTTATGATCAGATTATTGATGAAGGGTGCAAACTGAAATGACAGAAAACTGCCGTACATGTCATCCGTTTAAACTATGATTTAAATATCAAATGATACTGGAATTTAGAGAAACTAGTACCATTGGAAAGATAAAACAATTTCCTATGCAGCGGTAATTGGCTCTGCACACTATCACAATTAAACATTAAGACTTCAGGTGTGTAAATGCATGTCAAAGGGTAAGTTCCTGCTCTGGACTGCAGTCCAAGGTTAGGTAAGTTCTTTGTTTTAGATATTCAGGGGATGTATATAACAGTAAATCTACACGTCGTGTTAAATATCATGCAGTACACTTCGCAAAGAACCCAGGCACGCTGCGATTGGATTTTTATGGAATTAATTATGAATTTAACGGTGTCAAGTGTTCGGTAAAACAGGAGTTTCGGAATAGACGTTGAAGGCGTCACTTTATGTGTGAAAACGATATCGATTTGCCACCAAATTCCTACAGAGTGTTTGTTAGAAGTATTAGGGTCTAAACATCATAAGTTCCATCATTTTAAATTTTGTTTGCGCATAAGGTTCGCATCGAGCTCCTAAGATCAACATTCGGTCATCGATCGAAACTAACGTTTCTTCTAACAAACTAAATTAGATGTTAACCATTTAATTTATACGCGTTACTAACACGGTAATAAGCCCCGGTTGGGCTCTACTCAAGTAATACGGTACGATGATTCACTATACAAAATTCAAGCATAGATTTCGATCCAATTATATTTATTTATATATCTGGCTATAATATAATCTCTTTAGCTAACGATTATCATAGCATGTTAAACAAGTGAATAGGGATTTCACTTGCCTCAAGATGAAAACGGCACAACAACGACGACAACGATCGCATACACGGGCACGACACGCACGGCAGCACAAACAGCAACAGTAGCTCGGTTAGGGTTCTGGCTATGGCTCGAGCTTGGCCTCGGCCTCGACGATGGTGATGGTTACGGCGACGACAATGACCACTACGATGGAGGCCATGGTGTCACGCCCCGCTTCCCGGTGTACGGTGAAGGGGACGGGACTGGTCCGCTACGTATATACTCAGAAGTACATACGCTAAGCGTATCTAAGCAATATAAAAATAAATACACAAGAGACAAGATATAATAAAAACAAAAACTTTTATTTATTAACATTCTTTTGTACAATACATGAAAAGAAAATACAACTGAAATAAAACGATGCCTAAACAATGGCATAACAGGATATGAAAAGTACTGAATGGAAAATGTACAATGAAACTAGAGCTCTGGTTCTTCAGCAAACTGCTCCAAGTCTTCTACAGATAGCTCGATCTCTGCCGGGTCCAAACCACCGGATGACATTCAAAGAAGAAATGATAGAATGTCCTCAGCGAACAGGCCGCTCGGTAAATCCCAAAGATAAGAGGAAAGTATAATAGACAGAATAAGAAGGTATCTTTTAAAGTTATATTATCTTGTAGTAATGTCGTGTTAACGCTGTTGTTTGTAGCTTGGTACAGAAAGATACCAGTGTATACGAGAGGGGTCTCTATATGCTAGAGATCAGGGCAAACGGAATGTACAAGGAGCCGTTAAGCCACGGTACAACAGCAACGGAATATAGGTTAGGTGTCTTAATCTTACCGTCTCGTGCCACTTTTAACACCTTCCGTACCAATCTACCCCTTAAAACCCCGTAGTGTTTTGATTGTATCGTTTGTACTGTAAATTGAATTGATTGTATAATTGATTGACTGACCGAAACCATGATATCGGTAAACAGATATAACCGTAGAATCATGTAAATGGAATAACTGGAGAACCATGTAAATGGAATGTATATCCATGGTTCGGTTCGGTCAAGTCGTATAGATTGATAATTGGATTCATAGATTCATGTTGAAGATTGTAAATTGTAGATTGACTTGAATCATATTCAAGTCAGATTAATCAGACTCAAACCCGAGTCAGCCAATTAGAAATATAAGTCGAAATCTTGATTATTTCTTAAACCTATAATTGGTAGGGTCCTTAGGATAATTTATAAAACTTGAGAGGGTTTTATGTAAAATACTTTTATATACTTTTCAAAATACACCTCAAGTATTCATTATTCGTCTTTAGAGTTGTAATGAAGGTAGATTTTATATTGTGATATTTCTAGTGAAAATATCCTAGATTCATAATTAAAGGTATTTATTTATAATATTGATTTATTTGGAATTCATGGTATTTTAGTGTAAAATTTGTTCTTGTGATTTTTAGAAAAAGGTGGAATATTTATATCATAACAAAATAGATATTTTAATGATAAATATACATATATTTATATAAAAAATAATTTTAATAAATATTTTATATTCTAAAAATCTCATTTTCTTAAGATGTCGTATTTTAAATCTTTTGAGACCGAATGCTCCTTGCGGAGGTCTGAATCTCGCACTATTAAGCCCGAAGGTGTGCGATAAACCGCACCATCCCGAACGGGTTCCCCAAAGTGGGTTGTAGCGGCGCTTTGCAAAGATTGTAAAATACTAAATCCTTTAGAAAACGGTTTTATAAAGTAAATGGTATTTATTGGTAAAAATGTCAATTTTCCGTATTTTAGGTTCTAGGGCTTCCTAAGTTAACTAGACTATTTCTAAATGGTCTAAACGACAAGTCGTGAAATGCCTCAAATCGCCTCTTCACGGTCAATTGTGGCCAGGTAAGTACAAATGAAGAAAGGAGGGATCCGCTCACGAATCACCGTGAGATGGGCCTTTTAAAGTTACCTTTCTCACTTGCCTAGCCTAGACACCACAAAATCAGGTTTAGATAAACGACCGATGTCCACAACTTATCGTATTTTCATAATAAGATGTATTTATTTAAAAGTGTACCAACTCTAACTCTTTTAGAAATAGTTTTATTAAGTGTATAGTATTTAAATGTAAATGCTTGTTTTCTCATATTCTAAGGTTTCAATGGTATCGTGTTAGGTTGTAAGTAAGTGTGTGAGGAGGTAGGTCGTTATCTCGTGATCTACTTTAAATGTATAGCAAGTTTGATGGGTTAAATGAAGGATTGAAACAATATGGTATTTAAGTGAAAAAATACGATAATTTGAGAAAGCTATCATTTCATGTGATGAAACTTGTTTAAATTGTTTAATTGGTGTTTAATAATCAACATGAGGAAGTTTAAGAATGATTGTATTAGTGAGAAGTGGAATTTTATAGAAAACCGAATCGGAAATCGGATTTGTTCCGATTCCGTCGGGTTTTGTAATTTCGTATTTTTCTTGAATTGGGAAGAGAGATAGAAGGGGACTTACGGGTTTTCGATTACACTAGAGAGTGAGATAGAGGGATTGCTGATGTTGCGTCGTCGTCGGTAGTTCCTAAGACGTTCGCCGGAATTTCCGCCGGAATCTCGTCGGAGCTTCGCCTCGAGCTTGTTTTCAAAGTACACGACTCTTGGAAAATTTTTGAGAGAGTGGGCTCAGAATTTTGGGATGAGAGGGTAGAGGGTAGGGGGTATATTTATAGGGTAGGCTAGGGGTAGTGTAGATGAAGGGTTTTAAAATAAAAAAAATTGTAAAAATATAGAAAATTCATTAAAAATTTGGAGTAATTAGTTGTTAATGGGCTTTCTGGAACCGATCCAATAAATTAGAGTGTGCAGGGGGTTAGAGAAGTGTAAAAGTCGCATTTTTGGTGTTGGGGACTCGGCCGTCCGGCCGAGTCCGGCCGGCAGTGCCGGCCCGAGTCGGGGGTCGAGGAGGTGGGGGGTCGCCGGGGTAAGACACTGGTATTTTTAGTTTTTTAGGTTTATTTAAATTATTGGGAGTTATGGTGTGTGGACTGTTGGGCTTCCAAAGAATTTAAAACAAAATAAATATTAAAAATAATGCGGGGCATGGGATTTGAATTCTGGTGGCTTGGTTCAGCAGTGCAAGGTATTACCAATGAGCTACAAGCCCCTTCTTGTAATTATTGTGTGAAATAAATACTTAAAGAGATATCAGTAATATTAAATACTCCAAGTATACTTTGAATTTAAATCAATTCTTTGTACATTAAAAATAGAGTTGTTACAGTCTACCCTCCTTACAAAAATTTCGTCCTCGAAATTTACAACTTTTATTTGAGGACTAGTTTACAAAGAGGTGAGAATATCTTGCACGCGTTTCATCTTTCCTTTTCCAAGTGGATTCTCCTGGAGTGTCTTTCCGCCACATTACTCGGATTAAGTTAACTTCCTTGTTCCGAAGTGTCTTCACTTTCCTGTCCAGGAATTCCACAGGCTGTTGCTCACAAGACAAGTCGGGCTGTATAGTGAGCTCGGAATGATCAAGAACATGGCTGGTGTCACTCACATACTTTCTGAGTTGGGATACGTGGAATACATTATGCACTCCTTCCAATGAGAGTGGAAACGCTAAGCGGTATTCCACTTCACCGACTCGTTCGAGTATGTCGAACGGTCCAATGTATCTCGGACTTAATTTACCCCGTCTTTCAAATCGGATCACTCCATGGTTCGGAGATATCTTCAGGAATACGTGATCTCCTGGCTGGAACTCCAAGTGTCGTCTCTTTGCATCAGCCCAGTGCTTCTGTCGATCTTGGGCTATGCGCATCATTTCCCTGATAGTACGAACCACATCAACGGTCGCTACTATCATCTCTGACCCAAGAAGTTCCCTATCTCCGATGTCGTCCCAACTTAATGGTGATCGACACTTCCTTCCATACAATACTGCAAAAGGTGTCATTCCTATGCTTGCTTGGTAGCTGTTATTATACGCGAACTCCATAAGATGCAGGTGATCTTCCCACGATCCTTTGAAGTCTAGCATATACGCTCTGAGCATATCCTCTAAGATCTGAATAGTTCGTTCAGATTGACCATCTGTTTATGGATGATAAGCCGTGCTGAAGTTCAGACTTGTTCCCAAGCTTGCTTGCAGACTCTGCCAAAATTGCAATCGGAACCTGGTGTCACAATCGGAGACAATGCAGACTGGTACTCCATGAAGTCTCACATTTTCCTGTATGAATTCATGGGTATCATAGATAGTACATTATGAAGAGTTTAAATCTTAAGTAGATTATTACCTCCTTGTGCTTCTTTGCTAGTGTCTCAGTTGATTGGCCAACTCGAAATGGGATGAAGTGAGCCGACTTTGTGAGTCGAACCACAATGACCCATATGGCATCGTTACCCTTTGTGCTGCGAGAGAGAGCAGTCACAAAATCCATCGTGATGTGTTGCCACTTCCATTCTGGGATTGGTAACGGTTGAAGTAGTCCAGCCGTCCTGTGATGTTCAGCCTTTACTTGCTGACACACCAAGCATTTTGCGACACTTCTGGCTACTTCACGCTTCATTCCATGCCGCCAATAATTCTGACGTAGATCTTTGTACATTTTGGTACCTCCAGGATGTACTGAGTAGGGAGAGCTGTGAGCTTCTTTCAGTAACTCTTTCCGAACAGGACCTTTTCATACACACAACCTACTGTCGTATCTCAAAGATCCGTCTTCATGGATGATGAAGTCTGTTCTGAGTCCATTCTCTACTTGTTCTCTGATCCTTTGCAACTTAGCATCACTTGCTTGAGCTGCTTTGATCTGATTGACAATGGTTGATTGAACTTGTAGATTCATCAAACTTGAAGCATTACCTGGCATAACTACCTAAATCTCCATCTGATGCAAGTCTTGTTGAAACTTCCACTGAGCGGTGAGATTCATCGATAATGGTTGGCGACTAAGAGCATTAGGTATTACATTTACCTTCCCTGTGTGATATTGCAAGTTGATGTCAAAGTCCGCCATGAGCTTTAACCATCTTCTCTGCCGCATATTCAACTCTTTTTGAGTAAACACGTATTTCAGACTTTTATGATCTGTGTAGATGTTCACTCGTTCACCAAGTAGATAATGGCGCCAAATCTTGAGAGCAAAGATGACGGCTGCCAACTCCAAGTCATGCGTCGGATAATTGCGCTCATGAGTCTTCAGTTGTCTTGAAGTATAAGCCACAACCTTACCGTGCTGATGTAGAACACATCCTAATCTCTTACCGGATGCATCACAATGCACTTCGAATCCTCCAGATTGATCCGGTATTATGAGAATAGGTGCTGATGTCAACCTTGACTTGAGTTCTACGAAAGCTTGTTCGCATGCTTCTGACCACACAAAATCTTCATCTTTACGTGTGAGCTTGGTCAGGGGTGTTGCTATCTTCGAAAATCCTTCAATGAACCTTCTGTAATATCCAGCAAGACCCAAGAAACTCCGAATGTCCTTCACTGACTTTGGTGTAGGCCATTCGCTAACTGCTGCAACTTTCGCTGGATCCACAGAGATTTCTTCTCCTGATACGATATGCCCAAGAAAACCAACTTGATTTAGCCAAAACTCACACTTGCTGTACTTGGCATAAAGCTTATGTTGTCGAAGAGTTTTCAGGACAATTCGTAGGTGCTCTGCATGTTCTTTCCGACTCTTAGAATACACCAGGATGTCTTCGATGATGATGACAACAAACCTGTCTAAGTACTCCCGGAAAACTTTATTCATTAGGTTCATAAATATTGCTGGTACATTGGTCACTCCAAATGGCATCACTAGAAATTCGTAATGTCCATAGCGAGTTCTGAAAGCCGTTTTGTGAATATCAGCTTCCTTGACCTTCACTTGATGATAACCTGAACGAAGATCCAATTTAGAGAAAACACAAGATCCACTTAGCTGATCGAATAAATCATCGATGCGCGGGAGTGGATACTTGTTCTTTATCGTGACTTCGTTCAAGGCTCTATAATCGATGTACATTCTGTATGAACCTTCCTTCTTCTTCATAAGTAGTACATGTGCTTCCCAACTTGAAGTGCTGGGACGAATCCATCCTTTCACCAATAATTCATCCAACTGTGTTCGGACTTCCTTCAAACCTTCCGGACTTAATCTATAAGGTGCTTTAATCACCGGTTGTGCTCCTGGTACTAAATCAATACTAAATTCAAGAGCTCGATAGGGAGGCAAACCTGATATATCGTCAGGAAATACATCGTCGAACTCTCGAACTACCTCTGATCTTGATTCTTCTTCCGCTTGAGCTGCTGCAACTACTGCCTCCCTTGGCTTCGCTTTGTAGGTACTTGGCTCTAGGGTATGGTCTCCGCTTTTGAAATAGAAGACTGGATGGTCTGGAATCTCGAATACTACCCTCCTTTGACGATAGTCGATGGTAGCATAAAGTTCCAAGCCAATTCATTCCTAGAACCACATCAAAGTTTGGTATGTCCAGTACTTTGAAGTCAGCATAAAATTCTCTGCTGCAGACGACGACTAGACACAAGCCGTATCCCATGGTTGCCTTTAGAACGACATTTCCTGAACTGACATTCCAGCTGGATACAAGCGGTGAGACTGGAATCGCATGGCTTCGGACGAACCGTTGCGACATAAAGCAGTGGGATGCCCCGGTATCAAACAGTGCTAGTGCAGGGAGTGAGGCTACTAAGATTGTGTAAATCCCCGTTACCATCTTAATAAAAGTTTTTCCTATTTTCTAAATCCCAGAAATTTACTTTTTTCTCGTATATTTTTGAGAAAGTGGTTGCTTGAATCCCAATATTTATAATTTCCCTAACCCTAAAAGTCAAAACCCGGAATTAAAACCAACTCGGAAAACCAAAACTAAAACAAATAAAATCAATTTAAATTAACCTTTAATTTCCCTAAACCCACAGCCTAACAACCAAAATCCAAATTTAAAATTAACATCAAAATTCTTTTCCCCGGCCCGTTCTTCTCCTAAGCCAACACATTTTCTTTTAATAAATCCTTTAATTAATTCCCCGGCCCGTTTTCCCTTCAGCCCACAAAATTTTAATAAGAAAATTTAAAAAAAAAAACCCCAAGCCCACTCCTTCGGCCCGACTCCTCAATTCACCCGACCCGCTACTGTTCTTCTCCTTTCCCTCCAACGGTAACTTTTCCCCATTTCCCGCTCGCGACCGTCTCCTCCGCCGCAGCTCGCGCCATGCCCACGCCCATTATTGCGACGTTACACCCACGACTTCAACCCTCGTTCTCTTCCTCACACCCTCACCTCTCTCTTCTCTGCCATTTCAAATTTTTCCTCATCTCTCTCCACTCATGAAAACTCACCGAGCCCCATTGTCCCTCACCCCACCGCCGGCGATCACCCATCTCTTCGACAACCCCTCGGCAACCCTCGCTCACTCCTCCTCCACCAATATAACTCCTATAAAACTCTACCCGACCCTGCACACCAACTACCCTGCACACAAGACCCATTACACCCGAGCTCGGCCACCTTGCACCCTCGACGCCGGCGAACTCCCCAACACATCGCCGACCACCCTACGACCTCCTCGCCATCAGCATCAACACCCACACACACACCCTAAACCTACACAACCGAGCCACTATCTCTCTCTCTATCTTTCTCTCAAAACCTATAACGCACCCACGCCCACTGTTGCCTTTCGCCGGAACACCGTCGTCGACCGCCGGCAATCCCAGCACTACTCAGGAGATCCACAGAGCCTACTTCACCCTTCCAGCGAGTACAAGAAGTCTCCGGACAACTCCGACGCAAATTCTGTACCTCGAGCCAAGCTTGCGTAATCCGTTTCACGGCGTACATCACGCGTTCGTGACGCCGCTGCTGCCGTGCGACCCCGAGACGTTTCCAGGCAAGTGTTTACTTGCTACATGCTAATAGAATTGTGGTACAAACCTAAATCATATAGTTTATAAATTTACCGATTTCCGATATATTATGCGACCTATGTGTTCGATGCTAGATCCCAATGAAAATAATTGTTTAATTTGACGGAAATAGATATTTCCTGTTGGCCCTCATAATGATAAATATCGTGTATAAATCTCACTGGAAAATACGATTGTTAGTGACTAAAATTGATACCCCCGAATATGCCGATAAAACTAGAATTTTTCCGTATCTGAAAACGATTAAAATCACTGTAAATTATGTACATACTGGAATGATACGTTTGAGGGCTTAAATCGAAGCCGACTCAATGAACTTTAACCCTATATAAACTTCTAATGATTTCTGTTCTGTAACTGCGATGATATTTACATCGGAGTGCGACTCTGGACTGCAGTCAAGAGCGACTCTGATTATTGTGTACTGTCCCAAAATACGTGTCATTGTGTTTCCTGAAGTCGTATGTTACGGAACTCTGCAGTAGATTAAAGATAATTCTGTTAGCTAAACAAAACAAGTGTTTCCATTCCGTATCATTGCCGTTTGCTATTTTAAACTGTAAATAAAAGGGCAGAACGTATAACTGCCCAGAACAGATTCAGAAGTGATATACTGATGTTAAACTATGTATAACTTTCAACGTACAGACGCGATTGAGGATACGTCTGTTGCGTTGAATACTCTATTGAAAACCCTAGATTTCATTGAACTGTAGCATCGCTAAATCTGAACCCAACTGGGTGCAATTCGTGTCGCGAAACGGACGTTCAGTTCTGAAACTGAATTTCCAGCCGTGAGCACTTAAAATGAAATAGCTGTATCTTGAGAACCGGAATCCCGATTGAACTGAAACTAATTTTGATGAATTGCTGACTGGGTGTTCTATTTATCTTACTTGTATCATTTTACTGAATTCTTAACATATTAATTTATGCAATTTTTGTAAGATAATGACATGCATATTGATTCATAATACATTTAGCTTAATGATGGCATACATATATATATATCATACCCCATTTGCCATATACTTAGTGTTAGTGCGTGTTAGAGTCAGTGGACATTGCATTATCGTGCGTGGTTGATGTTGATTTAGGAGTGACGAGTACACCAATGGAAAGTGAATATTCGTGACAGTGATTGATATAGTGAACAGTGATAAAACCGTACCATTGGTATACTTGTACACGACTGAATCAAGATCACAAATAGTGTAAACCTGGGAATAAAAGGGGAAATCGAAGTGGAAAGAGAATCGTATTTAGCGGGACCGTGTTTTAGAGGATGATCATTCGAGCAGTGATATATATATTAGGTAGGATCTAGCGATCCGGCTGACAGGGTTGTGTCCCGGGCATGTGGGCCGTTATCTCGGGTATGTATGAGACTCCTGTTAAACATGATCCTCCTTCCACTATGCGATTTCAAACATGACCTAGAGACCGATAGGGACACAGAACATATTCTGTATCATATAGTGACATAGTGATTACTTGTATTGTTCTTACACTAGATATTACCTCATTTACCTATTTCATCTTATTATAATAATATTGTTATTGTGTCGCTCTGACGACCTGAGTATGCATGCTCAGATTCCGTGGAAGGACCAGCGCAAGAGACAGATCTACTTTTCGAGTTCACGGAGATATAGTCTGGTGTACTTCCTATCTTTACTGCTTTCCATAAAAGTGATCGTGAGATTGAACTTGGTTAGTAATTGTTCTTGTTATCTGTAATTTGTGACCAATGGAATTTTAATATAATAAATTAGTGATGTGATTCCTTTACTACTGTGCTTTATTTACTGATTACCATGTAATGCTAGAAGCCAAAGTGTGACTACGGCGGGATGATTCCTTGACCGTAGGAGCATGGCTGGCCTAGTCATCCCTCGTTTTCCGTATTTTGGGAAGCGGGGTGTGACAGATTGTACCTAAGGTATGTGGGATATATTTTACGTATAAGGAAAGTGTGTAGATAAAGAAGACTGAAAGAAAAGTTTGAGAAGAAAAGTTTACCAGTGATGACTTGGCCAGTGGCCTCAGTTTCTTCCACGGACATCGTGAAAGCCTGGCGCCTTGGTACATTCCTCCTGGCCTGAGGAACATTCCTCGGAACATTCCTTTGAGCTTGATGGAACTGACGAGGAGGTGGTGCAGCTTGTGGTCCTCTGGGTGGTGCAGGTAGTGCAGGTCTTGGAGCGGGGGCTTGGATGGCTGGGCGCTGTGGGTAATTGTTTGCTGGTCTGGGAGCAGCAACTGGGTTTTGCCTTTGGGGACAAGACCCAATATCATGAGTAACTGAGCCGCAGACTAAGCAAAGACGGTTGGTTCGCCGGCAGTCTTTCATCATATGTCCGGCTCTCTTGCAGTAGGTACAAAAGGCTAGGCTGGGACGATGGTTCGGTACTCTGATTGATTCGAAAAAGTGTGTTTGTAGTTAACCGCAATCAATAACGGTGTCGCACGTAGCTAGACCGAGATGAGTACGGGTCGTCCTCTGGGAAACGTGGAACCTTTTATTTTTACTTTAGATATGTTGAGAAAGAGAGGAGGAATAAAGAATTTTATGAAAAGATTCTAGATCTACTTTAAACAAGAATGTAAAATATAGATCTAGATTATTTTAGAAATTTAAATAATATAATAATAGGGCTTGTAGGGTTCGTTAGGATTTAGTAGTTATGGAAGATTAATTAAAAGTTACCATTTTTATCCATTAATAGATTTAGAACTAGAACGACGGTGATGCGTGTAGATTAGGGTTTCTGGAGGGAAAAGGAATCCCACTCTTAACCTTTATCTTGACACGGAACTCCGTTCATATCTAGCCTTTACCAAAACAATCATTAATCTAATCTCTAATCGCGGTCGGAACTAGCAAAGAATTGCTAGCGCGCCCGATTAGGATGTTAATGATTCTTTTGATAAAGTTTCTAAACTTTATAGGACTTAAAAAGGGTTTAATTATTTTCATCGTCCATTAGCCTACCCTAATCCTACGAACCCTAACAAGCGGAGAATTACTCGCGCATATTGGGAGAAAAAGAGATGGAAAGAAATTGCATCATTAAACTATAAGAAATAGAATAAGAAAAAGAACTACCTTTATTAATCAACAAGATCAAGTACACTTTGATTCCTTAGAAAATGATTACAAAAACCTAGTTTGCTTCTCGATCTCTTCCAAGGAGGTAGATGAACCGTTGATGATCAGCCTGGATGCGTGAGCCGTCTTGGACTTCGTGATCTCGACGGCTTGATGTCTTCTAACTTTAGCCCTTGGTCCTTTATATAGCCCTCAAAGAAGAAAAACTAGTTACCATATATGGTGACTTCCTAATATGGTAACTTTCCATGCCTGGATTCTGAGTCCCTGTCAGTATTGATTTTATGATTTTGGCAGATTTTTGATCTTGACATCTTGAACATCTTGATCTCTTGACCTGAGCACAATATCTTTATGAATAATGTTAGTACTATTTATTAAATTAGTGAGAGTGTCTTAATCGCTATATATGGTAATAAATCTTTAAGAAACTTGATTAAGAATATTTAATATGCTATGCACTTTATATGGTAATAAATCTTTAACAAACATGATTAAGAATATTTGATATGCTATGCATCTTTTAATTAATAAAATATTATGCATATATTTTGAAATATTATTCTAACCATTTGTATGATATTATATCTTTTTAAGAATTGTGATTAGAATATTTGATATGATATGCATATTTTCAATTACCAAAATATTATATAAATATAAAATGCCTATATTTTCCTTCATAATATTAATTATAATATATAAACATATGGAAAATAGTATTTTGCAGATAAATCCAAATATGCTTAATATTTATAATAAACACCTTTTATTATTTAAGAAATGTAAGGAAAATACTTATACCAAAGTGCAATATTTTCAACTGAACAAATACCCCCAAACTTATCTTTGATCGTCCCGAGCAAACTAGTTTATTCAAGAGAAGAAGAAAAAAGAAAGGAGAAAACTAAGCACACTTTCGTAGGCAAACACGATTGCACTGAGCACGTGCAACAAGCCGTTAAACCTCTAGGTGTCCCTAGTAGGAGGAGTGTTGTCTCCTGAGGGTTTTCAGCGGATTACACCCACAAAATCCTATAACAAAAGAAAGATGGTGAAATTTATATATAAAGACAAGAACCATAAAAGAAATACTTTGAAAAGAAGAGTTTCCAACTATACTAGCTTTTCAGTTGTCATGAGCCCTATCTTAATAGTCATGAAAAAATGTTAGAAATCACACCATCCCTCAATAAAACATCGTCTTTATTCTTCATTCCTACCTTTCATCCAAACATTGATCATATAACCCCACGTGTGTGTAAAGAACATCCTTACACTCGGAGAATTCAATTCAAGCTATCATACTCTTGTCCATCTACCTCAGTACTTTTTAATTTTATGAATACTAAGATTCGCTCACACATTTTTATGCGACCGTTAATACTTCTTGAGGTACTAACCAACCGATTACTCCTGTGCTTGCTGATTAGGTGATAATATTTTCCTCGTCTTGCACCACCTAAGGCTTAGCAGTGACTCCTAGACCAGTTGGCCTTAGGGCACTAGGTGAAGAGGCACCCTCGCTATATTTTTTTATTGCTGCCTTGGCGATAACAAAACCAGTGTTCATTTTTTTCTTTTCACCATTTTTATATTTTCTTCAATTTTTTATTTCCTTTATACTTTGGCTTTTAGACAAGAGCATTTCAAGGTATCCTCTACTATCCCGAGTTTCAAGACGTGTGTAGGTGCATATTGTAGGGTATCAACATTCAAATGTTTGGCTTCCAGAATAGAAACTATTTTTCAGACTTATTTTTATCCTCAGATTAGTGACTTCCTTCATCTTACTAACCCTTGGGACAACAGCTCATAACTACTTATTACTAGTTCGTATAAGAAAACTTCTAATTTTCTTGGTTTTCTTAAACTATTCCTATCTTTTGGATGTAATGTTTCACTTTCTGTTCTTTTGTTATAAAAGAAAATTTTTGAATTTTTTTTTTGAAAATGTTGTGCTTATGCAAAATATGATGCAAATTGATGTGTAAATAAGCACAAACCTCCCCCAAACCTGTTTACAGCGGTGTCCTCACTGATGTCATCCGTTAAGCTCAAAAACCTGTAGACTTGGGAGGAAATTATTAATAGGGGAAAGAATATATGAAAGTGAAAATGCTCCCCCAAACTTATTTTTGGCTCACAAATTTGAGGACAAAAGTTATGATCAAGAGCCAAAAATATACCCCCCCTCAAACATGAGTTAGACAATATGAAGCATTTTAAGAGGGAGTGAGTTATTTGGTCAAAGTAAGGCTTTACAAAGACCAAAAGTTAACACCAACCATTCAAAGATTTTATCAGTATATCGTATAGGTTGGTGAAAGAATGTGTTGTATCGACTCAAGAAAAAGTGGGGAAGGCATAAGAGATGGTCTGGAAAGGGTTTGAAATTAGAGAAAAGAAAGAATGAGGATGAATGTGAATGATTAGAAAGAAGGAATGGTGACGGTTCAACCTCTAGAGGTGGAGATTGATCAATCACAAAATCCGTATTGTTTAAAAATTCAAGTTCGTCAGCAAAAAGTTCTTCAAAACTTTTATCAATAGTGTGATTGAACATTTTGCTGTCAAAGAGTTTTATGCCAGAATTTATTCTACTTGATTCATAAAAAATCACTGAGGTAGAGGACTCAAAAAACTCATCTACCTCTTTTTCAAAAATATCCAAATCAAGTTGAATTTCTGGTATTATTGAACTTGAATTAACAGATTGTGATTTATCAAAACTCACTGAAACTATAGGAATAGAAGAAGAACCGGAGAAAGTAGAAGGTGAAATGGGTAAACAAATTGGTATGTCGAGTGTTGCTAAACCAGATGTGGAAGATGGAGGTTGTATTTCGGTCTGATCTTCGGGTATACCATTATCATCAACTTCAAGACATATTTGGGGTTCGGGAAGAATTAAAGGCTCAAGATGATGACCATAAGGAAGTGAAAGGATTTGATGAATTGGTGGGCCAAAATCATCCAAAATTTCGGGTTCATCAATCAAAATATCCCCAACGTCAATCACCTCATTCAAGTGAAGGTTAAAATTCTCAAACTCCTCATCAAAAGTATGGTTTTCAATCAGTTTTGGTTCAAGAGTAGAGGTGTAGAGATCACAAGGGTTGGGTATGGTTTCACTTGAAAGGGACCCTTCACAGTTGGGTAAATCAAACACTACAAAGTCACACAACTTATCAGTCATTCTATTTGGTGTACTTGATGAATCTATGAAACTGGAGTTGTGGATTTCAGTTTGGAGGTACAGTTCTGTCTTTTTACCCAAATCCTTCATAATTTGGTTTGACATTTCCATAAATTTTTCTAATGTCTGCTCCAGAGTAGTCTTGGGTTGATAAGGGGTTTCAGTATAAGATTGAAATTCCTGTGGATAATTAAAACTCCCAAATGACTGATTAGAAGAACTACCTAGAGTAGGTGGAAAAGTCGGATTGGATTGATAGGAATAGAATGGTTGCGGAACTTGGGTAGGAGTAGGATCAATATTATGATAAGAAGAATATTGATATGGGTTGGTTGGTTGGCTATTTTCAACAGACATCTTATATGCCACAAACCGCATATCAAACTCTTCTCCGGACAGTGGTGGTGATGGTTGATATTGGTCCGGGTTGAAACTTTGGCCTCTAGACCTAGCTATGTGCTCAGCAATGGACATTCGTTTAGGGGCTTCCTCACTCTGGGTATGAACTGAAATAGGTGTAGGATTAGGATATGGTTGATAAGACCTAGACTGAGGTGGCCAACTGTTTCTTCCTGCTTGTTCTATATGATCTCTTAAGGACATAGAAGAGCCGGACGGTATACCGAAGGGATTTCGAAAACAAGAGATATCTGGTTGTGGACAGCAAAGCTCGGCGAGTGTTCTTCTGTTTAGGTCACCCATTATAAGAAGAGAAGAAAGGGGAAGGGGTAAAAAGGAGAGAAAGTAATTGGTTTGTTTTGAAAAATGACGGATTTAGACAAATCACAAAAAAAATGCACAACCCTAGAACTATGGTTACCTAGGTCCAGTCTCTAGACAGCTCCTAACTAAGGCTAGAAATAGGACCTCAAACCGCCTCTTCACGGACAAGTACGGCCAGGTAAGTGGGAAGGAACCACCACTACAGTGGGCCTAATTAAAAACCACTAGCCTAGACACCGCAATGTCAGTTAGGATAAACGGTCGATGCCTATACTAGTCTTTTTCCTATTGAGCTCGACAGTCCTTAGAGTCTGGTCTAGATATTTTTTAAATTAATGAAGGGTTGTTCTATATGCTAGGTTTGTGATTTGTGGGGCTTAGGAAGGGTGATGAAATCCCCACCTAATCTTGATTTGGTCTTTGCCCCTTAAAGATCCGTTTTAAAATATGCAAAAACAAACCGAAAAACAAAACTTTGCAAAAAGATTTTTGAGCGGCGATATTTTGCAAAGAATCCTGCAGAAAATCGATTTTATTGGATTTTAGAGGAGAGAGAAGGGAGTTAGAATCTTACCAGAGAAGTGTGAACCCTAGATCTCCTGTTTCCTCAAGTCCGTGACTCCAGATTTCCTCGCAAAAATTCACACAATAATCGTTAAATATACAATTTGCAGTTTTGTTTTAATAATGATATGACTCGTCGAAGAATTCAACACAAATAGTAAAAATAAAAAATTACGCACGTTTCCCCGGCAACGGCGCCATTTGATTGTTGTGAAAAAGTGTGTTTGTAGTTAACCGCAATCAATAACGGTGTCGCACGTAGCTAGACCGAGATGAGTACGGGTCGTCCTCTGGGAAACGTGGAACCTTTTATTTTTACTTTAGATATGTTGAGAAAGAGAGGAGGAATAAAGAATTTTATGAAAAGATTCTAGATCTACTTTAAACAAGAATGTAAAATATAGATCTAGATTATTTTAGAAATTTAAATAATATAATAATAGGGCTTGTAGGGTTCGTTAGGATTTAGTAGTTATGGAAGATAAATTAAAAGTTACCATTTTTATCCATTAATAGATTTAGAACTAGAACGACGGTGATGCGTGTATATTAGGGTTTCTGGAGGGAAAAGGAATCCCACTCTTAACCTTTATCTTGACACGGAACTCCGTTCATATCTAGCCTTTACCAAAACAATCATTAATCTAATCTCTAATCGCGGTCGGAACTAGCAAAGAATTGCTAGCGCGCCCGATTAGGATGTTAATGATTCTTTTGATAAAGTTTCTAAACTTTATAGGACTTAAAAAGGGTTTAATTATTTTCATCGTCCATTAGCCTACCCTAATCCTACGAACCCTAACAAGCGGAGAATTACTCGCGCATATTGGGAGAAAAAGAGATGGAAAGAAATTGCATCATTAAACTATAAGAAATAGAATAAGAAAAAGAACTACCTTTATTAATCAACAAGATCAAGTACACTTTGATTCCTTAGAAAATGATTACAAAAACCTAGTTTGCTTCTCGATCTCTTCCAAGGAGGTAGATGAACCGTTGATGATCAGCCTGGATGCGTGAGCCGTCTTGGACTTCGTGATCTCGTCGGCTTGATGTCTTCTAACTTTAGCCCTTGGTCCTTTATATAGCCCTCAAAGAAGAAAAACTAGTTACCATATATGGTGACTTCCTAATATGGTAACTTTCCATGCCTGGATTCTGAGTCCCTGTCAGTATTGATTTTATGATTTTGGCAGATTTTTGATCTTGACATCTTGAACATCTTGATCTCTTGACCTGAGCACAATATCTTTATGAATAATATTAGTACTATTTATTAAATTAGTGAGAGTGTCTTAATCGCTATATATGGTAATAAATCTTTAAGAAACTTGATTAAGAATATTTAATATGCTATGCACTTTATATGGTAATAAATCTTTAACAAACATGATTAAGAATATTTGATATGCTATGCATCTTTTAATTAATAAAATATTATGCATATATTTTGAAATATTATTCTAACCATTTGTATGATATTATATCTTTTTAAGAATTGTGATTAGAATATTTGATATGATATGCATATTTTCAATTACCAAAATATTATATAAATATAAAATGCCTATATTTTCCTTCATAATATTAATTATAATATATAAACATATGGAAAATAGTATTTTGCAGATAAATCCAAATATGCTTAATATTTATAATAAACACCTTTTATTATTTAAGAAATGTAAGGAAAATACTTATACCAAAGTGCAATATTTTCAACTGAACATACTCCGGGTCGCCTTGGCACAAAAGATGGCCTGGACGAGGCTCCTCCTGCCATCTGGTTGGCAGGGCGCTTAACTCCTGCAGACTGAGATCTTCCCCTTACTTTTATCACTACCTCATAACTGTGGGCAGCTTCTAGAGCATCCTTGTTCCCGTCAAAATTTTGGCTCAAAACCCGCTTCCGTATAAAATAATAACAATAAAATAAAAAATAAATAAATAAATAAATAATAATAAAGGAGAAAATCTCCCTATCAGAGCAAAACTCTGTTTGAATTTCAAAATTCAAAAGGTGAAGCAACGCTTCAGATCCATTGCGCTGCGCGCAGAACGCCACGTGTCAAAAGCAGACACGCCAGCGTAAGGAGCGCTGCGCCCAAGGCAGCGCATCCCAATCAGAGCAAGGCTCTGTTTTAAAAATTCAAATTTTAAATAAAAGAAGCAACGCTTCAGATAATTTGCGCTCTGCGCTGCACGCCACGTGTCAAACAGTGGTGCGCTAGTGCAGTTGCGCTGCGCGACACGTGTCAAGCGCAGGAGCGCTAGCGCAGTTGCGCTGCGCGACACGTGTCAAGCGCAGGTGCGCTTGCGCCAACTGCGCCAGCACTAAAATTTAAATAATAAATTATTTAATTAATCAGAATTAAAATTCTAGAAATATCTTTCCAATCTTATTAAAATAAGAAGATTGTCTTCTGTAAAACAGAGGCCTTAGAATCAAAGATCCAACGATGGGAAAATATCCCCAGATCAATCAGAGAAAGATCTCTGTAACTAACCTAACAAACCAATTGGCCTTATATAAAGGCCCCTAGACCCCAAGTCTCAAAAAGATATACATACAGAGATAGAAAAAAGGGAGAACTCTGAAAAATTTGAAAGGCAAGCCTTTAAAGAAAGAAGATCATCTTCTTCAAGGTAAAGAATTAAATTCTTGAAAGAACAGAGATGAAAACACCTCATAAAAAGAAGAATTTCTTCTAAAAAAGATCAAAGATCTAAGAACAAGATCAAGATCTTCAATATAAAAAAGAAAAAGATCATAAAGATCCGATCATAAAAAATTAAAGAAGTAATTTACTTCATTTCTAAATCTTTTGATCTATATAAAGGCACAGCCTTTTGATGAACCATTGGTTCTTAAATCTTGAGGTAGAACCTCTTTAGAACAAGAAAAACTTGTTTCTTTGATCTTAATTAGATCAAGATGCGCTTTGCGCTATTGAACAGTGCCCTGCACTCTTAATATGCGCCTTTGCGCTCCTTGGACTGGCGCAAGTCACTAGAGAGCTCCACGTGTCAATCACAGAACAATCTGTGCTTCGCGCTTCTAAAACAGAGCGCTGCGCTATTGGATTGGCGCACTGCACCAGAGCGCGCCACGTGTCAGCAGCGCACTGCGCTAACAGACTTGCGCTCAGCAGAGCGCGACACGTGTCACCTCCACTTGCGCTAGCGCCTTGCGCTCTTTAATTGGCGCAAAGCGCCTGACAGGCCACGTGGCGCACTATTAGACAACTAAATGCTATGCATTATTTAAAAGGGGACAGAGCCCAAATAAAGGCCTAACAGGCCAAATATAAATGCTGTGCATTTAATTAAAGAACCTAATGCTATGCATTATAAAAGGGCCGAGCCCAAATAAAAGCTCAACAGCCAGAACTACAAAATGTTCAACTCATATCAACTGAGCCCATATGCTCATAAACCTTCAAACAGGCTTTACTCCCAAATTGGACTATTAATCTCCCAACCAACTTTGGTTCAAGGGTACATCTCTGAACTCCTCTGATATCTGTCGTTGTAATCCTTCAACGTCGTCAGAGAGGTAACGGGTCCTGACGACCATACATTCCATGGACCACCATGTCCCTAAACTGGCAATCGACTGCAAAGTCTCTAAACTAAACAATAAAGTCTAAATGCTCTCTTGTCGGATCTAAACGATCCCGTTAAGTCGTTCTTAGTCTTAAATTAGACTAACGTGTCCTTAACAAACGTTTAAGTTGATCTTAGTCTCAAATAAGGCTAACGTATCCTTAAACCAAAACCCCAAACCCTAAATCTAAGAAAATACGGATTTAGACTAATCCACATCCTACGGGCGATAACATAAATTGGTCTCCGTATCCACGGGCAACCACAAACAAAACAAACACCCACGACACGAAGTGACCAGAAGAAGGAGAAAATTGTTACCGCGATGCGGTAGCGTAATTAACTGCAGGGGCTTGTGCCTGCAGGGAAGAGCGTCCCCACAATCAAAAAACCCTCAGACAAGGGGGAATCCAACGAAGTCTGCTACATCAACCGCATCCGTTTAACCCTTCGATACATGGTGCCATAAATTAACTTGGCATTTTCGGAGAGGTGGACGGATAGTACCTATTAGCATCTGCCCCGAATTTGAGGCAAGACGTCTATCGCGTCTCCGCCGCGTCCTTCGGAGGGGAACAGATTCTGGCATGCCCGGTGGGACCTTTTTCTCTTTCCACTCCACACTTCATACGTCGTGTTCGCGAACGAATCGCGGTTTGCTATGGTTGCCTGTAGATTCGAGGTACTTAGATTTGGTGTCTTGCTCCGTGCAGAAAACAGAAGATCAATGGTTTCAAACTGCACTAACTGCAACTGCAACTCTCGCTCCGTCCCATCCGGAGGAGTGACTTATGGGCCTCAAGCGGCCTCCATCTTCGTTATACCGGTGGAACAAGTGACTCAGGCTACCACCGGTCTGTTCTTCGGGACCATGCTCCCACCAGTGAACATTAATATCCCATTGCCTTACGAAACGCAAAAGAAGTCGGTCTTTGATCGACTCACTACTACCACGGCCCCTCTCAACGGGTCGTCCAATGTCAAGCCAGCAGCATTAGTCTTCGGAAGGCTGAGCTTGAACTCCGATGGGCCTGCCGAGAAGCCCATTACACCTGAAGTGGCCATCCCAAAGAAGATAGCCATCCCTGCTCCCAAAATCGCCAAGGCGGTTTCTCCTGCCAAAGGGTCGGTCTTCACAAGACTGACTATTTATGTTCCCGTTCCAGGCAAAATCACCAAGGTTGTTTCCCCTACTCGGAAGTCCCCTTTTGATAGGTTGGCCATCCCCATTCAACGGACGTCGGCCTTTAAAAGGCTGATAACAGCAAATTCTGACCAACACAGGGGGCATGAGGAGGTCACCCCTACTGTTAAACCAACTCCAATCGCACGACATGCTCACCGTCGTCACTGGCGCCGGGTAAGGAAGGCTGGGGGCAACTCCCCCTCTGGGCTAACTCCGCCAGCTCCGATGGTGGAAATCGATGTTGCTGTTCCGACCGGGAATAGCTTTGAACCGCTAAGAAGGGTGCGCAAAAACTCGCCAACTGCTGTATTGAAAAAATCTCCTACACCTGTGGATAATGCCCTAAAGGTGAAGCTAGAGTATCCCCCTCAACGGCCGTCCTCTAAAATTTACAAGGTCTGGCGTCAAGTCCAAGACTCCGTAATGGATCAAGACTATCTCCGCCGACAAAAAAAGATGAAGGTTCGGCAGGAGAAGAAATACTCTGTCAAGCCAGAAAAAGCAACAGCTACTTGGGTGCCCACTGCAACGGCCCCCTCAACTTCGACCGCTCACAAAAGAAGGAGGTCGGAGAAGATCCCTGCGTCTTTGGCAAATCGCAAAGACACTGGATCTAAACGCCCCAAGTCTGGGGGCATAACGGTCCATACTGTTTACATGGCATCTGGGAAGGAGGATAGCCGTGCTTCTACGGGCCACCGACCACTCACCCGATCCGTGACAAAAGCCCAGGAGCAACAACAGAAGCTTCAAGAGATGCTGACTACAATGGCCGCACTCACCGGGCCAAAAGAAAGCCCGGAAACATCACCAGAACAGCGTTACGACCAAGAAACTGACGCTGACTTCCTACGCAGAGTCCTCGAAAAGAAGGACAATGAGGCAGCGGAATAAGCTGCCAATATAAAACAAATGGCTCTTCTGTTCCAAGACATGGTGGGTATGATGATCCAGCAGGACCCTCTAGCTGAAGATCCTCCGATTATCCTTGAAGATGACAGAGGAGAAACGTCGAATCCCCTGCCGGCTCTTTCAGCAGCCAAGGAGGAAACTATCTCCAAGGCCGCCCTGGATGATTATATTGCTCAGCAGATACGAGTTCATTAGGCGAATGAAGCGGCTGGGCAAATTGTTAGAACCGGACGACCCTACCCGGGCTGGTATGACCAAATCAGTTACCCGCCGGGATATATGATCCCTAAATTCCATGTGTACAAGGGGACGGGGAATCCACATCAGCATGTCGCTCAATTCAGGGCCTTATGCGGTAACACTGGAGGCGACGACAAACTGTTGCTTCGCCAGTTCGTCGGCAGCCTAGCAGAAACAGCTTTTGAATGGTACTCAGAGCTTCCCGACGACTCCATCAAAACGTTTACAGAAATGGAGTTGTTATTCACCCAGCGATTCGCGAGTGCTAGTGAACGCACCTCGATAACGGCATTGATCAATGTAAGGGTGAAGCCATGCGAGACGTGGGTCCAATACGCAATACGGTGGCAAAACTTATGGTCGAAGTGCGAACAACGCATCGAAGCAGCACCTGCGGTAGGCATGTTCGTGGGCACTCTTGATCCGCAAGCGACCATCTCACAATTCATGATGTTTTTCAAGCCAACTACTTTCCAGACCTTGATTGACAAACTGGCCCAAATGAACCAGATGGGTCACAGACCGTCTCCTCCAAAGCCAGACTCTCGAAATGAGAAAGGAAAAGGGAAAGCGATCGTCGTCGTCAATACTCAACAACAGCCGAGAAACTCAAAGCCGGTTGTTCGCCAAAACAACTCGCGTCCACGCTCATCCCTCGAGGAAAGACTAGGACGTCCTTACTCGTTTTCTCAGGATAAAACGAGGAGACTGTTCGAGCTGGCAGTGCGCAACAGACTCATCAATCTGCCGAGTCTGAAATGTCCATTGCAGCCAGGCGATGTCAACGATCCTAATTACTGCCCTTACTACCGAGCAGCAAGCCATCCAATCGAAGATTGCTTCGTCTTCAAAAATTGGGTTGAGGACCAATACCAACAAGGCAAGTTCGCGTTATCCGAAAACTGGAAGGTGAACCCACCACAACCTCATGCCCCTAAAAAGGTGGACATGCCGGGGGCAACGTGCTCTTTTGTTGAAGAAGCCCCATGAGAGGTGGCTCTTTCGGCCAAAACCAAAAAGATGCTGAATGATCTCCAGACATGTCCGGCGATCAGGTGGAAGAATCCGCTAGAATCCCAGATTATCGAAGGGATGCTGAAGCCACGCCCAACTCCAAAGATTGGTGGTGATAGCCAAAGTGCTCATACCCAGCCATCGAAATCTTCGAAAAAGAAGAAGAGATCCAAAAGGCCCGTGAAGCCTGGCGACAAGCGCACGGACCTGCAGAAACAGATCGACGCACTAGAAGAATATAATCAGAAGGCGCGGACCCCAGTCACACTTCAAGAATTCCTCAGCCACGTCCTTGAGGACGGAGATGATGACAAAGACTCATCGGATGAACCTGAGGATTATGTTGCAAGCTGCCACGTGATCTCTCACTCGTCGATAGACGATGAAGAAGCTCCTTGCACTGAGAGACGGGAGGCAAGTCCTGAACCGTAACTTCTATGGCCGTCAGACGAGGTGATCGACGCCTTCCTGAGTGAAATTCATCTGAAGAGTAAAGCCAATCGGGAGCATGAGATGGCCATATTTGAAAAGGCCAAACGCCGGCGAGTGGACAAAAGGGTCGAAACACTCCCACCAGATCAAAGTACATCCGCCGCAAATGAAAGCAGGATCAAGACGAGGAAACGATTCGCCAAAGCCATATCGATGGGGATGAGGCTGCCCTCTTTCAGAGAAAATTCTCCTGGTGGTATACATCTTGATGAAGCAAACATACATCCTAACTTCTGCTTATATTATCAGAAGATCGCACATCCTACTGAGGATTGCAACTCCTTTAAGTGTTGGTGGCAAGAGTATGTCGCTCACAGGCAACACTTCAACAGGACAAAGCGTGAAGCTCGTAGACAGCAGAAAAATGCGACAGATGAGCGTAAAAAAATTGCTGGCAATTGTCATAGGGTTGATCCCAAGGGACCGCGAGTTCTCGCCTTCGGGAGCGACTCCGACGAAAAAGTAGCCCTCGGCCCTTTCTTCAAGGAATCCATCTCTAAAATGAAAGAATTAAGGAGTTGCGAGAACATTCAGCCGTGCAATCGCATGCTACCCGGAAAGAATCTCTGACCCGCAAATAAGGGATCGAACAAAAAGGATAAAGGGAAGGGAAGAACGGCCTTCGTCGCCAACGCTCAACAACAATCGAGTGACCCTAGACCGGTTGTTCGCCAAAGCAACAAGCGGAAACCCCTCTATGAGAAGTTGAAACGTCCTTACTCATTTCTCCGGGATGAAACAAGAAGGCTGTTCGAACTAGCAGTGCGCGACGGGCTTATCACTCTACCGGAGCCGAAATGCTAGCTACAACTGAATGATGTCAACAATCCTAATTACTGCCCTTACCACCAAGTATTGGGCCATCCGATCGAAAACTGCTACGTCTTCAAAAACTGGGTTGAAGACCAATACCAACAAGACAAGTTCGCGCTGTCCGAAAACTAGAAGGTGAGCCCGCCACAACCACATGCTCCGAGAAAGATGGATACGCCAGGGGCATCATGCTCATTCATAGGGAAAGCCCCATAGACCGAGAAGTCAGTAAACTAGAGATCCTCCTCAAATACGGTCACGACGGACCGAAACGTCCTTAAACTAACAACGGACCGAAACGTCCTTAAACTAACGACGGACCACTATGTGTAAAAACTAGCTGTTGACCGAGATGTCAATAAACTACGGTGGATTGCGGCATCCCAAAGCCGATAAAAAAAGGAATAAGAATAAAAATAAAAATAAAAACGGTATGTCCATAAGCAAAATGAGCACGGGTGAAAACCCGAAAGGGCTCCGTGAGTAAAAACAGCAGGGCTACCGGCGAGTGTTTGTGAAAACCCGAAAGGGCGCAACCTCGTTATAAAAAAAAGAGAGAATAAAAAAAAGGAAACGGTATGTCCATAAGCAAAATGGGCACGGATGAAAATCCGAAAGGGCCGAAAGGGCTCCGTGAGTAAAAACAGCAGGACTATCGGCGAGTGTTTGTGAAAACCCGAAAGGGCGCAACCTCGTTAAAAGACACTTACAGGGTCTTCTCGACCTTGTAAGGAGAAACCACCCGCGTGAGACCCTTATGACTCACAAAGGAGCAACACACTTAGGGATCCCCACGATTCCTAAGGAGAAATTACACTTGCGAGATCCTCACGACTCGTAAGGAGAATTCTCTTATGGGACCCTCACGGCTCGTAAGATTTGAAAGTCTTAAGTTACAGAGACCTGAACCTGTTCTTAAGCAACCCCCACAACCTCCGATGCTGCCCTACAAGCGGCTCAATATTGACCCTTGTATACAATCCACGGGCACGAATGAACATTTCCTTAACAGAGTCCTACCAGCGACTAAGGATATGCTCACACGGTGAACAAACACTTGTGGGTCCTCTCGACTTGCAAGGACAAAACACTCTTGTAAGATCCTTACGACTAATAAGAGAACACACACTTAGGAATCCTCACGATTCCTAAGGAGAAAAAGTACCTACGAGATCCTCACAACTCGTAGGGAGAAACACCTTTATGAGACCCTTACGGCTCATGAAGTCAAAAGCCTTAGTCGACAGGATCTTAACCCTGTCTACTAACCCACCTTTGTTCGATATCGACAGAGGCAAATGATGATTCGCTCCTGGCAATATCCCAGTTGTAGCGATGCTGATGCCAAAATCGGTGTCTAATTCTAAGCTTGCAGCAAAGAAGTCAGCAACCCACACATGCATACGAAATAGCCGAAATGACGGGGCAATTTGCAACAAAATCAGCAAGTAAAAATGTATGCATGCAAAATAGCCGAAATGATTGGGCAACTCGCAATAAAAAGCAGCGAGTAAAAAATAAAATAAATAGCCGAAATGATTGGGCAATCGCGATTTTCGCGATATGAAAAGCTGAAATGATAGAGCACCGCAGAAAGAATAAAAAAAATGATGAAAGAATGAAACTTTTTGCCCTACAGGTGAGATCACATCGATCCCTGTATACAATCCAAGGGCATAAACAAAGAAGGAACCATACCTTCCCAACAGACTCCACTAGAAAGCGAAGCCAAATCTCGACGGTTCATAGACAACCTAGAGACAACCTCGACATCTGTCGCAATACTGTAGACACAATGTCAACAAACGAAGAAAAGGAATATCCCTAGCTTCAGGGTCTCGACGTCGATATCGACAACTTAGAGATCACCAACGGCGTTGCTCCTCACTCCAACCAGATGCAGACGTGACGTCAACAACCGACCTCAGAGCTGCAACGAAACGGAGCCATGGTAAAGTCCCTAGTTCCAAATCTCAATGGCCACATCTATAGCCTGGAGACCAACAACGGTGTACCTCCTCATTCCAGCAGGACATAGATACTACACCATCAGACGGAGCCACGACATAGTCCTTAGTTCCAAATCTCGACGGTTCACAGACAACCTAGAGACCATCTCAGCATTCGTCTCGTTACAGCAGACGTAATGTCAACAACGGCGTTCCTTTGCAGTCCAGCAGGATGCAGATGCAATGTCAACAAAAGACCCCATGGTCAGCAAAGCGGAGTGATGGCAAAATCCCAACTCCACCTCAGCATTCGTCTCGTTACAGCAGACGCAATGTCAACAACGGCGTTCCTTTGCAGTCCGTCAGGATGCAGATGCAACGTCAACAAAAGACTTCATGGTCAGCAAAAGCGGAGTGATGGCAAAATCCCAACTTCACCTCAGCATTCGTCTCGCTACTGCAGACACAATGTCAACAAACGAAGCAAAGGCCAAATTCCTAGCTTCAGGGTCTTGACGGCAACTCATATAAAGCCTGAAAGATAATCGGAGATCATCCCACATCAATGCGGAGTGGTCACCACCTCGACATTCGTCTCGATACAGCAGACGAGACGTCACTACAGCGCCCTTCCTCCAACAGGATTCAGACGCGACAAAGCAAACGAAGCGAATGCCCAAATTCCTAGCTTCAGGGTCTTGAAGGTAACTCATATAAAACCTGAAAGACTATCGGAGATCATCCCACATCAGCGCGGAGTGGTCACCACCTCGACGTTCGTCTCGATACAGCAGACGAGATGTCACTACAGCGTCCTTCCTCCAACAAGATTCGGACACGCCAAAGAAAACGAAGCAAAGGCAATATTCCTAGCTTCAGGGTCTTGACGGTAACTCATATAAGACCTGAAAGACTATCGGAGATCATCCCACACCAGCGCGGAGCGGTCACCACTTCGACGTTCGTCTCGATACAACAGACAAGATGTCACTAAGAGCGTTCTTCCTCCATCAGGATCCAGACGCGACAATTAAACAACGGAGCCACGGCAAAATCCCTAGTTCCAAACCTAGACGGTTCACATGAAACCTAGAGACAACCGCGACATTCGTCTCGATACAGCAGACGCAGTGCCAGCAAACGAAGCGAAGGCCAAATTCCTAGCTTCAGGGTCTTGATGGCAACTCATACAAAACCTGAAAGACTATCGGAGATCATCCTACACCAGCGCGGAGTGGTTATGACTAATCGAGGCTCTCCAAAATGAGCCTAACCTCAAGTAAAAAGCGGCATGGCAAAATTCCCAACGCTTGCTTTTCCGACGGTCAAACTGCCTAGGAGGATTGCTTGAAGATGTCTTGTCCAGCCCCCGAAGGGATCAGAGACATGACAGTCGAAAGGCTACTCGAACAGCAAGGTTGCCTATCGAGGAATACATCAGCCGACACGACGGTACGATGGACAAAACCCTAGTACCACAGACTCTAACGGACCTCTGTCGTAAAGAGCAGAGGTTAACTGTGACATTAGGATATCCTTGCGAGAAATGCTCGATTCGTCTCGACTCGTGAGGTAAAGCCTTAGGTAATGGGGATTAAAAAACCCGTTTCCTAAGCACTGGGGCCCTGCAAGTCAGTCTAAGATGGACTCTTGCATACTATTCACGGGTCACACTCTCCGAAGTAAAACATCGACAAAGAGGGAAACAACCACTTACAAGTCCTCCCGACTTGTAAGCGGGAAAAATTCTCTTGTGAGATCCTTACGACTTTCAAGAGAAAACACACTTAGGAGTCCTCACGACCCCTAAGAAGAAAATACACCTGCGGGATCCTCTCAACTCGAAGGGAGAAAAGTCTTTATGAGACCCTCACGGCTCATAAAGTTGGAAAGTCTTAGGCTACAAGGACCCTAAACTTGTCTCCTAAGCCCTCAATTCTGTGACCATGCATAACTTTGCACTACTTCACCCACGTACATACTTACGTGGGCAAAGTAGTGGAGGGCATTTGTTCCCGCCAAAATTTTGGCTCAAAACCCGCTTCCGTATAAAATAATAACAATAAAATAAATAAATAAATAAATAATAATAATAAAGGAGAAAATCTCCCTATCAGAGCAAAGCTCTGTTTGAATTTCAAAATTCAAAAGGTGAAGCAATACTTCAGATCCCTTGCGCTGCGCGCAGAACGCCACGTGTCAAAAGCAGACACGCCAGCGCAAGGAGCACTGCGCCCAAGGCAACGCACCACAATCAGAGCAAGGCTCTGTTTTAAAAATTCAAATTTTAAATAAAGGAAGCAACGCTTCAGATAACTTGCGCTCTGCACTGCGCACCATGTGTCAAACAGTGGTGCGCTAGCGCAGTTGCGCTGCGCGACACGTGTCAAGCGCAGGAGCGCTAGCGCAGTTGCGCTGCGCTCTGCGTTGAGCGACATGTGTCAAGCGCAGGTGCGCTTACGCCAACTGCGCCAGCACTAAAATTTAAATAATAAATTATTTAATAAATCAGAATTAAAATTCTAGAAAGATCTTTCCAATCTTATTAAAATAAGAAGATTGTCTTCTGTAAAACAGAGGCCTTAGGATTAAAGATCCAACGGTGGGAAAATATCCCCAGGTCAATCAGAGAAAGATCTCTGTAACTAACCTAACAAATCAATTGGCCCTATATAAAGGCCCCTAGACCCCAAGTCTCAAAAAGATATACAAACAGAGATAGAAAAAAGGGAGAACTCTGAAAAATTTGAAAGGCAAGCCTTTGAAGAAAGAAGATCATCTTCTTCAAGGTAAAGAATTAAATTCTTGAAAGAACAGAGATGAAAACACCTCATAAAAAGAAGAATTTCTTCTAAAAAAGATCAAAGATCTAAGAACAAGATCAAGATCTTCAATATAAAAAAGAAAAACGTCAGAAAGATCCAATCATAAAAGATTAAAGAAGTAATTTACTTCATTTCTAGATCTTTTGATCTATATAAAGGCATAGCCTTTTGATGAACCATTGGTTCTTGAATCTTGAGGTAGAACCTCTTTAGAACAAGAAAAACTTGTTTCTTTGATCTTAATTAGATCAAGATACGCTCTACGCTATTGAACAGTGCTCTGCACTCTTAATATGCGCCATTGCGCTCCTTGGACTGGCGCAAGTCACCAGAAAGCGCCACGTGTCAATCACAGAACAATCTGCGCTTTGCGCTTCTAAAACAGAGCGCTGCACCCTTGGATTAGCGCACTGCACCAGAGCGTGCCACGTGTGAGCAGCGCAATAGCGCAGCGCACTGGCGCAGCGCACTGCGCTAACAGACTTGCGCTCAGCAGAGCGCGACACGTGTCACCTCCACGTGCGCTAGCACCGTGCGCTCTTTAATTGGCGCAAAGCGCCTGACAGGCCACGTGGCGCACTATTAGACCACTAAATGCTATGCATTATTTAAAAGTGGACAGAGCCCAAATAAAGGCCTAACAGGCCAAATATAAATGTTGTGCATTTAATTAAAGAGCCCAATGCTATGCATTATAAAAGGGCCGAGCCCAAATAAAAGCTCAATAGCCATAACAACAAAATGTTCAACTTATATCAACTGAGCCCATATGCTCATAAACCTTCAAACAGGTTTTAGTCCCAAATTAGACTATAAATCTCCCAACCAAATTTGGTTCAAGGGTACATCTCTGAACTCCTTTGATATCTGTCATTGTAATCCTTCAACGTCGTCAGAGAGGTGACGGGTCCTGACGACCATACATTCCATAGACCACCATGTCCATAAACTGGCAATCGACCGCAAAGTCTCTAAACTAAACAATAGAGTCTAAATGCTCTCTTGTCGGATCTAAACGATCCCGTTAAGTCGATCTTAGTCTTAAATTAGACTAACGTGTCCTTAACAAACATTTAAGTTGATCTTAGTCTCAAATAAGGCTAACGTATCCTTAAACCAAAACCCCAAACCCCAAATCTAAGAAAATACGGATTTGGACTAATCCACGTCCTACGGGCGACAGCATAAATTAGTCTCCGTATACAATCCATGGGCAACCACAAACAAAACAAACACCCACGACACGAAGTGACCAGCTGGAGAAGGAGAAAGTTGTTACCGTGATGCGGTAGGGTAATTAACTGTAAGGGCTTGCGCCTGTAGGGAAGAGCGTCCCCACAATCAAAAACCCCTCAGACGAGGGGGAATCTGAAGAAATCTGCTACATCGGCCGCATCCGTTTAAACCTTCGATACATGGTGCCATAAATTAACTCGGCATCTTCGGAGAGGTGGACGGATAGCACCTATTAGCATCTGCCCCGAATTTCAGGCAATACGTCTATCGCGTCTCCGCAGCGTCCTTCGGAGGGGAACAATCCTCATGAGTTGAAAATTTCCTTGTGGCTAGTGCAGCCTGAATTTCCGTGTCCAAATCTTGTTGAAAGCGACGAGCTCTGATCTCGTCCGTCGGTATCAGGTGTGCCGTGAATCTGTTTAAGGATTGTGTTAGCTGTGTAGTATATGATATTTAAAAATTTGAACTATTGTGACATATCTTACCGACTTAGCATGGTGAATTCAGCGTCATATTCATCCACTGACTTGTCCCATATCGAACCTTATTGTAGATGAATGAACTGCTGCTCCATGGCAAACCTGACAGTCACAGGGAAGTACCTCGCGTCGAACTTCTCGCGAAAAGTCTTCCATTCAACAAGCTGTACAAGACGGCTTTCTTCCGCCTTCCACCAGTTGCAAGCATTGTCCGTGAGCTGCAGTTTCGCCACACGGACACAAGCTATGTCTGGCACTTGTGCTGCCGCCAGATCATCCTCGATACTCTGTGCCCATTCCTCAACTTCAAGTGGGCTCCCCTTTCCGGAGAACTGCTTGGGATGTAAAGCCCTGAATTGCTTTACCCCAGGTGCATCAGTCTTGGAACGGTTCAGGAGCTGTTGCTGTCCCTCAAGGAGGCTGCGGATCGCTTCGAGTAGAACCGTTTGCTCGGTGGGTGGCACAGGAACAGCAGGTGTGAGAGGTAGTGCTGGAAGTGTGTTGTTGATATTGGTGGTGTTGTTCGGGGAATCCATAACCTTGAAGAAAAAATTTGGGTTAGGACAGATTCAAGTACATGAAATGATAAGATTTAAGGAATATGAAATTGTAAGATTCAAGGGACATGAATTGTAAAGAATGTTTTAGTTGCTGGTTCTTGTGTTATATTGCTTAGGTTATTCACGCAGAACAGAATTGCATGGCAGTGTTCCATACAACTCTGACCTGCATGGGCCACCAACAAAACCTGTCATGCCCCGCTTCCCGATGTACGACGAAGGGGACGGGACTGGTCCGCTACGTATATACTCAGAAGTACATACGCTAAGCGTATCTAAGTAATATAAAAATAAATACACAAGAGACAAGATATAATAAAAACAACAACTTTTATTTATTAACATTCTTTTGTACAATGCATGAAAAGGAAATACAACTGAAATAAAACGATGCCTAAACAATGGCATAACAGGATATGAAAAGTACTGAATAGAAAATGTACAATGAAACTAGAGCTCTGGTTCTTCAGCAAACTGCTCCAAGTCTTCTGCAGATGGCTCGATCTCTGCCGGGTCCAAACCACCTGACGACATTCAAAGAAGAAATGATAGAATGTCGTCAGCGAACAGGTCGCTTGGTAAGTCCCAAAGATAAGAGGAAAGTATAATAGACAGAATAAAAAGGTATCTTTTAAAGTTGTATTATCTTGTAGTAATATCGTGTTAACGCTGTTGTTTGTAGCTTGGTACAGAAGAATGCCAGTGTATATGAGAGGGGTCTCTATATGTTAGAGACCAGGGCAAACGGAATGTATAAGGAACCGTTAAGCCACGGTACAACAGCAACGGAATATAGGTTAGGTGTCTTAATCTTACCATCTCGTGCCACTTTTAACACCTTCCGTACCAATCTACCCCTTAAAACCCCGTAGTGTTTTGATTGTATCGTTTGTACTGTAAATTGAATTGATTGTATAATTGATTGACTGACCGAAACCATAATATCGGTAAACAGATATAACCGTAGAATCATGTAAATGGAATAACTGGAGAACCATATAAATGGAATGTATATCCATGGTTCGGTTCGGTCAAGTCATATAGATTGATAATTGGATTCATGGATTCATGTTGAAGATTGTAAATTGTAAATTGACTTGAATCATATTCAAGTCAGATTAATCAGACTTAAGCCCGAGTCAGCCAATTAGAAATGTAAGTCGAAGTCTTGATTATTTCTTAAATTTATAATTGGTAGGGTCCTTAGGATAATTTATAAAACTTGAGGGGGTTTTATGTAAAATACTTTTATATACTTTTCAAAATACATCTCAAGTATTCATTATTCGTCTTTAGAGTTGTAATGAAGGTGGATTTTATATTGTGATATTTCTAGTGAAAATATCCTAGATTCATAATTAAAGGTATTTATTTATAATATTGATTTATTTGGAATTCATGGTATTTTAGTGTAAAATTTGTTCTTGTGATTTTTAGAAAAAGGTGGAATATTTATATCATAACAAAATAGATATTTTAATGATAAATATACATATATTTATACAAAAATAATTTTAATAAATATTTTACATTCTAAAAATCTCATTTTCTTAAGATGTATTTTAAATCTTTCGAGACCGAATGCTCCTTACGGAGGTCTGAATCTCGCACTACTAAGCCCGAATGTGTGCGATAAACCGTACCATTCCGAACGGGTTTCCCAAAGTGGGTTGTAGCGGCGCTTTGCAAAGATTGTAAAATACTAAATCCTTTAGAAAACGATTTTATAAAGTAAATGGTATTTATTGGTAAAAATGTCAATTTTCCGTATTTTAGGTTCTAGGGCTTCCTAAGTTAACTAGACTATTTCTAAATGGTCTAAACGACAAGTCGTGAGATGCCTCAAATCGCCTCTTCACTGCCAATTGTGGCCAGGTAAGTACAAATGAAGAAATGAGGGATCCATTCACGAATCACCGTAAGACGGGTCTTTTAAAGTTACCTTTCTCACTTGCCTAGCCTAGACACCACAAAGTCAGGTTTAGATAAACGACCGATGTCCACAACTTATTGTATTTTCATAATAAGATGTATTTATTTAAAAGTGTACAAACTCTAACTCTTTTAGAAATAGTTTTATTAAGTGTATAGTATTTAAATGTAAATGATTGTTTTCTCGTATTCTAAGGTTTCAATGGTATCGTGTTAGGTTGTAAATAAGTGTGTGAGGAGGTAGGTCATTATCTCATGATCTACTTTAAATGTATAGCAAGTTTGATAGGTTAAATGAAGGATTGAAACAATTTGGTATTTAAGTGAAAAAATACGATAATTTAAGAAAGCTATCATTTCATGTGATGAAACTTGTTAAAATTATTTAATTAGTGTTTAATAATCAACATGAGGAAATTTAAGAATGATTGTAATAGTGAGAAGTGGAATTTTATAGAAAACCGAATCGAAAATCGGATTTGTTCTGATTCCTTCGGGTTTTGTAATTTCGTATTTTTCTTGAATAGGGAAGAGAGATAGAAGGGGACTTACGGATTTTCGATTACACTAGAGAGTGAGAGGGAACTAGAGGGATTGCCGATGTTGCATCGTTGCCGGTAGTTCTTAAGACGTTCGCCGGAATTTCCGCCGGAATGTCGTCGGAGCTTCGCCTCGAGCTTGTTTTCAAAGTACACGACTCTTGGAAAATTTTTGAGAGAGTGGGCTCAGGATTTTGCGGTGAGAGGGTAGAGGGTTAGGGGTGTATTTATAGGGTAGGCTAGGGGTAAGGTAGGTGAAGAGTTTTAAAATAAAAAATTGTAAAAATATAGAAAATTCATTAAAAATTTGGAGTAATTAGGTGTTAATGGGCATTCTGGAAACGATCCAATAAATTAGAGTGTGCAGGGGGTTAGAGAAGTGTAAAAGTCATATTTTTGGTGTTGGGGACTCGGCCGTCCGACTGAGACCGGCCGACTCGGCCGAATCGAGGAGGTGGGGGGTCGCCGAGGTAAGACACTTGTATTTTTAGTTTTTTAGGTTTAGTTCAACTTTTGGGAGTTATGGTGTGTGGACTGTTGGGCTTCCAAAGGATTTAAAACAAAATAAATATTAAAAATAATGTGGGGCATGGGATTTGAACTCTGGTCGCTTGGTTCAGCAGTACAAGGTATTACCAATGAGCTACAATCTCCTTCTTTGAATTATTGTGTGAAATAAATATTTAAAGAGATATCAGTAATATTAAATACTCCAAGTATACTTTGAATTTAAATCAATTCTTTGTACATTAAAAATGGAGTTGTTACACACGGTGATAGCTTTAAGGGCGGCTCCGGCGGGGTGGGGAGCTTGGGAGTTTACAAACGACAGGTGCAGGAGGTCTCGGGAGAGGGAGGTGTGAGGGGGAGCTCGGGGGAGCACTGGTGCTGGTGGCCCGGAAAGGAGGTCGGTGGCTGTTGTGGTGATGGGAGACGATGGTGGAGGTTAAGTCGAGCCTTCGAAGGCGGTGAAAGACCGGCGGTTGGATCGGTGCAGGGGGTTCGTGGGGGAGTTTGGATGGTGGAGTGGGTTGGGGATGAGAGGGTGGTGCTGGGAAGATGATGGTGTGAGGTGATGGGGGAGTGGGTCGTTAGAGGTTTTCATAGCGGTTTGGAGGAGCTCTGGCGGTTCGGTTCGGCAGCGGGCAGTGGGGGTGCTCGGGGTTGATGGGAAGAAAGTGCGTGCAGTGGGTAGTGGTGATGAGGTGAAGGCGCGGGGAGAAGATGAGGGTGCAGTTGCAGCTGCGAGGTGGTGGCTCGCCGGTGAGGTGATAGTCGGGGTGTAGTTGGGGGGAGAGAGAGGTTGCCGAGGCTCGTGTTGTTGGTGCAGAACAATGACGATGGAGGCTGTTGGCGACGTGGAGGTGGTCGTGCTAGTGCCCAGGCGGCGCTGGGGTGAGCCGACGCTAGTGCTCTGGGTTGGTGATGGCGATGGTTGTTGGAGTTGTTGTTAGGTTCGATAGGAGAAGGAGAGGGAAAAGTGAGGGTCCGATGGGGGTTGTGAGAGAGATGTCGCGGAGGTCGTTGAGGAAAAGGAGGTAAGGGAGGAGAGGATCTCGGAGTTTTTGCGATCAGGGCAAGCTGGGTCGTCGTGGGAGCGGTTCTCACGGCGGTAGGCACGGGGAGGTCGGCAGTAGCCATTGCGAGGGAGACACGGTCGTGCGGAGTAAGAAGCGGGGACGTGGGATTCGTCGTCGTAGTCATTGGAGAGCGGCTTCGTGGTTAGCGCAAAGGAAGGAAGGACGTGGGGCGAGAACGTGGGGTGAGGAGGAGCGGGTTGTGGGGGAAAAAGAGGCGGGAAAGAAGGAGAGGAAGGAGAAGAAGAGGGAGCTAGGGAAGTTGTGCCGGGTTGTTCGGATCGGGTAGGCGTAGTTATGGGGCTAGGCTTGGGTTAGGAAAAAATAAAAGGGTTAGGGTTAGGGTTTCGGTTTGGGTTAGGAAAAGGGTTAATGGGCCAAGCCATGGAGAGAAAAAAATAAAAGAGAGAAGGAAAGAATGGGTTAGGTTGGGTTTAGGTTTGGATTAGGATAAAAGAATTAAAGTTTTAAGTTTAAACTTAAAATAATTGGTTAGGGTAAAATGGAGGAAACAATTAGAAGATTAATAGAAAAATATATGAAATAAAATGAAAATTATTGGGAATAGGAAAATGAATTTTTAATAGAAAATTTTTGGGGAAAACATTTATTCATAAATACGGAAAATATTTACAACGGAACTGGGTATTACACAATAACATAAAGAAACATTACAAATGAATGCATCGACTCAATTTCTATTCTAGAATATATTTTTATGCTAAAAAAAATTAAACAAAATTACTCGCTTTCTACATCTATTTTACAACTTTGCATTAAAAAAAAAAAGTAACTTGGGTCTTTCATTGAAAAATGATATAATGCTAAAACAAAACAAAATTACTTGATTTCTTCAACTATTTTATAACTTTGCACTAAAAAAAGTAACTCAGGTCATTTATTGAAAAATGATATTGAAAAAATAAACGATGCCCAAAGGGATCGAACCCATATTTACTGAAAAAAAATATTGAAAAAATAAATGATACCCAAGGAGGCTCAAAACCCACAATCCTAGGCTCTAAATCTTCATGCACACACCAGCGAGCCATTTCTACTTCATGTAGTAAGTTATAGAATTTATTTTATATATAAACAACTTATTATTAACTGTGCATATCCATATCCACATCGATAACTCGGATCCAGATGGGACGGTCGTCTCATCTCGCCTCTATGTAAGCACATTGAATAATTTCTCATGTCCCCACCCTTCTTCATCCTCTTCTCAAAAATGCAAAGAAACAAGGTAGCATCGTAGCTTTCCCAAAAATCCATAGAAATCATGACAAAACAATTTGATTTCAAGGATTACAACATTTTTATCATGTTGACAAATCTAATTCCTATTTTGGGTTCTTAGAACCAAACGACCCCTTAAGTTTGGATGTGAGCAACAAAGATCAAATAGAGGATCAAATTTGTTTACTTGCCCCTAATATATATTGATGATCGCCATTCAAGCTAATCTTCCAACCGTGAAACCTATATATATGAAAAATAAAAAACATTTGAGGACTACCAACCCATACATTAAGTAAAAGTTAAGTTTATGCCACATCTCGAAAGATATTCATTTTGCACTCAAAGATACTCATTTTGCACTCGAAGCATGGGTTTGGGGTCTTCAAACCCTTCAGGGTTTTCTTATCATGTATGGCTGGCCAGGAAGTAACGAGTTCATCCATTATCAAGAAATTTATTCCTAAATCATGAGGTCGAGGTCGTTTTCCTTTGTAGTTGAAAATTTTAGTGCAAGAGATACAAGATGCTAATATTTGGAATAGAAAAACAATAAAAGCATGAGAATCAGATCAGATACTCAAAACTAAAAATTCAAAAACAAAGTGTGAGAGTAATCAACAGAACATAATTTCCAAGCGAGTAACTAGAAGTACATACTAAGTTCTCACTAAGGCTGTTTAAGTAACAATATAACGTTTCATTCCATACAACTGAAAAAGCATAAAAAGTTGTTTGAGCTAAAGAGGAAATCTGAGAATAACCATAGCATTTTGAGTTAAAACCGATTACTTCTCGCTGTTGTTACTTTCCAATTCCTTCCTCAGCTGCAAAGAGAAGTCATCATTGACGTCGTCGTCGTCCCAGTCGTCCTCCCACTGCTGCAGGGCTTCTTTGCCTTCCTCTTTCTCATCCCATTCTTCAAAATAGAAAATTTATATGATTAAACAACACAAGAACATATATGATAATTTATACAGCGGGTCAAAAACTGTTCAAAACAGCTATGGATGTATGATTGTTCATACATGATCGTGAATATAAATATTTTTATACATTAATAACATTACAAGTTTCGCAGCTTAGATAAGCTGACAGGTAGTTTGAGAGTTGGATTAAAACTTGAGATTCATGAGTCGAATCTTAGTTTTCCTTATAGGAGCTAAAACTTGTTAATTTTTATTAATCGGTTGGTCAAGTCAAGAGACCTTAGCACTAAACCTTTTTGGTCATGGGTGGACCCATTTATGATTCAAACCGCATATCCATTTATCCCGGACCTTTCCTGACAATTTCAGGTAGAGTTTCCAGATCAGGTCAAAATTTTGCAACACATACAAGGTTCCATGGTTGAGAATGTAGCTGCATTCTTAAACAAATATTACCAAGATAATACTAGCAACTAAAGGTGACCCATCATCTATACAACCCGTTACGGATCCAGAAAATTTGGTTAGGTAGGACGGAAATTAAACGGCCTTAAAATATTATAAATAAGCTTCGAAATTAAAAAAAGATCCTCTAACATACATCAAAAATTTGGACAGCATTTTCCAAACTAAGTTTCATTATTGCCAAAAACCTTTTTCGGTGATTAATAAATGAAAAACCGATTAGCTTCTTATTTATACAATTGTTGGGTCAAAAGTTTCAACATATATTAAAATATGCCATGTGTACATGGTTAGATATAGTACATTTCTTGTTTCGGTGAACATATAAAAATACTTAAATGTATTATATGGGATATACGGATCAATAACATAAAGAAACATTACAAATGAATGCATCGACTCATTTTCTATTCTAGGATATATTTTTATGCTAAAACAAATTAAACAAAATTACTTGCTTTCTACTAATATTTTACAACTTTGCATTAAAAAAAGTAACTTGGGTCTTTTATTGAAAAATGATATATTTTTATGCTAAAACAAAACAAAATTACTTGATTTCTACTACTATTTTTATAACTTTGAATTAAAAAAAGTAACTTGGGTCATTTATTGAAAAATGATATTGAAAAAATAAACGATGCCCAAGGGTATTGAACCCATATTTATTGAAAAAAGATACATGCCCAAGAGGCTCGAACCCACAACCCTATGCTCTAAACCTTCATGCACACGCCAGTAAGCCATTTCTACTTTTTGTAGTAAGTTATAGATTATATTTTATATATAAACTTATTAATTGTGTGCATATTCATATCGATAACGCGGATTTAGGTGAGGCGGCCGCCTCGCCTCGCCTCTATGTCTATCCGCCCCTGTATACAACCTTGTATATATGACCCACAATGGATAATCATCCATACAACCTTGTATCTATGACTCATTACGTATTGCAACCCGATTCCCCCCACCCAACCCCCTCCCCTCAGCGTTTTTTAGGAGGGATTGGACTATAATACTCTGGGAACAATGAACTCATAAGAGCAATCTCTTGTAAGACCCTCTGAATTAACTCAAATAAACCAGTTAAATAATTCTTTAAAGTTTCTTAATGGATACAAACTATGAAGCATAGACACAGACACAGGTACGGACGCAAACACTAATATGGGATACGGAAAATTTGTAAAAAAATGGACACGGGGATACGGTTATATTATTATCTTAATATATTAAACAAAATATAATGCACTACGAGAGGAAATATGTAGTGGTTTATCGTTGAAAGCACAATAAAATAAAAACAATATTATAATTTTCATTCAAAACCATGAGTTCTTTTAAGCACAAACATACACACACACAACAACTGAGCCGTTTATCCCAAGCATATGGGGTAGGTTACATGAACCAACATAAGAATCACGCCGGGTCCAGCACATGAATCCTCCGCCTCCACTCACTCCTATCGAACAATATACTTTCATTGAGGCCTTTGGCAACCATATCTTTTCGTATCACCTCCATCCATGTTTTCTTCGGTCTTCCTTTCGCACTTTTGACATTGCCTATATCGAGATATCCATTCGTCGAACCGGTACTTCCATAGGTCTGCGTCGCATATGACCAAACCATCTTAGCCGGTTTTCCCACATCTTCTCCTCCACATGTACTACACCAACTTTTGCACGAATATCCTCATTTCGCACCTTATCCTTTCTAGTGTTACCACACATCCAACGAAGCATGCGCATCTCCGCTACGTGCATCTTCTGTATATGATGCTTCTTAGGAGCCCAGCATTCTGTACTATATAATAAGATAGGCCAAATAACGCTCCGATAAAACTTCCCTTTCAACTTAAACGAAAAGTTACGATCGCACAAAATCCCTGTTGCACTCCTCCATTTCAACCAACCAGCTTGGATCCTTTAATTAACATCGCTATTGATCTCCCCATCCTTTTGGATGATGAAACCTAGATATCTAAACTGATCACTCGGTGATATCTTTTGCCCTTCCAGTGTTATACCAATATGATCTCGACTTCTCTGTTTGTTAACTTTGCAATGCATATATGCTATCTTGGATCTGCTCAATCTGAACCCCCGAGATTCCAACGTTTGCCTCCATAACTCCAATTTGGCATTAATCCTCACTTTCGTTTCATTTACTAAAACAATAACATCAGCGAATAACATAAACCAAGATACCTCATCTTGGATAGTTCTAGTAAGCCCATCCATCCCGATGGTAAACAGGAATGGACCTAATGCAGATCCTTGATGTAAACCAATTGTAATCGAAAAATCACTCGTTAGACTGCTGCAGGTTCTTACATTTGCCACTACTCCATCGTACATGTCCTTGATTATGTCAATGTACTTGACGGGAACCTTCCTCTTCATCATTATCCCCCATAATATATTTCTTGGTACCTTGTCGTACGCTTTCTCTAAATCAATAAATATCATATGCAGAGATCTCTTCTCCTCTCTCGAAAACGCTCGACAAGTTGACGAAACAAATGAATAGCCTCTGTCATCAATCGTCCAGGCATGAACCCAAACTGGTTCTCTGTTATCTTAACATCCTTTCTCAGCCTGTGTTCAATCTCTCTCCTAAAGCTTCATGGTGTGACACATAAGTTTTATTCCACGGTAGTTTGAGCAACTTTGAATGTCACATTTGTTTTTGTAGATAGGTATAAGGGTACTTTTCCTCCATTCATTTGACATCTTTTTGGTCTGCCAAATCTTATTAAACAGATATGTCAGCCATTAAACGCCTATTTCTCCTAAGTATCTCCAAATCTCGATATGATTTCCGTCTTGACCAACCGCTTTTCCTGATCTCATTCTCTTCAAAGCCTCTTCAACCTCAAGTATTCTTATTTTACGCATGAAATCATGGTTTATATCTTGAGATTGAATGACAAGTCCATTCAAATTCTTAGTAAATCTCTCATTGAACAATTTGTCAAAATAATCTCTCCACTTTTTCTTGATATTTTCATCTCGAACTAAAACCTTCTGATCTTCATTTTCGACACACTTCATTGCACATAAGTCTCTGGTCTTTCTTTCCTGCATTCGAGCAATTCAATATATATCATTTTCAACCTCCTTAGTGTCTAACTTCTCGTACATCTTCTTATAGACCTTAATTTTAGCTTCCCAAACAGTTTTCTTAACTTCCTTTTAGCCATTTTATACTTCTCAAATCTCTGTATCTCTGCTTTTCTTTAAATCTTTATAAGAATCTCTCTTGATTTTAATAGCAGCTTTTACTTCTTCGTTTCACCATGATGTGCCCTTAGATGGTGGAACACCACCTCTCCACTCACCAAGTGGATCTTTAGCTACCCTCTTGATACAACTAGCAATCTTGATCCATATTCTGTCTGAATCATCTCTAGGCTGTCAATCCGCCTCTTGGACTACACGATCTATAAAAATCTTTTGGTTACCTTCTTTCAGTCGCCAACACTTAATTATAGGCTCTACCTTACATCTAATCTTCTTAGGTCATCTTCTAAATCGAAAATCTAGAACTAAAAGTCTATGTTGAGTGGTTACACTCACCTGGCACTACCTTACAGTCGATACAACAATCTCTATTTATTCTTCTCGTCAGAAAAAAATCTATTTGACTAGCTTGATCCGCTCCTAAAGGTGATAAGATGCGACTCTCTTTTCCTAAACCAAGTGTATGCTAAGATCAAGTCATAAGACAAGGCAAAATCTAGAATCGGGCTACCCGATTCATTCCTTTGTCCAAAACCTCCATGGATGGTATCAAATCCACTACGACTAGTACCTACATGTCCATTGAGATCACCACCAATAAATAACTTCTCTCCACTGGGTATACTTTGCACCATCTCGTCTAAATCCTTCCAGAATAGACGCTTACTAACGTCATCAAGATCTATCTATGGTGCATAAGCACTGCTAACATTAAGGATCTCCCCACCTAGAATAAGCTTAACCAGTAAAATTCTATCATATTTTCTCCTAATCTCAACTACAACCTAAGCAACCGTCTATCTATGATTATGCGTACCTCATTACGATTTTTATCTCTACCCGTATACTAAATCTTATAACCTCAAGGCTCTATGAATCTACCCTTTTCACATACCCACTTAGTTTCTTGCAAACACATAATACCAACTCTCTTCCTAATCTTCACTTCCACTAATTTTGTTACTCTACCCGTAAGTGAACCTATGTTCCAGGAAGCTAGACGGATCCTATGAAACCCTTGCTTATTTGTCACTACACCCCGGGTCCAATGTAGCGCGCTGTTTCCGGACGACGACCTAAAAGCCTTTGCACTTAACACTACATCTGGGATCCGATGTAGGGCGTCACTGAGTAGGGGACGCCCCAACGATATTCTTATTATGGTTCATGTCATAAAATGTGCCAAAGTTTTACGTTGGCTGTCACAAGCCTACCACAACCCTCATCCTTTCTCATCCGGACTTGGGACCGGCAACGGTTGGATTACAAACAAATATATATATAACACATAAAAATACCATCCATAAGTGTTGGACACGTCCAATATGGATGGCCACAGCCCAAGTGTGTCGGGCACGTATCGGGCAGAGTGTCTTGAGTGTCCAAGAGTCCGATACAGACACGGCGAGTAATTAGAAGTGTCCGTGCTTCATAGGATACAAACTTACGTAGCAGAAGGTGAAGAAGGTGAATCGCACGACACGCCACCTGGAACAATAACTAGGTCAAGGTGATTAGATAATCCTAAAAGGCTTAAATCCTCTCCCTTAAAATACTCATAAGGGTAAGATTCTTTTTTATCCTATCAACTTCAACAATATGTGTTGGGTTCTGTGGATCCTAGTGGACAATTGGTTTATCCTATCAAACTCCTATGCTTGATGTATGTCTTGAAGAGATCTCATCTCCCTCCTGTAAGATGAGAACTAAGTCACTAACATCATCAGAATCATAGCTAAATAATTTGGGAAGACAACAATCGAGCACAAATTTGCTAGAATATGGAAATGGAATCATCAATGTACTAATAATACTATAACTTCATTTAAGTTCATTATGAGAAACACATACAAGAGCCATCAATATATAATAGCAATTCTTTTGGCTATACTTTTATAGATGAATATAATTCTGTGAATCCTTCTTTCCTTTTCTTTTAACTACCATTCTCTACTCTACTGCAAGAAATTCAACATTTAGACAGTGGGTACAGCACCCTTGCACCACAAGTTAGTAGAAATGTCATTTCAGAATCGTTCTACTCAATGTATGCTTAAACATATACCTTTCTCATGTTAAAGAGGCAAGATAAAGATGGCCATTGCGCTTCAGTAAAAACAATTTCCTTTGGAATTTGAAGGTCCCCCTTTTTCTTTGAATCATAGGCATCCTTTTCTTCTTGTGTGGATGAGATTGATGTTGGGCCTGATCCTTGACGAGATGTTCCGCCATGATGAGCTTATTAAAAAGATCTGGCAGGGTGAACTCCAGTTTATTCATCCAACAAATCATCAGAAACTGGTTAAAACACCGGGGAAGAGAATCAAGAACGGAGTCTACCTTGGACTTAGCAGTCATACTGCAGCCCAAATTTTCCAATTCACTAATGCAGCCCATCATCTCAATGACGTGCTCGCCAACTGGAGTCCCTTCACTCATTTTTGTATCTAGCATTATATAAAGAGCAGAGACTCTCTCCGCTCTCCATTTCTCATCAAACATTTTGGTGAGATTGCGGATCATATCCGCTGCATGCACCTACTTATGGTGTTGCTGCTTGAGAGAATTAGACATAGATGCCAAGATGTCACGCTTGACTATCTTGTCAGCATAATCCCACTTCCTCTGTGGGGTCCCAGCATTCTGAGGACGTTCCTCAGAAAGGACAAAATAAAGTTTCCGGATAACAAGTATTATTTTTATCCTCATCCTCCAAATAACGAAGTTTGGACCTTCTAGCTTCTCTTTGAGGAGATACGCGAATGGGTTATTACTCATGATTGAATCTACAAATAAGAGATATCAATCACTAGCTAAAGATGAATCAGGATAAATAAACTTTTGATTACAGTCGCCCTATTCAACTAATCTCACATTTTAATTATTCCCTTTGCTCGTAAAGAGCGACAATCAAAATAATTTATCAAGAGGCTAGATTTTGACATCAAAAATCTCATGCAAATTAATTTGTTAGCCAGTATACACCAATATAAGCTACAATCTAATCTTGACTCATAGATCGATTAAGTGCCACCATAAACCCTAACCCTAAGTACCAAAATCCGCACTTTTCGCAACATTATTAATCTAACTGATTATATACTAAAATATCTCAAAAAATTCAACAGATTTTCAAAATAAATTCCTCACCTTCATCAATTTCGAACTCTTCGAACTCGTCATCGTCCTCGAAGAGATCGATCTTCGCCTCCTCAGTCGCCGCCGTTTTGGTCTCCGCCGTCGCCATTAGATCTCAAACAACAACACGAATCTGCAATCAGAGACGAACACAGTCCGCTGATTAACGCACAGATCGAAGCGAAGCGAAGCGAAGCGAAACCTAATTCCTACAAAAATAATTTTTAATAGCTTACCGATTTTTCCTGAAACCCTTGTGAAAACTAATAAGAGAAAAGGAAAGGCCAAAAAGGAGAGGATTTTATAGGAGGAACAAAAGGGGCATTCTCGTTATTTAACTGTACTTCATGGGCTTTTTATGAAGTAAATTTTATAAAAATCAAATACGGACAGGTGTCAAGTTTCTCGTGGTTTCTAGCGCTAAACTGGGTCGGGTTGAGAGTTCGGATCCTATACTGGATCCGACCCGAGAAGCGCCCGTTAAAAAGCTTGCAGCTTTTATTTTTGTGTGGATGTGAAAGATGATGAGCAGGAGAGAGAAAGGGAGAGGGCTCTAGAAGCTTCTAGAAGGCCATGGCGCCGCCGCCGCCGCAAGCATCTCTCCTCAGCTCCCAGATCCCCCTTGCTCTTTCTAAGTATGAATTTGTTTTTCGTTTTCTGTTTCTAATTTGAAATTTAATTTAATTATGCAATTAAATGATCTAATGTGAGCGGAGCTCTTGAAATTTTTTTGCTGCCATTTTGCAATTGCTTATCTGCTTAAAAATGTGGTTTTTGGGTAGAAATTTAGTGCAAGATTTGAATTTCTTGAGGGTGCTTTATGTGATTAATTTACCACATTTTGCGATTGTAGCTGTTGATGAGATTAAGAAAAAGAAGTGTGAAATCCTTTGAGAACTGAAATCGGATGTGAAATCTAAATTTGGTGTGATATGATGCTAGTCTTGGGATTATTCATATTTGGGGCATCTTTGCCCTATTGGAGACCATGTAGCCATTTTATTGAATGTGATAGTAGCATGCTTAATGATTATGACACCAAGTATATGTAAATTTCTCCAAATTTGGGGAGATCGATGAGGATGTAGTTCATGAGATCGATGAAGAATGGTTGAAGTGGAATAAGTGTATGCGTAACTAGTTGGGGGTCGCTCCTGTAGGGATTAAGACGAGTGATGATGCTCGATATTGGCAATCCCCAAGATCGTGACACGTGGCAGGTGACGTGTCCCAAGACCCAGAATAAAGGGCCCACAGAGGCCGACCAGGCCACCCTTGTACCCAACCTGCAAGCGCAAGCTGGCCCTCCTCGAGCCCTCTGCAAATTAGCCACCTCGGCCCCTCAGCTCACCCCGAGCTGCCACAGGCCCAAAGCTCCTCGGCCCTCTTGCTCGTCTCCGAGCTCCCCAGCCGAGGCCGTATCCCTCGGCCCCTCCGACTGACCAAAGTCACCGCTCACAGGCGTAACCGCCGCTCCGCGAATCTCGCCATGCGCAGATTCTACGCCAACACCATCCCACGTTCCACGCCCTCGCGATCCCCATTAATGGGCGATCCGCTTTCCGCGCGGGCGTGAAGTCGGGGGGCGTAACTGTCGGCGAGATTCTCGCGCCTGCTGCTGCGTGCCACCACCGCTATATAAACCCCCATCACAGAGGGGTCAAGTAAGTCATTCTTTACACTTACGCCGTTACTCTGCTCGGATCTCGTCACTGACTTGAGCGTCGAAGGGTCCTCGGTGGTACCAAACCATCCCGGGACTTCTTTGCAGGTACACGGCAGCAGCCTCCTCATCCCACTTTGTCCTCTCAAAACTCATTGAGACTCACACGCAACGAAGGACAATCAACCCGGTTCACCTCGAGATCAACGGAAGACAACATCTGACGGAGGCCCGAAAAGGAGCTCCATCAGTTGGCGCCGTCTGTGGGAACAGAAACTCCACGAAGAACAAAGTTGGCCTTCCGATCTCCATCCACATGGCAAGCGATCACCCTGAAGATCCAGATACCAGCCGCCGCCGCCTCCCCCTCACCGGAGGCGCGGGTGAACCTCCTCCGGCGAACGCCATCAACGCCCTCGCCGGCCGAATAGACCGACACCCTCTCCCTTGACGGGGTCGCACAGAGGGGGCTCGCCACGGCGGCTCGAGGGCCACCTCGCCCAAGGATCTAAGCCTTCACTAAGAGGTGGCCTAGCAGTTACCCTGCTCGGCTATCCCTGGCGGGTAGCTTCCTTACCGATCAGAAAGTCCTCCCAGAGGCAGTCGAGCCTGAGGATCCCTCGCTCGGCTATCCCTGGCGGGTAGCTTCCCTACCGCAACGCCAGGGATCAGAAAGCCCTCCCAGAGGCAGTCGAGCCCGAGGATCCCTCGCTCGGCTATCCCTGGCCGGTAGCTTCCCTACCGCAACGTCAGGGATCAGAAAGCCCTCCCAGAGGCAGTCGAGCCCGAGGATCCCTCGCTCGGCTATCCCTGGCGGGTAGCTTCCCTATCGCAACGCCAGGGATCAGAAAGCCCTCCCAGAGGCAGTCGAGCCCGAGGATCCCTCGCTCGGCTATCCTTGGTCGGTAGCTTCCCTACCGCGACGCCAGGGATCAGAAAGCCCTCCCAGAGGCAGTCGAGCCCGAGGATCCCTCGCTCGGCTATCCTTGGCCGGTAGCTTCCTTACCGCGACGCCAGGGATCAGAAAGTCCTCCCAGAGGCAGTCGAGCCCGAGGATCCCTCGCTCGGCTATCCCTGGCGGGTAGCTTCCCTACCGCGATGCCAGGGATCAGAAAGTCCTCCCAGAGACAGTCGAGACCGAGGTTCCCCCGCTCGGCTATCCCCAGCGGGCAGCTTCCTTGCCACAACGCCGGGATCAAAAAAGCCCTCTCAAAGGCAGTCGAGCCCGAGGTTCCCTCGCTCGGCTATCCCCAGCGGGCAGCTTTCCTGCCACAACGTCGGGATCGAAAAAGCCCTCTCAGAGGCAGTCGAGGCCCGAGGTTCCCTCACTCGGCTATCCTTCAGGACAAAAGCCTTCGCCAAGAGGCACCGGGCAGTAACCCTACCCGGCCAAGGGTCCTTGGTAGGCTTCTTACAGCCCTATAGCTTTTTCTCGTGCCAAGGACCAAAGTCCTCCCAGAGGCAGTCGGGTCCTTGCCCGGCTATCCCCGGCTGGTAGCTTCCTACCACAACCGACAGGGATCAAAGTCCTCGCCAAGAGGCACTGGGCAGTAACCCTACTAGGTCCCCGTCCTGAAGGATCAAAAGCCCTCATAAAAGGCACCCGAGCAGCTACCCTGCTCGGTCATCTCAGGCTGGTAGTTGCCTACCCACGACGCCAGAGATCAAAGCCCTCGCCAAGAGGCAACCGAGCAGCTACCCTGCTCGGCCATCCTTCGCAGGCCTCTAACGGCCCTTCCAACGTCAAGGATCAAGCCCTCATCGCGAGGCCGCCGAGTTCCTTCTGCTCGGCGCATCCCCAGCGGGCATCCTCCTGCCCATCAGACGCTGATGGTCTGAAGCCCTCATCGTGAGCCGCCATGTTCCTTCCTGCTCGGCGCATCCCAGCGGGCATCCTCCTGCCCATCAGATGCTGAGGATCTCAAACCCTCATCGCGAGACCGCCGAGTTCCTTCCTGCCCGGTGCATCCCAGCGGGCATCCTCCTGCCCATCAGACGCTGATGGTCTGAAGCCCTCATCGCGAGGCCGTCGAGTTCCTTTCTGCTCGGCGCATCCCCAGCGGGCATCCTCCTGCCCAACAGACGCTGATGGTCTGAAGCCCTCATCGTGAGGCCGCCGAGTTCCTTCCTGCTCGGCTCATCCTCAGCGGGTATCCTCGTGCACATCAGATGTTGAGGATCTCAAGCCCTCATCGCGAGGCCGCCGGGTTCTTTCCTGCTCGGCGCATCCCCAGCGGGCATCCTCCCGCCCATCAGACACTGATGGTCTGAAGCCCTCATCGCGAGGCCGCCGAGTACCTTCCTGCTCGGCGTATCCCCAACGGGCAGCCACCGAGCCCATCACATGCAGCGGATCCGAAGCCCCAACAAGAGACATCAGGTATATCCAAGTCTGAATAATCCCCCCTCGACTTCGGGGCCATGGAGATGCCTTCTTCTCAGCAGCACTTGGCACACTCGGCAAGTGATCGAAATCAACTCGACGATCGATCGCTCCACGTGTCACGCCCACACTGGGCTGCGCCCCATCAGTCCACAGGTCTGCACACGTTGCGTCGGCCAACCGACGCTCGACACGTGGACCGTCACTTCAGTGGCAGGACGCACGAATCGGCGCACCTTCCCTAAATGCAGAGATCTCACCCCGATAAGCTGGAAGAAAAGACAGCTGACAGCCTGGGGACGCGACCCGACGAAACCTTAGGACGAAGCTTACCCCAGACGGCCCGGCAGTCCACTCTTGACCCGACCCACTAGCTGGTCGGGACACGAGTGGGGGCTAATGATGATGCTCGATATTCGCAATCCCCAAGATCGTGACACGTGGCAGGTGACGTGTCCCAAGACCCAGAATAAAAGGCCCACAGAGGCCGACCAGGCCATCCTTGTACCCGACCTGCAAGAGCAAGCCGGCCCTCCTCGGGCCCTCTGCAAATTAGCCTCCTCGGCCCCTCAGCTCACCCCGAGCCCTCAGCTCACCCCGAGCTGCCACAGGCCCAAGACTCCTCGGCCTTCTCGGCCCTCTTGCTTGTCTCCGAGCTCCCTAGCCGAGGCCGTATCTCTCGGCCCCTCCGACCGACCAAAGTCACCGCTCACAGGCGTAACCGCCGCTCCGCGAATCTCGCCATGCGCAGATTCTACGCCAACACCATCCCATGTTCCACGCCCTCGCGATCCCCATTAATGGGCGATCCGCTTTCCGCGCGGGCGTGACGTCGGGGGGCGTAACTGCCGGCGAGATTCTCGCGCCTGCTGCTGCGTGCCACCACCGCTATATAAACCCCCATTACAGAGGGGTCAAGTAAGCCATTCTTTACACTTACGCCGTTACTCTGCTCGGATCTCGTCACTGACTTGAGCGTCGGAGGGTCCTCGGTGGTACCAAACCATCCCGGGACTTCTTTGCAGGTACACGACAGCAGCCTCCTCATCCTACTTTGTCCTCTCAAAACCCATTGAGACCCACACGCAACGAAGGACAATCAACCCAGTCCACCTCGAGATCAACGGAAGACAACTTCTGACGGAGGCCCGAAAAGGAGCTCCATCAACGAGAGAGAAAACCGATTGAGATGGTTAGGACAAGTGCATGCTTTGGTTAGAAGAAGTGACAAAATTATAGTTAATGGTGTCACTATACAGATAAACCTAAAGGAACATGGTTAAATGCTTGTTGTTGGTGTTGCTGTAATTAGTGATAAGGCTCTTTATTCATTTTTTTAATTCTTTTAGATTATCAACTAAGTTGAAGAAAATCAGCTGCAGAGTTTCCCGTTCAGCTATCAATACAATTTATTTAATTATTAATTGATACGTTGCAATCCGGAGCATTTTTTGGAAGAGTAACACAAATTCTTTAGGACCTTATGTTGACTAAAAGTGACCGGTTGTTTATTGAACACAATGCACTTTCTTCTGTGAAGAGTAACACACTCTTTCTTGTGTTGTTCATTGACTTCATTCTATGATTCTATCCGAGGAAATTATATCCCTTCCCTTTCTATTTGATTGGCTTTTGGAAATTGGGGACTAGTTCATTTTCACTTGTGCGCCTTCTCACCTAGTTTATGAGTATTTCAGTTGTTTTCCCTTTTGCACCCTTGGATTGGGGTTGGGTACAAATATTGTGCCATTTTCTTTTTGTACTAATTTGATCCAATAAATTTCAAATATGCAGTCTAATCATCTTTTTCCACATACGCTGTGAGCATCTAGGATCTGTTATTAAACGTTTGTTTTTACTGTTGTGGGTTGTCAAGGTATTAAGTTTTCTCACCCTCTTCAATTTTTTAATGTCAGCCGCTTATTGCCTTACTTTTTCATCTGTTCAAATTCCACAGAATTAATAGAAGAAACTATGATTTACAATGTAAAAGAACTATAAATTGTTCTTCAGCTGAGACGACATCTAAGGCCGCAGCTTTTGCAAGGCGTCTTCTCTCTTGCTTTGCCACTTCGCTGGTACTCGCTTGTTCACCAAACCAGGTAAAACTAGTTTTCATTCTATTTGGTTTTCTCTATAATCAGTAATATATGCTAAATTATCTATTTTTGTAGGTTTTAGCGGGTGAAATTTACGATCATCGAAATTTGTGGCAAACTGCGGCCTCCATAGAAAAGGGTAGCATTTTGAAATTTGATGATAATCCGAATGAACGAAACGGGATGAACATGATGATGATGAGAGGAATGACGGCTTAGAATTTTGATCCGATAAGGTATTCTGGAAGATGGTTTGAAGTAGCCTCACTCAAGCTTGGATTTTCTGGTCAAGGACAAGAAGATTGCCATTGTACACAGGTAAGGCTTACGATCGAAGTTGAATGCTAACGATGATAGGTATTGTTATTAAGTTGGCCCCTGTCTTTAAGTTTAAAGTTGGTTAAATAAAAATTCTACCATTTGAAATAAATTTACTATATATCATTGTGTATATCTCCAACACTATGTGAAAATAGACACTATGTGAAAATAGACTAATTAGTTAAGCATGAAAATCCATCCTGCAGACAAATAAAATGAAGTGTTCATTACTTCACTTGTTAGTTTAGGCCAGTTATGCAAGGTTTCTAGGAGTTTGAGATATTCTTGTCTCATTACAAGTCATTTGCAATTTATATTTTGGCTTAATTCCCAAAAACTACAAAAAGTAGGGGTTGTTGCAAGAAACAACTAAATTCTTTGAAAATTACAGAAAACAACCTAGTCTACGGAAACTTGTGAAATTAATAAACAGTAAACTACCAAACTTGTTTAGTAAATGTTCAATAAACTACCAAATTTATTTAGTAAATGTTCAATAAACTACCAACCTAGTTTTAAAAGTTGAAGGATGTCCATACGCTTTAGTAGTTTTCTGTAATTTTCAAAAAAAATTGGTAGTTACTAGCCACAATTTCTACGTTTTTGGTAGTTTTTTGGAATTAAGCCAAAAGGAATTGTTGAACAATTTGAGAAGGTTTGGGCAATTAAAAGTTTCCCTCAAGTTTGGTAGTTCTTGCCAGCGTCAGTGTGTCATCCGGAGAACCAAATTGGAATTTCAATTTGATGCCCCTTCAATTTTTGGGTTAAAATAGTAGAGATGAATTTATATTAATAAACTCTTACAACTATACATATACCTCCTCAAATTTTCAGGGCATTTATACATTCGACACTAAAACCCCATCGATCCAAGTTGACACATTTTGCATCCACAGCGGGCCGGACGGTTACATCCCCGGAATAAGGGAAGGGTCCAGTGCCTTTCGGAGGAGGAGAAGGACAAAGCCGTAACAGATTTAGAGAGGCAGGAGATGATTAGAGAGAAATGTTACCTTCGTTTTCCGACATTGCCTTTTATACCCAAGGAGCCTTATGATGTGATCGCAACCGATTATGACAATTTCGCAATTGTATCCGGAGGTAAAGATCGGAGCTTTGTTCAGGTAAAGTTATTTCTTTAGCATCAGAAAGTTATAGGCTGAATTTTACTAGGATGCCATTAGCTTTAGTGTTTTAGGTTTATCAGATAAGTACCAATATTCAGTATGAATCGAAAATAAATACCATTAATTTAGAAGATTGATAAACTATACAGCACGATCTTTCAAGGTTAAATTTAATGTGGAAAACTTTACCTTTATATGGATAATACATATTTTCCAGGCATCGGTATATGGATTTTTCGTATACTAAGTTCGTGGTATTTATTTTCAAATATAAATTATGTGTCGTTTTCTTGAAAACGCCAAGTTCTTATGGTATTTAGTGAAATTTAGCCAATTTTATGCATGCCATTTGCTACTGGCATTTATGTGCTCAACCCAGCGTGATTCTCATGTTGGTTCATTTTTTTGAGAAAAAGGATAGAGTCAATAGAACCCTAGCCAAATAAAACATTTCTCCACAGACAACAAAAAAATTAACTAAAAAGTGATTTAAACTATTTCTCCACAAAGTTCTTCAAAAAAATTGATAGATTATATAGATATAGACATCCTCCTCTTCAAAGCATTCGCCCAAAAGTCCGGCAGAATATTAACTTTATAAAGTACAACTAAAGAAGAGCACTTTTTATCATGGAAAATCCTGAAATTCCTTTCGGCCCAAATACACCAGCATAATGCCATGACAAATATATCCCAAGCATTCCTAATTTTCTTTTTGACCCTTTTGATTCTCCACTTCGTCCATAATGAGAACATTGATACTGGATTTCCTTTAATCTTCCATAAATGTCTTTTATTATTCCATTTCGATTTTACAAAAGAACATCTTAAGAAAATATGTTCAATTGTTTTAGATTCTCATGTTGGCTCATGTAGCCTATCCTATTTGCTTGGGATAAAAGACTCGGTGGTTGTTGTATGCATGCTATTTGCTACTGAATGCTAATCTCAGTTGTATTACATAACCTTAGCATGTTTTTTCAAGGAAAGTGGATTGGGTTGATAAGGCTCTAGCCTAATAAAACATTGATATTATGATATGAGAAAAGCTACGAATTACAACTTAAGGTGGTAATATAAATCTTCAAGAAATTCCACTTCTTGGAAAATTAAAGAAACAACATATCAGCTACATAATGGTACGTAACCTAGCCCTTTAACCCTCACAAATACTCATGAAGCTAATAGACCTAGTTGGTATGTTATTTTTAAAAGAGAAGTGAAGCACACATTCATTCATCAAGCCATTACCATGTACTTTATAAATAACAAATAAAGTCCATTTACCTGAAAAGATTGCAAGTAATTACCTCGAGCTTTCAACGTCTACCATCTTCAATTTTCCAAGAGAGCCATTTTACCCTTATAATGTCTTTGCTTTTCTAGTCGAAAACATCGTTGAAAGATCACATGGTCTGTATTTGCAGTCTACCATGTTGTGGTCTTTATTTTTATAAGTATATGATATTTATCTGAAAAAAATGTGAAAAGCCCATGGTATTTTTTTTACTGAATCGATTGCATAGTTCTATTTCTTTCTTTTGCGTCCATATTGCTTTTATCCTTCTCTTTTGCTTCTATGTTGCTTTCATTTTCACCTACCATTTCAAAAGGGGGAGAAACTTTTACCTTTAGCTAAACTACATTAAAATACCTTCCACTACCACTGTTTTTCGCTAGACTTTTTATTGCAGTTAACTCTTTTAAACATTGGTTTTAAGGGATTTTTTTCCGATGCAGTTCAGTGAAAAACATTGATAATGAAGATTACCTTATTATGGCAGTCTTTTTTCCTTTTTTTTTTAAATCAAACAATCCTATTAATTTTCATCAGATTTACTCGAGGACACCGACTCCAGGACCAGAATTCATCGAGAAATACAGATTGTAAATACAAATCGTATTTAGCAAATTACGGCTACGACCCTAGCAAGATCGAAGATACCCGCAAGATTGTGAGGTGATGTCAAGTAGTCAGCTCGCACTGATGATGTCTCAAAACGGAATGCAACAAGCTCTCACGAATCAATTCCCTGATTTAGGATTAAAAGCTCCGATCGAGTTGAACCCATTTACGAGCATTTTCGATACAACCAAGAAGCTTCTTGAGCTCTACTTCAAGTAAGTTTGTATTGTTTGCTGTGTTCTTTAAATTGGTTGTGTACAAGCTGTGTGAATTTGTGCAGAATTTATTTGTTATTTGTTAGATAATGCAGATAATGTATCACTATTTGAACTTTACAGTAGGATGAAAATGATAAAAACATAATGTCACATCCAATTATAGTTATGATTTTGTCTTTGCTTTTGTGATTTTTTTTGAAGGAACAATCTTTTGTAATATTGCAAACAAGATTGAATATTATTGAAATGAACATTGACTGCGTCCAACACTTGAAAATTGCACAATGCTACTAAATTATTTATTTATTTATAGAAGCAAACATAATATTTACAGAGAGTAAATCATACCCATCAATAGTCATTAAAAAAAGGACTATTCAAAAAAATTAAAGTAAAAACATAGCTACAAATTTCATAAGCAAATTATGAAGATTAAACTAAAGGCTGATGAAGCCATTGATCTGCCGCTGGCTTCTCATATCATCTGCTTCTCTGCAGTCATATTCAAATTTAATGTTAGGATTACAATCATCAAACAATCATTTTGTAAAATTAGGAGAAATTCAAATAGGTGTAATTTTTTCTTTAAAAAGGTTAAGATTTAAAATACTACAAGATCTAAATCAATAAAAGCACATAAGGACCCCCAAGTAAATTACTAATATTAAACCATAAATTTACATAAATTTAAACCGATGAAACATGCCATCTTCTTTTCACCCAAATCTGTAGATCTGTTGTAGGAATGTAGACGGACCGGATATGAAGAGGATATAAGTGCTACCATATCTGTATACGGTAAATCCGTACAGTTATCGGAAACATTAATTACTGGCAAAAGTTGGAAGCATATATGAGAAAATTAAACAGTACATTTTTTTTATGGGGTTTGCGAACGGAACAGAATCAGATATAAGTGTTATCATATTTATGGATAAAGATACGAATGGTTATCAAAATTAAAAATAACTATCAATAATTTATAAAAGTCAGGCATGCGTATTATTCGTATTCGTTTACATAGTACAGTACTAAGGGGAATAAGTCATGGAATTTGCAAATTCCCAATACAGAACAATCCCAGTTCTACAAAAACTATTTGATAAAAACATATAAAAACGGAAAAAAATTATATTTTTTCCAATAAATCACCAATATTCATCTAAAAGATGCAATCTTTCACCAAAATTCCTCATTTTTAACAAAAAACCCCAATTGTCAAAACCCAATTAAGACTTCAAAAAATGAAAAGAAAAAAAATCACCTCATCAACATCATTAGGCCCCACTTTGGGCCTCGCCATTGAAGCCTTAACCCATCCAAGGCTCTTTCTGATGAGATTCTCCATTGGATTACGAGATTGAGATCCACATTTGAACTCAGATGAGATCGAGGAAGATGATGATGATGGGGCGCAGAGAAGAATCGCGCAAGGGATCGACGCCATTGCTGAGACTTGAATTAAGAATTTTTAAAAAGAAGAGATTTTTATTGGATTTTTGCTTTTGGGAAATCAGATTCTTTATCCTTTATATAGTTGTTTCCTTTTTAAATAAAGTCCATATTTAATTTATATTTATATAATCTAATGTTGGTTTGTTGAGATTTCCTTTTATCTAGGAGTGAAGTTACAGAACTAATCCTGCAAATTATTAGCTCCAAGATTGCAAAATAGAACAAAATATATATAAGTGGTTTAGGAGTTGGGTATTTTGGTCCTTCTCCAAATAATTAGCTCCAAGATTGCAAAATAGAACAAAATATAATCTGAGGATGCAAAATGTGAAAAGGTGGAGGCCTTTACAGTAAGATTCACCATTATCTTCTCATCCACAGAGGATAAAAACACCGCGGCTGGATTTGCGAATCTGAGTGCTCTCAGAATCACGACACGTCAGCAAAATGTTTGTTTGATCAGGTCATTAGACAGTTAATTTAGCTGTAAAAAAGTTTTGGATAAGGATGTGGATAAAATTCTATTTTCAACAAGATAAAATCATTGTTATCTTGTTTTTATTCTATTTTTGCTTAAATGCAGCAAACCTCCCTCGATTTTGGCTAAAAAAACGGGAATCCCTTCCTTCTGCGTTTAAAACCCATCATTTTGCCCCCTCATTTAACTTCCGTTGGATTTTTCATCCAAAAAATTCAAGACTTGGCCAAAATACCCCTACAAAACCAAAAAAAGTAGCATTTAGAGGAAGTTAAGGGTATTTTCGTCAAGTCAAGAAAAATTTGGATGAAAAAGCAACGGAAGTTAAGTGAGGAGGGCAAAATGCGGTTTTTCAAATGTTTGACGGGGTTTTCCGGTTTTGATCCTTTTAATTTTTGTCATCTTGCCATGCTTTGTTTCCAAAAAGAAATTATTCGGTATACCAGATCCAATGCATCCATACAGGAGAGAGAAGTTGATGGAACTTGGAACTTCAACAACTTAGTGGAACCGATGGTTTTATGGCACATGGACGATTTTATGTTTCGGAATAAACTAGTGCATTGCAAATTTGCAACATAAATCTTGAGAAAATATTTTGAAGAAAAAAAACTTTTGGATCTGATTTGCATTTATTAAAAGCTCTCTCCGATTAAATTACCCGTTTTACTATAATTTTGTATGTGCGCACCACACGTGGGGAATGAAAATTGTCGGTTATGAGTGATGGATTGGAAATTTTTTAATTTTTTAAAACAAAAACTGGTAACTTATTCGTGGATAGCGGTATAACGCAATTCAACAAAATTATTGAGATGACGTGGACAACCTAATAATAGTAATAAAGAAATTTTTAACCACTTTATCTTCCATTTCAATCTCTTGCATTAAAACTTTCCATTGATATATACTTCTTCTCTCTTTGATGAAGAAAAAGAAGAAGAACTCTCTTTATTGCTATCTTTCTTTTTAATTGCAATGCAATTCATTTCCAAATTTTTATCCTTTATGTTTTTCTTATAAGAAAAATCTCTGTTTATGTCACCATATTGATTGAATGCAAAATCTTTTCTACAAACACAACAAACTAAAATTCAAAGCCATCAAAAGAGAAGTATATTTCTCTCAATCATCACCGTAACACTTTAAAACAAACTACACATCAAAAATCACCCTTAATTCATGGAAACTGTCAATTTGTACTTTAGCCTTAACAATTAAAATCAATTCAATCTCACATTGAAACTAAAGTATTCATATAACAACACTTCATGGATACAAATCATATATGATATGTCAAAAACCGCCCTTCATAAATATAATGAATGCATTTTTCACCTATACAATCAATATAGAAAGAACAATTGGTCCAAATTCTCATCCCTTACATTGAAACTTTGCTAACATTTTTCTTGGCCTTCAAAGAAGAAGAATAGCAACTCTCCTCATTGCTCTCTTCTTTCAATTGCAATGATGTACCTTCCTCTTCATTGCTTCTTTCTAGTTCTGAATCATGAGACGGCGGCCTTGGAATCGAATTTTTATCTATTTTCGGCACGGATAAATATTCGAGAGCAGTGACAACGTCGCTAATGAGGGGGCGTGTGCTCGCATCTTCTTGAAGGCACATCGCTGCGACCGCAAGAGCTTGGTACAGACCTTTTGTCGGGAAGTTTCCTTCTAGCAAAGGATCGGCCATTTCGATAAATCTCTTCTTATCTTTGAACAGCGGCTCGGCCTGCAAAATTTTGCTCGTATATTAATGGTTTGTAAATTACATATAATTGCATTGAACTTTTTATTGGTTTTATCCTCGATGAAATACGCCTTTTGGTTTTGCATTCATGCATGTTAGTTTGTATACGCTAAGGTATTTTTACGAATATCATACCACGTTTAGGGTATATTTTAGTGGAGTTTAGCCTAGCTTATGTATATTGATAAATTGATATAAATTTGGACATAATATGGAAAGTTCAATATAGTTATGTGGGGAAGTTTCCTTCGAGTAAAAGATCGGGTGTTTCGAATCTCTTCTTATGTTTGAAGTGAGGTTTCGGCCTCCATAATTTTGTGAGAATTGGAGAAAATTGTCTCCATTGATTGATTTTATACATACTCCAAACCATGAGACTAATTTCTTATAGATGAATTTCAATATAATTCTAAACTTGGTGGTTTTAGATAAATACCTCAAATCTTTATCAATTTCCAACATCTATATTATTTCTATACGGTTAATTGCATAACACCCCCCATATGCATAGAGCTTTTATACCCACTTAAATGGTTTATTAGCGCAAACACCCCTCTGTGTTTTATAGCAAAACGCTCAAAAGAACTCGCAATTCTACTCTAAATAATACAAACAAGTTTCTAGAGTTAACATTAGAAATTATTCGGTATACCAGATCCAATGCATCCATACAGGAGAGAGAAGTTGATGGAACTTGGAACTTCAACAACTTAGTGGAACCGATGGTTTTATGGCACATGGACGATTTTATGTTTCGGAATAAACTAGTGCATTGCAAATTTGCAACATAAATCTTGAGAAAATATTTTGAAGAAAAAAAACTTTTGGATCTGATTTGCATTTATTAAAAGCTCTCTCCGATTAAATTACCCGTTTTACTATAATTTTGTATGTGCGCACCACACGTGGGGAATGAAAATTGTCGGTTATGAGTGATGGATTGGAAATTTTTTAATTTTTTAAAACAAAAACTGGTAACTTATTCGTGGATAGCGGTATAACGCAATTCAACAAAATTATTGAGATGACGTGGACAACCTAATAATAGTAATAAAGAAATTTTTAACCACTTTATCTTCCATTTCAATCTCTTGCATTAAAACTTTCCATTGATATATACTTCTTCTCTCTTTGATGAAGAAAAAGAAGAAGAACTCTCTTTATTGCTATCTTTCTTTTTAATTGCAATGCAATTCATTTCCAAATTTTTATCCTTTATGTTTTTCTTATAAGAAAAATCTCTGTTTATGTCACCATATTGATTGAATGCAAAATCTTTTCTACAAACACAACAAACTAAAATTCAAAGCCATCAAAAGAGAAGTATATTTCTCTCAATCATCACCGTAACACTTTAAAACAAACTACACATCAAAAATCACCCTTAATTCATGGAAACTGTCAATTTGTACTTTAGCCTTAACAATTAAAATCAATTCAATCTCACATTGAAACTAAAGTATTCATATAACAACACTTCATGGATACAAATCATATATGATATGTCAAAAACCGCCCTTCATAAATATAATGAATGCATTTTTCACCTATACAATCAATATAGAAAGAACAATTGGTCCAAATTCTCATCCCTTACATTGAAACTTTGCTAACATTTTTCTTGGCCTTCAAAGAAGAAGAATAGCAACTCTCCTCATTGCTCTCTTCTTTCAATTGCAATGATGTACCTTCCTCTTCATTGCTTCTTTCTAGTTCTGAATCATGAGACGGCGGCCTTGGAATCGAATTTTTATCTATTTTCGGCACGGATAAATATTCGAGAGCAGTGACAACGTCGCTAATGAGGGGGCGTGTGCTCGCATCTTCTTGAAGGCACATCGCTGCGACCGCAAGAGCTTGGTACAGACCTTTTGTCGGGAAGTTTCCTTCTAGCAAAGGATCGGCCATTTCGATAAATCTCTTCTTATCTTTGAACAGCGGCTCGGCCTGCAAAATTTTGCTCGTATATTAATGGTTTGTAAATTACATATAATTGCATTGAACTTTTTATTGGTTTTATCCTCGATGAAATACGCCTTTTGGTTTTGCATTCATGCATGTTAGTTTGTATACGCTAAGGTATTTTTACGAATATCATACCACGTTTAGGGTATATTTTAGTGGAGTTTAGCCTAGCTTATGTATATTGATAAATTGATATAAATTTGGACATAATATGGAAAGTTCAATATAGTTATGTGGGGAAGTTTCCTTCGAGTAAAAGATCGGGTGTTTCGAATCTCTTCTTATGTTTGAAGTGAGGTTTCGGCCTCCATAATTTTGTGAGAATTGGAGAAAATTGTCTCCATTGATTGATTTTATACATACTCCAAACCATGAGACTAATTTCTTATAGATGAATTTCAATATAATTCTAAACTTGGTGGTTTTAGATAAATACCTCAAATCTTTATCAATTTCCAACATCTATATTATTTCTATACGGTTAATTGCATAACACCCCCCATATGCATAGAGCTTTTATACCCACTTAAATGGTTTATTAGCGCAAACACCCCTCTGTGTTTTATAGCAAAACGCTCAAAAGAACTCGCAATTCTACTCTAAATAATACAAACAAGTTTCTAGAGTTAACATTAGACAATCAATTTAGTTGTTTTGAATTGAATTTGAGTGTTTTAAGGGGTTTGGTCGAGATCGAACATACCTATCACTTGAGCGGTGTAAGTGCTATAGAGGGTGAAGTAACCGGGGTTATGCAAACAACCCTAATTTATATACATTAAAGTGCCAGCTTGAAAATCAGGCAAAGTTTAAGGTATTTCAGTGAAATTCATCCTAGCTCATGTTTATTGATATAGAAATGGACATAACATAGAAAATTCAATACAAAATGTGAAATACTAGATATACAATTTTGTGGTATACATGCATGATTCAAGTTGAAAAAGGAGTATAGCTATGACAAGATTATAACTATTCATCGATGTTTCTCTAATGTGCACCACTTTAATTACTTTCATCGGAGCTATGATTCTACTCTCTTTCCATGAACGCTTGCAGCATTTTCCCTAGAACCGATCAATCAAATCTCTCTTTTAACATATACAACAATCCTAAAAGGGAAAATAGACAGATGAAATGGTAACAAATGTGAGTCGTTAACTGATCTTGCTGTCTGTCACAAGATTAGATAATTCATAGAGTCCTGCAAAAGCTGAAGTCCATGGTATTTTACTGAAATTCAGCCTTGATTAATTCATGTTTATGGCACTCTCTATAGTATCATAATTGTTAGATAGATTTTTAAAAAAATTTATGTGTGATAGAAAGGGTAAGTTTCACTAAAATACCCTTAACTATAGCTAATTTTCACTAAACTACCATGAAGTTATTTAATTGCAATAAACTTTGGTCGTAAGGGAGGTTTTTTCCTTTCCCCCTTTTTGGCTAAAATACCCTCAAGCTTAAATGAGAACAATTTATGAGGGCTTGCTGTGATACCCAAAAAAAAACATTATCGTAGTTTTAGCCAATGTATCGGAAAAATGGAACCCTATTGCATGAATGCACTATCCGACATATTATGATTGCTAAACTAAATTTAAGGATTGGCTAAATTACACTAAGACATATCCTTAACTATCGCTGCTCTTCACTAAACTACCTTATTCTTTTATTGCAGTAAACTCCCTTAAAGTGCTACATATAAGGGGTGTTTACTAAGAAAAAGAAAGCCCTCTTAAAACAAAGTTTGCTGGAGTTTACTATAATAAAAAACTTTAAGATGGTTCAGTTAAAAACAGCAATAGTTAAGGATCTTTCAGCTTAATTTAGCCCAAAAAATTTATATATAAAACCAAAAATAAAAATTTAATCAACATACCCATTGAACAAGTTGTTGCTCACTCGAAGGTAAGGACGTATCTATTGCCCTCCTCCCCGTTATAATCTCCAAAAACACCACACCAAAACTATACACATCGGACATCGTGGTGAGTTGACCGGTCAACGCATATTCCGGCGCACAGTATCCGTATGTTCCCATCACCCGTGTCGACACGTGGCTCTTGTCCCCGCGGGGCCCGACCCTGGCCAGCCCAAAATCAGAGAGCCTGGAATTGAAATTCCCGTCAAGGAGGATGTTAGAGGCCTTGAAGTCTCGATATATCACTGGGGGGTTTGCTGTGTCATGGAGGTATTCGAGGCCCTTTGCTGCGCCTACGGCGATTTTCATTCTGGTGTCCCAATCTAGGGGTTTCTTGTTTGGGGGAAGATCTATAAAAAGGAAATTTATGAATCTTAACATGAAAATAATGCTATGTTTTCACTAAAATACCATATGTTTCGGTGCTTTATAGGCAGGTACCATTTTCTTTGTAAATTTTGGGCGCGCGCGCACTATACCGTAGCAGTTTTCAAATAATTACCGCAAGGTTTTGGTATTTTTCCAGTTTAATGTGTTGTTTTCAGCTAGAACCTTCTTTTCTTTATAGGGTAAACTTTACTAAACACCATTCACTTTTGAGGGTTTTTGAGATAATACCATTAAACTTTAAAAATGCTATAAACCCCCATTGAAAGGAATTTTTGTCGAAGAAATGAATGGTATTTTTGTCAGAAAAATGCTATATTCCGTTCATTTTGAATCTATTTAATCTATCCATAACACATTTGGGGGTTATTCAATCCAATCATGGTTTGCACTAATTAATCAAACTAATGATTATCTCAGAAACCTCAAAACGTAAATGGTGTTTAGTAAAGTTTACCCTTATATTACTCTTTATTCCACACGAAACAATGAATGATTAAACTGAAAAATAAGCTCTTCATATTTGTCTAAAAAATGGTCATGGTATTTAAGTGAAGTTTAGCCAAAAACATATTAAGAAAAGTACTAAGAACAAACTAATATTTCTGAAAAATAAAGAAAAGCTTCTCTCTTATTTCCGGGGGGGAGGGGGGGGGGGGGATGTGGATTAATGTTATCAATCAAATAAAGATTTAAGGCTTTTTCAAGCTGAAGGAAGGGGGGAGGGGGGGGGGGGACTATAATAGGCATTTTCTACCAAGTAGCAACTCGAATAAGCGACAAAATTAAAAAGTAACTTACCAAGAAGATGGTCCTCTAATGAACCATTCACCATGTACTCGTAAACCAAAAGTTTCTGCCCTTCCTCGGCGCAATACCCGATCAAATTAACAAGATGATGATGATGAAGTAAACTCAACATCAACACTTCAACAAGAAACTCTCGATTTCCTTGCAATCCGTTCCTATCGAGTTGCTTCACCGCAACTTCCTGCAAAAAAAATTCTAAATTTATCTTACAAATAAATTCTCTTGAACTCTTAAATTAAGAAAAAATACAGTAGAAATGCATATTGATTACTTGTTTTGTGTCGTCGAGTTTCCCTTTGTAAACTCTTCCAAATCCTCCTTCGCCTATTAAGCTCTCAGGTTTGAAGTTTTCGGTTGCGGATACCAATTCATTGTATTTGAAGACCCGGGCTTCGTTTGTAACATTTCCATTTTTTATCTTTAAAATCTCCTCGGCTATTAATCTATGCTTGAAACTATCTGCAAATAATACTTGTAATTGTAAATGTAGATTAAAAAGTTATTAGTTGTGAACATTGAAAAACTCATGCAATCATGATCATCATTTTCAAGCATTTTTTATGATTTATTATACCAGTATTTATTATATTTGTTACAAATTTATAGTGTCTTAAAATTCTCCTACAAACATATTTCCTCAATGTTAAACTGTTCTGTAATGTTTCTAATTTTTTTTTTTTTTTGAACTTTTGTGACATAATAAGAAATAAAATATATTAGTAAGTTATTTAGGATGATGATCCATTTTCCCAAAAGGTTGGCATCATTCTATATACTTTGTGCAAAATTGTATTGACAATAAAATTTCAATTAAACTTTAACATCTTTATTTAAATTTATTTATACAAGATACAAAGACATAATTATTCTCTACATGAGTTTCAAATGTCCTTTTAGAAGAAAACTTTTAGAAGATCAATTTGTTCTTTTATCTTATTCTTTTTTCAATTTGCACAAATTACTTGAAATTAGCATGCATGAATTCATAGAAGGGATTAAAAAAAGGGCATTAAACTTATCTTCTAAAAAAACTCATCTTTTAAAAAGAACATGTATTTTGTGCAATGCCACTTTCATTGCACCGATAAGGAATTTTATATTCTAATACACCCCGCATGTCGAAATCCCTTTGGGTCGAAACTTGGGCTTCTGCGCAGCGGTATTTTTAATTTAAATAAAACCGCATTTAATACGCGGCCGATGAGAATCGAATCTGGGTTGCTCTGATATCATATAAAATTTTCCATCCACTGCACCAAAACTTTGAAGTTATGATGGATTTGAGAGAATATATTTTATATTCTAATACATTTACATATTGAAATCAATGAATTTGCATGCCTAATTTTTCTAATCTTATAATAATTCAAAAAATAAAAAATCCATAAAATTTGCAAAAGAAAGAACATACTTGATTCAAGGGAGATGTTGTCCACAAGATTTGCAAGAGTGCTCCCCAATTCTCTTGTTCTCTCTCCTCCATTAATCTTTTTGGATCCTTGTTTCTTCTCATGATCAACACTAGCCTTGAAACAACACAAGAAGCCCATTTACAATTCCCACCACCAAAAATTTCAATATTTGCAGAATCGTCCCCTAATTAGTGGATCCGACCCAATAATGAAGGCCGGAAACCACATCAATTTTAAAAAGAAATTAGAAGTAAATGTTGAAGGAAGAAAGAATTTCAAGTTTTTAAGGAAATTGGGTTTTTCCTCGTTTTCCGTTAATGGTGTTTTATGTTTTTTTATTTAGTTTATAATTTTTATTTTGTTTTTTTATTTGGTTTACTTTGTCCAAATTGGTTGGATCCAGCACATTAGACCTAAAATAGGAGGTTTGCTTATGGTTTCTAATTGTTTCTGACAAGGGGGAAAAAGAGAAAAGAAAAGAAAATCAATAGTTACATATGAATTGGACTTTGGGCACTTGGGTTCCTTTTAGATTGTGTTTATGAGTATAAAATCGCTTTTTGTACATGGACTACGTGGATTCTCATTTTATAGCCAATAAAAGTCCTTATAGATGATGTGGATTCCACCGTGTGAATTGAATAGGTATTTCTCTTAAGAAAATAGAATAGCCGTTGCACAGCTTGAAAATGTCACTCATAAAATGCTATTGTTTTATAAAAAGAAAATAATTAACAATAGAGTTGGACATTTATGAAGGTGTGATATATACTATCTACCTATATATCCATCTATTATAACCAGTAGAGGGCACGTGTATCGGTCTCACAATTAACTAAAATTATTTACTAAGAGAAATGATAAAAATCGTTAAACCTAAGATGATCCACATCATCAACTTTTTGCACGTGCTATACATGTGGATATATGTTAATGTTATGTATCATAGACAAAAGATTTGAAAAGATTATTAAAGATTTTTAATGAAGATAATAGACAGTTTTAGTTAAGATTGTGTAGTATTAAACCTTTATTTTAATAGATATGCGCATCTCACATGCAAAATACTTCTTTTTTATAAACAAGTGCAAAATACTATCAAACCATTATAATGCAGAGGGGGCATATGGCTTTCTCACAATTAATTGGAATTAAATAATTAAAAAACAGACAAAATTTCTTAATTTACAAATGGTTCACATCATCATCGTATCTTTGTACGTGTGAAATAAATAAATATATGTTAGTATCATTGGAAATAAGATTAGAAAAGATTCTAAAAGGTGGTTATTATCTAGCACTTCATATCATTTGAGATCATATCGACCATTATTGGGAATACAACTTAAATATGGTTACATTTTCAACTACTAACATATTCTTCATCAATTATATGACGACATTTTCAGTTATCCATGATTTATTCTAGTTTTCTGTGATATCTCATCATCAATTACATTCCAATCTGAAAATTTTCATTTAAACGAATTTATAGACAAAATTCAAAATTTATGGTAGATGTTTATTGGATGACCAGATATGAAGTTAGGCAGTTAAATTGGAAATATAAATGAAGTATTTATTTATTTCTAGTGTCGTTGCTTGAATTACATATCCCCACATTGCAGGCAATATAATTTGAGGTTGCATGCATTTCATTCAAGACACATGATAATATCATGGTACCTTTGTGACTCATAAAATAATTCAGTGTTCAAACAATGTATGCTTTACATAATAAAACTACAACATCACAACAATTCAAAGAGAAAATACATCACATGTATGAAACAAAATTCTATAAATATAATTAGTCAGTTTTATATGCAAATTTCTTTCGAAAGACAGCTGTTATGTAAAGGGCAAACAGTCAAAAGGACTGGGCAATTCTATAAATATCCTGACAAGGCCCCCACAAAACTCATTGAACAATCATTTACATGTTGATTTGCTACAACAGGTTATATTCAACTATAAGATACAAATGAAACCAAAAATGAAACAGATCACATTCACAAGGAAGTGCATATGTCTCAGCCCCTCAAAACAGCTTGAAAAACAAATATCAAATTGCATAAAGAAAAAACACCAAATCGAACAAGAATCACAGAGCATAAAGCACTTAAAAACTTGCCATTACACCTCGACCTGCGATCAAAACAATTTTCAAGGAAAATGACATAAAACATACATAATTCTTCAGATAAATAAAAATTGCAGAAAAAATATATACACTGTACAATAAAGCTGTAACAGGATACAACAAAGCTAGTTCGCCTTGGGGGTTTGCTACCCCTCGTTTCCGGGCTCTGGAGCACGGCGTTTCTTGAAGAATTTTGCGTTGAATGACTCCGCGTGTTCAGGGTAGCTCGCTTTAACAAAGTTCTCCATGGCATTTGATGTATGAGAAATCGGCGCGGGACCCATCTGTGGATACAACGTAAAAGCATCGGGTCTCTGTGAAATTTGCTATGCTTGTCCACCTGTCAATTTGAATAGCAACATCATGCACTACTGAAATCCATAACATCAAAGAATTTAAACACCATGATGGAAGTGTCGGAGAAAACATCGTTCCTTCATATGTTGTCATACAAGTGTACAAGGGTGTGTTTGGTTGCTTGTAATCGGAGATACAATGCATTTTCTGTAGTTGCAGTTTTGGCTCGATGTTTTACAAGTGTGTGCTTGATGTAGAGTGAAGTTTTGGCTTGATGTTTTACAGGTGTGTGCTTGGTTGGTGGTAGTGGACATAATAATCTCTTTGTTCTCATAGTTCCAATAGTTGTAGTTGGACTGTGAAATTTAATGCTGATCCAACCACAGATTTCTAGCCCAGGTTACATCTTCAAATACATTTCAGACTAGATACACTTTTGTAGATTTTGATTTAGTTGAAACTATGAGACTGCGATTCAGAGTGTGCATGCTTCTGTGTGTATGTAAATGCATGTGCGGACCCTTTTTTTCTGGTGGTTTGTGGGTTGGTGGTTTGTATGTTTGTGTTTTTTTTTGGGTGTACCTGCATGTGAAAGAGAACAATGAATTAGCAAATGCATTGTGCATGAGTAATATGATTCAGTATACTTGCTCCAATTTCTATACAAAATTCTAAATAAAAATTAAATTAATTTGCAAAATCATTGTTTGATGTCCGACTCTCAGCAATGTTTGACCACAATTTGCATATAAAGCTCCTATAAAACCGATACGAGTGATTCGGTATTTGTTATCCAAACCTTTTGTAAGTTTAAGAATGGATATTTGTTGTCAGTGTTTAAAAAAAACGGCCGCTTAAGCGGCCAAGCGTATTTCGCTGCTCCGCTTTACCCCACTTAAGTAGATAATATTGCATAACATGTTTCTATTGATGTATACACCTCATAAGTATTATAAAAGAATTATAGTATTGTTACCGCAGTAAGAATAACACACATACCAATTAATACAACGTCCCATCTTTTTTCCTTCGTGCTCGAGTCGATAAAGGTCAGGGTTGGCTAACTGCTCGAATTTTTGACACTTCAAGATTTGGGTTTCAAAACTTAAAATTTTTTGGCTTATCAAGTTCAAAAAATCGAGACATGAATCGACTTCGAGCAATCTTAAAGTTTTCTATTTCAGTTTCGAGTGGTTTTGAATTTCGATCTTGAAATTCCAACTCGATTTCGACTGCATCAGGTTTCGGGCTATAATCTTAAGTGCTTTTTTTAAATAATTTGTTAAATTTTTTTTACTGATTTGAACTATTTGAACTATGACGCTTGATGCCGGGCATTGAAAAGCTTACTATAAGCTAATAAACTCAAAGAAAATTTCAATTTTGCCTTGAATTATTTGAGCATATTCTTGCAAATAATATATTGTCTAACCAAATTTGTTACATTTTGGGTTAAATTTAGGCATTTACGGAAGGAACATAAAAATAGTTAGAACCTAATGAGAACCATTATTTATTGACAAGAAAAATAAAATTGATGAAACACCATTGTTCTAATTTCTGAGCGGCCGCTTAAGTATTTTGGGAGTAAAATAAGGGGTTGCCCCTACGGATAACAACATCCGTAGGGGCAGTTAAAGTTTGGCCCTATGGATTAATCCGTAAGGCCAAACGGTTGCTCCTATGGTCCTTCAATATTTATTTAAAATTTATTAAATCTTAAAGTGTTGTTTGCCCCTACAGAGCAGCAAACCAAGCACCTACGGGTATATCCGTAGGGGCATATAAATAGGGATTTAAGTGATCGATCCCTACGCTGATTATTTCTTATTCTCTTTCTTTCGCGCGAAACCAAATTCCCAAATCGAGATCGTCGCCACCGCCGCGCTGCAGTGATCTCGTCGTCGCCGAATCCAAGCCGAATCGTCGTCGCCACGCCTGCAGTGATCTCGTGGTCGCCACCGTGCTCCGTTCTCGTTGTCGCCACCGCCCTCGTCGTCGCCGATTGCGTCTCCGTCGTCGCATACAGGTAATTAGTTAAACATTATTATAATGATGTTAGGGTAGCGATCGATGAGGGTTAGGATTAGGTATCGGTTGTGGTTAGGGTTAGGATTAGGGTTAGGGTACGGGTTCGATCGGCGGTTGGGGTTCGACTGGTGTTGGGGTTAGGGTTAGGGTTACGGTTCGGTTGGGGTTTGGTGTTGGGGTTGGGGTTCGGCTGGGGCTGGGTTGGGGTTAGGGTTAGGCCGGGTTAGGGTTTGGTGTTGGGTTGGGGTTCGGCTGGGGCTAGGTTGGGGTTAGGGTTAGGCCGGGTTAGGGTTTGGTGTTGGGTTGGGGTTCGGCTGGGGCTGGGTTGGGGTTAGGGTTAGGGGTGATATTGGAATCGAGAATATGGAATTTGAACACCCAAACTAGAATGAACAAATGTAACAAATCTCCTCAATTTTGTGATCTTTGCAATACCTAGCTATAGTTTGATCCTCATGACTGCATATAACTGAAAAGGTTTGTGGTTTTGCAGGATGCTTCTATTATCAAGAATTTACATTGTGTAATTATCTTCATATATGATTTACAACTCTGTATGTGTCTGTGTGCATGTGCATGCGTGTGTGTGGAGGGGTTATTTGCCAGTGCATTTCAACTTGGCTCCTAGGCTTATGCCGTACCTCAGGAATGGGACGCAATTCCCTATTGCAAAACTCTTTTTATCTCCCCCCTCATCAAGATGCTTTCCTGAGCTATGAGAGTATTTGGGGGACTGTACCTTTCTTTGCACTAGCTTAAACTGCATTATCCTTTCCTCTTTGCTGACTGGTTTGCTGGGGGTTCATCCCTTTTGTCCATAGTTTCCTTCATCAGGATGTGGGTAGGCTGGATGCAGGTTCACTGTTAGTGATAAAATTTTGACAAAATTTCTAGCGATCCTTAATTTTTCTATATGTAGTTTGATGTTGTTCCCAATAGACGGCTCTATTTTGACTACAAAATGATTAGATGATGATAACGATTATGATTAATATATGGCAATACTCAGGCCGTTACTGCCTGCCTGTAGGGGGATCATTTGGGGAGAGAAAAAATCCAACTTTTTATCCTATTAGTTTATACATGTTCAATGACCGCCTAGCTCCTACCAAATTTTCACAATACTATGTTTTTTTTAATAGAGATTTGCGCTTTTGTGGCAGAGTGATGTCAATTAATTATTATGATGTCAATGCCATTGTGCTCCAATAAATATTAAACTTTCCATGGATATTAAACTGGATTCTGAAGATTTATGTCTTCCTTTACTATTACGAACCAGAATTTAGAGACACCATACCACTTTCATTGTTTTCAAAGCTGTTTGGGAACTCTTAGACCAGTACGATCAAAAACCCCAGTACAATCTATAGATCTTCTTGTCGAATGTTGTCCTGATGTATTTGAAAATTTAAAAATTTACAGATGGGGGAAGTAGCCAATAAGTTCATGTATTTATTTGTAAACAACAAAGTTCATGGTATTTATCTGGAAAACGTTGGAAGTCAATGGTATGTATTTGTAAACAACAAAGTCTATGGAAATTATGTGAAAACGTTAAAACTTCATGGTATTTATTTGTAACAAACAAAGTCTATGGTATTTGTTTGAAAAATATTGAAAGACCATGACATTTATATGTAATGGGTCAAAGTCATTTGGGTTATGTCAATCTTATTGGCGATGCTTTCTTTTTGTGCATATCCAAAAACTTTGAAAGTTCTTGGTACCTATTAGAAAATATAAAGGGTTTTGTAGTGAAAGAAAAGAATTGGATTTAGAAAAACCGTGTGTAACTTTTAGAAATTCTATACACCCAAGTATATAGAAAAGGGTTAATTGCGGATACAGCCTATGTACTATGGGGGTCAAGCACTTATAAACTCTGAAGTATAATAATAAGCACTTTTGTTTGTTTTTCATTAGTGATTAATTTTTAGTTTGCTAATTATTCTTTTTCAGTATGGATACTTGATAGAATTACAATTGCTTTACTATTGTTTACCTTTTTCCTTTTGTGTAGAAAATATATCCGTTGTGTCATATGGACACTATTAATTTCACATCGATTCAAGGGAAAAGTTGAGGAAGATTGCGTTTGTTATATCAAAAACCTTTTTGTTGAACCCAACAGGTGAAACTTTAGAGTTGTTATAGATACCTCTTACATGTTTAATGCATGTACCATTGTTAAGAGAGTACAAGGTGGAGAACAATAATTTGTTTCAACGGCACGTTTTTCAAGTTATAACCAACATATGATATTCGATGATAATATGAAACATTCATATTCTCATCGATACTCATATATGAAACTAAAAGCGCCACTTAGTCCCCGTCTATCGGTTAACATACGTGCGATGCTCGTCTTGGCCTAAAACTATACGAAGGTTGTTAAATATCGGACGGTATAGCTCGATACTAACAACCGTCGTATAGTCTACACGATGAGAAAATTCAATCGTATGGTAACCCATAGATATGTCCCGTGTGGACAAGTTAAGAATGTATAAAGCAAACGCTTCATTCACTTGTGTTTTCATCCTTTTCGAGATATTTCGTCGGTACCTTTCCGCTGGTTCTCCGTGTACAAAGATAGATTAGATGTTCATTTCAACGTTGTTTCACGGCTTTGAAATGATTATCTATTCTATTACAGTGTACTCGGAGAACAGCGGGGAGGTGCTGCCGAAATTTACTCGAAATGGTTGAAAGCACAAATGATGGGCGTTCGCTCTATACATTCTTAATGGGATAGAAGCCTACCCCCGACAGCCGGAACACAAATATACAACAAGAATACACAACAAACGCATAATTAGAGAGCGATTCGAGATGTTCGGGTTAAAACCAATATATGATATTCGATGATAATATGAAACCTTCATATTCTTATCGATACTCATATATGAAACTAAAAGCGCCACTTAGTCCCCGTCTATCGGTTAACATACGTGCGATGCACGTCGTGACCTAGAACTATACGAAACTTGTTAAATATCGGACAGTATAGCTCGATACTAACAACCGTCGTATAGTCTACGCGACGAGAAAATTCAATCGTATGGTAACCCATAGATTTGTCCCGTGTGGACAAGTTAAGAATGTATAAAGCAAACGCCTTCATTCACTTGTGTTTTCATCCATTTCGAGATATTTCGTCGGTACCTTTCCGCTGGTTCTCCGTGTACAAAGATAGATTAGATGTTCATTTCAACGTTGTTTCACGGCTTTGAAATGATTATCTATTCTATTACAGTGTACTCGGAGAACAGCGGGGAGGTGACGGTTGAAAGCACAAGTGATGGGCGTTCGCTCTATACATTCTTAATGGGATAGAAGCCTACCCTCGACAGCCGGAACACACACATACAACAAAAATACACAACAAACGCATAATTAGAGAGCGATTCGAGATGTTCGGGTTAAAACCAATATATGATAATATGATACCTTCATATTCCCATCGATACTCATATATGGAACTAAAAGCGCCACTTAGTCCCCGTCTATCGGTTAACATACGTGAGATAATTTATTCTTTTCAACGACAAACGCACACACAAAACATATACACGGATTTTCTCCTTGGTCAGTAACTATCCCGTTCTTATATTTCTCAATATAGTCAGCATAACCTACAATTTATATGTAATACAGTCTAACATGGCCCATGAGTACGTCAGAGTTAAGGACTGGATGTATGTGGATTGGAAACAACGTATGCAACCTAAGTTCGTCGCAGGAGTTGCTGCTTTCCTTGAATTTGTACGCGCACATAATAAGATCATAATAGAGAAGATTCTCTGTCCGTGCGATAGATGTGGCAATAAGTACTGGCAGAAGGTAGAATTGGCAGAGCTTCATATTGTAAAACATGGGTTTACTAGACTTTATACAACTTGGAAATATCACGGGGAAGGAGAAGAATGTAGTATTGCGGCAGAAGAAGAAGGAGAAGAAGAAGAATTCGGTAATGCGGCAGGAGACCGAAATTTATTTCCATCAGAAGAAATGGAGGATATGGTAGAGCCTGCCCTACGTGAATCTATTCGTACCGAAGATGACATTCCTTCCGGTCAAGGACCGCGTGCGGATAAATATGAAAATTTCATGAATAATGCTAGGAAATCAATTTATGAGAATGCGAAGTATTCCACCCTCTCATGGTTCGTCCAACTTTTCCAGATTAAGTGCCTAAATGGATGGAGTAACAAGTCATTCACAATGCTTCTTTCGTTCTTGAAAGATTCTATGCCTCCGGGAAATAATGTGCCCGAAAGCTGGTACGAAGCCCAGAAGATGATGTCTGATTTGGGTCTAAAGTGCGAGAAGATTCAAGCATGTCCTAAAAATTGTGTGTTGTACCGGAAAGAGAATTCAGATTTGAAAGAGTGTCCAACATGTGGAGATGCCAGATATAAGCTGAAAGATTCTGATAAGAAGCCTGATATACCTGTGAAGATAGCACGATACTTTTCCATAACACAGATGCTACAGAGGCTATTCAGGTGCAAGAAAACAGCCGAGGCAATGATTTGGCATCACCGTGCTCCTCCAAGCGAAAATGGAAAAATGAGCCATTCAAGAGATTCACCGGCATGGAAGGATTTCGATAGGAGGCACGCAATATTCAGTAGCGATCCTCGCAATGTCCGGCTCGGACTGGCTACTGATGGCTTCTGCCCATTCAACAATATGGCTGGAAGTCACAGCACATGGTCCGTTGTAATGATAATTTATAATCTGTCGCCTTGGTTGGCTATGGACCAATCATACTTTATGATGCCTCTTCTTATCGACGGACCAAACTCACCGGGGAACAATATCGACGTCTATCTCCGACCTCTGATCGAGGAGTTGAAATCTTTGTTCATTGATGGTGTAGAGACATATGATTCAAACACAAATACAACCTTCATACTGCGTGCGGCTTTAACGTGGACAATTAATGACTTTCCTGCGTATGGAATGCGATCAGGTTGGTCCGTACATGGTCACAAAGCATGTCCTCATTGCCATGAACACACAACATCAAAATTCTTGAATTTTAGCAGGAAGGTTTGTTATTGCGGCCATCGACGTTTTCTGCCTCCAGACCACCCCTATAGGTTAGATACGGTTCACTTTGATGGTCGTCAGGAGCTTCTTGGACCTCCATCCCCATTGTCCGGAGAGGACGTGACTGCTAAATGGGATGGTTACAATAACGTGACCTTCGGGATGGATCCGACGAAACAGGTCAAACCACAATATTGGAACAACTTAAGCATTTTCTTCGAGCTTCCGTACTGGTCTACAAATTCAGTGCGTCATTGTCTGGACGTCATGCATATAGAGAAGGGAGTATCAGAGCACATACTTAACTTGCTTCTTTGCAAAGACGGGAAATCGAAAGACAACATGAATGCTCAGATGGATCTACAAGAGTGGGGAATAAGAAGTGAATTACACCCTAGACCGGTAGCGGGTAAACCGGGCAAGTTTGTACTTCCCAATGCCGCTTATCATATGTCACAACCGGAGAAGAAAAGGTTCCTGCAGGTGTTGCATGATTTGAAAGTCCCCACAGGTTTCTCAGGATCATTCAGCAAGAAAATAAAAATTGTGAAGGGCAAGATCGAGGGGCTGAAAAGTCATGATCGTCATGTTATCGTGGAGCACCTTCTTCCATTAGCCCTCAGGACTTCTCTCCCCGATTCGGTTGGTCTAGTAATCAATGACCTATGTTGTTTTTTCAGGGAGTTGTGTGCTAAAACACTGGAGGTTGCGACGCTGGATAAACTAGAAAATTCTATTGCGTTGATACTTTGCAAGTTTGAGCGTATTTTCCCACCGTCATTCTTCGATATCATAATACACTTGACGGTTCATCTTGCAACTGAGGCGAAGTTAGCCGGATCGGTACAATATCGATGGATGTATCCCGTCGAGAGGTACGTGTAATTTTTCGTTTCGCGCAATTTAAAAATTTATTGTTGTCCTGTATGCCCGTATTTATTTATTCAACATATTCTCATTAGGTACCTCTACACTCTTAAGAAGTATATACGCAATAAAAATCGACCAGAGGGTTCTATCATGCAAGGTTATCTTCTTGATGAAGCAACCACATTTTGTTCCCGCTATCTGGACGAGAATATTGAGACAAGGCTTAACCGACCACGAAGAATTCAATACGGGCCATATGGTAAAGCCGAGTATAAGAGGGTAGACACTATGTTTATCAACAAGATATACCGGTTTATCTTGCTTAATTGCGCATGTCTCGAACAAATTAGAGAGTAAGTTCTTTTGGATTAATTGTTATATCTGTGTTTGTGTGTGTATGAAATGATATAATATTAATGTTACAATTATTTGTCGAAAACAGAATTCATTTTAACGAGGTACGTGAGGGGCATCCTGATTGGAACGAAGAACGTTTGGAAAAATACCATCAGGATAATTTTTGTGATTGGGTCACAGATCATGTAAGTTATTCGAATAACATTTTATTGCTATTAGTTTTAATCTAAACTTGTATCGTTATATATTTGTCGTAAAATTTGTTTTGTTAGATCCACGATCCGAACTTGTCTGCATCATTTAAGAGTGATTCAAGATGTTTAGCTCAATTTCCTAGTATGGAGGTTGCATATTACAAAGGATTTGGTGTCCTTGGATACAAATTCAAGTTAAGGACATAGAAACATCTAGAACCACTCAGAATAGTGGGATTGCGACGGTAGGATCGAACGGTGTGATTTACTATGGGTACTTAAATTGTATACTCGGCATCCACTATCCCGGACGATCAGAACCCTTTTATATATTCCAGTGTACTTGGTACGATCCGCGAACCGATACGGACAGATGGAGAAGCAGTCTTGGGACTTGGAAAGATGAATATGGATTGACCAGTGTGAACACACTTCGATTTTACGGTCGGGACGATCCGTTTATCTTTCCGAACCAAGCGTTCCAAGTATACTACTCACAGTGTTTGAAGCATCCGGGGTGGAGTGTTGTATGTCGATGGAAACCCAGAGATGTCTACGATGTCCCAGAATACGAGGACAGCGATGAGGACGAAGAAGAGAGAAGGCTTAAAGTGCTCCGACCGTCTGTTGCGAAGGACGGGTTATCTTCGACCGATCATGAAGTTACGTGGATTAGAAATGACATCGACGATGAAATCCAAGTAGATATGTATAATGAATCCACGAAACGAAAATGGTAATCAGTAATTTTATATTATTACTTCACATTTTACGCTCTATACATATATAGTCAATACTTTTAATGATTGTCTAATGCGTCCACGAACCGTTTATCTAGATTTGATGACGATGTCAGGAGCAGCGAGGGACGGCAGGAGCTCAAGCCGCGGCAGAGGCAGAGGCAGAGCGGTTCTGCCGCCCGGAGAGCTCCGTAGGGAGCTTCAGAGGGCCGGTCTTGCACCCAGATCGGAGACCCCTTCGGATGCCTCCTTCCGTGTGGATTTTGCCACATCTCCGGGTATACTGCACGCATATCCATTTTGAATGTAATATTACAGATATTCATGCATATGTCATAATTACTTATATTGTCAATATTTGATTGTCTAGTTGTTGGTGATGCGTCCACATCTGGGACAGAGGCCACCCCCGCTTCTCCAGGTATGTTTATATATCATATAGTGTATGTATATTGATTTAGAATGCTATATCATAAATACACACATTCCTTTTGCTCTTACTTAGCAATTTTTATTATTGTTTAGCTGTAGGTGGTGACACCACCGCACCTGCGGGTATATTTATATATCCTACAGTGCATGCATATTGATTTAGAACGTTATATTATTGATCTACACATTCTTTTTGCAATTACTTATATAATCTATTTTTAATTGTCTAATTATAGGTGGTGCGTCCACACCTTCCGGGGCCACTCCTGCCGTTTCCATACCCTCCGCATCGTCTGCAGGTTAGAATGAATAAATTTAAAATATTTATTCATTTTACATATGCTCTATAGAATAAATATGAACTTCATGGAAATTTAGCGTCGATGTTTATTTTCTAGTTGGAGGGGATGCGTCCGCATCCGGGACCCCGGTTGTTCCTCACCGGAGGAACTATCGTCCTGCTCGTGCTGCTGCCCGGGCCCAGGCTCGTGCGCTAGTCACCGGAGGTATATATCACACTTGAATTTTCGTTTAACCTTGATTTCTTAATACAACTTTATCTTATTATTGATTGTCTTGATATTTCGTGCAGACGCAGGGCCTCCCCATCCCCAGAGGGGGACTCGAGGCCCGAATCAGTCCCATAGGCTGAGGCCTGATAGAGGTAGGGGGGAGACAGCATTCCCCCTTTTTTTTACCCTTGACTATCGCTATACCGGTCCTCATGCCGGTATTTGGGGGACGAGAGCCGGCTCGTGAAGAACTATCCACTTCACGTTGAGTGGGGCGAGCAATACCAGCGCTCATTCGTCCTCTTCTTTGATCAGGCTCGGGTATGTATTAATATATATTTTCATTTGATCTATCCAATATATTTATTATTAACACTTGCAATCTAATAACAATGTTGTTTCCCTCCGAAAGGCGGCCTAGACGTGAAGACGTCTAGCCTGAGGTTCGGGGCAGATACTATTTGGTTTTATCCGTCTAACTCTCCGGAGATGCCGATTTGATTTACGGCACCGCGTATCGAAGGTTTAGACGGATGCGGCCGATGTAGCAGACTTCGTCAGATTCCCCCTCAGGATGAGGGGTTTTTGATTGTGGGGACGCTCTTCCCTGCAGGCGCAAGCCCCTGCAGTTAATTACGCTACCGCATTGCGGTAACAACTTTCTCCTTCTCCAGAATTTCACTTCGTGTCGTGTGTGTTTGTTTTGTTTGTAGTTGCCCGTGGATTGTATACGGAGACTGAATAATACCGTCGCCCGTAGGACGTGGATTAGTCCAAATCCGTATTTACTTAGATTTGGGTTTGGTGTTTTAGTTTAAGGATACATTAGTCGCGTTGCGACTAAGATCAACTTAAACGTTTGTCAAGGATACGTTAGTCCTGTTTTAGACTAAGATCAACTTAACGTAGTGATTCATTTAATATATGGCCGTCAGGACTCGTCACCTCTCTGACGTCGTTGAAGGATTACGACGACAGGTGTCAGAGGAGTTCAGAGATGTACCCTTGAACCAAAGTTGATTTGGAGTTTTATCATTCATTTAAATGTCTAAGGATACATTAGCCGTATTTGAGGCTAAGATCAACTTAAACGGGACCGTTTAGATCCAGCAAGAGAGCATTTGGAGGCTCTATTGTTCCAGTTTAGGGACGTAGTGGTCCATTTTCCAGATTAGGGACGTGGCGGTCCATCGCCAGTTTAGGGACGTGGTGGTCGATATTCCAGTTTAGGGACGTGGTGGTTCGATATTCCAGTTTAGGGACATGGTGGTCCGATATTAGTTTAGGGACGTCTCGGTCCGATATTAGTTTAAGGACGTCTCGGTCCGATATTAGTTTAGGGACGTTTCGGTCCGATATTAGTTTAGGGACGTTTCGGTCCGATATTAGTTTAAGGACGTCTCGGTCCGATGTTAGTTTAGGGACGTCTCGGTCCGATGTTAGTTTAAGGACGTCTCGGTCCGATGTTAGTTTAAGGACGTCTCGGTCCACGAGTTTAAGGACCCCGCAGTCCATATGGGTGTGTGGTCGTTGGGACTCGTCACCTCTTTGACGTCGTTGAGGAATTACAACGATGGATGTCAAAGGAGTTCGGAGATGTACCCTCGAACCGGATGTAGATTGATTTAGGAGAGCCATTTTGCTCAGTCAATTTAATTTAAGGACTTAGGCCACGATTGGGCTAAGTCCATTGCTTTTGCATTTCTTTTGCTTTTATTTGGGCTTTGCCCAGAAAGGATGCAGAGCATCAATTTTATTTGGGCCCAGCCCTTTTATTGCTTTGCAATTTATTTTGACCTGCTAGGTCTTTTTCATTTGGGCCTAGCCCTTCAAATAATGTATTGCATTTGTGCAAAGCACCAAGAATCTTTTAGATTCAGGAAAAGAAGTGCAGAGCACTTTTTAATTTCTTGATCTAAATTTAGATCAAAGAAAAGAAAGAAATCTTTTCTTTCTTTCTGTTTCAGAGAACCAGAGGTTCATGGCAAGTGCAAGGCACTATTTTTATTATTTTTATTTATTTATTTATTTATTGAAGATCACTGATCTTGTTCTCTAGATCAATGATCTATTCTTTAAGAGAATTTTCTCTTATCTCAAAGGTTTTTACCTTTTTTTTTTGTATTCTCAAGGAGTTCTCAAGAGTTTTCTCTTCTTTTTTTTAAAAAAAACAGATCATCCTTTTGAAATGAGGTTTGGGGTCCTTTTTATAGTGCTCAAGAATTAGTTAAATTTGTTCAATAAATCTTTTCCTGAGTGATTTGGGGAATTTTCTCTACCGTTGGATCTTTGATCCAGAGGCTCCTGCCTTATACAAGAAAATCTTCTTGTTTTAACAAGATTTATTCTGTTTTGCGTAACTCTCCCAGTGAGTGACACGTATCGCGCAGTGAAGCGCTTGCGCAGCAGCGCTTGCGCAACTGCGCAGACACGTGTCGCGCAGCCGTGCACTTGCGCAGTTGAGTGTTGCTTATGTTTTTTAAAAAGCCTTGCTCTGATTGGACGTACTGCCTTGGGCGTTGTGCTGCCGTGTCAACTTCTGACACGTGGCGCGTTGCGCGCAGCGTACGGAAACCGAAACGTTGCTTCAAAATTTTGAATTTTCAAAATTCAAACAGAGCCTTGCTCTGATTGGGGGAACAAATGCTCCCCCACCGTTGCGCTCACGTGGCGCGCACGTGAGTGCAGCGGTGGCAAGATCCCGACCATTGGATCATAGAGGTCAGGTGAAGAGACGCAAGCGTCTATAATTGGGACCCTTGGTCCTTAAAATTTTTTTACCGTTTCAAGAACTTTGATTCAGAGCCTTGCTCTTGCTTAAAAACTCTTAGAGCCTTGCTCTTGCTTCTTCCCAAGAACTTTGAAGTTCAGAACTTAGAATCACTCTAGGTAAAAATTTAAATTAATTTTAATTAACAGAGCCTTGCTCTAATAGATCTTTGATCTAAAGAAAACCCCTTTGGGGTTTCTTCAACAGAGCCTTGCTCTCATAGATCTTTGATCTAAAGAAGACCCCTTTGGGGTTTCATCCACAGAGCCTTGCTCTCAAAAATTTACAGAGATCTTGTTCCTGGGTTTTAACCCATGAACAGAGCCCTGCTCATAGATCAAAATAGAGAACTCCTAAAAGTTTTCATGGATCTTTAAGATCCCAAAAATTTTAACTCTTAGGAGTTATAATTTTTCATTACTACTACAGAGCTAGGCTCTTTTTTAAGAAGTTTTATTTCTTTGAGACCAGAGTTTGACAAATGTCACTCTGTGACAGAGCTTTGCTCTAAAAAGAGGAGATTTTCTCCTTGTCTCTAGGGATTCCCCCCCAATGAGGATATTCCCTTGGGGGTCTTTTTCATTTACTGACAGTCTCATTCAATGATGGGACTGTCTTATCAAATGATGCGCCGTCATCTTGATTTTGTGGGTCCCCCTTTGGTCCCCTACCCACTGCATTGTAGTGTGATGTAGGACTTTGAAATGTGAAGCATTGGAACACTAACGATTATATTATTTTTTTTTCTACAGGAAACATGTCTGAAGATCTGTCTTTCCCTTTCGTTCGCTCAGAAGGAGGGTTCCCACATTCGCCAGTGGACCGGGTGGTGTTTGCTCTGATTAAAGATCACGATCCCGAGTGCAAGAGACTTCACCTATGGGGAAGGTGGTACAGCCAGATTATCCAAGGCCATCGCAGCTTTAGCTCCGCCTCACCCTCTGAGCCCATAGTTACGATCCCTTATGCGGACAAGCCCCCGGTGGAGTATGCCGTGGAGGTTAAAAATTGGAATTCCGACGACCTCCTTCAGCCTGCAATCGGTGCCATTCCGGTGCAGCCGCCGCCGGCTATAGATATCTTAGGGAGGCGAATCTGTCAGGGTGAAGCACGCCCTTGGGGACAGGCTTATAATATTGGACTGACTCCGCGACCGCTTTCCGGATATCTGCAATGGGTCCGGTACATCTTATCGGCGAAAAGGACTCATCTAACGAAGATTGGTTTATATTCTGCCGTCTACGTTTCGCTTTTCGAGTATCCCTCTCCTCCGACGTGGTGGATAAAGGCCTTTATTGAACAATGGAATATCCCCACCCACACCTTCCTGACAGCGGATAGGGAAGTCTCCATCTCTTTGGAAGAATTTGTTGAGATTTCAGGTCTACCAGTGAGGGGGGAGCACTACGAGGAGCTGCTTCCTCCTGACGAGTATGTCTTTGCCACCAAGCAGCTTGTATTTGACTTAACTCCGGAAAATGCCATTCAGCATCAGCACCCGGGTTTGGTGAAGGTATTGGAGATTTATGAGGAACTCCATTTGGAATCGGGCGACCGGGGCGTCAGTTTCGCAGATTTCATTGCTCGTTTTATCCGCCCGGAGTTCCTATCAGAGCAGGGCGAGAAGTTCGCTCAGCTTGCTGACCCTTTTGGTTTCGGCTTGGACCGCCGACCTTCATCGGAAAATGACCAGCGGGATTTTTATCTCCCCGGCACTGCCAGCGTCCCTTTCTCAGAGATCGCCGTTCCTGGCATGGACGAGGAGACTTTTTTCCTAGGGTTCCTGGGTCTATGGCTATGCAGCTTCGCGCTCCCCATGCACCCACGCCTCATGCGGTCGTCTGTCTTTTACCCGGCGCATCGAATGGCGGCTGGTTTACAGTTATCAGTAGGGATCGCCGGGCTGGCTTACCTCTACAATGGACTTAGCGTAGCGGCGGATGCCAATGAGCCTGGGGTACAGCCTGCTAACTTCCCGATGCACTACTTCACTTCTTGGATGGAGCTACATGTGCGAGGGGTGTTTGGTGCCCATAAGACTCCTCCGTTTTTTGAGAAATACAGACTCCCAAGAATCATGCGGTTGGTCGGGGCTTCAATTGTGGTTGCACCTCCGCGGGAGTCTAGGGGACTGCTCCTGCGTTCACATCTAGTCGGAGCGAAGACCTCTTTTGTGGATAAGGTCATCACCATAGGTTCCGAGACCACTAAGTCAGTGGTGTCGCTGCGTGATGACTTTAAGGGCGGGGCTTCTGTACTGAAGGCTCGGGAAATCATCCACCTTTACTCCATTCGGCCGGGCTACCTAGTATTTAGGCAGAATGAGACGGCTCTCTTTATGAGGTATAAACCGCATCGATTTGCCCGACAATCGAGTTATAATCAAGGGATCCCGTTGGAAGCCTTTCTGGAAACACCCGCGGTCGGCCCAGAGGGGGTAAGGAATGCGATGCATCATTTCACCCGGCTCAATACAGGCTCCTATTTTTTTATCAGTGAGCCTAGCTGTGCCCCTAAAATAATCCATCCTTATGTATCCTGGTATGCGCATGCTATGGGCCCAATCATCTTAATGGAGAAACGCCTGCTGGTCGACCGTAGGGCTGCGCCTCCTGGCGATGATCGTAAGGCTCCCTTGCAGCCAAGGATCCAGGTCATCCCCCCGATAAAAGATGCCGGAGCTGACCGACCACACGTGTTGGCCCCCCCGCGTGGATTGCCACTGCCTACTACGGTGGATGCACCACCGGCGCCTTGTGCTCCCACAAAGACGGTTAAAGTGGTATCTCCAGAGTCTGGCGCAGGAGCGGATATCGGGACTCGCCGCCCTAAAGTGACTGCCAAGCGCAAAGCTGCTCTAGGTGGATCTAAAGCTGGCGGACAGAAGAAGAAGAAGTCCACCCTATCCCTCGATGCGATCCTTAGCCTAAAGCCTGCGGCTCCTCCCGCTGAGGCTATATGTGAGTATGGCAGTAATGAGGGTTTCGTGGTAGACCCTGAGGACACCAATCTGGCTGCCGCCATTGCAGCTTCAGAGCGATCGGCAAGGCTTGAGGCGATGTTAAGCAAACTCGCTGAGTCCGGTAATCATCAGACGCTTTATTTGTCATTTCATTGCACTTTGTATTATTTTATTTAACTAACATTTGCTCCATTTTCAACAGGTGTCTCTACTGAAGAGGCTATTGCTGCCTCCCTGAAAACCTTCCAGGAGGAGGAGGAGAAGCGTGCCCTAGCAAGCGTTGGTATGTTTCACCCCTTTCTCTTTTATAAGGAAAGTTTGTTGTCTTTTTATGATAGTCAACCCGACCTTCTTTTGTTTCTTTGCAGGGGTTGTATCAATTGACGCAGGGATCCTTCCCGAGTCCGTCATCGAAGTCCCGGCTTCGTCGAAGTTGCCACAAGAGCCCCGGCTTGACAAGACGACGAGGGATGCCTTGAAGAATCTAGAGGCATCCCTATATACGGACGAGGAAGCCTCACTCAAGGAAGCCTTAGTGGCATCCGTCTCAACGGCTCGAGAGGAGCGGAAGCGGTTGAGACGCGAAGCAAGGGCGCGTAGAGCTGCTTTGGCCGCGGGAGCGGGCCCTAGCACTATTCCTTGTGCCGACACTCCTTCCGAAGCAGAGACGAGCAGAGTTGCTTTGGCCACAGGAGCGGGCCCTAGCACTATTCCTCATGCTGACACTCCTTCCGAAGAGGCCCCTGCCGCCCTGTCTACTGCTCATAGGCAAGTGGCGCGCGCGGCTCGGAGTGCAAACGACAAGTCCTCTTCAGGTAACATTTCTTTCAGAACCTTGTTGTAAGAATTATCAAGCCATTGGCTCATGCGCATTCCAACTTTCAGGGCCAAGTCCGACTGAGGGGGAGGCGGAGACCGTCGAACCCAGGGGAATGGAGGAAACGGCACTTGCCGAACCCGAGCCGACAATGAGCACCGTCGTCAGGGCCAGGGTACCTGAAACAGAAGTTGAAGGATCCGCTACCGAGAAGGTCATTGATGCCGCATCTGAAGTGGCGGCAGATGAGATGATTGTCAAGCCAAAGGCAGCAGAAGTCGAGACGCTTGAGGCTGGAGACGTCACGGTGCCGATGGACGAGACAACTGCGACCGCAGAAACCCAGGGAGTATCGGGTGAGGCGGCCACGATTCCTGAGGATGAGCGAACCGCTCTTTCCCAGGAGTCTGGTAATACTCCGATCATGGCCCTCCCCGCGTATGGTTCCTTGCCGTCTCCCGGGCTCGCGAGCACAACAACGGTTCCCATCGAGTCGGGTGATGAGGCTACGGGCGGTGGTCTCGTGTCAACAGAAGAGGGGATTGCTTCAGTTTCGGCTGGCAGCTCGTCAGGTAAACTTCGAGTTACCAGCGTTCTTCTTTTCATATATCTCGCGATCTCTTCTAACAAGTTTGTCTTTACAGGTGCGGCCAGTGCTGACGCTCCATTGCTTGAAGGAGCACCGTTAACGACTGCTTTGGCGGTGTTCACTTCCCCATCTTCCCTCGTGCCTTCGCGGATGTTGGAAGGTATGGATTTGCGACTCACAAGTTAATCTTTTAAACGTGTAGTTCATGGACTAACGTCATACCACCATGTCTTTTCAGGAGTTCTCTTTGATCATCTATATTAAGTGTTACTCCCACACTTCTCCTTCCCGTCCGAACTCGCTTCTCCCTCTAGTGGCGCCGGTGAGTATACTTTCACTATAATATCTTTGTTCATCCCCTTTTTTCTAGCAATTGAATGATTTCTGACTTTTCCTTTTCTTTATTGCAGTGCCACAAATCGAAGGAGGGGATGCAAGACCTGCCGCGCTACCAGCCCTTCCGGCTTTGCCGTCTGTTGCCGCTGGTATAGCAAATTCCTTTTTTTGGTAACCCTTAAACATCTCTTGAACCATCGTTTAACCATGTTTTGTTTTGCAGCTATTGTTCCGGCTCCGGTCCCTTTTGAGTCTCGCGTCCTTCCACCGGCAGGCCCTTTCTTGAAACGCCCGTCTTCAAAGGGTGCTGTGATGAGTTTGGGCATGTTGAGCGGGTACATCGAAGAGCTCAACATGGACGCTCTCCCTTCTGCCATAGATTTCGCTGTGGAGGTTAATCCAATGTTGGTGGCGCTCGTAAATTTTCATAACGAAGGCGTCGTCGGATCTTGGGTTAATCACTGCAGGGAGATCGAGGCCTGTCTATACCGGCTGGAGTCGACGCGCCCTTCTCCCGAAGTTTTAGCCCTGAGCACCTAACGCACAACTTGGCTCGAGCAAAGCACTTCGCATTCCCGCCACTTGGAGCAAGAAGCAGCTTTAAGACTAAGGGAATGCCAAAAGACCTCGAACGAAACGGCCCATCTGCGCGCTGAGGTTGAGGCAAATGCTGCCCAAGTGAAGACTATCTTTGAGGGTCTCTTGGAGCGCATCTCCCATGGGCTAAACTTGAAGCGGAAGCTTGACGTAGCTGAGCGCAATATCCCAAGTCGGGAAGCTGCCTATCAGGTCGTCAGGGAGCAGCTTGCGTCGGTCTTGCAGCAACGAGCCCAAGTGGAGGTAGAGCTGGCGGTGGTAGCCGATCAAGAGAAGGCATGGAAGGACATATGCGAGCAATTGCTACATCTATGCAAGACGCTTCCTTCCCAATAATTCTCCTTGTATCATTTGTCTTTGTAAAGTATATGTATATATTTTTTATTCTTTAGCACAATGTATCCTGTACTCGATCAATATTTATGAATAAAAGATGCACATTTTTGTAATGTCTTGTGTCATTTCTCCGTCTTTTCTTTCTTTTATTATCAGTATGCCACCTTAGTAACCATGATTGACGGATGATTAGGACGAGTATCCCGACCTTCTTAAGAAATAGCGATGGTTTGGGCCGCAGGTTCAGATCTGCTGCCTAAGACTTTTCGACTCTATAAGCCGTGAGGGTCTCATAGAGACTTTTCTCCCTACGGATCGAGAGGATCTCGTAGGTGGATTTTCTCCTTAGGAATCGTGAGGATTCCTAAGTGTGATTTTCTCTCATAGGTCGTAAGGACCCTATAAGAGAATTTTTCCCTCTTACGAGTCGAGAGGACCCGTAAGTGGTTGTTTCCCTCTTTATCGAATCTCGACTTTGGAGAGTGAGACCCGTGTATAGTATACAAGAGACCATTTTAGATCGAATTGTAGGGTCTCATCGTTCAGGAAGTAAGTTTTCCCACCTCTGCTGCCTGAGGCTTCATCTTGCAAATTGAGAAGCAAATTCGATTTATTAGTGAAATCCCTTTTCTGAATGATCTGGGGAATTTCCCCTGACTGTCGGATCTTTGATCCAAGGGCTTCTGTTTCACGGAAGCAAATCTTTTTATTTTAAGAAAAGTAGGAACGATTTCTCCAGAATTTTTAATTTTGTTTAGCGCAAATGCTTCAGGGTATGACACGTGTCGCACAGCGCACAGTGCAGCGCAACTGTGTTAGCGCCTCTGCGCTATGTCGTGTAGCGTACGGCGCAGCTCAGCTGAAGCGTTGCTTCCTTTAATTTTGAAAAGGAGCCTCGTTCTGATTGGGTGCGCTGCTTTGGGCGTTGCGCTGATGCGTCTGCGTCCACCACGTGGCCCGTTGCGCAGCGCAAACAATCTGAAGCGTTGCTTCATTAAATTAATTTTTAAGACAGAGCTTTGCTCTGACTGGGGGAAGACGAAGCGTTGCTTCGTCTCCCGCTTCGGGATTTGAACAAAAGTTCGCTCCGATTAGGGTGAACCGCCGTGAAGACTTTTGGAAGTCGAAGAGGCATTTGATACCTATAAATAGGACCTTTGGTCCCTTCCAGATACCTATCATCTTCCAGATTTCCATTTTAGAAGACTTCGGAGCTTTCTCCTTGCCTTTAAGAACTCCGTTGCTTTGTTTCCCCTTTTTTTTAAAGTTTTTAGAAAAAACTTCTTTAGGTAGAATCGATTAACCAGCAGAGCTTTCGTTTGGGAGATTTCATCCTTGAACATAGTCTTGCTCCTCAGGAATTTAATCCTCTATGTATGTTATTACTTTTCTATTGCTGATCTTCCTGTAATATTTTCTCCAGGTATAATGGCGGCGGTGCATCTATACAGTCTGCACGAGTTCATTACCTACGACGATATCCGCGCTCAGGGTAGTCAACAAAACCAGGAGTTTACGGACGCTGAATGTGCGGAAGTCATGGGTCGTCTGAACGCAAGCGGGGGTTGGTTGTTGCCTCGTCGTTCGGCCCTTCTGAAAGTCGTGTTGGGAGCCATATGGAGAGCACTTCCAGATCTTCATGAGGCCTTACCGCTCAACGCACTGGATGATGCCGAAGACAAGGTGCATTCAGTGTACCTGACAGGGTTGATCTCAAAGAAACGGCGGAACAGCCTCATTGACATCCTACACCAAGTCTTCCAGCAGACGACGATAATTGCCGCCTATCGAAGGCCAGGGGGGCTTGCCGATGATATTGACACAGAGGAGCGCGAAAGACTGCGCATAAGAATAATTAGAAAGGCCAGACGAACTCTGGACGGCCTTACTTTTGAATTCCTCAATCCGTGCCCCGGATCTGAGGTTATTCCATTGTAATAATTTGAATAATGTTTTTTTTTATCTTTATTGTGATTGTAAAAAGGAGTCTTCTAGCAGTATGAATGGAAACTCTTCGGCTTGTCTTATTTCTCGTCCTGAGTCTTCTGCCCATGCATAAATGAGTGCGTCACGCACGCCAGATCAAATGTAGACCGGATATTCTTTCTGTCATCTTTTTTTTTTAATTGTCAGCAGGCTGTCTTAATAACCATGGTTGATGGATATCCAAAACGAGTATTCTGACTTCCTTAAGAAATAGCGATGACTTAGGCCGTAGGTTCAGGTCTACTGCCTAAGACTTTTCAACTCTATGAGCCGTAAGGGTCCCATAGAGGCTTTTCTCCCTACGGGTCGAGGGGATCCCATAGGTGGATTTTCTCCTTAGGAATCGTGAGGATTCCTAAGCGTGGTTTTCTCTTATAAGTCGTAAGGATCCTATAAGAGAATTTTTCCCTCTTACGAGTCGAGCGGATTCGTAAGCGGTTGTTTCCCTCCTCGTCGAAACTCGACTTTGGAGAGTGAGACCCGTGGATAGTATGCAAGAGACCATTTTGGATTGACTTGCAGGGCCCCATTGTTTAGGAAGCAAGTTTTTTAATCCTTGCTGCCCGAGACTTTATCTTGCAAGGTGGAACGAAAAAGGAATTCTCTCACGGAGACTGTGGTGGCTCTGTGAGTTGACGCGGGTTGGGAGGCTCTCGTCACGGAGTATTTGTATCCGTGAGTCGAGGAATTTTGCTAGGGATTATTTGTTTCCCAAGCGCCAAGGATTATTTGTTTCCTTGGGGTTTGAAACGGGTCGAGGATTCCTACGGAGGCACTGGTGGCTCTGCGGGTCGACGCGGATCAGAAAGCTCTCGTCAAGGAGTGTTTGTATCCGTGAGTCGAGGAATTTTTCTAGGGATTATTTGTTTCCCAAGCGCCAAGGATTATTTGTTTCCTTGGGGTTTGAAACGTGTCGAGGATTCCTACGGAGGCACTGGTGGCGCTGCGGGTCGACGCGGATCAGAAGGCTCTCGTCAAGGAGTGTTTGTATCCGTGAGTCGAGGAATTTTGCTAGGGATTATTTGTTTCCCAAGCGCCAAGGATTATTTGTTTCCTTGGGGTTTGAAACGTGTCGAGGATTCCTACGGAGGCACTGGTGGCTCTGCGGATCGACGCGGATCAGAAGGCTCTCGTCAAAGAGTGTTTGTATCCGTGAGTCGAGGAATTTTGCTAGGGATTATTTGTTTCCCAAGCGCCAAGGATTATTTGTTTCCTTGGGGTTTGAAACGAGTCGAGGATTCCTACGGAGGCACTGGTGGCTCTGCGGGTCGACGCGGATCAGAAGGCTCTCGTCAAGGAGTGTTTGTATCCGTGAGTCGAGGAATTTTGCTAGGGATTATTTGTTTCCCAAGCGCTAAGGATTATTTGTTTCCTTGGGGTTTGAAACGAGTCGAGGATTCCTACGGAGGCACTGGTGGCTCTGCGGGTCGACGCGGATCAGGAGGCTCTCGTCAAGGAGTGTTTGTATCCGTGAGTCGAGGAATTTTGCTAGGGATTATTTGTTTCCCAAGCGCCAAGGATTATTTGTTTCCTTGGGGTTTGAAACGAGTCGAGGATTCCTACGGAGGCACTGGTGGCTCTACGGGTCGACGCGGATCAGGAGGTTCTCGTCAAGGAGTGTTTGTATCCGTGAATCGAGGAATTTTGCTGAAGTCACTGGCTTCTTCGGTTGAAATGAACCGTTGATCTTAACTGTAGGGCCAAAGTTTTATAATTTCTTCCTTTTTTTTATTTTATTTCCGTGATGCTCTATCATTTCAGCTTTTATATCGCGAAGGTCGCGATTGCCCAATCATTTCGGCTATTTTTCGCGGTGCCCAATCATTTCGGTTATTTATTTTATTTTTACTCGTTGCTTTTTATTACGAGTTGCCCAATCATTTCGGCTATTTTGCATGCATACATTTTACTTGCCGCTTTTTATTGCAAGTTGCCCCATCATTTCGGCTATTTCGTATGCATGAGCGGCCTACTGGCTTTTCGCTGTAAACCTGAAATTGGACACCGATTTCGGCATCAACACCGCTACAACTGGGATATTATCAGGAGCGAATCATCATTTGTCTCTGTCGTTGTCGAACAAAGGAGGCTTAGCGACCAGGGTTGAGGTCCTGTCAACTAAGGCTTTTGACCTCATGAGCCGTAAGGGTCTCACAAAGGTATTTCTCCCTACAAGTCGTGAGGATCTCGTAAGTGTATTTTCTCCTTAGAAATCGTGAGGGTTCCTAAGTGTTTTGTTCCTCTGTAAGTCGTAAGGATCCTACAGGAGGGTTTTCTCCTCATAAATCGAGGGGATTTATAAGGGTTGTTTACCATGCGAACGTATTCCCAGTCACGGATGGGACTTAGTTAGGGAAATGTCTATTCGCGCCCGTGGATTGTATACAAGGGTCAATACTGAGTCACTTGTAGGGCAATATTGGAAGTTTGTGGGGGTTTGCTTAAGCACAGGTTTAGGTCTCTGTAACTTAAGACCTTCAAGTCTTACGGGCCGTGGGGGTCCCATAAGAGAGTTCTCCTTATGAGTCGTGAGGATCTCGCAAGTGTATTTTCTCCTTAGGAATCGTGGGGATCCCTGAGTGTGTTGCTCCTTTGTGAGTCGTAAGGATCTCACGCAGGTGGTTTCTCCTTACAAGGTCGAGAGGACCCTATAAGTGTCCTTAACGAGGTTGCGCCCTTTCAGGTTTTCACAAACACTCGCCGGTAGCCCTGCTGTTTTTACTCACGGAGCCCTTTCGGGTTTTCATCCGCGCCCATTTTGCTTATGGACATACCGTTTTTTTTTATTCTTTTTTTTTTCTCTTTTTTTTTACGAGGTCGCGCCCTTTCGGGTTTTCACGAATACTCGCCGGTAGCCCTGCTGTTTTTACTCACGGAGCCCTTTCGGGTTTTCATCCGTGCCCTTTTTGCTTATGGACATACCGTTTTTATTTATTATCTATTTTTTTTAATTTATTTTTATTCATCTCGTCAGCCCAAGGATGCTGCGGTATTAGTTTAAAGACGTTTCGGTCTGCTATTAGTTTTAGGACATTTCGGTCCGTCACGGAGAAGGTTGGCTATTCTTTATGAAGCTTGAGCTTAGGAAGATAGCGAGCGGACATAGTTGTCGTCATCCATCATAGACCTAGGATGTGGCTCATTAAGCATAGTATTTCTTTAGGAAGCGACCGTTTATTGGCCTGAAAGGCCTTTCACCGTGCATGTCCATGAGTAGATAGGCCCCACCCTGGTAAACTTTATCTATGATGTACGGGCCTTCATAGTTTGGCTCGAATTTTCCTCGCTTGGCACGATTGGGAATCATAGGCCTTTTGACCACTAGCACAAGTTCGCCTTGACGGAATGTCCTTGGTCGGGTCAATCTTTCGTATGAGCGTGTCATCTTTGCTTTATAAGCTTCCAGATTCTGTTGTGCTAGGAGCCGGATTTCATCAAGGGCGTCAAGCTCTTCAAACCGAAGGTGAGCATTTTCTTCGTCTGTCAGCTCGTAGTGGACTGCCACTCGTAGAGAGGGTAATTCTATCTCGAGAGGGAGTACTGCTTCCGTCCCAAATACCAACGCGTACGGCGTTGTGTTTGTGGCCGTTTTAAATGTAGTTCGATACGCCCAAAGAGGCTCTTGCAATCTTTCGTGCCAATCTCTCTTATTTCGTGACACTGTTTTCTTCATGATCTTCGTCAAGGTCTTGTTGAAGGCCTCAGCTAGACCGTTAGCTCGCGGATTATAAACTGAGGAATATCTCCAGTCTATATTATGCTGCTGCACAAAGCGACTGATCTTGTGGCTTCTGTAGGCTGGCCCGTTATCAGAGATGATCCGTCGCGGAGTTCCGAACCGATATATGACGTGCGTTTTGAAGAAGTGGAGGATATTTTCCGTCTTCACTTCTCTTAACGGTATCGCTTCTGCCCACTTAGAGAAGTAGTCAGTCGTCGCTAGGATGAAACGATGTCCCTTAGACGATGCTGGTTCGATGGGGCCAACTATATCAGTCCCCCACATTTCGAATGGCCAGCTAGCCACTGTTGGGTGTAGCGGATTTGGATGTTGATGGATGAAGTCTCCATGAATTTGGCATGAGTGGCATTGCTTCGCATATTCGATGCAGTCCTGAATCATCGTGGGCCAGTAGTAGCCCATCCGTTTTATTTTCAACTTCATTTTAGGGCCTGCTTGATGAGAACCGCAGAGTCCGTCGTGAACTTCCTGGACGACTCTTTTCGCTTCGTCAGGTCCTAAGCATCTCAGCCACAAAGAATCAAATGACCTCTTGTACAGGGTATCGTTGACAAAGGCGAAAGACAGGGCTCGTTTCGTGAGCTGATGTCTTGTGGACGCTTCTTCAGGCACTTGGTGGGTCTTAAAGTAGTCTATGAAGACTTCCCTCCAGTCCTCGGCCTTCTCATGGTCTTTTATTTGTAGGGTCGTCTGCTCAGTCGCTCCCTTTTCTTTATATGATTCTGGAGGTATTTGAGCCGGGGCGAGCACTCGACGGCTTTGTACCACGATTCTAACGTCATCGAGGTTCTCGTCAGCCAATTCTTTAGCAAGTTTGGCCAGTGCGTCCGCTTTGCTGTTTTCCGCGCGCGGTATACTTTCCAAAGTATAGGAGGGAATTTGGGTTAGCAGTTGTTGTACCTTTTCACCGTATTTTATCAATTCCGGTTTGCATGTTTGGTAATCGCCGTTCACTTGACTGACGACTAGCTGGGAGTCCCCATATATGAGGAGGTTTTCAATTCCCATGTCAATGGCAATCTCCAAGCCTGCTATCAAAGCTTCGTATTCAGCTTCATTATTCGTTCTCGGCTCTGTCAAGGAGAAGGCGAAGCGCATTATTCCTCCTTGTGGGGTTACAAAGATAAGGCCTACTCCCGATTTGATCATCGATGTATTTTGTTTGTGCTTTTTCATGGAAGATGCCCCATCGAAATAAAGCTCCCAATGGGTATCACCACCGTCGATTGCGTCAAACGCATGTTTGTCTGGCAAATCGCAATTCAGAGGAGAATCGGCAGGTATCGGGTGCTCAGCTAGGAAGTCGGCTATGGCCTGACCCTTCACTGCCTTGAGGGGTCGATATGTTATCGAGAACTCCATTAAGAGCAGAGCCCATTTAGCGAGTCGTCCCGTCAAGATGGCCTTTGACATTAAATATTTGAGAGGGTCCACCTTTGAAATGAGATGGACTTCATGCGCTAATGCGTAATGTCTAAGCTTTGTTATTGCGAAGATCAACGCCAGGCAGTGTTTTTCAATGGGGGAGTAATTGCTTTCTGCCCCCAGCAGAATCCGACTTAAGTAGTAGAGTGCTCTTTCTTTCCCTTGGTCATTCTCTTGTGCCCATAATGCGCCCAAAGAGCCTTCAAGGGCGGTTGTGTAAAGAATGAGAGGCTTTCCCTTAACTGGAGCAGCCGACACTGGAGGATTTTGCAGATACTTCTTGATCTCATCCAATGCGCCTTGGCATTTGTGATCCCAAACGAATGGGGTTCCCTTCTTCATCAAGTGACTGTAAGGACGGCACTTTCCTGAAAGATTAGCTATAAATCGCCGTATGTATGCGAGCTTCCCTTGGAGAGATCGCAACTGTTTGAGGGTTCTTGGCGGAGGCATTTCCATGATCGCCTTAATCTTAGACGGATCTATTTCAATACCTCGGTGTCGAACGATAAATCCTAGGAATTTGCCCGAGGAAACCCCGAACGCACATTTTAAAGGATTCATCTTCAAATTGTATCGCCGAAGGCGTTGAAATACGATCTTCAAATGCTCGAGATGCTCTTCGTATGACTTGCTTTTAACCACGAGATCGTCGATATAGCATTCGACGATTTCGTGTATAAGGTCGTCGAAGATCTTTGTCATGGCCCTCTGATAAGTAGCACCGGCGTTCTTCAAACCGAAGGGCATTACTTTATAACAAAATATACCAAGAGGAGTCCTGAAGGCTGTGTGCTTCTGGTCTTCTGGATGCATTTTTATCTGGTTATACCCCGATGAGCCGTCCATGAAGGAGAAAACCTCATGAGTGGATGTATTGTCTATCATCAGTTCAGTGACTGGCACTGGGAAATCATCCTTCGGGCAAGCTTTATTAAGATCCCGGAAGTCTACGCATACGCGCACTGTCCCATTTTTCTTCATCACTGGGACGATGTTGGCGATCCATTCAGGGTACTGAACTTCCTGGAAGAAGCCAGAGTCGATTAACTTTTTGACTTCGGTATTTATTCTCATCTCAAGCTCGAGTCGCATTCTTCTCGGCGCCTGTTTGACTGGTTTGACGTTTGGGGATATTGCTAGTCTATGTACAGCGACTTCTGGATCTAGCCCTGGCATCTCGGAATAGTTCCATGCGAAGCAATCTTTATGCTGCACAAGGACATCTTTTAACGCAGCCACCCTCTCTTCAGACAGCAGCTCGCTGACGAATGTCGGTCGCGGATCATTTACCGTCCCCAACTCGATTTTCTTGAGGTTATCTGCAGTAGTATGTATTCCATCCTCCAGTTCTTTTGGAGCTGGGGGAAATTCTGAGATTACCTCATCGCTGCTGTTTTCAAAGCACCAAGGAAGGCTATTCATGTCCTCGGACTCTTCTTTTAATATTGTTATCACGTGGCAAGTGCGAATTTTCTGCCAATCCCAATGCGGAGTTGGTTCTATCCTTGTGTTTTCGGGTTCGTGCTTTTGCGGCGGCGCTACCTTCCAGTTGTCAGACAACGCGAATTTGCCAAGCTGATATTGGTCCTCAACCCAATTCTTAAAGGTGAAGCAATCTTCAAGCAGATGCCCTACTACTCGATGGTAAGAGCAATAATTTGGGTTGGAGACTTCGCCTGCTTGCTCAGGGTGTTTAGACTCTGGCAGTGTAAGCATTTGATGTTTTAGAGCAAGATCAAGTATCTTCCTTGTTTTGTTCCGAGGAAATGAGTATGCTCGACCCATTTTCTTCATGAGGGCTAGGTCAATAACGCTCGACTCTCGGATGCGTGGTTTCTTAGCTCTGCTTTGTGGTTGTTGAGCGCCTTTCTTGCCTTTCGACTTGTTTTTGCTTTCGCGTCGAACCTTTTTTGTAGCAGGTTGACAAGGAGCGGCATTTTCATCCTTCACGGCTTGTTGGAGAAGGCGTTGCGTCTTGACTTTCTCATAGATGGCTGTCTCGCGGTTGTGGTCATCTCGGACTTTTTGACCAGCTTCCCTTATAAGCCTGTCCATTTGTTCTTCAAATGATGGACCGGGCAATTTTTCATCAGGAACTTTTACTGGCTTAGGATTAGCATCCTCCCATTGAGCGTCCGCCTCTTCATCGAAGTCATACATGACATAACAGCTGTTTACGAGCTCTCGTTTCTTTGACCGGATGTACCCAAGCCCTTTTGTTTCCATTCTCCCGTTAGGCAGTTTGCGTTGAGTCCCGGGGACATTCCAAACCTTGTCATAGCATCTGGCCTTTCTAACGGTCTGTGTGAAGGATATTCCCTGGCGTTTCAGCAGTTTCTTCAAACCTTCGGTATAATATCTGGGAAGACGGATAGGCTGAAGCCTGTCGAGCGTGGGATCCGCGCCATGCCAAATTTCTTTTTCCACCTTGTTTTCTTCAGAACGGTAGAATAGGATTGCCTTCTCGCCTCTACGTCCGGGAGGGATATAGAATGTATGCAATTCTTCTACGCTGTTGGTGTCGAGTGCATCCAGTTCTTTGTAATGTTCAATCGGCACCATGGTTATCTGCAGACTTCGCTCTTCATCAGCGGAAACCCGTATTGAAGGCCGAGCAGGGAATACAGCATGAACTTCATCCTCTGAATCACTGTCGAAGATTAATGAAGGAACGGATGGTCCTGGCCTGGTGGATGGGACGGACCTGAATAAATTATATCCTCCTCCTCCTCGGTGTCACTGCCGAAGACAGGGATGGTGGCGTTAGTTTTGTTCTCCGGTTTGTGACACCTTTCCGTGTCTTCGAAACTCGGTAAGAAGTATTTGGCATCTTCATACTTGCGAACTTCGTTCACGGAAAACGGATTCAACTCTCCCGCCACAGTGTACTCGAGGCCATCCCTAGAATACTTCATGCACTGATACTGTGTAGAAGGGATGATATTGTACTCGTGTAGCCATGGTCGGCCGAGCAGAGCGTTGTAGCACGTCTTGGCGTCTATAACATGGAATTTGATGTTTGTGACGAGCAACCCGAAGCGTAGCGTCAATATCACAGATCCAAGAGTTTTTGATGATTGGGAGTCGAATCCGGAGATGGTGATTTTGTCTCGGGCGAGGTGTTGGACACTCATGCAAATCTCCTTTAACATTCGCACATTGAGTAAATTAACAGACGATCCGTTATCGACCAAGATTTTACCTATCTTTATGTCATGGCAGTATCCTGAGACATAAAGGGGACGATTGTGTTCACACGTCCCGAGGAGAAGGTCTTCATCACCAAAAGCAACGTCGGCTGTGTGCACTTCTTCTAATTCGTCCTTCATCTTTTCTGCAGCTAGGAAGGCTTGGAACTGGTCCGGCTCTTGTAGGGCCTTAATTAAAGAATCCCTCGCCTCTTTTGATAGTAATAGGGCATCGAGAATGCTGAGTTGTGAGGGTAGCTTCCTCAGATGCGCCAAGACATTGTAATCTACTTTATTCCTCTTTGGGGGATTCTTGGCGGTTAACTCTTCCGCGACTCGGTCATCCAAGGCGATATCTTCAGAGACCTTCTCTTTCCCTTTGTCTTTCTTGCTTAAGAGTCCGAGATTCTTTTCGGGTAATGTTCGATTGCGTAGCTGTATATTTTCGCAGGCCTTCGGTTCTTCTTCTTTTCCCGAAGTGGACTCTTTAAAGAGAGGGGCAAGTTCTAGCTCCTCATCAGAGTCGCTCCCAAATGTAGGCACTTGTGACCCGGCAGTGTTAACCATGTGACAATTGCCGGCAGTTCTTTCAAGTTCTTCGGTCGTATTTCTTTGCTCCCGGCGAATTTTACGTTTTTCCCGTTTAAAGCGTTGTCGATTAGCGACGTATCCTTGCCACCATCCATTGAAAGCTTTGCACTCTTGGGTGGGATGCGAGACCTTCTGATGATATAAGCAATAAGATGGGTGCATTTCTACCACACCAGTAATTTTTCCTTCAGAGGATGGTAACTTCATGCCCATTGATATGGCCTTAGCAAACCTCTTCTTTATCTTGAATTGGCTTTTGTCGATAGTGGAGGTGTTTTGCTCCAGCGGGATCATCTCAGCTCTTTCCTTAAGTCGCTGGCGCTTGGCCCTTTCGAATATAGCCGTCTCGCGTTCTCGATCAGCTTTACTTTTCAATCGAGCTTCATTAAGAAACGCGCCAATCATTTCAACTGATAACCCTGGAGCTCTTGATTCGGCATTTGCCCCCAGCGTTTCAGTGCCAGAAGTCTCTTCATCGTTCGTGACCGAATGGGAGATCATATGACAGCTCGCCACATATTCCTCGGATTCATCCGATGAACTTTCTCCCTCATCTTCTTTTTGAAAGACGTGATCAAGGAAATCTTGGAGCGTAATGGGAGTCCGCGCCTTTTGGTTATATTCATCCAGCGCGTCGATTTGCTTTTGTAAGTCCGTGCGCTTGTCGCCAGGCTCCACGGGCTTCTTAGATTTCTTCTTCTTCTTTTTTGAAGATTTTGACAGCTGAATATGAACGCTTGAACTACCACCATCGGTCCTCGGAGTCGGACGTGGCTTCAACATCCCCTCAATAACCTGCGGTTCCAAAGGGTTCTTCCACTTGACCGCTGGACAGGTCTGAAGATCGTTTAGCATCCTCTTCGTCTTGGCTGATAATACAACCTCCCAAGGAGCTTCCTCAATGACGGAGCATGTTGCCCCCGGCGTATTCGTCCCCTTAGAGGTGTGGGGCTGCGGGAGATTCACCTTCCATTTGTCAGATAGCGCAAATTTGCCCTGACGGTACTGATTCTCAAGCCAATTCTTGAAAACGTAGCAATCCTCGATGGGATGGCCTAGCACTCGATGGTAAGGGCAGTAATTGGGCTCGTTGACGTCGTTCGGTTGCAACGGACGTTTTGGATCTGGCAGATTTATGAGTCTGTTGCGCAACGCCAGCTCCAATAGCCTCCTTGTTTTATCGCGGGGGAAGGAGTAAGGACGTCCCATTCTGTCCTCAAGGGGTACGTATGGGCGTGTATTGTTTGGACGAGCAACCGGCTTCGAGTCGCTCGGTTGTTGTTGGGCACTAGCGACAATGATCGCTTTTCCCTTTCCTTTGTCGTTTCGGGAGTCCGGCTTCGGGAGAGGGGGTTTATGGCCCATCTGGTCCATCTGCGCTAGTTTGTCGATCAAAGCCTGGAAGGTAGTCGGCTTGAAGAACATCATGAACTGCGAGATGGTTGCCTGTGGATCAAGGGTTCCAACAAACATTCCCACCGCTGGAGCTTCTTCTATGCGATGTTCGCACTTTGACCATAGATTTCGCCACCGTATAGCGTACTGAACCCATGTCTCGCCGGGTTTTACCCTGACATTAATCAGTGCCGTCATCGGGATACGCTCACTGGCACTTGCAAAACGTTGGGTGAAGAGCAGCTCCATCTCCGCAAAGGTTTTAATAGAGTCGTTGGGAAGCTCAGAATACCATTCGAATGCCGTATCTGATAAGCTTCCAACAAACTGGCGAAGCAAAAGCTTGTCGTCGCCGCCGGTGTTACCGCAAAGCGCCCTGAATTGGGCAACATGTTGATGGGGATTGCCGGTCCCTTTGTAGACATGAAACTTGGGAATTGTGTAACCCGGCGGGTACTTGATTTGGTCATACCAGCCTGGATACGGCCGTCCCGTTTTTACAACGTGGCCGGCTGCTTCGGCTGCGTGATGAACCTTTATTTGCTGGGCTATGTATTCGTCCAGATCAGTCTTAGAGATTGTATCCTCTTTAGCTGTTAATAGAGCCGGTGGCGGATTTGATGCCTCTCCCCTATCGTCTTCAAGAATGATCAGGAGATCTCCAGCAGGTGGATCTTGTTGAATCATCATACCCACCATATCCTGGAACAGGAGGGCCATCCGCTGTATGTTGGCCGCTTGTTCAGCAGCCTCTCTGTCCCTCTTTTCCAGTACTCGGCGAAGGAACTCGGCGTCGGTCTCTTCCTCCTGGCGCTCATCTAAGGACGTCTCAGGGTTCTCTTTCGGCCCAGTGAGTGCAGCCATTGTGGTCATCATCTCCTGGAGCTTTTGTTGCTGCTCCTGAGCCTTGGTCACTGATCGGGTAAGCGGTCGGTGACCCGTAGCAGTACGACTTTCTTCCTTTCCAGAAGCCATATAAACCGTATGAACAATTATGCCCCCTGACTTGGGGCGTTTAGGTTCACTGCTTTTAAACTTTGCCGGTGACGCGGGAGCTTTCTCTGGCTTCCTTCTTTTGTGGGCCAACGAGGTCAAAGGAGCCGTTGGAGTGGGCATCCTAGCAACTGTTGCTCCCTGCTGTTTAATGGGGCGCTTTTTGTTATTTTCCACCTTTGCCCTTTTCTGGTGACGCAAGTGGTCTGGATCAATCACGGAGCCTTGAACCTTCCGCCAGACTTTATAAATTTTTGACGACAGCCGTTGAGGGGGCTGTTCTTGCTTTGCCTCCGGAGCTTTTTCCATAGGCGGAGATCTTTTCAATGTAGCTATTGGAGAGTTCTTTCTTACCTTCCTCAGTAATTCAAAGCTGTTCCTGGTTGGAACAGCAGCATTGACCTCCACCATCGGAGCAGGTGGAGTCAGCCCTGGGGGGAACTGCCCCCTGCTTTCCTCACTCGTCGCCAATGGCGACGTCGCGCACGATGAGCCATTGGGATTGGCTCGGAAATTGAGATGGTTTCTTGTTGCCCCCTGTTTGAGCGTGGGGTAACTGCCGATGTCAGCCTATCGAAGACTGATGCCTTTTGACCAGCTGGGGGAGGAGTGGGAACCGTCAATCTTGTGAAGACCGACTCTCTGATGGGAGAAGCCGCTTTAACGACTTCCGGAGCAGCGACCGTTACCCTCTTTGGGGCGGCCACTTCATGGTTCTGACCTAGCCTGCTGAAAACGGAGGCTGTCGGTTTAGTGACGGGCAACCCGTTGACAGGGGCTGTCGAAACAGTGAGCTGGTTGAAGACCGACTTTTTACCCACTTCCGGTGCAGGTATTGGTGCAGAAAAGCTTGCAGGTGGGATCATAGTTCCGAAAAACAAGCCAGTGGTGGCTTGGGTCACTTGGTCTACCGGCAGAGTAAGGAAAGAAGCCGCTTGGGGCCCATACGTCACACTTCCTGGTGAAGTAGAGCGTCTGTTGCAGTGGCATTTCGAGCAGTTGGTGCAGTTAGAGGCCATTGAACCTTGAATTCTGCGCCAGGTAAAAGACCAAATCTTAGTAACTTGAAATCCGAAGGCAACCATTTAACAAACCGCGATTGGTTCGCGAAGACGACACACGAAGTGTGGAGTGGAAAGAGGAAAAGGTCCCACCGGGCGTGCCAGAATCTGTTCCCCTCCGAAAGGCGGCCTAGACGTGAAGACGTCTAGCCTGAGGTTCGGGGCAGATGCTATTTGGTTTTATCCATCTAACTCTCTGGAGATGCCGATTTGATTTACGACACCGCGTATCGAAGGTTTAGACGGATGCGGCCGATGTAGCAGACTTCGTCAGATTCCCCCTCAGGATGAGGGGTTTTTGATTGTGGGGACGCTCTTTCCTGCAGGCGCAAGCCCCTGCAGTTAATTACGCTACCGCATTGCGGTAACAACTTTCTCCTTCTCCAGAATTTCACTTCGTGTCGTATGTGTTTGTTTTGTTTGTAGTTGCCCGTGGATTGTATACGGAGACTGAATAATACCGTCGCCCGTAGGACGTGGATTAGTCCAAATCCGTATTTACTTAGATTTGGGTTTGGTGTTTTAGTTTAAGGATACATTAGTCGCGTTGCGACTAAGATCAACTTAAACGTTTGTCAAGGATACGTTAGTCCTGTTTTAGACTAAGATCAACTTAACGTAGTGATTCATTTAATATATGGCCGTCAGGACTCGTCACCTCTCTGACGTCGTTGAAGGATTACGACGACAGGTGTCAGAGGAGTTCAGAGATGTACCCTTGAACCAAAGTTGATTTGGAGTTTTATCATTCATTTAAATGTCTAAGGATACATTAGCCGTATTTGAGGCTAAGATCAACTTAAACGGGACCGTTTAGATCCAGCAAGAGAGCATTTGGAGGCTCTATTGTTCCAGTTTAGGGACGTAGTGGTCCATTTTCCAGATTAGGGACGTGGCGGTCCATCGCCAGTTTAGGGACGTGGTGGTCGATATTCCAGTTTAGGGACGTGGTGGTTCGATATTCCAGTTTAGGGACATGGTGGTCCGATATTAGTTTAGGGACGTCTCGGTCCGATATTAGTTTAAGGACGTTTCGGTCCGATATTAGTTTAGGGACGTTTCGGTCCGATATTAGTTTAAGGACGTCTCGGTCCGATGTTAGTTTAGGGACGTCTCGGTCCGATGTTAGTTTAAGGACGTCTCGGTCCACGAGTTTAAGGACCCCGCAGTCCATATGGGTGTGTGGTCGTTGGGACTCGTCACCTCTTTGACGTCGTTGAGGAATTACAACGATGGATGTCAAAGGAGTTCGGAGATGTACCCTCGAACCGGATGTAGATTGATTTAGGAGAGCCATTTTGCTCAGTCAATTTAATTTAAGGACTTAGGCCACGATTGGGCTAAGTCCATTGCTTTTGCATTTCTTTTGCTTTTATTTGGGCTTTGCCCAGAAAGGATGCAGAGCATCAATTTTATTTGGGCCCAGCCCTTTTATTGCTTTGCAATTTATTTTGACCTGCTAGGTCTTTTTCATTTGGGCCTAGCCCTTCAAATAATGTATTGCATTTGTGCAAAGCACCAAGAATCTTTTAGATTCAGGAAAAGAAGTGCAGAGCACTTTTTAATTTCTTGATCTAAATTTAGATCAAAGAAAAGAAAGAAATCTTTTCTTTCTTTCTGTTTCAGAGAACCAGAGGTTCATGGCAAGTGCAAGGCACTATTTTTATTATTTTTATTTATTTATTTATTGAAGATCACTGATCTTGTTCTCTAGATCAATGATCTATTCTTTAAGAGAATTTTCTCTTATCTCAAAGGTTTTTACCTTTTTTTTTGTATTCTCAAGGAGTTCTCAAGAGTTCTCTCTTCTTTTTTTTAAAAAAAACAGATCATCCTTTTGAAATGAGGTTTGGGGTCCTTTTTATAGTGCTCAAGAATTAGTTAAATTTGTTCAATAAATCTTTTCCTGAGTGATTTGGGGAATTTTCCCCACCGTTGGATCTTTGATCCAGAGGCTCCTGCCTTATACAAGAAAATCTTTTTGTTTTAACAAGATTTATTCTGTTTTGCGCAACTCTCCCAGTGAGTGACACGTGTCGCGCAGTGAAGCGCTTGCGCAACTGCGCAGACACGTGTCGCGCAGTGAAGCACTTGCGCAGCAGCGCTTGCGCAACTGCGCGGACACGTGTCGCGCATCGGTGCGCTTGCGCAGCAGCGCTTGCGCAACTGCGCGGACACGTGTCGCGCAGCCGTGCGCTTGCGCAGTTGTGGTTGCGCAACTGCGCAGACACGTGTCGTGCAGCCGTGCGCTTGCGCAGTTGAGTGTTGCTTATGTTTTTTAAAGAGCCTTGCTCTGATTGGACATACTGCCTTGGGCGTTGTGCTGCCGTGTCAACTTCTGACACGTGGCGCGTTGCGCGCAGCGCACGGAAACCGAAGCGTTGCTTCAAAATTTTGAATTTTCAAAATTCAAACAGAGCCTTGCTCTGATTGGGGGAACAAATGTTTTTTTTGTATTTTCAGCTGGATTACGATTTTCAGCCTGTAGCCGACTCTGATCACCTGGGGAGGGTGCTCGACCTTCATGCTCTGTACAATGGCCTGATGAAGAACATGCAGGCCAAGGTCCGATACAACAGGAATGAGCTGAAGGCCGACTGCTACTCCCTGTGGATGGCAACCCCCGAGGCAGAGAGAGCGGCCCTCCTATCTACTCCGGCGTTTGCGAGAGTCGACGTAGAGACATGGCCTCTATTGTGCGCTTATTTCGACTCCCAACGCAAACAGGTATGTATTTTAAATGTAATTCATTATTTATGATATAATTTATTTCTTTGTGTTTCTTAATTAGAAAACTAAATGTTAATGCGTTGTGCAGAAACAGGCCGCTCAGAATACAGAGAACAGGAAGTCGGCGAAGAGGGGTCGCCCCACATACACAGGTGGCTCGAGGAACATTACTCGAGCCATGGAGTTATCGGTAAATTAAGAGTTATTCTCTAATATTCTGCAATATTAAGAGTTATTCTCTAATATTTCTAATATTAAGAGTTACTTTCTAATATTGCAGACATCTCGGACCGTGGTGTCAGGTGGTACACCGAGCGTGCTGTCCGCATATCTTGCCGTCCACGGCACCTCGACAGATCCCGCCACGGGCGAGTTTCGATATCCCGACGTCGCTACCCAGGAGTACTGCGTAAGTGTTAATATTTTTTCTACCCAAATTTGAAATTTTAGTTTTGGAAGGTTCAAGTTTAAATTTTATACTTATACTTTACTGCTTAATGTGGGTGTAGGAGCGGATGGTTGAGCAGGCCCAGGCCTCGGGGATCGATTTTACCGGACAGAACGATCCGAGGCTGCTGACCCCAGTTCTGGAAGCCGCACACGGAGGGCACCACGAAGGTTGGGAGAGAGGCCGGGGATTGGGCCCTAGCATGGCCCATATGAGGTTGGACTCCACCCCGGCGGTTACTTCCTCCGTCTCCAGTGACCGACGTGTCCATCAGGAACTGGATAGCTTGAGGGCCACCGTTCAGGAGTTGAAGGAGATGCTGGTATGTATACTACTTTATAGTAAAATATCATTTCATATTATATACATATCAACATATCCATAATTAGTACGTAGCTTGAGCTTATTTGGTTTTAGACTTAAGTTTGATTAATCATACATACATATGCAATTAAAATAAACAACGCTTTTCCAAACTAGATATCCAAACAGGATTTCGAAATAACTTAATAATGATACGAATTCGAATAATACACAGTTCTTACACGCTTCTTACACACGTTATGTCCAGACGCGACAGGGTAGATCGGCCGAGCCTCCACATGCATCTCCTTCGGCTGTGGCTCCGCAAGCCACTACATCGGCTGCGGTTCCGCAGACAGCTCCTATAGCTCCACTGCCCGCTCAGACTCCCGCAGTCGCGGCTCCGCAAGCGACTACCTCGACGGCGGCTGCGCAGACCACATCGCCAGCTCCACAGGCCGCTCAGACTCCCGCTCAGAGTTTATTGACCGAGGAGCAGGCGCGCGTTATTCTATCGTTATTCAGAGGTGGAGCTGGACCGAGCTAGGATAGCTTTTTGGTTCTTATTTTTTGGAACATGTATTTATTTATATCATACACATTGTACTACATTTTGAAACGATATTGATATTGGTTTATATTTATATCATATTCAATTTTTGGATTTCTTTTGTATATTATATATATGCGTGAGATGTGATTATGAATACTGCGATATATGTTGTCTGATGATTAATTTTATATTTGATTGATGTATATATTATTATGCACAGGGTGGGAAAAAATCAAGCAGCCCATTTTTTAAAAAAAAATACAGATAATATGTACCTACGGATTAATCCGTAGGTACACATGTTGCCCCTACGGTTTTATCCGTAGGGGCCAAATATCAGCAGTAACTGATATTTCCTCCCTGATCTCAGTACCAGAGGGTTGGGAGTGTCTCTACGGACATATCCGTAGGGGCAACGGCCTCTCCCCTACAGAGTTGTCCGTAGGGGCAAAATATCAGGATTCCTGATATTTTGCCCCTACGGATAGGTACCTATGCAGATATCCATAGGGGGTAGTACATGGACCTACGGTTATAACCGTAGGTACATGTAATATATTAAAAAAATTCGTAAATAATATAAATTTCTTTACCCTACGGAGTAGTCCGTAGGGGCAACAGGACCTACACATAAATCCGTAGGGGCAAGAATTTGCCCGTAGGGGCAAGTTCAGAGCTTCAACTTGCACCTGCGGCCTTTGCACCTACGGGGTAATTTTGCGTCCCTACGTATATATCCGTAGGGGCAGTTGGTTGCCCCTACGGATAAATCCGTAGGGGCAACCCTTATTTGTAGTAGTGCCCTCGGTCACTCTATTTTTCTTTTCCGCTTTTAAAACAATGTTTGTTGTGTGAGATTTATTACCATAATTTCTATATATTATTTAGAAGGTGTGAATATTTATTTAAGGTTAAAATTTGGCTTATTTCACCCGCTCCGTGGTTTACTCGAGTTTCTGTGAAATAAGGCTCAAAGTTTCTTATCATATTGAATAAAAAGAGGATAGCGGGAGTTGATAATTAAAATTAATCATCCATAATTATCAAAATTAAAATCCAATTTAAGAGAGGCAGTTGATTTAAGGTGAGTAGGGATGGTAATTGAACGAGCCAGCTCGGGTTCGATTAAGGTTCGGCTCGGTATCAGCTCGTTCAAATTCGGTTCGTATATTAATGAGCCGGACATGAACCGGACATCCTGGCTCGTTTATTAAACGAGCCGGACTCAAGCTCAGCCAGGCTCGTTCGGTATTGACTCGGGTTCGGCTGGGTTACACGGTTTGAAAAAAAAAACAGTAATATGTAATATATAGCAGATTCTATACAACTCTCAGAACACTTAATTCAATTAAATGACAGTATATAAAGTGTATTGAGATAAATATAAAACCCAGCACTTAGACCCATTCAATGCCCCAGATGTTAATGTTTTTTAATTTTTCCATATCTCAAAACCCTGAGTTTTAAGCATTATTGTTAATTATGTTTTTTTCTTGGAAGATACTATTAATATGAGTAAATGAGCTGAAAACGAGCCGAGCTCACAAACGAGCTCAGTTAAGCTCGGCTCGTGAATTCGGCTCGTTTAGTTAATGGGCCATAAATGAACCGAACACGAGCTGGACATGTTTAATCGAGCCGGACTCGAGCCGAGCATCTCTAGCTCGATTAACTAAATGAGCCGGACTTGGACCGACAAAAGAACCACGAGCCGAACTCGAGCCGAGCTTGGCTGGCTCGAGTTCGGCTCGTTTACACCCGTAAAGGTGAGGATAGTATTAATTGAACATATATTTTAATGGAGTTATTAATTTGAGATAAATTTTAAGTATACCCTTTGACCTGACATGTCTACATGGGGCAGGAGCAGAATTTATGGACCGATATACCAAAAAAACCTATTCTATATCATCTAAATTACAAATCAACCTATATAACTCCAAAACTGATTTACAAAAACCATAAAAAAAAACAAGGATAAAACTGGAAAAATCAAAATTTTCACCAATGCACCCTTTCTATTATATATAAAGATAGATTTTGGAATTGAGCAATGCATCTGATGTATATTAGCTAAAACTTGTGAGACAATTTACTAATCAAGAGTAATTTTGACTAACCAAATTGATGTAGCCCCTTTTCGGGCCTCCGTCAGATGTTTGTCTTCTATTGATCTCGCGGTGAATTTAGCTGATTATCCTTCGTTGCATGTGAGTCTCAATGGATTTTGGGAGGAAGAGGTGAGGTGAGGAGACTGTTGCCGAGTACCTGCAAAGAAATCCCAGGATGGTTTGGTACCACCAAGGACCCTTCGACGCTCAAGTTAGTGATGAGATCTGAACAGAGTAACGACATAAAAGTGTAAAAAATGGCTTACTTGACCCCTCTGTGATGGGGGTTTATATAGCGGTGGAGCACGCAGCAGCGGGCCCGAGAATCTCGCCAGCAGTTACGCTCCCGACGTCACACCCGCGTAGAGAGTGGATCGCCCATCAATGGGGATCGTGATGGCGTGGAATGTGGGACGTTGCTGGCGTAAAATCCGCGCATGGCAAGATTCACGAAACGGCGCTTACGCCTGGGAGTAGGTCGGAGGGCCGAGGAAGACGTCCTCGGCGGAAGCTCGGGAACGAGCAAGGAGGCCGAGGAGTCTTGGTCCTGTGGTAGCTCGGGGGCGAGTTGAGAGGCCGAGAAGGCCAATTTGCAGGGGCCCCGAGGGGGGCCAGCTTGTGCTTGCTGGTTGGGCACGGGGTGGCCTGATCGGCCCCTGCAGGCCCTTTCTTCTAAGTTCTGGGACACGTCACCTGCCACGTGTCATGATCTTAGGGGTCGCCAATATTGAGCACTATCATTAGCCCCCCACTCTTGTCCCGACCAGCTAGTGGTCGGGTCAGGAGTGGACTGCCGGGCCTCCTGAGGTGAGATCCCTTCTATGGTTTCGTCGGGGCGAGCCCTCAGGCCGTCGGTTGTCTTTTCCGCTAGCGAACCAACGCGAGATCTCCGCACCTTAAAGAGGGTGTGCCGGTTCGTGCACTATGTAACTGAAGCAATGGTCCACGTGTCAAAGGATGACTAGCCAGTACGACGTATGCGGGCCTACAGCGCCTGATTGGATGCAGTCCAGTGCAGGACCGACACGTGGAGCGATCGGAGCCGCTGGGCGTGAGGAGTCGTTTTGGCGGGAGGTGACGGGCGCCGTTGGATGCGGCCGTACGCGGTGATAAAACAGGGGCGGGGCCCGCCTCAGGGCCCCCAGCCTTTCATTTTCCTTCTTCCTTGAGTCGTTGCCGCTTGGCGTTCTTCTTCCTTCGGGATACATGGTTCGCTCCCACTCTTCGGGCAGCCCACGCCGGGAGGAAGCTAGTGGCGTAGCCGAGCCCCCGGCCAGCTCGCGTCCTCCGCCGGATTCTCTGCCGGCGGCATGGCCGTCCATTTCGTCGACGGCATCTGGTGGTTTCTTTGGCGGCAGCCAGAGTCGTCAGCAGTTACCCGAGTCCCAGACTGAGGACGGGAGGAAGGGCGAGGGCAGGCCCATTCTCAAGAGGAAGAGGACGGTTTCTCGCGCGCCATCGTCGAAGGCCCCTGAAGGGATTCCCGTGAAGGAAGGGGACTCCGTCTTCACGGTTCCGTCTGGGCTTTCTGTCGCCGCTGGCCTGCTCGTCGGGATGGAGGAGTCGGCTGGGGGAAAGCTTCCGTGTGGGTCCTCAAGGGATCAGTTGGAGGCCATGGCCCAAGGGGCGGTCCAGGTACGAATCCCTCCACGCGTATTTGCCTTGGTATGCCTTCTCTTGGTTCGGGTGCTTCTTGGTTTCTCATCGGCTTTCTGTCAGGTTCTTCAACACTGCGCCCTTGCCACTCGCATGGAGGCCGAGAGGGCGTTCCATGCCTCGAGGCCAGTGGAGGCGTTCCCTTCGGAGGTCGAGATTTTGCAACGCGACCTGTGCCAGGAGAGGGAAAAGGCTGACGTTGTGGCGGGCCGGGCGGAGGCCGCAGAGCTTTCCAACTCGGCGACTCGGGGAGCCCTTCGTCGTCTAAACGCGTTTCTCCGGGTTGCCGATAGGAAGCTGGAGGACATGGCCGAACGCTTTACGGCACTGGAAAAAGAGAGGAACGCCAGCAGGGGGGATGCCGAGGTGGCGCTGCTGAAGGCCCAAGTTGCCGAGGCTCGGGTTAAGAAAGCTGTGGCCAAGTATAAGGCATGAGAGCAGTTTTACGCCGAGCTCGGGGAGTATTCTGCCGTCGCGTGGAACAAGGCTTTGGACATCGTGAAGGAACATCTTCCCGAGTTCAACGATGGTGAACTCCTTGCTCGGGTTCCGCTTCCGGCAGCGAGGCCTCCGGTGAGAGATGACGAGGGAAGCAGGGCGCGCCTCTGGTGGCAAAGTCTTCGGTGGTAGGGCCTTAGGCCGTGACGCCGATGATGAAGTGGCCGAAGTAAGCCTACGGGCAGTTTGTAGGGCTGGGGGCCCCAGAGTACCCTTTGTAAAGACCTTGATTTTAGCAATAAAAGAAAAACCCTTGACTCGTCGGTTTGTATTTTGTCTTTTGTGTGTGAATGACGTTTGTAGGATATCCTCGCTTGTATTGTCATGTTTCCATGTCAGGTTGGCCATTTGTCCGACGATCTCCTGTCGAGTTGACTCCAATCACCAGCCGGCGAGTGTGTCAAGCGCTGCCGTGGAGGTATCCTCATGTACGGCCCCCTAGGTCGATGGGAGATCGTTCAGAATTGGATGAACCTGTCATCCTTCCTGGTGTCTTGGATCCTCATGTATGGCCACAGGGCTGTAAGTCCACGTTGCCCACCCCGGTGCTTGCGGGGAGGCGAAAACGTTATGAAAAATCGGATTTTTACAACACTAGGCAACATGGACTAGCTAAAGGAGGGATCTTTGCTAAACAAAACTAACTAACAAAGCTAAAAGAGTTAGCTACTCGGAAAGGGGGTTATACCTAGGTCTTCAAGTCCTTCTCTTCTTGCTCCTTGGAGTGAAAGAACGGGTTCTCCTTGTCACCTTCTCTTGCCGAAGAAAGATCCACCCGAGGGCCTCTACCTTTAGCTCCAACCTCAAACTAGAAGTAACTAAGGTTCTTGGTGTGCTAAATCTAGGACCTTAGAAAGAGTAGAGAGTATTTTTGTGGGTTTTATCTCAAGCTCATATGGTTCTCGACTCATGAGAGGGGAGAGCTAGAGAGAGAGGAAGAGGAGGAGAGAGAATGAGAATGATAGAATGAGAAGAATAAACCAACCTTCTCACATATATGTGAATTATGAAAAATAGATAATTAGCTAAAGATAATTGTGATGGTTAATCAAGAAATGACCATTATTATTTCACATTAAATGCTTTTGCAAGGATCAAAGAGTATCTTTCATATGGAATGATGATGGTCAACTTGTCAACCTAGGTCAACAAGTCAAGTATAGTCAAATGGTCAACAACCCTAACCATGCACAATTATAATTAACTAATATTAATAAATCATAATTCACACATAAACATTAGGGTTAAGAAAAAGACAATGGTCATCAACCCTAATGAAAGTCCTCTGCCTCTGCCTCAGTCAACTGTGCATACACACCCGTATCCGTGTTCCGAGGAACACGAATACAATGAGATAAAACCAATCCTAAATCATATACTAGGATCTGGCTTAAACCAAAGCCCGCTAGTATAAGCTGTCTGGTCACTAAACATGCACAAGTGCGCGGATGTGAACGAACCCTGTCGCAAAACCATGCGACCTCCACTTATTTTGCCTAAAGGCGAATAACCCTCTGTGTGAGACTCTAAAAACTCTACACTACGCTGGAAGTGGGTTTAACCACAGACCGCAAGCGGCACTACCTGTACGTAACGGTCCCCAGGTAGATGCCGATAAGAAGACTGACGAGGTAAACCCATCTGAACTCCTACCGAGCCTGTATGTGACAGTCTCCGTACAGTCCGGTCTGTTCGTCTAAGAACATCGCATGGCGGGCCTAGGAGGGCGGTAAACGTCAGTCCTCTACTAGCGGTACAAGTCGTGTCGGAGTGTAGCCCAGAACACCTGAGATAACACTGGAAACCTACCAGTCTATCTCGCTTGCCCTGGCCAGGGACTTTGTGTAATGGCAGCGCGATATCAACCCCTAATACCGGGAGAGACGAATCATGTCTAACCGTCACTGCCTCCAAGTGCTTCGGGACTGCACCCAAAAACTACATGTTTGCACGACTCCTTTGAGCCATGGTAGGGTAGTAATCAAAGTACAGTGGGAACACACTCGAGGCGAAGTGACAGTGTCAAGTCAACGGACTAAGCTGTACTCATGTCATCTGGGAACTGATAACTGACGATAGGTATAATACCAACCAATAGTTCCCGACGAGTCATGTCCAGTGTACTCGTAACCTAACGAGCACCCGCATACTATCTCAAGTACGACGTACCGACGGCAGTGGGACAGACCGTCTCCCAAGCTGGGATAAGAAGCGCATGCGCTAGTCTACTCCTGAGTATCAATGCCCTGTCTCGATAGTCCTACGACTAGGGACCTGCATAAGGATGTGCTTGTAGACTACCTAGCCCCCATGAGTGTGACTGCCATCACAACACTGGTAATCAAGCAAAGATCCTAAGGGCTCCACTAATGTGTAAAGGCGATATGCTAAAAGAAACACATGCACACATTAAAGCAGAAACAAACCAAGTAGCATACTACCATTTTGAGCAAGAATGTCAATACAAGGTGAATATCCCAAGCTTCCAACAAGTAATATACAATCCAGTATGATACAGTAATGGCCTCTAGGGCATATACACTAACAATCTCCCACTTGCACTGAGGCCATGTACTGGCGTATCGAAGACCTATCATCTCGATCAGCCGCTCGAACTGAGTCTGGGGTAAGGCCTTGGTGAATGGATCAGCAGTGTTATCTTCCGTAGCAACTCTTCGAACCTCGATCTCCTGGCGACCCACGATCTTCCTGGTCAGGTGATACCGCCTCAAGATGTGTATGGACTTCTGATGGGACCTGGGTTCCTTCGCTAAAGCTATAGCCCCGTTGTTGTCGCAATACAGAGGTACTGGGTCAACAATGGACGGAACCACCTGAAGTTCTGTTAGGAACTTCCTTATCCAGACGGCTTCTTTTGCGGCATCTGCAGCAGCGATATATTCCGCTTCCATCGTCGAGTCAGCAACGGTTTCCTGTTTGGAACTCTTCCAACACACCGCCCCTCCATAGAGGGTAAAGTTATAACCCGACATGGACTTGGAATCATCCTTGTCACTCTGGAAGCTGGAGTCAGCAAAGGCCTCGATCTGGAGGTCTTTTCCGCCATACACCAAGAACATCTCCTTAGTCCTTCTCAGATACTTGAGAATGTTCTTTACCGCTATACAATGTTTCTCCCCAGGGTTTGACTGATACCAACTTACCACACTCAGTGCATAAGCTACATCTAGTCTGGTACATAACATCGCATACATTATAGAGCCTACCGCAAAAGCGTAGGGTATAATAGACATGCGATCCCTTTCCAAATCAGTCTTGGGAGACATCTCTTTGGAGAGGGTGATCCCGTGACAAGCCGGTAGATTACCGCGCTTGGAATCTTCCATACTGAACCTTTTCAGTATGGTGTCGATGTACCTGGACTGTGAGAGTCCTGATATCCTCTTGGATCTGTCACGATAGATCCGGATCCCCAGAATGTATGAGGCATCACCCAGGTCTTTCATGGAGAACATGTGTGACAAGAACCCTTTGACAGATTGTAGCATATGAATGTCATTTCCTATCAAGAGAATATCATCCACGTATAATACGAGGAATATAACAGTTCTTGCTACAAATCTAATATAGATGCATGGTTCATCTGGATTTTTGATAAAGCCAAATTCTTTGACCGTCTCATCAAAACAGATGTTCCAACTCCGCGATGCCTGCTTTAGTCCATAGATGGACTTAAGCAACTTGCACACCTTTTCGCTGCTCCCACTCTGAATGAAACCCTCTGGCTGGTCCATATAGACATACTCCTCTAAATTTCCATTTAGAAAAGCGGTTTTTACGTCCATCTGCCAGATCTCATAATCGTGGAAGGCAGCAATGGCAAGAAGGATCCGAATGGATTTCAGCATAGCCACTGGAGAAAAGGTTTCGTCGTAGTCCAAGCTAGGTCTTTGATGGAAACCCTTTGCAACAAGTCTAGCTTTATATGTCTCAACCTGTCCATCTATACCAATCTTTCTTTTGAAGATCCACTTGCATCCTATGGGTTTTATCCCATCTGGAGCAATGTCCAACGTCCATACTTTGTTGGTGTACATGGACTCCATTTCGGTCCGCATTGCATCCAGCCATTTTACCGAGTCAACGCTATGAATGGCCTGCTGGAAGCTAGTAGGCTCATCACTATCAATGATGCAATCCTCTCTATCCCCGTCTATGAGAAAACCATAGTATCTCTCAGACGGATTGGACTGCCTACTAATTCTACGGAGCGGCGTAGGAATGTCCTGATCTTTCGAACCCTCTGGTTCTACTAAGCTTTCAGTAATAGCTCGTGGTTCTGGAATTTCTTCCAGTTCTACTACGCTCCCACTTATCTGATTTTCCAAAAACTCAGTTTCCAAGAAGTGGGCATGACGAGAAACAAAAACCTTTTGTTCCTCTTCGCAATAGAAGAAATATCCCTTGGAGTTCTTTGGATATCCCACAAACTTGCACTGTACTGAGCGTGCCTCGAGCTTGTCCGCATGCTGCTTTTTGACAAAATCTGGACATCCCCATGTCTTAATATGATTAAGATAGGGTCTCTTCCCACACCACATCTGATATGGTGTAGTAGGCACAGTCTTAGTTGGAGCTCGGTTCAAAAGGTATGCAGCTGATTCTAGCGCATATCCCCAGAATGATCGCGGTAACTCAGCGTTACTCATCATGGACCGTACCATATCCAATAGGGTTCGGTTCCGTCTCTCTGATACACCGTTGTGTTGCGGAGTGTATGGAGGAGTAAGCTGAGAGAGAATTCTATTCTCTTTTAAGTAATCCAGGAACTCGGCACTCAAGTATTCACCACCTCGATCAGATCTTAGCGTCTTGATACTTTTGCCTGTTTGTTTTTCTACTTCATTCTTATATTCCTGGAATTTTCCAAACGCTTCGGATTTATGTTTTATTAAGAAGACATAACCGTACCTTGAAAAGTCATCCGTAAAAGTAATGAAGTAAGAATAACCGCTTCAGGCATTCGTAGACATTGGACCGCACACGTCGCTATGTATGAGTCCCAAGAGCTCGCTCGCTCTCTCTCCGTATCCAGTGAACGGAGTCTTTGTCATCTTTCCTTTGAGACAGGATTGACAAGTTGCATACGATTGATATTCGAACGGATCCAAATATCTTTCTGTATGTAACTTCGTCAACCTTCTCTCATTGATGTGACCCAGTCTACAATGCCATAAGAAAGTCTGATTTGTTTCCGGAGACTTTCTTTTGTGTGTATTCTGGATATTGAAAATCTGTGATTGGTTTAATACGTATATACCATTGCTCAATGTACCTGACCCAATCAGAACTTGATTAAGGTGAATGTTTACAACATTACTTACAAACGCAAATTCATAAGCTTCTTTAGAAATCAAAGATACAGAAATGATATTACAAGTTGCGTTGGGTACAAAAAAGCAATTACGTAAAACCAAAACATGTCCATCTGACATTCTCAGGTGATAGTCCCCCACGGCCTCAGCATCCATGCTAGCTCCGTTTGCAACTTTGAGGGTCATGTCACCTGCTTTCAAAAACCTACGCTTTCTCAACGCCTGCAAAGAATTACAGATATGAGATCCTGATCCGGTATCCAATACCCAGGACGTAGAGTTTATTGATAGACAGTTTTCAATAACATACACACCTGAAGCTGAAGCCGCAACCTGCGTCAGATCCTGTGTTCTGGCCTTCCAAGCCCTGCAATCTTTCTTCCAGTGTCCACTCTTGTGACAGTAAAAGCATTCTTCCTTATCCACAAGCTTTCCCGCTACCTTTGTTGCATTTACCTTTCCCTTCGTATTCACTTTACTAACACCGTCCCTTGGTTTGGCGGGGGTTTTCTTCTTCTTTCCCTTGGCTTTCGCCTTGGACCTAGAAGAGGAAGATCCTCCTACAAACAAAGTGGATGTTTCCCTACCTTTCTGTAGGGTGCCATCTGCACTTCTCAGCATGTTGAGGGGTTCTGAAAGTTCAACTTCTTTTTCCTGTAAGTTGAAGTTCAGGATGAACTGGGCGTAAGTGAAAGGAAGGGACTGGAGAATCAAGTCCGTATAGAGCTCATTCTCCAACGTGGTCCCAAGGTCCGCGAGCTCCTCTATGTAGCCAATCATCTTAAGCACCTGTTCTGCTACCGATGATCCGACGGCCAATCTTGCCGAAAACAACTTCTTCGACACTTCGTATCTGGCGATACGAGATTGCTCTCCATACAGTTCTTTTGTATGGAGAAATATGAATTCGAGGTCCATATTCTCGTGCCTCCTCTGATGTTCATTGTCCATAGAGGCAAGCATGAGGCACTTGGCCTTCGCGCAGTCGATTTCCCAGGTCTTACGGATTTCCCTATCCGCGACGCTGGTTTTGGGACCTGGGACAGGGGGAGCTTTGGTGGTAAGAAGATACCCCAACTTATCATAAGTGATTGCTATTTTGACATTCCTGAGCCAATCTTTGTAGTTTGGCAATGTCAGTATGTTTTTATCTAGTAGTAACTTATGTCCAGTCATGATGTTTGGTCGCTGTAATTAGGAGAGAGAGAAGAAACACTTTAGCATGATGCTCTTGCAACTTTAGAGTGGTTTTTAATTTGTCTAAACAGGATGGCTCCCACTGTCTCTCGAATCCCTCCTCAAACCATAAAGGAAGAACCGGTCGGGATCAATCTCACCGTACAATACTTGCTTAACCGTTCAGCCAGGCCAATGTCGGTAGTTCGAGGGAGGTTTTCCAACGCTTTCGCGAAGTTCCTTAATTAAGTAACCTCTTTTCCCTGTGGGCGTATCCCTGCTAACACCTTTCTAGACACCTACTTGGTTTATAGCATTGATCGTTAAGTGAGAAAGTTCCGGAGGAGTAGCATATACTCACAGTAGGATCGGGATCCAAATATCATCGCGTGACAAAACTGAAGGAATCCTACCAGAATCATCACACTCCAAATGGTATGCAGCGCTAGCAAGTTTCAGTTCTTTTGAAACTCCCGATGTGGATTTTTGCCCCATGCTCTTATGACCTTGACTTTGGCCAACAAATCATAAGTCACATGTCAAGTTCTACCCGTCATTCTCCAGGTTAATTTGAGCCCACCCGCACATACCCTTAACTTTGGCCAACAAGAGAACGACTGCCCCAAACCAACATATCTATCTATGCTGCACATGAATACCCAATAGCTACCAATCACTATGCCTTGACTTTGGCCAACAAACATAGCTTGCATACTTATTGACCATTCATGTGAAACGATGGAGGGCTACGAATGGTTTTGGCGAAACCGTGAACGTAGTGAACTTGATATAATCGATGGAACGAGATAGCTTTCAAAAGGAGTGCTTCAAGCTCCACATTTAAAAGTTTGGTTTTGAAAAGAACTGAGTGGTTTTCAAAGTGTTCCAACGACTTTTACTTGGTTTATTTTTTTTCTTGCATTAATTCCAATGCGTCCCATCATTTAATCCTACCATTGCAGAAAACAACGAAAATATGACGTACGCTTATACCATCCGCATTCGCCACGGGGTCCCGTCATCACCCGTTAGGTTACTTAACTAACGACAGAGCGGGGGCTGGACTAGTGCGGATGCAAAACATAAGCAACGCCTAAATAGATATCATATAGATATATATAAACATTCGTCACATGCAATGATAGACATTCCAGATCACAGATGAATACATTGGATATACTAGGAATCCGCAATTCGTACGAGCTTGTAACGAAGAACGGATTACACGGTCGCAATAAATAGCCAAACCCCACCCTAGACCCCTACGGGTGCGGCAAACTACCCGCCAAGTATCCGAAGTGAAGCAACCTCCCTCAACAACGTGAGTAGGCCACTCGGCACTTCAAGGTACCCGGTAGTTTGTGCACCCCACCTTGGGTCTATTCTAGGAGCAAAAACAGTAAAAAGAAATTATACAATGACGGCTACAATCTCTGTGCGGCCATACAAATAATATTACATCAATTTACATATTACAAGAATTGAAAGAATAAGAAAACTCTCATCTCACAACCCCCCGGCTATTCATCCTCGACAATCCAACGAATTCATATACACAAACCATCAACATTACAGATCACAGATATGTATAACCCCCACTAATCGACGTATAGTGATTAGTAGACGTTCAATACATATATCACATCACAGATATAACCCATTAGCCAAAGTGTAAAGAAATCCGATCAAAATACGGATTTGTGACCACCCCAAAAACTAACTTGTTCTCTGGAAAATCTGGGTGGAAACAAACTATATTAAAAATCCCAAAACAGCAACAGAAGAACACTGCAAGGAAAATGAACCACGTCCGAGTTAACTCGGCCGCGGAACCGCGGCAGGAGCAAGCTTCTGCCGCGGATCCGCGGTGAGTCGGCCGTGTCAGTGGATCATTTTCCTTGTGCGTTCAGTAAAAACCCTGAGCCGATTTTTGAAGTATGATTTATTACTGTTAGAGCAGAAACAAAAATCGACAGAAACTTAGGGTTTTGAAAAATAGTTTTTCGATTTTTTCCGATCGAAGTTCTATATACTTTGCTAACTAGTTAGTTTGTGTTTAGCTAGGCTCTGATACCACTGTAAGTCCACGTTGCCCACCCCGGTGCTTGCGGGGAGGCGGAAACGTTATGAAAAATCGAATTTTTACAACACTAGGCAACATGGACTAGCTAAAGGAGGGATCTTTGCTAAACAAAACTAACTAACAAAGCTAAAAGAGTTAGCTACTCGGAAAGAGGGTTATACCTAGGTCTTCAAGTCCTTCTCTTCTTGCTCCTTGGAGTGAAAGAACGGGTTCTTCTTGTCGCCTTCTCTTGCCGAAGAAAGATTCACCGAGCGACCTGTTCGCTGGATACTTTACAACACTAGGCAACAATATAATACTTTAGAAAATACTTTTACACTGTCTTTCTAATTCTTCCTTATCTTTGGGACTTACCGAGCGACCTGTTCGCTGACGACATTCTATTTCTTTCTTCTTTGAATGTCGTCAGGTGCGTTGAACCAAGCAGAGATCGAGCCCACCGGAAAAGACTTGAAGCAGTGTCACGAAGACCCCGAGCTCTAGATATTGTACCTTGTTCTTTTCAGTATTTTCATTTCCTGTTATGCCACTGTTTAGGCATCGCTTTTCATTTCAGTTGTATTTACTTTTCATGTATTGTACAAAAGAATGTTATTAATAAGGTGGTTGTTATTTCTATATCTTTCGTCTCTTGTGATTTACTTTATATTGCTTAGATACGCTTAGCGTATGTACTTCTAAGTATATACGTCGCGGACCTCGTCGCGTCCACTTCGCCATACACCGGAAAGCGGGGCGTGACAGGTTTTGTTGGCGGCCCATGCAGGTCAGAACTGTATGGAACCCTAAGCAATATAAAACACAAGAACCAGCAACTAAAACATTCTTTACAATCATGTTCCTTGAATCCCATCATTTCTTATTCTTTGAATCATATATCTTGAATCTAATCTAACCCAAAATTCTCTCACCTCTTTTACAATTTTACCAAAACCTTCGCATCTTTTCATTCCTTCACACATTTTTCATACACTATCTATACTCCAGTCTTCAAACTTTTCTTAAAACTGTTACACTTTCCCTTTACAAATTTTGAGGACGAAATTTTTATAAGGAGGGTAGAATGTAACAACCATAATTTTCTTATACACTTTTTCCTATAAAAATTTTTTCAAATATTTTTTTTAAAAATCCATAAAGGGGTATTTATTGCCTGAGCACAAGACTTAAGTAATTTATTAGCAATTTAATTACAAGAAGGAGCTTGTAGCTCATTGGTAATACCTTGCATTGCTGAACCAAGCCACCAAAGTTCAAATCTCATGCCCCACATTATTTTTAATATTTATTTTGTTTTAAATTTTTCTTCAATATTGTGTCTCTTCATCTTCTAAACCCACATGTACACTTCAAATTCCTAGATCGGTTTTAAAGACCTTTGAAATCCCCATTTACTCCATTTTAATGATTTTTAATACATTTTTACATTAAAACTTTTCATATATCCTATTTACTCCAACTTTTAATGATTTTATATATTTTTACATTTTTATTTAAAAACCCTTCACCTATCCTACCCCTAACCTACCCTATAAATACACCCCCTCCCCTCTACCCTCTCATCCCAAAAATGCTAAGCTCACTCTCTCAAAATTTTCCAAGAGTGTGTAATTTGAAAACGAGTGCACGGCGAAGCTCCGGCGAAATTCCGGCGGGAATTCCGGCGACGTTTTGAGGAACAATCGGCAACGAAACAACGCCTCGGCAACTCTTTTAGTTCCGCTACACTCCTTAGTATAGATCGAAACCCGTAAGTCCCACTCTTTCTATCTTTCTTTTCTTTTAAGAAAAAAATACGACTTTTTGAAACCCGACGGAAATCGGAACAAACCGATTTCCGATTCGGTTTTTCTACAAAATCTCACTTGTCACCAACTCCATAACACCTAAACATATTCATGATGACTATTAATCACATAAAAATCAATTTGGACAAAGTTTCTCACATGAAATGATAACTTTCTTATAATATCGTATTCTTTTCACAATAATACCATAAAGTTTATTTTTTTTCTTCTAATCAATTCCCTCATTCCTAAACATGTTCATCTTGACCACTAAACTTGTAAAAATCAATTTGAATGAGTTTTCACACATGAAATGATAACTTATACAAATACCGTATTCTTACACTTAAATACCCTCATGTTTAATTTATCATATTTAACTTCTAAACTTCACAATACCTTAAAATAAGTCACGAGATAATGACCTACCTCTACACACACACAAATATAACCCTAATTGATAACGTCAAAACTTAGAATACGAAAATACAAGACTTTTCACTAAAATACCATTTTCTTTATAAATCTTTCTTGAAATTCTAAGTTGAATACAATTTTAAAACAAAATCTCTTAAAAAGAAAATACGATATGTCATGGACATCGATCGTGTATCTAAACCTGAGTTTGCGGTGTCTAGGCAAGTGTGTCTAAGGCAAGTGGTTACTTAATTAGGGTCACTACTTGTAGTGGAGAGCCTCCCACTTACCTGGCCGCAATTGGCGGTGAAGAGGCGATTTGAGACTTCTAATGACTTGTCGTTTAGACCTTAGAAATAGGCTAGTTGGCTTAGCAAATCCTAGAACTAAAATACGGTAATTTATATCCTTTTACAAATAAATACCTTATATTTATAAAACCGTTTTTCTAAATGAATGGTATTTATTAAACTTATGCAAAGCGCCACTACAACCCACTTTTGGGGAACCTGTTAGGGATAGTACGTTTCATCGTGCACCCGCGGGCTAGTAGTACGAGATTCAGACCTCCGCAAGGAGTATTCGGTTTCGAAAGGTTTAAAGTACGACATTTAAGAAAAATGAAATTTTTGGAAAATAAAATATTTATATAAAAAAAATTCTTGTATTAACAAATGTATATTTATCATTTAAACAACTATTTTATTATAAAATAAAGTTTCCACCTTTTTCTAAAAAAATTACAAGATTAAAAGTTACATTAAAATACCATGAATTTCAAATAAATCAATTAATACTTTTATTAGGATATATTCACTAGAATAACACAAATAAAATTCACACTCATTATAACTATAAAGACGAATAATAAATACTTGAGGTATATTTTGAAAACTATACAATAGTACTTTTTACATAAAACCCCCTCAAGTTTTATAAATTACAATAAGGACCCCTAACAATTATAGAACTTCAAATTATCTTTATTTTAGTCTGACTTGGGTTAGAGTCTGACTATTTCTGACTTGAATATGATTCAAGTCAATTTATATTCTTTTATATTCCAACTCAATATGAACACATGAATCTCAGAATCCAGTTAACATTTTATATAACTTGACTGAATCAAACCATGGATATACATCCATTTTCCTGTTATTCCATTTACCTGATTATGCAGTTACAACATGTTTACTGATATCATGTTTTGGTCAGTCATCCAACTTATATAAAACAATACAACAATACTGTTAAAACACTACGGGGTTTAAAGGGTAGATTGGTACAGAAGGTGTTAAAGGTGGCATGAAGTGGTCAGATTAAGACATCTAACCTGAATCCCATTGCTGTTGTACCGTGGCTTAACGGTTCCTTGTACTTTCCGTTTGCCCTGGTCTCTAGCATATAGAGACCCCCCTCGTATACACTGACATCGTTCTATACCAAGCTACAAACAACAGCGTTAACATAATAATCCATAATATTCAACAATATAATACTTTAGAAAATACTTTTACACTGTCTTTCTAATTCTTCCTTATCTTCGGGACTTACCGAGCGACCTGTTCGCTGACGACATTCTATTTCTTTCTTCTTTGAATGTCGTCAGGTGCGTTGGACCAAGCAGAGATCGAGCCCACCGGTGAAGACTTGGAGCAGTTTCACGAAGACCCCGAACTCTAGATATTGTACCTTGTTCTTTTCAGTATTTTCATTTCCTGTTATGCCACTGTTTAGGCATCGCTTTTCATTTCAGTTGTATTTACTTTTCATGTATTGTACAAAAGAATGTTATTAATAAGGTTGCTGTTATTTCTATATCTTTCGTCTCTTGTGATTTACTTTATATTGCTTAAATACGCTTATCGTATGTACTTCTAAGTATATACGTAGCGGACCTCGTCGTGTCCACTTCGCCGTACACCGGGAAGCGGGGCGTGACAAGTAATATACAATCCAGTATGATACAGTAATGGCCTCTAGGGCATATACACTAACAAGGGCTACTAGCCGGGCTTGACCGAGCAGGGTGGCTGTTTGGTTGCCACTTGCGAGGGCTTTGATCCTTGTCAGATGTGGTAGGAAGCTACCAGCCAGGGGTAGCCGAGCAAGGGCTCGACCGCCTTTGGGAGGACTTTGGGCCTTAGCTCGGGAAGGGCTGCGGAAGGCCACTAGGAATGACCGGGCAGTGAGGATGCGTGGTTGCCTCTTGGTGAGGGCTTTGATCTCTGACGTCGTGGGTAAGCAATTACCAGCCTGGGATGAATGAGCGGGGTAGCCGCTCTGGTGCCTCTTGTGAGGGCCTTTGGTCCCTGGCGTCGAGGGTAGGGAGCTGCCAGCCGGAGTAGACCGAGCAGGGTAGCTGCTCGGTTGCCTCTTACGAGGGATTTGATCCTTCAGGATGGGGACCGAGAAGGGTTACTGTCCAGTGCCTCTTGGCGAGGACTTTGATTCCTACGGTTATGGTAGGAAGCTACCAGCCGGGGATAGCCGAGTAAGGACCCGACTGCCTCTGGGAGGACTTTGGGCCTTAGCGCGGGAAGGGCTGCGGAAGGCCACTAGGAATGATCGGGCAGTGAGGATGCGCGGTTGCCTCTTAGTGAGGGATTTGATCTCTGGCGTCCTGGGTAGGCAACTACCAGCCTAGGATGAATGAGTGGGGTAGCCGCTCTAGTGCCTCTTGTGAGGGCATTTGATCCCTGGCGTCGAGGGTAGGGAGATACCAGCCGGAGTAGACCGAGTAGGTAGCTGGTCGGTTGCCTCTTGCGAGGGCTTTGATCCTTCAGGACGGGGACTGAGCAGGGTTACTGCCCAGTGTCTCTTGGCGAGGACTTTGATCCCTGTCGGTTATGGTAGGAAGCTACCAGCCGGGGATAGCCGAGCAAGGACCCGACTGCCTCTGGGAGGACTTTGGTCCTTGGCGCGGAAAGAGCTACAAGGTTGTAAAAAGCCTACCAAGGACCCTTGGCCGGGTAGGGTTACCGCCCGGTGCCTCTTGGCAAGGGTTTTTGTCCTGAAAAGATAGCTGAGCGAGGGAGCCTCGGGCTCGACTTCCTCTGGGAGGGCTTCTTGATCCCCGGCATTGCGGCAGGGAAGCTGCCCGCAGGGGATAGCCGAGCGAGGGAGTTTCGGGTTCGACTGCCTCTGAGAGGGCTTCTTGATCCCCGGCGTTGCGGCAGGGAAGATGCCCGCAGAGGATAGCCGAGCGAGGGAGCCTCGAGCTCGACCGCCTCTGGGAGGGCTTTTTCGTTGTACAGGGGGAACTTTACCGGGGAAAAGGATTCGAAGTTTCTTTATTCGTATGGGTAGGAATCCTAGACAACGCTTTACACCATCTTGTCAAAAGGGAAATCTCGAGCGGTAGCTGGGGTGCGACGCTTCGCTAGCTTTGACTTCATTGGTATAGCTTGAGCTTCTCGGCGTTGTAAGGCCGAGGGAGCTTCCGTCCGTCTGCATCTTATAGGCGGTAGGCTCCGTCGGGGAGCATTTCGAAGACGAGGAAAGGACCTTCCCACTTTGGGGAGAACTTGTGAAGCCTGCCTTGGTCGATGAATTCGTTCCGCCGCAGGACTAGGTCCCCGGTCTTGAAGGAGCGGTGTTTTACTCGAGCATTGTAGTATCGGGCCGTCTGCTGTTGATAGGCGGCGGCTCTGATCTGGGCCAGATCCCTTTTCTCCAACAGTATGTCATGGTTGGTTCGTAGTGCCATGGTGTTTGCTTCATCGTTGAAGCACTCGACTCGGTGACTGGGTAGCCCGATCTCTGCTGGGACCATCGCTTCGGTCCCATAGCAGAGCTGAAAGGGGTCTCCCCAGTGGGAGTCTTATTTGACGTGCGCAGGGCCCATAAGACCCGGGGTAGCTCCTCGACCCAACTGCCTTGTCTCCCTTCCAGGCGGGCTCGGAGACCCCGGAGGACGTCTCGGTTAGCGACCTCGGCCTACCCATTACATTGGGGATGCACGACCGCGGCGAACTTCATGAGGATATGGTATTCTTTGCAGAAGTCTCTTACTTTCTCGTTCTCGAAGTTCGTCCCGTAGTCGGTGATGATGCACCTCGGGATCCCTAACGGTGTATCAGGTTGTTTTGGAGGAACTTGATGGTTGTGACGGCGTCCGGTTTCCTGATAGGAACGGCCTCGATCCACTTGGTGAAGTAGTCCACCGCGACGAGGACGTATTTATGTCCGCCAATTCCGGTGGGGAACTGGCCGATTATATCCAATCCCCACTGGGTGAATGGCCACGGGGACGTCAGGGCAGGTTGCAGGGAGGCGGGGGATACTGCCGTGGAGTTGGCAGCTCTTGCACCTCCTGACTAGCTTCAGGGCGTCCTCGTGCATGGTGGGCCAGTAGTACCCCTGGAGTAGTGCCTTTTGGGTCAAGGTCCGAGCCCCCTGGTGTGCGCCGCCCACCCCTTTATGGATTTCCCGCAGGACGTAGTCGGCCTCGTGGGGGTCAATGTACCAGAGTAGGGGCTGGGTGAAGGCATTCTTATAGAGGTTCCTGTTACTCCAGACGAAGTGGGTGGCTCTGGCCCGGAGGCGAGCGGCTGCTCTATCTTCTGGGAGCGTGCCGTCCTTCAGGAATTCCACGAGGGGCTTCCTCACCTCGTCTAGGTACTTCATCGTTAGGGGCTCTCGAGCCTCGAAGCGGCCAGTCACTTGGCCGACAACTAGGGCCGAGTCGCTGCGGACCCGGATGATCTTCAGTCCCAGCCCGACGGCCATGCGCAGTCCGGCTAGGTGGGCTTCGTACTCCGCCGCATTGTTTGATACTTTGAAACCGAGCCTCATGGAATACTCCATCTCGGCTTCGTTCGGGCCCCGGATAATGAGGCCGGCACCGCATCCTTCCTCGGTAGAAGACCCGTTGACGTAGATGACCCACTCTGGAGCTGAGCTAGGGCCTTCCTGGATGGGATGCCGGGCTGTGAGGGGCGGCGCAGAATTCTGCTTCCTGCTAGGGATGGTGTATTCAACGACGAAATCGGCCAGGGCATGCGCCTTGATGGCTTGCCTCGGGCGATACCTTATGTCGAATTAAGATAGCTTCCATCTCCATTTCTCTAGACGGCCACAGGATTCCGGCGATGCCAGGATAGCCCCCAATGGGCGCTCAGTGAGGACGATGATTGTGTGTGCTTAGAAGTAGTGCCGCAGTTTCCGCGAGGTTACTACGAGGGCCAGGACAATCTTCTCTATGGCGGGGTATCTCGTCTCCGCGTCCTTGAACACATGGCTCACATAGTATACTGGCTTATGTGCCCCCTCGGCCTCTTAGACGAGCACCGAGCCTGCTGCTTGGTCGGATACTGCCAGGTACAGCGACAGCTTGTCCCCTTCCACAGGCCGGGTGAGCAGGGGCGGTGTTGCGAGGTGCCTCTTCAGTTGGTCGAAGGCGGCTTGGCAATCTTCCGACCACTCGAACCTCGGAATTTTCCTCAGCGCCTTGATGAACGGGAGGCACTTCTCCCCCGGCCTGGACATGAAACGGCTCAGAGCGGCGACCCGCCCTGTGAGCCGCATGATCTCGACGTTGGTCTTGGGTGCAGTCATGCTCAGGATGGCGTTGATCTTCTCTGGGTTAGCTTCAATTCCGTGATGAGTGACCATGAACCCGAGGAATTTCCCTCCGGTGACTCCGAATGCACACTTGGCAGGGTTCAGCTTCATGTTGAATTTGCAGAGCACCCTAAACGCCTCGCCCAGGTCCTTGATATGGTCGGCCGACGAGACGGACTTGACGAGCATGTCGTCAACGTAGACTTCCATGTTCCTGCCGATCTGTGGCTTGAACATGTGGTTGACCGGCCTCTGGTATGTGGCCCCGGCATTCTTGAGGTCGACGGGCATCACTCTGTAGTAGTACACCCCCCGGTCCGTTGTGAATGCGGTCATATCTTCGTCGTCAGGATTCATGTGGATTTGGTTATAGCCGAAGAAAGCGTCCATGAAGCTCAGAAGCTCGTGCCCGGCCGAGCTGTCGACGAGCTGGTCTATGAGGGGGAGCGGGAAGTTGTCCTTGGGGCAGTCCTTGTTAAGGTCGGTGAAGTCGACGCACATACTCCACTTCCCACTCGACTTCTTGACCAGGACCACGTTTGCCAGCCACTCCGAGTAGGGCACATTCCTGATGAAGTTGGCGGTAAGGAGCCGATCAACTTCCTCTTCGATGGCCTTCTGTTTGACCGGGGTAAAGCTTCTTTTCTTCTGCCTGATGGGTCGGACCGTAGGATCAACTTCGAGCTTGTGGGAGATGATTTTGGGGTCGATCCCAGGCATGTCTGCCAGTGCCCAGGCGAAAACGTCGGAATTGTTTCGGAGGAACTCAGTCATGTCATCCCGCTGAATTCCCGTCAGGACTGACCCGACCTGGACGGTCTTTCCTGGGTCTCCTTCCGCTAAGGGCACCTCGGTCAGAGGCTTGACCGGTGCTCCACGGACCTCCTTCCGCTCGTCCCGGGTGTCCAGGGACCCTTTAATGTCGCCGCATGCGTCGGCGCTATCAGCGTGCTGCTCGGGGGAAGATGCCCCTGTCAGGCCTACCTCCACGACCCGCTAGCTTCCGTATGCCCGGCCTACCCTATCCTGATCGAGGGGGAATTTTATCGCCAGGTGGTATGTCGAGATCTGGTCCCGGAGGGAGTTCAGCGTCGGCCGGCCGAGGAGGACGTTGTAGGCCGATGGGACCCTAGCCACAGTGAAGTCCACAGGCAGTGTGCGCGTGAGGCCGAGCTCCCCGATCGTGAACTGTAGGGTGACCACCCCTTGTGCCGGGACGGAGTGGTTGGTGAATCCCGAGAGGACGTGGGAGTTCGGTCTCAAGTCTGCTGGGGCCAGCCCCATTCGCAGAAAGCAGTCGTGGAAAAGGATGTCCGCCGAGCTGCCCGAATCGATGAGTATTCGGTGGACCTCGTATTGGTGAATTTGTGCTACGATCACCAGCGGGTCGCTATGGGGCACAGATATGCCGTGGAGATCCTCGTCGCCAAAGGTGATGGGCTCCCGGCCCCTAGCCCTTTTGCCCGGGCGGCCGCCGGAGCCTGTGAGGCGGCAGCCAGCGGAAAGACCGACGACCTTGGGTAAGGGTTCGCCCGCGTCTCCGTTGCGAGGGAGGCGACAGCGGGCGTTTGGATCTTTAGGGGAATCGGTTGTCATGCGGGCGGAGATCGGAAGGCCAACTTTTTATTTTGTGGAGTTATTGTTTCCCACAGACGGCGCCAACTGATGGAGCTCCTTTTCGGGCCTCCGTCAGATGTTTTGTCTTCCGTTGATCTCGCGGTGAACTTAGCCAATTATCCTTCGTTGCGTGTGGGTCTCAATGGGTTTTGGGAGGAAGAGGTGATGTGAGGAGACTGTTGCTGAGTACCTGCAAAGAAGTCCCGGGGTGGTTTGGTACCACCAAGGACCCTCCGACGCTCAAGTTAGTGATGAGATCTGAGCAGAGTAACGGCATAAAAGTGTAAAAAATGGCTTACTTGACCCCTCTGTGATGAGGGTTTATATAGCGGTGGAGCACGCAACAGCGAGCGCGAGAATCTCGCCGGCAGTTACGCTCCCGATGTCACGCCCGCGTAGAGAGCAGATCGTCCATCAATGGGGATCGTGATGGCGTGGAACGTGGAACGTTGCTGGCGTAAAATCCGCGCATGGCGAGATTCGCGGAACGGCGGTTACGCCTGGGAGTAGGTCGGAGGGCCGAGGAAGACGTCCTCGGAGGAAGCTCGAGGACGAGCAAGGAGGCCGAGGAGTCTTGGTCCTGTGGTGGCTCGGGGGCGAGCTGAGAGGCCGAAGAGGCCAATTTGTAGGGGCCCCGAGGGGGGCCAGGTTGTGCTTGCTGGTCGGGCACGGGGTGGCCTGATCGGCCCCTGCAGGCCCTTTCTTCTGAGTTCTGGGACACGTCACCTGCCACGTGTCATGATCTTGGGGGTCGCCGATATTGAGCACTATCACAAATCAATCACGGAATGGAGTAAAGACATGATTATTAACCAAGCTTTACAAAATCTAGAGCACTTGCAATGAATTAGAAAGAAGATGTGCATTTGTATTGACAACATTTTATATATGGATTCAGCATCTAAAGGTTTTTGGAATTGATTATAAAGAACACTATTAAAAATGTTAATGGAACGATATCCAAAACACTCATTGCTAAGCACTTCAAAAAATTAGGGATGCATTACTGATAGTGCTCAATATCGGCGATCCCCAAGATCATGACACGTGGCGGGTGACGTGCCCTAAAACTCAGAAGAAGGGGCCCACGGGGGCCGACCAGGCCACCCTTTACCCGACCCGCAAACACAAGCTGGTCCTTCTCATGGCTCCCTGCAGGTTGGTCTCCTCGGTCCCATGGCTCACGCCGAGCTGTCACAGGGCCAGGGCTCCTCGGCCTCTTCGCTCGTCCCCGAGCCCCCGGCCAAGACCATCTTCCTCGGCCCTCTGACCGAGGCCACCGCTCATAGGCATGACCTCCGATCCGGGAATCTCGCCATGCGCGGATTCTACGCCAACAACATCCCACGTCCCACGCCATCACGATCCCCGTTAATGGGCGATCCGCTTTCTACGCGGGCGTGACGTCGGGAGGCGTAACCATCGGCCAGATTCTCGCGCCCGCTGCTGGGTGCTCCGCTGCTATATAAATCCCCATCACAGAGGGGTCAAGTAAGCGATTCTTTACACTTTTACGCCGTTACTCTGCTCGGATCTTATCACTAACTTGAGCGTCGGAGGGTCCTTGGTGGTACCAAACCATCCCGGGACTTCTTTGCAGGTACTCGGTGACAACTCTCTCACCTCACCTCTTCCTCCAAAAACCCATTGAGACCCACACGCAACGAAGGATAATCAGCTAAGTTCACCGTTAGATTAACGGAAGACTGACGGGGCCCCGAAAAGGAGCTCCATCAGTTGGCGCCGTCTGTGGGAAAATAAATCCACAAAATACAAAGTTAGCCTTCCTATCTCCACCCTCATGGCAAACGACCATCCTGGGGATCCCGGTACAGCCGCCGCCGTCCACTCGCCGAAGGCGGGGATGAACCTCCTCCCATGACCGTCATCAACGCCCTCACAGGCCGGATAGATCGCTTGCAATCCTTCGTAGAGGCTCTCGTCCGCATCCAAAAGGCCGCGCCCGGGCCCCAGATCGCTGCTCTGCCGCCTCCAGAAGGCTCTGTCCCTGTATGGACGACCGACCACCAACAGGCTGCATCCCCTGGCCGCCGGTCCCTCGAACCGGTGCTCCTTGAGGCCCGCTGGGCACCCCAGGGCTCCACGCCGAGATCCGCCGTCAGGACGCCTCGCCTCGAGCCTCCTCGTGCCCCTTATCCCCCTGAGGAAATGTCAGTCACCTCGCCTATGCACGGGCGTGGCCGACCCCACCATGATCGGCGGGGCCGCGCAGAAAGGGTCCGCCCCGGCAACTCAAGAGTTACCCCATCCCGGGACCTGAGGCACCTCATTGAGAGAAACTGGGGCCGCTTCCAGACGCAGGTCACCCGCAGCGGGGGCCAGGAATCCCGAGGCGCCGATTCCTCGAGGCGCCGATTCCTCGAAGTACCACGATCGGCTCGACGCCATCGAGAAGAAGATCGAGGGCATGCGCTGAGAAGCTCACCTCTCGAGCGACGGGGCTAAGTACGCCTCCGACTCGTTCACGAAGCCATTCACCGATGAACTGCTCGCCGTGCACGTCTCCCCGCGTAACAAGCCCCCGAAGGTCTCTCTGTTCGACGGGAAAACCGACCCGAAGGACCACTTGGACGCTTTCACCGCGGGAATGAGCTTCCAGGATCACTCCGACGCCGCCCAGTGCAGGGCCTTCCCGGCCACCCTCATCCACCCAGGTCGGGACTGGTTCCGGGGGCTCGAGCCCCGCTCGATTTCGACCTTCGACGAGCTGGCTTACTCAGTTCCTTGGCTATTTCGTGGGGAACCGTCGACAGAAACGCACAGTCGACTACCTCTTCACGGTTAAAAGTGGGGACAAGGAAACGTTTAAGGGCTACATTACCCGTTTCTACAACGCCCTTCTCGAGGTGCCCGATCACCGAGACGAAACCGTCATAACCGCCCTCAGAACTGGTCTGAGGCACAAGGAATGGTGCGCTCCTTCGTGCTGGCTCAACCTAAGACCATGGCCGAGGTCAAGGAGTGGACCGAGCGTGAGGTCTAGCTGGAATCCGAGGTGAATGCTACCCTTCCCCGGGCAGAACGGCCCAACCAGAAGAAGAGGACTCGGGAGGAGAGGCCGGAGCATCAGCAGCCCTACCACCCGAAGTTCCAGGAGTATACCCCCCTCAACGTCTCCCTCGCGGTGTTGCTGGAGGAGGCCCAGAACGAGGGGTTCTTCAAGTTCCCTCCGGTCTCGCGTCAGGCCGCTAAGCGAACCCGGGGCCCCTATTGCGCTTTCCACCGGGTACTGGGCTACGCCACGGAGGACTGCAAACAACTAAGGGACTACATCGAGGAGCTCATCCGGTCTGGGCACCTCGCCGTCTACCTAAGGGACAAACGGCAAACCTACCATGAGCAGGAGCAGTATCGCCCTCCCACCGACCTGACCATCGGTCAGATCATGCTTTTTTCAGCGGACGGCCAGATCGGAGCTCAGGGAGCCCTATGCCCTATGCCAAGCACGGGGGCCGACAGCCCTTCAGGGAGCTCGGCCCAAGCCAATAAGGTCATCTTTTTAGCATGTACCTTTTCTTTAAGCAATGTAATTTCTTCCTAGGATCTATTGTTCATTTAATAAAGATCAATGGAGTATTGCGAACAAGAAAGAAAAGCTTTGTTTATTCAAAGGGTATTATGGACTCCTCAGCCATACATGCAAAAAAAGGGAAAGTTACAATAGTGGGGGAACGTGGTGCAGCGAGCACTGCTTGTGGTACTCAGTAAAAATCTCTACCAACCGGGGCCTCGCAAGTTCCAGCCTCTGTCCCCCCGGTTCCCCCCGCGGGCATCGACCCCGAGCCTTAGCTCGTAGCATTCGCGGACGAGCGCCTCTGAGCGGGCCAACCGATTCACGGAGATCAAGCCGAAACACCTCAAAGACGGCCGCTTGCCCACGGCCTCATCGAAGAGCAGCTCCGACAAGGGGTTATAAAGCCCCGGCGATGCCCTCCAGTTGGAGTACATCAGTAGCTGCAGCAAGGAGGAGCGTCTTGGGAGCAGCCGGCCAAAATGATCCTCAATGCGCCCGTAAACCAACTACACCGTGCAGTAGGGGTCGTAAAGGTACACATCTTCAAAGCTGACGATGTCGGGGATGGTCAACGGGAAATCCTCCATTCTCGATGGCCTGTCTGCGAAGGGGGAAGAACTAGTACTCCTTATATAGCCCGCTGTGCTGCCCAACAGCCACCCTCTTTCACCTAGGGAGTCACCGCCACGCGGCGTCCATCGAGTGTTATCCGGTGGGAACGAAGAGACGCACCCCTAGCGCTTCGCCTCCCCCCGCATTCAATGCACTGGCTACGAGCGTCGTCGCCCCGACCATTCCTATTCCCCGCACCTACAGCAGGACGGGCAGGTACACCTCGTCAAAGATTCAACCCAGCAGCTACCCTGCTCGGCTATCCCCAGCGGGCAGCTTCCCTGCTACAACGCCGGGGATCAAAAAGCCCTTCCAGAGGCAGTTGAGCCCGAGGTTCCCTCGCTCGGCTATCCCCAGCGGGCAGCATCCCTGCCACAACACCGGGGATCAAAAGCCCTCTGTCACGCCCCGCTTCCCAGAGTACGCTAGATTGGGCACGTGACATAGCCAACCATGTTACCTGTGGGTAGGAAGTATCCATCCACAGTCACATTACGGCTGTAGAGATATCAAGAACAAGATAAAACTATCTAAAGCATGTCCATAATCCAGAATAACAGGAGTCAATAATAAATAAATAAATGCGGAAGCAAATGATCCAATACAAATAACTGAAAAGTATGTCCCATAATGTGGGCTCACATCAGGAAATAAATGCAGGAAATAAAACTAACTACTACTGAACTCATAACTCAGCCTGCTGGCTGAAGTACTCCTGCTCGGACTGCGACAGCGGTACAGAATCTGGGCCATGCAAAACCCAGACGTCAGCGCGTCATGTCAACAAGTAATATAATATGTACAGTGTAGCAGGCAATGCAAAATAAACATGAATAAAGCAATAATGTGAAACAAGCAGTGCAGGGTAGTGTGCAGTGGGTAACTAAACTGTTCTATCAGGTTTTCTATTCTAAAGTCTTTGAAATCAATTTATGAATCGTCGATGTAACTCAATAGTATCCCGTGCATGCCTAGGACCACGGTCAAAATCCTCGGGGCTGAATCCGAGACGTGCCGCTAGGCAGTAACAGGTAGCAGGATGGGCGAGTGATGTCAGCATCATCATTCCGGGGCTGGCCTAGCCCGTAAGACTGATCAGAACAGGTATCGAACTGTTGAGTTACAAGTCGGTTTCACCTTTGATTTCCCCATACCCCCAAGTTATGTATGTCGAGTCAGGTATTCAGTAATTAAGAACTAATGCCAACACAGGATCAGGTAAAAGCAGGTTTGTCTGGATAGACAATAGAAACGGTCCATGAGGACTACATGTCAGGTTTGTCGGCATTAGACACAAGATCAGGTAACGGGTCAGGTCATGGTACATCAGGTCAAGTCGACAGTATACGGTACCATGTCAGGTGTATCAATATATATATATATATATGTGTAGCAATGTCAGGTCAAGGTGTAAACAATATCGTGGGTGTGCTCACAATCAGATATATAATCAAATATGGGTATTAACAACATGAGATAAGCAATGAATTACATAATAAGCAGTTTTATTCAAATTATAAGAGTGCAGTAAAACGATATAGCCGTTTAGTCATGTTAACAGGTTTAAGCACCCTTAGCGGTGCAATAATTTATGTAACGGTTCAATACAGTTATTTCAGGTTAAATGCATGCGAGTGTCCGAATGTAACAGAGCTACAGGGATAATTGCTACCAGCTATTTTAACAGTAAAATGTGATTGAACAGGTAGATATGATTTTTAGGTTCAATTTATAAACTGTAAGTTCCATGTTTAACAGTAAAATGATATAATGCAATACTGTAACCAAAAATGGGAAACGATTATACCAAGTTAAATTTTACAGGTTTAGGGTGTCAATACATATATATAAATGTTGTATAGCATGTAGCAAGGGGTACTTGCCTCGACGGGTCGCGAACCGGGAAAAACGAGACGTAACGTCGGCGGGGAAGACTCGCGACGGGCGCACGGTTCACGGATTGAACCCAAACAACGAACAATCGAACTACGCGGGTCGGGGTACCTTGCTGGATCGTCGGGACACGTCGCCGGCACGGCCGGATTCCGGCGAACAGCGAACTACAATTTCAAGAATTCAAGAACGGCCAAATGGAGAATCAAGAAGAGGGAAGAGAAGAAGGATAGAGACGGGGGGCTCACGAGGATCTGTGGTGGGATGGTGATTGCCGACCACGTCGACGGAGCTCCGGTGCTTGCCTGCGAGGAACTACGGCCAAACAAGAATCGGGTCAGGACTGAAAAGGGAGAAGAAGGGAAGAAGGAGAGGAGGAGAGAAGAGGAAGACTTACAGAGGCGATCATAGGGGGTCTGGTGATCGTCGGCGACGATCAGGGGCGGTGCAGGTGGTCGCGGTTGGTGAGCAGGTGGTTGCAGCGGCGAGGCAAGGTTGCGGTGAGGGTGCAGGCGCACGGGAAGGAGGTCGAGGGGCTTGGTGAGGTGAGGAGGTGCGGGCGCAGGCGACGGTGGTGCCGGCGTGGAGCTGCGGTGGTGATGGGTGAAGGTAGCTAGGGTTTTGCGCGAGGCTCGTTGGGTTCTCTGGTTTCTCGTGAGGAAAAAATAAAAGGAGAGGAGGGATTTTTAAAAAGAAGAGAGAGAGAAAGAGAAATAAGTTAGAGAGATTTGAGGGGTAGAAAGAGAGAGAGAGAGATAGAGAAAGAGAGAGACAGAGATATCAGGGGAAAAGAGAGAGAGAGAGAGAGATTTAAGAGATGAGGCCCAGGCTTTAAAAGAAGAGATTGGCTGAAGGTAAATTGCAAAGATTTAAACAGTTTAGAGAATATTTATTCTGTTTAAAAATATTTTAGATTGGTTAATATTAATTATGCGATGGTTTTAAATATATATTAATTTTGGGATTTTGGCGCTAAATAAAACATTTCCAAATCGCGCCCGGGTCGGGTCCAAAAATTTGAAATTGAAATAATAGGATTTTAAGCGGGTTCCAAATTTTAAAATTAAATGTTTTATGATTAAAAAGCATACCCCCAAGACGGACACATGTACGCGCGCGTAGCCGTCCAAACTCGCCCGTTTCACTGAACGGAACGAGAACACGATACACGGACGCTACCACAAGGCTAGGGGTGTCGAGTAGGCCAAGATAGATATTTTTAATTTTGTTTTAAATGCCAAAATTGTTATATGCAGAAATGACTTTGCCGGGTAAAATTTTGCAGTAAGCAACAACAAGCAAGCTATAAGAAATGGGTACCACATTATGCTCAAACAGTAACTGAAAATAGTAGTATTGGGCTCGGGTGTTACATCATACCCAACTACAAAAAGAATTTCGTCCTCGAAATTCCAAGAATACAAAGATAGAAAACTACAGGAAAAGGTAAGGAAACTTCTGTCGGATCTCATCTTCTCGTTCCCAAGTGGACTCTCCATGCGAGCGATTTCCCCAAGAATCAAGCACAAGGGAGATAACCTTGTTCTTGAGAACCTTTTCCCTTCGATCCACGATTTTAACCGGTCGCTCCTCAAAAGTCAAGTCTTCTCGTACTGTTAACTCCGAATGATCCAAAACGTGTGTTTCATCTCGAACATACCTTCGTAGTTGAGATACGTGAAACACATCGTGCACATTTGCCAAGGTCTGCGGTAACGCCAAACGATACGCTACCTCACCAACACGCTCCAAGATCTCAAAGGGTCCAACGAATCGAGGACTAAGCTTTCCTCGACTCCCAAAACGAATCACCCATCTAGTCGGTGATATCTTCAAGAACACCAAATCACCGACGGCGAACTCTAGAGGTCTTCTTGACGTGTCTGCCCAACTCTTCTGTCGGTTTTGTGCTGCCTTCATATAATTTCTGATAGTGTTAACCTTCTCAACTGTCTGCACAATCAAATCTGGTCCCAACAATCTTCGTTCACCGACATCATCCCAACAAACAGGTGAACGACATTTACGACCATACAAAGCTTCAAACGGAGCCATATGGATAGTTGCTTAGAAACTGTTGTTGTAAGAAAACTCCACCAAGTGTAGATGATCCTCCCACGAACCCTTGAAGTCCAACATGCATGCTCTCAACATATCTTCAAGAGTTTGGATCGTTCTCTCCGACTGACCATCAGTTTGAGGATGATAAGCTGTGCTAAACTTCAATCGAGTTCCTAAACTTTCCTGTAAACTCCTCCAGAAGTGTGATAAGAACCGAGTGTCCCGATTGGACACGATGCTCACCGGTACCCCATGCAATCTTACAATCTCCTGCATGTACCGCTCTGCCAAAGTCTCCGTTGATTGACCAACCCGGAAAGGAATAAAGTGAGCTGCCTTGGTCAACCGATCAACAATCACCCATACTGCATTGTTGCCCTTTGGACTCCGCGGTAAAGCCGTCGCGAAATCTATGGTTATATGTTCCCACATCCACTGAGGAATCGGAAGTGGTTGCAATAAACCAGCAACCCTTTGATGTTCAGCCTTAACTTGCTAACACACTAAGCACTTAACCACAAAGCGAGCAATCTCCCGTTTCATGCCTTCCCACCAGAAATGCTGTCGAATATCTCGGTACATCTTTGTGCCTCCTGGATGTACAGAATAAGCTGAACTGTGTGCCTCCTTCATAAGCTCTTCACGAACATCTCCCTTTGGCATACATAAACGGCTACCATACCTCAGCGAACCATCTTCGTGGACCAGTAAATATGTTCGTAGTCCGGCTTCAACCTGCTCTCGAAACTTTTGCAGTCTAGGATCCTGCGATTGTGCCGCTTTAATTTTCTCAATCAAAGACGACTGCACTTACAGCTGCATCAACTGTCCCGTAGAACGTGGTAGCACAACCTCCAAGTCAAATCTTCGAAAATCTGCAACGATCTCCTTCTGCATAGTTAACACCTGAATTGCTGGTAACCGACTAAGCGCATCCGGCACAACATTGACCTTCTCCGGATGGTACTTAAGATCAAGATCGTAGTCAGCCATCAGCTCCAACCATCTACGCTGCCTCATGTTAAGCTTCTTCTGAGTGAACACATACTTCAAGCTCTTATGATCTGTAAAGACTTCGACCCTTTCGCCCAAAAGGTAGTGTCTCCAAATCTTCAAAGCGAAAATCACAGCCGCAAGCTCCAAGTCATGAGTTGGATAATTCTTCTCATGGGTCTTCAATTGTCTCGATGCGTATGCTACAACCTTCCCATGCTGCATCAAAACACATCCCAATCCTTTCCCAGATGCGTCGCTGTGAATCACCAATCCTCCGGAATTGTCTGGCACGGTCAGAATAGGGGCGGTTATCAACTTCTGCTTCAGCGTCTCAAAAGCTAACGCACACTTATCCGTCCATACAAAAGGTACTTCCTTGCGCGTAAGCTTGGTCAACGGCTCTGCCAGACGAGCAAAGTTCTCCATAAATCTCCTGTAGTATCCGGCTAATCCAAGGAAACTTCTTATCTCAGCAACATTCTTTGGAATCGGCCAATCTCGAACTGCTGCAATCTTTTCTGGATCAACGGCAATTCCATCGCCAGACACGACATGTCCCAAAAACTTCACTTCCTCCAGCCAAAACTCGCACTTACTCATCTTCGCATAAAGCTTCTCATGTCTCAATGTCTGCAGTGCGATCCTCAAATGCTTAGCATGCTCCTCAAAACTCTTCGAGTAAACCAGAATATCGTCGATGAATACCACAATAAACTGGTCCAAGAACGGTGAAAAGATTCGGTTCATCAAGTCCATGAATACTGCCGGCGCATTCATTACTTCGAAGGGCATCACTAAGTATTCGTAATGTCCATACCGAGTTCAGAACGCCGTCTTGCAAATATCTTTTGCTTTCACTCGAACCTGATGATATCCGGATCGCAAATCCAGCTTCGAGAATACCCCCGCGCCACTAAGCTGCTCAAAAAGTTCTCCAATGCGAGGGATCGGGTACTTGTTCTTAATAGTCACCTAGTTTAATTCTCGATTGTCGATGCACATTCTTCTTGTGCCATCCTTCTTCTTTACTAGAAGTACTGGAGCTCCCCAAGGCGAGTTACTGCTTCGAATCCAACCCTTCTCAAGCAATTCAGCAACCTGTTTCTTAACTTCTTCCAACTCTACTGGTGCCATTGGATAATATGCTTTAGATACTTTCGCTGCACCAGGAATAAGATCAATTGCGAACTCCACGTCTCACTTCGGCGGTAAACCCGATATATCTTCAAATACGTCCATACAATCGCGAACAACCGCCAGCTCTTCACCACTATCAACTTGCATTGCTGCAAGAATATTGTTTGTCGGCCTAGCCCTAAACTCGACTGGCCCGACAGAACTGCTTCCTCCAGTGAAGGTAAAATCGGGATGTCCGGGAATCTGGAAATTTACTTTCTTTGCCCTACAGTCAATGTGAGCGTGGAAAGTGCCAAGGAAATCCATTCCCAAGACGACTTCATAGCTGCCCGTATCAATCACCAAGAAATCTGCAAAGAGTTCCCGTCCGCACACAACAACCATACAATCTTTACACTCCCTACTAGATATGATTTTCCCATTCCCAGTGTGTATGTCCCAGAAACTAGACAGGATCGTGCAGGTAATCGAGTGTGTAGTTATAAATTTGGATGACATAAAACAGTGGGATGCACCAGAATCAAATAATGCCAATGCGGGAAAACCATGAAGAGTAAAGTACCTGAAACCACTTCTCCTGAAGCCTTGGCTTCCTCAGCTGTCAAGGTAAAAGCTCGAGCCTGATTAGGTCCTTGAGTCAGCTGTTTCTGCCCTTGGAACGGTTTCTGCGGAGGCTTCTGAGTATCATCCCTCGTACGAAGCTTCGACGGACAAGCACCAACGGCATGATCTGCCGCTCCACAAACCAAACAGAGTCCCAGCCTCCTTCGACAATCCTTCTGCACGTGCCCAGGTAAATGGCAGTAGTCACAAATCACGCTCCTTCTTCGATCAACAATCACAGGCTTCTTCATGGGTGCTACACCACGACGGTCCACTGGTATACCCTTGCGACCATGAGCTCGGTTAGGTACAAATGCGGGCTTCCTGGCCGCAACTGCTGTCTGCTGCAAGCTCCCTTTCATCCCAGATAAACTATGTTGTTCCCGAGCTGCCGTAAGAACCTGTGAGAAAGTGGTCAAACTCAGGGAGATAATCTGCCTCTGAATGTCCACATCCAAGTTGCGCATGAATCTTCGTGCCCTGTCTGCATCGTTGGCGACTAAAGGTCCAGCGAATCTGCTGAGTCTTGTCCACTCTGCTGCATGCACATCCACGGGTGCTCCATTCTGCCTTAGCCCAATAAATTTCTCTTCCATTTCCTCCCGTGTAGTCTGCGGGAAGAACTTCTCCAGTAAACTCTTAGAAAAATCCGCCCAACTGATCGGCTTGGGCAAGCGGGTCTCCTCCACAAGCCACCACTCTCGGACGTAGTCCACTAACTGAATGTGTACCACATCAACTCTTTTGTCCTCTGGAATCTGTGCCGCAATCAGCAAATTCTCCGTGTCAACTAGCCACTGCTCGGCTGGCAACGGCTCCTCCAAACCAGTGAATGTAGACGGACCCAAACGTCTGAAATCTGCTACGGTTCCAACTCGATCAACTGGTTTAGCTCCAACGTTGTTTACAGACTGCTGAACGATCTGCAAACCTTCCTGAAATGAATCTGCTTGCTGCTGGATCAGCTCAGTCTGCCTCTTTTGATTCTCCAGCATTCCCCTTATCACTCCAAGCATGGCGGCTTCGTACACACACCTCTGGTGCATCTTGAAATTCTTATCTGCCATATTCCTGAAATCAAAACACCCAACATTAGCATGATGATAGATGCAATATATAGATCAAGGCTAGAACTCCAAGATACTTAAATAGAGTACCGCATTGTAACTATGCCGCGGTATCATAGCCACAATTACTTAACTCCACCCAAGTCGCCTAAGTCCTAGAGATAACAAGAAATCAGGTTTTTCGAGTCGATATGCAAAGGAAGTTTGCATATCGTAAAAGATATAATCAGGAAGAATGTGATTCAAGAATGGTAAACGGCAAAGTGGCAGGACATGTTTCCTAAACACGGGTATTCTGATTCGCGTATTGGGTACAATACCCAACTACAAAAGAATCAACCCAACTAACCTATGGCTCTGATACCAAAAGAACCATGTCACGCCCCGCTTCCCAGAGTACGCTAGATTGGGCACGTGACATAGCCAACCATGTTACCTGTGGGTAGGAAGTATCCATCCACAGTCACATTACGACTGTAGAGATATCAAGAACAAGATAAAACTATCTAAAACATGTCCATAATCCAAAATAACAGGAGTCAATAATAAATAAATAAATGCGGAAGCAAATGATCCAATACAAATAACTGAAAAGTATGTCCCATAATGCGGGCTCACATCAGGAAATAAATGCAGGAAATAAAACTAACTACTACTGAACTCACAACTCAGCCTGCTGGCTGAAATACTCCTGCTCGGACTGCGACAGCGGTACAGAATCTGGGCCATGCAAAACCCAGACGTCAGCGCGTCATGTCAACAAGTAATATAATATGTACAGTATAGCAGGCAATGCAAAATAAACATGAATAAAGCAATAATGTGAAACAAGCAGTGCAGGGTAGTGTGCAGTGGGTAACTAAACTGTTCTATCAGGTTTTCTATTCTAAAGTCTTTGAAATCAATTTATGAATCGTCGATGTAACTCAATAGTATCCCGTGCATGCCCGGGACCACGGTCAAGATCCTCGGGGCTGAATCCGAGACGTGCCGCTAGGCAGTAACAGGTAGCAGGATGGGCGAGTGATGTCAGCATCATCACTCCGGGGCTGGCCTAGCCCGTAAGACTGATCAGAACATGTATCGAACTGTTGAGTTACAAGTCGGTTTCATCTTTGATTTCCCCATACCCCCAAGTTATGTATGTCGAGTCAGGTATTCAGTAATCAAGAACTAATGCCAACACAGGATCAGGTAAAAGCAGGTTTGTCTGGATAGACAACAGAAACGGTCCATGAGGACTACATGTCAGGTTTGTCGGCATTAGACACAAGATCAGGTAACGGGTCAGGTCATGGTACATCAGGTCAAGTCGACAGTATACGGTACTATGTCAGGTGTATCAATATATATATATATATGTGTAGCAATGTCAGGTCAAGGTGTAAACAATATCGTGGGTGTGCTCACAATCAGATATATAATCAAACATGGGTATTAACAACATGAGATAAGCAATGAATTACATAATAAGCAGTTTCATTCAAATTATAAGAGTGCAGTAAAACGATATAGCCGTTTAGTCATGTTAACAGGTTTAAGCACCCTTAGCGGTGCAATAATTTATGTAACGGTTCAATACAGTTATTTCAGGTTAAATGCATGCGAGTGTCCGAATGTAACAGAGCTACAGGGATAATTGCTACCAGCTATTTTAACAGTAAAATGTGATTGAACAGGTAGATATGATTTTTAGGTTCAATTTACAAACTGTAAGTTCCATGTTTAACAGTAAAATGATATAATGCAATACTGTAACCAAAATTGGGAAACGATTATACCAAGTTAAATTTTACAGGTTTAGGGTGTCAACACATATATATAAATGTTGTATAGCATGTAGCAAGGGGTACTTGCCTCGACGGATCGCGAACCGGGAAAAACGGGACGTAACGTCGGCGGGGAAGACTTGCGACGGGCGCATGGTTCACGAATTGAACCCAAACAACGAACAATGGAACCACGCGGGTCGGGGTACCTTGCTGGATCGTCGGGACACGTCGCCGGCACGACCGGATTCCAGCGAACAACGAACTACAATTTCAAGAATTCAAGAACGGCCAAACGGAGAATCAAGAAGAGGGAAGAGAAGAAGGATAGAGACGAGGGGGCTCATGAGGATCTGTGGTGGGATGGTGATTGCCGACCACGTCGACGGAGCTCCGGTGCTTGCCTGCGAGAAACTACGGCCAAACAAGAATCGGGTCAGGACTGAAAAGGGAGAAGAAGGGAAGAAGGAGAGGAGGAGAGAAGAGGAAGACTTACAGAGGTGATCACAGGGGGTCTGGTGATCGTCGGCGACGACCAGGGGCGGCGCAGGTGGTCGCGGGTGGTGAGCAGGTAGCTGCAGCGGCGAGGCAAGGTCGCAGTGAGGGTGCAGGCGCACGGGAAGGAGGTCGAGGGGCTCGGTGAGGTAAGGAGGTGCGGGCGCAGGCGACGGTGGTGCCGGCGTGGAGCTGCGGTGGTGATGGGTGAAGGTGGCTAGGGTTTTGCGCGAGGCTCGTTGGGTTCTCCGGTTTCTTGTGAGGAAAAAATAAAAGGAGAGGAGGGATTTTTAAAAAGAAGAGAGAGAGAAAGAGAAATAAGTTAGAGAGAGAGAGAGATTTGAGGGGTAGAGAGAGAGAGATAGAGAAAGAGAGAGACAGAGATATTAGGGGAAAAGAGAGAGAGAGATATTTAATAGATGGGGCCCAGGCTTTAAAAGAAGAGATTGGCTGAAGGAAAATTGCAAAGATTTAAACAGTTCAGAGAATATTTATTCTGTTTAAAAATATTTTAGATTGGTTAATGTTAATTATGCGATGGTTTTAAATATATATTAATTTTGGGATTTTGGCGCTTAATAAAACATTTCCAAATCGCGCCCGGGTCGGGTCCAAAAATTTGAAATTGAAATAATAGGATTTTAAGCAGATTCCAAATTTTAAAATTAAGTGTTTTATGATTAAAAAGCATACCCCCAAGACGGACACATGTACGCACGCGTAGCCGTCCAAACTCGCCCGTTTCACTGAACGGAACGAGAACACGATACACGGACGCTACCACAAGGCTAGGGGTGTCGAGTAGGCCAAGATGGATATTTTTAATTTTGTTTTAAATGCCAAAATTGTTATATGCAGAAATGACTTTGCCGGGTAAAATTTTGCAGTAAGCAACAACAAGCAAGCTATAAGAAATGGGTACCACATTATGCTCAAACAGTAACTGAAAATAGTAGTATTGGGCTCGGGTGTTACACCCTCCCAGAGGCAGTCGAGCCCGAGGTTCTCTCGCTCGGCTATCCACAGCGGGCAGCTTCCTTACCACAACGCCGGGGATCAAAAAGTCCTTTCAGAGGCAATCGACCCCGAGGTTCTCTCACTCTGCTATCCCCAGCGGGCAGCTTCTCTGGCACAACGACGGGGATCAAAAAGCCCTCTCAGAGGCAATCGAGCCCGAGGTTCCCTCGCTCGACTATCTTTCAGGACAAAAGCCCTAGCCAAGAGGCACCGGGCAGTAACCCTGCCCGGCCAAGGGTCCTTGGTAGGCTTCTTACAGCCTTATAGCTCTTCCCGCGCCAAGGACCAAAGTCCTCCCAGAGACAGTCGGGTCCTCGCTCGGCTATCCCCGGCTGGTAACTTCCTACCACAACCGACAGGGATCGAAGTCCTCGCCAAGTGGCACTGGGCAGTAACCCTGCTCGGTCCCCGTCCTGAAGGATCAAAGCCCTCGCAAGAGGCAACCGAGCAGCTACCCTGCTCGGTAAAAACTCCGGCTGGTAGCTCCCTACCCGCGATGCCAGGATAGAGGCGGCTGCCCTGCTCGTTCATCCCAGGCTGGTAGTTGCCTACCCACGACGCCAGAGGTCAAAGCCTTCGCCCAGAGGCCGCCGCGCAGATCTGCTGCCCGGACATCCTTAGTGGGCTTCTTACAGCCTCTCAAACGCTAAAGACCCAAGCCCTCGCAAGAGGTAACCGAGCAGCTCCCTGCTCGGTCACCCTCGGTGGGCAACTCCCCTACCACCACGCCAGGAAGCATAAAGCCTTCGCAAGAGGTGACGGGGCAGCTACCCTGCCCAGCTACCCCCGGATGGTGACCAATGCTTGGAATCAGATATGCTCTGTGGCCGCGGAGGACCCGAGACCCCAGTGATAGGAGTCAGGTCTGTCCAAGTCTAAACGATCTTCCCTCGACTCCGGGGCCCAGGCAGATACCTCCTCAGAAGAGCTCGTCGGCAAGTGATTGCAGACAACTCGACGGACGATCGCTAGACAGATGGCCAACCTGACGTAAAAGCACAACGGTACAGGCAAAAAAATATTCCAAAAGCATTCTTCATAAACAGATGGCAGAACGCAATTATATGGAGCTGAGAAAAACTTTATTACCACTGCCAAAGACAAGTTTTTTTTAAAAGGTATTTTTTGGGCTCCCCAGCCTTACAAAATTCAAAAGAAAAACAAAATGAAGATAGGAGAACGGGTCTCTACACCTCGAGTCCTGGCGTGACCTCGAGGTCCTCGACCTCTACCACTTGGGGCGCTGGGTCATCGGCCACCTCCTCGCCGGGAGCCTTTCCCCCTTGCTCGTCGGCGCCCACGAGGGGGAACTCGGCCTGGAGATCCGCATCGTCGAACCCCGGCATCCGAGATGTGACAGCATCGAGGGCGTTGTGCCAAATGTGGGTCGTGGCTATGGACAGGTCGTCATAAAAATCCTTCGACCCCTTATAGCGCGCCACAGCCCTCGATTCAGCCGACTTAAAGGCCTCGGCCGCCGCCCCCAGCTCCTTTCGGAGGGCCTTCACTGTCCTCTTCAGGTTGCCGGCGAGCACCTGGGAGTCCTCGAGCTTTCCCTCGGCGATCACGGCAGCCTCGCGATGCCGGGCGACCTCCCTTTTCCCGGCATCCACCTTGCCCTCCAAGGCGGCGATCCTCGCCGACATCGCCTCCCGCTCTCGCCTGGAGCTCTCTTGCAACGCGGCGAGCTGGCCCGCGGCCTCCACCGCCGGGGCTACCACCTCGGTCTCCATGAGAAGGGCGAGGGCCACGTGCTGGAGAATCTGGGAAGACATAAAAAATGATCAGATAAATGAAGGAGACACCAAATCTCACAATGCACTGAGGGCTTACCTGCACGGACTCCTAGGCGATCGACGCCAGCTGAGCCCTGAGGGTTCCCCCAGGAACCCGACCCCCGGCCGAGATCTCTATTTCGTGCAAGAGGCTGTCCGCGATCGACGGCCCTGACGGCACCGCGAACCGGAGCCCCCTTCCTCCACTACGGTCGGCGAAGACCGGCCCCGAGAAGGTCTCCAGGAACTCCTCTTAAGAGGTTCTGAGGGGAGCCGATCTCCTCTTTCGAGGCCGTGTCCTCCAGAATAAGGGCCCGCTTCCGACCCGATGCTCTGCTGGGGCCCGGGACGGGATCCGCTGCCGAGCTTCCTCGAGGAGCCGCCACCGGGGCGGTAGGAGCCGGGGTGGGCTGCACCCGAGAAGAACCGGCGTCGTCGGCCCTGGTAGGCTGCCTCGGCTGGCAAATAGAATCTTGGAGGGAGTCGAAGTCCATGGATCCTGCATGAAACAAACACCCAACTAATCAGCAACATGAGTAAAACATAAACCTAGAAAGCAAGCCTAACTTACCGACGAACTCGACGGGGCTAAGCCCGGCCCAGCTCAAGACCCTCTCGGACAGCAGCACGTCATGTCGAGGGATTAGCTCCCACGACGCCACTCTCACCGCGGAGGGGTCGTCGGACTGGTTCCCCGGCAGACACTTCTCCCTTGACCATTTGGTGAGCACTGGCCAGTCCTCGCCCTCGGGAGGGAAGACGAAGAAAAATTTCTTTTTCCAATCATGAATGGAGGAGGGCAAGGCCACGACCCCAGTTCCGGCAGCGACCCCGGGCCGCTTCCTAAAAGTAAAGTAAACCCATCTCGGGTCGCCAGCACGACCACCAAGGTGACTCTTGAAAACGAGGGAGGAATCGAGAAGGGAAAGACTGAAAGAAACCGCCCGCAGCCTCAGGCGGATCAAGAACCCAAGGAGAATCCTCCACGCGTTCGGCGATAACTGGCCGGGGGCCAAACCGAAGAAGTTCAGAGCGGCGATGACCTCGAGAGAGAAGGGCAGGCGCATTCCGACCCAAAAAGCTTCCAAATACATGGCAATCTCCCTGCCCCGTACTTGGTCTGCCCTCTCTCCCTCCTCGGCCAGACGGAGCGTGTAGCGCAGGGGAATGTGGAAGCGATCCCGAGCATTGGCAAGCTCATCCTCATGCCTCACCCAGCACGAAGTGCTGGGGGCCACATCTGCCGCCTCCTCCCTGGAGGCAGCCCTCGCCTCATAGCCCCTGGGGGAGGGTCCGGCCCCTGCTCCCCGAGGAGACTCAAACACATCTAAAAGAACCCTAGCATCTACTCCTACAACGTCTACTGATTCTACAGAGGAGGACATCTAACCTAGAAAAGAAATTCTTCAAAGGTTGAAAGCGAAAGGGGGAGATGAGCACCGAGAGCCTTGGAAGAAGAAAATATGAAAGAGCAAGGGCCCTGGGGCGGACTACACCCATATTTGTTGCCACATACGGCCTCATCCAACGGCGCTCATCGTCTCCCGCCGAAACGGCTCCTTACGCCCAGCGGCTCCGATCGTTCCACGTGGCAACCCAGCGCTGGACCGCGTCCGATCAGATGCTGCAGACCTGCGCACGTCGCATCGGCTAATCGACGCTCAATACGTGGACCGTCGCTTCGACTGCAGAGTGCACGAACCGGCACACCTTCTTTAAATGCAAAGATCTCGCCTCGATTCGCTAGCGGAAAAGACAACCGACGGCCCGAGGACTGGTCCTGACGAAACCCTAGAAGGGATCTCACCTCGGGAGGTCCGACAGTCCACTCCTGACCCAACCACTATCTGGTCGGGACAAGAGTGGGGGGCTAATGATAGTGCTCAATATCGGCGATCCCCAAGATCATGACACGTGGCGGGTGACGTGCCCTAAAACTCAGAAGAAGGGGCCCACGGGGGCCGACCAGGCCACCCTTTACCCGACCCGCAAACACAAGCTGGTCCTCCTCAGGGCTCCCTGCAGGTTGGTCTCCTCGGTCCCATGGCTCACGCTGAGCTGTCACAGGGCCAGGGCTCCTCGGCCTCTTCGCTCGTCCCCGAGCCCCCGGCCGAGACCGTCTTCCTCGGCCCTCTGGCCGAGGCCACCGCTCACAGGCGTGACCGCCGATCCGCGAATCTCGCCATGCTCGGATTCTACGCCAAGAACATCCCATGTCCCATGCCATCACGATTCCCGTTAATGGGCGATCCGCATTCTATGCGGGCGTGACGTCGGTGGGCGTAACCGCCGGCGAGATTCTCACGCCCGCTGCTGCGTGCTCCGCCGCTATATAAATCCCCATCATAGAGGGGTCAAGTAAGCGATTCTTTACACTTTTACGCCGTTACTCTGCTCTGATCTCATCATTAACTTGAGCGTCGAAGGGTCCTTGGTGGTACCAAACCATCCCGGGACTTCTTTGCAGGTACTCGGCGACAACTCCCTCACCTCATCTCTTCCTCCAAAAATCCATTGAGACCCACACGCAACGAAGGATAATCGGCTAAGTTCACCGCGAGATCAACGGAAGACAACATCTGACGGAGGCCCGAAAATGAGCTCCATCAATTACTGAAGATACACTTTTGCCGACCACTTTTGCCAACCACTTTTGCTTCTTTGTCAGGATGATACTCAAAAACATTTTCTACAATGAACTTTTGGTTTTCTGGTGACAAAGGATCCCCATCACTGTAGACATGGAAGACAACCGATATATTAATTAAGAGAGAGATAAAATGCACTAATATAAAAGCTTTTGAAAAAAAAAACTGGAAACTGTTTCTCCATAATGGAGCAAATGACGATTGTTAGTTTAAACCAAAATATCAGAAAACTCAATTGGAAACAACATAGTTCTTTGCAGTAATTAATTCCATAGGTAATTAATTCTCAGTCCCATCGCTGGGAGTTGTACTCCAATTGAGTTTTGGGAGTTAAACTCCTTAGAAAAAAGATGTATTATTATTGTCAATTTATTCTTATGGAGTTAAACTTCCAAAAACTTTGATTTGTAGAGTTAAACTCCAAGAAATCTTTATAGATGCTCAAGGGGTTTCTTCTCCCCTGAGCCTTAGATCTTTCCCAAAATAGGATCTCTGGAGATGGGTCTCCTTCCTTCTCTTCTGTCGGCCGGATCTTAGAGAACAAGAGGGGAGAAAGGAGAGTAAAACTCTTGATTTAATTCAAAAGAGAAGAAGGTTTTAGAACCTTGAGGAAGGAGAAAGAGAAAGAGGCACAGACCCTAATTTTTTAGAGAATAAAAAAATATTTTTTTATTTCATTATCATGTTGCCTTATATAGGCTTACACATTTACACATAGCCCATTGGGCTTTACAAAATGACATTTTGCCCATCCCATGTCTCATGTGCTCATTTCTTTTGCATATGAGCCATGTGTTTTACAAAAATTTGGTTTTATGCCCATAAAAATTACATCAAAATTATTTATTACATGATTTTTTTTATTTGCATAGAGGAGGCCGGCCGCTTCATGTTCGGGCTCGACTCGAGCATAATCCCACTTGATCTGGGTTTGGGCCCACCTGGTTTGGGGTTGACCTTGACTTTGACTTGGTCAACCGGGATGCAATTTTCGACCCCAACAAAATGCCCTCATCAATAAATGCACACCACATATATGGGTCGTGTGCATGAAATTGATGGATTTTCTTTCGTGTGAAGGCGACTTGTTTTGGTTTCCACTTTTTGGGATGCACTGCTCTTTTTACGACATGGACGGTCGATGCTTGACGCGTCTCCGAGACGGAGTGTCCGTGGTAGACGTTTCCCGGCCCGGAGTGATTTGGTCCCCGCTTTGTGGGAAGTCTGCACTGCCTTTTTTACGACATGGACGGTCGACGCTTGACACGTCTCCGAGACGGAGTGTCTGTAGTAGACGTTTCCCCGGCCCGAAGTGATTTGGTTCCCGCTTTGTGGGAAGCCTGCGCTGCCCTTTTTACGACATCGATGGTCGACGCTTGACGCGTCTCCGAGACGGAGTGTCCATGGTAGACGTTTCCCCGACCCGGAGTGATTTGGTTTCCGCTTTGTGGGGAGCCTGCACTGTCCTTTTTACGACATGGACGGTCGACGACACAAAGTGTCGCTGGTTGATTCTGAGTCGAAACATAATTTCGACATGGAAGGAAGATACACCGAGACGAAGCATGATTTCGACATGGGGTACACTCTGAGACGAAGCATGATTCCGACACAGAGATTATTGATTTGATTTGATTTGGGTTGACATCAGCATCGCTGCATTGGAATATGGTACCAGAAGCGAATCATCATTTGCCATGAGAGAATATGGAGATTTTGGTTTTTGGGTCAACATCTGCATTGCTGCACTGGAATAATACCAGGAGCAACTCATCATTTGCCCCGGGAGGACTTGGGAATTGGTTTTTAGGTCGGCGTCAGGACCGCTACACTGGAATATGGTACCAGGAGCAAATCATCATTTGCCTTTGCCTATTGGGAAGCGAGGGCTTAGAGGACAGGTTTAGATCCCTATCACCTAAAGCTTTTCAATTTTATGGGCCGTAAGGGTCCCATAAAAGCATTTTCTCTCTACGAGTCATAAGGATCCCGTAGGTACATTTTCTCCTTAGGAGTCGTGAGGACCCCCAAGTGTATTTTTCCTTTGTGAGTCGTAAGGATCCCACAAAGGCGTTTTCTTACGAGTCGTAGAGATCTCGCAAGTTTTGTTCTCCTCATGCATCTTGAGGACACATGAGTGGATTTCCCTCGTTCCCAGCTTAATGACTCAGGGGTCATCTGTTTCCAGTTTAACGACTTAGAGGCCATCTGTTCCCAGTTTAAAGACTTACGGGTCTATTGTGCCCAGTTTAACGACTTAGAGATCATTTGTGCCTAGTTTAACGACTTAGAGATCATTTGTTCCCAGTTTAACGACTTAGAGATCATTTGTGCCTAGTTTAACGACTTAGAGATCATTTGTTCCCAGTTTAACGACTTAGAAGCCATCTGTGCCCAGTTTAACGACTTAGAGGTCATCTGTTCCCAGTTTAAAGACTTAGGGGTCTATTGGATCGGAAGTTTGGAATTTTGGGATCAGCGTTGCTAACACTGAAGCACAGGTGCCAGGAGCAATTCATCATTTGCCTTTCTCTGTTAGGGAGCGATGGCTTAGGAGATAGGTTTAGATCCCTACCACCTAAGGCTTTTCAATTTTATGGGCCGTAAGGATCCCATAAAAATATTTTCTCCCTACGAGTCGTAAGGATCCCGTATGTGCATTTTCTCCTTGGGAGTCGTGGGGACTCTCAAGTGTGTTTTTCCTTCATGAGTCGTAAGGATCTCACGAAGGTTTTTTTCCCTCATGTATCGTGAGGACACATGAGCGGGTCTTTCCAATGGAGCATAATTCCAAGGGCGGAGACCGGCCGCATGACTGGTGATTGCGGTGGGGTATGGATCTGATGAGAATTATTTGAGCTCGTGGATTGTATACGGTAGTTAATTTGAGGACTAACCGTAGGGCCGGGAGAATTTTGGGACTTTGTTGGCGTCTGCATCGCTGCACTGGAATATGGTACCAGGAGCGACTCATCATTCGCCGCTGGGAATTTAGGGATTTAGAATTTGGTTGGCGTCTGCATCGCTGCACTGGAATATGGTACCAGGAGCGACTCATTATTCGCCATTGGGATATTCGGGGATTTGAGTTTTGGTTGGCGTCTGCATCGCTACACTGGAATTTGGTGCCAGGAGCGACCATCATTCGCCGTTTTTTTCTTTTTGTTTTGTTTTTTTACCGCGATTGCTCTGTCATTTCAGCTTTTCTTATCGCGAAGGTCGTGATTGCCTTATCATTTCGACTATTTATTTGCGGTTATCCCATCATTTCGGCTTTATTTTCATCTTTATTTTTACTCGCTAATTTTTATTGCGAGTTTTCCCATCATTTCGGCTTTATTTTTATCTTTATTTTTACTCGCTGGTTTTTATTGGGAGTTACCCCATCATTTCGGCTTTTTATTATTTTATTATTTTATTATTTTTGTTTTATTTACATATTTTTGCATCCCAGTTTAACTGACTTAGAGGTCAATTGTTCCCAGTTTAACGACGTGGGGGTCATCTATTTCCAGTTTAACGACGTGGTGGTCGTCTGTTTCCAGTTTAACGACTTAGAGGTCATTTGACGGAGAGCTTAGAGAAGATACCCGATTGAGCAGTTTTCAGGGGCACCGCTGGAGCTTGCCCGAGATGCCTTATCACTTTGTCGGTGTTGATGGCCTTGCCCCCAATTGGGGCCAAGAAAGGTCGTTCAAATACCGACTTGCGTTCGAAGATGGCAATTTGAAATTTGTTAACCCCTGCAAATAAGAGCATGATTTCAGTACAGACAATTAATGTATATGTTGATTGAGTTCGCATGGATGTTTAACCCGAAATATGGGAGGAGAGATCGGTCCCACCGGGCGTGCCAGATTCTGTAGGATGTTTTTCGTCACCCCATTGAGATGGGAATACACGCCAGGCGTACTACAGATTCCCCCGCCTAGGGTAGGCGGGGGTTTATTGATTATGGGGATCCGAATCTCCGGCAGCCGTGGATTAAGCTGCCGTTAATTACCCCTCGTCTTTAGAGCGAAGGAACCTCCGATTGACGGGCCAAACAAGTCATGCGAACTCAACGTGCAGTGTGCGTATGTTTTGAAAGGGTTTTGGATATATCGGGGGCTCGCAGAGTTTTACGGGGGTCCCGCTACCCGGATAGCGGGCTGGGGGTCAAGAGGGCTAGCAGCCCTCTTGCGGGGTGCGAGACAGCGTCCCGTTAGAAATTTTTTTCTAACGGGGACGGTGTTGTGGAGTATGTGTGTGTGTGTAAAGGAAAGGCATCCAAAGGTTGCGTGGGAGAAGGCGCCAGCGCCTCACGTGCGCGGCACGCTGGCACTGGACTCAAGGCGCCAGCGGAAAGTAAGGGGGCTCAGCCCCCATACTGGGAGTTGTACTCCAATTGACTTTTGGGAGTTAAACTCCTTAAAAAAAAGATGTATTATTATTGTCAATTTATCTTTATGGAGTTAAACTCCCAGAAATCTTGATTTGTGGAGTTAAACTCCAAGAAATTTTTGTAGATGCTCAAGGGGACCCTTTCTTCTCCCCTGAATCTTGAATCTTTCCCAAAATGGGATCTTTGGAGATGGGTCGCCTTCCTCCTCTTCTGTCAGCCGGATCTTGGAGAACAAGAGGGGTGGGATTTAAAAATCTCCTCTTTTTGAGATCTAGTGGAAGATCTTAGCTCCTCTTTGTGGGTTTTGTAAAGAAAAACTATTTATTTTTGGAAAAAGAAGAGTAAAACTCTTGATTTAATTTCAATAGGAGGAGAAGGTTTTAGAATCTTCAGGAAGGAGAAGGCGGCACAGACCCTAATTTTTTAGAGAATGAAAATAGTTTTTTTTTTTATTTCATTATCATGTTGCTTTATATAGACTTGCATATTTACACATAGCCCCTTGGGCTTTACAAAATGACATTTTGCCCATCCAATGTCTCATGTGCTTATTTCTTTTGCACATGAGCCATACGTTTTACAAAAATTTGGTTTTATGCCCATAAAGATTACATCAAAATTATTTATTACATGATATTTTTTATTTGCATAGGGGAGGCCGGCCGCTTCATGTTCGGGCTCGACTCGGGCATGAGCCCAGTTGATCTGGGCTTGGGCCCACCTGGCTTGGGGTTGATCTTGATTTTGACTTAGTCAACCGGGGTGCAATTTTGGATCCCAACAACGGTGATAAGACCCATTCTTCTTTATGGATCAGAATGCTGAGAAATTAAAGTGGTAAATAACTTTGAGGTTGTATTGAAGTGGAAAATAACTTTAATGTTGAATTGAGTATAAAATGAACTAGTGCCAAATTAATGCATTTTTAGGTTGGATATCAAACTAGAGATGCCAAACCTTTTATTCCCATAAAATATCATCAAAATTCAAAAGAGACAAAGAAAGGATATAGGTCTACACAAGCTAGAAGCTAACATACGAGAAATGTAAGCATGCAAAGACAAAATATAGGAAAACCTTTTGTGAAATACCTGTTGGAGACAAGCCAATGAACACTACAGGAGCTGTACAGAACCATTTGGAGATACAAAACAAATTAAATAAACTAAACTGAATTGTTTCCGAATATATGTAAAGTGCATCACAACAATTATTCTATCATATTAAAACTTGATAACAAACTGAAAATCGACTAGTTCAGCCAGAAGAGCAGATAGCTTAAGCACAAATTTATTTTTTTAAATGCTTGTATAATGTATGTACCATCAAGAAGATTAAGCGTAAGCAAATTCAGATTTGGAATAATTTTGGCCCAATGGCACTGGTAAATCTGACAATAATACAAATTCTACTTCTATGATTTATTTCAGAGTTTCGGAAAGATTTAAAGGATTAATATCAGTCAAATTAAATGACGAAAAAAATCAAGCTAGTTTCAATAGTTGGACCAAAGATTGTGCTCCATGGACCAAAGATTGTGCTTCATAGCCATACTCATTTCGTTGCAAAAGGACCTATGATGGTGTTCGCTAAAATATAAGATATTTAAGCTAATAAAAATTATTAGTACATTTTAATATTTTTAAATAATGGCAGTTTACCCATAAAAAATTCAAAGACGTTAAGGAACAATTTTACGAGGAAGTTGTTCTCAAAACAAAAGGCTAGTAAAGCTCAGTTCCCTGCTCTTCCTGAGGCATAGCGGCATACATATAATTTAATGTTAACTCGGACGGTCATACTTTTTCAAATTTAAAGAAAAAAATTGGGAAACGGTTGTATGTATCTTATAAAAAATGGTACCTGAAGAAAAGATGAGATTACATTCCCAAATTGTAAACTAAGCGATGCAAGCCAGTATTAACATGATAGGGCTAAAGAAGTTGAAAGAAAAGAATAAGAGAATGCAGAGAAATGTAGTTTTCAATAATTAATTTAAAATGATCATTCTACAACCAAAAATAAAAGCAAGTTACTATTAAATGAAGGAAAATAAAATAATAAGTAATGCAATCCTCATACTAATTATCCGGGCCTCATTTGATTAAGCCAGGGGAAGGTATAACCATAAAAAAAAAATTGAAATAATAAGACAGCGTTTGATCACAGAAACTGCATGAGGTTCTGCATGCAGGAGACACATAAGTATGTATCAGCGAACCCACAAATAAACAATTAAAACTACTCTAGTGAAGAAATTTACCCGCATTTTCAAAAAGAAGAAAAAATGTCTGACCCGGCATCCATCGAACTAGGCTCCAATGCATGTCTGCAGTAAAACCTAAAACATGAACGGAAAAATAAATGTAAAAATTGTGGTAAAATACACCGAAAAATCCATCAGAAAACTTCGATCAAAATAATAATAAGACCTGATCAAGGAAAAAGAGCAAAAATAAAACAGGGAACAAGCATACACCTTTTGGTGAAAAAACGCAATTAGCTCTTCAAATCAAAACCCCCCATAAAATTATCAAATTTATGACCCATCATCCATTAAACTAAGCATAGATGTCATATATTTAAATTTTATGAGACATGAAATACATCGATGTCATTTATTTAAATTTATTTTTATTTTTGGGAGGAGTTTCGATATGCTGTGACCTTTGTCTCTATATGCCAACTGTTTGAATTTGACCGGATTTATATGGACTTGGCTCAGCACGCAGTGCAGCACAGAGCCAAATACATAGAGATTAAGAAATCGGCATTGCATCAATAAAACTGGAACCCACCCACGTCCCTATGTGGTCCAACTCATGAACCTTGATCCTTGATGTCAGAGGCGGAGCCAAGTGTGGACATGTGTAGGCAATTGCCCACACTTGGCTCCCGCAAAACCCAGCATGTATACCCATTTTCCCATTTTAAAAAAAATGCAATCCTATAACTGATCCCTACAAAATTTGCCTTGAGAAAAAAGTATCCAAAAGTATCTCGTCTCAAAGATATTTATATAACTAACCGTTATCTTTTAAAATCTAATAACAACTTATATTTTATTTGTTCTGCTTATATGAACTTTGGAATATGGTTGATTATAAATTTGTTTACTTAAGGAATTAATTAATTAATATATATGTGTGTGTGTGAGAGAGAGAAACAAACCATTGGATTGTTATCTAAATAATTTTATTTTTCTTTTATTGCTCTTAATTTATAGATTTAATTTTGTTCGGATCTTACGGTGCTGAATTTTAAAACAATTTTAATGCTAAAAGTGCAAATTATTTGAAGTTATTCTAAATACTTGATTACACTGCTTACAATTTTATGAGTTAAAAATCAATCCAGTAAAATTACTTAATATATTTTCTCATATGGTTAGCTATTCAAATTAATTATACATGTTATAACATTTAATAAATAACTATTCATCTCTTTGTTCATATTTTGCAATGTTTTGTTTCTTTTCGGTAATATTGCTTTTGATCTTCTGTTTTGTAATTATTTATGTTTCTAAATTATGTCTTTGGTATGTAATATTTCACCGATGCTAGCATAAATTCCTGGCATACCTAGTGACCATACACCAACTAAAGACCCAATTGATGCAAAACAAACACGGAATTAAAAAATCCAATCAACTCAAAATTTTCAATCTCTGTTAAATAAATAATGGACTCATAACTCAAGAGGACAAAAAAAATCCCTTAACCTATCACACTACTCAAATTTACATTTTGTAACCAAACATGCCATTAATGGAAATGGATGTCAAATTACACAGTTCGGATATAATCGCTATACTCTTCTATAATTTTTTATATGGTCACACTATTATGGTTATTTTTACTTTTTTGATTAATAAGCCGTAACTTGATCAAGCGATATTGAAACCCCAAACCTGACCTCCTGCTTAATTGCAAGAATATTTTACCACTTCGCTGCAAGAGTTTTCGCATTATTACGGTTACCTTCGAGGCTTGTTATTGGCATGTACGTGGCTTGATGTAAAGAAAGGAGAAGAAAGGTATTAACTAATGAAGAACTTGATATGGTTTTTAAGGTCAAAAATCTCTGCAAGTTAACTTTTAGCTGTTCAGGTTATCCGAATGGTTAGAATTTAGTCATTGGATAACTTTTTATTACCTGAGGTAGTATTTATGTCGCTGAAGAGAAGCCGGATTATTTTCTTTTGCGGTCTTCCTTATTTCTCGTGATTGATTGCATCTAGCATAAGAAAAGATATTAAAAAAAAAGGAATATATATTCATGTCATACCGGCAACACAAAAAAATTGTGTGAATAATTTGAATTAAATTATACATCAACTTGCATTGAATCGATTGATAGAGTCGGATTTGATCCATATTGCATGATGTTTTTAAATTTGTTGCATTAAATTTGTCTTAGCCAGCTGGTTCAATAAAATATATGTTTTTGCCATCAAATTAAAGTTGAATAATTGAGATTTACCTGCTAGACTCTTCACAAACTTTTCATTGTTGCAAAGAATCTAAAACCAAAATATATAAGCTAAAAATAGGGTTCATATTCCAAATTTATCTCATATGGACATGAGAATGCAAATCATCATTTATTTAATTGCCTAATGACATTCTATAGTAAAAACAAGAAAACAAAAGCATTTCATTTTTCCTGCAAGTTTTTGCTTTTTCCTTTTCTGTTTCCTTTTCTGTTTCCTTTTCATGGTTTCGATTTTTTCTCATATCACAAGGATACGAGGTATGAATTCATGCCACCGTGTGACGTTCCACAATAAAAACAAAAACTAGGGCATAATAATTTATAGTTCATGTAAGCCTTTCTTGAATGTAATTTTTACATATTACACGTTACTTTTTGCTGTTTCCTTTTTTCATAATTTTAAATTTTGTCTCGTATGTTATGATCTATTTGAAATGCACACTTTTTAAGTGCCACATGACATTCCAGGGGAAAAAACCTTTTCAGAGGGGGAAAAAAAATTAAAGAATTCCGATTTTATACAAGGTATCGTGAAATACCATCTAACATATATGATATACCATTACATTTATTTTTCTTCAGATTTTTACTATTTTCTTTGTTTTTAATTCAAGATCGGATGATGCTGAACATTTCATGATAAGACAAGAACCCAGAAGGATTGATGTGCTTTTATCTATCTTTCCGAAAAATTCTGAAAAATGAATAAATTTCTTAAGTGGATCACAGTTTTAAAATCGTCTCTTTCCAAATTTCTCTCTCTCATTGAGGGGCCAAAAATTTATGCTAGATAATAGTTCTTATTCAAGATGGTAAATGGTTTATTCAACCAATCAATATAGATGATTCTATCACTGGCAACACTTTAATTTTTGAAACATTCTCATTTGGGTACATTCGCCACACAGTCTGCAAAATCATAACTTTTACCATATCCGTATTCCTGAACTAAATTTGTTTGGTTTCATAAATTCGTTCCGAAAACTCCTTTTTCCATGGCAAGCAATTCCTGAAAATTATATACTCTTGAATTACTTCAAACAAGAGTTATCGGCGAAGGATGAAAATGCATTCCATTCAAAATTCAATCCAAAATCACAAGCATCTATTTTTTTACGGTGAATTTTGCTGGTCATGTGTTCTGAGCATCATTAGCACTTTGCAAGCATTACAATCGACTATCGAATCTTCAACACATCATAAATTTCATCAAGCGTTCTTTCGTGTGGTGGTTGTAAATATTGTTTGCCTTTAGCATATTTGTTAAAATGGAATTATAAATTTAGGTCTCAACATAGGACGGAAAAGATTGTTCTTTCTTCATAATTAGTGTTATCTCCGATACTTCCGTTACTATAGCTAAGTTCTTTGATGCTAGGCTATTGTTTTCTAACATATTTAGTTTTTCTTCTCGTAACTTTTTTTTTTATCTTAAATATATAAAAGTTTGGTTTTTTTGCCTCTCATTTGGCAAAAAGAAGATTGAAATGACAGAAAATTAAATTTACTCAGGAATAAAAGAGAGAAATATTTGTATAAAGAAGAATGCAAGCATTTCAATAGAAATACACATGACTTCATCAAAAAGCATACATCAAGATCATCTCCTACAATCATACTTTATTTTGTTTACATTCACAGGCCACAAAAATAAAAAAAAGAAGGGTATTTCTACAGAGAACTACAGCTTGTAAAAACAACACTTTATAATTATTCTTCAAGCCGTTTTTAGACCGATTCCGCAAAAATTTGTTGCCTGCATATGCGAGTGAAAATAAATATTAATTGAACTAGACATAAACAAATTTCAATACAAAATTGGGGAACTAAGTTCTAATTGTAGAAAAATGTTTTTGATCTTAAATATTATTGTCACATATAACATTGTTATTGTCTCTCCTAACGAGAAAATGGGTTTAGTAAACTCCCAAACTTTATTTAGGAGAACTACTATAAATGAGAGTCATGCATGTCGCTATGTTATATTGTTGTAAAAATAATATATACTATATATAGGATTATTTGGTTTGGAGATAAGATGGTGGAGAGACAAAACTTGATTGCCTAAGTCGAGGATCACTCTATCCTAAAGACAACATTTGCACCTTATACTGCAACGAGTTACAACAAATTTGTCTCCTAAGATAAAACATGCTCCAGAATAATTCTGTTGTTAAATATTTATTTGCAGAAAAAAATTACTTAAGCAGAACTACACTAGAACACAGAAAATAACAGAAGAGAAAAGAGAGTGAGATGAGCAAATTCTCTTGGAATTTTGTACTTGAGAGTAACCCGGACCTTCTATTTATAGGTTTTGGATTACCCTTTTGGACTTGAATCAAAGGGCACATCCGGTGTCCTTTCGGTTCAAACCGGATCTGCCTGCATCTTTTTGTTTGAATCTGCGACTATTCGGATGCTCGCACCTGTTGGTTCAAACCGAACTAGTCACATCCGCACAAAGAACGAATTGTTGCGACCATTCGAGTCCAAACCTCCTCATTCTCTCTCATATTTCTTAACCACTAGGTTATACAAGCATTCTTGAAAGACGCATCTAATATATGACTATATAATAGATAAATTAAATATTTAGAAATTTAGAAAATTCCAACAATTTCCACCTATTTTCTAAATTATTTAAGTTTCTTAAGTAACATTTCTGTGTTCTTTGGTAGACTATACATCAATAAAGATAGCCGTAATTTTGAATCTTTACGTAATTTAATTATATCAAGGTTTATCAGGATATAGAATGACCATAGCTTTGAACTAATGACCCTTTAGTGACAAACTGGACATAGTAAACATATAGTTTACCCAGTGTATGTTCTTTTAAAAATCCTGCATATATAATGGCCTTGTGCGCTATCTTAGGTTTCATAAGTATCTTTAAAAACAAGCTTTCAATTTTTGCAGAAGCGACCTTATTTTCCACACTTATATAGGTGAATCTAAAATAAATCCACTTGTGTGATTTGGATGTTGCATGGATTCATTAAGGAAATATTTTCCAATCTCTGTCATTCTCAATACAAGCATGCACTTTTCTTGAGATGGTCGTGGTAATTAGTTATTTCCAAGCATATAAGTGCATGACCGGTTACAGCTACATGTGATTTTCCATTGAAACATAAGACAAGATGTTACTCTAGTGAATGATTGGGTTCCACACAGAGACTACCTTTTATTCTAAAAGCTTTAAACCCATCTCTCTGGAAATCCTCCATATTACATTCCTGTCTAGGCCTTTTGTGAAAAGATCCGCCAAATTCCCTCCTGACTTTACATAGTTAACAGTCACAATTCCTTTTTCAATTTGTTCCCTTACATAACTATGTCTTATACTTATATATCTTGACTTCCCATTATGCATCTTATTATACGCTCGTGATAATGCAGTCTCATTATCACATGAGATCAAAATAGCAGACATTTGTTTAGATCATAGAGGAATCTCTAATAGTAAATTTCTAAACCATTTTGCTTCCTTTATTGCTGTTGCTAAAGCAATAAATTCAGATTCCATAATTGAATGTGAAATCAAAATGTTTCTTTGAACCCAAAGAAACTGCTTCTCCACCATTGGTAAAAATCCACCCGCTTGTAGACTTTGACTCACCAGAATTTGTTATCCAATTTGCATCCGTGTACCCTTCTAATATTGCAGGATATACACTATAACTTAATGCATAGTTTATTGTACCTTTTAAATATTAAAGTTGTAACACCCGTGTTCATCTATACCAATTCCAGCTTCCATTTTTTTTACCTACCTATGGCCTTTCTTGATTTAGCATGTTTGGGTGCGAATGGTATTCTACATATTACTTCGCATTCGACCCGACCCGCTTGCTTGAACCTGGTTAACTTTTATTTATAGATTATCTTAACATATTACACGGACTAGTGCATCTCATAATTTAGTATTTACCGGCATTTTATCTAGTATCGCATCTGTTGCATATAGCAATTTAAATCACGAAAAATAATTTAAAATTGCATTTCATAGCCTGCTTGATACCCCTAACTCTATGGTAGCGTTCTTGCATCGTGTTCTCGTACCGTTCAGTGAAACGGACGTGTTTGGATGGCTACGCGCACGTACGTGCGTCGGTTCTTGGGGGTATGCATTTCTGTTACATAATCTTTCATTTTAATTTTTGGAACTTACTAATAATTCCATATTTCAAATCCAAAATTTTAGACCCGACCCGGGTATGTTTTTGGCTAAATTTGTATTTACCAGAAAATCCAATTTTTATTTCATCTAACATCTTTATTAAAATTTAATAGTTTAAAATATTTATAACTTACAAAATCCTTTTAAATTAAAATCTAAATCTTAATAACAACCCCTTTCTCTCTCTCTCCTCTGCATATAGATATATTTATATATGTTTTATTTATTTATTTTTCTTTCCTTATTTAATACACAATCTCTTCTTCTTCTTTTTTTTCTTGAAATTGTTTCTTGATTCCGATGATCACCGCCGGAGCCGTGCTCATCGCTGAAGATTCGAGTGATCCAGTGAACGTACCTAACTTGCGTGATCATCCTCGTGCGTTGTTTGGAACCGTTCCGTGTACCGTTCGCGCGTCGCGATATTTCGCCGACGAAGGACGTTCCGTACACATCCGTTCTTGTTCCGTCTAGGCAAGTTAATCTTGCTACATGCTATATAATTCATTTTATACCTATTTAAATAAATACCATACCTATAGGTTAAATCTAGTACCCCATGTTTAATTTTATAACATTTCGATGTTCCGTTTGCATCCGTTTATATCATTTTAAATTTAGATTATGAAAACTTATCTTGTGACATACTAGTTTATATTATACTGCATCCATATCATTTAAAATATTTATCGTCGTAATATTTCTTATTATTATCTTTAATTAGTTTATAATCTGCATTTTATAATGTTATACATTTGAAAATATTATAATTTACGCATGAAACATCGTCGCAAAGCGGATACGACAAATCTGAAATTTACTGTATATCTTACCTTATAAAATTCATTATAAATCATAGAAAAATCATTAGTATATGTTCTTTAGTTCGTTGCGAAGCTAACTCAGAGTAATATAACTCTATGAAATATTTACTTGCAAAATAAATTGTTTAAATAACATAAAATGCAAATGATTATGTCTCTAAACTACTGTCCAGGGAAATTCCAGCAGCAAATTTTCAACTTCGAATGTTCATAGATTTTTGTAGGGACAACCTGAGATACTTATACTTATAAAAATGAAAACCTTATTGAATTATCTTTGTTTTGGTATAAGACACGTCCTTTTTGGAGAACGTTTGTTATTTTTAAGCTATTTTACAAATCATGATGACGCTGAATTTCTGAACGGAACTTTCTTGTGCATTGTTAATCAATACCACTTTTATAGTTATTAATCGCTTTGAATATGCTATCCATACTAATATTATTATATCATATTTATATCACATATTGCTTAGTTGTACATCCTACATTACTATTTTATAGTTTTATAACTTTTCAGATACCCGTTTGCATCCATCGCATTTAAGATATATATAATTGCATCCATAGATCGCATTACTACATAATACTGTGATATTAACACTCCATGTTTAATAAATTGCATCCTAATTAATATTGGAACTATAGATGTAACCCTAATCGATAACTGTGCATCCATATCCTTGAAATTATATCTATTTGCATACCATATCACATTATTCCATTGTGTTGTTATATTAGTACCCCATACTTGTTTTGTGTACCCATACTGATTATAGTTTGATTATGAGCACCCACGTGATACTTTTGCACCCTGACATGACTTGCTACACCTATTACTTGACCCGACATGGTACCGTACACTACTTAACTTGACCTAATGTACCATGGCTTGACCCGTTATCTGATCTTGTGTCTAATGCCAACAAACATGACACATAGTCCACACGGACCGTTCCTGTTGTTTATCCAGACAAATCTGCTCTTACCTGATCCTGTGTTGGCATTAGTTCTTGATTACTGAATACCTGACTTGATATACACAACTTGGGGGTATGGGGAAATCAATGATGAAACTTGACTTGTAACTCGATAGTGTACTACCTTTACTGATCAGTTTTAGAGGCTAGGCCAACCTTGGGATGATGCTGCTGACATCATTCATCTGTACATATTTCCTGTTTTAGTGCCTAGCGGCATGTCTCGGATTCAGCCCGAGAATCTTGACCGTGGTCCCTGTTTCCTGATTTAAAATCAGGAAAGCCTACAGAAGAGGCTTCAGAAAAGGGTCACGTGCTCACACGTGACCAGCAGTCACGTGTTGGCACATGACATCTAAAAGCATCGGCAAGGCAGATTCAGTTTCCCGACTACGTCAAAGAAAAGGGTTTCAGAAAGGGTCATGTGCTCCCACGTGACCAGGGTCACATGTCGGCACGTGACATTTAAAAGCAGCGGCAAAGGCACAACAGTTCTCTGATTAAATCAAGAAAAAGGCTCCAGACAAGGGTCACATGCTCATACGTGACCAGGGGTCACGTGGTGGCACGTGACGGCTAAGCAGCGACCAGAAGGCAGAGCGCAAAAAGAAAGAAGAGGGCTCGTTCCAAGGGGATCACGTGCCCACACGTGACCAGGGGTCACATGGCCACACGTGACCGGCTTTCAAAGCTTATCTGTTATCAGAATTAAATTCTGAGAAAAGATCTCTCAAATCTTTCCAAAGGAAAATAATTATTTGGAACCGATCGAATTAAAAATTTAAAGATTCTTAAATATCACCTATCTATGGAAAAATCTTGAATTTGGAAAGATCTCCCCTTAAAATCTAACCGAAATAACAAAGGAAAATCTCTGGATTTAAAATCCAATGGTGAATAAAATTCACCTAATAACCCAAAGGCCCAAACGAATGGTGAATACAAATCAAATCTCTCGATGAAAGATTCATCAAAAAACTAATTGATTCGGTTGCTTCTCCTATAAATAGGAGCCAAGAGACGCACAGAGGGAGATATAGATGCAGAGGGAGAAAAGAGAGAGAGAGCCTGAATACTTTGGAGGAATTTGGATCTTCTGCAAAAGAAAACCCTAGGTAAGAAAGGGAAGGCTTTTTGAAAGAAAAGAGAATTTAATTCTCAACAGAGTTTAACTCTGATATTAAACAGAAGAACATAGTTCTCTCTTTAGTGGAGGATCTGTAAAGTGCACATCTCCCCTTGAATTGAGAATTTAATTCTCATTGGGTTGAGATCCTGCCATGCAGATCCAAAGCATAGAGAAGGAATGGAAGCTTGAGAATTTAATTCTCACAGAACTATAGGAATTTAATTCCTTTTAAAATAAAATTAGGGTTTGACCCTATGTTATGGGTATTTAATTCCTTCAGAATGAACATAATCAGGGTTTAACCCTAGTTAAGAACTTAGTTCTGTCAAAATAACAGGAATTTAATTCCCTTAAGAAAGAAGAAATTGGGGTTTCACCCTATGACAGAATCTCATTCCTCAGAATAATTCTCTAAAAGAGAGTGGGAATTTAATTCCTTAAAGCTGTTATTAGGGTTTAACCCTATGATAGAATGCAGTTCTTCACATATATGAGGAATTTAATTCCTACAGAAAATTCAGAGTTCAACTCTATCCCAGAATATAAATCTTCAAAAGGAAATAGGAATTTAATTCCTCTAAAATTATTGTTAGGGTTCAACCCTACGAAGAATTTAATTCTTGAAAGGGATTAACATATCTTCTAAAAAACATACATAGAGGCAGGGTCACGTGCCACCACGTGACCCCCGAAAAGATCCATAGAAAAGGCCCTTTGAGGCAGTGCCTCACGTGACCCATGTGGCCCTTGGCAGAAGCTTTAACATACAAGCATTTAAATGCCCGTCACGTGATGGCACGTGATGCTCCAAAAGATGCGATATTCTCAACAGAACAAATGAAGGGAGGGCACCCTCACGTGCTACCACGTGACCCCTCTTGCCTTAGTGTTTAACATTAAATTGGAACCCCTGAATCCAGTGTTAAAACACCGTCTCGCCTTGGTGTTCAACACTAATCAAAGAACTTTATTTGCAGTGTTTAACACTGAATTTCTTAGTGTTTAACACTAATTTGAAGCCTCTGCTGCTAGTGTTTGACACTGATTTGCTCTAGTGTTTAACACTAATTTGAACCCCCTATTGCTGGTGTTTAACACCAACTGTCTTTTAGTGTTAAAACACTAACTTGATCCCAGTGTTCAACACTGCTGAATTAACGTTAGCCCAATTGGCTAAATGGCCAGAGGCAAAGCCTCTCCTTCAATAGACCAACAGGAAGCCAATATTCCAAACATGATTGGACTTAGCCCAAGATGGCTATAAGTCCTCAATTCAGATTTAACTGGGCTAATGGGCTCATAATATAATTAATTGGTCTTGATCCCAAATTGGGCCAAAGACTATTTAATTCACCCCGGTTCAAGGGTACATCTCTTCACTCCTTTGATACTTGGCGTTGTAATTCCTCAACGTCTTCAAAGAGGTGACGGGTCCCGATGACCACACATTGACACGGACTGTGGGGTCCCTAAACCCATGGACTATGAGGTCCTTAACCTTGACCGAGATGTCTTAAAACTAACAACGGACTGTGGGGTCCTTAAATCCATGGACTATAACGTCCTTAACCTTGACCGCAATGTCTTAAAACTAACATTGGACCGCAATGTCCTTAAAACTACCCATAGACCGTAATGTCCTTAAACTACCCATGGACCGCAATGTCCTTAAACTACCTACCGACCGTAACGTCACTAAACTAAACAACAGAGCCCCCCTTTTATTGCTCTCTTGTTGGATCTAAACGATTCCGTTAAGTTGATCTTAGTCTAAAAGCTAGACTAACGTATCCTTAACAAACGTTTAAGTCGATCTTAGTCTCAAATGAGGCTAACGTATCCTTAAACCTAAACCCCCAAACCCAAATCTAAGATAATACGGATTTGGACTAGTCCTCGCCCTACGGGCGACGACATAACTCAGTCTCCGTATACAATCCACGGGCAACAAAACACAAAACAAACACACACGACACGAAGTGACCATCTGGAGAAGGAGAAAGTTGTTACCGCAATGCGGTAGCGTAATTAACTGCAGGGGCTTGCGCCTGCAGGGAAGAGTGTCCCCACAATCAAAAACCCTGTTCAGTTGATAAAACTGCACATTTGAATTACATTTTTCCTACCATTTTCATATTAAAAAAGGACTTTATTATAATATATTATACATATGAGGGTTTATGTGTAAAAACATTATTTTCCATGTGTTAATATATTTTAATGATCATTTGGTAGGAAAATATATGCAAATAAATCTATTGACCAAATCCTAGTAGGACTAAGTCTACTAAATATTATTTGAGATTATTGTGCAGAATTTTCCAAGTTGTTATGCAGAATTTATCAAACAAATCAATTTGTTGAAGAAATCTTGCCAAATTAAGAAGCAAAACTTGGAGACCAAGTCTGGAAGCAACCGAGAAAAGATTTTCAGATTCTGAAGATGCCTCGGATTGCCAAATGTCACCAGATGAAAGCACAAGAAAAATCATCAAATGATCCCCACCCTTGAGCGCGGATCCGCGGCCAAACCCACCCTTGGGCCGTGGATCCGCCGCAATAATGATGAGTTGGAAGGCAATATTTTGGGAGATTGACAACTGCTGAATTTTACCAACTTCTTAACAATAAGATTCTGGGTTTGCATTATAAAAAGGCACCGAGAGCCTCTTGGAAAAGCTATCAAGCCGAAGAGATCACGAAGCTCCCGACGCTCACGCATCCAGGCTGATCATCGACTGTTCGACTACCTCCTTAGGAAAGATCGAGAAGCACTAGTTTGTAATCATTTTCTACGGAATAAAAGTGTAGCTTGTTCAGTTGATTAATAAAGGTAGTTCTTTTTAATTGTTTTTGCATTTTACATTATGTTTTCCCTCTCTTTCTTTTCATCTTCTTCTCCTAACATGCGTGAGTAATTCTCTGCTTGTTAGGGTTCGTAGGATTAGGGTAGGCTAATGGATGATGAAAATAACTAAACCCTTTTTAAGTCCTATAAAGTTTAGGAACTTTAGCAAAAGAATCATTAATATCCTAATCGGGCGCGCTAGCAATTCTTTGCTAGTTCCGACCGCGATTAGAGATTAGATTAATGATTGTTTTGGTAAAGGCTAGATAATGAACGGAGTTCCGTGTCGAGATAAGGGTTAAGAGTGGGATTCCTTTTCCCTCCAGAAACCCTAATCTACACGCATCACCGTCGTTCTAGTTCTAAATCTATTAATGGATAAAAAGGGTAACTTTTAATTAATCGTCCATAACTACTAAATCCTAACGAACCCTACAAGCCCTCTTATTATATTAATTACATCTTTAAAATAATCTAGATCTATATTTTACATTCTTGTTTAACGTAGATCTAGAAACCATTCAACAAATTCTTTCTTCCTCCCCTCTCTCTCAACACATCTAAAGTAAAAGTAAAAGGTTCCACGTTTCCCAGAGGACGACCCGTACTCATCTCGGTCTAGCTACGTGCGACACCGTTATTGATTGCGGTTAAACTACAAACATACACTTTTTCGTGACCAATCAAACCCCTCAAGCGAGGGGGAATCTGACGAAGTCTGCTACAACGGACGCATCCGTTCAAACCTTCGATACATGGTGCCATAAATCAACTTGGCATCTTCGGAGAGGTGGACGGATAGCACCAATTAGCATCTGCCCCGAATTTCAGGCAAGACGCCCGTCGCGCCGTCGTTCGGAGGGGAACAGATTCTGGCACGCCCGGTGGGACCTTTTCCTCTTTCCACTCCACACTTCGTGTGTCGTGATTCGCGAACCAATCGCGGTTCGCTAATGGTTGCCCTTGGGTTTCAAGATAATAAGACTTGGCGTCTTGCTTATTGCAGAAAGCAAAGAATCAATGGCTTTGTTTCCTGATTTAAAATCAGGAAAGCCTACGGAAGAGGCTTCAGAAAAGGGTCACGTGCTCACACGTGACCAGTAGTCACGTGTTGGCACGTGACATCTAAAAGTGTCGGCAAGGCAGATTCAGTTTCCCGACTACATCAAAGAAAAGGGTTTCAGAAAGGGTCACGTGCTCCCACGTGACCAGGGTCACGTGTCGGCACGTGACATTTAAAAGCAGCGGCAAAGGCACAACAGTTCTCTGATTAAATCAAGAAAAAGGCTCCGGACGAGAGTCACGTGCTCACACGTGACCAGGGGTCACGTGGTGGCACGTGACGGCTAAGCAGCGGCCAGAAGGCAGAGCGCAAAAAGAAGAAGAGGGCTCGTTCCAAGGGGATCACGTGCCCACACGTGACCAAGGGTCACGTGGCCACACGTGACCGGCTTTCAAAGCCTATCTGTTAACAGAATTAAATTCTGAGAAAAGACCTTTCAAATCTTTCCAAAGGAACCGATTGAATTAAAGATTTAAAGGCGATTAAATATCATCTATTTGTGGAAAAAGCCTGAACTTGGAAAGATTTCCCCTTAAAATCTAACCGAAATAACAAAGGAGAATCTCTGGATTTAAAATCCAATGGTGAATAAAATTCACCTAATAATCCAAAGGTCCAAAACGAATGGTGAATACAAATTAAATCTCTCAATGAAAGATTCACCAAAACTAATTGATTCGGCTGCTTCTCCTATAAATAGGAGCCAAGAGACAAACAGAGGGATATATATGCAGAAGGATTGATACGTAGATAAAAAAAAGAAGAGAACCTTGATACTTTGGGGGAATTTGGATCTTCTGCAAAAGAAAACCCTAGGTAAGAAAGGGAAGGCTTTTTGAAAGAAAAGAGAATTTAATTCTCAACAGAGTTTAACTCTGATATTAAACAGAAGAACATAGTTCTCTCTTTAGTGGAGGATCTGTAAAGTGCACATCTCCCCTTGAATTGAGAATTTAATTCTCATTGGGTTGAGATCCTGCCATGCAGATCCAAAGCATAGAGAGGAAATGGAAGCTTGAGAATTTAATTCTCACAGAACTATAGAAGTTTAATTCCTTTAAAATAAAATTAGGGTTTGACTCTATGTTATGGGAATTTAATTCCTTCAGAATGAACAGAATCAGGGTTTAACCCTAGTTAAGAACTTAGTTCTGTTAAAATAACAGGAATTTAATTCCCTTAAGAAAGAAGAAATTAGGGTTTCACCCTATGACAGAATCTCATTCCTCAGAATAATTCTCTAAAAGAGAGTGTGAATTTAATTCCTTAAAGCTTTTATTAGGGTTTAACCCTATGATAGAATTCAGTTCTTCACATATATGAATAATTTAATTCCTACAGAAAATTCAGAGTTCAACTCTATCCCAGAATATAAATCTTCAAAAGGAAATATGAATTTAATTCCTCTAAAATTATTGTTAGGGTTCAACCCTACGAAGAATTTAATTCTTGAAAAGGGATTAACAGATCTTCTAAAAAAAGAAAAAAAAACATACATAGAGGCAGGGTCACGTGCCACCACGTGACCCTCGAAAAGATCCACAGAGAAGGGCCTTTAAGGCAGTGCCTTACGTGACCCACGTGACCTTTGGCAGAAGCATTAACATACAAGCATTTAAATGCCCGTCACGTGATGGCACGTGATGCTCCAAAAGATGCGATACTCTCAGCAGAACAAATGAAGGGAGGGCGCCCTCACGTGCTACCACGTGACCCCTCTTGCCTTAGTGTTTAACACTAAATTGGAACCCCTGAATCCAGTGTTAAAACACTGTCTGGCCTTAATGTTCAACACTAATCAAAGAACTTTATTTGCAGTGTTTAACACTGAATTTCTTAGTGTTTAACACTAATTTGAAGCCTCTGCTGCTAGTGTTTGACACTGATTTGCTCTAGTGTTTAACACTAATTTGAACCCCCTGTTGCTGGTGTTTAACATCAACTGTCTTTTAGTGTTAAAACATTAACTTGATCCCAGTGTTCAACACTGTTGAATTAACGTTAGCCCAATTGGCTAAATGACCAGAGGCAAGGCCTCTCCTTCAATGGACCAACGGGAAGCCAATATTCCAAACATGATTGGACTTAGCCCAAGATGGCCATAAGTCCTCAATTCAGACTTAACTGGGCCAATGGGCTTATAACATAATTAATTGGTCTTGATCCCAAATTGGGCCAAAGATTATTTAATCCACCCCGGTTCAAGGGTACATCTCTTCACTCCTTTGATACTTGGCGTTGTAATTCCTCAACGTCATCAAAGAGGTGACGGGTCTCGACGACCACATATTGACACGGACTGTGGGGTCCTTAAACTCATGGACTATGGGGTCCTTAACCTTGACTGAGATGTCTTAAAACTAACTGTGGACTATGGAGTCCTTAAACCCATGGACTATGAGGTCCTTAACCTTGACCGAGATGTCTTAAAACTAACTGCGGACTGTGGGGTACTTAAACTCATGGACTATGAGGTCCTTAACCTTGACCGAGATGTCTTAAAACTAACTGTGGACTGTGGAGTCCTTAAACCCATGGACTATGAGGTCCTTATCCTTGACCGAGATGTCTTAAAACTAACTGTGGACTGTGGAGTCCTTAAACCCATGGACTATGAGGTCCTTAACCTTGACCGAGATGTCTTAAAACTAACAACGGACTGTGGGGTCCTTAAACCCATAGACTATGACGTCCTTAACCTTGACCGCAACGTCTTAAAACTAACATTGGACCGCAATGTCCTTAAACTACCCATGGACCGCAATGTCCTTAAACTACCTACCGACCGTAACGTCACTAAACTAAACAACAGAGCCCCTTTTTTATTGCTCCCTTGTTGGATCCAAACGATCCCGTTAAGTTGATCTTAGTCTAAAAAACTAGACTAACGTATCCTTAACAAACGTTTAAGTCGATCTTAGTCTTAAATGAGGCTAACGTATCCTTAAACCCAAACCCCAAACCCAAATCTAAGATAATACGGATTTGGACTAGTCCACGCCCTACGGGCGACGACATAACTCAGTCTCCGTATACAATCCACGGGCAACTAAACATAAAATAAATACACACGACACGAAGTGACCATCTGGAGAAGGAGAAAGTGGTTACCGCGATGCGGTAGCGTAATTAACTGCAGGGGCTTGCGCCTGCAGGGAAGAGCGTCCCCACAATCAAAAACCCCTCAAGCGAGGGGGAATCTGACGAAGTCTGCTATATCGGACGCATCCGTTTAAACCTTCGATGTACGGTGCCATAAATCAACTTGGCATCTTCGGAGAGGTGGACGGATAGCACCAATTAGCATCTGCCCTGAATTTCAGGCAAGACACCAGTCGCGCCGCCGTTCGGAGGGGAACAGATTCTGGCACGCCCAGAGGGGCCTTTTCCTCTTTCCACTCCACACTTCGTGTGTCGTGATTCGCGAACCAATTGCGGCTCGCTAATGGTTGCCCTTGGGTTTCAAGATACTAAGACTTGGCGTCTTGCTTATTGCAGAAAGCAAAGAATCGATGGCTTCTACTTGTGCGAAATGCTCCAACTGCTCGAACTGCAATTGCAACCAGCGCTCCGCCTCGCCAGGAGGTATAGCCTACGGACCCCAAGCTGCTTCGCTATTCACAATGCCCGTGGAACAAGTCACTCGAGCCACCACAGGATTGTTTTTTGGGACTATGCTCCCGCCGACAAGCTTCACCGCTCCGGTGTTGACAAAGGAAGCTCCCAAGAAGTCGGTCTTTGATCGTCTTACCCCTGCTGCGGCCCCTCTCAACGGGTCGCCCAACACCAGCACCTCGGTCTTCTCTAGATTGGGCCAGAACTCCTGTGGACCCACAATGGGGCCTATAATCCCAGAGAAGGCTGCTTCTAAGAAAGTGACCGGTCCTGCTCCTGAAGTCGTCAAGGCGGCTTCCCCTGCCAAAAGGTCGGTCTTTACAAGATTGACGGCTCCAGCTCCCGCTCCTGCTACCCAAAGGACATCGGTCTTTGACAGGCTAACACCAGCAGCGACCCCCCACCTACACAGGGGGCAAGACGAAGCCATCCTTACCGCTGAACCAGCGCCGTCCGCTCGACACGCTCGACGTCGTCACTGGCGCCGAGTAAGGAAGGCTGGGGGCAACTCCCCCTCTGGGCTAACTCCACCAGCCCCAACGGTGGAAGTTAATGCTGCCGTTCCAATTGGGAACAGCTTCGAGATGCTAAATAAGATGTGAAGGAATTCTCCTACTGCGGTGTTAAAGAGGTCTCCTCCTCCACTAAAAAAGGTTGCGGAAATAAAGCCAGAACAGCCCCGATCCCCTCAATGGCTGGCTTCCAAAATCTATAAGGTTTGGCGGCAGGCCCGAGACTCGATGATCGATCCAAACTTCTCCCGCCAGTACATGAAGCTGAAAATCCAATAGGAAGCCAGTCACCAGGCTAAACCACGAAAGGCTGTCTGGGTGCCCACCTCAACGGCCCCCTCAACTTCCACTGCTCATAAAAGGAGGAAGCCAGAGAAGATCCCCCAGCCTGCAACGATAGCTAAAGGCACTAAGCCCAGACGCCCTAAGTCTGGGGGCATGATGGTCCATACCGTATACATGGCGTCAGGAAAGGAAGACAGCCGTGCGTCTACAGGTCATAGACCGCTTACACGGTCGGTGACCAAAGCTCAGGAGCAACAGCAAAAGCTCCAGGAAATGATGAATGCTATGGCCGCACTTACCGGGCCAAAAGAAAACCCAGAAACGTCCTCGGACGAACGCCAGGAGGAAGAAACCGACGCCGAATTCCTTCGCCGAATATTGGAGCAGAAGGACAAAGAGGCTGCTGAACAAGCAGCCAACATACAGCGTATGGGCCTTCTCTTCCAAGATATGATAGGAATAATGATCCAACATGACCCACCCACTGAGGATCCCCCGATCGTCCTTGAAGACGACAGGGGAGAAACGTCAAATCCACCACCGGCCCTCTCAACGGCCAAGGAGGAGACAATCTCTAAGGCTGATTTGGTCGATTATATAGCCCAGCAAATCCGGGTTCATCATGCGACTGAGGCAGCTGGTCAAGTCGTAAAAACGGGGCGGCCATATCCAAGCTGGTACGACCAAATCAAGTACCTGCCGGGTTACACAATTCCCAAGTTCCATGTTTACAAGGGGACCGGCAATCCCCACCAACATGTCGCCCAGTTCAGGGCCCTTTGCGGTAACACCGACGGTGATGATAAACTGTTGCTTCGCCAGTTCGTGGGCAGCTTATCAGAAATAGCGTTCGAATGGTATTCGGAACTCCCGAACGATTCTATCAAGACGTTCGCTGAAATGGAGTTGCTATTCACTTAGCGATTCGCAAGCGCCAGCGAACGCACTCCAATAACGGCATTGATTAACGCCAGGGTAAAACCAGGCAAAACTTGGGTCCAGTATGCTATACGCTGGCGGAATTTATGGTCGAAATGCAAGCAACGTATTGAGGAAGCGCCCGCGGTGGGCATGTTCGTAGGAACCCTAGACCCTCATGCAACTATCTCCCAGTTTATGATGTTCTTTAAGCCAACCACATTCCAGGCTTTAATCGACAAGTTGGCTCAGATGGACCAGATGGGTCATAGACCACCTCCCCCGAAGCCAGAACCTCAGAATGACAAGGGTAAAGGAAAGGCCACCTTCGTCGCGAATGCCCAGCAGCAACCCAATGCCCCAAAGCTGGCGGATCAATTGGAAGAAAGACGCCGGTATTATAATGAGAAGATGAAGCGTCCCTACTCGTTCCCATGAGACAAGACGAAACGGTTATTCGAGCTGGCAATACGCAATAGACTTATAAACCTACCAAATCCAAGGTGATCGCCACAACCCACTGAGGTGAATAACCCTAACTATTGCCCTTACCATCAAACGGTAAGTCATCCGATTGAGGATTGCTTCGTCTTCAAAGGATGGATTGAAGATCAATACCTCCAGGGAAAGTTTGCACTGTCCGAAAAGTGGAAGGTGAACCCACCACAGCCGCATACTCCTAAGAAAGCAGATACACCGGGGGCAACCTGTTCCTTTATTGAAGAAGCTCCATGGGAGGTCGTGCTGTCAACTAAAACCAAAAGAATGCTGAGGGACCTTCATGCGTGCCCTGCGATCGAATGGAAGGACCCGCTTGAACCTCAAATTATCGAAGGGCTGTTGAAGCCGCGCCCAACTATGAAGACTCGTGGTGATGGACCAAATACTCACGCCCAACCATCAAAATCTTCGAAGAAAAAGAAGAAGAAATCCAAGAAGCCCGTGAAGCCTGGAGACAAGCGCACGAACTTGCAGAAGCAAATCGACGCGATGGAAGAGTACAATCAAAAGGCGTGAACTCCTGTCACGCTGCAAGAGTTCCTCAACCACATCTTTCAAGAGGAAGATGAGGGAGAGAGTTCGTCGGATGAATCCGAGGGATATGTGGCGAGTTGTAACGTAATCTCCCACTCATTTACCGACGATGAAAAAACTCCTGGCACTAAGAAACTGGGGACAGAGCCTGAACCAGAGCGTGTGTGGCCAACAGATGAAATGATCGACGCCTTTCTAGACGAGATTCGTCTAAAGAGTAAAGCGGATCAGGAGCGTGAGATGGCCGCATCGGAAGGAGCTAAATGCAGGTGACTGAACGAAAGAGTTGAAGTACTCCCGCCAGATCGAAAGGCATCCGAGGCAGACAAGAAGACATTCAAGACGAGGAAAAGGTTTGCCAAAGCCATGTCAATGGGAATGAAGCTACCACCCTCGGAAGAAAACACGCTCAATGGGGCGGAGAGGCACCCTAATTATTGTGCATATCATCGGAAAATTTCACACCCCACGGAGGAGTGCGACGCCTTTAGGATATGGTGGCAGGGATATGTTGCTCATCGGCAACATTTTAAGCGCATGAAACGCAAGACTCGTCGGGAACGAAGAAGTACTGCCGACGGGCACAACAGAACTACTGGCAACTGTTACATGGTTAACACCGGAGGGTCACAAGTTCTCACCTTTGGGAGCGACTCTGATGAAGAAATGGCTCTGGGCCCTCTTTTTAAAGAATCCGTTTTAGGGAAAGAGGAGGAACCGGAGGACTGTGAAAACATTCAGCTGCGCAATCGCACGCTCCCGGAAAAGAATCTCGGGCCCGCAAATAGAAAAGATAAGGGAAAAGAAAAGGTCACTGAGGATATCACTTTAGATGACCAAGTCATGAAAGAGTTGACTACCAAAGACCCTCCCAGGAAGGGTAAGGTGGACTACAACATCCTGGCGCACCTAAGGAAGCTACCTTCTTAACTTAGCATTCTCGATGCCCTCCTATTATCAAGAGAAGCGCGAGATTCACTAATTAAGGCGTTACAAGAATCTGAGCAATTCCAAGCCTTCCTCGCCACGGAAAGGATAAAGGATGAACTGGCAGAAGTGCATACGGCCGACATCACTTTCGGTGACGAAGACCTCCTTCTCGGGACGTGCGACCACAACCGTCCCCTATATGTCTCTGGATACTGCCATGATATCAAGATAGGCAAGATCCTGGTGGATAATGGATCCTCCGTCAATCTCCTTAACGTTCGGGTGTTAAAGGAAATCTGCATGAGTGTGCAACACCTCACTCGTGACAAAATTACCATCTCCGGTTTCGATTCACAATCGTCACGGACTCTCGGATCCGTGATACTAACATTACACTTTGGACTACTCATCACAGACATCAAATTCCATGTCATTGACGCCAAGACCTGCTACAACGCCTTGCTCGGTCTTCCTTGGTTACACGAATACAACACCATCCCTTCTACACAACATCAGTGTATGAAGTACTTTAAGGATGGTTTCGAGTATACCGTAACAGGTGAGCTGAACCCATTTTCCGTGAACGAAGTCCGCAAATACGAAAATGCGAAGTACTTTTTGCCAGATTTCGAGGATACAGAAAGGTGTCGCAAGACGGAGAACAAGGCCGCCGCCACCATCCCTGTTTTCGGGAGCGATACCGAAGAAGAAGAAGAGATAGTTTATGCTGGGCCGTCTCAATGCAACAACCCGGGGACGTCCGCCCCCATGTTGATCTTCGGAAGTGACTCGGAAGATGAGGTTAATGTCGTGTTCTCCAATCGGCCGTCAATACAAGCATCCCCTAGTGATGATCAGAGTTTGCAAATCACCATGGTGCCGCGAGAACACTACAAGGATCTCGACACACTTCAAGCTTACAATGTGCAGGACCTGCAGACATTTTACGTCCCTCCCAGGCAAAGGGGTGAGAAGGTAATCCTATTCTACCGATCCTCAGAGACGAAAGTAGAGAAAGAGATCTGGCATGGCGCGGATGTTACACTCGACAGGTTCCAACCCATCCGTTTGCCCAGATATTACACAAATGGACTAAAGAGGCTATTGAAGCGCCAAGGAGTACCCTTAAAACAGACTGTTCGACAAGCTCGGTTCTACAACAGGATTTGGGATGTCCCTGGGACTCAACGCAAATTGCCCAACGGGAAAATGGAAACACTTGGGCTTGGATACGTGAGAGCCGGAAAACGGGAACGGGCCCACAGTAGCTACGCCATATATACCTTTGATGAAGAAGAGGACGCCCTGTCAGGAAATGCCAACCCCTCATCAAAACTAGATCCCGCGATTGAAGTGCCGAGTCCATCGTTTGAAGAACGAATGGACAAGCTTATCAGGAAAGCGGGTCAAAAAGCTCGGGAAGACCACAACCGCGAGATGACCATCTACGAGAAGGCCAGGACGCAACGTCTGTTTCAACAGGCTGCAAAAGACAAAGATGCTCCTCCCTGTCAACCCGTTGTACAAAAGGCCCGACGCAGAGGCAGAGATAAATCAAGAAGCGGAAAGAAGAGCCGACAACAACGACGCAGGATTAGAGAGTTACGTGGTCGAGTATTGCGCGGCCCGGATTTGTCCCTCATGAAGAAGATGAGTCGAGCGTATTCCTTCCCCCGAGACAAGACGGAGAGGTTACTCGAGCTCGCTATAAAACATCAAATCATCGCGCTTCCAGAGTCTAAGCACCCTGAGCAAGCTAACAAGGCTTCTCATCTGAGCTATTGCTCTTATCACTGAGCCATAGGACACCCTATCGAAGACTGCTTCACCTTCAAGAACTGGGTCGAGGACCAGTACCAACAGGGCAGATTTTCTTTATCCAACGGCTGGAGGGTAACGCCGCCACAAAAGCACGAACCCAAAGCCGCAAGAGCAGAACCGGATCCACCTCAGTCTTGGAAGCGGATTCGCACCTGTTACATGATTATGATATTAAAAGAAGAGCCCAAGAACATGGATGACCTTCCCTGGTGCTTTGAGAACAGCAATGATGAGGCGATCTCAGAATTTCCGCCAGCTCCGAAAGAACTGGAAGATGGCATACATACTACTGCATATAACCTCAAGAAGATTGAGTTGGGATCGGCAGATGATCCGCGACCCACATTTGTCAGCGAGCTTCTATCTGAGGAAAGGGTGGCTGCGTTAAAGAACGTACTTCTACAGCATAAAAACTGCTTCGCGTGGAACTATTCCGAGATGCCAGGATTAGATCCGGAGATTGCTGTGCATAAATTAGCAATATCCCCGGATATCAAGCCAGTCAAGCAGGCGTCGAGAAGGATGCGGCTCGAGCTTGAGATGAGCATCAACGCCGAAGTCAAGAAGCTGATCGATTCTGGATTTATCCAAGAAGTCCAATATCCCGACTGGATCGCCAACATCGTCCCGGTAATGAAGAAAAATGGGACGGTACGCATATGCGTGGATTTCAGGGATCTCAATAAATCCTGCCCGAAGGATGATTTCCCAGTACCGGTAACCGAGCTAATGATAGATAACACGTCCACTCACGAGGTTTTCTCCTTTATGGACGGTTCATCAGGGTACAATCAGATAAAGATGCATCCCGAAGACCAGAAGCACACCGCTTTTCGGACCCCTTTGGGTATATTCTGCTACAGGGTTATGCCCTTTGGTCTAAAGAACGCCGGTGCTACCTATCAAAGGGTCATGACAAAGATCTTCGACGATCTCATACATGACATCGTCGAGTGCTATATCGATGACCTCGTAGTGAAGAGCATGTCATACGAAGAGCATTTAAAGCATCTAGAGACTGTATCTTCGGCAATATAATTTGAAGATGAGCCCCCTCAAATGCGCGTTCGGAGTCTCCTTGGGTAAATTCCTGGGATTCATCATCAGACACCGAGGTATCGAAGTAGATCCATCTAAGATCAAGGCGATCATGGAAATGCCTCCGCCAAGAACCCTCAAACAGTTGCGGTCTCTCCAAGGGAAGCTCGCATACATCCGGCGATTTATCGCCAATCTTTCAGGGAAGTGCCGTCCTTACAGCCACCTGATGAAGAAGGGAACTCCATTCGTTTGGGATCACAAATGCCAAGGTGCACTAGACGAGATCAAGCAGTACCTGCAGAACCCTCCGGTATTGGCTGCGCCGGTCAAGGGAAAACCCCTCATTCTTTATATAACCGCCCTCGAAAGTTCCTTAGGCGTATTATGGACACAAGAGAACGATCAAGGAAAAGAGAGAGCACTCTACTACTTAAGTCGAGTTCTGCTGGGGGCAGAAAGCAACTACTCTCCCATTGAAAAACACTGCTTGGCGTTGATCTTCGCAATAACAAAGCTCAGGCACTATGCGTTGGCGCACGAAGTCCGTCTCATCTCGAAGGTGGACCCTCTTAAATATTTGATGTCAAAGGCTATATTGAGGGGTCGACTCGCTAAATGGGCTCTACTCCTGACGGAGTTCTCGATAACGTATCGACCTCTCAAGGCAGTGAAAGCCAGGCCATTGTCGACTTCCTTGCTGAGCATCCAGTACCTGCCGGTTCTCCTCTGAACTACGATCTGCCGGACGAGCATGCATTTGATGCGATCGGCAGCGATGGTACCCGATGGGAACTCTATTTCGATGGAGCGTCCTCCATAAAGAAGCGCAAACAAGGTATCCCAATGATCAAATCGGGGGTAGGCCTTATCTTCGTAACCCCACAAGGAGGGATAATGCACTTTGCTTTCTCCTTAACGGAATCGAGGACGAACAATGAAGCCGAATACGAAGCTTTGATAGCGGGCCTCGAGATCGCCATTGACATGGGAATTGAAGACCTCCTTATATACGGGGATTCTCAACTGGTCGTTAGTCAAGTAAATGGTGACTACCAAACGTGCAAACCGGAGTTGGTGAAGTACGGCGAAAAGGTGCAACAACTATTGACCCAAATTCCCTCCTACACTTTGGAAAGCATACCACGTGCGGAAAATAGCAAAGCAGACGCACTAGCTAAGCTCGCTAAAGAACTGGCTGACGAGAACCTCGATGACGTCAAAATCATGGTACAAAGCCGTCGAGTGCTCGCCCCAGCAGAAATATCTCCCGAATCATACGAAGAAAAAGGAACGACTGAGCAGACGACCCTACAAATAAAAGACCGTGAGAAGGCTGAGGACTGGAGGTAAGTCTTAATAGACTACTTTAAGTCCCACCGAATCCCCGAAGAAGCGTCCTCAAGACATCAGCTCATAAAACGAGCTCTATCTTTTGCTTTCGTCAATAATACTCTGTATAAGAGGTCGTTTGATTCTCTGTGGCTAAGATGTTTAGGACCGGACGAAGCAGAAAGAGTCATTCAAGAGGTTCATGACGGAATCTGTGGTTCTCATCAAGCAGGCCCGAAGATGAAGTTAAAAATTAAACGGATGGGTTACTACTGGCCCACGATGATCCAGGACTGCCTCGAGTATGCGAAGCAATGCCACTCGTGCCAAATCCACGGGGATTTCATCCACCAGCATCCGAATCCACTACATCCGACGGTGGCTAGCTGGCCATTCGAAATGTGGGGGACTGACATAGTCGGCCCCATCGAACCAGCATCATCCCGGGGACATCGTTTCATCCTGGCAACAACTGATTACTTCTCCAAATGGGCAGAAGCGATACCGCTGAGGGAAGTGAAGACGGAGAATATCCTCCACTTCTTCAAGATGCACATCATCTATCGGTTTGGAACTCCACGGCGGATTATCTCCGATAACGGGCCAGCCTACAGAAGCCATAAGATTAGCCGCTTCGCGCAGCAGCACAATATAGACTGGAGATATTCTTCAGTTTACAATCCGCGAGCTAATGGTCTAGCCGAGGCCTTCAATAAGACCTTGACAAAAATCATGAAAAAGACGGTGTCCCGAAATAAGAAAGACTGGCACGAGAGGCTGCAAGAGGCCCTTTGGGTCTATCGAATTACGTTCAAGATGGCCACGAACACAACGCCGTACGCACTAGTATTCGGTACGGAAGCGGTACTCCCCCTCGAAATAGAGCTAGCCTCTCTACGAATGGCAGTCCACTACGAACTGACGAACGAAGAAAATGCTAACCTTCGGCTCGAGGAGCTTGATGCTCTTGAAGAAACACGGCTCATAGCGCAACAAAATCTAGAAGCTTATAAAGCAAAGATGACGCGCTCATACGAAAGATTGACCCGACCGAGGACATTCCGCCAAGGCGAACTCGTGTTAGTGGTCAAAAGGCCTATGATCCCCAATCGCGCCAAGCGGAGAAAATTCGAGCCAAACTATGAAGGCCCGTACATCATAGATAAGGTCTACCAGGGTGAGGCCTATCTACTCATGGACATGCACGGTGAAAGGCCTTTCAGGCCGATAAACGGTCGCTTCCTAAAGAAATACTACGCTTAATGAGCCACGGCCTAGGTCGATGATAGGTGACGACGACCATGCCCGCTCGCTATCTTCCTAAGCTCAAGTTTTATAAGCAGTAGCCAGCCTCTCAATGTCGGACCGAAATGTCCTTAAACTAATAACGGACCGAAACGTCCTTAAACTAATATCGCAGCATCCTTAGGCCGACGAGATAAAAAAAATAAATAAGAAAAAATATAATAAATAAAAACGGTATGTCCATAAGCAAAATGGGCACGGATGAAAACCCGAAAGGGCTCCGTGAGTAAAAACAGCAGGGCTACCGGCGAGTGTTCGTGAAAACCCGAAAGGGCGCGGCCTCGTAAAAAAAAAGAGAAAAAGAAAATGAAAAGAATAAAAAAAATGGTATGTCCATAAGCAAAATGGGCACGGATGAAAACCCGAAAGGGCTCCGTGAGTAAAAACAGCAGGACTGCCGACGAGTGTTTGTGAAAACTCGAAAGGACGCAACCTCGTTAAAAGACACTTACAAGATCCTCTCGACCTTGTAAGGAGAAACCACCCCGCGTGGGATCCTTACGACTCACAAGGGAGCGACACACTTAGGGATCCCCACGATTCCTAAGGAGAAAATACACTTACGAGATCCTCACGACTCGTAAGGAGAATTCTCTTATGGGACCCTCACGGCTCATGAGATTTGAAAGTCTTAAGTTACAGAAACCTAAACCTGTTCTTAAGCAAATCCTCCACAACCTTCGATACTGCCCTACAAGGGGCTCAATACTGACCCTTGTATACAATCCACGGACGCGAATAAACATTTCCTCAGCAAAGTCCCACCCGTGACTAGGGATATGTCTATATGATGAGCAACCCTTATAGGTCCTTTCGACCTATAAGGAGAAAGCCCTCTTGTAGGATCCTTATGACTTGCAGAGGAACATACACTTAGGAATCCTCACGATTCCTAGGGAGAAAATACACCTACAAGATCCTCACGACTTGTAGGGAGAAATACCTTTGTGAGACCCTTACGGCTCATGAAGTCAAAAGCCTTAGTCGACAGGACCCAAACCCTGTTTTCTAAGCCACCTTTGTTCGACATCGACAGAGGCAAATAATGATTCGCTCCTGGCAATATCCCAGTGGTAGCGATGCTGATGCCGAAAGAGGCGTCTAAAACTCAAGCTTGCAGCGAAAAGGCTAGCAAGCCACACATGCCTACGAAATAGCCGAAATGATGGGGCAACTTGTAATAAAAAGCAGCAAGTAAAAATGTATGCATGAAAAATAGCCGAAACGATGGGGCAACTCGCAATAAAAAACAGCGAGTGAAAATGAAATAAATAGCCGAAATGATTGGGCACCGCGAAAAATAGCTGAAATGATAGGGCAATCGCGACCTCCGCGATATAAAAGCTGAAATGATAAAGCATCGCGGAAAAAGAAATAAAATATAAATAAAAAAGTTTCAATTTATGCCCTACAGGTGATGTTCCATCGCACCCTGTACACAATCTAAGGGCGTAAACAAAAAGGGATCATACTTTTCCCCCAGGTTTCATCAGAAGAAGAAGCCAAGTCTCGACGGGCCAAAAAAGACCTGGAGATTGTTTCAACACTCGTCTCGTAACAACGAACACAACTCTAAGCTAAGCGGAACAGCGGCAACTCCCAGTTCCATGGCTCGGTGGTATACATATCGCCAACAGTCAAACCTCCATCCCGTGAAATGTGGATACAATCAGCAAAATTCCTGGTTACGTGGAACGCGGATAACGTCACTCTTTGACCCCGTGGAAAACGTCCAGAGCGGATCCTGGTCCTCGCGGAGCACGGCAGTGAGCCCGTGTGAAGCATCCAGAGCGGAGCCTAGTCCTCACCGAGCACGGCAGTGAACCCGTGTGAAGTATCTAGTGCAAAATTCCTGGTTATGTAGAACGCGAATAACGTCACTCTTTGACCCCATGGAAAACGTCCAGAGCGGATCCTGGTCCTCGCGGAGCACGGCAGTGAACCCGTGTGAAGCATCCAGAACGGAGCCTAGTCCTCGCCGAGCATGACAGTGAACCCGTGTGAAGCATCTAGTGCTAAATTCCTGGTTACGCGAAACGCGGATAGCGTCACTCTTTAACCCCGTGGAAAACGTCCAGAGCGGATCCTGGTCCTCATGGAGCACGGCAGTGAACCCGTGTGAAGCATCCAAAGCGGAGCCTAGTCCTTGCCGAGCACAGCAGTGAACCCGTGTGAAGCATCTAGTGCAAAATTCCTGGTTACGTGGAACGCGGATAACGTCACTCTTTGACCCCGTGGAAAACGTCCAGAGCGGATCCTGGTCCTCGCGGAGCACGGCAGTGAACCCGTGTGAAGCATCCAGAGCGGAGCCTAGTCCTCGCCGAGCACGGCAGTGAACCCGTGTGAAGCATCTAGTGCAAAATTCCTGGTAACGTGGAACGCGGATAACGTCACTCTTTGACCCCGTGGAAAATGTCCAGAGCGGATCCTGGTCCTCGCAGAGCACGGTAGTGAACCCGTGTGAAGCATCCAGAGCGGAGCCTAGTCCTCGCCGAGCACGGCAGTGAACCCGTGTGAAGCATCTAGTGCAAAATTCCTGGTTACGTGGAACGCGGATAACGTCACTCTTTGACCCCGCGGAAAACGCCCAGAGCGGAGCCTGGTCCTCGCCAAGCACGGCAGTGAACCCGTGTGAAGCATCCAGAGCAAATACCGGACTGTGGAGTCCCTAAAATCCACGGACTATGATGTCCTTAACCTCGACCGTAATGTCTTAAAACTAACAATTAACCACCTCGATTCCCTACGGATTCTGCCTTGGTTTAAGAGTACATCTCTTCACTCCTTTGATACCTGGCATTGTAATTCCTCAACGTCTTCAAAGAGGTGACGGGTCCCTACAACCTAACATCGGACTGTGGAGTCCCTAAATCCACGGACTATGAGGTCCTTAACCTTGACCGTGATGTCTTAAAACTAACATCGGACTGTGGAGTCCCTAAATCCACGGACTATGAGGTCCTTAACCTTGACCGTGATGTCTTAAAACTAACATCGGACTGTGGAGTCCTTAAATCCACGGACTATGAGGTCCTTAACCTTGACCGTGATGTCTTAAAACTAACATCGGACTGTGGGGTCCCTAAATCCACGGACTATGAAGTCCTTAACCTTGACCGTGATGTCTTAAAACTAACATCGGACTGTGGAGTCCCTAAATCCACGGACTATGAGATCCTTAACCTTGACCGTGATGTCTTAAAACTAACATCGGACTGTGGAGTCCTTAAATCCACGGACTATGAGGTCCTTAACCTTGACCGTAATGTCTTAAAACTAACATCGGACTGTGGAGTCCCTAAATCCACGGACTATGAGGTCCTTAACCTTGACCGCGACGTCTTTAAACTACGATGCCTCGAGAAACCCCTGAATCCGTGAAACACGAATAAGGGTGACCACATCCAACACTTGCAGGTCCTCACGACCTGTAAGGAAGAAAAACTCTCTTGTGAGATCCTTACGACTCTCAAGGGACAACCCGCTTAAGAATCCTCACGATTCTTAAGAATAACTTATACCTATGGGGTCCTCTCGACCCACGGGGAGAAAAATCTCTTTATGAGACCCTCGTGGCTCATAAAGTGCAAAAGTCCTAGGAAGAAAATCTTAACCCTGAATCCTAAGCTATCGCTGCCCTGCAAGGAGATCAAGATAAATTGTCCGCAGAATACATTCAATAAAAGAGACGCATCATTGAGAAGAAAAATGTATCTTTTATTCATAAACCAAAATGGATACAAACTACAGTCCATGAAAGAACAAAAAGAAAATACTCTCATCTATGAGTATATACAAGAAGGAAGGAAAAGATACAAATGTTTCAAGCCGGCGGGCGATTTAGCAGCTTGGTCAGCTCATCCTGCTTTTGTTGGGCCACGGCCTCATGATTTAAGATCGCCAAAAGACGGGCCTCCGCCTGCGCCTGCTGGGCCTGATACGAAGCGAGCCGGCCTTCAAGCTCTTTCTCCGTGACCTTATGAGCCTCGACCCTCTCACGAGTGAATGTGGCAGCTTTATCGAGAGCCACCACCTCTTTTATGGACTCCTGAAGCACCCGCCAGAGTTCGTATGCTTTGTTGGCTTTGGCTGTGAGGCTGGCCTGAAGCTCGCTCAGCGCCTTAGAAGCCAGCTCCCTCTCCGAGAATTTACGGCCGAGCCTCTTCTTGCATGACACCGTGTTCATTACACATCGCTCTATCGGATTATGCAGGCCCATTTTCATGGCTTTAGCTTCTGAAACAGGACGGGTACGCTCAAGACTATGTAAACAGGCCCCGGTCGATAGTAATAGTCATTCTGCAACACGTGCACGTCATCCGGTGTGGGAAACAACAAGAAAGACTTCCGACGTATTTCAAGTATGCATTCGAAATCATACGAGTATTAAAAAAAAGGGGAGAGTAATAATAGCATTTGCACTCATGTGAATATTCATAATGCCAAGAAGGGGCTGATACGCATGAAAATGATAATATCATGTGCAACTAAAGAAAGTCCTCATAGAAAGAACACAAGGTTCATTTATGCGAGCAAAAACATACAGGCGGATACCCAACACACATGAAAGTTCAACGTAAAAGCGGGCGAAAACTAATTTGAAAACACTACAATAGCAGGAAAAGGTCGCCAAACAAAGGATCGGTAGCGCAAGGGTTGACGAAACAAAGGACAAAATTCTCCATCTCTCTTTCCGCTTTCTCCAACACGTCAAAGCGTCAGTTCTCGCGAGGAGTCGCTCCCCACCGATTAGCCCCATGTTCATCCGCGAAAGCAGACATAACGGCCCGACGGGCCCTTATTTCGCTCAAAAGGTGAACCGAGCGATCTTTCAAAGCTCGAGTAATTAGGCACGCTTCGTGAAAGCCCTCGAGCTTTTCTTCGGCAGCGTCAAGCATCGCCAGGGTCATCTCCGCCGGGTGAGGAGGGACGTCAGCAAGCACGGCGGCAAGAATCATTCGGAGCCAGAGGGAACCCATTGGGAGGGGAGACCCTCTGCGGATCGAGAGTTCATACGCCGCCGAGTCGCATTCGTCGTCGGTAAGAAGGGGATCCACCAATCGGGAAGCAAAGCGAGGAATCATCTCCTCGATAGGCACTTCCCATGGCTGTCGACGAGCGTGTGGACGGTTGCAGGCCATGACACTTAGTTCCTCTCAAATTAAATTTCGTTAAAATGGGATTAAAAGTTCTCTGTGAAGAGAGAAGGAAAGCCATTGCCTCAGATATAAAGAGGTGCATTAAGTGCTGTGCGCGGAAAATCCTGCACGATGAAGCTATTTCCAAGGCCCAAAAAAAAGAAGAAGAAGGGCATCGAAAATCAAGGGGATGGAACTATTTCCAAGGCTCCTTTTCTGCATCTGATATTGTGCACTAAAGATATGGCATGGGAAAATTTTGTGAATAGTCCCATCAAATGATCCCACGTGCGGAACACGTGAGGTCCAAATTTGACGTGCACTAAAAAATGGAGTAGCACCATGCATATTAAAAGCATCAGCAACAACAATAGTGAAATGATAAAATCCCACAGAAAGGCATGCAAACATACAAAGACATAATAGAACTTATCATTCATACTTCAAGAAGGTCATACAAAATAAAGAGAACACGTTTACAATGGTAAGACTTCGGACGCGGGGCACGGATTGAGAAACTCAAGTTTAACTTTGTCCAAGATCCTCCAAGCATTTCGAACCTCCCGAGTATGTTTTCTCTCACGATCACAAGCGTCGGGGTCCTCACGAATGTCCTCCACCCTCCGATAGGCGGCAAGTATGGCTGACTGCTGAAAAGCCTGGTGCAAGAGATCAATAAGGTGATCTCGCCTCCTCTTTGAGATCAAGCTCATCAAATACACCGAATGTATCTTGTCCTCGGCAGCGTCCAATGCCCTGAGCGGTACACTGGCGCAAAAGAGAGGAAGCGCCTCCCAAATTGCCAGCACGATGAGTCTCAAAAGAGAAGAGCGACGGGGGAGTAGCCGATGGTTGTACTCGCCAAGGCGGCTCATGATCTCGGCGCATTGAGCATTGGTGAACTCCTGGTTCTGACTGCGGCCCAGTGCACGAATGTTCCCATAGGAAATGATTTCGTCAAGGCCATACATATGAGCATCCATAATACCTGAAATAAAGGTCATGAGAATTGTTACAAGGCTTCTGTTGCATTGATTACAGAAGGACAGCTTAGGGCAAGGAAACCCTAAGAAGCCTCCATGTGAAGAAACTGAGTTCTTCATAGGAATTAAATTCCTTATTAAGAGAAGGGAATTAAATTCCCAGAAACATTTTCTTCAAACGGAATTAAATTCCTTAAAAAGAGGTAGCGGATCTCATCATATCCCTAAAAGCATCAAGTGAACCCTAGGAGATCCATTGTTCGAAGATTAAATGGTTCTTTATTTTCGCTGATAAATTCAAAAAAAATGGGTTCGTATTAAAAGAGGTAAAACCCCTAATGTGGATTTAAAATCCAGAGAGTTCTTTTAAAACAAAGGTGCTTCGACCGTTCAACATTATTACCTGAGGAAAAAGGATCCTTCAACAGAGTTAAACTCTGGAAAATGTTTGAGACAAAGAACTAAGCTCTGGAAACGAGAATTAAATTCTCAAGGGAAAAAGTTCTCAAAGAAAGAAGATGAGCAAAGTGAATGCTCTTCTGAAGAGACATGGGTATTTATAAGATGTGATGGAGACGCTTCATCTTCCCAAATCCCTGGAGGAATCCAACGGTCACAAAAGCTGACAGCGTTGCACTCACCTGCAGACACGTGAGAACAACGCTGCGGGGGCATTTATTTCCTGATTTAAAATCAGGAAAGCCTACGGAAGAGGCTTCAGAAAAGGGTCACGTGCTCACACGTGACCAGCAGTCACGTGTTGGCACGTGACATCTAAAAGCGTCGGCAAGGCAGATTCAGTTTCCCGACTACATCAAAGAAAAGGGCTTCAGAAAGGGTCACGTGCTCCTACGTAACCAGGGTCACGTGTCGGCACGTGACATTTAAAAGCAGCGGCAAAGGCACAACAGTTCTCTGATTAAATCAAGAAAAAGGCTCCAGACGAGAGTCGCGTGCTCAGACATGACCAGGAGTCACGTGGTTGCACGTGACGGCTAAGCAGCGGCCAGAAGGCAGAGCGCAAAAAGAAGAAGGTGGCTCGTTCCAAGGGGGTCACGTGGCTACACGTGACCGGCTTTCAAAGCCTATCTGTTAACAGAATTAAATTCTGAGAAAAGACCTCTCAAATCTTTCCAAAGGAACCGATTGAATTAAAGATTTAAAGGTGATTAAATATCATCTATTTGTGGAAAAAGCCTGAACTTGGAAAGATTTCCCCTTAAAATCTAACCGAAATAACAAAGGAGAATCTCTGGATTTAAAATCCAATGGTGAATAAAATTCACCTAATAATCCAAAGGTCCAAAACGAATAATGAATACAAATTAAATCTCTCAATGAAAGATTCACCAAAACTAATTGATTCGGCTGCTTCTCCTATAAATAGGAGCCAAGAGACACACAAAGGGATATATATGCAGAAAGATCGATACGTAGATAAAAAAAAGAAGAGAACCTTGATACTTTGGGGGAATTTGGATCTTCTGCAAAAGAAAACCCTAGGTAAGAAAGGGAAGGCTTTTTGAAAGAAAAGAGAATTTAATTCTCAACAGAGTTTAACTCTGATATTAAACAGAAGAACATAGTTCTCTCTTTAGTGGAGGATCTGTAAAGTGCACATCTCCCCTTGAATTGAGAATTTAATTCTCATTGGGTTGAGATCCTGCCATGCAGATCCAAAGCATAGAGAGGAAATGGAAGCTTGAGAATTTAATTCTCACAGAACTATAGGAATTTAATTCCTTTAAAATAAAATTAGGGTTTGACCCTATGTTATAGGAATTTAATTCTCATTGGGTTGAGATCCTGCCATGCAGATCCAAAGCATAGAGAGGAAATGGAAGCTTGAGAATTTAATTCTCACAGAACTATAGGAATTTAATTCCTTTAAAATAAAATTAGGGTTTGACCCTATGTTATAGGAATTTAATTCCTTCAGAATGAACAGAATCAGGGTTTAACCCTAGTTAAGAACTTAGTTCTGTTAAAATAACAGGAATTTAATTCCCTTAAGAAAGAAGAAATTAGGGTTTCACCCTATGACAGAATCTCATTCCTCAGAATAATTCTCTAAAAGAGAGTGGGAATTTAATTCCTTAAAGCTTTTATTAGGGTTTAACCCTATGATAGAATTCAGTTCTTCACATATATGAGGAATTTAATTCCTACAGAAAATTCAGAGTTCAACTCTATCCCAGAATATAAATCTTCAAAAGGAAATAGAAATTTAATTCCTCTAAAATTATTGTTAGGGTTCAACCCTACGAAGAATTTAATTCTTGAAAAGGGATTAACAGATCTTCTAAAAAAAGAAAAAAAACATACATAGAGGCAGGGTCACGTGCCACCACGTGACCCCCGAAAAGATCCACAGAGAAGGGCCTTTAAGGCAGTGCCTCACGTGACCCACGTGCCCTTTAGCAGAAGCTTTAACATACAAGCATTTAAATGCCCGTCACGTGATGGCACGTGATGCTCCAAAAGATGCGATATTCTCAGCAGAACAAATGAAGGGAGGGCGCCCTCACGTGCTACCACGTGACCCCTCTTGCCTTAGTGTTTAACACTAAATTGGAACCCCTGAATCCAGTGTTAAAACACTGTCTGGCCTTAGTGTTCAACACTAATCAAAGAACTTTATTTGCAGTGTTTAACACTGAATTTCTTAGTGTTTAACACTAATTTCAAGCCTCTGCTGCTAGTGTTTGACACTGATTTGCTCTAGTGTTTAACACTAATTTGAACCCCCTGTTGCTGGTGTTTAACATCAATTGTCTTTTAGTGTTAAAACATTAACTTGATCCCAGTGTTCAACACTGTTGAATTAACGTTAGCCCAATTGGCTAAATGACCAGAGGCAAGGCCTCTCCTTCAATGGACCAACGGGAAGCCAATATTCCAAACATGATTGGACTTAGCCCAAGATGGCCATAAGTCCTCAATTCAGACTTAACTGGGCCAATGGGCTCATAACATAATTAATTGGTCTTGATCCCAAATTGGGCCAAAGATTATTTAATCCACCCCGGTTCAAGGGTACATCTCTTCACTTCTTTGATACTTGGCGTTGTAATTCCTCAACGTCTTCAAAGAGGTGACGGGTCCCGACGACCATACATTGACACGGACTGTGGGGTCCTTAAACTCATGGACTATGAGGTCCTTAACCTTGACCGAGATGTCTTAAAACTAACTGTGGATCCTTAAACCCATGGACTATGAAGTCCTTAACCTTGACCGAGATGTGTTAAAACTAACTGCGGACTGTGGGGTCCTTAAACTCATGGACTATGAGGTCCTTAACCTTGACCGAGATGTCTTAAAACTAACTTTGGACTGTGGAGTCCTTAAACCCATGGACTATGAGGTCCTTAACCTTGACCGAGATGTCTTAAAACTAACTGTGGACTGTGGAGTCCTTAAACCCATGGACTATGAGGTCCTTAACCTTGACCGAGATGTCTTAAAACTAACAACGGATTGTGGGGTCCTTAAACCCATGGACTATGACGTCCTTAACCTTGACTGCAACGTTTTAAAACTAACATTGGACCGCATGTCCTTAAACTACCCATGGACCGCAATGTCCTTAAACTACCCATGGACCGCAATGTCCTTAAACTACCTACCGACCGTAACGTCACTAAACTAAACAACAGAGCCCCCTTTTATTGCTCCCTTGTTGGATCCAAACGATCCCGTTAAGTTGATCTTAGTCTAAAAAACTAGACTAACGTATCCTTAACAAACGTTTAAGTCGATCTTAGTCTCAAATGAAGCTAACGTATCCTTAAACCCAAACCCCCAAACCCAAATCTAAGATAATACGGATTTGGACTAGTCCACGCCCTACGGGCGACGACATAACTCAGTCTCCGTATACAATCCACGGGCAACTAAACATAAAATAAATACACACGACATGAAGTGACCATCTGGAGAAAGAGAAAGTGGTTACCGCGACACGGTAGCGTAATTAACTGCAGGGGCTTGCGCCTGCAGGGAAGAGCGTCCCCACAATCAAAAACCCTTCAAGCGAGGGGGAATCTGACGAAGTCTGCTACATCGGACGCATCCGTTTAAACCTTCGATGTACGGTGCCATAAATCAACTTGGTATCTTCGGAGAGGTGGACGGATAGCACCAATTAGCATCTGTCCCGAATTTCAGGCAAGACGCCAGTCGCGCCACCGTTCGGAGGGGAACATGCTTCTACTTGTGCGAAATGCTCCAACTGTTCGGACTGCAATTGCAACCAACGCTCTGCCTCGCCAGGAGGTGTAGCCTACGGACCCCAAGCTGCTTCGCTATTCGCAATGCCCGTGGAACAAGTCACTCGAGCCACCACAGGATTGTTTTTTGGGACCATGCTCCCGCCGACAAGCTTCACCGCTCCGGTGCTGACAAAGGAAGCTCCTAAGAAGTCAGTCTTTGATCGTCTTACCCCTGCCGTGGCCCCTCTCAACGGGTCTCCCAACACCAGCGCCTCGGTCTTCTCTAGATTGGGCCAGAACTCTTGTGGACCCACAATGGGGCCTACAATCCCAGAGAAGGCTGCTTCTAAGAAAGTGACCGGTCCTGCTCCTGAAGTCGTCAAGGCGGATTCCCCTGCCAAAAAGTCGGTCTTTACAAGATTGACGGCTCCAGCTCCCGCTCCTGCTACCCAAAGGACATCGGTCTTTGACAGGCTAACACCAGCAGCGACCCCCCACCTGCACAGGGGGCAAGACGAAGCCATCCTCACCGCTGAACCAACGCTGTCCGCTCGACACGCTCGACGTCGCCACTGGCGCTGAGTAAGGAAGGCTGGGGGCAACTCCCCCTCTGGGCTAACTCCACCAGCCCCAACGGTGGAAGTTAATACTGCTGTTCCAACTGGGAACAGCTTCGAGATGCTAAATAAGGTGCGAAGGAATTCTCCTACTGCGGTGCTAAAGAGGTCTCCCCCTCCACTAAAAAAGGTTGCGGAAATAGAGACAGAACAGCCCCGATCCCCTCAACGGCTGTCTTCCAAAATCTATAAAGTTTGGCGGCAGACCCGAGACTCGGTGATCGATCCAAATTTCTCCCGCCAGCACAAGAAGCTGAAAATCCAACAGGAAATCAGTCATCACGCTAAGCCACGAAAAGCTGTCTGGGTGCCCACCTCAACGCCCCCCTCAACTTCCTCTGCTCATAAAAAGAGGAGGCCGGAGAAGATCCCCGGGCCTGCAACGAGAGCTAAGAGCGCTGAACCCAGACGCCCTAAGGCTGGGGGCAGGATGGTCCACACTGTATACATAGCGTCGGGGAAAGAAGACAGCCGCACGTCCACAGGTCATAGACCGCTCACACGGTCGGTGACCAAAGCTCAGGAGCAACAGAAAAAGCTCCAGGAAATGATGATCGCAATGGCCACGCTTACTGGGCCGAAAGAAAGCCCCGAGGCTTCCTCGGATCAGCAACAAGAACAGGAAACCGACGCCGAGTTCCTCCGGAGGATGTTGGAAAAGAAGGATAAAGAGGCTGTGGAACAAGCGGCCAATATAAAGCAGATAGCCCACTTATTCCAAGACATGGTGGGAATGATGATCCAACAAGATCCTCCCGCTGAAGATCCGCCGACCATACTTGAAGACGATAGGGGAGAAACGTCGAATCCTCCGCCGGCCCTCTCAACGGCTAAGGAGGAGACAATCTTTAAGGATGACTTGGACGACTATATAGCCCAGCAAATCCGGGTTCATCATGCGACTGAGGCAGCTGGTCAATTCGTAAAAACGGGCGGCCGTATCCAAGCTGGTACGACCAAATCAAATACCCGCCGGGTTATACAATACCAAAATTCCACGTCTATAAGGGGACCGGCAATCCCCATCAACATGTTGCCCAGTTCAGGGCCCTTTGCGGTAACACCGGCGGTGATGATAAACTGCTGCTTCGCCAGTTCGTGGGCAGCTTATCAGAAACAGCGTTCGAATGGTATTCGAAACTCCCGAACGATTCTATCAAGACGTTCGCTGAAATGGAGTTGCTATTCACTCAGCGGTTCGCGAGCGCCAGCGAACGCACTCCAATAACGGCATTGATTAATGCCAGGGTGAAACCAGGTGAAACGTAGGTCCAGTATGCTATACGCTGGCGAAATTTATGGTCGAAATGCGATTAACGCATTGAAGAAGTGCCCGCGGTGGGCATGTTCATGGGAACCCTAGACCCTCACGCAACTATCTCCCAGTTTATGATGTTCTTTAAGCCAACCACATTCCAGGCTCTAATCGACAAGTTGGCCCAGATGGACCAAATGGGTCATAGACCGTCTCCCCCGAAGCCCGAGCCTCGGGGTGACAAGGGTAAAGGAAAGGCAACCTTCGTCGCGAATGCCCAGCAGCAACCCAATGCCCTAAAGCTAGCGGATCAATTGGAAGAAAGACGCCGCTATTATAATGAGAAGATGAAGCGTCCCTACTCGTTCCCACGGGACAAGACGAAACGGTTATTCGAGCTGGCAGTACGCAACAGACTTATAAACCTGCCAAATCCAAGGCGACCGCCACAACCCACTGAGGTGAATAACCCTAACTACTGCCCTTACCATCAAACGGTAAGTCATCCGATTGAGGATTGCTTCGTCTTCAAAGGATGGATTGAAGATCAATACCTCCAGGGGAAGTTTGCGCTATCTGAAAATTGGAAGGTGAACCCACCACAGCCGCATGCTCCTAAGAAAGCAGACACGCCGGGGGCAACCTGTTCCTTTATTGAAGAAGCTCCATGGGAGGTCGTACTATCAACTAAAACCAAAAGAATACTGAGGGATCTTCATGCGTGCCCGGCGGTCGAATGGAAGAACCCGCTGGGACCCCAGATCATTGAAGGAATGCTGAGGCCGCGCCCAACTACAAAAAGCGTTGGTGATGGCCCAAGTACTCACGCCCTACCGTAAAAATCTTCGAAGAAAAAGAAGAAGAAATCTAAGAAGCTCGTGAAGTCTGGAGACAAGCGCACGAACTTGCAGAAGCAAATCGATGCGCTGGAAGAGTACAATCAAAAGGCGCAAACTCCTGTCACGCTCCAAGAGTTCCTCAACCACATCTTTCAAGGGGAAGATGATGGAGAGAGTTCGTCGGATGAATCCGAGGGATATGTGGCGAGTTGTAACGTAATCTCCCACTCGTATACCGACAATGAAAAAACTCTTGGCACTAAGAAACCGAGGACAGAGCCTGAACCAGAGCTTGTGCGGCTAACAGATGAAATGATCGACGCCTTTCTAGACGAGATTCGTTTGAAGAGTAAAGCGGATCAGGAGCGTGAGATGGCCGCATCGGAAGGAGCCAAACGCAGGCGACTAAACGAAAGAGTTAAAGTATTCCCGCCAGATCGAAAGGCATCCGAGGCAGATAAGAAGATATTCAAGACGAGGAAAAGGTTTGCCAAAGCCATGTCAATGGGAATGAAGCTACCACCCTCGGAAGAAAACACGCTCGATGGGGCGGAGAGACACCCTAATTATTGCGCATATCATCGGAAGATTTCACACCCCATAGAGGAGTGCGACGCCTTTAGGATATGGTGGCAGGGGTATATTGCTCATCGGCAACATTTTAAGCGCATGAAACGCAAGACTCATCGGGAACGAAAAAGTACTGCCGACGGGCACAACAGAACTACTGGCAACTGTTACATGGTTAACGCCGGAGGGTCACAAGTTCTCACCTTTGGGAGCGACTCTGATGAAGAAATGGCTCTGGGCCCTCTCTTTAAAGAATCCGTCTTGGGGAAAGAGGAAGAACCAGAGGCCTGCGAAAACATTCAGCTGCGCAATCTTACGCTCTCGGAAAAGAATCTCGGGCCTGCAAATAGAAAAGATAAAGGAAAGGAAAAGGTCACTGAGGATATCACTTTAGATGACCAAGTCATGAAAGAGCTGACTACCAAGGACCTTCCCAGGAAGGGTAAGGTGGACTACAACATTCTAGCGCACGTAAGGAAGCTACCTTCTCAGCTCAGCATCCTCGATGCCCTCCTATTATCTAAAGAAGCGCTAGATTCATTAATCAAGACGTTACAAGAGCCCGAGCAATTCCAAGCCTTCCTCGCCGCGGAAAGGATGAAGGATGAACTGGAAGAAGTGCATACGGCCGACATCACTTTCGGTGACGAAGACCTTCTCCTCGGAACATGCGACCACAACCGTCCCCTATATGTCTCTGGATATTGCCATGATATCAAGATAGGCAAAATCCTGGTAGATAATGGATCCTCCGTCAATCTCCTTAACGTTCGGGTGTTAAAGGAAATTTGCATAAGCGTGCAGCACCTCGCTCGTGACAAAATTACCATCTCTGGTTTCGACTCCCAATCGTCACGGACTCTCGGATCCGTAATATTGACATTACGCTTCGGACTGCTCGTCACGGACATCAAGTTTCACGTCATTGATGCCAAGACCTGCTACAACGCCTTGCTCGGTCGCCCTTGGTTACACGAATACAACATCATCTCTTCTACACAACATCAGTGTATGAAGTACTTCAAGGATGGTTTCGAATATACCGTAACAGGTGAGCTAAACCCATTCTCCGTTAACGAAGTCCGCAAGTATGAAGATGCGAAGTACTTTTTGCCAGACTTCGAGGATACAGAAAAGTGTCGCAAGCCGGAGAACAAAGCCGCCGCCACCATCCCTGTTTTCGGGAGCGATACCGAAGAAGAAGAAGAGATAGTTTACGCTGGTCCGTCTCGGCGCAACAACCCGGGACCGTCCGCCCCCATGTTGTTCTTCGGAAGTGACTCGGAAGATGAGGTTAATGCCGTATTCTCCAGTCGGCCGTCAATACAAGCATCCCCTGGTGATGATCAAAGTTTGCAAATCACCAAGGTGCCGCAGAAACACTACAAGGATCTTGACGCACTTCAAGCTCACAATGTGCGGGACTTGCAGACGTTTTACGTCCCTCCCAGGCAAAAGGATGAAAAGGCGATCCTATTCTACCAATCCACAGAAACGAGAGTGGAGAAAGAGATATGGCATGGCGCGGATACTACACTCGACAGGCTCCAACCCATCCGTTTGCCCAGATACTACACAAATGGACTAAAGAGGCTATTGAAGCGCCAAGGAGTGCCCTTAAAACAGACTGCTCGACAAGCTCGGTTTTACAACAGGATTTGGGATGTCCCTGGAACTCAGCGCAAATTGCCCAACGGGAGAATGGAAACGCTTGGGCTTGGATATGTGAGATCTGGGAAACGAGAGCGAGTCCACGGCAGCTACGCCATATATAACTTCGATGAGGAGGAAAACGCCCTGTCCACCAATGCCAACCCTTCATCAAAACTAGATCCCGCAATCGAAGTGCCGAGTCCGTCATTTGAAGAACAAGTGGAAAAGCTTATCAGGAAAGCAGGTCAAAAGGCTCGGGAAGACCACAACCGCGAGATGGCCATCTACGAGAAGGCCAGGACGCAACGTCTGTTTCAACAGGCTGCAAAAGACAAAGATGCTCCTCCATGTCAACCCGTCGTACAAAAGGCCCGACGCAGAGGCAAAAATAAATCAAGAAGCGAAAAGAAGAGCCGACAACAACGACGCAGGATTAGAGAGTTACGTGATCGAGTATTGCGCAGCCCGGATTTGTCCCTCATGAAGAAGATGAGTCGAGCGTATTCCTTCCCCCGAGACAAGCCGAAGAAGTTACTCGAGCTCGCTATAAAACATCAAATGATCGCGCTTCCGGAGTCTAAGCACCCTGAGCAAGCTAACAAAGTTCCTCATCCGGATTATTGCTCTTATCACCGAGTCGTAGGACACCCTATCGAAAACTGCTTCACCTTCAAGAACTGGGTCGAAGACCAGTACCAGCAAGGCAGATTTGCTTTATCCAGCAGCTGGAGGGTAACGCCGCCACAAAAGCACGAACCCAAAGCCGCAAGAGCAGAGCCATATCCACATCGGTCTTGGAAGCGGGTTCGCACTTGTCACATGATTACAATATTAAAAGAAGAGCCCGAGAACATGGATGACATCCCCTGGTGCTTTGAGAACAGCAATGACGAGGTGATCTCAGAATTTCCACCGGCTCCGAAAGAACTGGAAGATGGCATACATACTACTACAGATAACCTCAAGAAGATTGAGTTGGGATCGGCAGACGATCCGCGACCGACATTCGTCAGTGAGCGGCTATCTGAAGAAAGGGTGGCTGCATTAAAGGACGTGCTTCTACAGCATAAAGATTGCTTCGCGTGGAACTATTCCGAGATGCCGGGATTAGATCCGGAGATTGCTGTGCATAAATTAGCAATATCCACGGATATCAAGCCAGTCAAGCAGGCGCCGAGAAGGATGCGGCTCGAGCTTGAGATGAGCATCAACGCCGAAGTCAAGAAGCTGATCGATTCTGGATTTATCCAAGAAGTCCAATATCCTGACTGGATCGCCAACATCGTCCCGGTAATGAAGAAAAATGGGACGGTGCGCATATGCGTGGACTTCCGGGAACTCAATAAAGCTTGCCCGAAGGATGATTTCCCAGTACCAGTAACCGAGCTAATGATAGATAACACGTCCACTCATAAGGTTTTCTCCTTTATGGACGGTTCATCAGGGTACAATCAGATAAAGATGCACCCCGAAGACCAGAAGCACACCGCTTTCCGGACCCCTTTGGGTATATTCTGCTACAAGGTTATGCCCTTTGGTCTAAAGAATGCCAGTGCTACCTATCAAAGGGCCATGACAAAGATCTTCGATGACCTCATACACGACATCGTCGAGTGTTATATTGATGACCTCGTAGTGAAGAGCATGTCATACGAAGAGCATTTAGAGCATCTGAAGACTGTATTTCAACGCCTTCGGCAATATAATTTGAAGATGAATCCCCTCAAATGCGCGTTCGGGGTCTCCTCGGGTAAATTCCTGGGATTCATCATCCGACACTGAGGTATCGAAATAGATCCATCTAAGATCAAGGCGATTATGGAAATGCCCCCGCCAAGAACCCTCAAACAGTTGCGGTCTCTCCAAGGGAAGCTCGCATACATCCGGCGGTTTATCGCCAATCTTTCAGGCAAGTGTCGTCCTTACAGCCACCTGATGAAGAAAGGAACTCCATTCGTCTAGGATCACAGATGCCAAGGCGCACTGGACGAGATCAAGCAGTACCTGCAGAGCCCTCCAGTCTTGGCTGCGCCGGTCAAGGGAAAGCCTCTCATTCTTTATACAACTGCCCTAGAAGGTTCTTTAGGCGCATTATGAGCGCAAGAGAATGACCAAGGAAAAGAAAGGGCACTCTACTACTTAAGTCGAGTTCTGCTGGGGGCAGAAAGCAATTACTCTTCCACTGAAAAACACTGCCTGGCGTTGATCTTTGCGATAACAAAGCTCAGGCATTATGCATTGGCGCACGAAGTCCGTCTCATCTCGAAGGTGGACCCTCTTAAAAATTTGATGTCGAAAGCTATATTGACGGGTCGACTCGCTAAATGGGCTCTACTCCTGATGGAGTTCTCGATAACGTATCGACCTCTCAAGGCAGTGAAAGGCCAGGCCATTGCCGACTTCCTTGCTGAGCATCCAGTACCTGCCGGTTCTCCTCTGAACTGCGATTTGCCGGACGAACATGCATTTGATGCGATCGGCGACGGTGATACCCGATGGGAACTCTATTTTGATGGGGCATCTTCCATGAAGAAGCGCAAACAATGTACCCCCATAATCAAATCGGGAGTAGGCCTTATCTTCGTAACCCCACAAGGAGGGATAATGCGCTTTGCTTTCTCCTTAACGGAATCGAGGACGAACAATGAAGCCGAATACGAAGCTTTGATAGCGGGCCTCGAGATCGCCATTGACATGGGAATTGAAGACCTCCTTATATACGGGGATTCTCAACTGGTCGTTAGTCAAGTAAATGGTGACTACCAAACGTGCAAACCGGAGTTGGTGAAGTACGGCGAAAAGGTGCAACAACTATTAACCCAAATTCCCTCCTACACTTTGGAAAGCATACCATGTGCGGAAAATAGCAAAGCAGACGCGCTAGCTAAGCTCGCTAAAGAACTGGCTGACGAGAACCTCGATGACGTCAAAATCATGGTACAAAGCCGTCGAGTGCTCGCCCCAGCAGAGATAGCTCCCGAATCATACGAAGAAAAAGGAGCGACTGAGCAGACGACCCTACAAATAAAAGACCGTGAGAAGGCTGAGGACTGGAGGGAAGTCTTCATAGACTATTTTAAGTCCCACCGAATCCCCGAAGAACCGTCCTCAAGACATCAGCTCATGAAACGAGCTCTATCTTTCGCCTTCGTCAATGATACTCTGTATAAGAGGTCGTTTGATTCTCTGTGGCTGAGATGTTTAGGACCTGACAAAGCAGAAAGAGTCGTTCAAGAGGTTCATGACGGAATCTGTGGTTCTCATCAAGCAGGCCCGAAGATGAAGTTAAAAATTAAACGGATGGGTTACTACTGGCCCACGATGATCCAGGACTGCCTCGAATATGCGAAGCAATGCCACTCATGCCAAATCCGTGGGGATTTCATCCACCAGCATCCGAATCCACTACATCCGACGGTGGCTAGCTGGCCATTCGAAATGTGGGGGACTGACATAATCGGCCCCATTGAACCAGCATCGTCCAGGGGACATCGTTTCATCCTGGCGACGACTGATTACTTCTCCAAATGGGCGGAAGCAGTACCGTTGAGGGAAGTGAAGAAGGAGAATATCCTCCACTTCTTCAAGACGCACGTCATCTATCGGTTTGGAACCCCACGGCGAATTATCTCCGATAACGGGCCAGCCTACAGAAGCCATAAGATTAGCCGTTTCGCGCAACAGCATAATATAGACTGGAGATACTCCTCAGTTTACAATCCACGGGCTAACGATCTGGCCAAGGCCTTCAATAAGACCTTGACAAAGATCATAAAAAAGACGGTGTCCCAAAATAAGAAGGACTGGCATGAGAGGCTGCAAGAGGCCCTTTGGGCCTATCGAACTACGTTCAAGACGGCCACGAACACAACGCCGTACGCGTTGGTATTTGGGACGGAAGCAGTGCTCCCCCTCGAGATAGAGTTACCCTCTCTACGAGTGGCAGTCCACCACGAGCTGACGGACGAAGAAAATGCTCACCTTCGGCTTGAGGAGCTTGATGCCCTCAATAAAACCCGGCTCATAGCGCAACAAAATCTAGAGGCCTACAAAGCAAAGATGACGTGCTCGTACGAAAGATTGACCAGGCCGAAGACATTCCGCCAAGGCGAACTCATACTAGTGGTCAAAAGACCTATGATCCCCAATCGTGCCAAGCGAAGAAAATTTGAGCCGAACTATGAAGGCCCGTACATCATAGACAAGGTCTACCAGGGTGGAGCCTATCTACTCATGGACATGCACGGTGAAAGGCCTTTCAGGCCAATAAACGGCCGCTTCCTAAAGAAATACTACGCTTAATGAGCCACAGCCTAGGTCAATGATAGATGACGACGACTATGTCCGCTCGCTATCTTCCTAAACTCAGACTTTATAAGCAGTAGCCGGCCTTCCCCTGAATGGACCGAAACGTCCTTAAACTAACGATGGACCGAAACGTCCTTAAACTAACGACGGACCGAAACGTCCTTAAACTAACGACGGACCGAAACGTCCCTAAACTACTACCGCAGCATCCTTAGGCTGACGAGATGAATAAAAAAAAAGAGAAAAAATATATAAATAAAAAAAAAACAAAAAAACGGTACGTCCATAAGCAAAATGGGCACGGATGAAAACCCGAAAGGGCTCCGTGAGTAAAAACAGCAGGACTACCGGTGAGTGTTTGTGAAAACCTGAAAGGGCGCAACCTCGTTAAAGGACACTTGCGAGATCCTCACGACCTTGCAAGGAGAAACCACCCGCGTGAGATCCTTACGACTCACAAGGGAGCAACACACTTAGGAGTCCTCACGATTCCTAAGGAGAAATTACACTTGCGAGATCCTCACGACTCGTAAGGAGAACTCTCTTATGGGACCCTCACGGCTCATAAGATTTGAAAGCCTTAAGTTACAGAGACCTGAACCTGTGCTTAAGCAACCCCCACAACCTTCGACACTGCCCTACAAGCGGCTCATATTGACCCTTGTATACAATCCACGGGCACGAATAAATATTTCCCTAACAAAGTCCCATCCGTGGCTAGGGATATGTCCATATGGTGAGCAACTCTTGTAGGTCCACTCGACCTATAAGGAGAAAGCCCTCTTGTAGGATCCTTACGACTTGCAGAGGAACATACACTTAGGAATCCTCACGATTCCTAGGGAGAAAATACACCTACGAGATCCTCACGACTTGTAGGGAGAAATACCTTTGTGAGACCCCTACGGCTGATGAAGTCAAAAGCCTTGGTCGACAGGACCCTTAACCCTGTTTACTAAGCCACCTTTGTTCAACATCGACAGAAGCAAATGATGATTCACTCCTGGCAACATCCCAGTTGTAGCGGTGCTGATGCCGAAATCGGTGTCTAAAATCCAAACTTGCAGCGAAAAAGCTAGCGAGCCACACATGCATACGAAATAGCCGAAATGATGGGGCAACTTGCAATAAAAAGCAGCAAGTAAAAATGTATGCATGACAGATAGCCGAAATGATTGGGCAACTCGCAATAAAAAGCAGCGAGTAAAAATAAAATAAATAGCCGAAATGATTGGGCACCGCGAAAAATGGCCGAAATGATAGGGCAATCGTGACCTCCGCGATATAAAAGCTGAAATGATAGAGCATCGCGGAAAAAGAAATAAAATAAAAAAAAGTTTTAATTTATGCCCTACAGGTGATGTTCCATCACACCCTGTATACAATCTAAGGGCGTAAACGAAAAAGGGATCATACCTCTCCTCCAAGTTTCATCATAAGAAGAAGCAAAATCTCGACGGGCCGTGAATGACTTAAAGATCATCTCAGCACTCGTCTCGTAACAACGGACACAACTCTAAGCTAAGCAGAACAGCGGCAACCCCCGGTTCCATGGCTCGGTGGTATACATATCGCCAACAGTCAAACCTCCATCCCGTGAAATGCGGATACAATCAGCAAAATTCCTGGTTACGTGGAACACGGATAACGTTACTCTTTGACCCCGTGGAAAACATCCAGAGCGGAGCCTAGTCCTCGCCGAGCACGGCAGTGAACCCGTGTGAAGCATCTAGTGCAAAATTCCTGATTACGTGGAACGCGGATAACGTCACTCTTTGCCCCCGCGGAAAATGCCCAGAGCGGAGCCTAGTCCTCGCCGAGCGCGGCAGTGAACCCGTGTAAAGCATCTAGTGCAAAATTCCTGGTTACGTAGAACACGGAAAACGTCACTCTTTTACCCCGTGGAAAATATCCAGAGCGGAGCCTAGTCCTCGCCGAGCATGGCAGTGAACCCGTGTGAAGCATCTAGTGCAAAATTCCTGGTTACGTGGAACGCGTTGACCCCGCGGAAAACGCCCAGAGCGGAGCCTAGTCCTCGCCGAGCGCGGCAGTGAACCCGTGTGAAGCATCTAGTGCAAAATTCCTGGTTACGTGGAACGTGGATAACGTCACTCTTTGACCCCGTGGAAAACGTCCAGAGCGGAGCCTAGTCCTCGCCGAGCACGGCAGTGAACCCGTGTGAAGCATCTAGTGCAAAATTCCTGGTTACGTCAAACGCGGATAACGTCACTCTTTGACCCCGCGGAAAACGCCCAGAGCGGAGCCTAGTCCTCGCCGAGCACGGTAGTGAACCCGTGTAAAGCATCTAGTGCAAAATTCCTGGTTACGTGGAACGCGGATAACGTCACTCTTTGACCCTATGGAAAACGTCCAGAGCGGAGCCTAGTCCTCGCCGAGCACGGCAGTGAACCCGTGTGAAGCATCTAGTGCAAAATTCCTGGTTACGTAGAACGCGGATAACGTCACTCTTTGACCCCGTGGAAAACGTCCAGAGCGGAGCCTAGTCCTCGCCGAGCACGGCAGTGAACCCATGTGAAGCATCTAGTGCAAAATTCCTGGTTACGTGGAACGCGGATAACGTCACTCTTTGACCCCGTGGAAACGTCCAGAGCGGATCCTGGTCCTCGCAGAGCACGACAATGAACCCGTGTGAAGCATCCAGAGCGGAGCCTAGTCCTCGCCGAGCACGGCAGTGAACCCGTGTGAAGCATCTAGTGCAAAATTCCTGGTTACGTGGAACGCGGATAACGTCACTCTTTGACCCCGTGGAAAACGTCCAGAGCGGATCCTGGTCCTCGCAGAGCACGGTAGTGAACCCGTGTGAAGCATCCAGAGCGGAGCCTATTCCTCGCCGAGCACGGCAGTGAACCCGTGTGAAGCATCTAGTGCAAAATTCCTGGTTACGTGGAACGCGGATAACGTCACTCTTTGACCCCGCGGAAAATGCCCAGAGCGGAGCCTGGTCCTCGCCAAGCACGGAAGTGAACCTGTGTGAAGCATCCAGAGCAAATACCGGACTGTGGAGTCCTTAAAATCCACGGACTATGATGTCCTTAACCTCGACCGTAATGTCTTAAAACTAACAATCAACCACCCTGATTCTGTACTGATTCTACCTTCATTTAAGGGTACATCTCTTCACTCCTTTGATACCCGGCGTTGTAATTCCTCAACGTCTTCAAAGAGGTGACGGGTCCCTGCAACCAAACATCGGACAGCGGAGTCCCTAAATCCACGGACTATGAAGTCCTTAACCTTGACCGTGATGTCTTAAAACTAACATCGGACTGTGGAGTCCCTAAATTCACGGACTATGAGGTCCTTAACCTTGACCGTGATGTCTTAAAACTAACATCGGACTGTGGAGTCCTTAAATCCACGGACTATGAGGTCCTTAACCTTGATTGCAATGTCTTAAAACTAACATCGGACTGTGGAGTCCTTAAATCCACGGACTATGAGGTCCTTAACCTTGACCGCGATGTCTTAAAACTAACATCGGACTGTGGAGTCCTTAAATCCACAGACTATGAGGTCCTTAACCTTGACCGTGATGTCTTAAAACTAACATCGGACTGTGGAGTCCCTAAATCCACGGACTATGAGGTCCTTAACCTTGACCGTGGTGTCTTAAAACTAACATCGGACTGTGGAGTCCCTAAATCCACGGACTATGAGGTCCGTAACCTTGACCGCGATGTCTTAAAACTAACATCGGACTGTGGAGTCCTTAAATCCACGGACTATGAGGTCCTTAACCTTGACCGCGATGTCTTAAAACTAACATCGGACTATGGAGTCCTTAAATCCATGGACTATGAGGTCCTTAACCTTGACCGTGATGTCTTAAAACTAACATCGGACTGTGGAGTCCTTAAATCCGCGGACTATGAGGTCCTTAACCTTGACCGTAATGTCTTAAAACTAATATCGGACTGTGGAGTCCTTAAATCCATGGACTATGAGGTCCTTAACCTTGACCGCGACGTCTTTAAACTACGATGCCTCGAGAAACCCCTGACCCCGTGAAACACGAATAAGGGTGACCACATCCAGCACTTGCAAGTCCTCACGACCTGTAAGGAAGAAAAACTCTCTTGTGAGATCCTTATGACTCTCAAGGGACAACCCGCTTAAGAAACCTCACGATTCTTAAGAGGAACTTACACCTATGGGGTCCTCTCGACCCATGGGGAGAAAAAACTCTTTATGAGACCCTCGTGGCTCGTAAAGTGCAAAAGTCTTAGGAAGCATATCTTAACCCTGAATCCTAAGCTATCGCTGCCCTGCAAGGAGATCAAGATAAATTGTCCGCAAAACACATTAAACAAAAAGGAGACGCATCATTGAGAAGAAAAATGTATCTTTTATTCATAAACCAAAATGGATACAAAGTACAATTCATGAAAGAACAAAAGAAAATACTCTAGTCTATGAGTATATACAAGAAGGAAAGAAAAGATACAAATGTTTCAAGCCGGCGGGCGATTTAGCAGCTTGGTCAGCTCATCCTGCTTTTGTTGGGCCACGGCCTCATGATTTAAGATCGCCAAAAGACGGGCCTCCGCCTGAGCCTGCTGGGCCTGATACGAAGCGAGCCGGCCTTCAAGATCTTTCCCGGTGGCCTTATGAGCCTCGACCCTCTCACGAGTGAACGTAGCATCTTTATCAAGAGTCACCACCTCCCTGATAGACTCTTGAAACACCCGCCAGAGTTCATACGCTTTGTTGGCCTTGGCAGTAAGACTCGCCTAAAGCTCGCTCAGCGCCTTAGAAGCTAGCTCCCTCTCCGAGAATTTACGGCCGAGCCCTTTTTCTCGCACAACAATATGTTCGCCACGTGTCGCCCTATCAGGCCATGTAAGCTCACTTTTGCGACCGCAACCTTGGAAACGGGACATACACGCTCAAGACCATATAAATGGGCTTCCGGTCGACTGCAATAATCGGTCTAAAACGCGCTCACATCACCTGGTATGAAAAGCAACGAGAAAATTTCTGATGTTTATCTTATCGAGCATGTGTTCGCAATCATATGAACATCCGAAAAAGAAATAAAATTTGAAGCTTTAATGTTCCGAAAAAGAAATAAAATTTGAAGCTTTAATGTGCATGCGACATGATGACAGTGTTGATAATTAAAGGAAGTTTTCATAAAAAGAACACAAAGTTTATTCATGCAAGCGAAAACATACATACGAGTACCGAGCCTACATGGAAGTTCAACATAAAGCATACAAAAAGAAGGACTAATTTAAAAATGCTACGCTAACGGGAAAAGGTCACCAAACACGGGATCAATGGCACAAGGTTTAACAAAGCAGAGGACAAAATTCTCTATCTCTCTCTCTGCTTTCTCTAGCACATCAAAGCGGCGGTTCTCGCGAGGAGTCGCTACCCATCGATTGGCGCCATGTTCGTCCGCGAAAGCAGACATAATAGCTCGCCGGGCCTTTGTCTGGCTCAGCAGATGAATTGAGCAATCCTTCAAAGCCTAAGTAATCAGGCACGCTTCGTGAAAGCCATCGAGCTTTTCTTCAGCCACGTCAAGCATCGCCAGGGTCATCTCCGCCGGGTGAGGAGGGATGTCGGCAAGCACGGCCGCGAGAATCATCCGGAGCCAAAGGGACCCCATCGGGAGGGGGGATCCCCTACGGATCGAGAGTTCATACATTGCCGAGTCGCATTCGTCGTCAGTAAGGAGTGGATCCACCAACCGGGCAGCAAAGAGAGGGATCATCTCCTCGATAGGAACTTCCCATGGCTGCCGAGGAGCATGAGGGCGATTGCAGGCCATGGCGCTTGGTTGTTTCTCAAGACAAATTACACCAAAATAAGAAAGAAAAATATAAATCTCTCTGTGAAGGGAAAAGAAGGCTATAGCCTCAGATATAAAGAAGCGCATTAAGTGTTGAGCGCGGAAAATCTTGCATGATGAAGCTATTTCCAAGGCCCAAAAAAAGGAAAGGCATCGAAAATCAGGGGAGTAGAACTATTTCCAAGGCTCCTTTTCTGCATCTGATATTGTGCACTAAAAATGTGGCATGGAAAAATTTTGAACAGTCCCACCAAAGGACCCCACGTGCAGAACACGTGAGCCCCAAACTTGACGTGCACTAAAAATGGAATAGCACCATGCATATTAAAAGCATCAGCAACAACAATAGTGAAATGATAAAATCCCACAGAAAGGCATGCAAACATACAAAGACGTAATAGAACTTATCATTCATACTTCAAGAAGGTCATACAAAATAAAGAGAATACGTTTACAATGGTAAGACTTCAGACGCGGGGCACGGATTGAGAAACTCAAGCTTAACTTTGTCCAAGATCCTCCAAGCATTTCGAACCTCCCGAGTATGTTTTCTCTCACGATCACAAGCGTCGGGGTCCTCGTGAATGTCCTCCACCCTCCGATAGGCGGCAAGTATGGCTGACTGCTGAAAGGCTTGGTGCAAGAGATCAATGAGGTGATCTCGCCTCCTCTTTGAGATCAAGCTCATCAAGTACACCGAATGTATCTTGTCCTCGGCAGCGTCCAATGCCCTGAGCGGTACACCGGCGCAGAAGAGAGGAAGCGCCTTCCAAATTGCCAGCACGATGAGTCTCAAAAGAGAAGAGCGACGGGGGAGTAGCCGATGGTTGTACTCACCAAAGCGGCTCATGATCTCGGCGCATTGAGCATTGGTGAACTCCTGGTTCTGACTGCAGCCCAGTGCACGAATGTTCCCATAGGAAATGATTTCGTCAAGACCATACATATGAGCATCCATAATACCTGAAATAAAGGCCATGAGAATTGTTACAAAGCTTCTGTTGCATTGATTACAGAAGGACAGCCTAGGGTAAGGAGACCCTAAGGAGCCCCCATGGGAAGAAACCGAGTTCTTCACAGGAATTAAATTCCTTATTAAGAAAAGGGAATTAAATTCCCCAAAAAAAAAACATTTTCTGTGAACGGAGTTAAACTCCATGGATCATCATATGAACCCTAAGAAATCTACTGTTGCAGGTTAAATTGTTTCGTATTTTGGTTAAGAAACTCGAAGAAAAATGGGTTCTTTGTTAAAAAAGGGTAAAAACCCTTGTTTTGGATTTAAAATCTAGAGGAATGTGAGAGTTCATCGTTCATTCGAGAGCATTACCTAAAGAGAAAGGTCTTTTCGAACAGAGTTAAACTCTGAGGGTTGTTTCAAGACAGAGAACTAAGCTCTGGAAGAAGAGAATTAAATTCTCAGAGAAAGTTTGCAAGGAAGAAGATGAACAAAGTGGAGGCGTCTCTGAAATGACCCCAATATTTATAGGAGGTGATGGAAACGTTTCATCTCCCCAAATCCCTAGAGGAATCCAACGGTCACAAAAGGTGACAGCGTTGCACTCACGTGCAGACACGTGAGAACAACGCTGTGGGGGTATTTGTTTCCTGATTTAAAATCAGGAAAGCCTACGGAAGAGGCTTCAGAAAAGGGTAACGTGCTCACACGTGACCAACAGTCACGTGTTGGCACGTGACATCTAAAAGCATCGGCAAAGCAGATTCAGTTTCCCGACTACGTCAAAGAAAAGGGCTTCAGAAAGGGTCACGTGCTCCCACGTGACCAGGGTCACGTGTCGGCACGTGACATTTAAAAGCAACGGCAAAGGCACAACAATTATCTGATTAAATCAAGAAAAAGGCTCCAGACAAGGGTCACGTGCTCACACGTGACCAGGGGTCACGTGGCCGCACGTGACCGACTTTCAAAGCCTATCTGTTACCAGAATTAAATTCTGAGAAAAGATCTCTCAAATCTTTCCAAAGGAAAATGATTATTTGGAACCGATAGAATTAAAAATTTAAAGATTCTTAAATATCACCTATCTATGGAAAAATCTTGAATTTGGAAAGATCTCCCCTTAAAATCTAACCGAAATAACAAAGGAAAATCTCTGGATTTAAAATCCAATAGTGAATAAAATTCACCTAATAATCCAAAGGCCCAAACGAATGGTGAATACAAATCAAATCTCTCGATGAAAGATTCATCAAAAAACTAATTGATTCGGTTGCTTCTCCTATAAATAGGAGCCAAGAGACACACAGAGGGAGATATAGATGCAGAAGGAGAAAAAAGAGAGAGAGCCTGAATACTTTGGAGGAATTTGGATCTTCTGCAAAAGAAAACCCTAGGTAAGAAAGGGAAGGCTTTTTGAAAGAAAAGAGAATTTAATTCTCAACAGAGTTTAACTCTGATATTAAACAGAAGAACATAGTTCTCTCTTTAGTGGAGGATCTGTAAAGTGCACATCTCCCCTTGAATTGAGAATTTAATTCTCATTGGGTTGAGATCCTGCCATGCTGATCCAAAGCATAGAGAGGGAATGGAAGCTTGAGAATTTAATTCTCACAGAACTATAGGAATTTAATTCCTTTAAAATAAAATTAGGGTTTGACCCTATGTTATGGGAATTTAATTCCTTCAGAATGAACAGAATCAGGGTTTAACCCTAGTTAAGAACTTAGTTCTGTCAAAATAACAGGAATTTAATTCCCTTAAGAAAGAAGAAATTGGGGTTTCACCCTATGACAAAATATCATTCCTCAGAATAATTCTCTAAAAGAGAGTGGGAATTTAATTCCTTAAAGCTGTTATTAGGGTTTAACCCTATGATAGAATGCAGTTCTTCACATATATGAGGAATTTAATTCCTACAGAAAATTCAGAGTTCAACTCTATCCCAGAATATAAATCTTCAAAAGGAAATAGGAATTTAATTCCTCTAAAATTATTGTTAGGGTTCAACCCTACGAAGAATTTAATTCTTGAAAGGGATTAACAGATTTTCTAAAAAACATACATAGAGGCAGGGTCACATGCCACCACGTGACCCCCGAAAAAATCCATAGAAAAGGCCCTTTGAGGTAGTGCCTCACGTGACCCACGTGACCCTTGGCAGAAGGTTTAACATACAAGCATTTAAATGCCCGTCACGTGATGGCACGTGATGCTCCAAAAGATGCGATATTCTCAACAGAACAAATGAAGGGAGGGTACCCTCACGTGCTACCACGTGACCCCTCTTGCCTTAGTGTTTAACACTAAATTGGAACCCCTGAATCCAGTGTTAAAACACTGTCTCGCCTTAGTGTTCAACACTAATCAAAGAACTTTATTTGCAGTGTTTAACACTGAATTTCTTAGTGTTTAACACTAATTTGAAGCCTCTGTTGCTAGTGTTTGACACTGATTTGCTCTAGTGTTTAACACTAATTTGAACCCCCTATTGCTGGTGTTTAACACCAACTGTCTTTTAGTGTTAAAACACTAACTTGATCCCAGTGTTCAACACTGCTGAATTAACGTTAGCCCAATTGGCTAAATGGCCAGAGGCAAAGCCTCTCCTTCAATGGACCAACAGGAAGCCAATATTCCAAACATGATTGGACTTAGCCCAAGATGGCCATAAGTCCTCAATTCAGATTTAACTGGGCTAATGGGCTCATAATATAATTAATTAGTCTTAATCCCAAATTGGGCCAAAGACTATTTAATCCACTCCGGTTCAAGGGTATATCTCTTCACTCCTTTCATACTTAGCGTTGTAATTCCTCAACGTCTTCAAAGAGGTGACGGGTCCCGATGACCACACATTGACACGGACTGTGGGGTCCCTAAACCCATGGACTATGAGGTCCTTAACCTTGACCGAGATGTCTTAAAACTAACAACGGACTGTGGGGTCCTTAAACCCATGGACTATGACGTCCTTAACCTTGACCGCAATGTCTTAAAACTAACATTAGACCGCAATGTCCTTAAAACTACCCATGGACCGTAATGTCCTTAAACTATCCATGGACCGCAATGTCCCTAAACTACCTACCGACTGTAACGTCACTAAACTAAACAACAGAGCCCCCCTTTTATTTCTCTCTTGTTGGATCTAAACGATTCCGTTAAGTTGATCTTAGTCTAAAAGCTAGACTAACGTACCCTTAACAAACGTTTAAGTCGATCTTAGTCTCAAATGAGGCTAACGTATCCTTAAACCCAAACCCCCAAACCCAAATCTAAGATAATACGGATTTGGACTAGTCCTCGCCCTACGGGCGACGACATAACTCAGTCTCCGTATACAATCCATGGGCAACAAAACACAAAACAAACACACACGACACGAAGTGACCATCTGGAGAATGAGAAAGTTGTTACCGCAATGCGGTAGCGTAATTAACTGCAGGGGCTTGCGCCTGCAGGGAAGAGTGTCCCCACAATCAAAAACCCCTCAAGCGAGGGGGAATCTGACGAAGTCTGCTACATCGGACGCATCCGTTCAAACCTTCGATACATGGTGCCATAAATCAACTTGGCATCTTCGGAGAGGTGGACGGATAGCACCAATTAGCATCTGCCCCGAATTTCAGGCAAGACGCCCGTCGCGCCGTCGTTCGGAGGGGAACAGTCCCGGGTATGTACGGGATACTATTGAGTTACATCGATGATTCATCAAATTGATTTCAAAGACTTTAGAATAGATAACCCAATAGAACGGTTTAGTTTGCTCACCGCACACTACCTTCATTGCCCTGATTTACATTACTGTTACATCTGCTTTTCATTCATGATTATATTTGCATTGCCTGTTACCCTGTTTATATTTTATTGCTTGATGACATGACGCGCTGACGTCTGGGTTTTGAATGGCCCAGATGTTGGAGATAGTGCCCTCAGAGTCAATTATTGGATCACAGGCACGTGATTGCAATGATTGAGGGAGGACCTATCCCGGTAGAACAGTCTTACTCAAGATGATAGTATGCTATCTGGTTTATCTTTATCATCGTGTACTGCTTTAGGTGACCTGGGAGGTCGCTATTACACGTTGATAGAGCCCCTAGGATTCTTGCTTGACTGCCAGCAATATGAGGGCGATCATATACGTGGGAGCTGGTAGTCTATAAGCACATCCTTAAAAGGTCCCTAGTCGTGGGAGTTTCGAGATAGGGCATCGATACTCCAGAGTAGACTAGTGTATACAGTCGAGACCCCGACGAGGGGCGGTGGCCGGTCTCACAAGCCACTGGTGTCGGTTGGATCACCTGAGATGTATACAGGTGCTCATTGGGTTATGAGTACACCGGACAGGACTCGCCGGGAACATGCTAGTTGGTCTTATACCTGACGTCAGATAGCAGTTCCCTGGCGACATGTGTACAGGTTAGTTCATCGACCTAAGGATCGTCATTTGTCTCATGTAAGTTCCCACTGTACTTTGATTACTACCCTACCACGCTCAAAGGAGACGTGGAAACAGGTTTTAGTTGGGTACAGTCCCGAGCCACATGGAGGCAGTGAGCGGATCTTCGGGGGTTCGACTCTCCCGGTATTGGGGGTGAGGTCGCGCTGTGTCTAGGAGAGCCAGAACATGAAAAGTCCTTGGCCAAGACAGGAGATTTACTGGTAGGTATTCCAGTAGTATCTCAGGGTGTTCTGGGCTGATCTCTGACACGACTTGTACCGCTTTTGGGGGTCTGACTTTTACCAACCCCCTAGGCCCGCCATGCGATGCTCATAGACGAACGGACCGGACTGTACGGATATTGTCACTGACAGGCTCAGTAGGGTGTCAGGATGAGTTCACTCACAGACGTCCCTTTTTGTCAATAGCTGGTGGCCCGTCATGTATAACTAATACCTCTGACGTGCTAGTGGTTAAATCCACAGCCATTGTATTGACGAGTCTTTAGAGTCCCCCACATTCAGTTGCTCAAGTTTTCGGGCGAAACGCTGTAGAGGCCGTATGGAGATATGGCAGGGTTCAATCAGATACGTGCGGTATTGCACGGATCAGGATCGGAGGGATAATACAAGCAGGCTTTGGTTTAAACCGGATGCTAGTATTGTACAGTGTAGATTTTGTCTCATTGCATTTGTATTCGGTCGGAATACAAATGCGGGTGTGTATACACAGCAGCGGGGTTTTCCTGTAATATATTACGGGATCAGTTTTTGGAGTTGCCAGTTTGTTTTCCGTTTCAGCCATATTTCTTTGTATCTTTCATTGGCTGAAGATTGGTGGAGGAGGGCTTATTTGGATTTGTACAAATAAGCATTTTGGAGGGTTGTCTTTGCACATTGTAGTGTCATGATGGTTGCACCATGACCTTGACTTCTTGACTTCTTCATGATGGCTTGACCTTTTGAAGTCATCATGCTTGATGATGATGGTTGGTTTTGATGGTTGAGTGTGACTTGGTTTTGTGATGATGATTTTTCATGATAACCTTCTCTCTCTCTCTTTCATTATGGGGCTCATTTTCTTTTTCATTCATACACTCTCTCCTCTCATTCTTACCATGCCATGGCCGGCCACATGAAGGGGAGGGCTGTCCCAATTTTTGGGAAGGAAAAATTGATCTTTTTGGCTTACTAAAACCCCCTTTACTCATCTCCAAAAGTTGATATCTCATATCCTCCACCAAAGGCAACTTCAAGTAACCCCAAAATGAGACATGAGTTCTACACTATTCTACAGCAAACCTTGGGCACGTCGACTCACCAGCTCCGTGCCCGAGTTGCCTCGGTCAAGAGGTGGGAGCCCGTAAAAGAAGCCGGGGACGTGGTGCCTTTCCGGCGAGGAGGTGGAGACCGGAGATTCCGCGGGAGACCAGGACGACGACGAGAAGACCGGAGGGCTCGGATCACTCGGTATATTTCTCAACCCCCTCTCTAGATACCTAGGACTAGTTTAATGGCCCGATCCGGGTTTATAGTGCGCAGTAGTGCCGGTTTGAAAAGTTAAAGTAAATCACCACTTCCGCATTCCGGCGTCGGATTGACGGCCGGGGCGCCGCCATGCACTTACAGTGGTATCAGAGCCTCGCCATTAACATAGTCTAGCTTTGTCTAATGTTTTTTACATTTCCGATCGAACAAAATCCCAAAACCGCATTTTCAATGTGCATCAGTTTCTGTCGAAATTTTTTTAGCTCCAAAAATTTTTCAGGTTGTTTCAGAATACTGTGCAGGAAATTATAAGACATCTATGAAAATTTGGTAGAGTGATACTGTATAACCGCCGCGGAACCGCGGCCAAACCCCCCTTGGCGCCGCGGTTCCGCCGCAGTTCAGTGAGTTCACTGCACCAATTTTTCACAGTGATCTTTTTACAGGGAAATAGGGGTTTTGGAATATTATTTTTGGGCCCAGAATTTCTTTATCTGCTACAGTAATGCTTGGGGCCCACTTGGTAAAATTTGATCGATCGGATATATTAAACACATTAGTTCACAGTATTTACATTATATCTGCGACTGTGAATGTCACTTGATCAGTAAATCCTGTCTAACTGCTATAGCCCGGTTAGACGGATTTGCAAACGTGACTTTCACGTTGATGTTATGTGATTGTGCTGTGATGTTGCGGATTGGTCGTGGGGGATAGACTGGTTGCAGTGGTAGTACAGTTTTGTTGTATTATGTACATTTGATATTGCGGGGCGAGCGTCCGACATGTGGACTGCCGTCACTGCCTGTTTGTATTATTCTTTTGGGGCACGACCAGGTCGAGGTCGATGTACCCGTTGTATGTATATTTTACTTTCTGTACTAGGATTACCCCGCGGAGGGGTGCACGGATAGCCGGGTTCTAGAGGGCAACAAGCCCGCATCTCATGGCATTGAGACGAAGGGGGCTTTACTCTAGAATTGGCGGGCTATTCGCCGCACTCGTAGGGGGTACAGGTTGACCCAGGAGGGGTGCCCAAGTTACCGGATTCCGTGAAGTGCTGGGTGGTCCATTCACATTGCTGAAGGGGGCTGCCTCGCTTCAGGTTTTGGTGGGTAACTTACCGCGCCCATAGGGGTCTAGGATTTCATTGCGCAGGCTATCCACACGACCAGGGAAACGTCGGGTTTTCAGTAGTGGCTCTGTGAAACCCGGGGATCCCAGATATCTGTATTGTTCTGTGATGCTGTACATTTCTGTGATATTGCATTTTATCACGCCTTGAGCGAAATATTATATTATATATATATATATTAGTAGATGTTGTATATGTTTTGCATCCGCGCTAGTCCAGTCCCCGCTCTGTCGTTAGTTAGCTAACCTAACAGGTAATGACGGGACCCAGTGGCGAATGCGGATGGCATATACGTACATCATTATATTTCGTTCTTTGTGGTGTGATCAATTGATGGGACTGCGTTGATTCGGATCAATGCAAGTTAAAAACAAACCTATTCTGATGTTGTTGGAACATTTTTCAAAAAGCTGTTATTGCAAGGACGTTCTCTTTTGTTTTGCATCGTGGTATTCAGTTGGAATATCCTGCTCCTCAGTCGACGAGGCAAGGACCGAGATCCCTTCACCGGGAGTGACCCCTTGGACAAAAAGTTTGCGTCAGGGCAATAACTTCACTATAGCCGATTACTTTTTCTTTGCACCGTGGTATTCAGTTGGAATATCCTACACCTCATTCTACGGGGAAAGAGCCGAGATCCTTTCACCGGGAGTGACCTCTTTAGCAACGGTTTTTCGTCACTATATTTTTAAAAGCTATCCGTTCCTTCAACGATATCAAGTTTATTACGTTAAAGGTTTTCGCCAGAAACCATTCGTAGCCCTCCGTCGTTTCATATGGATAGTCAATAGTATTCAAGCTGTGTTTGTTGGCCATAGTCAAGGCACAGTGTTTGGTAGCTGTTGGGTGTTCATATATAGTATAGATAGATGCGTTGGTTTGGGACAGTCGTATAGCCTTGTTGGCCCTAGTCAAGGGCTTGTACGGGTGGGTTCAAATCAACCTAGACAATGACGGGTAGAACTTGACATGTGACTTATAATTTGTTGACCTTAGTCAATGTCATAAGAGCATGGGGCAAAAATCACATCGGGAGTTTCTAAAGAAAATGAAACTTGCCAGATATGCGCATACCTTCTGGAGTGTGATGACGTGAGCGGATTCCATCACGTTATCATGCGATGATAGTTGGATTCCGATTCCCACTGATGAGTTAGTTTACTCCTCGGGTGACCCCAACTAATTCTTCTTTCAGGTTTGGAGGAGAATTTGAGGTGACAGTGGGAGGTTTCTAGATTAGATAAATTGGTAACCATTCTGATCTAGGTTAGAGTGCACGCTGAGTGTTTCTTTTCTCTCTCTCTTTGGCAGCGACCATTGACCCAACCCTAAGACTATGACTCAGAGACCAAAATTAACCGAACCTTCTTAACACTGGCTTTTGGATTGTCAGAGTTGCGAACCTCATTGCCACTCCTACTTTTACCCTTTTCTCCAGGACACCCCATATTACTACGAACGTCCACTTCCATTGGACAAAACCATCGTATGGTTAGATACGAACTCGAAGGAATTTATTCGAGGGTGGTTTTCGGTTCTGGAGAAAACGAATAGGATTATTCAGTTGTCTTTTCCTTTTACCTTCTCTCAGGTTGCGAGTACCCCTTAGATTAAGGGATAGTACACCTATTACGCAAATTGGATAGTCTTCTTCCAAACCTTAGGCTGGTGCCGAACGGTAGGGAATGAAGAAAACCAATTAGCCTAACGATGGTGTACAGAATGCATTATGTAAAGACAAAGAAAGGGATTAGTAAGAGGGCAAAGTAAATTGCGACTGATATTCACGACCAAACCAAGTATTTCATTACCACTCCCACTTCACCTTTGTATTTCTCCAGGACACTCCGTATCACTACGAAGATCCACAGTTTATTGGATACTCCATCGTATGGTTATATACGAACTCGAAAGGAACTTGTTCCGGTTCGGGGATGGATTCTCGTTCAGGAGAAATAGGAATAAGGTTTATTCGGTTGTCTTTTATCTTCACCTTCTGTCGCATTGCGAGTGCTCCTAGGATTAGCACAGTACACCCATTATGCTTATTGGATAGTCTTCTTCCAAACCATAGGCTGGTGCCGAATGGTAGGGAAGGAAGAAAACCATTTGGCCTAAGAGGGTGTACAGAAGGTAATGACTAAAGACATGTAAAGGGATTTGGAGAGGTGGCAAAGAATTATACGGTTACAGTCGTGAATCTGGAAGAGGCATTACTAGGAATACCGGGATACCCCATCGAAACATTTCAATGTTTCAGTTTCACTGTGTACTGTTAAAGGAAAACTGATTTCCAAATTAGTCCTTACTCCAGGGTATGTATTTACCAGGTATGATTCTCACATCTGTATGGTTTTACAGATGATGAGTGGGAGTAGAATAATGGGAATTAGGTGATCATCCTCATTATATCGGGATTCGTTGTAATCGGTGATATTTGAGGAAGTCACCTGGGTTGTTTGCCGGACGGCAAATATTTGGTTTTGAATATCCGCTGTTATGCACCAATTTCAAATTGATATATCTGTACGTCTATTTTCATAGAGTGAGATATACCTTTTTGAAATTATGTCTATGACATTTACCTATATCAGTGGATGGTTAGGTAAGGAGCATTAAACAGCGGTGTAATTCTTCTTAACCATAAGTACAGTTTTCAACCTACGACACACAGTGAATGAGTTATCAGACTCAAGGGACTTATACAGAGTATTGTATGTTGTCCAGGGTCCATCAGGACAGAGGGGTTGGTCCTCGTACTATATTCGGTTTACTTATGACTTCTCTAGTTTTTAGACAGGTGTTTCGTAGAAACGCAGGGTCCAGGTTTTGAGAAGTTATAGGTATATGGATAAAGTAGAGAACCAGGTGTTGCAGGTATCGGGATTCTTCAAGTTGATCGAAGATGTAGATACTTGAGTATGGTATTCAGTTGATAGTAGTGATTAAGAGAACTTGCTTCTCTTCCAGGTTACTCATAATTGGAAGCATTCCTAAGTTGAGTAACGCTGATCGGCCTCCTTCCATTTAGTTGACATGCACTGGAGACAGCTGCATGATTTGAATCTAGTTCAAATAAATCAGTGCCTCTGGTTCTATATTGGATATAGAACAGTTCATATCTTAACGATGTTAAGGTACGGGGAGTTGTCCGGCCTATGCTTAAAACCAGACTCTGGATAACTCAAGGCACATTTCTGTAATGGCTGTTTGTGGGTTGACCCAGGCTATGACGAGGGTTGACTTTCTACCATCTGGAAGATCAATAGTGATATTGTTCTAGACTCACCACAGTTTTAATAAAAATGGATTTTTTCAGAAAACAGAAGTGGGAGTATGGTAGAACTGGAAGTGATTCCAGAACCGCAAACGATTACTGAAGATTTGATAGGAACCTAAAGATTCAATCTGGTTTGACATTCCATTAGCCACTCCACAGATACGGTGGGTAACCTCAGGCACCCGAGAGGTACTCCGGTAGCCTCAAGGACGGTGACAGGGAGGTTCTTGTTTACCCACACTTGCCATTGCTGTTGTTCCAGACTGTGAGACCCGGCGGGAGGATAAGTATAGCGTCGTTCTAAACTAGCTTTAGAAGTGTACGTCTATATGACTCTGCCAGAGGGTTGTCATGATCAGTGGGAGCAGCGGAAGCATGGTGGACAAGTGGCTTATGTCTATTTATAGACCAAAGCAGATATAGCGGAGATAGATCATCAATTTCTGATGTGATAGTCATAGGTTTGACTTCATCAGAATATGGGATGGGTCTGTTGAGAAGGTAGTAGGGTGTGATGTCCTGGTATTTGGATGACATTTGCAGAGTAGGAAAAGAAATTCCTATACTACATTCGGTTATACTTTAGTCGTCACACAGTAGTTTCTCCACATGGGACTTGGACATTATATCAGACATACTGGTTACTAGATCTATAGTTTTAGATCTAGATTTGGGTGGTTTCCCAATCAGGGTACTTAGACAGCATTCTAAAAGTATTTAGAATGGACGACTCCTGGCACGGTAGTGTACCTGCAGGTGATGGAGTCACCCTCTCTAAAGGTGTCTTACAGACTAAAGAGGAGAGGGATGTGCACGATTGGCAGATCACTTGCTCAGGCAATTGAGTCAATCATGAAATGTCAAGTACCACACCAGATGTTGTTCTTGCAATAGATGCAATAAGTTGACATTGATCCTATCCTAGAGAAACAGTTGGAAGCAGTTTTAGAACATAAGTGGATGTTCTAGGGATATGATAACGACAGCCTCATTCGGGAGACAGTTATCATTCCAGGCTTCCAAGGTGACCTGGACGACATGGAGGTTGTCAGAGATATATTTTTCCTTCTGACGAGGGGCAGTATTTTGGACATGTGGTCCAAGGCAATACTGAGGGAGGCATGGCGCAGGATACTGATTAAGTTCAGTTGACGATACAGTCTAAGAAGTTTGGATTTGGAGTTCATTTATGAGCTAGGTCCCATCAGACATCCAGACACATTCTAAGACAGGTATTGCTCATTTCGGGAGATGGCTTTCTCCGCGAACTTGAGATATAGAGAGACATAGAAAGAAACATCAAAACGGATCCACTCACTGAGGCTATTCCTCGAACGCAATAGTTTCGCAAGCGAGATTTGTGAGACTGACTAGTAGAGGAGTTGGGTGTTCGGTATCACACGGACTGTGAGTATGCGACATCGCAATAATTAGCCTTGAGTGCAAGTGGGAGATTTTTGGAGATAGTGCCCTCAGAGTCAATTATTGGATCACAGGCACGTGATTGCAATGATTGAGGGAGGACCTATCCCGGTAGGACAGTCTTACTCAAGATGATAGTATGCTATCTGGTTTATCTTTATCATCGTGTACTGCTTTAGGTGATCTGGGAGGTCGCTATTACACGTTGATAGAGCCCCTAGGATTCTTGCTTGACTGCCAGCAGTATGAGGGTGATCATATACGTGGGAGCTGGTAGTCTATAAGCACATCCTTAAAAGGTCCCTAGTCGTGGGAGTTTTGAGATAGGGCATCGATACTCCAGAGTAGACTAGTGTATACAGTCGAGACCCCGACGAGGGGCGGTGGCCGGTCTCACAAGCCACTGGTGTCGGTTGGATCACCTGAGATGTATACAGGTGCTCATTGGGTTATGAGTACACCGGACAGGACTCGCCGGGAACATACTAGTTGGTCTTATACCTGACGTCAGATAGCAGTTCCCTGGTGACATGTGTACAGGTTAGTTCATCGACCTAAGGATCGTCATTTGTCTCGTGTGAGTTCCCACTGTACTTTGATTACTACCCTACCACGCTCAAAGGAGACGTGCAAACAGGTTTTAGTTGGGTACAGTCCCGAGCCATATGGAGGCAGTGAGCGGATCTTCGGGGGTTCGACTCTCCCGGTATTGGGGGTGAGGTCGCGCTGTGTCTAGGAGAGCCAGAACATGAAAAGTCCTTGGCCAAGACAGGAGATTTACTGGTAGGTATTCCGGTAGTATCTCAGGGTGTTCTGGACTGATCTCTGACACGACTTGTACCGCTTTTGGGGGTCTGACTTTTACCAACCCCCTAGGCCCGTCATGCGATGCTCATAGACGAATGGACCGGACTGTTCGGATATTGTCACTGACAGGCTCAGTAGGGTGTCAGGATGAGTTCACTCACAGACGTCCCTTTTTGTCAATAGCTGGTGGCCCGTCATGTATAACTAATACCTCTGACGTGCTAGTGGTTAAATCCACAGCCATTGTATTGACGAGTCTTTAGAGTCCCCCACATTCGGTTGCTCAAGTTTTCGGGCGAAACGCTGTAGAGGCCGTATGGAGATAGAGCAGGGTTCGATCAGAAACGTGCGGTATTGCACGGATCAGGATCGGAGGGATAATACAAGCAGACTTTGGTTTAAGCCGGATGCTAGTATTGTACAGTGTAGATTTTGTCTCATTGTATTTGTATTCGGTCGGAATACAAATGCGGGTGTGTATACACAGCAGCGGGGTTTTTCTGTAATTTATTACGGGACCAGTTTTTTGGAGTTGCCAGTTTGTTTTCCGTTTCAGCCATATTTCTTTGTATCTTTCATTGGCTGAAGATTGGTGGAGGAGGGCTTATTTGGATTTGTGCAAATAAGCATTTTGGAGGGTTGTCTTTGCACATTGTAGTGTCATGATGGTTGCACCATGACCTTGACTTCTTGACCTCTTCATGATGGCTTGACCTTTTGAAGTCATCATGCTTAATGATGATGGTTGGTTTTGATGGTTGAGTGTGACTTGGTTTTGTGATGATGATTCTTCATGATAACCTTCTCTCTCTCTCTCTCTTGCATTATGGGGCTCATTTTCTTTTTCATTCATACACTCTCTCCTCTCATTCTCACCATGCCATGGCCGGCCACATGAAGGGGAGGGCTGTCCCAATTTTTGGGAAGGAAAAATTGATTTTTTTGGCTTACTAAAAACCCCTTTACTCATCTCCAAAAGTTGATATCTCATATCCTCCACCAAAGGCAACTTCAAGTAACCCCAAAATGAGACATGAGTTCTACACTATTCTACAGCAAAGCTTGGGCACGTCGACTCGCCAGCTTCGTGCCCGAGTTGCCTCGGTCAAGAGGTGGGAGCCCGTAAAAGAAGCCGGCGACGTGGTGCCCTTCCGGCGAGGAGGTGGAGACCGGAGATTCCGTGGGAGACCGGGACGACGACGAGAAGACCGGGGGACTCAGATCACTCGGTATATCTCTCAACCCCCTCTCTAGATAGCTAGGACTAGTTTAATGGCCCGATCCGGGTTTATAGTGCGCGGTGGTGCCGGTTTGAAAAGTTAAAGTAAATCACCGCTTCCGCATTCCGGCGTCGGATTGACGGCCGGGGCGCCACCGTGCACTTACACCAGATTCTTCTACCTTGTTGCAGACTGATCAGGAGTATTGCCGCTGTTAGACTGAGCGGTGAATTTCCTGTCGGTATGTAGTCTTACTTCCAGGTTTCATTATTGTACCTCTTGGCTTCCGCACATTGTTATTTCCTGACTCTTTTGCTCAGGCTTATGGACATGTACTAGATAGTTGGTTTACTTTCATATTCTTGATATCTCTACAGCCGTAATGTGACTGTGGAGGGATTTTTCCTATCCACAGGTAGCATGGTTGGCTATGTCACGTGCCCATCTTAGCGTACTCTGGGAAGCGGGGCGTGACAAAAGTACCCGTAAGACTGCATCCCAATGAACTTGTCCAAGATTATGAGTAAACCTACTTAAAAGTCCTATTGCAAAAGCTATATCTGGTCGGATACAGTGCATTGCATACATAAAACTACCTATAACACTAGCATATTCTAGTTGTGAAACATTCTTACCTTCATTATTGGTTAACTTGATAGAATGGTCATATGGTGTTGAATCCGTTTTACAATTTCCATGATTGAATTTCTTTAGTATTTTCTTAATATAATGAGATTGAGATAGTGAAATTGAATCGGTGGGTTTTATAATTTTGATACCCAAAATTACATTTGCTTCTCCCGTATCTTTCATATCGAAACATGATCGAAGAAAGAAATTTCTTTGTTTCTATAACTACATTTTCATCACTACCAAAGATTAGCATGTCACCTACGTATAAACAAATTATAATATATTTTTCTTGTTTTTGCTTTAGAACATACACTTGTCGGACTCATTTACCTTAAAACCATTAGCAATAATAGTTTTATCAATTTTTTCTGACATTGTTTAAGTGCTTGTTTTAAGCCATATAAAAATTAGACAAGTTTACAAACTTTGTTTTCTTGACCTTTCAAAACAAACCCTTCTGGCTGTTTCATATAGACTTCTTCTTCTAAATCACCATTTAGAAAGGCAGTCTTAACATCCATTTGGTATATAACTAATTTATATATAGATGATAATGCTATTAATACTCTTATAGTACTAATTCTAGCTACGGGTGCATAAGTGTCAAAGTAATTAATGCTTTCTTTTTTACTAAAACCTGTAGTTACGAGTCTAGTTTTGAATTTGTTAATAGAACCATCAGGTTTAAGTTTACGCTTAAATATCCATTTAGAATCAATGGGTTTACATCCAGGAGGTAAATCTACTAAAAACCAAGCCTTAGGATCATTCTCAGAATTATAAATGCATATATTATCATCAGATTTAATATCATATTCAGTGGAAGATAAAATATGATTTCAATTTCCTTCTACTAAATAAACTATAAAATCCGGTCTAAAAGATTTTTCGATTCTTATTCTCTTATTTCTTCTGGGACTTGGTATTTCTTATACTACAGATTTTAATATAGGTGTAGAAAGTTGAACAGATTCCCGAACCTCTCCGTCCAAGTCTTCCAGCAATCTTTTTCCAGAGAAATAATTCTCAAAGAATGACTCCAAAATTGTATTTTGGTCAATAGAATCCGTGTATTCTTTAGATAAAAATCGATATGTTTTAGTATTTTGTGAATATCCAATAAAGACACATTCCATTGCTTTAAGTCTTATTTTAGGTCTTTTAGGATCAAGTAATCTTACCAATGTTTTACATCACGAAACCTTGAAATGTCCAAGAGAAGGCTTTATCTTTTTCAAATATCCATAGGGAGTCACATTAGTTCTTTTATAAGGTATTCTATTTAATATATAACAGGCTGTCATAAGTGCTTCCTCCCATAAATTTTTATTTAAACCAAAAGATAATAAAAGTGAATTAACCATTTCTACTAAGACCTAATTTTTTTTTTCTACTATTCCATTTTGTTGTGGACTATATGGAGCATTGACTTGATGGATAATACCATGATTTTCACAAAAATCACTAAACTCATTAGATATATATTCTCTCCCTCTTATCTAAAACCTCATCCTTAGTCCTTAACAAATAAACATGACTATACTTAGAAAAATCATCTATAAATGTAATAAAGTATCTTTTACCCCCTCTAGTTAATTTTCCATTTAATTCACATATGTCAGAATGAATTAATTCTAATAAGTTGGATTTCTTTTCTAGTTTAGTAAAGGCTTTCTAGCAAATTTTGCTTTAATGCATATTTGACATTTATCATTACTAGCAAGCAAGCATTCACGAATTAAACCTAGTTTGGACATGGTTTTCAAATATTTATAATTAACATGTCCTAATCTGAAATGCCAAAATTCAAAAGTAGAAGAAGTAATATAAACATAATTATCATTTTCATTCATCAAGTTCATCTTGTACATGCCATTGGTTACATAATCCTTTCCAACATACACACAACCCTTAAAGAGAGAGTAATATTGTCAATCTCAAACTTGACTTTAAAATCATATTTATTCACAAGACTCACTAACACTAAATTCTTCCGTATTTCTGGTACACAAAGAACATCATTTAAAGTCGGCTTCTTCCTGAAGTCAGGTGAAGAATCATTTTGCCTTTTCCTTTGATCTTAACCGTTGAAGAGTTACCCAAGTAGAGTTCCTCATCACCATCAACTTCTTCGTAGATCTTGAATAGGCTTCTGCTACGTGCAATATACTTGGTAGCTCCTGAATCTATCCACCATTCCACATCGCTTCCAACAATATTTGCCTCGGTAACTGCTGCTGCAAACTCATCGTTGATAATGTTGACTTGATCTTTCTTTTGTTTCAGAAAGACCCTACACTGTCTTTTGAAGTGTCCAGTTTTGCTACACTTCCAGCAAGCACCTTAGGCTTTCCTTATTTCTGCCTTTTATTATTATCAAATTTGTTGTTGTTACCTTTGATTTCAATTTTCCTCTTTAGGCCTATCTTTTGAGATCCATTTTCAACAATAAGGGCTTTTAAAGAATTGTCTTGCATTTCAAGTTTATTCAAACTGCGAGAATTTTTTTCCACTTGAAGAAACTTTATTAGCTGACGCTTTTAAAGATTCTTCAAAAGAGTGACCCTCAATAACAATTTGATTCATAATAATTTGCAGTTCATGAACTTGAGAAATGATAGGCTTATTAGGAACCATTTTAAATTCATCAAACTTACCGACAAGAAAGTTCTTGTTGCTAGCCTCCTGTCTTGTAGCGAGAATCCAGATCGTCCCAAAGTTGTGTTGCTGTAAACTCCATTGACTTTTGCAAGTAAGTGTTGGATAGTCCGTTGAGAATGTAGCCTTTACACGTAAAGTCATTTTATTCCCATTTGCTACGAGTCTTGAAATCCACCATAGTTTCATCATCATTTTTTTCGGTCGTTCCTCCTTCAAAACATGTGCTAGTTTGAGAGCCACGAGAAAGAAATACATTTTCCCTTCCAACGCTTGAAATGAGTGCCATCGAACTTGTCAAGTTTCTCGAGTTTTTTGGTTGCCGAAATCTTCAACGCCTCTGCCGCCATCTTGGTAAATATTGTCTTAAGGTTGTTGTAAAAATAATATATATTATATATAGGATTATTTGGTTTGGAGATAAAACGGTGGAGAGACAAAACTTGCTTGCATGTCGATGATCACTCTATCCTTAAAGCAATATTTTCACCTTATACTGTAACGAGTTACGGTAAATTTGTCTTCCAAGATAAAAACAAGCTCCAGAATAATTCTATTGTTAAGTATTTATTTGCAGAAAAAATTACTTAACCGAAACTACACTAGAACACAGAAAAGAACAGAAGAGAAGAGAGTGAGATGAGAAAATTCTCTTGGAATTGTTGTACTTGAGAGTAACTGGACCTTCTATTTATAATTCTTGGATTACTCTATCGGACTTGAATCAAAAGGCACATCCGGTGCCTTTTCGGTTTGAACCGGATCTGACTGTATCTTTTTGTTTGAATCCGCAACTATTCGGATGCTCGCACCCGTTGATTCAAACCGAACCAGTCACATCCGGACACAGAACGAACTGTTACGACCATTCGAGTTCAAACCTCCTCATTCTCTATCATATTTTTTAACCGTTAAGCATCTAATATATGACTATATACTAAATAAATTAAATATTTAGAAATTTAGAAAATTCCAAGATATATGACTCAAATACGCACTGAAAATGTTTTAACAAAGAGCCCTGGCTAAATCATGAGATTAATGACAGTTTTTGAGTTTCAAGAACTGCGGTTAAATTACCTAAGCATGGTTAGGATTAAAATAATAAAAGAAAAATTAGCACACCAGGCCAGTCTATAAATTCTGAAGTATATTACTAATGCAAATAACAGTTCAAGGACTAAGAATGTCGATAATTTCTTAGCATTTGACAGAGAACTCAAAGAACACAATGAGAAAAATCAATCTCGGTAATTTTAACATGTCCAAAGAACTATAGGAAATGTATATATTACAGTAAAATACTCTTAAAGCCACTGTTTTTCTACAGTTTAAAAAAAAATTACAGATCTCCCGTAAAATCCTATATTTAAGGAGGTCTAGTTAAAAAATACCCCTTAAAACAAAATTTTAAGGCAGTTTACTGTAATAAATAACTTTCAAGTAGTTAGTGAAAACCAAGGTAAAAGGGCATTTTAGTGAACTCTAGCATAAGAACGATTATCATAATGATGAATAAAGAGGCAAAAGAAACCCTAAATTTTTTTCAGGTACTTGTTGTGTTCCGTGAGCTTGGCACTTGGACGGAAATACTTCAAATATCCATCCCAATGGACCTTTTTAAGACCAGCTAATTGAACAAAACCCTTACAACTCTCAAATTCAACTCTAAACAACTTAAATGACTGTCTAATTTATCTTGTTTGTGTTGTTTAGAGTAGAATTTGAGTTTTTTCAAGAGTTTTGTTATGTGGACAGAGGGGTTGTTTGTGCTAATATATCATCGGATATCGGATGGAATATAAATGCTGTTTTTTTTTGGGTTGGGGGTGGGGCTACCGGGGATTTGTGCAATTAACCCTGAAGACAAAGATAAAATGCTTCATTATAAAGATTTTCAAGGCGATGGCTTGGGCCATCCACCCCGAATAGTTTTACCTTGTGATCTTTTATCATAAGATGGAATCGCTGTTATGTTTTAGGGAATACTTCAAGTTGTCTATCAATTTATCAATGAAATATTTGGAAAAGAAAACACGAATTAGTTTACTCCATAAACATCCTTCAGAGCACTACCTAATGTGATTGCTCAATGATCAGCCCCTCACTAAGTAAAACCTTCTAGTATATACACAATTATTTTTATCCAATAAACAATAGATAACATTGATTTCCCTGACTTGTTAATTAAAAACTTTTCTTTGACCCCAATCCCTAACTAGTATCTAATAAGCTAAACCCATTCTATTTTGAACGAGCTCCCAGACCCTGTAGTTTTCGATAAAAATTGTCAAGTGCACACATTTAACCGATGGACATGGAAACGAGAAAGATTGATGACATTACCAACCATATAAGTAGCCATGATTATCCTCTTCTGCTGATGTTGAATCTCCATCTGAGCTCGCGTAGGAATGATAGAAAAATAGGCTAGCCGCTCTAAAGTGAAATTTTAAGCCTTGATATGGGCATAATTCGCATAAATGGAGGAAAAGTTTCATTTTCTACATAGTTTACTCAGTTTTCAAATGGTTAATGAACTAGATATTTGGAGAAAGAAGAGGAAAATGTTTCCTCGATGTAAAAACATACTTCAGAGCAAACTATGTGGCTTATTACAACAGAGCATGACCATACAATGATGACCTTTAAATGTCCAGTTTATAATTTTACCAAATAAATATCTGGGAAAAATTCAAAAGATAGCTTGTAATTTTTTGTCGAAAATATCAATGGTAGCCTCTTCTAACAAAACACACTATGTAAATGCAAGCATCAACTTTGAGAAAAGATTTGAGTAAATATACATATAGAACTATGCAACATGCCTCAAATTATTAAAGGTTTCGAATAGCAAGTTCTACAAAATAAAGTGTGAAGATTACCTACGCTTCCACTTTGGTTGCCCCTTTATTAGGAAATGTACTGGGAGAAACATCTTACAGAACAGAATCCATCCAGCTGCCAGTATTGCAACTCTACATAATTAAGATACAAGGCATATAACCCAGAGCATAATATGTTCATGAAACAATATCACAAGCAGTTAGGAATACTTTGAGAATTATCCAGACATCACGCAACTTCATTAATGATACTGGCAACATAGTAGAATTCGGGTGTTTTCAAGACTTTTAGTCCGTGAGCATAAGTTAAGGAATGTCTGGATAATTCTCAAAGTATCCCTAGCACCCTACAATATCTCAAGCAGCAACAACTGAAGACTCCATTGGCAAGTAGAGAGTAGCACAGCTACACATTTTTACTTTATTTATGATGTTGGATTGATGCGATACGTTTTGATATATTTATTGTGAAAGCAGTGATTTAGATAAGTAAATGATACACATTTGATCTAGTCAGGAGACTATTATATACGAATGATGTTTGAATTATATTATTGTTTGGAATTTATCTAACTTTCTATAAGTCGGTTCCGTACTGATTATCATATAATTTAATGATGTAATTAAGATTTTGTAAGGTTGTCTTTGTTCTCTTATATATATATATATATATATATATATATATATATATATATATAGAAAATATAGATTGCATGTGCCGCCGTCCAAACGAACTATTTTAAAACTGCGAGACCATAAAACAATATTATCCAAATGCTCATTATAGCATTATGTGCATTTTTTCTCTCCAATATTAAATATTTTCTCCAAAGTATTAAGGGTTGAACACTTGGTCCAGGGCCATACAAAAAACCCAATCCATCATCTAAACCGGAATCAAACTGGTCCACCTAAACCGGGCCCTTCCACTTCTCATTCACCAAAACCCTAATCGCCATAGGTCTAATTTCCGCCCTCGAATTACATTATCAATCGAGGTTTTTGTAACATTCTTCTTCAAATCGATGAATTATTGTTAAAATAGTTTTTTTTCAAAAAAAAATTCACCAAATCGTTTTGCAGTTATGGCAATGTAAATGAGACGAGCTGCTAATCATTTTGTCACGTCTCGGTTTAGTTTCCGGCTCTTTTCTGGGCATTCTTTAGGCACCAATCAAAGTGAGCTTCTCAAATACATTTCTTTATATTTTGTCACGTCTCGGTTTAGTTTCTCGGTTTGCGTGCTGAGATAGAGTTGTTTTTGATAATAGAAGTTGGTTATAAGCTTGCAAAACTAATGAAGTGATTTCAGCATCTATGGTAGTAATGGAGAAAAGCAGCTAGCTAGAATATCTAAACGTGTTTGTTCACTCCAAAACCATGTTTTCATTTGAATATTGTTACGGTTAATAGTTGAACTATTTTTCCCCCCATCTCATTTTGGTCCTATTTATCTTCTTATGCTTATAATTATCATTGCTTTTAGATCTTTTACATCCAACGCCCATCTTCTATTATTTTTTTTCTGTTGCATCCAACTTATATGTAAATAAACTAAAATCTGCCATACTCCTTGGTTGCATATAACAAAGCGCAGAACACTCAGATAGGAAGATGAAACATATATCCCTTTAATTTTTTTTATATCGTTGGAAAAAAAAAGACTTATAGGTGTTAAATGCTAGTTTTATCTTTAAAAAAATGATGGCAGTAAATGATAAATTGAATGTAGAACTTACATGCATGATAAGTATTCTACCAATGTAACTAAGTAGGAAACATCAGTTCAATTTCCAATATATGAAGTTTGAACATATAATTTTTCCTTACTTGCGTATACAAGTTGCTTGATACTTTCTCTCCATGCTTTAATAAGATATGTCGGATAAGCAAATATCGTTGTGAAGGATAAAGCAAATGGCACCATGAAAATTGATTTATATACCAGATCTTTTCGGCTCTTTTTCATATTACTTAAATCAGAGAATGGGTCGGAGTTTGTGAAATGGCATATCGGTGGCGGGCTTTTTCATAGGACCGCATGCATTGATTCAACTGTGCTAATTAATAGAAAATGGTGCAATTGTACATTCAAACTCTGTGCTTGGTGCTGATGTTCATATCTGATCTGGAACTGTAGTAGGCCCTTCTGTCTCCGTAGGACAACCAACAAAGGTAGGGTATGCTTTCTGCTTTGACCGAAAATGTTCACATCTTGTAATCACATCGATACTAAAAATGTTTATATTCAGTTTGTACATCCTTTAATTATTGTTCTTTTTGGCTGTGCTTTTGCGTTTTCCTCTGCCTCATAAGTCACAACTCCTTGACTATGAGCTATGTCTTCGTATCTGTAAACCATGTATTCAATACAACCTGGTGTGCTATTGATAATAGTCATGGTTAGCTTGCCCTACATATGATTAGATGCTTTTATAGCTAAAAAAAAGGCACAAAAAGTATCTCTCATGCAGGACAGTTGAATTATATTCCTTTAGAAAAAATTAATTTGATTATTATATGAATACTTTGGATATTCTTAGTAGTCAGCGTCATTGTTATTTCTAGTGTGTGAATACTTTTGTTAGTAAGCACAATTGATTTACTAGCGTGTGTGATCATGTTTAACGTCCTATTACCTACATTTATTATTCGTAAACACCCATTTGTTGTTGCTGTTTTGATTAAATATCAGAGTTATCTTTTAATGATTTAAATCAAACGATGCTTTTGCTTTGTTTTTAAACTGTTATACCTGTTCATCGAGTTTTTTAATCCTTTTCTATCGACTCTTAGTCATTTTTCCTTAGGTATAATGCTGCCCAAAGTAATTGCTTTGTAGGCACGTCATGTATAATCCATAATCGAGTTTTTTATTCCACTAATTCTGGAACCTCATATTATCTTTAAATGAAGCAGTCTCTTATTGATTATTATTGGGTTAGTCTTGTATTTATCTTCTTTTCCTCTGTTATTAGCTTCAGTATTTTCTTGTCATTCCAATTGGCTTCATATATATATTGCTTACCTAGACAAATCTGGATAATTTGTTGCCAACTGCACCTCGTAATAGGATGGTTAATTTTATTTCGTTACAGGGTTTGGATTTTTGGTTGACGAGGAAGGGCGCGTTGTGAAGAATCCCCAAGTTCGTGTTGTTTTGATCGTTGCTTGATTTAGATCCACTCATAACTAATTGTTTTGCGAACACATGTCCTAGTAAAAGATCCCTCACCCCACCATTCAACTAAAAAAAGTCGCATTCGATTGAAAATTTGCAAACAGGCACTCGCAAATGGAAGTAGACTTATGCTGGTCAGTTTAGAGGTTTACTGTGTAGCTGAAACTGTCTACTATCATATGATTTATTCGGTTGAAGGGGTCATTTTATATATTTTGATCAAAAGTATATAAAAATAAGATCACATGTAGCTTGAACTATTTATCCATGAAGCCATGTTCATATTGTTGGACATATGTCAGAACATTGGACACTCTTGAAATACATATCAAACATTGGCAATTATCTGATACTTTGATGATTGTTTGGTGCGCAAGCCACATGAGATATGATTTAGGTTCCATTTTTCATATTAAAGACTCTAATTTCAATGGAAAAAACAAAATGAGTGCTTGACTTGAACTATAAAATTAGTTTTGAATGCAGATGAGTAAGTAAATAACCTAACGGGACAATGAATATGATGATTACCTATTGCCAGTACAAATTATACAAATATGTGAAAACGCAACATTCGACCCACAAAAATAACAGGATTTTGGTAAACTATAAAACACCAAAGTATATTACTTTTATTTATAATGTTCAAAATTGGTACAGTCAAAAGTAAAATGGCATGCCTAGCCATTTCATATCCTATTCATAAAGCTTATTTTGCGTCGTAAATTATCTCTGTGTCAAAATATTTGTGATCATGCTTCATAGATTAGCAGATAGTTGTCTCTTATCTTATATTTGAAAAGAAATGTATGCATGTTCATTCGAAATAACAAGCGACCGATGAAGTGTTTATAGACTAGGCATGTCTTTATAGGTTTGAAAAGATAATAACACACAGAAATAGCTATTGGAGCCAATCTGGACAGTTCGTCCTGTGCTTCGGAATCTGACCTGACACTTCTTTTTCTTGTAATCCTTTTTGTTTTGTTTGAATATCCTCCACATTCTAGTCATTCAGAGCAAAACACCTCAATTGCATCAGAAGCTTTTAATCACTTAATGGACAATGTATCACAAGGCATCGTTTCTTTTCCCATCCCACGCGACTCATGCATATACTCTTGCCATTTACTAGAATGTAGCAAGTGATCTGCATGTGAGACTTATTGTGCTTGTTGCACTCATCTTTGAATGTGAATTTTATACTATTAAAGCATCTATAAAACAAGAGAATATAGATGTTATCTCTTTTACGAACAGTACGTTCATGACTCTTTGTGGTAGAAAATTAGGATGAACGTTATTTATGTAAAACTGCTCAATCCCTTTTGCAGCGAAGTATCGAATTTTTCTTATGTTTATTTTCCAATGATAAGAGCGACCGTTTTTACGTTACATGACACTATGGTGCAAAATATAACCATCATTCACCGTTATTTGAACTGGTTACAGGTGCGGATTTCAGGAAATAGCAGGGTCATAAAGGATATTACAGAGCCCGGTGACCATGGTGGCTTTCCAGCAGTAATGATTCGATTTCTCACCCTTTTCATTATCAAACACTAGTTAATTTCGAAACATTAAAAATATTGATATTGCTTATTACTACCCTACAGGTGCCAATAAGTGAATGGCGCCGGCAATGCGCCAAGCTGCGCCACTTTTGCAAGGAGTGAAACTTGTAAGGTTGTGTAGATTCTCGACACATGTGGCTGCACTTGAAGAAAGGGGCTTTGAAAAAAGAAATTGCGCTAAAAAAAGGAAAAGAGTAGGATTGGATTTGTTGTATTCATGGAGGAATGTCAATTGAATATATTGTGGAATGTATCAGCTTGAATGAATCTCCAAGCTTATAAGAAGAACATGCGGTTGTATTCACCATATTTTTGATAAGATTGCTTTTGGGGTATTCTCTTAAAATGAAAGCTATCAGAGTGATGATCTCTATTAGAAATTGAATGGCTGCAATAAAAAGTCATTCTGAAATATTTTTTTCTTGCATCTGTCTGGTGCTTAAATCAATATGATGCCGAGTATTCAACAAAATGTCAACTTACATGAGTTTGTTCTGTGAAACTTATAAACGGTTGTATGCTTTAAATGATGGCTTCAGTTCCCACACAGGGATTTTGATTGTGTTAGGGTTTCAACAAACAAAAAGGAAAACATAACAGGTTGGTTTCAAAACATACTGCAACTATAGCAATCACAAATACAAATTATTATCAAGTTACAGTTTCAATTTAATCAGAACACCATTGTTCCACAACAAGAAGCAACCTTCCATATGACTACATTATTTTCTAACCATAGACAAACCATTCTGTCCATGACACAAATAATAATTTAAAGGTTACATTCCTAAAGTAATGATGGCTGCAGTTCCTATAATAGGTATATTGATTTACTAGATGATCAATTTTGTAATAATATAACCAAACATAATATCTCAATATAACAGGACTCCTTGAAATGCAACAATTACACAACTCACAGCCACAACGTCACTGGCTAACTTTAAAAATCAACCATACTGCAAAGGACATCAGGTTTCAACATCACTTTGCTCAATTTCTGTTCCCCGGCCAAAAACAACCTCAACAATCCAGCTATACTCTGAAAATCTCAAATACAAACCATCAACCTTTTTCCTAAAAATAGAACAAAAACTTTTGGAAAAGTCAGATCAGTGGTTCTTTCACCTAGCCGAAGAAGCCCTAGCACTCATCGACGAATGATAATTCGTGCTCCTCTGCTTCCGGTAAGAAGAATACACATCATCATACTGGCTCACCTCATTCGGGTCCGCAGTCGCTCCAAGCCCTAAACGCCCGGATCCGGATCCGCTTTTCCGATCCACACTCCCATCTGGGTACATACCTGTTTCCGGATCCGGACCAGGATCTGCCTGCAAACTTGCCGGCGGTGGAATGCACGCCCCGCCCTTTCTAACCGCCTTTTCACGCTCATATATGTCATCTTCCATGTCTTCGCCGAACTCTGATTCTTGATTCGGTTTCATGGGGCCTGAAGAGGGGTTGACTTCCCCGATTTCCTTGAAGAATTTCGAGACACGGTTGAGGATTTCGGAAGGGGATACGGAGGAGGGAGGGATGACAGTGGGGATGTCAAGGGGGGACATGGGAGAGTAGGGAACTCCACTTCCGATCTGCATTTTACGGACCATGCCTGGAATTAGGCCGGGAGGGAAGAGAGGGTAGGGGGGCGGAGGTTGCTGTGGTGCTTGTGGGGGGGTTGGTAGGGGACCCAGGATTGGAAGTTGACTTACTGTAGAGGGGATGTGGGAGGGGAGTGGAGAGGACGGCAGTGGTTTTGTGGGGTCTTGCAGGGTCTCGGGCTGTTGCTGCCATTGGTGAAGTGGTGGTTGTTGCCCTGTGGTTTTGAGAAAGAAAAAATGTTTAGTGCTGTAAAGTTTGATGGAATTGACCGAGAGAGAAAGCTTGAGCTAAATCATATTTTCTAAGGGTTAATTGCAGCACTTAACACCCTTCAAATGGTTCATTAGAACTGTTCCCTCATAAAAAAATCACATTTTAAAAATCTATCGGGTGGCGCTCCACGTGTTAACACGTGAGCACCAGCGCCAGCATTTATTAGGATTAAAAAGTCCTATGCTGGCACCTCTCATGAGCGCCGGCGTGTAAGGCATATGAGCACCTATTATATAAAAATTAAATTCTCAAGTGGCGCCACGTGCATAACACGTAAGTGTCAGCGTCCAAATTAAAGAAAGTAGAATTAAATTCTATATGGGGAATATTTCCCTAAAAAACCTAGAGACATTCTCTGTTTAACAGAGCCGTTGGATCAAAAATCCGATGGTAAAATTAAATTCTATTAGGAAAAACATCTCCTTAATTTTTGTAAATAAGAAAAATATTCTCGGTTGGATCAAAAATGTAATAATATAATTAAATTCTAATATGAGAAATATTTCCTTATATTTTTCTAAACAAAGAAATATTGTGTTCTGTTAAATAGAGCACTCTTGGATTAAAAATCCAATGGTGATTAAAAATCACCGTTTGACAGAATTAAATTCTGCATATGGAAAATGCATCCTTAATCTTGTTAAAAACAAGAATAAATATTCTGTAAAACATAAATTCACTAGATCAAGGATCCAACAGTGGATAAAATCCCCCAAACAAATTTTGAGGCCAATTAAATCAATCGGTATCTCTCAAATGAGAGATTTTCTCAAACTAATCAACAAATTTGACTCTCCTATATAAAAGACAGGAGACTTACAAGTCTCAAAAAGAAGATCGACCCTCCAAGTTTCTGCAAAAAAAACTAGCAGCCATAAAACTGAGAATTCAATTCTCCTCTCAAAGAAGAAGATCCTCGTCCATTCCAAACCCCAGTAAAGAAAAAAATAAGAGATAAAATGTATCTCCTTTACCTAGCATAAAGAAAATAAGGGTTTAATCCTTTATAAAAAGAACTTAGTTTTTCCCCTGATCTGATATTTGCAAAACAAATCTCTTCACAAATTGATAATTTAATTCTCATCGAGAAGGTTTTGTTTTTCAAACTCAAAATCTAAAGGAAAGAACTAGATTAAAAGAAAAAAAGAGGAGAACGTATATTCTGGAAATTTAATTCGTTTACAAACAGAGTTTAACTCTATATGAAAGAACTTAGCTCTGAAAAAAGAAACAGAAGAACTCAGTTTTCCAATAATAAAAAAACGACCCCAGATCTTCAAAACATAGATCTTGGTGATTATTAATGTCCAAAATGCCATTGACAGAGATTCAATCTCTAAAAAGAAAAAGAATTGGCGTCTCACGTGAAACACACGTCAGCGCCTGAAAGATTCCCCTAAATGAGACTCGGCGCCTCACGTGCTTCCCACGTAAGCACCCAAAACAAAAGACTCGACGCCTTATATGTAACACACGTGAGCGCTGTATAAAAGTGCTGGACACTATAAATGACTAAGTGATTGAGACACTGATTTGGCAGCGTCCATGTCTGAGCGTCTCACATGATACACACGTGAGCGCCAGAGGCACAAATAAGTGCTTAGCACTTCTGAATAAAGGAAAAAAGCCCAAACCTGAGCAAACAGAGCCCCAAACAAGTGCTTAGCACTTCTGAATAAAAGAAAAAAGACCGAGCAGACCAAGCCCAAATTGGTTGTCTTTGAAGTTGCTTGCAGCTGAGCCCAAATACTCTATTAAATAAAAAAATGATTCTTAAAATATTAGGATTAACGTATCCTTAGTTATAATAAACTGAGTCAAGTGCTCATATATTTAAGTTGATCTTAATCTCAAACTAGATTAACGGTTCTTAAATAAAACAAAATATTTTTTGAACTAAAGGGATATACAACCTAAGTTCAAACACAAATATAAAATATACGGTTTTGGACTAATCCGCGCCCTACGACGACGACATAAACTAGTCTACGTATACAATCCACGGGCAACCAAAATAAAACAAAATAACACACGACATGGAGTGAACGACTGGAGCAGGAGAAAATGGTTATCACAATACGGTAACGTAATTAACTGCAGGGGCTTGCGTCTGCAGGGAAAAGTGTCCCCATAATCAAAAACCCTTCACAAATGAGGGAAAATCTGATAAAGTCTGCTACATCGACTACATCTATCCAAACCTTCGATATACGGTGTTATAAATCAACTTGGTATTTTCGGCGAGGTGGACGGATATATCCAAATAGCATCTACCACTAAATTCAGGCTAGACGTCCCAACGTTCCAGTTTAGTTTTCAGAGGAAAACAGATTCTGGCACGCCTGGTGGGACCTTTTCCTCTTTCCACTCTATATTTCGTGTGTCATGTTTCGAGAACGAAATAGCGGTTCGCTATGGTTACCCTTGGATTCAAGATACTAAAATTTGGTGTCTCGCTTCTATGTAGAAAATCAATTGCTTCTCACTGCACCTCATGCAGCAACTTCATCTCCACCCCAACTGGAGGAGTGATGTAAGGGCCTAACGCGGCTTCTATTTTCTCAATGCCGGTAAGGTAGATCACACAAGCCACTACCAGACCGTTCTTCGGGACTATGCACCCGCCTGTGAACTTTGGCTCCTCAACGCCATAAGGAGAAGCTCCCAGAAAGTCGTCAAATCCTGAAGCCTCAGTCTTCAACAGGTTGAGGAATAACTCAAACGGGCTCGCAAAGAAGCCCGTGATACCAGAAGGAGCTACCCCAAAACGGCCAGCTCTCTCTACTCCTGCTATAGGTGAAACCTATAAAAGTGCTTCTCTTCCAAGACAGTCGGTCTTCGAAAGATTGGCTAACCGCGCTCAAGCTCTAATAAGGACGTCGATCTTCCACAGGCTGACACCAACCGAAGCCCCTTAGCAACGCAAGGGGCATGACAAAGACGCCTCCAAAACTGGCGCGATTCCCACTCCAAGGCATGCTCGACGTCGCCACTGACGCTGAGTGAGAAGCTGAGGAAACACTCCCTCTGGTCTCACCCCACCAGCTCATGCGATGGATATCGACGCTACTGTTCCAACTGGGAACAACTTTGACCTGCTCAGGAGGGTACGTAAGAACTCCCAGACGGCAGTGGTAAATAAATCGCCTCCACCAGTAAAGACCCCTGTGCAGTGACAACCAGAGCAGCCTCGCCGACGCATCTCTTCACAAATACATAGGGTCCGACGAAAAGTCCAAAACTCTGTGCTTAACAGAAATTACTCTCGTCGACCTAAAAGATCTAATGGCCGACAAGAAAAAGACCGCACCTCCACCATGCAATGGGGAGTCGTTCCTAAACAGGTGCCTGTCACAATGGCTCCTTCAGCTTCGACTTCTCATAAAAGAACGAGGCCAGAGAAAATCCTACCGCCCGCGGCAAATTCCAGAGGCGATAGATCTAAACGCCCAAAGTCTGAGGGTATAACCGTACATACGGTCTACATGGCTAGCGGTAAAAAAGAGAGCCGTGCCTCGGTAAGTTACCGAACTCAAACTCGGTCGCTGACAAAGGCTCCAAGAAATGCTGAACAAAATGACGACACTCACCAGACAAAAAGAAAGTCCGGACAAAGAGGTTGAATAGCGCCAAGAGCAAGAGACCGATACAAAGTTCTTGCGATGGGTGCTGAAAAGAAAAGATAAGGAGGCTGCAGAGCAAGCTGCTAACATCAAGCAGATGGCTCTCCTATTCCAGGACATGGTTGGAACAATGATCCAACCGGAACCCCCAGCCGATGATCCGCCGATAGTTATCAAGGATGACTGAGGGGAAACATTAAACCCTCCTCCGGTCATGTCAGCGGCCAAGGAAGAAACCATCTCCAAAACGGCCGTGAATGACAACGCTCAACAAATAAGAGCTCATCGGGCCAGTGAAGCCGCCAACCAACTTGTCAGAACTGGACCATATTCGGTCCGGTATGACCAAATTAAGTACCCGCCGGGATATACAATCCCCAAGTTCTATGTCTACAAAGGAACGGGCAATCTTCACCAACATATCGCACAATTAAGAGCACTATGCGGCAATACTAGAAGTGACGACAAACTATTATTTCGCCATTTTGTCGGAAACTTGTCAGAAACAGCTTTTGAATGGTACTCGGAGCTCCCAAATGACTCTGTAAAACCTTCACAGAAATGGAACTACTGTTCACGCAAGTGAACGCATTCCGATCACGACACTGATCAATGCCAGGGTAAAGCCAGAAGAAACATGGGTCCAATATGCGATCCGGTGGTGGAACCTGTGGTCTAAGTGCAAACAGCGCATTGAAGAGTCTCCAGCCGTGAGCATGTTCATCGGGACCCTCGATCCTCAATTGACTATCCCAGTTCATGACATTCTTCAAACCCACAACCTTCCAGACGCTGATTGACAAGTTGGCCCAGATGGTTCAAATGGGCTATGGGCTTTCCTCCTCAAATAAGGACCTTCGAAATAATAAGGGTAAAGAAAAAGCGGCCTTCGTAGCCAATACGCAACAACAACCGAGTGGTCCAAAACCGACTGCTCACCAAAACAACGTGCACCCGCGCCCATCCTTGGAAGAAAGGCTAGGACGTGCTTACTCGTTTCCCCATGACAAGACGAGAAGACCGTTTGAACCGGCGATGCGTAATAACCTCATCACAATTCCAGACCCGCGGCGTCCAACGCAACCCGGCGACGTCAACAACCCTAATTACTGCTCCTATCATAGAATAGTGAGCCACCCAATTAAGGATTGCTACATCTTCAAAAATTGGTTGAAGACCAGTACCAGCAGGGACAGTCCGCGTTATCTGATAACTAGAGGGTAAACCCACCCCAGAAGCACACTCTTAAAAAGATGGACGTGCAGGGGGTATCATGCTCACTCGTGGAAGAAGCTCCATGGGAAGTAGTTCTTTCAGCAAAAACTAAAAGAATGCTGAAGGATCTTCAGGTATGTCCGGTAATCAGGTGGAAAAGCCCACTTAAACTTGAAATTATTGAAGGAATGTTGAAACCACGTCCCGTACCGAAAATTGTTGACAAGGGAAAAAGCCCCCAAGTCAAGCCTTCAAAGTATTCTAAGAAAAAGAAGACCAAGAAACCTGTGCTGCCTGCCGAGTATGACGACAAGCAGACAGATCTACAAAAGTACATAGATGCGCTGATAGAATATAACCAGAAAGCGCGAACACCAGTCACGCTTGAAGAATTCCTCAAGTATATTCTTGAGGACGGAGTCAGTGACAATGATGAGGGAAATGACTCATCAGAAGAAGCGAAAGACTGTGTAGCAAGTTGCCACATGGTCTCCCACTCGTCGTTATATGACGAATCTCCCCAGCGTCAGAAAACAACGTACAGGAACTGAGGACAGAATCGGCACTAAAATCCCCGAAACCGTCAGAAGAAGACCCGATTAAGAGGCTGCTAAACGAAACATTTCAAAAGAGCAAAAATGACCGAGAACGTGAAACAGCCATTTATGAAAAGGCTAAGCGTCAGCGTCCGAATAAAGAAATTGCGGTGAGAACGAGTTGTAAAGCGCTCCGACTAAACCAACACACCCGCAACAAATAAGAGCAGGATCAAAACTGAAAAGCGGTTCGCCAAAGTCCTATCAATGGGGATGAAATTGCCATCGCTCATGATGTGCAATCCCGGAATCCCATATTTCGCCAGAGAAGAATCACATCCAAATTACTGCCTATATCATCGAAGGGTCGCCCACCCTATCGAGAAATGCGGTGCCTTCAAGAAGTGGTGGAAAGAATATGTTGCCTATCGAAAACACTTTAAGAAAAGAAAACGTGAAGCTCGCGCTCGTCAACGTAGGAACGGCGAGACGAATGCGCATGAAAAAAACGACCGACAACTATCATAAGGTTAGAATCGGTTCGGAAGAGGAAAACCCTCAAGTTCTCACCTTCAGGAGCGATTCTGAGAATGAAACGCCCCTTAACCCTTTCTTCAAAGACTCCACCTCAGAAAAAGAGAAGAAGAAATGTGAAAACATTCAGCTGCGTAACCATACGCTACCTGAGAGGGACCTCAGACCTGCAAACAAAGATTCGAACAAAAAAGACAAAAGGAAAGGGAAAATGTCCGAAAAAATCGCTTTCGATGAAGGAGCAGTTAAAGAGCTCGCCGCAAAAGACCTGCCTAAGAAAAATAAGGTGGATTGCAACGTCTTAGCATGTTTGAGGAAATACCCTTGCAGCTAAGCATATTGGATGATCTTCGCATGTCCAAATGGGTGCGAGATTCCCTGATCAAGGCATTACAAAAGCCCGATCAGTTCCAAGCTTTCCTCGCAGAAGAGAAGATGAAAAATGAACGGGCAGAGATCCACACGGCTGTATTACATTCAGCGATGAAGATCTACTTCTCAATACATGCGAATATAATCGTCCGTTATACGTCACTCGGTACTGCCACGACATCAAGATAGGAAAAATCCTTGTCAACAACGAATCCTCTTTTAACCTTCTCAACGTAAGAGTGCTAAAGAAAATTTGCATGAATGTTCAGCAGCTGACCCGAGATAAAATTACCATCTCGGGGTTCGACTCACAATCATCACGGACGCTCGGCCCTGTAATATTGACGCTACGTTTCGGGCTGCTCGTCACTGATATCAAATTTCATGCTATTGACGCTAAAACTCGCTATGACGCTTTGCTCGGCAGACCTTGGTTACACGAGTACAAGATCGTCCCTTCTATACAATATCAGTGTATGAAGTATTTGAAGGATGGCTCGGAGTACACTGTCACAGGAGGGCTAAATCCGTTCTCGGTGAATGAAGTGCGGAAGTATGAAGATGCGAAGTACTTTCTGCCGGACTTCGAGGATGCTGAAAGGTGTCACAAACCGGTGAGTAAACAAAAATCCGTCGCCATTATCTCGATCTTTAGGAGCGATACCAACGAAGACGAAGAAATAGTCTACTCGGGCAACCCCAAAGGAAAACAATAAGTCCCGACTATCTACCCCGATCCTAGTTTTTGGCAGCAACTCCGAGAACGAAACAAATGCAGTGTTCTCCCTTCGCCTTTCAATACAGGCTCTCGCTGAAACGGATCAACGTCTACAAGTTGCAATGGCTCCGCCTCGACACTACAAGAAACTTGATGCGCTCGATACATACAACGTACAAGAACTGCAAACTTTCTACGTACCTCCTAGACGAAGAGGTGAAAAGGCGATCCTCTTCTACAAATCTACGGAGACCAAAGTAGAGAAAGAAATTTGGTACGGCGCTGATTTTGTTCTCGACGGGCTTCAACCCATCCGTTTGTCAAGATATTACGCGGAAGGATTGAAAGAGCTTTTAAGACGCCAAGGCATACCCCTCGATCAAACTGTTCGACGAGCCCAATTCTACAAAAAGATTTGGGATACTCCCAAGACTCGGCGAAAGAAGCCCAACGTGAAGATGGAGACAACTGGGCTGGGATACGTTCGGTCCAAGAAGCGGGAGCAAATCTACAGCTGCCGCGTCATAAATAGCTCGAGTAAAGAGAAAAACGTTCTTCCAAGTAGCTACGGCGTTAATTCGGAGCGAGATCCTGCTTTGAAAACGTTAAGTCCATCACCCGAAGAACAAATCGACAAGCTAATAAAAGAACTTGTCAAGCAAGCCGGGACAACCACAACCGCGAAATGGCCATTTATGAAAAGGTCAAGACGCAATGTCTCAGTCAGCAATCTACGGAGAAAGTAAACCGTAATGCTCTACATCCCAAGCCCGCTATATGTTCTTGCGGAAGAGGAAAACCCCGAAATGGAGGTAAAAACAGGGCAAAGCACGTAAACAACATTCGAAAACAACAAAGCGGGTCCAAAATGCCGTTCAATCGAGAAAAGCTCGATTGGAGCATGTCCTTTATAAAGAAGATGGGTTGGGAATATTCATTCTCTCAAGACAAAACAGGGAAAATCTTCAACCTTATCATGAAGCACTAAATGATGACACTTCTCAAGTCTCGGCACCCCGAACAAATAAAAGTGGTCCATCATCCGGATTATTGCTCCTATCACCGAGCAATAGGTCACCCCCTTGAAGACTGCCTCACGTTCAAACATTGGGTGGAAGACCGGTATCGACAAGACAGGTTTACGTTATTCGACAGCTGGAAGGTAACCCCACCGCAAAAGTATAAGCCAAAGAGGACCTATACCATCAGGATAGGACCAGCTCGACCGCGAAAATGGAAGCAAACTCGTACCTGCCATATGATAACACTCTCAAAAGAGGGAGGGCGTGAGGGTACGAGTGACCTCTTCAGGTGCTTCGCGAATGAAGACGAGAACGAGGTGATCTCAGAGTTTCCACCAGCACCAAAAGAGCTGGAAGATAGGATACACATCATGCAGTATAATCTAAGAAAAATCGACTTAGGGAAGGAAAATGATTCGAGGCCGACGTTTGTCAGTAAGTTACTATCTGAAAAATATGTAGCCACATTAAAAGACGTGCTCATGCAGTATAAAGACTGCTTTGCATGGAACTATTCCGAAATGTCCGGTCTAGATCCAAAAGTAGCGACATATAAACTGGCCATATCGCCAGGCATAAAGCCAATCAAACAGGCGCTGAGAAAGATGCGACTCGAACTTGAGATGAGTATTGATGCTGAGGTCAAGAAACTAATCGACTCCGGATTCATCCAAAAGGTTCAATATCCAGGCTGGATCGCTAACATCATTCCAATGATGAAAAATGGAACGGTTTGCATCTGCGTGAACTTTCGGGACCTCAACAAAGCTTGCCCAAAGGACGACTTCCCAGTGCCCGTCACCGAGCTGATGATTGATAACACGTCCACTCACGAAGATGTTCGGGATACAACCAAATGCATCCTAAAGACCAGAAGCATACCGTCTTCCGGACCTCGTTGGGTATATTCTGCTATAAAGTGATGCCCTTCGGTTAGAAGAACGCTGGCGCTACATACCAAAGGGCTATGACAAAGATCTTCGATGACATCATACACGAAGTTGTCGAATGCTACATCGACAACCTTATGGTGAAGAGCAAATCTTATGAGGAAGTATAATATGAAGATGAACCCTTTAAAATGCGCGTTTGGAGTTTCTTCAGGCAAATTTCTAGGATTCTTCATACGTCATCGAGGTATCGAAATCGATCCCTTATAAATCAAGGCGATTATGGAAATGCTCACGTCAAGAAATCTCAGACAACTGCGGTCTCTCTAAGGAAAGCTCGCGTATATCCGACGGTTCATAACCAATCTCTCTAGAAAATGCCGTCCCTACAGTCATCTGATGAAGAAGGGGACCTTGTTCGTCTGGGTTCAGAAGTGCCAAAATGCACTAGACAAAATCAAGCAATATCTGCAAAATACGCCGGTATTAGCCGCTCTGGTTAAGGGAAAACCCCTTATCCTATATACAACGGCCTTTGAAGATTCTCTAGTCGCATTGTGGGCACAAGAGAACGATCAAGGAAAGGAGAGAGCTCTGTACTATTTAAGTCGAGTTCTCCTTGGGCAGAAAACAACTATTCTCCCATTGAAAAGCATTGACTGGCACTGATCTTCGTAATAACGAAACTCAGGCATTACGCTTTGGCATACGAGATCCATCTCATATCAAAAGCAGACTCTCATATATCTAATGTCGAAGGCCATACCGACAGGAAGGCTTGCCAAATGGGCCCTCCTCCTGATGGAGTTCTCAGTAACGTATCAATCTCTCAAAGTACTGAAAGGACAGGCCATAGCTGACTTTTTAGCGGAGCCTCCGATACCAGCTAACTCCCCTTTAAATTGCGAGTTGCCGGATGAGCATGCATTCGACGCAATCGAAAAAGAAAAAGATAAGTCTCAATGGGAGCTTTACTTCGATGGAGCATCCTCCATGAAGCAGCGAAAGCAAAACATCCCCGTAATCAAAGCTGGGGTGGGCTTTATCTTTATGACCCCGCAAGGAAGGATATTGCGTTACGCCCTCTTCTATATGGAGCCAAGGACTAACAACGAAGCTGAATACGAAGTTTTAATAGCCGGTCTTGAGATCGCTATCGATATAGGAATCACAGACCTCATGTATGGAGACTCCCAGCTGATCGTTAGTCAAGTAAACAACGATTATCAAACGTACACGCCAGAGTGATAAGGTATGGCGAAAAGGTGCAGCAACTATTGGCACAAATCTCTTTCTATATCCTGGAAAGCATACCGCGAGCGGAAAACAGCAAAACGAATGTGTTGGCCAAGTTAGCTAAGGAATTGGCCGATGAAAATCTCGATGACGTAAGGATCATTATGCAAAGCCGAAGGGTTCTCACACCAACAGATATATTTTCGGAAGATCTGACAGAGCCATCCGAAATGAAAAAAACGACCGAACAAGTAGGCCTTCAGGTAGAGGACGAAGAAAAGATCAACGACTGGAGGGAAGTCTTCATAGACTACTTCAAGTCCCAACGAACGCCCGGAGATGCGTCGTCTAGACATCAGCTCATAAATCAAGCTTTGTCTTTTGCTTTCGTCAATGATACCCTATATAAGAGATCATTCGAACTCCTATGGCTAAGGTGCCTAGGACCAGAGGAAGCAAAGAAAGTTGTCCAAGAAATACACGATAGACTTTACGGCTCTCATCAGGCGGGTCCGAAGATGAAACTAAAAATAAAAAGAATGGGTTACTATTGGCCCACGATGGTTCAGGACTACCTCGAATATGCGAAGCAATGCCACCCGTGCTAAATTCAAGGGGACTTCATACGTCAGCACCTAAATCTGTTGCACCCGACAGTGGCCAGCTGGCCGTTCGAAATGCGGGGAACCGATATAATTGGCCCTATCGAACCGGCGTCATCTAAAGGACATCGGTTTATATTGGCAACGACTGATTACTTCTCTAAATGGGCAGAAGCAGTACCACTAAGGGAGGTGCTGACGTATGAAGTCCTATGGCTAAGGTGCCTAGGACCAGAAGAAGCAAAGAAAGTTGTGCAAGAAATACATGATGGACTTTACGGCTCTCATCAGGCGGGTCCGAAGATGAAACTAAAAATAAAAAGAATGGGTTACTATTGGCCCACGATGGTTCAGGACTACCTCGAATATGCGAAGCAATGTCACCCGTGCTAAATTCAAGGGGACTTCATACGTCAGCACCTAAATCTGCTGCACCCGACAGTGGCCAGCTGGCCGTTCGAAATGCGGGGAACCGATATAATTGGCCCCATCGAACCGGCATCATCTAAAGGACATCGGTTTATATTGGCAACGACTGATTACTTCTCTAAATGGGCAGAAGCAGTACCACTAAGGGAGGTGAAGATAGAGAATATACTCCACTTCTTCAAAACCAATGTCATCTATCGTTTGGACACTCCGTGACGCATTATCTCGAATAATGGACCAACTTATAAAGTCATAAAATCAGCCGCTTCGCACAGCAGCATAGAATAGATTAGAGATATTTTTCAATCTATAGTTCTTGGGCCAACGGTCTAGCTGAAGCCTTCAACAACACCCTGACCAAGATTATAAAAAAAACGATGTCCGGAAACAAAAAAGACTGGCACGAAAGGCTGCACGAAACTCTCAGGGTATATCGAACAATGTTTAAAACGGCCACGAATACAACGCTATACGCATTGATGTTCGGCACGGAAGCAGCGCTCTCATTGGAAATAGAACTCCCATCTCTACGAGTAGCGGTTCGATACGAGCTGACAGATGAAGAAAATGCTTATCTTAAGCATGAAAAGCTTGATGCCCTCGATGAAACCCGCCTTATAACACAGCAAAATCTGAAAGCTAATAAGGTAAGGATGACGCGGTCAAATGAAAGACTGACCAGACCGAGAACATTCCGTCAAGACGAACTCATGCTAGTCGTCAAAAGGCCAATGATCCCCAATCGTGCAAAACGAGAGAAGTTCAAACCGAACTATGAAGGCATGTACATCATAGACGGTCTACCAGGATGGAGCCTACCTGCTCATGGAAATGTATGGCGAAAGAACCTTCTGGTCAATAAACGGCCGATTTCTCAAAAAGCACTACGTTTGACGAGTCATAACTTAGGTCAATGATAGATGACGATGATGTGTCCGCTCGCTATCTTCCTTTGTCAGAACTCTGAGAGTGGTACCAAAAAAGTCCCGTCGCCTCAAAAAACGGTGATAATGGACCGAGAAGCCCCTAAACTAATAATGGGCCAAGAAGTCCCTAAATTAATAATGGACCGAAACGTCCCTAAGCTAGCGTGTTCCCCTAAACACGGGAATAATGGACCGTCATGTCCTTAAACTAATACGTTAAGCCCTATGGCGGATCCCCATATTGATTACTGTATACAATCCACGGGCATAAACGATTCATAACTCTTCCAAGTCCCGCATGATGCAGTCCTTCGCAAAAGATCGAGACCTACAGCTAATGGTGTGTTACCTTACGGGCCGCCGCCTACAAAAGGAAAAAAAAAGGTACGTCCACAAACAAAATGGGCACGGATGAAAACCCGAAAGGGGCGCCATGAGTAAAAACAATAGGATTGCCGGTGAGCTAGTGAAAAACCGAAAAGACACGAACTCGTTAAAAAAAGATGCACTTACAAAGTTCTCATGACTTTGCAAGAAGAAAACACCTGTGTGAAATCCTTACGACTCACAATGGAGTAACACACTTAGGAATCCATACGATTACTAAGGAGAAAATGCACTTATGAGATCCTCACGAGTCGTAAGAAGATATACTCTTACCCTCACGGCTTATAGAATTCAAAAGCCTTAAGATAAAGGGATATGAACCTATTCTTAAGCCACCAAAACCCTACAAAACTTCTCTGCCATACAAGTGGTCTAATATCGACTCTTGTATACAATCCACGGGTATAAATAAATAAATTCCCCACCAAGTTCCATCAATGACGATAAATATTTCCATATGGTGAACGATGCTTGTAAGGTCCTCTCGACCTTGCGAGGAGAAAATACTCTTGTAAGATTCTTACGACTTGCAAGAGAGAACACATTTAAGAATCCCCACGATTCCTAAAGAGAAAATACACTTACAAGATCCTCTCGACTGGTAGGGCGAAATACCTTTATGGGACCCTCACGGTTCATAAAGCTAAAAGCCTTAGCCGATAGGATTCTAACCCTGGTTGCTAAGTCACCTTTGTTCAAATCAACAAAGGCAAATGATGATTCGCTTCTGGCAATATCCCAGTTTTAGCGATGATACCTAATCATGTATTAAACTCCAAGTTCTCTCACGGTATATGATGATTCGCTCCTGACAATATTTCAATTGTAACGATATTGATGCCAAGATTGGTATTAGATTCCAAATTCTCAACTTGCAATAAAAAACGAGTAAAAAAAGCTGAAATGATTGTGTACCGCGAAAATAGCTGAAATGATTGGACAATCGCGACTTTTGCGATATGAAACGCTGAAAGATCGCGGAAATAAAAATAAAATAAAATAAAACTTTTCTGCCCTGCAGGTAGGTCCATATCGACCCCTGTATACAACTCATGGGCATAAATGAAAGAAAAGGAACCATATTTTCCCACCACGCTTCGTCAAAAGAAGAACCGAGTCTAGATGACACATCTACAGCCTCGAGACTATTTGGACGTCCTTTCTACTTCAGCAAAGTTCAGCCGGGACGTCAATAAAGACCCAAGGGTCAAATGAAATTGGAGCAATGGCAAACTCCTAACTCCAGATCTCGATGGCAACATCTACAGCCTAAAGATCATCTCGACGTTCCTCCTCATTTCAGCAGGATGCAGACATAACTATCAAATGAAATTAGAGCAGCGGTATATACCTAGCTCCATATCGCAATTGCACTACATACAGTATAGAGGTCATACGGACGTCTACCATACTTCAGCAAAGAATAAGCGCAGGATCATCAAAGCAAAAACGAAGTGACATATTCCCAGTTTTGGGTCTTGACAACAATACATACAAAACCTAAAGACCATTGGAACCCACCCTAGAAGGGTGCGGTTATGACTCATCGGGCTTCAAATTAAACCTAACCTCAAATAAAAAGTGTCACGGCAAATATCTAACGCTTGTTCTTCCGACAGTAATACAAATACTTCAACCTAAGAAGATTACTTGAAGACGTCTTGTCCAGCCTCAGAATGGATCAAAAACACAGCAGTCGCGGGGCTACTCGAACAGCAACCTAAGAAACTGCATATCGAGGAATATATCAGCCAATGCGACGGTACAATGGACTTAAACCTAGTACTACAAACCTAACAGACCCCTGTCATAAAAAAAAATGGGGTTATCTATATCCAACGTTAGGGCAAATTTGCATGTAAACCTAAGGAAAGCAAACTAAAAACACTCCGAAATGAGTGAATAAACTATAAACTCCGAAACGGGTAAATAAACTAGAGACTCCGAAATGAGTACATAAACTATAAACTCCGAAACGAGTAAATAAACTAGAGACTCCGAAATGAGTGAATAAACTATAAACTCCGAAACGGGTAAATAAACTAGAGACTCCGAAATGAGTGAATAAACTATAAACTCTGAAACGAGTAAATAAACTAGAGACTCCGAAATGAGTGAATAAACTATAAACTCCGAAATGAGTAAATAAACTAGAGACTCCGAAATGGATGAGATGCACACATGAATATATGCTGGGATGAAACATTCAGCAGTCAACGATAAAAGAAATGCATTTAAATAAATATTTTATTCTACAAGGAAGAGATCACCAAATATAGGATCAGAGAAACAGGTTAACAAAACAATAAACAAAGTTCTCTAACTCCATCTTCATCTGCTCTACCATATCATAACGGCGGTTCTCACTAAAAGTCCCTCCCCATCTATCAGTGCTACGCTTGTCGGCAAAAGAAAACATGGCAGTCCGCCGAGCCCGGATCTGACTCGGCAAATGAATTGAGCGGTCCTTCGGAGGCTTTGTAATCATGCACGCCTCATGAACGCAGTCGATCTTGTCATCCGCTGCGTCGAGCTCGCTAGAGTCATCTCCACCGGATGAGGGGGATGCTGTCAAGGATAGTCAAGATCATCCGAAGCCAAATAGAGCCGGCGGGAAGAGGAGACCCTTTACGAATCAGGAGCTCATGCATTATCGTGTCGCATTAATCATCCGTGGGATTGGGATTCGCCAGACAAGGAGCAAAACGATGAATAATCTCCTCGATGTATGTGGGCGATTGCAAGCCATGTTAAAGTAGTTCTTTCTTCGTGAAGGAGAAGATGAGCACTGCTTCAGATTATAAAGAGAAGCATTTAGGTTTCGGCACAGAAAATGTTGTGCATGGTGGAACTATTTCCAACCTCTGACAAAAAGAAAGTACGCGAGCATTGGCGTAAAAAAAGGGGGAAGAGGCTTGTCATTCATGTTTCAAAAAAATTTATACATTGGTAGTGAGGGTGATCAGAAAAGAAATAAAAGAAACAAATATCATCAATGGTATACAATGGCAAGACGCTAAATTCCAAACATGGATTCTCAACTTAAAGGCAAGTTTGAGTAAAGCGCTTCTACCTTCATTGACCATCTTCTTATGTGTCTTTTCCCTAATGTAAGATTCGGGATCCCCGCTGATGTCTTCCATACTCTGGTACGCGGATATTATCGCTTTTTGTTGGAAGACGTAATGTAAAACAGCGATGATATCATCTCTCCGCTTCTTCGAGATCAGACCCATCAGATATATTGAATGCACCTTGTCTTCAGTGTCATCAAGTGACTCGAGCGGCATAGCCTCATCAAGCTCAGAAAGCACTTCTCAGATCGATCCAACGATAATCTTCAAAAGAACAGAACAGCGAGGGAGCAATCAACCGCTGTGATCATCAAAGCGACGCATCACCTCATCACATTGGGCATGAGTGTACTCCAGGCCTTGAAAGCGACATTGCATACGAATTTCTTCATAGAAGACAATCTTCTCGATATTGTATAAATAACAAGCCATGGTGCCTGAAAAGAAACCCAGTGGATTGTTAGCAATAGAAATGCTAGCATCACCAAGTCTTAAAAAACAGCAGGCCACACGAAATCAAAGTGGCGGCTCATCAATAATGAGACATATGCCTATTGTGGGAATAAAAAAGGATTCTAATTAAATGAATAGTTCCCATTAAATGGACAGTGGAGTTAAAACTCCCAATACCCCCGAAAAGAAGGTTCTTTTAAACAACAGCATATTCAAATATGTGAAATGGATATTAAAACCCTAAAAAGGAAAATATCCAAGAACAGTGAAGGGAATAAAATTCCCAAAGTTTCTAGAGGATCAAACCAGAGCTAAGCTTAGCAAAAAAAATGGAATTAAATTTCCCCAATGATGGGATTAAATCCCAGAAATCTTCATATTGGGAAACTCATGGGTTAATTGATGGAATTAAATTCCAAAAATCCCCATATGTCGAGATTGACAATAGGGTAAAACCCTAAAGAGAGAATCAACGATTCTCAAGAATGTCCATCAAGGTCCATATAACAACAACTGAGCCTTTTATCCAAGCATATGGGATAGGCTACATGAACCAACATGAGAATCACGCCGGGTCCAGCACATGAATCCTCCGCCTCCACTCACTCCTATCGAACAATATACTTTTATTGAGTCCTTTGGCAACCATATCGTTTCGTATCAACTCCATCCATATTTTCTTCGGTCTCCCTTTAGCCCTTTTGCCATTGCCCATATCGAGAGTATCTATTCGTTGAACCGGTGCTTCCATAGGTCTGCTTCGCACATAACCAAACCATCTTAGCCGGTTTTCCCGCATCTTCTCCTCCATAGGTGTTACACCAACTTTTGCATGAATATCCTCATTTCGCACCTTATCTTTTCTAGTGTTACCGCACATCCAATGAAGCATGCGCATCTCCGCTACGTGTATCTTCTGTGTATGATACTTCTTAGGAGCCCAGCATTCTGTACTATATAATAAGGCAGGCCGAATAGCGCTCCGATAAAACTTCCCTTTCAATTTTAACGGAAAGTTACGATCACACAAAATCTCTATTGCACTCCTCCATTTCAACCAACCAGCTTGGATCCTTTGATTAACATCACTATCGATCTCCCCATTCTTTTGGATGATGGAACCTAGATATCTAAACTGGTCGCTTGGTGATATCTTTTGCCCTTCCAATGTTATACCAATATAGTTTTGACTTCTCAGGTTACTAAATTTGCAATGCATATATGATGTCTTGGACCTACTCAATCTGAATCCTCGAGATTCCAATGTTTGCCTCCATAATTCCAATTTGGCATTAACGTCTGCTTTCGTCTCATTTACTAGAACAATATCATCAGCGAATAGCATACACCAAGGTAGCTCATCTTGGATAGTTCTAGTAAGCTCATCCATCACGATAATAAACAGGAATGGACTTAATGCAGATCCTTAATGTAAACCAATTGTAATCGGAAAATCACTCGTTAAGCTCCATAATCTACACTAAAAAGTTTTTTTTAAGATCTCCAAGAGATCGATGCAAGAAAAGCGCTAAGCTCTACCAAATATGATAATAGGTTAAAAAATCCAAAAGAAAAATAATAATACATCCAAAAGATATTAAGAGCTAAGCTTTATTCATAGTTCTCACCAAAAAATTTGGTAGAGTCTGCTCTATTCAAAAGAATTCTTGAGTACAGAGATCTAAGCTTTGGAACGAGAATTAAATTCTCAAAAGAAAAGGGAGGCTCAAGGAAGAAGATGAAGAGATAACAGTCATCTCAAAAGCCAAAGGCCGCATTTATAGGACGTGATGGGGATGGTTCTCATTTCCTGAATCCCAAGACGATCGGATGGCTCAAAATTGTGCACTGTTGCACTCACGTGTAAACCATGTGAGAACAGTGGGAGGCATTTGTTCCCTTATAAACAATCATATTTTTAAAAATCTATCAGGCGGCGCCTCACGTGTTTAACACGTAAGCGCCAGTATTTATTAGGATTAAAAGTCTTATGCTAGTGCCTCACATGAAACTCACGTGAGCGCCGGCGTATAAAACATATGAGCGCCTGTTATAAAAGAATTAAATTCTTAAGTGGTGCCCATGTGCATAACATGTGAACGTCAGCGCCCAAATTAAAGAGTAGAATTAAATTTTCCAGGTGGAATATTTTCCTAAAAATTGGGGTCATTCTCTGTTAAACAAAGCCCTTAGATCAAAAATCCGATGGTAGAATTAAATTCTATTAGAGGAAAATATCTACTTAACCTTTCTAAATAAAAAAGATATTCTCGGTTGGATCAAAAATTCAATGATAGAATTAAATTCTAACATGGGAAATATTTCCCTATATCTTTCTAAATAAAGAAAGATTCTGCTATGTTAAAACAGAGCACCCTTGATTAAAAATTCTATGGTGATTAAAAATCACCGTTTGACGGAATTAAATTCTGTATATGGAAAATACATCCCTAATCATGTTAAAAATAAGAATATATATTCTGTAAAACAGAAATTCACTGGATCAAGGATCAAACGGTGGATAAAATTACCCGAACAATTTTTGAGGCAAATCAATTGGTATCTCTCAAATGAAAGACTTTCTCAAACTAATCAACAAATTTGACTCTTATATATAAAGGATAGGAAACTTCAAATCTCAAAAAGAAGATCGACCCCTAAGTTTCTGCAAAAAAAAAGCCAGAAGCCACAAAACTGAGAATTCAATTCTCCTCACAAAGAAGAAGATCCTCGCTCATTCCAAACCCCGGTAAAGAAAAAATAAGAGATAAAATGTATCTTCTTTGCCTAGTATAAAGAAAACAAATGTTTAACCCTTCATAAAAACTTAGTTCTTCTTCCGATCTAGGATTTGAAAAGCAAATCTCCTCACAAGTTGAGAAATTAATTCTCATCGGGAAGGTTCTGTTCTTCAAACTCAAAATCTAGCGGATAGAACTAGATTAAAAGAAAAGGAGAGAAGAGAATGTATGTTCTAGGAATTTAATTCCTTTACAAACAGGATTTAACCCTACATGAAACAACTTAACTCTGATAAACGAATCAGAAGAATTTAGTTTTCCAATAAAAATAATGATCCAAGATCTTCAAAACATAGATCTTAGTGATCATTAATGGCCAAAATGTCATTAACAGAGATTTAATCTCTAAAAAGAAAAGGACTTGGCGTCTCATGTGAAACACACGTGGGCGCCCGAAAGATTCCCTTAAAAGAGACTTGGCGCCTCACGTGCTTCCCACGTGAGCGCTCAAAGCAAAAGACTCGGCACCTTACGTGCTTCCCACGTGAGCGCTGTATAAAAGTGTTGAGCACTATAAATGACTAAGTGCCTAGCACTGATTGGACAGCGCCTATGTCTGAGCGTCTCACATGGTACACACGTGAGCGCCAGAGTCACAAATAAGTGCTTAACATTTTTGAATAAAAGGAGAAAGCCTAAGGTCGGGTAAACAGAGCCCTAAACAAGTGCTTAGCACTTTTGAATAAAAGAAAAAAGATCGAGCAGATCAAGCCCAAATTGGCTAAGTCTTTGAAGTTGCTTGCAGCTGAGCCCAAATACTCTGTTGTTGGATCTTAAATAAAAAATGATCCTTAAAATGATGCTAAGTTAATCTTAGTCTTAAATAAGACTAACGTATCCTTAGTTAAAATAAACTAAGCCCAAGTACTCATATATTTAAGTTGATCTTAATTTCAAATTAGATTAACGGTCCTTAAATAAAACAAAATATTTTTTTAACTAAAGGAATATACAACCTAAGTTCAAATTCAAATATAAAATATACGGATTTGGATTAATCCAAGTCGACGATGACATAAACTAGTCTCTGTATACAATCTACGGGTAATCAAAATAAAACAAAATAACACACGACACGAAGTGAACGACTGGAGTAGGAGAAAGTGGTTATCGCAATACGGTAACGTAATTTACTGCAGGGGCTTGCGCTTGTAGGGAAAACCGTCCCCACAATCAAAAAACCCTCATATAAAGTCTGTTATATCGGTCGTATCTATCCAAACCTCCGATATACAGTGTCATAAATCAACTTGGTATTTTCGAAGATGTGAATGGATATGTCCAAATAACATATGCCCCTAAATTCAGGCTAGGGACGTCCAACGTCTCAGTCCAGTCTTCGGCAGTATACAAGAACATAACACCAAAGTGCAACAAATGATAAAGTGCAATTGCATTTGCTTCAAAGCTGACAAACCATGTCAGTAACTTCAATTGACAAGAGTGCTATTTAAAATGACATGCTGTGTCAGTAACATCAACAGATGAATTACACTAAACTACCCTTAACTACGAGTGTATTTCACTAAAATCTTTGAAGTTCTTTTATTAAAGTAAAATCCATTATCTTTGGTTTTAAGGGATTTTTTTCTTTCAATAAAATACCCTTCAACTAGCACACAAGGGAGTTTGACTGCAACAAAAATACTTCAGGTAGTAACTGAAAAATGCTCATAGTTAAGGGTACTTTAGCATGATTTAGTCCTAGCATTATCCCTTACGCCCAATTGCATCTTGTTGCACTTACATTTATAAATTCTACTAGCCCACTTTTGAGACAATAAGGTAAAATAACTTAACAAGAATGAGACCTGAAACCTCATAATGAAACATTAGCTATGGTAGATTTCAGGATATGAGACATTCCAATGTAGTTATTGGTATCTCTACTATTCTAACTCTAAAGGGAAGAGCCTCAAATTGAAAGCCCGATTTGATTTTAAACATGGCACGCGGCAAGTCAAATCTTCATAATAAAAACATTTAAAAGTGTCTATTTCTAACCATTCAGATCGATCTTTTCAAATCTTTATATAGCTCTCCAAAAAATCTTTTAAAATCCCCAATATTTTAACTAAAGAACTGGTAAAAAATTCTCACGTCTTTTTTTCCTTAGTCTAGTATATGTAAGCCTGTGTCACACGTGCAAGTACTAGTACATTTAAAAGAAGCATATACAGAAAGAGAAGAAAATAAGGAAAAGATGTGAAAGCATAAATATTGGATAACCTGGCATACTATGGCGTATGCATTTGTGTGTGCATGGCGCGCGCGCGTGCGCAAGAGAGAGAGAGAGAGAGAAGAGAGAGAGAGAGACCTGTGAACATCATCGGGTCCAAGATGTCCACCACTTCTTTCTGCGATGCCGAATACAAAGGAAGCCCACCAATCATTTCTCTCTCAAGGTTAGCAATGGCCGCCTGATCATAGACTTCCTTTGAGGCCCAGAACTGTAGAATCTTCTCCAACCGAGCTTGATTCGCTTCCTTATTAAGTGGATTGTTGTAAATTCTTGCGAGCATTGATCCCAATACAGGTTTAAATGCAAGAGCCTCATTATCAAGATCTTGGGGATTTACTCGCCGCTGCAAACTGACAAAAGAAGATAAAAGGAAAGAGGAGGAAAATATGAAGTTAGACAATGAATTGATGGAAATTGTGAATATTAGAGATGGGGGAAATAACGCAGTATGATAAGTGGCAAAATTATTAGTATCACCAGGAGGGGAGGGGGGACGCAATATAAGTGACACAAAAAGTGTGATCTTCACATTATTTTTGGGGTTCGCTACATGAATCCTTTTCTCTATTCAACCTCATTTAGGGTCAACTCCCAAGATAAATGTGCAATCTTTGACGCAAAACATCACTCATAGCTCATACACTTGTCGGTCTTTGTTGTACCTACCCAAACTGTATCTCCAACTTGTTACACATACTCATAACATAATACACATATTTGCAGTAAAGCATTTTAAATGCCTCCAATAAACAAATCATCTTTTAGCAAGTCAATTGTATGACGCTTTTAATTTTCCTAATAAGAATTAAAGGTGAAGTTAGGCGAATGGATTTTCCTACTAAAAATTAAAGGTGAAGTTAGTCGATTGGATTTTAGTTCAATTAATGCTGAATCTGTGTCCCAATGGTCTTCCCTGGTTTCCAATTTCTCCTGTATTTCCAAAGCTGTATCTACGGAAGCAATTGTTTTCATGGACTTCTTATGTTCTTTGAAGATAGGAGCCAGAAGCAATAGCATGCTGGCATGGCCAGAATTTTTTTTTTTAAAAAATAGTCCAAATAAGTTGACAGGAACAGAAATTATACCATCAGTGTCTAAATCTGTAATTTACCACAGGATGCCAACCTCAAGAAGGTCATTATGGAATCGAGTACACAAGATTTTTAATTCCAACAATATCATCTCATCTCTTCTATACGTATTCAATTGAATTGGGTGTTCAGAACCCTCCTTTTTCCTTAACCATCCTCGGTTTAGCCACCCCTCTGATTCACCGGTGCTACTGTGGATTTAATCTCTTACAGGAACTAACATCATTAAGACCAATAGGGAGTATCAAACAAGACTGACAATATTTGCAGGACCTTGAAAAATGTAGTCACTGCCATATTATATAATTCTCATATGATACTCCAGTCACCCTAGCAACAGCTCAAAAGATCAAAAGGACTTTAAGAGGTCACAAACTTACAGTCTACCAATTTATAGATAAGAAATGTAATGCTGAGATATCAAAAGTAAACGTCTACTTGCTAGAAGTAAATTGCAAATGGGCAAATCAGATATCCAAAGAAATTAATACCTGTCAAAAAGAATGTCATTCGCCAGAAAAATAATATGAAGCTGCCTCTCAGAATCTTCCAAAGCAAAGATTCTCTCTCTCAGGGCTTCAGCAAGTGCCGGTGCAAAAGGCGATCTCTGCATAAACCACATCTTAGCCCCCTTAATCGACTCTTTGGTCCCCGTAAGATTGCTAAGTACACCATTAAGCTCAACTGCAACATCAGACGGAAGCGGCCCTGCCAATCCCTTAAAAACCCTAGACGAAGAATCATAATAAGGTAGAGAATGTGGAGGTTGTTGGTGTTGATCAAAGTAGGGCGGAAACGAAGGCTGATGCAATGGAGGTGAAGCACTTAGAAGGGGCGGAGCATTTAACAAAGGATTCGGCATTGAGGGAGGAAACGACGGCGGTCTTGTAAATAGCCAAAGCTTGTAGCAATAGTAATTGTGGCCCTCTCCACCAAATAAAAAACTGTAATCGGGATTGTCCTGCTGCTTCTCACGGATCATAGCTTCAAACTCGGGGCCGTTTTTCGCGGCATATTCTGCTAATTTATCGATTATTTTGACCAGTTCAGGATCTGAAGGGGGCATCACCGGGGGAGGAGGTGCAAGATGAGGTGGATATAATGGCGGTGGTTGTTGTTGTTGTTGGAGATGAAGGGGAATATGGTGTTGAGGATAGAGTTGTTGAGGTGGAGGCATGTGATGAGGATGGTAAGGGAATTGAGGCATCGAGGGGTGAGGGGGCATGAATGGTGGTGGGCCATGAGCCTGCTGAGGGAATTGATGGGGTTGCGGGTGAAAGCCAAAGTACTGTTGCTGTTGAATATTGGCTTGTTGCTGTTTTTGCTGCTGAGCAAAAGCCATTGCTGCATACTCATGAGCTTGTCGATCCATAAAAATTGTATACTGCAAAAGTGTTCTCCAAACAGTGTTCTATGCTCTTTCCTATGGTATACAATTAGAAACTGTATAGTAAGAAATTATGGCAGCAAACTTTTAGGACCAAGAAGAAAGATAAGGGTACTTGGTAACTTGCATATGCAGATGATTTGTGCATCCATGAAAAAGCTGGTTTAAATGTCGCAATACTGATTGAAACCTACTGAAGAACGTGTAATCACTAAATAAGCACCTCTATATCCCAAGACAACATACAATTCATCCCCTTTTACATAAAGAAGCTCCAAGAAATCTTCTTTTAGAATAATAACTAGGTTTTTATAGTCCCATTTGGCCTATTTCGATACAACTGCATTCATTTCAGATGAAAACTTGGTATAAATGGAGTAAAAGTCATACCTTTAGATGGTGTTCTGATCTTGTATGTAGTAAATATGAACCCTCTGAGCTGCAAAGTCACACGTCCCCTGTTGATGAGGAAACTTGAGATTTTCTCCGAGCGGTTTCTTAGATCTATGCTAGATCTATTTTTTTGTGTAAAGAGGAAGAAGTTTGTGGAAAGGGAAGATGAAGACTCAATGGTGGCTTTGTTTGACTTTAGTTTCTTATTTGGGATTTTTGAGTTTTTTTGGTGTATTTGGTTCCCTCTTTGGGCTTTATAACAAGTGTAAGGAATACTACTACTCCACATTGGTGTATTTTTCAAAGCTTTTATCAATAAAAACCTAATGGGCCGGCTGGGGTCCAGCATAAGTTCAAGCCGAAAAAATAAACAAACTAGTTTTTTAAATATATATCACCCCCAAAATTTATATTTCTATATTTCACCCCCAAAGTTTATATATCTCACAACCCAGCTCCCCCCACAAAACACGCAAACAAAAAAAAAATCACATATTTCTATATTTCATCCCCCCCACCCCCACCCCCACCCCAAAAAAATACTTCCATATATATCACCCTTAATTCCTTCAGGTTAGCCAAATCTCACCCAGGTAAGTTTTGATGGAATCATCATGCAATATTTTGTTAATTTGCCATTCAACACTACTAAGAAAACAAGGAAAATAATCCAAAATCCCAAAAAGCCATCATCAAGTTCCTTTGCACCCTCTTCATCCATCTTATCAAATAGGGTTTATTCCTACTATTTTAGGATTTAGAACTTTTTACTCTAACTTACAATTGTTGGTTTCCCTTAGTTAATGTGCTCACCAATTTCTTTCGCATAGAAATATGTAAAAGATTACGATTTCCAAATTCTTTAAAAAGAAAAAATAAGCAAACAATGGCGTGGTTGAGCGAGGTGGAGGAAGTGCTTAAGAGCCTCTGTGTATAAGTTATCAATTAGGGATTTATTCCTTCGTTAAGAATTTAGGGCTTTTTACTCTTAATAATTAGAGCTTTTTTCTTCAATTAGGGCCCTTTTCTTTGGTTTGCCTGCTTTCCGATTAGTGTCAAGTAATAAATTTGTCTGATTTCTATCCTAAGGCTCAAAACAAGCCAAGATTCCTAATTCCCTAATTATTATAAGATAAACTTTCCGGGTTTAAAAATCCTAATGAATTGTGAGAAAAATTACAATCCTTTTGCTCTTTCACTGTTCGACTTCGAGTTTCGAAGGAGATGGAAACCTAAGGAGGCTTGAAATGAATTATTTGATCCGATTTTTGTCTAGGTCGATTCAATATAAACTTATCTTACCCAAAGATGTTTTTCCATATTACACCCCAAATTCTACTTTATTTTTAGATATTTCCTTATACTCTTGAATTTTAAGATATAGGTTTTTGACTAAATAGTCTCAAAATATAGCTAATTACTGAAACACCTCAAAACTTAGTAATTACTTGTTACCTCCAAAACTTTTAAAATGCTCTAAAAGAACACTCAACCATCCAGAAAAAACATCTTTTTAGACTATTTCTTTGACTCTTTTAATATTTCTAACCATGTCACTATTTAACGGTGATGACTATTTTAAGATTGTTTTTAACTAGTTTTTCCTTAAACTTAGTTTATTTCTTAATTACAATAATTTTAAATTAAAAATAAAAAAATTCTCCTCCCTTTCTTCTTCCTCTTCTTTTTTTCTTCTGGCACCAATTAAACATGGGAAGATTATGATGATAGGACGAAGGGAGTAAAGACTCAATTAGGGACGAACGAGAGCAAGGTTCTCGATTGGATTAAGGAAGGAAGAAGGGAGGTGGGGGCCGATTAGGGCTGAGGGAGAATGAAGAAAGGGGACGACAGTTTGATAGAGCTGAGGGTGAAGGATGTTATGTTGTGGAGATAGGGAAGAGGATAAAGGAGAAGGTAAAGGTTTTGGTTATGGTTAGATTTTAGTCTTGGATTTATCGAGTAAGGAGGAGGATGGTGGTGGCAGCCGAAGAGGAGGGTCAAATTACCGATGGTGGAGTGACAAGGGGGGAGGGGTTAGGATTAAGGTTGAAGTTAAGTTTAGTTAATTAAGGATTTTAATTGTTAATTTTTTGTTAAAGATTAAGAAATGAGAAAAAATAAATTTGATAGGTGGAAACCGTTATAGGGGTGCTTTAGCCTTTAATTGTATTTTAAAATTTTTGGGAGGGTAATAAGTAATTACCAAATTACGGGGGCGTTTTGGTAATTCGCTATGTCGTGAGGGACTATTTAGTAAACACCTCTCTTATATTTCACTTGAAGAATTAAGCTTTGTTTGATATTACACCCGAAGTGTTTATTTTAAGAAACAACCTAAAATTTCAATATTTTTATGTTTAATGTCCCTTAATAATGGGTTTTGTTATGATATTACACTTTTAGTTGTTTTTATTTACAAAGAAAATCTCATATCAACTTTCTTAACATTAATTAACTACAAATATTTTTTATAAAGACATTCAATTGTTAAAAAAGATGTTAAACTATAGTTTGAACTTAAATTATAAAGGTAAATATGGAAAATACATGACAATGGAACAATTTTGTACAAATATAAACTAGAATTTATGGCGTAATATCGATCAAAATTAGAGATGCAATACGAAAATGATATGCTTCCGATGTTACTTTTCGACACACAGGAAGAAATTGAGGTGTAATATTTTTAAAAAAAACAAACAAAAAAATGAATTTACGCATGTAGCACTTTTGAGAAATTAGCATATGTTAGGGATCCGACTAATGAATTGGTGCAATCAATAGATCGCTAGGCTTTTTTGATTTTGTTATGCCCATGGAAACAAACAAGTGCATCTAACTATTGCAAACCTTATTTGGATATGGAGTTAGGATAGATGGGGTTCATTTCTTAATGGAGATAGAGGTGATGCAAACTCCACTTTGCAAGTTGTACCTCCACGGTAAAGTTAAGCTTTGATAGGGTGTTTGGTTTTAGAGTTATCTAAATTCCAAAATAGGTGTTTTCTTCTTAAATTTCAGGATTTAGAAAACATAGGTTGAATTGGAGTTTTGTGAACCTCAACTTTAGAGTTTAGATAACTGGAGTTTTCTAAACTCCAAAATCCATGCCAAACATGGAATAGTTAGGGAAATGTTGATAATAACGTAACGCGAAGCTTAACGCTCTTACCCCCAAAAGCGAAAAGCAGAAGTAACATAACGCAAAGCATTGGTTACATAAATTTTTGATATTTTAATTAAAAAATATAAAGTTACACATCCAACATAAATACTTTCATTATGCTTATTGCTACATTAGTTGCTACTTCCTTCGTGATAAATTGAATAATGTAACAACCCTTTTATATAGTTGGTTGGTTGAAATTTTGCCAACAAAGAGGACTATTCATGCATCATTATCCCCAAGACATCAAATCAATATGCCTAGATTCCATAAAGGCTAGAGGAAATAAATCTTACTGATTTGTGCCATTGTAGTTGTACTTGCAGCAAGACATCATATAATAATTTGAAGTAAAATAAGAACCAAAAAGCATGTAATTTGTATTCTACAGAAAAGGAAAATTTAAACTGATTGGTATTGAATCACTCATGTGGTTACAAAAGAGAATTGATTGAATACACAATCATATAGTTTCAGCAATGCAATTATCAGCAGGATAATTCTTCACCTAGAGAGGACTTGAATTTGCACTTGCAACAACAACCCAAATAACAAAATCGAACTTTTAGGGCACATACCTATTGAAAATTAATGCAGGTGCATCGATTGGAGAGTAAAACCGAGGACTTGAAGTCGAAGGGGGGAATCGAAGAGGGAAATCGAAGTCTTCGAGCAGTTGGGAAATCGAGTTGAGGTCGTCGAGGTGTTGGATTCGCCGGCGATTGGAATCGAAGGGGAGAGAGGAAGTGCTTTGTCAAAGTCAAGCCGCCGCTTCCCTAGGAGAGAGCAGCTGCCGAGGCAAATGAACCAGATTTTTTTTCCTTGTTAATAATTGCAGATAGACCCCTGAACTATGGGGATCAAGCACTTGTACCCCTGTGCTATCATAAAAAGCACCTGTACACTCCCTAGTTACAAAATATTTTTTAAATTATTCTTAATTTACCTTTTTCTTATTTATCTCTTTAATAATATACAGTTCGAAACCCTAACTCAAAGAATCAAACGGCAGGCATAATCTCTAGCGAAAACAACTTGTGAATCTTTCTAAAGATCCCAGATTAAAAAATGTAATATTATCTACATCAAATAATTAATATCTATGCTAAAAATGTTTTAAATTCTCTTTAATTTCCAACAACTCAGACTCGGATCGTGGGGATCGCCGGAATACTTTGTATCAACAGATAAGATACTCGGTATATCAATATTGATTAGATTCGGAATTGTAAAGCAACCGAAGCACATCAGCAAAGACAGAAAGTCTAACTCAGATACGGAAGTCATTGTTGCTGATCCTAAGTTTTGAAGGGGAATTTTTATTAATTGGTTTCTTTTTTCTTGCTTCTATTTTAGTGTTCTAAAATTATCAGTCAAGCTTTTTTTCTTACCTTTAGAGCTTCTTGAACCTCAAGCTCCTTTATGAGCATTCGCGGCCTTATTTTCTCTTGCTTATGTCTGACTTAGGACTAGAGAACCTAATTGAAAATGTTTTGGAATCTTTAAGAGACCCCATTATAGATGAAATGGTGAGTGCGGCCAATCGTGGTCTCTTCAGTGGCAAAAATCCTATGAAAATTTCTCAAGGGAGGAGTGGTGTTTTTTTCCCTTATTTAATGACATTGGCAATCGAGTTGGCCTGTTTAATCCTGGTGATGAGGATTTCGTTTAAGATAGAGAAGGTTTTGATGAATGTTCAAAAAGGAAAGTTGCTGCATACTTGCTTTGATCTGAAGGCTTTGAAATCAGGATTTAGTGGTGTTCCACCAACTATCATCATGAGAGTCCATATCGGCTTTTTTGAAAAACAAAGTTCTGAAGTGTTCCAAGTTGGTTCATTCTAACGTTTTGTTCAGAGCAAAAGACCTTGTGACTTGTTTTTAAGTCAAGATTTCTCTCTACGATAAAGCTCAAAGGGTTATGATTTTGGATCTAAGGCTAAGCAATACTGATAGAAATGAAGACAACCTTTTAGTCGTTGATGGGAAGGATGGACTTGAACTCATTCCCTATTGATCATGGGCTCTCCATGTCTGAGTCGGTATGTATTGTTTTTTCTCCTAAGTTTCATTTTTGTTAGTTGGTTTCCTTTTTGAATTATTTTGCGGTCTACTTCTTGTTGTTTCTGTTGGATGCTATGGAAATATGGCTCTAAACCATTCGCCACTAGAAAACGTAAGTATTAGGAACGGTATATTAACGTCCGTTCGTTTTTGACGGTCGCTAATAAAATATCAGAGACCGTATACAATATATGATCTCTAATACTCTGTCGCTAATACTATTAGCGACCGTTTAAATTTTAATAGCAACTGTATTAAACGGTCGCTAATGATCTCTGCACATTTAGCCCGCGAGGAGCTTCCTCTTTCCCCATTCATCCCCAAATTTTTTTTCCCAATCCGCGAGCTCCTCCTTTGTAAGGTGATTTTCTCTTTCTTGTTCCCCAATTTCTCCAATTTTTTTCAATTTTATTGTCTAATTTTTTTTATGTATTGCTCTTGTTGTTGTAGGCGATCAACATTGTCTTGGTTGTTCAAAATCCGACGAAAAGTTTAGGTTTTCCCCCCTAAAATTATTATTTTTTCAATTAGGTTATTATTTGTGATGTGGATTATGAAATTGTTATGTAATTATGATGTTAGATTATGAAATTGTGTAGGTTATGAATTTTTTGAATTAAATGTGAATGTTAGGATTATAAATTTATTTTACTTTGATTGCAAAATCTTACGAAAAAATAAATGTGGAACAGAAAATTTTGTTGGTTTTGAGATAATATGGAAAATAAGGAATTGAAAAGATGTTGGGTGTTGGGTTTTAAGATGAGAAATTGAAGAATTTGTTTGATATTGGGTCGTAGGATTTGAAGAATCTATAAACTCTAAAAAAACCTAATTGCAAATTAAGATATTGAAGAATCTATAAACCCTAAAAAACCTTAATGACAACTTATAAACTCTAATTAACAAATTAAGATAATCTTAAGTTAAAAATATTAAAACCGTAATTAGAGACCAGAAAAACCTAACTATAAGAAACTCCGATATTAACACTAATTAAGATATAATATTAATTACACTAATTAAGAAACCTTAATTAAGACCAGATATTAGTGAACCGAGATCTTAATTAAAAAACGATTAAATAAAAAGTATTAAGGGAAACCCTAAAATTTTGATTAGAAATTTAAGTAAAGTTTTATTTTATCATTTAATTAGTAAGTTTGTCACGCCCCGCTTCTCGGTATACGGGCAGAGGACGCGACGAGGCTGCTATGTATTTACTCTGAAGTAAATACGCTAAACGTATCTAAGCAATATAAAAGTAAATGCACAAGAGACAAATGTAATGAAACAGCAACTTTATTTATTAACATTCTTTTGTATAATGCATGGAAAAGTAAATACATCTGGAAGAAAGCGATGCCTAAACAATGGCATAACAGAAATGAAAAGTACTGAAATAAAAGTGTGTACAATGAAGCTAGAACTCTGAGTCGTAGAAAAACTGGTCTAAGTCCTCACTGGTATGCTCGATCTCCTGAAGGTCCGAATCACCTGACGACATTCAAAGAAGAAAAAAAGAGAATGTCGTCAGCGAACAAATCGCTCGGTAAGTTCCAAAGATAAGGGAGAAGTACAATAGACAGAGAGTAAAAGAGATAGAGTGTAGCTTTTAAAATTGTATTATATTGTTATATTGTTAATGCTGTTGTTATCGTAAATTCAAGGGTGAATGTCAACCAATCTCAAGAGTGTTCTCAAAACCAACAGGCTCCAATCCAGGGGTAGGGAACCACGGGCCCGAATCAAATGTTAGTAGCGGGACTTCGACCGTCGTCGAAGTATTCCAAACTCAACAGGCCACGGTCCAGGAGCATGGAAACACGGGCCCTCATGATTGCTTGCTTGTGTTAGTAGACATGGATTCATGATCTAGGAGGACTCTTGAGATTCTGTTGGATTCACGAATGAACTACCCCAATACCCCGTGTATTTATTATATTAATGATTGTACTGATTGTATTGATTTGAATTGCATTGTCTTGTAAATTGAATTGTATAAATGGATAACTTGCCGAAACTATGATATCAGTAAATGGATGTAACTGGAGAATCATGGATGTAACTGGAGAATCATGTAAATGGAAGTATATCCATGGTTCGGTTCAGTCAATATAGATTGAATAGTTTGATTATATGGATTATATAGATTCATGGATTCATATTGAATTGTTATATTGTAGATTGTACTTGAATCATATTCAAGTCAGATTATTAACGAGACTCAGTCTGAGTCAGATAATTAGAAAAGTAAATTGAAGTCCTGATTGTTATGATGTTATCGGTAACCACTGCACATGGGCGGCGGGATTTGTGTCTTTTTCAAAGACGATTACTATATTGATAACACCGTTATTAAGTTGTCTACCTTAGATAGGCAAGCACCCATATCTCCGGCTCTCTGAGGCTTAAGAGACTGGTCCCGCTTAAACCTATATTTACTAGGGTCCTTAGGGTAATTTATATAACTTGAGGGGGTTTTATGTAAAAATACTTTTGTATAATTTTCAAAATACACCCCAGGTATTCAATTATCGTCTTTAGAGTTGTAATAATTATAGATCTTATATTTGTGATATTTCTAGTGAGAAATAACATAATTTCATAATATAGGGTATTTAAATTGTAATATTGAACTTATATGGAATTCATGGTATTTTAATGTAAAGTAATTCTTTGATTTGGAAAAGTTGGAATATTTATATTATAAAAAAAATAGGTATTTTGATATTATATATATATATATATATTTATAAAAATAATTTTAATATATATTATATTTCTAGAAATCTCATTTTTCTTAAGATTTTCGTATTTTAAATCTCTCGAGACTGTATGCTTCTTGCGGATGCCTGCATCTCGTACTACCAAGTCCAGGGATGTGTGATAATCCGCACCATCCCAGTCGGGTTCCCCAAAATGGGTTGCAGCGGCACTTTGCAAAGATTTGTTTTAAAATACTTAATCTTGAAAAAAAATGGTTTTATTAGTAAATGGTATTTATTTGAAATGTTTTGTTTTCCCGTATTCTATGTTCCCGAAAGGTTTTGTTCTATATTGCATATAAGTGTTGTGAGGAGGTAGGTCATTACGTCGTGATCTAATTAAAGGTATAACAAGACTGTTATGGTTTAATGTCAAAATGAAACTACATGGTATTTTAGTGAAAAAGTACGGTAAAAGTTACAAATTGAAATAAATTGTCATGAAACTTATTCAACATGTTTATTAATATTTAATGGTCAACATGTAAGACTTTTGTGTGATTGTATTTAAGAAAATGTTGGATTTTGAGAAAGAACCGAATCGGAAATCGGATTTGTTCCGATTCCGTCGGGTTTTAGAATCTTGTAGTTTTAGAAAAAGAATAGAGAAGAGGGAGGGGGACTTACTGACTTAGATGTTAGAAGAGAGGAAGAGGGAACGGTAGGAGACGCTGGTGCGTCGTTTCGCCGCCGGGAGCTCCTGGGGTTGTCGTCGGAAGATGGCCGGAGTTTCGCCCCTTTGCTCACTTCAAATGCACACTAGAGTTTTAGGAAATTTCTTGAGAGTTTGCTCAGAATTTTGGAGTGTGGGGGTAGTGTGTAGGGGTTGTATTTATAGGGTAAGGCTAGGGTTAGGATAGGTGAAAGGTTAAAATGAAAAAAATGTGATAAATGTAATAAAATGTATTAAAATAAGGTTTAATGTGATTTAAAGGGATCTGGAACCGATCTAAGGAAATAAAATATGCAGGAGTGATGGGGAGGTGAAAAGGCACGACTCTTCAGTTGACGACTCGGCGGTCCGGCCGAGTCCGGCCGGCGGCGGCGGGCCGAGTCGGCCACCCCGCCGGCTTGAGTCGGCTGAGTCAGGCCGATTCGCCTCCTCCATGTGTCCAGAGACGTTTGGTGTACCCTCTGGGATAGTTTGTTTTATTTGTGCAGTGGGGTTTTTATGAGATAAGCACGTGTAAACTCTTGGTATTCTAAAAATTCAAAATAAAACAATATTAAAAATAATATGAGGTATAAGATTTGAACTCTGGTGGCTTGGTTCAGCAGTGCAAGGTATTACCAATAAGCTACAAGCTCCTTCTTGCTATTAATTAGCAAAACAAATATTTAACTTGTGCTCAGGCAAAAATACCTCTTTCTTTAAATTAAGAAAAAAAATTATAGAAAGTTGTACATGAAATTTATGGGTTGTTACAAAGTTTAAGATCGAAACGTCTTAAACTTGATTAGGATCGACCTATAGTTTCCCGTCTTACACTAGTGTATATCAAATCTTTTTTCCGTCAAATAAGATCACAAATGTTTGTAAAAGTTGAGCTTCCTGTTTAATTTTTTCAAACATATGTGTAGTATTCGACGAGGGGATTTGACATACAGTAATTGTCGGATTTGTCCAATTTGGACATATTACGAATGCAACAAGACTCACATGTCACATCCCCATGTATTTTCGTCCATCTCGAGAAGTTTTGACGGTGCTTTCCACTTGTTCCCCGTGTACATTTTTATATACAAACACGAGGAACATGGTCAAAGTGTTGCCGAAATTTTTTCGAAATAGACGAAAAACAGAAAGATGTGAGATGCGAGTGTTGCATTCATAATGGGAATTAAGACCTTTATCCCTGACAGCCGTGAAACTAATTATTTGTTCCGACCTTTTGCCCTGAGTACTTACGCCAATCTTAAACGACTTTAAATATTTTTGATGCGTCAAAATCATGAAATTTTATTTAAAACTTGAAAATTTATTTAATGATAAGCTTATAATAAACTCATAAGATATGTTAAACTCTTATTATTATCTGTGTGATAAGATGAGAATTCTTCCGGATAAATCATTTATGTACATGGGGAAAAAAGATAGATATAGTTTGAGAGACACCAGATTTAAAGATGGGCTTAAAGCCTTTTTAGATTACGCAGATAAGAACCCAAAGCGTAACTAAGACGGACACTTGTTCCGTCCTTGTAAGAAATGTAAGAATAGAACCTGTTTTCAATGTGAAGTGATAGAAAAATATGTGTTTCTAGAGGGTTTTGAACCGAACTACATACATTGGAATAACCATGACAAGGGAATACGTGATGAGGAAACGAGGATGGATAATGAGACCGCGGCTTCGCAAGTTGAATTACCGACGGGTGACAGGATAGATGACACGCATGAGATATTGAAAGATTTATTTGCTGGAGAGGAAATAAATAATGTTGAACCGTCTGAAGGCACCGGTGAATTAGAAGAATTGCAGAAACTTCTGGAGGAAAACGAACAAGATCTGTACGAAGGATGTACAGAATTTAGTAGGTTGTCGTTTGTAATAAGACTCCTCCATCTGAAGATGATCAGCGGGATGGCTAACGAGCAGTTTGACGTGCTTCTTGATCTCCTACGCAAGGTAATCCTGAAGGAAAGGAAAGCATTCCAGAGAATCATTATCAGACAAAAAAGATTGTTAAGACACTTGGTTTCTCGTATGAGAAGATCGATACATGTCCCAATGACTGTGTGCTGTATCGCAAGGATTATGCATCTCTCGATGAGTGTCCCACTTGCAACTTATATACGTGGAAAAATGTTAAGAGAAATTCAAACGCAGAAACGTCCGATATTAGCAAAAAGAGCAAGAAAAATTCAGCCAAAATCCTTCGTTATTTCCCCCTGGCTAAGAGATTACAAAATTTATATATTTCAAAGGATATGGTGAAGAGCATGCGATTGCATTCCGATTGTCGGATCAAAGACGGGAAGCTGAGGCATCCAGCTGATGCAGAAGCATGGAAGCAATTAGACAGTGTTGATCATTTTGGGGATGAACCAAAAATGTACGTCTAGATTTGGCAACCAACGGTTTCATGCCTTACGGACTCATGAGCTCTAGTTGGTCCACGTGGCCGGTATTGCTTATGCCTTACAATCTGTCTCCTTAGATGTGTATGAAGCAACCGTATATGATTTTTTCCTTATTAATTCCTGGAAAATATTCACCTAGCCAGAATATCGACGTCTATATGGAACTTTTAATTGAAGAGCCGATAGAACTCTGGGAACATAGAGTAAAGACATATGATGCGTACACCGAGGAGAAATTTAGAATGCGAGCGGTTGTTATTTGGACAATCAACGATTTTCCAGCATACGGCATGTTATATGGATCGTCTACCTACACGAAATATGCATGTCTATCATGTGGTCTTGATTACAGTGTTCTACAGCTTAACACGCGTGGTAAGTTTTGCTACTAGTTTCATCATAGGTGGCTATCGATGAATCATCCGTAAGGAAAGATGGTAAATAAGTTTAATGGAACACTGGAAAAGGGTAAAGCACCAAAACAATTATCAGGGATAGAAATTTTCGAGCAGATTTCATCGTGTCAATTCCAGTAAGGTTTTAATCGTTTTAACTCAGATGGTTCCTTCAATAAACAAAAAAACGGAAGGGATCCGAAGATAACGAATTGTTGAATGTGTGGAAGAAGAAAAGTATATCATGGAATCTTCCTTACTGGAAACATCTGTTGATTTGACACAATATTGATGTCATGCATGTAGAGAATGTGTTTGATAATATTGCTGGCATATAGTTATAGGAAGATTCTAAGTCCAAGGATAAGTTGAGTGCTTACGAGTGTTTGGAGGAGCTTGGAATCCGACAGGAATTGCATCTGGTACTTCATGATGATGGTGTCTATAAATTACCAGGTTTGAACCACACAATATCGAAATTGGCTATGAAAAGATTTTGTGAGGTGCTAAAGAGTATCAAAACCCCAGATGGGTACGCCTCCAACATAGAAAAGTATGTGCAGGTCGAGCAACCAAAGCTCTTGAATCTTAAAACTCACGATTGTCACATCCTTCTGCATCAATTGCTTCCAGTGGCTCTTCGACATAATTTGACATCTAATGTCATAAAAAGTTTGATAGAGTATTGCGATTTTTTCAATAAACTTTGTTCTAAAGTGATAGATGTGGCCAAATTCGAGGAGTTGCAAAAGAGTATTGTTGAAACCCTCTATAAGTTGAAGATGATATTTCCACTATTTTTCTTCACTGTCATGGTTCATTTTTCTGTGCATCTAGCTACAGAGGCAATAATTGCTGGACCTTTCTCATATAGGTGGATGTATCCAGTTGAAAGGTAATATATTTTTTTAATCAATTGTGTTATTTAATTTATTATAATATTCACATTTGTCTAAAATATTCGTTAGCGTTTTAGATACTTGGGATTCTTGAAATGACAAGTGTGCAATCGAGCTCAACCGGAAGGGTCAATAGCCGAGCGTTATTGCGCCAATGAATGCCTCAACATCACTTTTTGTTACTTGCATGGAGTTGAAACAAGATTAAACCGTCTTTCTCGAATTAATGATGACCAACTATCCCATCCACAAGAGGGGGATCGATCTTACTGGAGGGAGTGGCTCAATCAAGCGCATGTGTATATCCTTAATAATCATGAAATTGATTACCTAAAACAATGGGATTTATTGTCCGTTTGAACAAACGTGCTTCTTAAGTTCCCATGATCAAAGACCGCAGGGAATAGAAAAAGAATACTACGATCAGCTGGAGGATATAATAGAGTTATTTTACGGGAGTAATGAGTAAGAAAGATTTGTTATGTTCAAAGTTCGTTGGTGTGCTTACATCCAGATAGATGATTACGGTTTTCAGGTTGTCAATCTCAATAAAAAAATTATCGAGATGATAAATTCATCTTAGCTTCACAAGCTGAACAGTGTTTCTATTTCAAAGATCCTAATCATGAAGAAGCTTGGATTGCATTGCTGGCACCTCCTAAATCCTTGTAATGAATACAATTTTATTTTACAAAAATTTTCAAATTAATTTACATAATAGAGTTGTAAGCCTGAGCACAAGTTATGAATTTAATTTGTTTAAGAACGGCAATAAAACACTTATAGCTCATTAATAAAGTCTTGCACTGCTATCCCATCAGCCACATATATTTTTACTGATTTTTCTTTTAAACTTTTTGGAAGCCCAAAAGTTTACACGTGCAACACACGTAAAATGAAAAGTTTGAGAAAAACAAATGTGTGTTGAATGTTATATGAACCGACCTAGACACGTGGCAAAGATCCAGAGACCCACCTCACCCCTACGGTCGGCGAGGACTTCATTTGGGCCGGCGGTGCCGGGCTCAACCGTAAGAAATGCTCCCAAACCCTGCACACTAGTCTTTTGGCCTATCCTCACTACTCAAGTACTGTTTGAATTCTCTGCATTTATCCAGAGAGTGTTAATTCACTCACAAATCCTATTTTTAATACATTTTTAATTTTCTATTCATCTCAAAATCCTAATTCCATCCTATAAATAGCACATTATATCCTAACTCTCTTCATTCTGAAATCTATTGTCAAAAATCCTCAAAATTTTCCAAGGAAAAGAATAGTACAAGTGGAGTTAGCACTAGGTCAAGTTCCGACGATGATTCGAGACGATTCCGGCGACCCGCAACCCCACGAAGCTCCCAATTCTTTCATCAACCTCTCCTCTGAACCCTAAGCTAGTACGTTCCCTCTCTTTTCTTCTTTTCACATCTCAAAACTTCTTCTTTTCAATGATATCGGTAAGTGGGGTTATACCGACATTCATTTCTAAAACTTTTTAAAATAACAAATTTTCTTAAGAACTAATTATCTAAATCAATATACTTTGTTTGTTAAATATTAAACAATAATTATAAACAAGTTTCATTTCAAAACTCCATATAAAACAACTTTTATTACACTTTTACGTTTAAATACCATAAAATTACATATGACATCTTTTATCATTTTTGCTTGTATTACTTTTAGAAAATGAGGTAATGACCTACCTCTCACAACACACATCATGACATAGCACGATTAGCTTTTAACAATATATATATTTTGGGGAAAATACGATTTTTACATTAAAATACCATAAACTATTAAAAACCATATTCTTTAAATTGTATTATTTAAATTCCTTGCTGTTGTACCTCTACAACCCACTTTTGTGGAATCCGATTCGGTTGGTGCAGATTATCGCACATCCATCGGACTAGTAGGGTGAGATGCAGACTTCCTCACAGAGCATACGATGTCGATAGAATTTTTAATACAATTTTTAAGAAAAACGTGATTTCTATTTAATAAATAAATTTTATTTTTAATAATTATATATAAATATTATCAAACCATCTATTTTAAATATATAATAAATTCCATATTTTCTAAACAAAAGAAAAGAATTACAAGTTTCATGAAAATACCATCAAGAATCCATATAAGTCAACTTTACACTAAAATACTTTGTATTATTCAAGCTAGATATTTATTCACTAGAATACCTTACTTTTAAAAATTACATCCATGAAAATCCTAAATGCGATAAATAAATACTTGAGGTTTATTTTGAAAGTATACTAAAAATATTTTTCATAAAAACCCCATCAAGTTATATTAAATTACAATAAGGACCCTGGTAAATATAGGTTTAAGCGGGACCAATTCTTTTGAAGCTCGGAGAGTCGGAGAAAGTGGGTGCTTGCCTATTTAAGGTAGAAAACTAAAACGGGATTATCAATGGTAATTGGCTTGGAAAAGGTCACAAATTCTGCCGTCCATGTGCAGCAGTTACCGATAACTCCTAAACCTAATTCAGGATCCAATTCTGTTTAAGTGTCTGACTCAATCTGAGTCTCGGTCTAATCCGAATATAATCTAAATATGAATACAATCCAATCTTAACTCCAATACAACATGAATCCAATCTATACTTGAACTTGAATATGAATACCAGAACTATACCAGAACAAAATCAACATGACTTGAATTGATCGAACCATGGATATATCTTGACTTGACTACATGACTATCCGTTTACATCCTTATCCATTTACATGAACAATTTATACTATGGTCTCGGCAAGTCTTACATCTATAAAACAACACAATATACATTTATGGGGGTTTTAAGGGGTAGATTGGTACGAAATATATTAGAAATGGAATTAGACGGTCATTATAATGCACCTAACCTGAATATCTGTTGCCGTTGTCCTATGGGTTTTGACGGGGCTTTGTACTCTATATGTCTTAGTCCACGGAGTAAGTTGGACTCCTCTCATATACACTGCTATATTCTGTGCCAAAGTACAAACAACTACGTTAGCATAACTAACATTTTCTTTATAAGTTCTATTCACTCTATTTGTTTATTTCTATCCTATCACTTGGGACTTACCGAGCGCTAGTTCGTTGATGGCATTCCTATTTGTTCTTTCTTTGGAATGTTGTCGGGAGGACCCGACTCTCAGGAGATCGAACCCAGCTAGGACGATTTGGAGCACTTTACCGAAGATTCAGAGTTTTAGTTCACTTGTACTTACTTTACTTTCAGTTCATTTGCCATTATTTAGGCATCGCTTTCCAGCATTGTATTTGATTTCCAGTTGTATGTAAAGAATGTTTAATCAATAGAAAGTTGCTGATTATTTATCTCTCTTGTCATTTCTTGTGAATATTTATTATATTGCTTATTTAGACTTAACGTGTTTACTTCTGAGTAAATACGTCGCGGGCATCGCCACGTCTACTTTCCCGTACACTGGGAAGCGGGACGTGACAGGTTTTGTTGGCGGCCCATGCAGGTCAGTTCTGCATGGAAAACTAAGCAATATATATCACAAGAATTATAAGAATCAGCAACTAAATATTCTTTACGTTTCATATTTCTTGAATCTATCCTAACCCTATTTTTCTTTCAAAGGTTATGAATTCTCCCAATAATACGAGCACGGACGTCAACGGCAACACTCCACCATCACCTCTTCCACTTACACCTACCGTAGCTGCTCCTATCAACGAGCAGACGGTATTGCTTGAGACAATCAAGAGCCTCTTGAAGGGACAGCAGCAGCAGACTGCTATCCTATTACATCGCCCAGAAGCTGAGGCATCCGGTGTGAAACAATTCCGGCCACTGCACTCTAAACAATTCTCTGGGAAAGAGAGCCATTTGGAGGCAGAGGAATGGCTCGGTCGATTGAGGACGATCTGGCAGCAGCACAAGTGCCAGATATTGCTTGGGTAAGAGTTGCGAAGCTGCAACTAACAGACAACGCCAGGGTATAGTGAAAGGCTGAAGAAAGCCGACTTACCCAGCCGATCGTATGGAAGACATTTTGCGACATGTTCGATGTGAAATATTTTCCCGAGACTGCCCGTTTTGACATGGAGCAGCAATTCATCCATCTGCAACAAAGTTCGATGTGGACCAAATCTGTGGATGAGTATGTGTTCATCACATAATATTGTATTTTATATTCCCCATTCTTATGCATTTTACAATGAAAACAGGTGCTTTTGACGCATGTCTGATACATGTTACAGGTTACAGGTTCTTGGACAGGAAACAGTGAAAACGATGAAAAGATAATGCAAAAGTGGATTTTAACCAACAAACAGAGAATCTTGATCAAGCCTACATAAAGATCAGTTCACAAAGCAAGATTCAAGACATCGACTCAAAGCGAACGGTTAAAAATCCATTGCGAATTGTTCACTGGAAATCTGGAACTAACCTAGAAGCCCAAATGGAAAACAACATATATAAACAGGAATAAAAAGTCACCAGAAGCCAGAATAAAAAAGCCCAGAGCCCAATTCCAGATTTTGGCCGCGGAAGCGCGGCCAAACCGGGCCTCGCGCCGCGCTTCCGCGGCGGTATAATGCACGGAGTTCGAGAAAATTTGGCAAAATGTTGAGGCGGGGCGGATCTTTGACTTGGTGTTTTCTTAGAGGGCATTTTTGTAAAAACAGATGTGCGAATCAAAATGTAACCTAGGGTTTCCTATTATCTATAAATAGGACTCTAATTCATTGTAAACTTTATGCCTCCTTTTAATAATAAATTTTAGAATTCTTTTGGAGAGCATCGGTGCCTCTCTTTAATTCAGAAATTCAGATCTGACAACCCTGCTTTGATGTTTTGAGAGAGAGCCATCAGTAAGTATTTTAATTCCTTGCCCTAGGTAGATTTAATTTCATGCCTTAGGAACTTGTTTAGGGTTTAGCTTTTGGGAAGGATTTTGAGAGATGAGATCTCTCATCCCTTTCTTACCCATCAAATATTTACAATAGGACTCCATGCATACATGCACATACCGCTCCCTACGGCACTCTATCCCTCGAGGTAGCGGTGATACCGTAGTATAAAGGCCCGGATGTGATGTTTTCCATGGAGGTTAGGGTAAGAATCTCTAAAGGAAGGACAAGAACCTAGAGGAAGGAACACCTTCCCGAACGGACCTAATCCACTTTATTGATAATTACCATAACTCCTCACAGATCTTCATTCGGGTAAAGAAAGCGTTGAGATTTACTACCATTTCCAAATCATCCCTAAACCTAGCCTTAGCAAGAATAGATTTAATTAATTGCCCTAGAATAATTAGATTTTTAGATTTAATAAACAACCGAACACCCTTCGGAATTAACTCGTAAGAACGAATCGGAAATTCACAACATCCCTGTGGACCGACCCGTACTCACCGGCTAGCAGCAAAGCGACGCCGTTCTTGATTGCGGTTACAAATATTTTTGATCTATCTTTTAGAAAGCGCAAGCACGCTAAATCAACCAATCAAATGGCGCCGTTGCCGGGGATGGCGTAGAATTTTCTTTTCGTAATTTCGGGTTAATCATAAAATTTAAAAAAATCATAAAAATCTGAAAAAAATCAAAAAATATAAAAATATATATCATTTGTTATTTTTGGAAGGGATACTTTGTGGTTGAATTTTTGCAGGATATACAAATTCGGATTTGGAGATTTCTCGAAAGCAAAACAGGAAACAAAATATCGGAACAGAAGCGATTTTGAACAACAGAACAGGGAAAAAATTTTGAAGTCCCAACCTCCCCAACCTGCCGCGATTCCGCGGCCCCTACCCACCTCAGGCCGCGGAAACGCGGCCATATTGCCGATTCGTTGCACCAAAAAATTTTTGGGGATCTGTGCCATCAAGAGGAGCGCGGAACCGCGGTGGGAACCATGATTTGCCGCGGAAGGGCGGCTCCACAGTGACGTCGTCAGGTGAAAATTCCTCTGTAAGCTTCTCTGTTCTTTCTATGGAGATCTAGATATATCTTTTCTGAAATATTTCTGCAGGATTTTGTGTGCTTAAAAATATTCTCCCTTCCATATAACAAGTCTTGTGCAGGATTTTTTGGGCCCCGCTTGAACTAAATTGATTGCAAGAAATATTTTGTTGTTGCATATCTTTTCTCAAATATCTTTTTGCAACAGTTTTTTCCAAACAAAGATTCTTGTGATATGCTTAAGATAATAACTGATTGCAGGTAATATATTTTAAATTGCATATCTTTAATTAAAAAATCTTTTTGCAACAAATTTTCAAACAAAGAAAAAGAAAAAGGAAAATTTTTATTAGAGAACTTGCAAACTTTAGCCCCAAATAAATCCTTGCACCATCCAACCTTCCTTCTTTCAACCTTTCTTCTTTTAGCATGGGTACCCCACATAAAAAATCATTAGCCGAACTTTGGTATCCCGAACCTAATTTTGCGTCATATGTCAATGTGTTCGGTCAATTTAAAGACGATCCTTCCATGCCTAAGAAATCTTTGAAAGATCACATAGAAGAGTCTAGGAGAAACAGTTTGACTTTTCAACCCACTTTGTGTCAACCTAGTCAACCTTTACCACCAATCAAATGTCAACCTAGTCAACCTACATATGTTGACACCACTTTTCCAAGTCCTGCTGTAACTCCTAGGCCGATGTCCATTGCTGAGCATATTGCTCAATCTCGCAGTCGATCTTTCACCCCTCTCCACACATCTAGTTCTAGGGATTCGCACGACTATTCACCTTTTTATCCACATGTTGATACCACTCTTCCAAGTCCTGCTGTAACTCCTAGGCCGATGTCCATTGCTGAGCATATTGCTCAATCTCGTAGCCGATCTTTCACCCCTCTCCACACATCTAGTTCTAGGGATTCGCACGACTATTCACCTTTTTATCCACATGTTGACCCTACCCCTGTCCAACCACCCACTTCCTACCAGTCCTACCCGACTTTCCCACCGTCACTAGGCCCTGTTCCTACACAGCCTTTTGGGAGTTTCACATATCCAAACAATTTTGAATCTTTTACCGAAACCCCCTCACCACCCAAGTCTAGTTTGGAAGAGGCGTTGGAGGCTTATATTGCTGCAACAAATAAAATGGTTAGGAATGTGGAAGCGTCCGTGGCCACCCTTATGCAACCTGCTGAACCGGTAGCTAGTTTTCCGCTAGCTCCAAATTTTTCAATGTATGAGGCGGCAGTTGGACAGAATAAGAATGAGAGAGGATTTTCAAATCAAACCTACCCTTACCCAATTGAAGCCCACAACTCCTGTTTTCCTTCGATTGCCCCAAATAGATCACCTGTTGAAAATAAAAATGAGTTGTGTGATTTTGTAGTGTTTGATTTGCCAGATTGTGAGGAACCCCTTTCGAGTGAAACCGCACCTAATCCTTTCGATCTTTACACCTCCACTCTAGAACCTAAATCGATAGATATCCATGCCTTTGATGAGGTGTCTAAAGAAATTGACTTTCACTTGATTGAGGATATAGACGCCGGGAATATTTCGGATGATGAACCTGTCGATTTAATTGAAATTTTATGTTCAAATCATCATCCTGAGTTATTAGATGTTTCTCCCGAATCTCATATGCGTCTTGATTTTGATGATAATGGCATGGATGAGTTGAATATTGAGAAGAATTATGAGGATAATATTGAGGAGAGTAGTGAGGATCATATTGAGGTTGAACCATTTTTCTTTGATGTGTCTGATTTTCCAATTCATCCTCCTGAACCTTTGACTGTTATATCACCCTCCCACTTTTCCATCGTTTCGACCACGCTTGAAGACTGTGAGCTTGAAACCTTTTCCTTTGAATCTGACACAAGTCTCACAGACGATAACACCTACGAGTGTTTCACTTTTTCGGACGATGTTGATGACTCACCGCCCGAGTTTGAGTCCTTTACATTTTCAGATGAGCCATCAGACTCGGTTGATTATAATAGTTTCGAACCATTAATGGAATCTTTCCAGTTCGACACAGTTTACTACGGTGAGAATGAGACTATCCCTAATTCACTCCCTTTCGTCTTTCCCATTGTTCCGACCGAACAAATGACCGTTACGCTTTCTTCTCCTATACCAAGTTCGATGTACCCATGTTTTCTTGCGAATCTTGAGGGATTTGATCCCATTTCTCGACGAGTTGATAGGTTAGCGCAATCAATTTTAACATATCAGTCATCACATATTGCGCTAATTTATTCACTCGATTTACACCCTCAAGATCGTACTCCACTTCCTTCTTCTTTTCGCCATTCTTCTCCCCCACTGAGACCATATTCTACCATTCTTCTGTCCACACGGTCTCACGTGTTTCTCATTTCTTTCCTCCACATCCCATTCTTGCACCAACTATACCATTACCACGATAAGATTTTTGAATGGTTGGTGTTAACCTTTGGCTTGTGTAAGGCCAAGCTTAAGTTTGGGGGGAATCTTTGTATATATGTATATATATTTTTGTTTTCTTTTTCTATAAAAAAAAAAAAAAAATTTCAAAACATTAAAAATAAAAAAAATAAATTTGTAAATAAATAAACAGGGGAGTATCGGCATTTTGACCCTCTTTGTTTAGCATGACAGTGAGGACACTGTCAAGTTCAAGTTTGGGGGTATGCTCGGTACGTCTTCTTCCTTCGCATTCATATGTACATTTTTGCATTTGCATACTTATTTGAAAACCCATAAAAATTTGAAAAAATTCAAAAATTATAAAAATTAATGTATTCAATTTTGGCTAATTGACTTGAGTTTGACAAATAGGTCAACTGGTTAGGAACAACTAGATCTTAGACTTAGTAAATTAAAAACCCTAAAAATAACCTTCTTTAGAGTTTAACGGTAGAAAGTATATGTCCTGGTAGTTTATTTAGAAATAGGCAAATTTTGGGTTCACTTCTTGGGCTAAGTCAAAATGAGGGAAGAGTATTGATGTTCTTATTAGAGTATAAGTTTGAAAAATAGTTCCTAGCTTAAGTCTAGATTCTGAAAACGTATACCCTACAATTTGCACAATCACGCACCTTGAAACTTGGAATAGTAGAGGAGACCTTGAAATGCTCTTGTCTAAAGTCCTTAGTACAATGAAAATAAAAGAAAAAAAAAGTGAATAAAGAAAAAGAAAAATGGACACTGGTTTTTGTGATTACTTAAGGCTGCAAAAATAGAAAAATATTTAGCGAGGGTGCTTCATCACCTAGTGCCTTAGACCAACTGGTTTGGGAGTCACTGCTAAAGCCTTGGGGGTTGCAAAGACTAGGAAGTACGCTTTAAAGTGCAAACGCATTTTGTAATCGGTTGTTGGTACCTCAAGAAGTATTAACGGTCGCATGAAGGATGTGTAAGCAAATTTCATTCACCAACTAATTAGTACTTTGGACAATGGACAAGGGCATGATTGCTTGAATTGAATTTCCAAGTGTAGGGGTGATCTATACACACACTTAGGGGTACGTGATTGGAATTTAGATAAGAGAGAGGAATGAAAGATAGAACTTGTATCTTTAATAGAGTTGATAGAAATTCCTAAGTGGAGATAAAACCCTAGAAGGAAAACTTAAGAAATGCCGAAAGCTAAGTAGATCTGCAGGATATATATAATCTTAAGTTAAATAATGAGGAAGTGTGAAGAATATGGGTGGATAATTTGCGAGTCAAAAGATAATAGAATTCCTTGTTAGAAAACCTAATTAGAGAACAAAAGTCAATGGGCCAAATTGATAGGATTTTGTGGGTAGTATCCGCTGAAAACCCTCAGGAGACAACACTCCTCCTACTAGGGACACCTAGAGGTTTAACGGCTTGTTGCACGAGCTCAGTGCAATCGCGTTTCCCTGCGAAAGTGCGGTTAGGTTTTTTGTAGAGAATAAAACAATAAGTTTGCTCGAGGACGAGCAAAAGATAAGTTTGGGGGTATTTGTTCATCACATAATATTGTATTTTATATTCCCCATTCTTATGCATTTTACAATGAAAACAGGTGCTTTTGACGCATGTCTGATACATGTTACAGGTTACAGGTTCTTGGACAGGAAACAGTGAAAACGATGAAAAAATAATGCAAAAGTGGATTTTAACCAACAAACAGAGAATCTTGATCAAGCCTACATAAAGATCAGTTCACAAAGCAAGATTCAAGACATCGACTCAAAGCGAACGGTTAAAAATCCATTGCGAATTGTTCACTGGAAATCTGGAACTAACCTAGAAGCCCAAATGGAAAACAACATATATAAACAGGAATAAAAAGTCACCAGAAGCCAGAATAAAAAAGCCCAGAGCCCAATTCCAGATTTTGGCCGCGGAAGCGCGGCCAAACCGGGCCTCGCGCCGCGCTTCCGCGGCGGTATAATGCACGGAGTTCGAGAAAATTTGGCAAAATGTTGAGGCGGCGCGGATCTTTGACTTGGTGTTTTCTTAGAGGGCATTTTTGTAAAAACAGATGTGCGAATCAAAATGTAACCTAGGGTTTCCTATTATCTATAAATAGGACTCTAATTCATTGTAAACTTTATGCCTCCTTTTAATAATAAATTTTAGAATTCTTTTGGAGAGCATCGGTGCCTCTCTTTAATTCAGAAATTCAGATCTGACAACCCTGCTTTGATGTTTTGAGAGAGAGCCATCAGTAAGTATTTTAATTCCTTGCCCTAGGTAGATTTAATTTCATGCCTTAGGAACTTGTTTAGGGTTTAGCTTTTGGGAAGGATTTTGAGAGATGAGATCTCTCATCCCTTTCTTACCCATCAAATATTTACAATAGGACTCCATGCATACATGCACATACCGCTCCCTACGGCACTCTATCCCTCGAGGTAGCGGTGATACCGTAGTATAAAGGCCCGGGTGTGATGTTTTCCATGGAGGTTAGGGTAAGAATCTCTAAAGGAAGGACAAGAACCTAGAGGAAGGAACACCTTCCCGAACGGACCTAATCCACTTTATTGATAATTACCATAACTCCTCACAGATCTTCATTCGGGTAAAGAAAGCGTTGAGATTTACTACCATTTCCAAATCATCCCTAAACCTAGCCTTAGCAAGAATAGATTTAATTAATTGCCCTAGAATAATTAGATTTTTAGATTTAATAAACAACCGAACACCCTTCGGAATTAACTCGTAAGAACGAATCGGAAATTCACAACATCCCTGTGGACCGACCCGTACTCACCGGCTAGCTGCAAAGCGACGCCGTTCTTGATTGCGGTTACAAATATTTTTGATCTATCTTTTAGAAAGCGCAAGCACGCTAAATCAACCAATCAGTATGACGCTGAATTCACCACGCTGAGCAGGTAAGAGATGTCTCAAATATTCAAGTTTTCTAATATCACATACTACACAACTAACGCAAGACCATAACAGGTCCGCGGCACATTTTATACCGACTCTTAAAATTAGGGCTAGACGATTTCAGCCAGGGTTGGACCAAGAGATCCAAGCTGCTCTAATTACAGGGGATTTCCCAACTCACGACCTAGCTCTGAAGGCTGCCCGTCGATATGAGGCAGTAGTAAAGAAGAAGGGAAGAACTCAATCTGCCAGTGTGAAGCGCCCTGCTAATTAGATAGCAGGAGGAGCCTCTTCCAGGCCACCATTTATACCCAGGAGACCGGGAGTACATTTTAACCGGCCCACTCCATATTTTTGCTTCTATTGCAAGATTGTAGGCGTGCTCATCGTCTATGCATAGTCTGCGGCTCATCCACTCACGACATTGGTGCATGTCCTCATAGACTCAATCCAAACCTAGCTCACAGACCGGCCATCACTAATTCGCAGCGGCCAGCTATTTAGGCACCTGCTCCTCGACTTGCTCTCCCAGCTCCACTTCCTCGTGGACCTACTGCACCTCCTCCTCGTCGGTTTCATAATGCACAAAGGAACCTACCTCAAGGACAGATGAACGGACAAAGGAATGCTCCCCCAGCAAGGAGGAACATACGTAGGCGACAGACTTTCACAATGACTGTGGAAGAAGTTGATTCCACTGGCCAAGTCATCACTGGTAACTTCCCATGTTTTAAATCTGTTCAATACTTATTTACATCCATATATCTTTCCTATACCTAAACATATTCCACATGACTTAGGTACAATCTTAGCAGCCTCACTTCCTGCACTAGCACTCTTCGATACCGGAGCATCATATTGCTTTATGTCGCAACGGTTCGTCCGAACTCATGCAATTCCAGTAAAACCGCTCGTATCCAGCTGGAATGTCAGTTCCGGGAATGGCGTTCTAAAGGAAACTTTGGGATACGACCTGTGTCCAGTGGTCGTCTGCAGCAGAGAATTTTATGCTAACTTCAAGGTGCTGAACATACCGAACTTTGATGTAGTCTTGGGAATGGACCGGTTAGGAACTTTCTACGCTACCATCGACTGTCGTCAAAAGAAGGTAGTGTTCGAGATTTTAGATCATCCGGTCTTTTATTTCAAGAGTGGAGACCGTACACTAGAGCCTAGTACCTACTGTAACAACCCTAAACTTTATGTACAAATTTTTTCAAAAATACAGAAAGAGGTACTTTTGCCTGAGCACAAGTTAAAAATATGATTTGCTTTTAAACAGTAAGAAAGAGCTTGTAGCTCATTGATAAGACCTTGCACTGCTGAACCAAAGCACCAGAGTTCAAATGCTATCAGCCACATTATTTTTAGTTAGTTTTCTTTTGAATTTTTAGAAGCCCAAGACCCTACACGTGCACAACTCGTAAAAACCAAAAGTCACATGTAACAACTCCAATTTTTGTATACCTAAATTTGATTTAAATTTGAAGTATACTTGGAGTATTAATGTTGCTGAAAACACTTTAAGTATCTATTTCCCTACAATAATTACAAGAAGGAGCTTGTAGCTTATTGGTAATACCTTGCACTGCTGAACCAAGCCACCAGAGTTCGAATCCCATGCCCCACATTATTTTTAGTTTATTTTTTTTTCTTTAAAAATTCTTGGAAGCCCAAAAGTCCACAGGCCATAACTCCCAAATATTGAACTGAACTCAAAAATTGAAGTATGCCATAACCTTAGTCAGAAGACCCCACACCCGATCATGGCCGAACCCGGCCGGAATCGGCCGAATCGGCCGGCGCCGCCAGCCGGAGTTGGGCCAATGGCCGGGGTCCCAACACAAAAAGTGTGGCTTTTGGTCTTCTGAAACCCCCTGTTAACTCCAATTTATTTGCTCAGTTACAGAATTCTTAATACATCCTATTTAATACAAAATTTTAATGATTTTCTTTAATTTTTACAATTTTTTTTAAATAAATAAAACCCTTCACCTACCCTACCCTAACTATCCTATAAATAGACCCCTACCCCCTACCTTCTCATTCCAAAACCAAAGAATTACTCTCTTGAAAATTCCACAAGAAAGTGTGCTTTGAAATCGAGTGCAAGGCGAAGCGCTGACGGATTTCCGGCGACGTCCTTGGAAGCAACCGGCGACGAAACCACACCTCGACCTTTCTCCCTAGTTCCTCTTTACTCTTTAGAAGAGTTTGAAACCCGTAAGCCCCATCCTTCTCTCTTTTCTATTTCTTAAAATACGGAATTATGAAACCCGACGGAAATCGGAACAAACCGATTTCCGATTCGGTTTTTTCTACAAAATCCCACTTGTCACCTAATCCATAATATCTAAACATATCCATGATGACTATTAATCACATAAAAACCAATTTAAACAAAGTTTCTCACATGAAATGATAATTTTCTTGTAATATCGTATTCTTTTCATAAAAATACCATAAAGTTTATTTTTCTTGTTCTAATTAATTCCCTCATTCCTAAACATGTTCATCTTGATAAATAAACTTGTAGAAATCAATTTGAATGAGTTTTCACACATGAAATGATAACGTTTTCAAATACCGTATTCTTACACTTAAATACCATCATGTTTAATATATTAAATTTAACCTCTAAACTTCATTAAATCATAAAATAAGTCACGAGGTAATGACCTACCTCTACACACACACAAATATAACCCTAATTGATAAACGTCAAAACATAGAATACGAAAATACAAGACTTTTCACTAAAATACCATTATCTTTATAAACCTTTCTTGAAAGCTTTAACTTGTACACAATTCTAAATAAAACCTTTTAAAATGAAAGCACGATATGTCATGGACATCGATCGTTTATCGAAACTGACTTTGTGGTGTCTAGGCAAGTGTGTCTAAGACAAGTGGTTACTTAATTAAAGCCACTACTTGTAGTGGAGAGCCTCCCACTTACCTGGCACTTACCTGGCCGCAATTGGCGGTGAAGAGGCGATTTGAGACTCTAATGACTTGTCGTTTAGACCTTAGAAATAGGCTAGTTGGCTTAGGAAACCATAGAAACTAAAATATGGAAATTTATACCCTTTTACAAATAAATACCTTATATTTATAAAACCGTTTTTCTAAATGAATAGTATTTATAAAATCTTTGCAAAGCGCCACTACAACCCACCTTTGGGGAACCCGTTAGCGATAGTACGGTTCATCGTGCATCCGCGGGCTAGTAGTGAGAGATTCAGACCTCCGCAAGGAGCATTCGGTCTCGAAAGGTTTAAAATACGGCATTTAAGAAAAAATGAGATTTTGGAAAATAAAATATTTATTTAAAATTATTCTTGTATTAATATATATATAATTATCATTTAAACAACTATTTTATTATAAGATAAAGTTTCCACTTTTTTCTAAAAAAATTACAAGATTAAAAGTTACATTAAAATACCATGAATTTCAAATAAATCAATATTAATAATTAATAATTTTATTAGGATATATTCACTAGAATAATACAAATAAAATTCACACTCATTATAACTATAAAGACGAATAATAAATACTTGAGGTGTATTTTGAAAACTATACAATAGTACTTTTTACATAAAAACCCCTCAAGTTTCATAAATTACAATAAGGCCCCTAACAATTATTGAACTTCAAATTACCTTTCTTTTAGTCTGACTCGGGTTAGAGTCTGACTATTTTTGACTTGAATATGATTCAAGTCAATCTATATTCTTTTATATTCCAACTCAATATGAATACATGAATCCCAGAATTCTGTTAACAATCATTACAACTTGACTGAACCGAACCATGGATATATATTCCTTTTACATGTTTCCCAGTATTCCATTTACATGACTCTACGGTTATAACCGTTTCCTGATATCATGGTTTCGGTCAGTCAGTCAATCGATCATGCAATCTATACAATTTTTACAATACAACAATACTGTTAATACACTACGGGGTTTAGGGGGTAGATTGGTACGGAAGGTGTTAAAGGTGGCACGAGGTGGTCAGATTAAAACACCTAACCTGAATCCTATTGCTGTTGTGCCGTGGTATAAACGGTACCTTGTACTATACGTGCCCTTAATCTCTGGCATATAGAGACTCCCCTCGTATACACTGGCATCGTTCTGTACCAAGCTACAAACAACAGCGTTAACATAACATTTCAACAACAGCTTACACTTTAAAAATGTATCTTCTTATTCTGTCTTCTCTACTTCCCTCTTACCTTTGGGACTTACCGAGCGATTTGTTCGCTGACGACATTCTATTTCTCTCTTCTTTGAATGTCGTCAGGTGACCTGGACCCGGCAGAAGTTGAGCCAACCCAAGAAGACTTGGAGCATTTTGCCGAAGACCCTGCAGTATAATTTCATTGTACACTTTTCTTTTTAGCACTTTCCATTTCCTGTTATGCCACTGTTTAGGCATCTTTATTTCAGTTGTATTTTCCTTTCCATGTATTGTACAAAGAACGTTAATAAATAAAAGTTGCTGTTCTTTTTATACTCTTGTCTCTTATGTATTTATTTTATATTGCTTAGATACGTTTAGCATATATACTTCTGAGTATATACGTAGCGGGCCTCGCCGTGCCTCTTTTCGCCGTATACCGGGAAGCGGGGCATGATAGGTTTTGTTGGTGACCCATGCAGGTCAGAGCTGTATGAATCTCTGTCATGCAGTTCTGGTCTGCGTGAACAACCTAAGCAATATAACACAAGAACCAGCAACTAAAACATTCTTTACAATTCATGTTCCTTGAATCTTGCAAATTTCTATTCCTTGAATTTTATGATTCCATGTATTTGAATCTGTCCTAACCCAAATTTTTCTTCAAGGTTATGGATTCCCCGAACAACACCAGCACCAACGTCAACAACACCCCTTCAGCACTACCTCTCACACCAGGTGTTCCTGCACCACCCACTGAGCAAACGATACTATTTGAGGCGATCCGCAGCCTTCTCGAGGGACAGCAACAATTTTTGAACCATCCTGAGACCGATGCACCGGGAGTAAAGCAATTCAGAGCTTTGCACCCAAAGCAGTTCTCTGGTAAAGGGAGCCCTCTTGAAGCGGAAGAATGGACACAAAGTATCGAAGACGATCTAGCAGCAGCTCAAGTGCCAGACAATGCTTGGGTCCGTGTAGCAAAGCTACAGCTCACGGATAATGCTCGCAATTGGTGCAAGGCGGAAGAAAGCCGTCTGGTACAGCCGATTGAATGGTAGACATTTCGCGAGAAGTTCGACGCGAAATATTTCCCTGTGATTGCCAGGTTCTCCATGGAGCAGCAGTTTATTCATCTACAGTAAGGATCAATGTGGCACAAATCGGTAGATGAATACGACGTTGAATTCACCATGTTGAGCCGATTCGCGGCACACTTGATACCGACGGACGAGATCAGAGCCCGTCGCTTTCAGCAAGGTTTGGACACAGAGATTAAGGCTGCTCTAGCTACAGGAAAGTTTTTGACTCATGAGGAAGCTTTAGAAGCTGCCCGCAGTTATGAGGCAGTGATAAAAGAGAGGGGCGGACCTCAGTCTACAGGAGTCAAACGCCCTGCCAACTAGATGGCAGGTGGAGCCTCGTCCAGACTATCTTTCGTGCTAAGGCGATCCGGAGTACCAACCCATCGTCCTAGCCCAGCCTTTTGCAACTACTGCAAGAGAACTGGACATATAATGAAGGACTGCCGTCGAGCCAACCGCCTCTGCTTAGTCTGCGGTTCAGCTACTCACGGTATTGAGTCTTGTCCCCAAAGACAGAACCCAGTTGCTGCACCCAGGCCAGCAAATAACTATCAGCAGTGACCAGTTCTTCAGGCACCTGCTCCCAGACTTGCACTGCCTGCACCACCCAGGGGACCACAAGCTGCACCACCTCCTCGACAGTTCCATCAAGCTCAAAAGAACGTTCCGAGGAATGCTCCTCAGGTCAGGAGGAATGTGCCAAAGCGCCAGGCTTTCATGATGTCTGTGGAAGAAACTGAGGCCACTGGCCAAGTCATTACCGGTAAACTTTCCTTCCCAAACTTATCTTTTAGTCTTGTTTACCTACACACTTTCCCTATACCTAAAAGCTATCCCATATACCTTAGGTACAATCCTAGTAGCTTCACTACCTGCACTTGCACTGTTTGATACTGGAGCATCCCACTGCTTTATGTCGCAACGGTTTGTCCGAACCTATGCGATTCCAGTCTCACCGCTTGTATCCAGCTGGAACGTCAGTTCCGGAAATGGTGTTCTAAAGGCAACTATAGGATACAACATGTGTCCAGTCGTCGTCTGCAGTCGAGAGTTTTATGCTGACTTCAAGGTACTGGACATACCAAACTTCGATGTGGTTCTAGGAATGGACTGGCTTGGAACCTTTTATGCTACCATCGACTGTCGTCAAAGGAGGGTAGTATTCGAGATTCCAGACCATCCGGTCTTCTATTTTAAAAGTGGAGACCGTACATTGGAGCCAAGTACTTACAAAGCAAAACCAAGAGAAGCAGTGGTTGCAGCAGCTCAAGCAGAGGAAGAATCAAGACCAGAGGTAGTTCGAGAGTTCGATGATGTATTCCCTGATGATATATCAGGTTTGCCTCCCGATCGAGCTCTTGAATTCAGCATTGACTTAGTACCGGGAGCACAACCAGTGATCAAAGCACCTTATAGACTAAGTCCGGAAGGATTGAAGGAAGTTAGAACACAGTTGGACGAATTACTGGCGAAAGGATGGATTCGTCCCAGCACTTCAAGTTGGGGAGCACCTGTATTACTGGTGAAGAAGAAGGAAGGTTCATACAGAATGTGCATCGACTATAGGGCCTTGAACGAAGTCACAATAAAGAACAAGTATCCATTCCCGTGCATCGACGATTTATTCGATCAGCTAAGTGGATCTTGTGTCTTCTCTAAACTGGATCTTCGTTCAGGTTATCATCAAGTGAAGGTCAAGGAAGCTGATATTCACACGACAGCTTTCAGAACTCGCTATGGACATTACGAATTTCTAGTAATGCCATTTGGAGTGACCAATGCACCAGCAATCTTCATGAATCTAATGAACCAAGTTTTCCGGGAGTATTTAGATAGGTTTGTTGTCATATTCATCGACGACATCCTGGTATATTCTAAGAATCGAAAAGAGCATGCGGAGCACCTACGAATTGTCCTGGAAACACTTCGACAACATAAGCTTTATGCCAAGTACAGCAAGTGCGAGTTTTGGCTAAATCAAGTTGGTTTTCTCGGACATATCGTATCAGGAGAAGGAATTTCCGTGGATCCAGCAAAAGTTTCGGCAGTTAGCGAATGGCCTACACCAAAGTCAGTGAAGGATATTCGAAGTTTCTTGGGTTTACCTGGATATTACAAAAGGTTTATTGAAGGCTTTTTGAAGATAGCAACACCCCTGACCAAGCTCACACGAAAAGATGAAGAATTTGTGTGGTCAGAAGCATGCGAGCAAGCTTTCGTAGAACTCAAGTCAAGATTAACATCTGCACCTATTCTCGTCATACCGGATCAATCTGGAGGATTCGAAGTGCATTGCGATGCATCCGGTAAGGGATTAGGATGTGTTCTACATCAGCACGGTAAGGTTGTGGCTTATGCTTCAAGACAACTGAAAACTCATGAGCGCAATTATCCGACGCATGATCTGGAGTTGGCAGCCGTCATCTTTGCTCTCAAAATTTGACGCCACTACTTACTTGGTGAACGAGTGAACATCTACACAGATCATAAAAGTCTGAAGTACGTGTTTACTCAGAAGGAGTTGAATATGCGGCAGAGAAGATGGTTAGAACTCATGGCGGACTTTGACATCAACTTGCAATATCACCCAGGGAAGGTGAACGTAGTACCTGATGCTCTTAGTCGCCAACCCTTATCAATGAATCTCACCACCCAGTGGAAGCTTCAGCAAGACCTACATCAGATGGAGATTGAACTAGTCATGCCAGGTGATGCTTCAAGTTTGATGAATCTCCAAGTTCAATCAACCATTGTCAATCAGATCAAAGCAGCTCAAGCCAGCGATGCTAAGTTACAAAAGATCAGAGAACAAGTGGAGAATGGACTCAGAACAGATTTCATCATCCATGAAGACGGATCTTTGAGATACGGCAGCAGATTGTGTATACCAAAGGGTCCTGTTCGGGAAGAGTTAATGAAAGAAGTTCACAGCTCTCCCTATTCAGTACATCCTGGAGGTACCAAAATATACAAAGATGTACGTCAGAATTATTGGTGGCATGGAATGAAGCGTGAAGTAGCCAGAAGCGTCGCAAAATGTTTGGTGTGTCAACAAGTAAAGGCTGAACATCACAGGACAGCTGGACTACTTCAACCGTTACCAATCCCAGAATGGAAGTGGCAGCACATCACGATGGACTTTGTAACTGCTCTTCCTCACAGCACAAAGGGTAACGATGCGATATGGGTCATTGTGGATTGACTTACAAAGTCGGCTCACTTCATCCCATTTCGAGTTGGCCAATCAACTGAGACACTAGCAAAGAAGTACATGGAGGTAATAATCTAATTTGGATTTAAAACTCTTCATAATGTACTATCTCTGATACCCATGAACTCATACAGGAAATTGTGAGACTTCATGGAGTACCGGTCTGCATTGCCTCCGATCGTGACACCAGGTTCCGATCATAATTTTGGCAGAGTCTGCAAGCTAGCTTGGGAACAAGTCTGAACTTCAGCACGGCTTATCATCCACAAACAGATGGTCAGTCGGAATGAACTATTCAGATTTTGGAGGATATGCTCAGAGCATGTATGCTTGACTTCAAAGGATCGTGGGAAGATCACCTGCATCTTGTGGAGTTTGCGTACAACAACAGCTACCAAACAAGTATAGGAATGGCACCTTTTGCAGCATTATATGGAAGGAAGTGTCGATCGCCATTAAGTTGGGACGACATCGGAGATAGGGAACTCCTGGGACCAGAGATGATAGTAGCGACCGTTGATGTGGTTCGTACTATTAGGGAAAGAATGCGCATAGCCCAAGATAGACAGAAACACTGGGCTGATGCAAAGAGACGACACTTGGAGTTCCAGCCAGGAGACCTTGTATTCTTGAAGATATCACCGAACTGCGGAGTGATCCGATTTGGAAGACGGGGTAAGCTAAGTCCGAGATACATTGGACCGTTCGACATACTCGAACGAGTCGGAGAAGTGGCATACCGATTAGCGCTTCCACCCTCATTGGAAGGAGTGCATAACGTGTTCCACATATCCTAACTCAGAAGGTATGTGAGTGACCCCAGCCATGTACTTGATCATTCTGAGCTCACTATACAGCCCGATTTGTCTTGTGAGCAACAACCTGTGGAAATCCTGGACAGGAAAGTGAAGACACTACGGAACAAGGAAGTTAATTTGGTCCGAGTAATGTGGAGAAAAGACACTCCAGGAGAATCCACGTGGGAAAGGGAAGATGAAATGCGTGCAAGATATCCGCACCTTTTTGTAAACTAGTCCTCAAATAAAAGTTGTAAATTTCGAGGACGAAATTTTTGTAAGGAGGGTAGATTGTAACAACACCAATTTTTGTATACCTAAATTTGATTTAAATTTGAAGTATACTTGGAGTATTAATGTTGCTGAAAACACTTTAAATATCTATTTCCTTACAATAATTACAAGAAGGACTTTGTAGCTCATTGGTAATACCTTGCACTGCTGAACCAAGCCACCAGAGTTCGAATCCCATGCCCCACATTATTTTTAGTTTATTTTTTTCTTTAAAAATTCTTGGAAGCCCAAAAGTCCACAGGCCATAACTCCCAAATATTGAACTGAACTCAAAAATTGAAGTATGCCATAACCTTAGTCAGAAGACCCCACACCCGACCATGGCCGAACCCGGCCGGAATCGGCCAACTCAGCCGGCGGGACGGCCGAATCGGCCGGCGCCGCCGGCCGGAGTTGGGCCAATGGCCAGGGTCCCAACACAAAAAGTGTGGCTTTTGGTCTTCTGAAACCCCCTGTTAACTCCAATTTATTTGTTCAGTTACAGAATTCTTAATACATCCTATTTAATACAAAATTTTAATGATTTTCTTTCATTTTTACAATTTTTTTTAAATAAATAAAACCCTTCACCTACCCTACCCTAACTATCCTATAAATAGACCCCTACCCCCTACCTTCTCATTCCAAAACCAAAGAATTACTCTCTTGAAAATTCCACAAGAAAGTGTGCTTTGAAATCGAGTGCAAGGCGAAGCGCTGACGGATTTCCGGCGACGTCCTTGGAAGCAACCGGCGACGAAACCACATCTCGGCCTTTCTCCCTAGTTCCTCTTTACTCTTTAGAAGAGTTTGAAACCCGTAAGTCCCATCCTTCTCTCTTTTCTATTTCTTAAAATACGGAATTATGAAACCCGACGGAAATCGGAACAAACCGATTTCCGATTCGGTTTTTTCTACAAAATCCCACTTGTCACCTAATCCATAATATATAAACATATCCATGATGACTATTAATCACATAAAAACCAATTTAAACAAAGTTTCTCACATGAAATGATAACTTTCTTGTAATATCGTATTCTTCTCATAAAAATACCATAAAGTTTATTTTTCTTGTTCTAATTAATTCCCTCATTCCTAAACATGTTCATCTTGATAAATAAACTTGTAGAAATCAATTTGAATGAGTTTTCACACATGAAATGATAACGTTTTCAAATACCGTATTCTTACACTTAAATACCTTCATGTTTAATATATTAAATTTAACCTCTAAACTTCATTAAATCATAAAATAAGTCACGAGGTAATGACCTACCTCTACACACACACAAATATAACCCTAATTGATAAACGTCAAAACATAGAATACGAAAATACAAGACTTTTCACTAAAATACCATTATCTTTATAAACCTTTCTTGAAAGCTTTAACTTGTACACAATTCTAAATAAAACCTTTTAAAATGAAAGCACGATATGTCATGGACATCGATCGTTTATCGAAACTGACTTTGTGGTGTCTAGACAAGTGTGTCTGAGACAAGTGGTTACTTAATTAGGGCCACTACTTGTAGTGGAGAGCCTCCCACTTACCTGGCACTTACCTGGCCGCAATTGGCGGTGAAGAGGCGATTTGAGACTCTAATGACTTGTCGTTTAGACCTTAGAAATAGGCTAGTTGGCTTAGGAAACCATAGAAACTAAAATACGGAAATTTGTACCATTTTACAAATAAATACCTTATATTTATAAAACCGTTTTTCTAAATGAATAGTATTTATAAAATCTTTGCAAAGCGCCACTACAACCGACCTTTAGGGAACCCGTTAGTGATAGTACGGTTCATCGTGCACCCGCGGGCTAGTAGTGCGAGATTTAGACCTCCGCCAGGAGCATTCGGTTTCGAAAGGTTTAAAATACGGCATTTAAGAAAAAATGAGATTTTGGAAAATAAAATATTTATTTAAAATTATTCTTGTATTAATATATATATAATTATCATTTAAACAACTATTTTATTATAAGATAAAGTTTCCACTTTTTTCTAAAAAAATTACAAGATTAAAAGTTACATTAAAATACCATGAATTTCAAATAAATCAATATTAAAAATTAATACTTTTATTAGGATATATTCACTAGAATAACACAAATAAAATTCACACTCATTATAACTATAAAGACGAATAATAAATACTTGAGGTGTATCTTGAAAACTATACAATAGTACTTTTTACATAAAACCCCCTCAAGTTTTATAAATTACAATAAGGCCCCTAACAATTATTGAACTTCAAATTACCTTTCTTTTAGTATGACTCGGGTTAGAGTCTGACTATTTCTGACTTGAATATGATTCAAGTCAATCTATATTCTTTTATATTCCAACTCAATATGAATACATGAATCCCAGAATTCTGTTAACAATCATTACAACTTGACTGAACCGAACCATGGATATATATTCCTTTTACATGTTTCCCAGTATTCCATTTACATGACTCTACGGTTATAACCGTTTCCTGATATCATAGTTTCGGTCAGTCAGTCAATCGATCATGCAATCTATACAATTTTTACAATACAACAATACTGTTAATACACTACGGGGTTTAAGGGGTAGATTGGTACGGAAGGTGTTAAAGGTGGCACGAGGTGGTCAGATTAAGATACCTAACCTGAATCCTATTGCTGTTGTGCCGTGGTATAAACGGTACATTGTACTATACGTGCCCTTAGTCTCTGGCATATAGAGACTCCCCTCGTATACACTGGCATTCTTCTGTACCAAGCTACAAACAACAGCATTAACATAACATTTCAACAACAGCTTACACTTTAAAAATGTATCTTCTTATTATGTCTTCTCTACTTCCCTCTTACCTTTGGGACTTACCTAGCGATCTGTTCGCTGACGACATTCTGTTTCTCTCTTCTTTGAATGTCGTCAGGTGACCTGGACCCGGCAGAAGTTGAGCCAACCCAAGAAGACTTGGAGAATTTTGCCGAAGACCCTGCAGTATAATTTCATTGTACACTTTTCTTTTCAGCACTTTCCATTTCCTGTTATGCCACTGTTTAGGCATCTTTATTTCAGTTGTATTTTCCTTTCCATGTATTGTACAAAGAACGTTAATAAATAAAAGTTGATGTTCTTTTTATACTCTTGTCTCTTGTGTATTTATTTTATATTGCTTAGATACGCTTAGCGTATGTACTTCTGAGTATATACGTAGCGGGCCTCGCCGCGCCCCCTTTCGCCGTATACCGGGAAGCGGGGCGTAACATCACATATAAAACAAATAAGCTCAGGAGGTAGACCAATCGACGGTGGACACGCGGCGATGAGCCCCGGCCCGACTCGGGCCGGCGACTCGGCCGAATCAACCGGCGGTGCCGGTTCGGGTGAGTCGGATCGCCGAGTTTTCTTCTTGACTTCTGTGCCTTTCTGCCTCCCCATAACCCCTGTATAGTTTATTTTATTTGCACATTTACAGAGCCAATAAAAACATATATTTACTCTATTTTAAATACAAATTTTTAATACATATTTTCACACCCTTTCATATACCTTAACCCTAACTTTTCCTATAAATACCACTCCATTCCACCCCCCTCACTTACAAACTCTGTCCAAACTCTCAAGAAAACTCTCTAGAAATTTTGTATACAAGTGGAGTTAGCGAAGGGCGAAACTTCGGGGAACTTCCGACGACAACCCTAGGAACTCCCGATAATGAAACGACGCACCGACACCTCCTACCACTCTCTCTTCCTCTCCTCTAACCTAAAATCCAGTAAGTCTCTCCTCTATGTTCTCTTTTCTAATCTAAAAACTTGTTTTTCTAAAACCCGACGGAAGCGGAGTTAATCCGACTTCCGATTTGGTTTTCTTTAAAAAGTTTCAATTTTTTAAAAACAACAATACCAAACTTGCACATCATGACCATTAAACATTAACAAAACATATTGAACAAGTTCCATATCAAAAGAATATATATTTCAATTTTTATCACACTTTTACAGAAAAATACCATATAGTTTAGTTTCGACATAAATCGTATATTTCCTTGCTATACCTTTAGTTAGTTCATGAGGTAATTCACAACACTCATCTGTAATATAGCACGATATCTTTTTGGAAACTAGAATACGGAAATACGATTCTTACAAATAAATTCCATAAACTACAAAACCTTTTTCTACAAGATTATGTATTTTAAACAAATCTTTGCAATGCGCCGCTACAACCCATTTTGAGGAACCCGTTTGGGATGGTGCAGATTATCGCACATCCTCAGGCTTAGTAGTGCGAGATGCAGACCTCCACAAGGAGCATACGGTCTCGAAAGATTTAAAAATATAAATATCTTAAGAAAATGAGATTTCTAGAAAAATAATAAATTAAAATTATTTTATATAAATATATATATATATATATCATCAAAATATCTATTTTTAATGTAGTATGAATATTCCAACTTTTACAAATCAAAAGAATCATTTTACATGAAAACACCATGCAATTCCATACAAGTTCAATACTTTACAATTAAATACCATATATTATGAAAAATAGGTTTTATTCACTAGAAATGTCACGATGATAAAATATACGTCAATGAAAACTTTAGATACGATAATAACATACTTGAGGTGTATTTTGAAAATTATACAAAATTATTTTTATATAAACCCCCCTCAAATTATACTAAATTACGATAAAGACCCTAGTAAACATAGGTTTAAGCGGGACCAGTCTCTTGAGCCTCACGGAGCCGAAGATATGGGTGCTTGCCTATTTAAAGTAGACAACTTAACAAACGGTGTTATCAACATGGTAATTGTTTCTGAAAAAGACACAAATCCTGCCTTCCATGTGCAGCGGTTACCGATAACACCAAAACCTAATTCAAGATTCAATTTCTTTTCTAATTGTCTGACTCAGACTGAGTCTCAATATAATCAATCTGACTTGAATGAAATTCAAGTATATATAACAATTCAATATGAATCCATATATTCAATCTGCTCAATCTATCAATCTATACAACTTGACTGAACCGGACCATGGATATGCATCCATTTACATAATTCTCCATTTACTGATATCATGATTTTGGCAAGTCGCCCATCTATACAATCTATAATACAAGACAATATAATTTACAATACAATACGAACAATACAAACAAGATATCGCGGGGTTAATAAGGGGTAGATTGATACGGAAGGTGTTAGAAGTGGCACGAGACTGCAACCATAAGACACATAATCTCAATTCAATCGCCGTTGTTCTGGGTATTATCACGGAGCCTTGTACTCTATATACTGTAGTCTCTGGTCTAGTGAGACTCCTCTCGTATACTGTAACAACCCTAAACTTCTGTACAATTTTCTGTACAAATTTTTCAAAAAATCCAGAAAGGGGTATTTTTGTCTGAGCACAAGTTATAAGTTTGTTTTGCTTTTTAATAGCAAGAAGGAGCTTGTAGCTCATTGGTAAGACCTTACACCGCTGAACCAAAACACCAGAGTTCAAATCCCATCACCCACAATATTTTTAATATTGTTTTCTTTTAAATTTTTAGAAGCCCAAGAGTCTACACATGCATAACTCATAAAAACCCCACTACACATGTAAAACAAACTGACCCAGGGACTACACCAAGCGACGAGGGACACGTGGCAGCGAGCCCCAGCCCGACTCGGTCGACTCGGGCCGGTGACTCGGCCGCCGCCGCCGGCCGAACTCGGTCGGATCGCCGAGTTGCCTTCATGAAAGTCTTGCCTTTTTGTATTCTAATAACCCCTGTATACTTTAATTTCTCTGCACAGTAATAGAGACATTAAAAAAACCCCATTAGCCTATTTTTTAATACAATTTTAATACAATTTTCAATGCACTTCTTCACCTACCCTAACCCTAATCTTTCCCTATAAATATTAACCCTAAACACACCCTCCTCACTCTAAATTTCTATCCAAAACTCTCAAGAAAATCCCCAGAACTTTTGTGTACAAGTGGAGTTAGCGAAGGGCGAAACTCCGGCGAACTTCCGGCGACGACCCTAGGAGCTTCCGGCGACGAAACAACGCACCGGCGAATCCTACTTCCTCCTCTACCTCTTCTTTTGATTCTAAGCCAGTAAGTCTTACCTCTCTTTTCTATTCTCTAGTCTTAAAACTTCTTGTAATAAAACCCGATGGAAGCAAAGTTAAATCCGACTTCCGATTCGGTTTTCTTATAAAGTTCAATTTTTCCTTAACACAACCATATTAAACTCTTATATATTGACTATTAATCATTAAAAAAATATGTTGAACAAGTTCCATAGCAAAATATTTTATTTTGTAATTTTACCGCTCTTTTTCAATAAAATACAATGTAGTTTACTTTCTACCTTAAAATATCATTAATCTTGTTATACCTTTAATTATATTACGAGATAATGACCCACCTCCTCACAACACTCATATGCAACATAGCACAATACCTTTCGGGAACATAGAATACGGGTAAACGAAACTTTACATAGAAATACCATTTACTATTATAACCGTTTTCTACAAAATTATGTATTTTACACAAATCCTTGCAAAGCGCCGCTACAACCCATTTTGTGGAACCTGACTGAAATGGTGCGGATTATCGTACATCCGTGAGCTTAGTAGTGCGAGATGCAGATCTCCGCAAGGAGCATTCGGTCTCGAGAGATTTAAAATACAAATATCTTAAGAAAATGAGATTTCTAGAAATAATAAATTAAAATTATTTTTATAAATATATAAATATATATGTATTACCAAAATATCTATTTTTGTTATAATATCAATATTCCAACTTTTTCTAAAATCACAAGAATCACTTTACATTAAAATACCATGAATTCCATACAAGTTCAATATTACAATTAAATACCCTATATTATGAAATTAGGTTATTTTCACTAGAAATATCACAAATATAAAATCTACATTTATGATAGCTCTAAAGACGATATTAAATACTTGAGGTGTATTTTGTAAATTATACAAAATTATTTTTACATAAAACCCCCTCAAGTTCTATAAATTACTCTAAGGACCCTAGTAAATATAGGTTTAAGCGGGATCGGTCTCTTGAGCCTCAGGGAGCCAGAGATATGGGTCCTTGCCTATCTAAGGTAGACAACTTAACAAATGGTGTTATCAACACGGTAATCGTCTTTAAAAAACACACAAATCCTACCGCTCATGTGCAGCGGTTATCGATAATATTAAAACAATTAGGACTTCAATTTCTTTTCTAATTATTCTAACTCAGACTGGGTCTCATTATAATAATCTGACTTGAATGTGATTCAAGTATAAACTACAATTCAACATGAATCCATGAATACATATATTCAACCTATTTAATCTGTATTGACCGAACCGAACCATAGATATACTTCCATTTACATGATTCTCCGGTTACATCCATGATTCTCCAGTTACATCCATTTACTGATATCATGGTTTCGGTAAGTCATCCAATTATACAATCTATATTACAAGACAATACAAGTTGCAATACAATTTACAATACAAACAAGACATCCGGGGTTTAAGGGGTAAATTGGTACGGAAGGTGTTAGAAGTAGCACGAGACTGCAAGATTAAGACACCTAACCTGAATACCACGCCGTTTTTCCGGCCTTTCTAACGGAGCCTTGTACTTCTATTGCCTTTAGTCTCTGGCATATAGAGACTTCTCTCGTATACACTGGCATTCTTCTGTACCAAGCTACAAACAACAGCGTTAACACTAAATACAACAATATAATAATATAATACAACTGTTAAAGCTACACTCTCTCTCTCTTACTCTCTGTCTATTCTACTTCTCCCTTATCTTTGGGACTTACTGAGCGATTTGTTCGCTAACGACATTCTCTTTCTTTCTTCTTTGAATATCGTCAGGTGATTCGGACCTTCCAGAGATCAAGCCTAACACTTAAGACTTGGACCAGTTTATTGAAGATCCCTATCTGTAGTTACAGTTATACACATTTTATTTCAGTACTTTCCATTTCTGTTATGCCATTATTTAGACATTGCATTCATTCAGATGTATTTACTTTTCCATGTATTGTACAAAAGAATGTGATTAAATAAAGTTGTTGTTTCATTAATTTTTTTTCTTGTATACATTTCTTTTATATTGCTTAGATACGCTTAGCGTATTTACTTCAGAGTAAATATATAGCGGTCTCTTCGCGTCCCCTTCGCCGTATACCGGGAAGTGGGGCGTGACATATACACTGGTCTCTTCTATACCAAGCTACAAATAACAGCGTTAACACTAAATACAACATTATAACAATATAATACCACTTTAAAAGTTACACACTCTCTTTTTGTCTATTCTGCTTCTCTCTTATCTTTGAGACTTACCGAGCGATTTGTTCACCAACGACATTCTCTTTCTTCTTCTTTGGAATGTTGTCAGGTGATTTAGACCTTCAGGAGATCGAGCCCACCAGCGAGGACTTGGACCAGCTAGCCTTCGACCCTGAGCTCTAGATATTTGTACATTTCATTCCAGTATTTTTCATTTCTGTTATGCCACTGTTTAGGCATTACTTTTCATTCCATGTATTTACTTTTCCATGTATTGTAAAATGAATGTTAATAAATAAACTTATTGTTCATTTACATCCTTCAGGTTCATTGTCATTTTCATCAACGGCATCCCGGTGTATTCAAAGAATCAGAAAGAGCACGCTGAACATTTAAAGATTGTCCTGGAGACTTTGCGACAGTATCAACTCTATACCAAGTACAGCAAGTGCGAATTTTGGTTAGATCATGTTGGATTTCTCGGGCATATCATTTTAGGCGAAGGAAACTCTGTGGATCCAGCTAAAGTATAGCGAATGGCCAACACCAAAGACAGTGAAGGACATTCGAAGTCTGTTGGGTTTAGCAGAATACTACAGAAGATTCATAGAAGGCTTTTCGAAGATTGCAACACTCCTGACCAAGCTCACACGTAAAGATGAAGCATTCGTGTGGTCAGAAGCATATGAACAAGTTTTTTGTAGAACTCAAGTCAAGATTGACATCAGCGCCTATTCTCATAATACCGGACTAATCTGGAGGATTCGTTGTATATTGCGATACATCCGGTAAGGGATTAGAATGTGTTCTACACCAGCATGGAAAGGTTGTAGCTTATGCATCAAGACAGTTGAAGATTCATGAGCGCAATTATCCAACATATGATTTGGAGTTGGCGGCCGTTATCTTTGCACTTAAGATTTGGCGCCATTATCTGTTTGGAGAGTGAGTGGACATATACACGGACCATATGAGTTTGAAATATGTGTTTACTCAGAAAGAGTTGAATATGCGGCAAAAAATATGGCTAGAACTTATAGCGGACTTCGACATCAATCTACAATATCATCCAGGGAAGGTAAATGTAGTTCCTGATGCACTTAGTCGCCAGCCATTATCTATGAATCTCACCGCACAATGGAAGTTTCAACAAGAATTATACAAGATGGAGATAGAAGTGGTTATGTCAGGTAATACTTCAAAGTTGGTGAACTTACAAGTTCAGTCTAATATTGTCAATCAGATCAAAGCAGCTCAAGCAAGTGATGCCAAGCTGCAAAAGATCAGAGAACAAGAAGAAAGTGGACTTAGAACAGACTTCATTATCCATGAAGACGGATTTTTGAGATACGGAAGCAGATTGTGTGTACCACAAGGTCCTGTTCGGGAAGAGTTGATGAAAGAAGTTCACAGCTCTCCGTACTCAGTACACCCTGGTGGTACAAAGATATACAAAGATCTACGTCAACATTACTGGTGAAATAGAATGAAGCGTGAAGTAACCAGAAGCGAAGCCAAATACTTGGTGTGTCAGCAAGTAAAAACTAAACATCACAGGTGTGCTGGTTTACTTCAACCGTTACCTATTCCAGAATGGAAGTGGCAACACATCACCATGGACTTCGTGACTGCACTTCCTCGCAGCACGAAAGGTAACGATGCGATATCGGTTATTGTGGATCAACTCATAAAGTCAGCTCACTTCATCCTATTTCGAGTTGGTCAATCTACCGAGACACTTGCAAAGAAATACATGGAAATAAGTCTGAATCTAAGTAAGATTTAATGCTTCATAGTGTACTATTTCTAATACCCATGAAATCATGCAGGAGATCGTGAGATTACATGGAGTACAGGTTTGCATTGTCTCCGACCGTGACACCAGATTCCAATTGCAGTTTTGGCAGAGTCTGCAAGCTAGCTTAGGAACGAGTCTGTCGGCACAGCTTATCATCCACAAACAGATGGTCAGTCTGAACGAACGATTAAAATCCTTGAAGATATGCGAAGAGTGTGTATGTTAGACTTCGGAGGATCATGGGAAGATCACCTACACCTTGTGGAGTTTTCATACAACAACTACTACCAGGCGAGTATTGGAATGACACCCTTTATAGCTCTCTATGGAAGGAAGTGCCGTTCACCATTAAGTTGGAACAACATCGGAGATAGGAAACTCCTTGGACTAGAGATGATCGTGGTGACCGTGGACGTAGTTCGCACGATCAGGGAACGAATGCGCATAGCTCAAGACCGACAGAAGCACTAGACTGATGCAAAGTGCCGACATCTGGAGTTCCAGCCAGGAGATCATGTGTTCTTGAAGATCTCTCCAAACCGTGGAGTAATTTGTTTTGGCAAGAGGGGTAAGCTCAGTCCAAGGTTTATTAAACCGTTCGACATACTCGAACGAGTTGGAGAAGTGGTTTATCGTTTGGCACTTCCACCCTCATTGGAAGAAGTGCATAATATATTCACATATCCCAGCTTCGAAGATATGTGAGCGACCCCATCCACATTCTTAATCACTCCGAGCTCACTGTACAGATGGATCTACCTTGTGAGCAACAACCCGTTGAAATCCTGGACAAAAAGGTAAAGTCACTTAGGAATAAGAAAGTAAACTTGGTCCGAGTGATGTGGAGAAAAGATTCACCAGGAGAATCAACATAGGAACGCGAGGACGACATGCGTGCAAGATACCCTTATTTGTTTATAAACTAATTCTCGAATAATTGCAAATTCCGAGGACGAAATTTTTGTAAGGAGGGTAGAATGTATCGACTCCAATTTCATTGCACAAAAATTTTCAAATTAATGTACAGAATAGAGTTGTAAACCTGAACACAAGTTATAAATTTAATTTGTTTAAGAACAACAAGAAAACACTTGTAACTTATTGGCAAAGCCTTGCACTGCTGTGACATAGCCCCTGCATTCGAATCCCATCCGCCATGTATATTTTTACTGATTTTTCTTTTAAACTTTTTGGAAGCCCAAAAGTTTACACATGTAACACACGTAAAATGAAAAGTCTGAGAAAAACAAACATGTGCTAAGTGTTATATGAACCGAGCTAGACACGTGGCAAAGATCCAGAGACCCACCTCACCCCTACGGCCGACGAGATCTTCATTTGGATCGGCGGCGCCGGGCTCAACCGTAGGAAATGCCCTCAAACCCTGCACACTAGTCTTTTGGCTCACCCCCACTACTCCAGTATTGCTTGAATTCTCTGCATTTATCCAGAGAGTGTTAATTCACTCATAAATCCTATTTTTAATTCTCTCTTCATTCTCAAAACCCTAATTCCATCCTATAAATACCACATCATATACTAGCTCTCTTCATTCTGAAATCTATTTGTAGGGTGTTTTTCGTCACCCCATTGAGATGGGAATACGCGCGCGCTTGTCAGGCGTATATTACAGATTCCCCCTGCCTAGGGTAGGCCGGGGTTTATTGATTGTGGGGATCCGAATCTCCGGCAGCCGCGGACTAAGCTGCCGTTAATTACCCCTCGCCTTTGGGGTGAGGGAACCTCCGATTAACGGGTTAAACTGGTCATGCGAACTCAATGTGCAGTGTACGTGTGTTCTGTTTTGGAGGGGGGTTTAAATATATCGGGAGCCACACAGAGTTTTTACGGGGGTCTCGCTACCCGGATAGCGGGCTGGGGGTCAAGGGGGCTAGCAGCCCCCTTGCGGGGTGCGAGGCAGCGCCCCGTTAGAAATTTTTTCTAACAGGGACAGTGTCGTGGAGTATGTGTGCATGCACATATGTATACGTGTGTGTGTGTGTGTGTGTGTGTGTGTATGAGAGAGAAAAAAAGAGGGGGAAAAGGCATCCAAAGGATGCATGGGGGCAGCACCTTGGACGCTGTACGCCTAGGTGTTGTGCGCTCTGGCGCTAGAGTGCCATGTGTCGGCACGTGGGCGCTCTGCGCTTGAGCGCAAGCACGCCACGTGTCGGCACGTGGGCGCTTTGCGCTTCAGCGCCTGACGCTCGAGCGCAAGTGCGCCACGTGTCGGCACGGGGGCGACTTGCGCCTGAGCGCAAGCGCGCCACGTGTCGGCACGGGGCGACTTGCGCTCGAGCGCAAGCGCGCCACGTGTCGGCACAGGGGCGACTTGCGCTCGAGTGCTTGCGCTTGAGCGCAAGCGCGCCACGTGTCGGCACGCGGGCGCTGTGCGCTTGAGCGCAAGCGCGCCACGTGTCGGCACGCGGGCGCTCTGCGCTCGAGCGCCGGCGAGAAAAAGAGTCTTCTAGCCTAAAAAAATTTCTCGGAAGAGAAATCAGAAAGGAGTTGGACTCCTGAGTGTGTTTTTGGGGTTAATGGAAGGGGTTCTTCTTCTTCCTCCTCTGTTAGCTGGATCTTGAAGATCAAAAGATGTGAGATCTCAAAATCTCTTCTTTTTAGGATCTAAAGACAGATCCAAGTTCCCCTTTGTGGGTTTGGTGGTGAAAAACTATCTTGTTTTTGAAAAGGAAGAGTAAAACTCTTGATTTAATTCAAAAGAAAGAAGAAGGTTTGAGACCTTCAGAAAAGGGAAAAAAATACAAACCCTAGAGTTTTTTTGAGAGAATGAAAAGTGTTTTTTATTCATCATCATGTTGCCTTTTATAGGCTTACATATTTACATATAGTCTCTTGGGGTTCACAAAATGGCATTTTGCCTATCCCATGGCTCATGTGCCATTTCATTTTTGCACATAAGCCATGGGGTTATAAAATATTGGCTTTATGCCCATTTTGCATACATTCATGCATAAAAAATTACATAAAAATTATTTATTACATAATATATATTTTGGCATGGAGAGGCTGGCCGCGGGCTCGACTTGGGCATGGGCCCGCTTGACCTGGGCTTGGGCCTACCTATCTTGGGGGTTGACCTTGACTTTGACTCGATCAACCGGGGTGCAAATTTTTACCCCAACAAATCGCTCCCCCATCAATGAATGCACACCGCACATTTGAGTTGTGTGCATGAAATTGATGGATCTTGAAGCTGAACTTCGAGATGGAACATCATTTCGGGGGCGGAGCATCATCCCGTGAAGCATGATTCTCGGGGATCGGAGAGATCGGAGCATGATTCCGAAGGGCGGAGCATGATTCCAGGGATCGGAGCATCATTCCGAAGGGCGGAGCATGATTCCAGGGATCGGGGCATCATTCCGAAGCGCGGAGCATAATTCCAGGGTCGGAGCATCATTCCGAAGGATCGGAGCATCATTCCGATTTGCGGAGCATAATTCCAAGGTTCGGAGCATCATTTCGAAGGGCGGAGCATAATTCCAGGGTCGGAGCATCATTCCGATTTGCGGAGCATCATTCCGAAGGATCGGAGCATCATTCCGATTTGCGGAGCATGATTCCAAGGATCGGAGCATCATTCTGAAGAGCGGAGCATGATTCCAGGGATCGGAGCATCATTCGGATGGGCAGAGCATGATTCCAAGGATTCGGAGCATCACTCCGAAGAGCGGAGCATAATTCCAGCGATCGGAGCATCATTCCAATGAGCGGAGCATAATTCTAGGTATCGGAGCATCATTCCGATGAGCGGAGCATGATTCCAGGGATCGGAGCATCATTCCGATGAGCGGAGCATAATTCTAGGGATCGGAGCATCATTCCGATAAGCGGAGCATGATTCCAGGGATCGGAGCATCATTCCGATGAGCGGAGCATGATTCCAGGGATCGGAGCATCATTCCGAAGGGTGGAGCATGATTCCAAGGATTGGAGCATCATTCCGAAGAGCGGCAGACATCCTGACCGAAGCATAATTTCGATGCAGAGGTTGATTCCCAGACGAAGCATAATTCCGACAGGGAAGGCAAATACTCCAAGGCGAAGTATGATTTCGACACGGGGTACATTCTGAGACGGAGCATGATTCCGGCGTAGAGCTTGTTGGTTGACTTGATTCCGAGACGAAGCATAATTCCGACGGGGAAGGCGGGTACACCGAGGCGAAGCATCATTTCGACACGGGGTACGTTCTGAGACGAAGCATGATTCCGACGCAAAGCTTGTTGGTTGACTTGATTCCAAGGCGGAGCTTGATTCCGATGAGGAAGGCAGGTACACCGAGGCGAAGCATCATTTCGACACAGGGTGCATTATGAGAGGAAGCATAATTTCGACGCAGAGCTTGTTGGTTGATTTGATTCCGAGGCGGAGCATAATTTCGGCAGGGAAGGCGGGTACACCGAGGCGAAGCATCATTTCGACACGGGGTACGTTCTGAGACGAAGCATGATTCCGACGCAGAACTTGTTGGTTGATTTGATTCCGAGGCGGAGCATAATTCCGGCAGGGAAGGTAGATATTCCGAGGCGAAGCATCATTTCGACACGGGGTACGTTCTGAGACGAAGCATGATTCCGATGCAGAGCTTGTTGGTTGATTTGATTCCGAGGCGGAGCATAATTCCGGCAGGGAAGGCGGGTACACCGAGGCGAAGCATCATTTCGACACGGGGTTCGTTCTGAGACGAAGCATGATTCCGACGCAGAGCTTGTTGGTTGATTTGATTCCGAGGTGGAGCATAATTCCGGCATGGAAGGTAGATATCCCGAGGCGAAGCATGATTTCGACACGGGGTAAATTCTGGGACGGAGCATGATTCCGCCGTAGAGGTTGTTGGTTTGATTTGATTTGGATTGACATCAGCATCACTACACTGGAATATAGTACCAGGAGCGAATCATCATTTGTTATGAGAGGATTTGGGAATTGTTTTTTTTTGTTTGGCATCAGCGTCGCTACACTTTTGATTTCTTTTAAAATTATCTAGATAATATATAGTAACCTAGCATGAGGGTCTGATCAAATCGAATATTAATTGTTGAAAACCTCATGTAATGGAAAGGAAACTCTGGAGCGACAGAATATTTTGGTCCCCTAAATGTGCCATCACAAAATTTCCCCTCGCCTTACTAAATGACACATGTTCATCTCTATCTCATGAAACTTTTAGTTGTTAAGCGATACATGTTTATACAATGTGTTTTCCCACAAATCTTTTGGACCCCTTTTTACCTTATGTGAATTATTGTTATTTGCCAATATTTTTCTGCACAAAAATATCAAGGCTTTTCATAGTGAATGAAAAAGCAGCATTTTATGATCATCATCCCTCAATCAACAAGAGTGCTCTTAACACCACCAATATCACAAAAACATAACAAAAAAGTTACAATTCTACAGAAAAATTAGAGGAGGAAGACAACAACAATCTCCAACTATGCATACATGCACACCTCAAGAAAAAAGAAGACAGAAGAAAAGAAGAAATACAACAAGCCAGTAAACAGTAGAGGAGAAAGGGCAGTAAAGAAGGGGAAGAAGCAGCTTGCAAGTAGCAGTGAAAACATGATCTCTTTATTACATTTCAATCCCGTGCTTGATCAATTCCTCCAGGTTTAAACGCATCCAAACAAATATCAATACTTTATTTATGTTCTTTTCTTCGTTACATTTTCATCTGCAAAATTGCATCAAAGAATCGGTCACTTAATCAATATAATTTCTATAACGAAATACTCCATTACATATTGCAACTGAAAAAATGTTAAAAAAAAGAAGTTCAAGTCAACACCGATCCATTATTGGCAGTCATAATTTTAGGTAAGCAACAACTTGCAAGAGTGGCAAACTTACAATATATAAGCTGAAAAAGCAACCAAAGATGACGCTATTGCTACATCAAGAAATGATGATGCTCAATATTGACGACCCTTAGGATCAGGACATATGGCGGATGACATGTCCCATAACACAGAATAAAGGGACAACAGAGGCCGACTAAGCCTCCACTATACCCGACCTGCAATCACAAGCTAGCCCTCCTCGGGGCTCCCTGCACATTGGCCTCCTCGGTCCCTCAGCTCGCCCTGAGCTGCCACAAGACTAAGTCTCTTCGGCCTTCTCGCTCGTCTCCGAGCCCCCCGGCCGAGGCCGTCTTCCTCGGTCCTCCTCCTCGGTCCTCCGACCAGCTCCACCGCTCCAGGCGTAACCGCCCCTCCGCGAATCTTTCCATGCGCGGATTCTCCGCCATCAACATCCCACGTTCCACGCCTCCACGATCCCCATTAATGGGCGATCCGCTCTCTACGCGGACGTGACGTCGGAAGCGTAACTGCTGGCGAGATTCTCACGCCTGCTGCTGCGTGCAATCACCGCTATATAAACCCCCATCACAGAGGGGTCAAGTAAGCTATTTTTTGACTCCACTTAGCTATTACGCTGCTCGGATCTAGTACTAACTTGATCGTCGAAGGGTCCTCGGTGGCGTCAAACCACCCCGGGACTTCTTTGCAGGTACTTGGCGTCCAACTCTTCCAATCACCAAATCTCCTCAAAACCCATTGAGACACACACAATAGGGGATCCCCTCCAGAATCCGCTGGGAGATCGACGGAAGACAACATCTGAAGGAGATCTGAAAAGGACCTCCATCAGTTGGCGCCGTCTATGGGAACGCAAACTCCACGAAAACAAAGTTGGCCTTCCGATCTCCATCCACATGGCAAGAGACCATCCTGAAGATTCGGGTACCATCCGCCGCCGCCTTCTCACCGGAGGCGCGGATGAACCCCCTCCGGCGACCATCATCCACGCTCTCGCCAGCCGAATAGCTCGGCTACAGTCCCTTGTGGAGGCGCTCGTTCGTGCCCAAACGGCCGGGCCTGGGCCCCAGATCGCCGCTCCTTCGCCTCCGGAATGCTCTGCCTCCATCGGCACGGCCAACCACCGGCGGGCTGCGACTCCCGACTACGGATCCCATGGACCCATACTCCCTGAGGCCCGTTGGGCGCCTAGTGGCTCCACCCTAGGCCCTCCGCCGGAGCACCATGCCTCGAGCCTCTTCGCGACCCTTGCCCCCCTAAGAAGATGTCGGTCACCTCGCCTGCCTACAGGCATGACCGACACCCACTCCCTCGACGGGGTCGCACAAAAGGGGCTCGCTACGACGGCTCAAGAGCTACCGCGACCGGGGATCTGAGGAACCTCATTGTGAGGAACAGGAGCCGTGCCCAGACGCAGGTCTCCCACAGCAGAGGCCAGGGATCCCGAGGCGCCGAGTCCTCGGGGTACCATGGCCGACTCGACGCCTTCGAGAAGAAGATCGAGGGCATGCGTCAGGAAGGTCACCTCTCGGCCGACGGAGCCGAGTACGCCGCCGACTCGCTCACCAAACCGTTCACCGAGGAACTGCTCGCTGTCCATGTCTCCTCGCGCAATAAACCCCGAAGGTCTCTCTGTTCGACAGGAAAACCAACCCCAAAGACCATTTGGATGCTTTCACCGCGGGAATGAGCTTCCAGGACCATTCCGACGCTGCCCAGTGCAGGGCCTTTCCTGCAACCCTCATCCGTTCTGGTCCGGACTGGTTCCGACGGTTCCCAACGAGCTGGCTACTCAGTTCCTCGGCCACTTTGTTGGGAACCGTCGGCAGAAGCGCACGGTCGACTACCTCTTCACAATTAAGAGTGGTGACAAGGAGACGTTCAAGGCTTACATCACTCGCTTTTACAACGCCCTCCTCGAGGTTCCCGAGCACCGGGACAAGACCGTCATCACGGCGCACAGATCTGACCTGAGGCACAAAGAGTGGCTGCGCTCCTTTGCGTTGGCACAGCCTAAGATCATGGCCGAGGTCAAGGCATGGACTGAGCGCGAGGTTCAGCTGGAGTCCGAGGTGAACGCGAACCTCCCCCGGGCAAAACGATCCGACCAGAAGAAAAGGGCTCGGGAGGAGAGGCCGGAGCGTCAGCAGCCCTATCGCCCAAAGTTTAAGGAGTACACCTCGCTCAACGTCTCCCTCGCAGTGTTACTAGAGGAGGCCTAAGGTGAGGGGTTCTTCAAGTTCCCTCCAATCCCGCGTCAGGCCTCAAAGCGGACCCGGGGACCTTACTGCGCCTTCCACCGGACGCTGGGCCACGCCACCGAGGATTGCAAGAAACTCCAGGATTACATCGAGGAACTCATCCTATCGAGGCACCTCACCGCCTACTTAAGGGATAAACGGTAAGCCGACCGCGAGCAGGAGCAGCGTCCTCCTCCCGCCGAGCTGACCATCGGCCAGAACATGCTTGCTTCCGCGGAGGACCAGTCCGGCACCCGGAGTGCTCTGTACCCGGCGCCAGGCACGGAGACCAGCAAGCCTCCAGGAAGCTCGGGCCACGCTGATAGGGTCATCTATTAGCCTGTACTTTTCTTTCGAGGCAATGTAAACTCTCCCTAAGGTCTATTGTCAATTTAATAAAGATCAGTAGAACATTGCGAAGAAAGTAGAAAAGTTCTTATTTATTCAAAAAGGGGGGGCGGTATTATGAGCTCCTCAGCCATACATATAAAAAGAAAAAAATACTATTACAACAACGGGGGAAGGGGTGCAGAGAGCACTGCTCGTGATAGTCGGTGAAGATCTCCGCCAGCCGAGGCCTCGCGAGATCCAACCTCTCCCTTCGGTCCCCCCCGCGCTCGTTGATCCCGAGCCTCAACTCATAGCACTCGCGGACGAGCGCCTCCGAGCGAGCCAGCCGACTCGCAGAGATGAGGCCAAAGCGCCTCAATGACCGCAGCTTGCCCACGGCTTCTTCGTAGAGCTGCTCGGACAGGGGGTTGTAAAGCCCCGGCAACGCCCTCCAGATGGAGTACATCAGCAGCTGCAGCAGGGAAGAACGTTGAGGGAGCAACCGGCCGAAGTGGTCCTCGATGCTCCCGTACACCAACTGCACCGTGTCCTCGGTACAGTTCTGGTCATACAGGTACACATCTTCGAAATTGATGATGTCGGGGATGGTAAAGGGGAAGTCCTGCATTCTCAACGCTCTGTTTGCAAGGGAAGGAAGGTCTAGTGCTCCTTCAGCCTTATATAGCCCGCTGCGCCCCCGGAGGAGCTCAATGGTCACCCACTCTCGTCCAAGGAGTTGCTGCCACACGGCGATCATTAAGCCTCCTCCGACGGAACCGAAGCGACGCGGCCCTGGCGCTTCACCTCCCCCTGCATTCAATGCATATGCTAACCGTTCATGTTCCCCAGGTGTATGGTCGGGCAAAACCTCTTGAAGATTCGACTGAGCAGCTGCCCTACCCGTTTATCCTCAGCCGGCCTCCTCAGGCCCCCTAGCGCTAAAGACCAAAGCCTTCACTAAGAGGCAACCCAGCAGCCGTCCTGCTCGGTTATCCCTGGCAGGTAGCTTCCCTACCGCAACGCCAGGGATCGGAAAGTCCTCCCAGAGGCAACTTAGCAGCTGCCCTGCTCGGTCATCCCCGGCGGGTAGCTCCCCTACCGTAACGCCAGGGATCAAAGCCCTCACCAAGAGGCAACCCAGCAGCTGCCCTTCTCAGTTATCCATGGCGGGTAGCCTCCCTGCCGCAATGCCGGGGACCAAAGCCCTCACCAAGAGGCAACCTAGCAGCTCCCCTGCTTTGTCATCCCGGCGGGTAGCTCCCCTACTTCAACGCCGAGGATCAGAAAGCTCTCCCAGAGGCAGTCGAGCCCGAGGATCCCTCGCTCGGCTATCCTTCAGGACAAAAGCCCTCGCCAAGAGGCATAGGGCAGTAACCCTGCCTGGCCAAGGGTCCTTGGTAAGCTTCTACAGCCCCTCCCACGCCAAGGACCAAAGTCCTCCCAGAGGCAGTTGAGTCCTTGCTCGGCTATCCCCGACTGGTAGCTTCCTACCACAACCGACAGGGATCAAAGTCCTCGCCAAGAGGCACTGGTTAGTAACCCTGCTCGGTCCCCGTTCTAAAGGATCAAAAGCCCTCGCAAGAGGCAACCGGGCAGCTACCCTACTCGGTCCAAATAAGGCGGACAGCCCTCCGCCCACCATACGCAGACGGCCCGAGCTGCCAACCAGGGGTATCAGGTCTATCCCAGTCTCGAGCGATCTCCTCTCGAATTCGGGGCCATGGAGACGCATGGAGATGCCTTCTCCTCAGCAGCGCTTGAATCAGCTCGACGGACGATCGCTGGGTAGATAGCCGACCTGACATAGAGGCCCAACAGCACAAGAAGAAAAATTTTACAAGCATTCTTCATGAACAAAAGACAAAAGCGCAAATCAAGGAAACCAAAAAAAGAAAAAGTTTTATTACTAAAAGGCGGTCTTTACAGAGGGTATTTTTGTCTCCCCAGCCTAACAAAATGCCCGGAGGCTTACAAAGTTCTAGACGCAGCAAAATAAAAAGAGCAGGAAGTTGGGGGCTTTAGGCTTCAGGGCCAGGAGCGACCTCGGGGCCCTCGACATCCACCACAAGGCAAGCTGGGTCCTCAGCGACTTCCTCATCATTAATCTCCTGCCCTTGCCCGCTGGTGTCCGTGAGGGAATACTGGGCCCGGAGCTCTTCATCGGCGAACCCCGGTACACGGGCCTTAACTGCGTCGAAGACCTCGTGCCAGATGAGGGTCATGGCGACGGCCAAGTCATTATAGAAGTCTTTCAACTTCTTGTAGCCCTCCACCGCCTTCGCCGCCGAGAGGTTGGCCAACTTGGCCGCCCTCAGGTCGGCCGACTTCGCTCACTCGGCCGCCGCCCCCAACTCCTTCCGGAGTGTTTTCACTATCTTCTTCAGGTTTCCAGCCAGCACCTGAGCATCCCCAAGCTTGGCCTCAGCGACCACGGCGGTCTAGCGGTGCCGGGCAACCTCCCGCTTCCCGGCCTCCACCTCACCCTCTAGGGCGACGACCCTCGCCTTCATCACCTCCAGCTCCCGCTGGGAGCTCTCTTCCAGCGAAGCGAGCTGGCCCACAGCTTTCATCATCGGGGCTACCACCTCGACCTCCATGCGCAAGGCGAGGGCGACGTGCTGAAGGACCTGAAAGGCAGAAGAGAGATCAGGAAGATGAGAGAGGCACCAAACCTCAAAGAATAATAATAACGAAAGACAAGCGCTTACCTGCACGGACTCCTGGGCGATGGACGCCAGCTGAGCCCTGAAGGTCTCCCCGGGGACTCTACCCCTGGCCGATACCTCTATCTCATGCAGCAGGTTATCCGCGACGGATAGCTCCGAAGGCACGGCGAACTGGAGATCGCCTTCCTCCACCATGATCGGCGAAGACGGTCCCCGGGTTGATCTCCTCTTGAGCGGCCTCGAGGGAGAGCTAGTCTCCTCCTCCGAGGCCGGGTCCTCCAGAATCTGAACCTGCCTCCAATCCAACGTTCTGCTAGGCCCCGGGGCGAGATTCTCTTCCGAGCGCTCGCGGGGCACTACCGTCGGGGGAGAAGAAGCCGGGGCAGGCTGTGAACGGGAAGAGCCGGCGCCCCCAACCTTCGCAGCCGGCCTCGGCTGGCGCATTGAAGCCCGGAGCGAGTCTATGTCCATGGGTCCTGCACAGAACCAAATGTAGAGGGAGTCAGCGATACGGGCAATATACGAACCAAAAAGGAAAACCTAAACATACCGACGAACTCAACGGGACTGAGCCCGGCCCAACTCAGAACCCTCTCAGACAACATCACGTCGAAACGGGGGATGGGCTCCCACGAAGCCATTCTCACCGCAACGAGGTCACTAGACTGGTTCCCCGGTAAGTGTTTCTCCCTCGACCACTCTGTAGGCACAGACCAGTCCTCGCCCTCGGAAGGGGAAATGATGAAGAACTTCTTCTTCCAGTCGTGAATGGAAGAAGGCAGGGCCACAACCCCTATCCCGGTGCCGCCCCCTGGTCGCTTTCTGAAAGAGAGATAAACCCACCTCGGGTCGCTCGCTCGACCACCGTGGTGATTTTTGAAGACGGGGAAGAATCAAGGACGGAAAGGCTAAAGGGGATCGCCTGTAACTTCAGGCGGATCAGGAACCCGAGGAGAATCCTCCATGAGTTTGGCACCAACTGACCGGAGGCTAACCCGAAGAAGTTCAACGCTTCAACGACCTCGGGAGAGAAGGGCATACGCATTCCACCCCAAAATGTTTCCAAATACAGGGCAATCTTCCTGCCCCGTACTTGGTCTGCCCTCTCTCCCTCCTTGGCCAGGCGGAGTATATAGCGTGAGGGGATGTCGAAGCGAGCCTGCGCGTTGGAAAGCTCGTCCTCATGCTTTATCCAATACAAGGCACTTGGGGCAGTATCTACCTCCTCCTCCCTGGGGGCTGCCCCCGTCACATGATCCTGGGAAGAAGGGCCAACCCCTGCCCGCCGGGAGGACTCAGGCTCACCTAAAGGGTTCCTAGAACCTACCCTAACGATGTCTACCGACTCGACAAGAGAAGATATCTAACCTTGGGAAGAATGACCATCGGGGAACGAAAGTGGAAGGAAGAAGACGAGCGCCGAGCAACCGAGACTTGGAACGGGAAATATGAAGGAGTAGGGGCCCCGGAACGGGCCCCGCCCCTATTTTATCGCCGTAAGTGACCTCATCCAACGGTGGCCTTCATCTCCCACCAAGACGCCTCCTCGCATCTGACGGCCCTGATTGCTCCACTTGTCATCCCCACACTGGACCGTACCCTTTCAGGCGCCGCAAGTCTGCACACGTCGCGTCAGCCAACCGACGCTCGACACATGGGCCGTCACTTCGATGGCAAGATAAACGAACCGGCGCACCCTCCTTAAATGCGGAAATCTCGTCCTGATTCGCTGGCAGAAAAGACAGCTCGCGGCCCGGAGACGCGTCCCGACGAAACCTTAGGAGGGAGCTCATCCCGGGCGGCCCGGAGGTCCACTCCTGACCCGACCCGCTGGCTGGTCGGGACAGGAGTGGGGGGCTAATGATGATGCTCAATATTGACGACCCTTAGGATCAGGACACGTAGCGAATGACATGCCCCATAAATCGGAAGAAAGGGCCCACAGAGGCCGATCAGGCCTCCCCTATACCCGACCTGCAATCACAAGCTAGCCCTCCTCGGGACTCCCTGCAGATTGGCCTCCTCGGCCCCTCAGCTCTCCCTGAGCTGCCACAAGACTAAGTCTCCTCGGCCTTCTCGCTCGTCTCCGAGCCTCTCGGCCGAGGCCGTCTTCCTCGGTCCTCCGACCAGCTCCATCGCTTACAGGCGTGACCGCCGCTCCGCGAATCTCGCCATGCGCGGATTTTCCGCCAGCAACATCCTACGTTCCATGCCTCCGCGATCCCCATTAATGGGCGATCCGCTCTTTACACGGGCGTGACGTTGGGAGCGTAACTACCGGCGATATTCTCGCGCCTGCTGCAGCATGCCATCACCGCTATATAAACCCCCATCACAGAGGGGTCAAGTAAGCCATTTTTTGACTCCACTTAGCCATTACGCTGCTCGGATCTAGTGCTAACTTGATCGTCGGAGGGTCCGAGATGGCGTCAAACCACCCCGGGACTTCTTTGCAGGTACTTGGCGTCCAACTCCTCCAATCACCAAATCTCCTCAAAACTCATTGATACCCACACACAACAGGGGATCCCCTCCAAAATTCACCGGGAGATCGATGGAAGACAGTATCTGAAGGAGATCAGAAAAGGACCTCCATCAAGAAAATTGTAATATTAGCAAATAACAATAATTCACATAAGGTAAAAAGGGGTACATAAGATTTGTGGGAAAATACATTGTATAAACATGTATCATTTAGCGACTAAAAGTTTCATGAGATGGAGATAAACATGTGTCATTTAGTAAAGGCGCGGGGAAATTTTGTGATGGCACATTCAGGGAACCAAAATATTTGGTCGCTCCGGAGTTTCGCCTTTCCATTACATGAGGTTTTCAACAATTAATATTCATGATTTAATCAGACCCTCATGCTAGGTTACTATATATTTTCTAGATAATTTTAAAAAAAATTAAAAAGAAATCAAGTGTGAATATGAAACGCACCGCCTATATATTTGTCCTCAAGACTCCTCGAGAAATGCATAAAAACTGAAAACCTAACTATAAAGTTGGATGAAAACATGTTAATGGGCAACTATATTCATGGAAAAACATCCTCCAGTATTCGTTTATATAAAACTCCCAATTTATGTTTTTAAAACATCTTTCTCGTATGTACAAAAACACAATAACCATCTCTTCTCTATTATTATAATGGCAACTCTCAAGTGATGCCAAATTGATTTTGTAGCTCACTCACATCTCCAACTTTTATAGAAACACATACAAAAAAATGACCATTTATAATGGTTATGCCATGTCGTCATAATAAGACAAAATAAGGATAAGGCGTATAGGTGTAAGATTGCATAATATACATTATCTTTACCAACTTGAGATCCTAACTTACCAAAATCAAAGTCGTAACAAAAATGCACAATGAACAGAATATACAGTTGCAGATAAAGATTATGTATATTCTGCTAAGAGAAAACAAAGGTAAATTATCCAAACTTACAAAAATCACAATGCTCCAAAAGTCTCCTCAAGGACATGGCAAAAGCAGGTTGGTAGACCATGGCAACCTACCTTTCTGGCAAACTCTACAAGGTTCTCAAAGGATGAGCTCGGCCCTTCTCTTCGGAAGGTCATATCAGCAATTTCCTATGGATTACAATTTCTGGATGCAGGGACCTTCAAAAACATGGCGAACATAACAAAAATTTCAATGCCCGTCTTAGAAACTATGAACTCATTTTGCTCCGACGGCTCTTTGTCCCTCGTTGGATCAAGACATCGAAGAAATTCCAAACTTTCATCAGTGAATGGTTTAGAGGCATGTTCCCATAGCATCCAACAGAAACAATAATAAGTAGACTGCAAAATAATTCAAAAAGGTAACTAACAAAAATGAAACTTTACGGAAAAAAACAATACATACCGACTCAGGCATGGAGAGCCCGTGATCAATACGAACGAGTTCAACCATCCTTCCCATCAACTACTAAAAGGTTATCTTCATTCCTATCAGTATTTTCTGTTGATATTGATATACCGAGTATCTTATCTGTTGATATGAAGTATTCCGTCGATCCCCACGATCCGAGTCCGAGCTGATGGAATTGAAATAGGTTCAAAAAAAATCAAAGGTAATTATGATACACCATTTTGTTATATTGAGGGTTGGATTGATGACTGGTATCATAAATTATTCTTTATAAAGTACATCTTCAAATGTATTAATAAAAAATCCTCCTCAAAATTGATTGAGTAATGATCGCTGTGTAGTTATAATTTCATAAACATGAGTAATAATCAATCATAACAAATGTATTTAATTAACTTAAGAGAGCTTAATCAGAATCGATGTCTATCTAACCTAGACCACAATTTAAACAGATCGATAATTTTAAACTAAAGAGGGTGTACAATCCTAGAGCCATTTCTTGTCATCTTCTAGAGTTTTTTTTACCAAATATAATTTACATTAAGAAAATATCTGATTGATAATTTACATCCAGAGAAAAGGTAGCCTTTTGTGTATAATCCTTGAGCTATTTAAGCTTTCTCGATAATTATCATAATCATATGAAGTGCAAGAACCACAATTTAAGCATTCTTCAACAAATTGAAGGAACTAACGAGATAGTTTTTCGATTTTCTTAAAAAATCAACAAAAAAGATTCGAGAAATCAAACAAAAACACCATTTTTGAAAAGCTAGGGTTTCCTCCTTTCTTCGTTCGGAGAGATAAAATAAAGAATGAAGTCTTCTTTTGTTTTTCTCTCAAATAGAAGAAATGTGGGTGTGATGATGATCGTAAATGGGAATTCCCCAGGTTACGACACATAGCAGATTACGTGTCATCCATTAAACCCGCCAGATTCCTGGGGGCTACGGAGATGGAGTAACTACGATGCATTGAGGACATTCCTCGGCAACTCGTCTCGAGGTTGCATCCGACCTTTTGGCGACCTCCTCGGAGTACCTTCCCTATTCGCCCAACAACCAGCCAACAGCTCGCCTCCGAGCTATCCTACAACCGAGCTATCTCGGCCTCCTTGCTCGACACCGAACTATTACAGAGCTAAGCTTCATTAGCCCCCTCGCTCGTCACCGAGCTATTTACCGAGCTGAGCTTCCTCGGCTTCCCTGTCGAGCCGAGAACACAAAGCCCAAGCATCCCCGTAACGGCTCCGTGAATCTTACCATGACGAGATCTCTGCCGCGCCACATCCTGCATCCCACGCTAGCGTATCTCGCCATTAATAGGCGTATCCCGCCATCAACGCGAACGTGACACATGTACGTAACAGACGGCGAGAATCTCACATCGGCTCGCTCCAATGCGACCCCTATATAAACCCCTCCTCCAGACGACTCAGGTACGCCAAACCCATTCTAAGACACCGCTACACTGCCCAATTACTCCTCGGTACTTACTTGATTGTCAGAGGGTCCTACGGTGGTTTCAAACCCTGGGACTTCCCTTGCAAATAGCTCGGCATCAGCAACAACCAATAACCCATTGAGACCCACACATTTAATTCTCACATCAAATCTCAACCGTTCAGCCCCGCTGACAGCAAAACCAACGGAAGACAACATCTGAGGGAGATTCCGACCTCCGTCTTAGCCCCCCACTCTCGTTCCGATCTATTCATGCGTCGGGTCGAGAGTGGTCTGCTCGGTCTTCAATGTTCAGCTTGGAGCCGAGGATTCTCCGTAGTGGGTTGTTTGGGAACGACGTGGCGCTTGGCGGCCGTGTCTCTTCGATTCCTAGGTCCACGTGGCGGTTCACGAAGCGCCTTAATTTCTGTGCGTATTCTCGATGACGTCAGCGGATCGGCGAAATTGTGGCACCATAAATAGGACGTCGCTTCGCTTGCTCAGACCGTTGATCTTCGAGCCACGTGGTCGAATGGAGTGGTGGACCGCGAGACGTCGTATCTGTCGGTTGGATCCACATGAGGGACGAAACGTCTAATGATTGGTTGTCACGTGGCGTCCTCGTGGCCGTGGGGTGCGATGCTTCGTTTCGACGAGAACGGATATGGGCCATTGAATGGTTTTTGCCGAGTGTATAAATAGGGGAGGCCATTCCTTGGCAGGCATTTTGCTTTAGTTATCTCCTGCCATCTGAAGATTGCTCGGCACACCATCGTTTAGGTCGAACCCTCAGCCCAAAACCCTTCTTCAGCCAATCTTTCCTTAAATCGGGTTAGATGTCTTTTTCCGAAGTTTCCATTGATGTAGTTGGGGTCGAGTCGGGCAATGAGGCTCCGGGTTCTGAAGCCGAGTCCTATAGGTCGTCTTCTTCCTCCTCAGCTTCCGATAGCCGAGAAAGTTCTTCTTCCTCTTTGTCTCCTTCTTCTGTGTCGGGCTCGCCCCCAAGGGGTGGCGATGCCCTTGTATTTCGTCGTCGGGTGGCGAAGAGGGCCCCTAAGGTGCGCATCAAAAATACTCGTGATGTGCCCTCGATGTTGAATCGCCCGGACGAGCTTTCCAATATCCGGGCTCGTTTCTACATCTCTCTTGACTATTCACTTCGTCTGCCATAGAGGGTGAGCGGGCAGACCAGTATAGGGAAATGAGATTGCTCTATACCTGGAAACGTTCCGAGCAAGGATGTGTTTGCCCTTCTCATCCGAGATTTGTGTCGTACTCCATTACTTCCGTCTTGCCCCGGGCCAGCTAGCGCCGAACTCGTAGAGACTCCTCCTCGGGTTTCTGGTCCGGTTGAAAATTGATCGGATCCCCTTCGACTTGAGTCTTTTTCTTTCCTTTCTTTGTTAAAAAAATCATCCCGGCACTCGCAAGAATGAACCAAGCTGGGTGTATCTCTCTTTTAAAAAACATAAGGATAGGACAGCCGGGTCAAGGATGTTGGTCATCCCTTCTTACATTCATGAGTGGAAGAAGAAGTTTGTTTTCATCGGTCCTCCGGAAGGATAGGATTGGCCAGTGCCCACCAAACGGCACAGGGCGGATTGCCCACGGGTCAGGCAGTCTAACACCTCGGAGGCAGGGGCAGTGTCGCAGTGGAAGCCGATCCGGCGGGACGATGTCCTGCTTTCCAAGCAAGCTTTGAGCTGGACGGGACTCAGTCCCATGCACTTCAGGGGTAAGTTAGGGCTTCGCCGATTAATTTAGGCTTTGCATGATATTGTTGTTCCTGTTGCTGACCTTTTTCTTCTGTAGAGCCAATGGATCGTTCGAAGATCATGGCTGCCAAGGCATAGGGGAGGAAGGGCGGCGGCGGTAGCTCGTCCAGACCCACACCGGGTGTGGTCGCCGGCAAGCCCTTTCCGCCAAGGTCTTCGTAGCCTCTCCCATCCCAGAGGAACGTCGTAGCGGAGGGCAGAAGCATGCCCGGGATTCGGTGCCCTAGGCCAGGACGGAAGTGTCGTCCTCTGCTGAGTCTCCGCTCAAGAGATAAAAGAGAGTGGTTTCTCGGCCACCCTCGACCGGGATAAGGTTCAGGAGGACGAATTCTGTATTGAGATGCCGTCAGGGCTCTCTGTGACCGACAACTTACTGGAGGATATAGAGAAGGTGGCGGGGGCCAAGATTTTCGGGGTACTATAAAGGCCTAAGTGGTGGCGATAGCTCAGGAGGCTGTTCAGGTTGGTAATTTTCTAAAAATTTCCAAGTGTTTTTTCTCTGTTAAGCTTCTAACGAAAATGGTTTATGTTTTTCTGTAGGTCCTCCAGCATTGCGTCCTTCTTGCCGCTATGGAGGCCGAGGAGGTGGCCTCAGCAATAAAAAAAGGCTGGAGAGTCTTCCTCGCATGAGGAAGAGCTCCTTGCCAAGCTGAAGGAGGCGGAGGACAAAACGTCCTCCCTGGACTTGAGGTTGGTTGCGAAGAGCCCGACGGTTGCGAAGCTGAAGGAGTCTCACCGGCTCCTGACCGAATCCAACCGGACTATTCAGGCCAAGATCGATGAGATCAACGGGTTCTATGATGCCATGAAGAGGCAGAGAGACTCGTTCAAGAGGGATGCCTGGGCTGCCCACGAGGCGGCGAAGCATGCCAAGGGCGGGATGGAAAAGCCTGTGGAGGAGTACAAAGCCTTCGACCAATTTTATGTCGACCTTGACGACTCTGCGGCCGTCGGTTGGCACAACGCCCTCGACGTCGTCAAAGAAGCGATGCCTGGGTTCGACTACCAAGAGCTTCGTGCAAGGTATCCCCTTGCCGAAGAAATGCCCCAGGGCGGCAGCGCCGAGCCGGCAGGAGGAGGCGAGGCCGCAGGCGGAAGCGCCGAGCTTGCAGTCGCAACCGAGGCTCCTGGTGGAGGCACCGAACAAGGGGACGACTGGGAGGTCCCGGCCGCGAAGGTGGTTTGAAGCCGCCGTCCGCCTCGTTCTCTATTCCCCCCTTTTTATTTTATTTTATTTATATTTTTGTAGCCTTCGGAAATTTTGTAAAGCCGAGGAGCTTATAATACCATATATATAATTTGGAATATCAATAAAGTATTTTTATCTCATCTTTGATGTGCCTGGCTGCAATACTTCCGTTCTTGTTTATTTACAAGTGTGGGTAGATCGGTGTCCCTCCCTCCCGGAGTCGAGGTGACGTGGAACAAGCGAACACTAAATATGAACACAAGTACAAATAGATCGATGTCTCTCCTCCCACCGGAGTCGAAGCGACGTAGATCGAGCGAACACCAAATATGAATACCAGGTACAAATAGATCGGTGTCTCCCCTCACCCCGGAATCGAGGCGACGTGGATCGAGCGAACGCCAATTACGAACACCAAGTACAAATAGATCGATGTCCCTCGAATCTGAGTGTGGCTGGGGTTCCTCGTAACGATTTATAAAATCTACATTCATGATAACTCTAAAGACGATAACTAAATACTTGGGGAGTATTTTAAAAATTATACAAAAGTATTTTTACATAAAACCCCTCAAGTTCTATAAATTATCCTAAGGACCCTAGTAAACATAGGTTTAAGCGGGACCAATCTCTTGAGCCTCAGGAAGCCAGAGAAGTGGGTGCTTGCCTATTTAAGGTAGACAACTTAACAACGATGTTATCAACACGATAATCGTCTTTGAAAAAGACACAAATCCTGCCGCCCATGTGCAGCGGTTACCGATAATATCAAAACAATCAGGACTTCAATTTCTTTTCTAATAGTTTTGACTCAGAATAAGTCTCATTAATAATCTGACTTGAATATGATTCAAGTACAATCTACAATCTACAATATTACAAATCAACATGAATCCATGAATCCATATATTCATATATTCAACCTATATTGACTGAACCGAACCATGGATATACTTCCATTTACATGATTCTCCAGTTACATCCATTTACTGATATCATGGTCTCGACAAGTCATCCAATTATACAATCTATATTACAAGACAATACATGTTACAATACAACAATACAATCAAGACATCGCGGGGTTTAAAGGGTAGATTGGTACGGAAGGTGTTAAAAGTGGCACGAGACTGCAAGATTAAGACACCTAACCTGAATCCAATTGCCGTTGTTCCGGGTTGTATAACGGAGCCTTGTATTTCAATTTGTCCTAGTCTCTAGCATATAGAGACTCCTCTCGTATACACTGGCATGTTCTGTACCAAGTTACAAACAACAGCGTTAACACTACATTATAACAATATAATACAACTTTAAAATCTACCTTCTCTTTCTGTCTATTCTATTTCTCCTTTATCTTTGGGACTTACAGAGCGATCTGTTCGCTGACGACATTCTCTTTCTTTCTTCTTTGAATGTCGTCAGGTGATCTGGACACTCCGGAGACCGAGCCCACTAGTGAAGACTTGGACCACTTCATTGAAGACCCAGAGCTCTAGCTACATTGTACACTTTCATTTCAGTAATTTTCTTTTTATGTTATGCCATTGTTTAGACATTACTTTCTATCAGATGTATTTACTTTTCCATGCATTGTACAAAAAGAATGTGAATAAATAAAGTTGCTGTTTTATTATATCTTGTCTCTTGTGTATTTACTTTTATATTGCTTAGATACGCTTAGCGTATGTACTTCTGAGTATATACATAGCGGCCTCGTCCCGTCCCTTTCACCGTACATCGGGAAGCGGGGCGTGACAACGGAGAAATCATCTTTCGGACAGGCTTTGTTAAGATTCATGGATCCGCTGGGTTGAGTGTGTGTTGTGTCGTGTGAGGTTTTAAGGCTTATAGGCCAGTCCCATTTGTCCAGGGACAGGCCGTCTGCAAAAATTTAAATATTTTAAGGCAAAATTTGATAAAGCCTACGATATTTAACAAATTTTTGATAGCAACATGGAGAATGGGAGAAAACAACCAAAGATTTTGATTTGAAGGGCATACAGAGGAGAAGTGGCTACAAAATTGACGCTTTTGGGACAAATTCGTGGGTCTGCTGGGTGCGTGTGTTGTGTGTGTCAGGTTAAGGTTTACATGGCAGTGCCAGAAAAAAATTGGCTTTTTTGAAAGCTAAGTCCCATTTGTCGCCGGATAGGGTGCCTGCAAAAATTTAAATATTTTAAGTCAAAATTTGATAAAACTAGGATATTTAACAATTTTTTTTATAGCAACACGAGAATGAGAGAAAACGACCTAAGATTTTGATTTGAAAGGCATACAGGCCAGTCCCATTTGTTCCGGGATAGGGAGCCAGCAAAAGTTTAAATATTTTAAGGCAAAATTTGATAAGACCTACGGTATTTAACAAATTTTTGATAGCAACATGGAGAATGAGAGAAAACGACCAAAGATTTTGATTTGAAGGGCATACAGAGGGGAAGTGGCCACAAAATTAACGCATTTGGGACAAATTCGTAGGTCCGCTGGGTGCGTGTGTTGTGTGTGTAAGGTTAAGGCTTATAGGCCAATGCCCAAAAATATTTTTTCGGCTTTTTTTGAAAGCCAAGTACCATTTGTCCCCGGATAGGGTGCCTGCAAAAATTTAAATATTTTAAGTCAAAATTTGATAAAACTAGGATATTTAACAAATTTTTTATAGCAACACGAGAATGAGAGAAAACGACCTAAGATTTTGATTCGAAGGGCATACAGGCCAGTCCCATTTGTTCCGGGATAGGGTGCCAGCAAAAATTTAAATATTTTAAGGCAAAATTTGATAAAACCTACGGTATTTAACAAATTTTTGATAGCAACATGGAGAATGAGAGAAAACGACCAAAGATTTTGATTTGAAGGGCATACAGAAGGGAAGTGGCCACAAATTTAACGCATTTGGGACAAATTCGTGGGTCCACTGGGTGTGTGTGTTGTGTGCGTAAGGTTAAGGATTATAGGCCAGTATCCAAAAATATTTTTTCGGCTTTTTTTGAAAGCCAAGTCCCATTTGTCCCGGATATAGGGTAACTGCAAAAATTTAAATATTTTAAGTCAAAATTTGATAGAACCTAGGATATTTAACAAATTTTTGATAGCAACAAGGGGAATGAGAGAAAATGACCTGCAATTTTGATTTGAAGGGTATATTGAGAGGAAGTGATCACAAAAAACGCTTTCGAGACAAATTTTTGAGTCCGCTGGGATGCATGTGTGCGTGATTTGATTTGAAAGGCATATAGAGGGAAAGTGGCCGCAAAATTAATACTTTCGGGACAAATTGGTGGGTCCGCATGTGTGCTGTGTGCGTGAGGTTAAGGTTTACAGGCCGGTGCCAAAAAAAATTGGCTTTTTTGAAAGCCAAGTCCCATTTGTCCGGGGATTGGGTGACTGCAAAAATTTAAATATTTTAAGTCAAAATTTGATAAAACCTACTATATTTAACAAATTTTTGATAGCAACATGGAGAATGAGAGAAAACACCAAAGATTTTGATTTGAAGGGCATATAGACGGGAAAGCGGTCACAAAATTAACATTTTCGGGATAAATTCGTAGGTCCGCTGGACACGTGTGTGTTGTGTGCGTAAGGTTAAGGCTTGCAGACCAACTGCCAAAAAAATTTTTGGCTTTTTTTGAAAGCCAGGTCCCATTTGTTCCGGGTAGGGTGCCTGCAAAAATTTAAATATTGTGAGTCAAAATTTGATAAAACCAACAGTATTTAACAAATTTTTTATAGCAACACGGAGAATGAGAGAAAACGGCCAAAGATTATGATTTGAAGGGCATACTTCGATCGTTTTTACCATAATTATTAAGCCGTGGTAATGTATGGTGAAGGAAATCATTAACTAAAAAATGGTAAGAAAAAAAATGGGGGTGAATTGTTTCGATGCAAGCAACAACAGGTGTCCCAAACATTTCGAACCAAGCACCCACAGGTTATAAATAAAATTGAAATTATAATACTTGAGTTGGATTCTACCGAAAATATATATATACAATTTGATAACGCTATATAATTTAGATATGATAGAATTACACCAGGCTTAAAAATTAAACTAATTATACATCATACAATAAATTATAATATGCACATTAGAGCATTTGAAGTGAGATATATAGAGTCGGGTCCGATATGAGAAGTGATTTTATGGTTCGAGCGGGCTGGTTTAACACTAAAACCATACCCAACCCGAAATTTTTTCATCCAATTTTCAATTCGCTCTAACCCGATCGGACGCCTATGGAATGTCTAAAAAAACTAGGAAAAAATGGCCGGGTCGGATCAAGTTCGGGTCAAACCCAAACCGGCTTTCGCCAGTGGTTATTACCCAAACATTTGGCCAGCCCCCACAAACCAAATGGTCACTTTGTCGGTAATTATTTTAACCAAACAATACGTTATATACATGCACGTTAAAAAAAAGAATGGCAATTAATATATGTTAACTATTGCAGTGTTGGGCTTTATAAACACTCATTGTCTTATTCTTTCATTGCTTGTGAGCTGGATTGACATAGATTAACAGTTGTGTTAAGTAGCTGAAATAATATAAACCATGTTCATATATGCATAAACTGGGTTTTAAGAAATAAACCTGTCATCGTGGTAGACTTATTTAAGCGGCACGAATTTAGCTTGAGTTAGCCTTAACCAAGAAAAAAATCATAAAATGTACACACAGCTACCACAACTCATTTTTAGCATACAGAATCAATCATCTATCATGATGGTGACGGACATTCAATAAATTTTGAATGTCTAAATTTTCCTGTCTCTTATACCTTTTCATACTTTTTGAGAATTTATAGGATATCAATTGGTCATTCAGGACGATAACATGCCTTTCTTTTATAGTGAACCAAGAACTTGACACTTGTTTCTCGACAACCGGCCAATTTTATCAAATCTTTATTAAAATTTTGCTTCATACCGATCATATTTGGATGAAAGTAGGCTTACATGATAGCGATGATGATTGATTTAGGACTAAATTGGCATCCTTGAAACCATCATATAGTCCCCCATTAATATCGATAACATAAATTTTGATCATTCATGCCTATTGATGCATAAGAGTCCACACTATGAATATAAATATGAGAAATTAAGACATACCTTGTTAACAAAGAATGTCGTCGGAACAAGAAACCTGAGATGGACAAGCAAGACCGTGATATTCAGCACCGTTTACTAAAAACGAATGCACTAAAGAAATTACAAATATACAAATCCAACATGAGGGACACTTTCTTTCATGGGGAAAGTGCGAGGTTTGAACCTAAGGAACCCAATGAGGAGAAGCGACCACAAATTCGGGCAAATTCATGGGTCACACGGGTGCATGTGCGTTGTACGTATAAAATAAGGTTACATGGGAGTCAAAAAAAAAAAGGAAATTTTTTTAGAAGAGATTATAGTAGAGATTTGTAACAAAGGAATGTTCTAATATTACTAATCAGGGGCGTATTAAGCAAAAGCTCAAAAAAGAAAAAGAATAAACATTAAAGTAAAAAAAGAAAAGAAAAAGAAACAACACACCAAATAAAGTAGCTTTTTAAATTAAAATTAGTGAAATAGGGTATAAATTTTTAAAATTAACAAAGCAGGATGATTTGGTGTCAGATTAGCCTAATTTTTTTTTATGGTGATAATATGAAAGGCAGATTCTCAAATCTCGTCTTCTCATATTATTAGGAAAAGACGGATTCTGAGACATTATTAAAAGATGGAGTAGATACCTTGGTTGTCTTTGCGATGACAGAGCAGCCATGGGAGCCGAGGTACTTTCGGAGACGAGGAGTGCCATTGAGTGCAGACGGAGCGGAATCAAATATGGTCGGGATCGAAAGTGATCTTAGGTTATCGGGGAAAGAGAGATTCTCAAAATCCGTATATCAACAAAATGGTGAGATGAGGGATTTTGAGAATGTGCGACTATCATAGTGACAAAAAAGGGCAGACCGACCCCGCACCGAACCATCATGCATTGCTAATTTCAAAAATTTCTACAGTATTTTACTGATTTTAGGTTCCGGAGAAAAAAGCGATGCGCTTCATTCAATACCCTTTTACCCATTTCACAAATCTCCGCCCTCTCCGACACCGAATCTCGCCGGCGGCGACCGAATCACCGCCGTCAATTTCTAGATCCAGAAGCTTCCGGGACGTTCTAGACCTCAATGGAGTCGATCATCGCCAAAGCGCTCGAGTACACGCTCAAGTACTGGCTCAAATCCTATTCTAGGGATCAATTTAAGCTCCAGGGACGCACCGCGCAGCTCTCCAATCTAGGTTATTGCATCTGATACCCTTAATTTTGCAGAAACAAACCCTAATTGATTTGGAGTTTGATGATTTGATGTTGTGTTTTTTGGGGAGTTGTGTAGATATAAATGGGGATGTGTTGCACGCGAGCATGGGGCTGCCGCCGGCGCTGAATGTGGCCACAGCGAGAGTCGGGAAGCTGGAAATCACGGTGAGTTTGTTGATTTATGAAGTGAATTATGGGTTTTGATTCATTTTATTAGTTTGGATTAGTGATGCATTGGGTTTTGTGCTTAATTGGATGCATGTGTTAGTGATTTCTGATGTAAATTTGGGGGTTTTGTTACACTTGACAGGAATTTAGTGTTTGTTATCTTGAATTATGCTAACAAAATTGAATTTTGAAGCAATTCACTTACTTTATAAATTATAAAGATACGTATTACTTTTGCTTATTCGAGCGAAAAGTTTGGAGAGCATTCCATTAACCTTGAGTCTGTTTTCACATGTTGTATAGTTATTTGCTGTTAAAATTGGAATTATGATTTGTTTATTTGAACCGAATTTTGGAATAATGGATTCTGTCCTTAATTACATTAAATTAATCAACCGACAAAAGATGTATTAATTTGCTGTTTCAATTACTTCTGTCATGGCGAGTGGAGTTTTATTTATGTATTTATATCTTGGAAACGGTTGCAACTGTTATTGAGCGTTCGAGTTCCCATTATGTTTGAAGAAGATGCGTGATATATAGTTCCATTGAACACTAGAACTAAGTGCAGTTATCATTATTAGGGGGTGGAATTTATAGTTAAAAGCGTAAGTTTAAGAGTGTTTGGTGAGGGGAGTACTGGACTGGGGGACAGATGTGAAGCCCTAGCTCCGGGCAGTATATACATAGATGGTTGTGATATAAGAACTCACACACATCGATATAAATGCATATTGAGCTATCCAAATTGGTGATATTAATTGTTCGTTATGATCTGAGTTATTCTGGAAACCTTTGAGCACAAACAAGTTGGTTTGCACCTTTGGATTACAGATCAACCAAGCTAAAACAAGCGGATCTTAAGACCCTTTGATATTGAATTGATAATCATGGTTATCACCTTATTCATGGGCTAGCAACTATCCGACTGACTATTTTTCCCCCTATATGGGCTTTCTACCATGTAGATCACAATGAAAATATTGAGTCCTCGGTTTGGACAGCTTGCATTATAAAAAAACATGCACAAAATCTTGTGATTACAATATCCATATGTTGCAACCTTATTCGAACTCTAGATGTGTCGAATTATCTGGATGAAATTATGTCGCTTAGTTTCTCATTAACCCCGAAATTTAGGATAAAGGCTTGTTGTTGATGTTGTTTGTTAGTTAGTTTCTCATAATAAGCTAATAACTGTTTCTAATATTCAATACATGAAGTGCGAGTGATGTGCAAACTTGTTTCATGGTTGCTTTAATTTGAATGAAGACTCATTTATTGCGTAATTACTTGAAATTTTCTGATAGGGATGTTGATGCAATATGTGTGCATGTTGTCATGTACATGTAGATGTATTTCTCGTTAATCAGGATGATAACGTGTTGCTGTATTGCCCCTTTTGGTTTCTTATCTGAATGCTGCCTTAAATCTAACTTGATGAATAGAATTCTGGAAGTTTTACCGACTTGTTTCTTAATCACTTTATCTTATAGTTGCCAGCTGTTTCTTATATTCAAGTGGAACCAATTGTGGTCCAAATCGATGAGCTTGATTTAGTTCTTGAAGAAAATTCAGATTCAGATTTGGAGAACACTAGAAGTGCAAGCAGGTAGTGTTAACTTGTAATCATACGAGAATTATTAATTTTCTTAGAAAACTCGGTCTGTGGTTTTGATTCTTTTATTCACTCACTTCTTTTATAGTGGCCACTCCTCAACAAGCACATTGAAGGGGAGCGGCCATGGGTTTGCTGATAAGGTATCGGTCATGTACTTTAAGTATCATAAACAACTGTTTATTCTAGTGGTATGTTTATATAGGATGCATTACTTTGTTGTGATCTGTTAGGAAAAAATGTCAATTATAGGCGGTAAATATATTAGTCCATTATGGGTGGTAAATTATAAATTATCAGCAATGCTTATGTAGTGCATGACTCTTCGTCAAAGGACATTTATTTAATATTTGGTTTACATACTTAGATTGCAGATGGAATGACATTGGAAGTAGGCACTGTTAACCTTTTGATTGAAACATGTGGCGGTGCTTGGAGCCAAGGTGGTGCGACCTGGTAATTTCTGGCTGCTTGGCTAATATTGTGCCTTGAAATACCGTCATTTCCAAATGAGAAAATTGTTGTATTTCCCTTCATGCAAACTATTTTTGTATTCTATAAGATTTTTCATAGTTTTTCTAGCTGCACGAGCTTCAAGTAGGGAAGGCTCCCCCCACCCCACACACACAAAAAGAAAAAGAAAAGAAAAAAGAGAAAAAAAAAACCACCCCAAACTTCTATTGTTGTTTTTTCTTAAAAAAACGCATTCATTTTTATAGTGAATTCTATTACTAGTATATATGTGGTAGCATTATTTCTCAATATAATATGGATGTTACGTGCTGCTTACCAGGTCACCACCGTTAGCTTCTATCACAATTCGCAACCTTATGCTGTATACCACAGATGAGAATTGGCAGGTACTGCTTTTTGATTGCATGTTTACCATTGATATGTATACCATTGAATTCATTTCATTTGAATTATATTGTTGTGAACAGGTTGTCAACCTCAAGGAAGCTAGAGACTTCTCTAATAATAAGAATTTCATCTACGTTTTCAAGGTTTGTAGGCTGATATAATATTTGGGACTGATTCATGTTGTTGAATTATATAGTACATATTGCTAGTGACCATTTCTTTTCTGTTGCCATTTAAGAATTTCTAATTGTATTCTTTTAAATTGCAGAAGCTGGAGTGGGGATCATTATCAATTGACCTTTTACCTCATCCTGATATGTTTACGGATGCACACTTGACCTCATCAAGCAATGGAGCAAATGGGAGAGACGATGATGGAGCAAAGCGATTGTTTTTTGGTGGCGAAAGATTCCTTGAAGGAATATCTGGACAAGCTCATGTGAATTTAACCTTATCACAGGAGCTTATCGAACATTGATGTTTCAATTTAATTTATTTCATTTTCTAAATAATTTATTCTACTCATGTGTTGAACTTCAGATCACAGTGCAAAGGACGCAACTAAACAGTCCACTTGGGCTTGAGGTCCAGTTGCATATTACGGAAGCTGTATGTCCTGCTTTAAGTGAACCAGGTGAGCTATGCCTCATGTTGCCAGTTCGAACATAGTGAACATGGTTCTTTTTATTGGAGTGGGATTTTGACATGGAGCAGGTTTACGCGCCCTTCTTCGCTTCATGACTGGATTTTACGTTTGTTTGAATAGGGGAGATGTGGACCCTAAGGCTAAGCAGGTGATATTCCATCTTTATGATTTCTGATATCATACAAATCCTTTCATCACCTTTCTGGGAGTTTTATTGATTGAATGTCTATTTTAAATTTTTAATAGCGTTCCACAGAAGCAGCAGGCCGCTCTTTGGTTTCTGTTATTGTAGACCACATATTTCTCTGCATCAAAGATGCAGGTTAGTTATTATTAATCTTTCTTGCTTGGTTTAGCATCCTGTTTCTCACATTTATATTGATTTGATCCTGGTAATTTTTTTTCAGAGTTTCGGCTCGAACTTTTGATGCAGTCACTGTTTTTTTCTCGGGTAATGTATTCTCACACTTAATTAGGTTTAGTGTATTGCATCTTTAGTTCATCCATTCTTCATTTCCCCCATTGAAGGAGATTACCCTTGTTGGTGTGTCGATTGATCTGTTTTTCTGCTGTGTATGTTTCACATTGGAGTAAATGGAAAACGCAAAACCTTTTTAAGGATAATATTTTTACTGTTAGAAGATGGAAGCATGTGCCTGATCTGTATATGTTGACATCTTCAGTTTTTCTTTTGTTCCATCATGCATTTCTGTTTTTGCGGTCGGGGGATCGTTTCAAGCATATGCTGAGTATGTCTTATTCCAGAGGAGCGTATCGGATGGAGAAATTACCAAAAATCTGTCTCAAGTTATGGTTGGTGGAATGTTTTTGAGGTAATAATAATCTTAGCATCTGTGATTTCTTAAGAGTATATGTTCGAAACTTTTGCTCTATTGCTTGTTGCTTATATATCTCCTGTGCTAATACAACTTCTTTGCAGTTATATGTACTAGTATTTTTTGCACGTGCGATGGATGTGGATGTCTAGTTGATTAGATATATTATTGTGATTAAATATTAGAACTTGAATGGAGGGAGGGAGGGAGGGAGGGAGGGATTTGAAATATTAAAGCATTAATTGGGTTGATGATGTGGACTACTTCATGTGAGGAATAGTTTGGACGATTTTTTTAATTTCATAAAAATTCTATTAAATTGGAGAGGCCATCCTTATTTACACCGATGGGAGTTTGCATTATAATAGTAGAGATGACTTGAAAATGTTGATTCTATGCAGGGACACCTTTTCGTATCCTCCATGCACTTTGATACAGCCATCCATGTTTGCTATTACAGAGGAATCAATGCAAACTCCAGATTTTGGTTATTTCTCGAGTCTTGTTACTTTTACTGGCATAGCAAGTTGACTGATATAGTAGTTTTTTTCTCAAAAACATTTTTGTCAATTTTTTTTCTCAGAAACTTGTTTAATTACATTAATAGCTAACTTGCACATTGCATTCTACCAGGTGAGAGCTTTTTTCCTATATATCCTTTGGGAGATGATCACTGGAAATTTGACGTGGGTGTTCCCCTAATTTGCCTCCATTCTCTTCAGATTACTCCATCACCTGCCCCTCCAATATTTGCTACACAAACAGTTATTAACTGCCAACCTCTTGCTGTATGTATGCAAAGACTTTGATACCCCTTTTTCATGTTAGACTCTACCCATTTTCTTCTTAATGACAAAGGTATTCTTGTTCAGATTGTTCTCCAGGAAGAATCTTGTTTAAGAATCGCCTCATTCTTAGCTGATGGAATTTTGGTTAACCCTGGTGATGTTTTGCCTGATTACTCTGTCAATTCCATCGAATTTTCTTTAAAAGAGTTTGATCTCACCTTTCCTTTAAGCACTGGAAAGCTTGAAAATTATACTGAATCTGATGATAGTTATTCCCATGTTCTATTTTCTGGAACAAGGCTTCATGTCGAGGACCTGCTTTTCACGCAGTCACCATCACTAAAATGCAAGTTACTGAATTTGGATAAAGATCCTGCTTGCTTTAGCCTTTGGGAGTATCAACCAATCGATGCCAGCCAAAGAAAATGGGCAACACGAGTTTCCCATCTTAGTCTTTCACTTGAAACTGAAAGCAAACCTAAAGAACAAAAAGATTCTGCTGATTGGTCTGAAGGTCTTTGGAGATGTGTGGAGCTAAAAGAGACCTGTATTGAGGCCGCTATGGTTACAGCAGATGGGAGACCGCTATTAGTTGTGCCACCTCCAGAAGGCATTGTTAGAATAGGAGTTGCATGCCAAGAGTATTCATCTAATACATCGGTTGAGCAGTTGTTTTTTGTTTTAGGTCTATATACCTACTTTGACCAAGTCAGTGACAAGATAACAAAAGTCGGTAAAACTAACAAAAAAAGACACAGTGAGTCCATGGGTAAAGAGTTAATGGAAAAAATCCCTAGCGATACCGCCATAAGTTTATCTTTAAATAGATTGCATCTCAAGTTTTTGGAGTCCTCTTCCTTGAATATTCAAGGAATGCCTCTAGTGCAATTCAGCGGCGATGATTTATTCATTAAAGTTTCACACCGAACCCTAGGTGGAGCTTTTGCTGTGTCGACAAATTTGAACTGGGAGACTATTTGTATTGACTGTGTGGATCAGGACATGGTGGATCCACAAATGAGATCAGTTTTTTGGATAGAGAACAGAAACAGATTGTTGCAGAAGAAGTCGATACCATTTCTTGAGGCAAGTGCGGTGCATGTGATGCCTTACAATATGAAGGATATGGAGTGCCATAGTTTGTGTGTCTCGGCAAAGGTCTGTGGTGTGCGTCTTGGCGGCGGAATGAATTACACTGAATCTTTGCTGCATAGGTTTGGCATTATTGGCTCAGATGGTGGACCTGGGGAAGGGCTAACAAAAGGATTGGAGAAGTTGTCTTCAGGGCCACTGGCAAAACTTTTTAGAGCATCACCTCTTATAGAGGTCAATCGGGAAATCGGTATGAGAGTATCTATATAAAATATGATCAAGAGACTTTCAGATTATATAAATTGCTTTTACTGCTATTTTAGTTTCTTAAACTTCCTTCAGTGTACTCTTAAGTTAAAGGTTACTGGAATGGTAAATTTTAGAGGTTTATTCAGCGTTTTCTAGGCGAAGATTGCTGAAATGTTAAATCTGTCTAAATTCGAAGACTGTCATAATTTTCTTCTGGTGACGTTTCCTTTGGAAATTACTTTGAACTGTCAAATACCCAGTATTTCAAGTGATAAATTAGTATACAGTATGAACTGCTTTCTTCACAGGCGTTTCTTTAACTCTTTAAAGGCAGATTTTTTTAATGCAACACTACAAAAATATAGACACTGGTGCCTAAAATATTCATGATATCTTATATCTTATGATACCTTTTCTATTGTTGGATTAACCTGATGTCGAAACTTCCTCATTTTGTGCTGTCTAGTTCCTTTATCCCCTTTATTAACATCATTTTTTCCCTGCTGATTCCTTTCTTTTGCCTACTTTCTTTGTTAAATGTGTCTGCTTTATTGGATTTCAGTGGACCACTAAAGGACTGAACAGATCCCCAAATATTTACATTTTATTGCTAAAATTCTGGCAATTCATATAGCCTTAAGTTAATTTCTGGCCACATGATTGTTCTAGCAGGCCATAGCACGAATATATATTCCTTTATTCTATGATTAAAAACATTTGCTTTAATATGAACCACTATTCCGTTGAAGGAGATTGGCATTAATATTCAAAACAGAAAATAATGACTACATCAATAAAAAGAAGGATTCCCATTTTCCGACTATGCTTCCTTTCTAATTCTTATTGTATTATTTCCGTGTTTATATATTAGATGGATATTCTGAAGAAGAGGAACATGTTAAGTTTTTGGAATTGGGAGTACCAGATGACATTGATGTAGCTGTAGAGTTAAGCAATTGGTTATTTGCTCTTGAAGGCAGTCAAGAGATTCAAGCTGGGCAGTTAACTTGCAATGGAATTGACGTCAGCAGAGAAGAAAGGTGTTGGCATACAACCTTTCACAGTTTGCTGGTCAGAGCAAAAAGTAGCGACAGACATAATTTGGACAACAAAGGGACAACTTACACGACACAAAAATTTCCTGTTGAACTGATTACAGTAAGAATTTCAAGCCCTCTTCTTCTTCTTCTTTTTGGTGTGTGCACTTTAAATCAGAAGTAGATTCAAATTCCTACGAAAAAGCAGGAGCAATATCTGCATTAGGTTGAACCCAGGAGGGCCAGGACCTCTTGAAACCTTGTGGTAACCTGGTGCTTCTCTAATCCGTGTTAGATGCCCACTTTCCCGGAAGCTTAAGTTGATGGTTGCAATTTAACAATGCATATCAAGCAATTTTCTTATTGTTGAGTTGTAGGGTGCACAACCCATAGAACCCACACCTGACACCTCCCCTTTACTCTCCACTTATGGTGCTCGCATGCTTTGAACTTGCGACCTTGTCTCAATTCCCGTGCTTTATAACCTATTGTCCTACCGCTTTGGTATTTCAAATAGTCAAAACCACATATTTGCATTTTCCTGAGCATTTGATCAAATTCCTTTCAGAGTCATACATTTCCAAAATAAAGTGTCGCCCTTCAGCTACCACGCCTGACCTTTTCATTTGTCCTTTCCTTTTTTTATTGTAACACAGTACGCACAAATTATGGAGAAAACACAATTATTCTTATTAATCAATAATTTGTCTGGGTTAACCTATCTGTTTATGACTGTAGTCAGACAATCATCCTGTACTAACTCTACATTAATGGTAATATCATCAACCATACTGCAAATATCTTGACTAGTAGCAGATTTTTTCGCAGAAACTTGACTAGTATCTGATAATGCATCAGTGTTTATAGGAATGGCTAAAGTCATCAAAATAATCTTCCACTGTCAATTTTCTTTGGCCATAGTCATATACGAACTTCTTTTTTACTCAATGCATATTCAGACTGACCTCTTGAATTAGGCACCAGAAATTATTTAACATTTTGTTTTTATATGCATTTTCAGTTAGGACATCCTTTTTTTTGTTTTGGGTGTTTCTTTTTTCTTTTTTGAGAGAGGGGGCGGGGGGCATTTTGGGGCGTTTTGGGGTGTATTGTCTTATATGAAACATGCAAAACTGAAGGTTGTGACGCAAAGATCAAGTAGGAAACTCGGAAGTCAGTCCCTATTTCCATCACGCTTGCTTATCTGGCAATAAATACTACTTTTCATATAAAACTAGGATATATATACCAGGGTTGTACATTGGTGTTCTATATAATTTTTTTTAAACAAGTATTACACGAATTGTATGATACTGTCGTATGTATTGTAAATCCAGATGACATTCTCTTTAATGTTAAAGTTGATTAAGTTTGGTAGATGAATGAAATTGAGTAGGTGCTTGTTTCTTTTGCTGCGTAATATAATACCATATAAACGTGCACTAGGATTGAGAGCCTGTAAACACCTGAATGGAAAGCTAGTGTATGCTATTTTAGCCTTTTTTTTATAAAAAAAAACATGTCTTTCTTTGTTTTCATTACAAATAGACATGATTTGAATGTATACCATAATTTTTAATCCATTTAAAGAAACTTGGTTGAACATTGTGCCTTTCATATGCTAATGGTTGTCATGTGTACATTATTTTTTATGCTGTTCTTTGGGTAAAAGCCAAAGCCCCATCCAAGTATGATATGATGGGCATTCACATCAGCTTATTTATCCTTGAGCATAATCTGAACTTAGGGAGGAAAAATTTTATGGTGAGGACCAGAGTTCTAAACGTCCAAACGAGTATCTTCGTTCAAAATAAAGAAAAATAGCTCCCTCGACTCCTTTTGGGCAATGAGGTCCATTTATTCGTTTCCTGTGGAATGATTTCTTCTCTAAATTTGTTCCGAGTCTTTTTTGATAGAATTACTAAAGCCTAGACTTCACGAATATTAAGCTGTTTATTTGTGAAGTTGCATGTATACAAAATCATACAGTGGTTGCATTACTGTAGAACGATTTTCATTTTCTAGAGATTGCTAGAGTGTACCTTTTGTCAAACAGCATAATAGAACAGTGTTTTTTGTTGCGGGTCAGCCCCTCATCTGAATTGAAATCAGATTCGGGGAAAAAAAAGAGAATTAGAGTTACTGCAACAATGCATACGTTGCACTGCAAGTTTACTAATTTTCGCTTTTAGTGTCTTGGTAGATATGTTGGGGTTGGATCTTTGAAGTTGTTTAAGTAGTTTTAGAGCATGTATGGTGGGGCTGTCAATTTATTGTTACTCCCGCGTTTCAATCTGCTTGTCATTTATGGCTGGGCTGAACAATGCATACTCATCTTTTTCCCAAAAAAAAAAAAAAACAACAAAAACAAAAACAACAAAACAAAAAACAAGAACGTATTATAACTCCTATGTTGAATGCAATTTAGTGTAAATGAGGGTAATGTAGAAGAATATATGTCAATCATTCTCCATCATAGTGGGGTTACACACTTTCTACCTTAGTTTGCAATCTGCCAAAAGGACAACCAAGTTCTAATGGAGGGAGTAATAGCTATCCGCTTAGGTACATAGAAAACTTAATAGTTTGGTAACATTTGTTGCGCTCAGTAGCTTACAATTAATTCTCCTTGCGGTGGCTGTTAATATATGCTGAAAATTTCTGCAGGTGGGTGTAGAAGGTCTGCAAGCATTAAAGCCTCGTTCCAAGAGTGCCGTCTTCCCAGAAAACTCAACAGGAAGTGGGAGTAATATTGAAGGTGTAAATGTTGAAGTCTGTTTGGTTGCGTCCGAAGATGAAAGTACTGAAGCAGTGAAATGGATGATAGAGACCATCAAGTTTTCTGTTAAACAACCGGTGGGCACCCACTTATTATGCAATCCAGCATTTGTTGTTTTCATTATTATATCAAGGCTAAATTGCAGGAAAACCCTCTTTTACTCTTGCCCCATCAGCACCGCCCTTGGTTTTAAAAACCTATACTTTACCCTCCAACTGTTAATATTTCTGTTAGTTATCTTCGAACACCCTGGACTTCCATAATTTTTCTTTCATTAATTCATTAACTATGCATAAGTAATATCTTTTTCTGGGTGTTATTTGGAAATTAGTCGAAACGGAAGAAGTCAGCAACTGGTGAAATAGAGGGCAAAGTAATAGATTCTAGATTGCAAGGGTGGCTTCCTGCTAATCTGGCAATGGGGAGTGGAGGGGGGGGGGGGTAGGGGGTGCTGCAATTTTTTTTTTCTTTTGAGGAAAGAGCAGGGTTCCTGAAAGGAATTTGTCCCATAAACATTTATTAAAAAATATAAAGAAGGTACATCAACAAAACGCAAAAAAGAAAATAAAAATACAAAAAACCAAAAGGAGGGAGAGATACACAGCCAAACGCTGGCCGCCACAACATGATACCAGGAAATGAAGAACAAGAATGGAAGAAAGAATAAAGTAGAAGGAAGATACAGGGAAGAACATTTACACCCACGGGATTAATCATAGCAGTGCAATAAAGAAGAATCATGAGTTGATTGAGTAGAGAATGCTATCCTTGGAGACTCAGCAACTCCTCACAGCAGCTAATGTGCTAATCCTGCCAAGAGAGAACTAGCAGCAGTACCAAGCCATACAATTTTCATCAAGACAAGAGATGACAAAGAGCAATAAACTATGAAAGGAATGAGCCAAGAGAAATGAAAGAATGAAGACTATCATGCATGTTTTGTTGCTGCAAAAAAGTATGTATTTAAAAGCGTATAAGTATATATTTATACATGTACTTCAGGAACAACAAAGAGCTCTGAATAGCTCTCTGACCCCTTTAAAGATCATCATTCATAAACAAAATGCACCTGCCTTGTACTCAGGGCAAAACAGAAACAAAGGCTTCATTTAGGGATGTCCCTTCCTTTTCAAAGTTGCATGTGGTAAGAGTCAAATAATAACAAAAGTCGCCTTGAAGAAGTAAAATTGCAGTTATATTAAATTGCAGTTATTTGGGGGCGCTGCAAATTAGCATCATATCAATGCTGGAGTAATCAAATGGTTATGTTTGCAGATTGAGGCAATTGTGACAAAGGAGGAACTGGAATACCTTGCCATTCTATGCAGGTCTGAGGCTGACTCAATGGGTAGAATTGCAGCTGGAATTTTGCGGTTACTTAAGCTCGATAAATCCATTGGCCAGGCCACCATAAATCAGCTCAGCAATCTTGGTATGTGATACGGTTTTAGTGAACTTTTTAAAGATGCATACATAATTTATAAAATGAAAAAGCAGTATAAAACCTTCAGACCTGTGCCTGCCTGATTTGCTATGGAAATAAGAATATGAAGTTTAGAAAAAGGGGAAAGCTGATAGAATTGCTATAAGAAATTATCCCCAATTCTAAGAGTCTTCTAACAATACATCGACAGATGGAAACCGATAGCTGATACTAAATCTCCAAAAAACATGTTTCGTAACAGAAGGCGAAAGCTTAGGCAATTTGAAATACTTGTCTTCTACCAAAGTAATCGAAAGAAATTAATTATTTCACAAAAAAAATCGAAAGAAATTAAACCAATTTTTTTAATGAAGTCTCATAGTTTGCATCAAATTGAGCAAGACATCAGTAATAGCTTATAAATGTTCCGAGCATGTGCCAATCAGTAGTATCTCTAATCAGAAACTCTTGTACCCTCAGGAACCGAGTTTAGACAAAATCTTGCCACCAGAGAAAATTAGAAATAGAAGACGATGAAGCATATTGTTTACTTTATTCCAAAATCAAGCATTCAAATCTTAGCCATTTACTTACTTTGAAATCAGCTTTTACTTGCAACTGTTCGGACGTTCGTAGTGGAAAAAACTCATTGTAGTAATTAGATATTGATCAGAACAGTAACTTCCCAATAATTTATTAACTTGGTATAAAAGTTTCGCATTTGCAACTTCCATTTGAAATTTAAACGGATCATATACATAGTGGATATAGGTGTTACCATATCCTTATTGGTAGCTGTTTGTGGATATGAAAACGAATGTTGATATGTAGTTTTTGGAATTGAAAATTAATATTTGTATTTGATTAAAACTGGGTACTGATTTGGTTTGGATTATTGGCATCATTTTACAATTTTAATAAACTAACCCACAGGAACTGAGAGTTTGGACAAAATCTTCACTCCTGAGAAACTTAGTAGAAGAGGAAGCAGTAATAGTATTAGCTTCACTCCTAGGTCTAAAGCAATTATCAGTGAAATTTCTACACATGAAGTGGAATCAACCATCTCTTCACTAGAAACAGAAGTTTCAGAGTCACAGGAGAAATGCTCGTCGTTAATCTCAGAATTAAACAACTCGAACATTCCTGGGCTCATTGATGAGTTGGAGCAACTTCATCAGAAACTAGAGTGCATGCATATGTTATTGACGAGATTACGGGCTCTGGTCTAATTCGAAGTAAATTGGAGAAGTGTATTTGTTATATTCTTTTTGTACATACAAGTGTATGTTGTTGATTTTGTACCAAGCCTAAATAAGGATGAATCGTCATCTTCAGAAATTTTTGTATTTTCTATATGATGTAATATATTATCATCGATTATCAAGCCTTTTCGTCTTGGTCCCATTGATGTATCAAGAAAATTTTGAGGTCTATTGTATTGTAAACTGATGTTTCATTTTTTATCTACATGATTCCATCTTTTGTTACCTCTATGCAGTATACATTTGGTCCAGAAATCTTGATTTAATGTGGATGCTATGATGTGGATGTAAAGATAAGGATTGACATTTCATTGTCTGGTTGATTCGGATTAAAATAAAAATTTTACATGGTTTTCTTCTTTTTCTTCAATTATAAATAAAGTGCATTCCTGAAGACTTCCATTTAGGCCCGTCCGGTACATGGAATGGATGAATGCTGATAATCCATGCATATTCTTGAAAATTTGATCCGCGAGCATCTGATTGCAGGGAAGGTAGCATTATTGTGCTTGGTACTTATGAACGGCATTGATTGTGCTGGCGACAAGCGGTGGTGGACATGATGGGAGAGGCGGTGATGAAAAAGGCCGCAAAGGAAATGGCGGTGATTCTTTTTTTATTCCAGTGCAACTTTTGCGATCAAAGTTTTTGGTCTCTGCAAACCATGTAATATGACCCATAGCAATCAACCTTCACAGTTTTACCGTCTCACATATGTGAATCTCTACCGATTATATGTGACCTGCTACAAATCTTCAAACCCTTGCAAAACAAAATGTTTTGTTTACATACAATTATTGTCTAATGAAATGAAAAAAAGACAGCAGGAATGGATAATATCTACCCAGCATTATGTGAGGGTTGAATATCAAAGTTACTGAATTTTTTTTGAGAACAAGGTTGCCATACAAATTACTCGGTAGGTTGTGCTAATAAAATACAATGCTTCAAGAGTAATGAGATGCTGGAAGAAAGTATACGGCAACAGTGAAGTTTAAAAGAAACAAAGGAAAGCAAATGACATTAGTGAAGTTTTTTCTTTAAAAAAGGGAGAGAAAAGAGGGTATTAAAGAAAAACGGGAGAGAAAAGGGGGTATCTGGTAGCCTAGAGAAAATTCTCACTTGGGTTGGTCAGAAAAAATATTTTCTTCACCACAATTTTTTTATGATCGGGATCGTCCGTCCTGATCTTTAAGATTTAAAGTATATAAATACATCAATTTTCATATGATTTTGATACTATTTTAACCGTTGTTCAACTGACAGAATGTTCCATTAGCAGTAAGCAGTTAAATACTTGAATTACTGTTCGATTCAAGGAAAAGAATGTATCAAAACCACATAATTGTGCCCGTGTATTCCTTACATGTTGGTAAATACAAAAGAGGCCAAAAATAATCAAAAGAGTCTGGCGTTTATGAATACAAAATGATAGTGAACTGTTAATATATTTTCAACATGTGGAACAAAAATCATTAATCTTGCCCCACGTAAATACTGCCCTGACTCATAAATTAAACGATCATCTCTTCAAAATCAACAAAGACATATTTCTTTCTTGTGCTTTAACAATTCTTCCGTATCATAATATTACAATAGAACATGAATATGCACATTCATTAATGAAAACTGCAAAGAGTCTCTTTATATGGTCCTTAATTCTCAACTGTTCAGACCAAGGGTGACTCCCTAGGAAAAATGGAATTTTGAAGGCTTTCTTCCTCCCATTTATGTCTCGGCTTTAGGATCCGACCTCTTCATGAAAATTGCATAGAGGTGAGAAAAACTGGGTGTAAATCCTCAATTTCGTGTATATATTTTTCCAGATTTTTCCTATTATTTTTGCAATTTTTTTATATATATTTTAATTATTTTTTTCCTAAAACAAAACCCTAAACCTACCCAAACCGAAACCCAACCCAACGACTACCCAACCCGACCCACTTCCGCTACCTCCTCCTTCTTTTTCTTTTCTTTTCCCGCTTCTTTTCCTCGTCTCCTCCTTTCTCGCGCCCACGCCCGTGACGACCGCGCCCACCATGCCAACTACTCCGCGAGATTCCCTCCCCCAAATCCTCACCGATCCCCTCTCGTTTCCTCTCCCTCCTTCTCACCAACGGCTCCTTTTCACTCACGCCGTGCCCGCGAGACCCGATCCACCTTCAATGAATTCTCGTCGCCAACGGTCGCATGATCTGCACAACTCCACGACCCTCTCCGTCATCTCCTCCAACCGAGCCCCTCTCATTTTTATCGCATCTTGCATCTCTCTCTCTCGTTCTCCATCTCTCCCTCTTTCAAACTCAACTCCCTCATTTCCAAGCTCAAAACCCTCATTGCCGACGACCACCCACGGCACCTCCTCGGCACCTCCACCGATCTCCTCTTCCCAACCGCGACCACCTGAGCATCACCGCAACCTTCACCATCATCTCCCTCGAACCCAATCCTCTCAGTCGACCCACCGACTTTCACATTACCACCAAACCCACCGTCGACCTCCCTCCTATCACCGCCACGCCTGCGAGCCATCACCAACACCCCGACTTCCCACTGCCAACATCCACTGCACCCAAGCCCAAGCCCACTGCACCCACTTTCTCCTCGTCATCCTCTCGCCGCCTGCACCACTCCCGGAGCTCCGCTGCACCTCTCCGCCGTGCCACAACATCCGTGCTCACCTCTGCATCGTGCCGAGCCCCCCAAGTCCTCACCCGAGCCATGCGAGTCGCGCGTGTATCGTGTTGTGACGTCTCCGTGTCGTGGTTGTAAACTGCTGTCGTCGTCTCCAGGCAAGAGAAATCCCATCTCTTACTACTCATGCTATTATAATTTTATAGATTAATGCTAATGTTGGATAATTATAAATAGATATGTATATATGTGTGTGGGTGGATATATACATTTATATATATAAATAACATTAAGTAATAAATCAAACACTTATTCTTGAGCCATCATGTTGATAGTAATGAATCGAACCCAACTTGGTTGGTTAGCCCGTATTGATGTCATTTAGAATTTATAAGAATTGATTATCGCTTGTTGGTTAAGGAAATCTTGTGTTTTCGACCGATTACCAAACGCTACCCTAGGTGTTTGATGCGAAGTATAAACCGAAACATATTTTATTAGGGCGGAACTTGCGATAGTTAGATCCCTTTACTGTTTACGAATATCGTGTAGAAATTTGGATGTAAAATATCATGTTTATAATCAAGTAAAGTCTCCCCCTAAAGACGACGCTAAAACTGGAATGCACCGTACATGTCACGTTGAAAAATATATATTAAATTCAATACAGATTGGAATGTAATGTTCTACTGCTCGTATCTAAGCCGACTCGATAAACTAGAACTCTATAGAGTTTACCCTTCAATGCTGATAGGCCATTATAACAAGAATTGACTGGGAATGCGGCTCTGGACTGCAGTCCGGGACAGCATTCCCCGAGGATACATGAATTTAAGTGCATGCACATCCCTGCATAAAACTGAAATGCGCGGAGTCCTATATAGTTGCGTAGATAATTTAGTTAGCTAACATATGGATCTTATCTCGTTCAGTTTCATAGTCGTTTAATATTTTGTTTGTATTTTAGAATATCGATGTGTTCTGCAATTTCTGCAGTGACATTTCTTACACCTTCACATTAAACATCCACATTAAACAAGATATAACTGCTAGTACAGAAAGGCTATTATTCAACTGGGGCAACACCCGAATCTGAACACAGGCCCTAGTAAACCACGCGTGAAGTTGGACTTCCAGTTCTGAAACTGGAATTTCAGCAACTGATCGCTGATTTAAAATGATGATAAGTCCCTAACCTGAAATCCTATTGACATGAAACTAATTTTACTTCTTAGACAATCAAGTGCACTTCGTACGCCTTTTATATTGTATTGGTCGATTCTATACGTGTGATTTATGGTAAAGTTTGCAAGTCATATTGCGTTGGGTGTCATAATTTAGTGAATATCTGTTCAGTGCATTTTTGGCTATTTTTGCACTTGTTTTATACCTTCTGCATAGTGATCATTTACATTGAGACCTACCGACTGTTGTGCGTTGTCGATATATAAGTGTTAGCGATAGGGTTGTGGCAAGTACGAAAGTGATATTGATAAATTGAAACGTGATTGAAAGTGAAAGCGATACGTATTTGTTCACAACCTATCTAATACTTGAATACATAGATAATCTGGGGAATGGGGAAATCAAGGTAGAATTGAACTCGTATTTAGTAAGGTACAGTGATTTAGAGGATGATCATTCTTTATTAGTGACACACACACACACATTAGGTCGTGGGCCTAGGACACGGCTGCAGGGTTATGTCCCGGGAAACAGTGGACCGTAGTCTTGGGCATGCACGAGACCATTGTTAAACACGAGCATTCTTTCCACCAATTGATTTCATTGACTTGGTGATTGATAAATAGCGACATACACATTGCCTAGTTTGCTGGCATGATACTTATATCACACTGTTCGTATTCAAGTGATGTTCATTATTCTCATGTTCTGTATTCTGTTGCACCTTTCATGTCTAATAGTATTGTATGCATCATATATATTTATTGCTATATGTGTCGCCCTGACGACCTAAATATGCATGCTCAGAGGACGAAGTGGACCCAGTCAAGAAGCAGGACTTGCCATTCGAGATCCCGGAGGTCTAGACCGCAACATCAGCGCCATTCCTTTTTGCTTTAAGCACATTGTATTTCGTTGATTAGTCATTTCCTTCTGCAAAATAAATATATCTCGAACTCTTTTATTGTAATGTAATAAAGTTGTGAACTGTGATTTCCTTTACTCTAGTACTGTGTACTGACTACCATGTAATGCTAGAAGCCGAAGTGTGACTGCAGCAGGATTTATTCCCTGACCGTAGGAGCATGACTGGCCTAGTCACCCCACGTATTCCGTATTTTGGGAAGCGGGACGTGACCGTGTATATATTTTTCCATAATTTTTCCAATTATTTTTGCACTTTTTATATATTTTTATTTATTTTAATTATTTTTTCCTTACCCTAAACCTACCCAAACCCAAACCCGACCCAACAACTACCCGACCCGACCAACTCCTGCTCCTTCTCTTTCTCTTTTTTCTTTTCTTTTCCCGCTTATTTTCCTTGTCTCCAACTTCCTCGGGCCCACGTCCGCGACGACCACGCCCACCATGCCAACTACTCCCCGAGATCCCTTTCCCCAAATCCTCACTGATCCCCTCTCGTTTCCTCTCCTTCTCTCTCGCCAACGGCTCCTCGCTCATGCCGTGCCCGCGAGACCCGCTCCACCTTCGACGAATTCTCGTCGCCAACGGTCGCATGATCTGCGCGCCGACTCTATGATCCTCTCAACTTCATCTCCTCCGACCGATCCCCTCTCACTTTTATCCCATCTTGCATCTCTCTCTTGTTTTCCATCTATCCCTCTCTCTCAAACTCAACCCCCCATCTCCAAGCTCCGACCCTCATCGCCGACGACCACCAGCAGCACCTCCTCGGCATCTCCACCGATCTCCTTTCCCTAACTGCGACCATCTGAGCACCAACACAACCTTCACCATCATCTCCCTCGAACCTAATCCTCTTAATCAACCACATCACCACCAAACCCACCATCGCCCTCCCTCCTATCACCGCCACGCCTGCGAGCCATCACTAACACCCCTGACTCCCAACTGCATCCAAGCGCAAGCCCACTGCATCCACTTTCTCTTCGTCATCCTCTCGCCGCCTGCACCACCCCCGGAGCTCCGTTGTACCTCACCGCCGTGCCACAACACCTGTGCTCACCTCTGCATCATGCCGAGCCCCCTAAGTCTTCACCCGAGCCATGCGAGTCGCGCGTGTATCATGCCGTGACGTCTCCGTGTCGTGGTTGTAGACCGCTGTCGTGTTGTCGTCTCCAGGCAAGAGAAATCCCATCCTTTGCTACTCATGCTATTATAATTTTATAGATTAATGCTAATGTTAGATAATTATAAATAGATATGTATATATATGTGTGTGTGGGTGAGTTTATACATTTATATATCTAAATAACGTTAAGTAATAAATCAAACACTTATACTTGAGCCATCATGTTGGTAGCAATGAATCGAACCCAACTCGGTTGGTTAGCCCGTATTGATGTCATTTAGAATTTATAAGAATTGATTATCGTTTGTTGGTTAAGGAATTTTCGACCGATTACCAAACGCTACCCTAGGTGTTTGATGCGAACTATAAACCGAAACATATCTTATTATGGCGGAACTTGCCATAGTTAGATACCTTTAATGTTTACGGATATCGTGTAGAAATTTGGATGCAAAATATCGTGTTTATAATCAAGCAAAGTCATCCCCCTAAAGGCGACGCTAAAACTGGAATGCACCGTACATGTCACGTTGAAAAATATATATTAAATTCAATACAGATTGGAATGTAATGTTCTATGGCTCGTATCGAAGCCAACTCGATAAAATAGAACTATATAAAGTTTACCCTTCAATGCTAATAGGCCATTGTAATGAGAATTGACTGAGAATGCGGATCTGGACTGCAGTCCGAGACAACATTCCTCGAGGATACCTGAATTTAAGCGCCTGCACATCCCTGCATAAAACTGAAAATGCGTAGAGTCCTATATAGTCACGTAGATAATTTAGTTAGCTAACATATGGATCTTACCTCGTTTAGTTTCATATTCGTTTAATATTTTGTTTGTATTTTTGAATATCGACGTGTTCTGCAATTTCTGCAATGACATTTCTTACACCTTTACATAGTGACATTTCTTACACCTTCACATTAAACAAGACATAACTCTTAATACAAAAAGGCTATTATTAATCTGTTTCATGCATTGGAAACCTAACAGATAGAACTAGGTTTTATTCAACTGGGACAACACTTGAAACTAAACACAATCCCTAGTAAACCGCGCGCGAAGTTGGACTTCCAGTTCTGAAACTGGAATTCCAGCAATCGATCACTAATCTAAAATGATGATAAGTCCCTAACCTGAATTCCGTTTGACATGAAACTAATTTTTCTGCTTAGAAAATCAAGTGTACTTCGTACGCCTTTTATATTGTTTTGGTCGATTCTATACGTGTGATTTATAGTGAATTTTGCAAGTCATATAGCGTTGGCTGTCATAATTTAGTGAATATCTGTTTAGTGCATTTCTACCTATTTGCGTGTTTGCTTTATACCTTCTGCATAGTGATCGTTTACACTGAGACCTAGCGACTATTGTGCATCGTCGATATACAAATATTAGTGATTGGGTTGTGGCAAGTACGAAAGTGATATTGATAAGTGGAAACGTGATTGAAAGTGAAAGCGATGCGTATTTGCTCACAACCTATCTAATACTTGAATACATACTATAACCTGGGGAATGGGAAAATCAAGGTGGAATTCGTATTTAGCGAGGTACAGTGATTTAGTAGATGATCATTCGATATTATATATATATGTCCCGGGCAACAGTGGACCGTAGTCTCGGGCATGCACGAGACCCTTGTTAAACACGAGCATCTTTTCCACCAATTGATTTCATTGACTTAGTGACTGATAAGTAGTGACATACACATTGCCTGGTTTACTGACATGATACTTATATCGCACTGTTCATATTCAAATGATGTTCATTATTCTCATGTTCTGTATCCTGTTGCACCTTTCATGTTTAATAGTATTGTACCCATCATATATATTTATTGCTATATGTGTCGCCCTGACGACCTGAGTGTGCATGCTCAGAGAATGAAGTAGACCCAGTCAAAGAGCAGGACCTGCCATTCGAGATCGCGGAGGTCTAGACCGCAACATCAACGCCATTCTTTTTGCTTTAAGCACATTGTATTTCGTTGGTTAGTTATTTCATTCTGCAAAATATATGTATTTCGAACTCTTTTTTTGTGATGTAATAAAATTGTGAATTGTGATTTTCTTTACCCTAGTACTGTTTACTAACTACCATGTAATGCTAGAAGCCGAAGTGTGACTACGGAGGGATTATTCCCTGACCGTAGAAGCATGGCTGACCTAGTCGCCCCTCGTATTCCGTATTTTGGGAAGCGGGGCGTGACATGTTTTTGTTGGTATCAGAGCCAGGTTTTGAAGAAATCATGGTTCTGTCGAGAGATCCCTAGATTGAGTTTTACCTTTGATGTGTGCTTTATTACATTTCTTTTCACTTCCCAATCCTCGTTGAATCATCATGAAATCCTTGACTGAATCTGATTTATTTCTCGATCATCTTTCAGAAATATGGACTCCTCGGGCAACTCCTCAGGTGCCTGTTCCCATGATCGTACCGAGAAGATTCTCAACACACTGACGACCCTAGTGATCAGTCGAAAATATTGCATTTTTAACACATCAATTTCCCTACTCTTTGCAATCATCTAAAGGTGTTTGGTATAAATATAGCACATATTAGCAATTTGTCTGTAAAATACCAAATAACATGTGTTATACATTATAATCAGCATTATGTGGAAAGTTGTGTGTTTATTATTGCATACATGATCTTTGTATATCAAACACTTGTCTTGAGATTGTGTGCAGGAAATTCTTCACGTAAAAGTGCCGGAACTGCTAAAAGTGCTGATAAAACGCGTCAAGTCCAAGACTTGAAATCTGGCAGTAAACAAGAAAGTATAAAAATATTCCAGACATCAGGAAAGTGCCATAAAGCCAACACCAATATACTCTGAAGATTTCATGCAGCAACTCCATCAAACGGCCTCGGATCCGCGGCCGAGTCAAGCCGATCCGCCGCGGATCCGCGGCCGCGTTGACTCATTGGTGGCAGAAACTTTTTCCGAGGCTTCTCTTTAAACGGCCAAACTTCTTCAAGACGTTTCAAAGTCCCTCGAATTCTCCAGAAGCTTCCTTTCTAAGAGCCAAGCTTCTTGTGCAAGCTTAATACCTACCAAGCTTCTCATGCAAGCCTTATAACAACCAAGCTTCTTATGTAAGCTAGCTAACTACCTTAATCTAGAAACTTCTATATAACTAGCTAGCTTCCTATGCAAGCTTCATAACAATCTAGCTTCTAGGGGAAGCTAAAAGGGAAAGCTATAAAAAGGGACTTAGGGCTTCATTACAAAGGTTGTTGAGGGTTGTTCATTAGTTGTTGAATATTGAGCCAAAATTCCGCAAGTTGAGTGACACAACTTGCAACTCAAAACCCTAGCCCAAATCCAATTCCAAAGACAAATCAAGATACATCGTGTACCAAATCAAGCAAGCATTTAACGAGCCTTTGAAGCAACGCCGATATTCATCCGAGCAAGAGATCCACGACGATCCGCGACTCACGACGATCGAGCCACGCAAAGATCGACGCCAAATTCCTCCTCAATTGAGTGACCTAGAGCTAGTATTGTAAACTTGAGTGAGAGTTGTAATTTGAAGAAGATCTAAATAAAGGTGAAAATCTCTATTCTTGCTTTCTATTCATTCTCGCATTATGATATTCTTAGTTCTTGATTCTTTCTTTCATGATGCGTGAGTAAACTCTCCGCTTGTATCGGAATTGAGAAAATAGATAGATGATGATGATTAAATCCTTGAACGATTCTTAAGTCTTATGAGTTTTGTAAACTTTAGAAAATTGAATCAACGATGACCTAGTTTTGAGCGAGATACTTTCTTGAATGTTTTCGCTCCAAATTAGAGATCAACGATCGACGATTGAATTTCATAGAGGCTAGAATTTGAATGATAATCAACGAAAGGACAATGGATGATGATGAAGAAACCCTAGTTTCTTCAATTGATCCCTAATTCTCGTTGATCGTCCTCGATCTAGCAACAAATCATCAATAGATAAGAATTTGTAATAATTAGTATTCATCATCACTATCAATTGGATCTATTCCGACAAGCCTCTTTACAAATCTTGATAATTCAAACAATTTGGACAATTTCATGATTCTTGATTCCAGATCTTTATTTTCTTATGTTTCTTGAAATGAAAACTCACAAATCTTGAATCAATTTTCGTGCAATTTCTTTTAATTTTCAACTCAACTAAAACAATAACGAACAAATCACACTTTATCAGTGGACGATCCACATTCACCGACGAAACTACAATAGACACCGTCAATTGATTGCGGTATAAATTTCTTTGGTTGTGAAACATTTTATATACGGCACGAAGATAATGATCAATCAAATGGCGCCGTTGCCGGGGATAGTGTGCTAATTTGTTTGTTTTTGTAATTTGGGTTGGAAAATTTATTATTCCATCAGAATTTTTAGATCAAAATTCGCACAAGCGCTTAACGATTTGTTGTGATTTGTTGCAAGGAGATCTGGAATCTGTGGAGCGAGAGGAAAAATTTTCAGAGCATCTCAGAGAGCTCAGTGAGTGAACAGAAGCAGTTTCTGAAGTTTTTGTGCAAGGATCTCATGAAATGACTGCTGATCCATGGCCATAGTGTGCATCTCGCAGTGGTTACGCGGCCTGATTAGGGTTTCAGTGCACCATTTTTTTCAGGTCTAATTCTGTCTTACTTATCTCCTCCCTGCTCTGTCCATTAACCAATTTCTGCAGGTTTCTTTGCAAAAATTCGCAGCGCCGCAAAAAGAAAAATTGTGCGTGTTTGATCTTGGTTGTTTGCATTTTTAATACGGAAATTAAGGTGCAAAGACCAAATTCAGATTATGTGGGGAGTTCATTACCCCTCCTAAGCCCCAAAAATCACAAACATTCATCCGCATCACCCTCATTAACTAAAAAAGATCTAGACAAGACTCTAAAGACCGTCGCGCTCACTTAGGACAGATGGAGGTCGTGGGTAATCTATTGCTTATCCGCGTTTCTTTTATGGTGTCTAAGGCAAGTGTGTTTAAGACAAGTGGTTACTTAATTAGGCCCACTACTTACGTAGTGGAGAACCTCCCACTTACCTGGCACTTACCTGGCCACAGAAGAAATAAAGAGGCAGTAGAGGATTTATCTTGCGACTTGTCTTCTGAAAGTCTAGGAGCGGTCTAGAGACTTGACCTAGGTGACCACTAGAATTAGGGTTGCTTGTGCATTGTTTGTGTGAATTTTTCAAAAATCCGTATCTTTTTCAAAACAAACACCAATCCAACTTTTCCTTAATTATCACAACGCTGCCACTTGTGCTAAACCATTTAGTGCATGCTCGGCTGGACACGGGATTCTAGTGCTCGTCTTGTCCGCGTTCCTCCTATCAACTCCGAAGTCGGTAATTCTACGTCTACTTTTTCTTTACCCATCACCACACCCACTTCGATGGAAAATTCTCTATCGAACTTCTTTAACACTACTCTGCCACCGTCCGCAGGTGCGCAGAATTCGCCCCGCATCTCTCTCTAAGAGAGATGTTACCCTATGCGAGGTCCTATTTCGACCTGTCTCACCATTCCACCAGCCAATGGGGAAAACTTTGAAATCAAACCACAATAAATCAATCTTCTACCAAAATATCATGGTCTCGAGTCTGAAGACGCATACGTCTTTATTACCAAATTTGAAAATGTATGCGCTATGATTGGTTTTCACAGTTTTCTGCGGATGCTATGCGTTTACGTCTTCTCCTATTTACTTTGTGCGATATAACCGAGAAGTGGCTTTATAACACAGCCGCACATTCTATTTCGAATTGGGGAGAATTCGTAACAGTATTCCTTAAGAAATTCTACCCCAATCATAAAACAGCTCGAGTCCGTAGCGAAATAAATCAATTTACCCAGCTTCCAAATGAACCATTCTCGAAGTGTTTTGAACGCTTCAAGGATCTGTTAGTTCAATATCCTCATCACGGAATCCCTAGATGGGATCTGTGCAGAATCATATATGAAGACATTAATCCTACAACAAAACAGAACCTTGAATCCATGTGTCAAGGCACCTTCATGAATAAAGATGATGGTGAAGCCTGGAGATTTTTAGAAGATTTCGCTGAAAAATATTTACAGTGGGAGAGTATAAACCGGTCATCGTCTAGGGGTGGCATTCACCAAATTGATATTTCCATAAGAGTTAGAGCTGAAATGGCAGCAATACCAAAGAAACTCGAAGCTATGGAACATAAATTTTTAGCAACCTCCCTAAATCAGATGTCACTCCCCGAAACTGTCTGTAGATACTGTTCTGATCCATCTCATCTTATGGAAGAATGTCCATTGAATTCTCCGTTTCAAGGTCAAGAGCATACCAATGCTGCTTTCCAACAAAGACCTAGAAACGATCCGTATTCTTTCACTTATAATCAGGGTTGGAGGAATCACCCTAACTTTGCTTGGAACCAACAACAAACTCAAAATACGGTTCCAAACCAAAATAATTTCCAAAGGGCTCCTCCACCACAACAGCAACCACTTCAACTGAGTCAGCACCCCTACCAATCACAAAACTTTCAAAATCCGGTCAACACACTTGCACCGTATAATCCTTTGCAGTTGACCGGTACTGATGAATCCTTTTCACTAGCACAAACCATGAATTTGATTCTGAAAAATTTCATGCATGTTTCGGCCGAGATTCAGTATTCTGTCGATGATATAAAGAAAAACTCCACCTCCCAAGCTGAGAGTATAAAATCGATGAAAGCACAAATTGCACAATTAAAAGCCGAAATGAGTGCGAGAGAGAAAGGGAAACTTCCGTCTCAACCCCTACTGAATCCTGGGCATTCACAACACTACAATATGAATGCCATCACAACGTTAAGATCAGGAAGAGTGCTGAATAATCACATTGGGAAAGAGATTGATGATAATGAAAAATCTATCAATAATACCCCGGCTGAGACTTTTCCTTCCACACACACTTCTACTTCTAATCCTACTTTGTCTACCCCACCACCTTCTTGCGAGCCTATTCTTCATTTTCCTCAAGGCTCGACACCTCAGCATACCTCTTCTAGTCCACCAAAGACGATCCCCACTCCTATTCTGGGATCACTTCCACACACATCACCTTCTCCAATGTTGGACCCAGCTCTTATTGCTAAAGCTCCTTATCCTAATCGGTTAAGGGGAAACAAATTGAGTCCACATATGGAGAAGATTATGGAAATGTTTAAACAGGTTAATATCAACATCCCTCTCCTAGATGCTATTCAACAAGTCCCCGCTTATGCGAAAATTTTCAAAGACTTGTGCACTAGGAAGAGGAAGACTCAAGTGCCCAAAAAGGTTTTCATGACCAATAATATTAGCACTGCTTTTACCCCACAGTTACCAAAGAAACGTAAGGACCCAGGATGTCCTAAAATCTCGATTTCCATTGGGGGTAAAAACATTAACCGTGCTCTACTTGACCTGGGCGCAAGTGTTAACCTGCTTCTATATTCTGTCTATGAGCAGTTAGGGATTGGAGAGTTAAAACCAGCTCATTGCACTCTCCAAATGGCAGATCGATCAATCACCAAACCTAGGGGTGAGTTGGAGGATGTGTTGATAAAAGTCGGGGAATTTATATTCCCTGTAGACTTTATTGTTCTTGATACACAACCTGTAACAAACCCACGGAACCAAATTCCGGTGATTTTGGGTCGACCATTCCTTGCCACTTCCAATGCTGTCATTAACTGTCGAAACGGTTCTATGAACCTATCTTTTGGAAAAATGATAATTGAACTGAACATCTATAAAATTGGAAGTCAGCCGTCTGAACCCTCTGCTCACATACTTGATGTCTGTTCTGTCCATGAGATTGATCCCGAAAGCTGCGAAGTTGTTGAACTTTGCTTTGATGATCTCGACGACACCAGCACATCAATGTTTGATCTTTCATATCTTAGTGAGGACACTCTTCCCATTCCTGAGTCTGACACTCTTGACTCATCACTTTCCGAGTCTGTATCCTATGCAGTGGGCTTCTTCGTGACTCTGAATATCATTCGCTTACCCCACCTTCTATAATTTCTCCGCCAGTATTAGATCTCAAATTTTTACCTTCTCATCTTAAATATGCATATTTAGGTGAGAATGAGTCTTTACCTGTTATCATATCAGCTTCTCTAGCCTTAGAGTAAGAGAATGCGCTTTTGACGGTATTGAGATCTAATAGACAGGCGTTTGGTTGGACTATGGCTGATATCAAAGGGATTAGTCTCTTGATTGTAGAACATCATATACATCTAATGGATGAAGCCCAGTCAACCCGAGAACCACAGAGACGGTTAAACCCCGTCATGAAGGATGCAGTGAAGAAAGAAATCGTCAATTTCCTTGACAACGGTATCATTTACCCAATCTCCGATAGCCAATGGGTGAGTCCAATTCATGTAGTCCCTAAGAAATCTGGCATCACGGTCATAACAAATGAGGCAAATGAGTTAATCTAGACACGCGCTCAAACTGGATGGCGTGTATGTATTGATTATAGAAAACTCAATGTCGCAATAAGGAAAGACCACTTTCCTCTACCTTTCATTGACCAGATGCTGGAACGCTTAGCTGGACGGGAATATTATTGCTTCATGGACGGATACCCTGGCTATAACCAGGCCCCTATTGCCAAAAAGGATCAAGATAAAACCACATTTACTTGTCCTTTTGGTACCTTTGCTTATAGACGCATGCCCTTTGGGTTATGCAATGCTCCCGCTATATTTCAGCGGTGTATGATGGGGATATTCTTGGACATGGTCGAGAATTTTCTGGAGATTTTTATGGACGATTTCTCGATATTCGGAGATTCTTTTGCTGACTGCCTATCTCATCTTAACGCAGTTCTTACTCGTTGTAAAGAGAAGAACTTAACCTTGAATTGGGAAAAATGCCATTTCATGGTCCAAGAAGGAATTGTGCTTGGACATGTTATTTTACGAAAAGGCATTGAGGTTGACAAAGCCAAAATAGATGTCATTCAAAACCTTCCTCATCCCAAATGCGTCAAGAATATACGATCTTTTCTTGGCCATGCAGGCTTTTATAGGAGATTCATTAAGGATTTTAGCAAAATTGCTAGACCCTTAACTCTTCTCTTGGCCAAGGACACAACCTTTCACTTTGACTCGGATTGTGAGGCGGCATTTGACTCACTCAAACACTCTTTCACTACAGCCCCCATTCTATCATCTCCAGATTGGAACCACCATTTTGAGCTTATGTGTGATGCATCAGATTTTGCAGTTGGTGCAGTTTTAGGACATCACATTGAAAAGATGCCAAACGTGATCTATTATGCAAGCAAGACCCTGAATGATGCTCAAATTAATTATACAACTACTGAAAAAGAACTTTTGGCAGTTGTATCCGCATTAGAAAAATTCAGGCTTTACTTGATTGGCTCACCTATTGTTGTGTACACTGACCACTCCTCCTTGAAACATCTTTTGGCGAAGAAGGATGCTAAAGGTAGGCTAATACGTTGAATCCTTCTATTACAAGAATTTGATCTTGTTATTAAAGATAATAAAGGATGTGAAAACGTTGTAGCCGACCATCTGTCACGCATCTCTTCTTCACCTGTGACCCTGCCGATCAATGAGTCTTTTCCAGACGAACAACTCTTGAATGTATCCGACGAACCTTGGTTCAGGGATATTATGAATTATCTTGTTACGGGACTTATTCCCCGCGAATGGTCGAAACAGGGCAAACATCGATTTCTATCCCAAGTAAAACACTTTTACCGGGATGAACCCTATCTGTTTAAGTATTATACTGACCAGATCATTCGCAGGTGTGTTCCCAACGATGAATTCAAGAGTGTTCTATCTTTTTGTCATGATCAGGCATGTGGGGGTCATTTCGGTCCTTAAAAGACGGCGGAGAAGGTTTTGCAATGTGGTTTTTATTGGCCGACTTTGTTCAAAGATGCATTTGATCATTGCAAAACCTGTGCACAGTGTCAACACACGGGTAGGATTTCCCAGAGAAATGAAATGCCATAGCAACCCATCTTGGTGGTTGAAATTTTTGACGTTTGGGGTATTAACTTTATGGGTCCTTTTCCCAACTCTTTTGGGAATCTGTACATATTGCTTGCGGTTAATTACGTCTTGAAATGGGTTGAAGCTATTCCTTGTTATACTAATGACAAAAATGTTTTCATTAAGTTCTTAAAAGAAAACATCTTTTCGCGATTTGGACACCCACGCGCTATCATTAGCGATAACGGGACACATTTCTGCAATCGGTCTTTCGAGAATTTGATTCAGAAATATGCAATCAACCACAAACTTTCCACACCCTATCATCCCCAAACGAGCGGACAAGCTGAGGTTTCAAACAGACAAATCAAACAAATTTTGGAGAAAACTGTTTCTAAAAATCGAAAAGATTGGTCAACCAAATTGATGGATGCTCTTTGGGCATTCCGAACTGCATATAAAACCGATCTAGGTATGTCTCCTTACAGACTAGTGTTTAGAAAGGCTTGTCATCTTCCGGTCGAGATTGAGCACAAAGCAATGTGGGCCATTAGAGAACTTAGCTTTGACTTAAATCAATCTTGCAACTTTCGGAAGCTGCAATTAAACGAGCTAAGCGAACTCCGCGATGAAGCTTATGATAATGCTGTAATTGTAAAGAACTGGACTAAGGTATTTCACGATAAAAATATTTTGAGAAAAACTTTTACACCTGGTCAACAAGTCCTTCTTTATGATTCACGACTCCATCTTCATACGGGTAAGCTAAAATCTCGGTGGAAAGGACCTTTTGTTGTGCGGTATGTGTACCCGCACGGCGCAGTTGAGGTTGAAAATGTTGAAAATGGTACAATTTTCAAAGAAAATGAACATAGATTAAAACCGTATTTTTCCACTGACCCTACGGAGGAGCTCCTGTTTTTACAGGAGCCGCTTTATCTTGATTAAAATTCCTCCGTCTCACCTCTATGTCTTGTAAAATACTGTATCATCTTTAGAATGGAGGTGAGTGAAAAGAATAAGTTTGGGGGAGGATTTTCACGATCATATTTATTTCCCTCATTAATAAATTTCCTCCCAGGCTTATAGGTTTTTGTGATCCAGCAGATGGCAATAGTGAGGACACTGTTGTAAACAAATTTGGGGGAGGTTTGTGCTTATTTACGCATCACTTCGCATACTTTGCATAAGCACAAAACTTTTAAAACATATAAAAATTTAAAAAATTTCAAGAGATAAAAATATTTAATATTTAATTTTATAATAAAAGACTAGATAGTGAAAAATTATATCCAAAAGATTGGAAAATTTTAAGAAAACCAAGAAAATTAGAAGTTTTCTTAATCGAACTAGTAATAAGTAGTTATGAGCCGTTGTCCTAAGAGTTAGTAATATGAAAGAAGTCACTAATCTGTGGATAGAAATAAGTCTGAAAAATAGTTCATATTCTGGAAGCCAAACATTTGAACGTTGATACCCTACTATTCGCACTTACACACGTCTTGAAACTCGGGATAGTAGAGGATACCTTGAAATTCTCTTGTCTAAAAGCCAAAGTATGAAAGAAATAATAAATGAAGAAAATATAAAATGGTGAAGAAAAATGAACACTGGTTTTGTTATCACCAAGGCAGCATAAAAAAATAAAGCGAGGGTGCTTCATCACCTAGTGCCTTAGACCAACTGGTTTGGGAGTCACTGCTAAGCTTTGGGTGTTGCAAGACGAGGAAAATACTAATACGCCTAATAAGCAAGCACATGAGTAATCGGCCGGTTAGTACCTCAAGAAATATTAACGGTCGCATGAAAAATGTGTGAGCAAATCCATCTAAATATTCATTGATTAAAAAGTACTGAGGTGATGGACAAGAGTATGATAGCTTGAATTGAATTCTTCGAGTGTAGGGATGTCTTTTACACACACGTAGGGGTATATGATCAATGTTTGGAAGAAAGGTAGAAATGAAGAATAAATACGATGTTTTATTGAGGGATGGTGTGATTTCTAACATCTTTCATGACTATTAAGATATGGCTCATGACAACTGAAAAGCTAGTATAGTTGGAAACTCTAACTTTCAAAGTTTTTCTTTTACAATTCTTATCTTTAGATGTAACTTTCACGGTCTTCCTTTTATTATTGGATTTTGTGGGTGCAATCCGCTGAAAACCCTCAGAAGACAACACTCCTCCTACTAGGGACACCTAGAGCTTTAAAGGCTTGTTGCACGTGCTCAGTGTAATCGTGTTGCCTACGAAAGTGTGCTAGTTAGTTTTTCTTTTTCTTATATTTTCTCCTTCTTTTGAATAAAACAAGTTTGCTCGAGACGACTAAAATTAAGTTTGGGGGAATTTGATCATTCGAAAATATTGCATTTTTAACACATCAATTTCCCTACTCTTTGCAATCATCTAAAGGTGTTTGGTATAAATATAGCACATATTAGCAATTTGTCTGTAAAATACCAAATAACATGTGTTATACATTATAACCAGCATTATGAGGGAAATTGTGTGTTTATTATTGCATACATGATCTTTGTATATCAAACACTTGTTTCGAGATTGTGTGCAGGAAATTCTCCAGGTAAAAGAGCCAGAACTGCTAAAAGTGCTGATTAAACGCGTCAAGTCCAAAACTTGAAATCTGGCAGTAAACAAGAAAGTATAAAAATATTCCAGACATCAGAAAAGTGCCATAAAGCTAATACCAAAATACCCTGAAGATTTCATGCAGCAACTCCATCAAACGGCCGCGGATCCGCGGTCGAGTCAGGCCGATCCGCCGCGGATCCGCGGCCGCGTTGACTCATTGGTGGCAGAAACTTTTTCCGAGGCTTCTCTTTAAACGGCCAAACTTCTTCAAGATGCTTCAAAGTCCCTCGAATTCTCCAGAAGCTTCCCTTCTAACAGCAAAGCTTCTTGTGCAAGCTTAATACCTACCAAGCTTCTCATGCAAGCCTTATAATAACCAAGCTTCTTATGCAAGCTTGCTAACTACCTTAATCTAGAAACTTCTATACAACTACCTAGTTTCCTATGCAAGCTTCATAACAACCAAGCTTCCAAGGGAAGCTAAATCTAGCTTCTAGGGGAAGCTAAAGGGGAAAGCTATAAAAAGAGACCTAGGGCTTCATTACAAAGGTTGTTAAGGGTTGTTCATTAGTTGTTGAATATTGAGCCAAAATTTCGCAAGTTGAGTGACACAACTTGCAACTCAAAACCCTAGCCCAAATCCAATTCCAAAGCCAAATCAAGATACATCGAGTACCAAATCAAGCAAGCATTTAACGAGCCTTTGAAGCAACGCCGATATTCATCCGAGCAAGAGATCCACGACGATCCGCGACTCACGACGATCGAGCCATGCAATGATCGATGCCAAATTCCTCCTTAATTGAGTGAGCTAGTGCTAGTCTTGTAAACTTGAGTGAGAGTTGTAATTTGAAGAAGATTTAAATAAAGGTGAAAATCTCTATTCTTGCTTTCTATTCATTCTCGCATTATGATATTCTTAGTTCTTGATTCTTTCATTCATGATGCGTGAGTAAATTCTCCGCTTGTATCGGAATTGAGAAAATAAATAGATGATGATGATTAAATCCTTGAACGATTATTAAGTCTTAGGAGTTTTGTAAACTTTAGGAAATTGAATCAATGATGACCTAGTTTTGAGCGAGATGCTTTCTTGAATGTTTTCGCTCCAAATTAGAGATCAACGATCGATGATTGAATTTTCTAGAGGCTAGAATTTGAATGATAATCAATGAAAGGACAAGGGATGATGATGAAGAAACCCTAGTTTCTCCAATAGATCCCTAATTCTCGTTGATCGTCATCTATCTAGCAACAAATCATCAATAGATAAGAATTTGTAATAATCAGTATTCATCATCACCATCAATTGGATCGATTCCGACAAGCCTCTTTACAAATCTTGATAATTCAAACAATTTGGACAATTTCATGATTCTTGATTCGAGAACTTTATTTTCTTATGTTTCTTGAAATGAAAACTCATAAATCTTGAATCAATTTTCGTGCAATTTCTTTTAATTTTCAACCCAATTAAAACAATAACGAACAAATCACACTTTCTCAGTGGACGATCCGCATTCACCAACGAAACTACAATAGACACCGTCAATTGATTGCGTTATAAATTTCTTTGGTTGTGAAACATTTTATATATAACACGAAAATAATGATCAATCACCTAGCCCAGGCTCAAGAGAGGAAGACCGATCTCCTGACCGAGATATTGAAGGCGGTACAGGAGACCGCAATTACCGCTCTATAAAGATATACGACTGTCCCCGCTGCCCCCGAGGGCGTCCATGTACCAACTACACAGGCTAGGGTTAGTACCGTTTCAGACTTTAGGTGGCTTCATCCAGCGATTTTCACGGGATCAGCCAATCCACTCGAGGCCGAGCAATGGCTCATCAACGTTGAGAAATTTTTAACGGCCGCTCGACTTCCTAACGATGACATAGTGAACGTGGTGAAGATTCAGCTGGAAGATGAGGCCCACACGTGGTAGTCCATAGAGGAAAGCCGGCTAGAGAAACCTATCGGATGGGACACGTTCTCTGCGTGATTTCTAGATCACTATTTTCCGGCTGCTGCCAAGGCCGAAATGGAGGAGAAATTCATCATGTTAAGGCAAAATGGACGCTTAGTGGATGTCTACACCGCGGAGTTTAACCGGCTGAGTTGCTTCGCACCGTACATGGTAGCCACCGAAGCCGCCAGGGCAAGACGATTTCAGCAAGGGCTTGATATTGAACTACAACAGTTTATCGGGTCCCTCGATCTACCGACCTTCGCTCAGGTGTTGAACGCTACCCGAGTATAGAAAAGATTGGCGGAAAAGGCCAACGGCCAACGATCGGTGGACAGGAGACCCCATGTAGTTCCAGCACGGGCTACCATTTCCCCTGGTGCGATCCTAGTTCATAGGCCGGGTGTTACGCAGATGAAGCGTACTTTCTCACCACAGCCGCCGCAGCGGAGGGCCCTGTTTTGCAATTATTGCCAGAGGCCAGGGCACATGCAGAGAGATTGTCGCAGGGCACATGCAGAGAGATTGTCGCAGAGCTAAGGGGCAGTGTTTGCTTTACGGATCCAGCGAGCATAGGGTCAGTGGATATACCCAGAGATCCAAGCTACAGGGAGGGTTTAAGCAACGACAGCTGTCGTACGACACTTCAGCTCAGACGGGTCCACCTCTGGTATCCCAGCAGCGGTTATTCGATCAGAGGCATACTGGTACGAGTCATAATCAGGGACGGGCTTTCACCCTGTCCGCCGAGCAGGCAGAGACTTCTGAAGAAGTAGTTACAGATACCCTCTTTGTTTATTCTGTACCAGCTAGAATTCTTTTTGATTCGGATGCTTCGCATTGCTTTATTTCTTCGCGGTTTGTTGACACACACTCTATACCTCACAAGCCGTTGACCAAGGGTTGGGAGATACATACGGGTAACGGCATTATTGTGTCCAACCAAGAGTGTAGGTTATGTCTGATGGTAGTATGCGGCAGGGAATTTTATGCGAATTTCCTTTTAATCAGGACGGGCAACTATGACGCAATTCTCGGGATGGATTGGATGAGTACCTTCCATGCGATCATCAATTGTTGAACTAGGAAAGTTACTTTTCGCATTCCCAATCACCCTGAGTTTGTTTTCGAAGGCTGAAGCGAGTCTTTGAAGCCAGCCAAGCCGAAAGTGTTGACGGCTATGGAGATTGATGAGAGTCCAGCCCCAGAGATCGTTCGAAATTTTCTTGATGTGTTCCCTGAAGATTTACCAGGTCTACCTTCTACCTTCTCGCATCTTGGGATTCTCAATCGATTTGCTTCCGGGTACATCACCGATCTCCAAAGCACCGTACAGAATGTGACCGGTTGAGTTGGCAGAATTAAAGAAGCAAATAGAAGATCTTCTGGACAAGGGATTTATCCGTCCAAGTGCTTCCCCTTGGGGTGCTCCTGTGTTACTGGTGAAGAAGAAAGATGGTTCCTTGCGCATGTGTATTAACTACCGGGAGTTGAACAGGGTGACCGTGAAGAACAAGTATCACATCCCCCGCATCGACGACTTGTTCGATCAGCTTGGTGGTGCTCGAGTATTTTCTAAACTAGACCTTCGGTCAGGGTATCACCAAATCAGGGTTAAGGTAGGTGATGTATGCAAGACGGCTTTCCGAACCCGAAATGGCCACTATGAGTTTCTTGTGATGCCGGTCGGTGTTACTAATGCACTGGCCATATTCATGGACTTGATGAACAGGGTTTTCTCCAAATACTTAGATCAGTTTGTTGTCGTATTCATCGATGACATTTTCGTCTATTCGAGAAGTCGAGAGGAGCAGGCCGAGCACCTACGAATTGTATTGCAGGTTCTTCGGGAGGAGAAGCTCTATGCTAAGCTAAGCAAGTGCGAGTTTTGGTTCGACAAGGTGCAATTCCTGGGGCATGTCGTTTCGAGTGACGATATTTTAGTGGATCCGATGAAAATCGAATCTATCAAAGACTGGCCGACACCGAAAACAGAATCAGTTGCTAAGATAAGAAGCTTCTTGGGATTGGCTTTGTATTATCGACGGTTTGTCCAAGATTTCGCTAGAGTAGCAGAACCCTTGACGAAGTTCACACGGAAGAAGTTGCCTTATGTCTGGTCGGAGGAATGCACCCAGGCGTTCGAGCTGTTAAAACTGAAGTTGATCATTGCCCCAATCCTGGCTGTGCCAGACAGCTCGGGTGGCTTGGTTGTTCATAGTGATGCGTCGGGAAAAAGTTTGGGTTGTGTATTAATGCAGCACGGTCGAGTGGTAGCTTACGCTTCTCATTAACTGAAAACTCACGAAAAGAACTATCCTACACATGACCTGGAGTTGGCGGCCGTTGTGTTCACCTTAAATATTTGGAGGCATTACTTGCTAGGCGAAAGAGTAGAGGTGTACACGGATCACAAAAGTTTGAAATACGCGAGAAGGAGCTAAATATGAGACAACGCAGATGGTTAGAATTGATGGCAGACTACGATATTGATCTGCAATATTATCCGGAGAAGGTGAACGTCGTTCCTGATGCTTTCAGTCGCAGGCCGTCCGCTGCGTTGCCGACTTGTCAGAAGGGATTCGCGATGACCTTCAGAGACTCGAGTTGGAGATAGTTACTCCGGGTGTGCCCGGACAGCTCTAACAGTTGCAAGTTCAATCATCGCTTATAGATCGCATTAAAGTTGCACATGCTGGACACTCTCAGTTGCAGAAGTTCAGAGACTGGTTTGAGGACGGATTTGCAGATTCACAGAGATAGCTCTTTGAGATTTGGCAATCGGCTGTATGTTCCAAAGGGGTATTCGAGATGAGGTTCTAACTGAGGCACATAGTTCCGTTTACTTGGTGCACCCAGGTGGCACCAAGATGTACAGAGACCTGAGGCAGCACTTTTGGTGGAACAGGATAAAGAAGGAGATAGCTCGCTTTGTCTCCAAGTGTCCGGTATGCCAACAGGTGAATGCCGAGCATCAGAGAATCGTTGGATTGTTGCAACCGCTTCCGGTGCCAGAGTGGAAATGGGAGCACATCACCATAGATTTCGTGACGGCACTACCTCGAAGTCCAATAGGCAACAATGCTGTATAGGTTATTGTTGATCGTCTTACAAAGGCAGCGCATTTCATACCCTTCGAGTCGGACAATCGACGGAGTCTCTTGCGGAGAAATATATGTAGGAGATTGTGAGGCTGCACGGAGTGCCCGTTTGTATCGTGTCTGATCGAGCCACCATGTTCATTTTCCATTTCTGGAAGAACCTGCAGGAGAGTTTGGGCACGCGTCTCAAGTTCAGCACGGCCTATCATCCGCAGACAGATAGGCAATCTGAGCGTACTATCCAGATACTCGAGGATATGCTGAGGGCATGCATGCTTGACTTTCATGGCAGGGCTCGTGGGAGGATCACCTCCATCTGGTAGAGTTTTCATATAACTACCAAGCTAGCATCAATATGGCCCCATTCGAGGCTCCGTATGGACGAAAGTGTCGATCCGCTCTTTGTTGGGATGACGTGGGTGAATGAAGGTTGTTGGGCCCTTAGCTCATAGTGCAGATAGTGAGCAAAGTTCAAACGATCAGGCAACGTATCAAGATGGCACATGACCGACAGAAGAGTTGGACAGATGCCGGAAGAAGGTCGTTGGAGTTTGGTATTGGTGAGCACGTGTTTCTGAAGATATCTCCCACTCGGGGAGTCATCAGGTTTGGTAGTCGTGGGAAACTCGGTCCCCAATTCATCGGACTTTTTGAGGTGCTAGAGCGAGTTGGAAAGGTGGCTTATCGACTTGCCTTGCCACCATCGATAGCTGGTGTGCACAATACTTTCCATGTATCTCAGTTGAGACGCTACGTTCGGGATGACAGCCATATTCTGGACCATTCAGAGTTAACGTTGGGCACTGACCTGTCTTACGAGGAACAGCCTACCACCATTCTCGATCGTCGGGAAAAAGTGTTAAAGAACAAAATCATTCTCTTGGTTCGAGTTTCTTGGGGTGTTCGTTCTCCAGGAGAGTCTACCTGGGAACGCGAGGACATCCGTCCATATTTTTCACACCTGTCTGAGTAGTGTTGTTTGTTCCGTTGTTTTCGTTCTTTAATTTCGAGGAAGAAATTTTTGTAAGATGGGTATAATGTAAATCCTCAATTCCGTGTGTATATTTTTCCGTATTTTTCCAGATTTTTCTCTATTATTTTTGCACCTTTTATATATTTTTATTTATTTTAATTATTTTTTTCCCTAAGACAAAACCCTAAACCTACCCAAACCCAAACCCGACCCAACAACTACTCGACCCGACCCACTCCCGCTACTTCCTTCTTCTCTTTCTTCTCCTTTTTCTTTTATTTTCCCGCTTTTTTTCCTCGTCTCCTCCTTCGCGCCCACGCGCGCGATGACTGCGCCCACCATGCCAACAACTCCTCGAGACCCCCTCCCCCAAATCCTTACTGATCCCCTCTCGTTTCATCTCCTTCCCTCTCGCCAACGTCTCCTTCTCGCTAACGCCGCGGCTGCGAGACCCGCTCCAACTTCGACGAATTCTCGTCACCAACGGTCGCATGATCTGCACGCCGACTCTACAATCCCCTCAATATCATCTCCTCCAACCGAGCCCCTCTCACTTTTATCCCATCTTGCATCTCTCTCTCGTTCTCCATCTCTCCCTCTCTCAAACCCAACTCCTCCATCTCCAAGCTCCGACCCTCATCACCGACGACCACTAGCAGCACCTCCTCGGCACCTCTACCGATATCCTCTCCCCAACCGCGACCACCTGAGAACCACCGCAACCTTCACCGGCATCTCCCTCGAACCCAATCCTCTCAATCGACCCACCAACTTCTACATCACCACCAAACCCACCATCGACCTCCCTCCTATCACCGCCACGCCTGTGAGCCATCGCCAACACCCCGACTCCCCACTGCCAACACCCATTGCACCCACTTTCTCCTCGTCATCCTCTCACCGCCTACACCACCCTCGGAGCTCCGCTGCACCTCACCACCGTGCCACAGCACCTGTACTCACCTCTACATCATGCCGAGCCCCTTAAGTCCTCATCCGAGCCATACGAGTCGCGCGTGTATCGTGTCGTGACATCTCCATGCCATGGTTGTAGAACGCTGTCATGTCATCGTCTCCAGGCAAGAGAAATCCCATCTCTTGCTACTCATGCTAGTATAATTTTATAGATTAATGCTAATATTCGATAATTATAAATAGATATGTATATATGTGTGTATGGGTATATACATTTATATATCTAAATAACGTCAAGTAATAAATCAAACACTTATACTTGAGCCATCATGTTGATAGTAATGAATCGAACTCAACTCGGTTGGTTAGCCCGTATTGATGTCATTTAGAATTTATAAGAATTCATTATCGTTGGTTGGTTAAGGAAATCTTTTGTTTTCGACCGAATACCAAATGCTACCCTTGGTGTTTGATGCGAACTATAAACCGAAACATATCTTATTATGGCTGAACTTGCGATAATTAGATCCCTTTACTGTTTACAAATATCGTGTAGAAATTTGGATGCAAAATATCGTGTTTATAATCAAGTAAAGTCGCCTCCTAAAGACGACGCTAAAACTGGAATGCACCGTACATGCCATGTTGAAAAATATATATTAAATTAAATACATATTGGAATGTAATGTTATACGGCTAGTATTGAAGCCGACTGGATAAACTAGAACCCTATAAAGTTACCCTTCAATGCCGACGGACTCGCCGGGAATCTGCTAATTGGTATTATACATACTGTCAGATAGCAGTTCCCAGGTGACATGTGTACAGGTTAGTCTGTCGACGTGAGATCGTCATTTGTCTCGTGTGAGTTCCCACTGTGCTTTGATTACTACCCTACCACGGATCAAATGAGTCGTGCAAACAGGTTTTAGTTGGGTACAGTCCCAAGCCACATGGAGGCAGTGAGCGGATTGTTGGGGATTCGTCTCTCCCGGTATTGGGGTTTGATGTCACGTTGTGCACGGGTGGTCATCACCAGAAATCCTCTGCCGGGGTAGTCGAGAATTTCTGATTTGGATCAGTAGTTTCTCAGATGGTGATGGGCTTCATACCGACACTAAATGTCGCGTTATTAGGGGTCTGACTTTATCCACCCCCTAGACTCGATATGCGATACTCATAGACGAATGGGCCGGACCGTACGGATATTTTCACTGTTAGACTCAGTAGGGGTTTTAGGATGAGTTTCCTCGTCGGCCTCCCTTTCGCTCAATACCTGGGTAGCCGTTACGTATAGCTAGTGTCGCTAACGTGCTTGTGGTTAAATCCACTGCCAGCGTATTGACGAGTCTTTAGAGTCCCACACAGAGGGTTTTCCTGATTCGGGCGTATTCCCCTCTGAATGGTGGCCGAGACATTAGGATGTCTTGCCTGAGATTCGGGGCAGATGCTATTTGGTTTTATCCGTCCATCTCTCCGAAGATGCCAAGTTGATTTATGGCATCGTGTATCGGAGGTTTAGACGGATGCGGCCGATGTAGCAGACTTCGTCAGATTCCCCCTCGCTTGAGGGGTTTTTGATTGTGGGGACGCTCTTCCCTGCAGGCGCAAGCCCCCGCAGTTAATTACGCTACCGCATCGCGGTAACAACTTTCTCCTTCTCCAGAATTTCACTTCGTGTCGTGGGTGTTTGTTTTGTTTGTGGTTGCCCGTGGATTGTATACGGAGACTATTTATTTCGTCGCCCGTAGGATGTGAATTAGTCCAAATCCGTATTTTCTTAGATTTGGGTTTTGGGTTTTGGTTTAAGAATACGTTAGCCATTTTTGAGGCTAAGATCAACTTAAACGTTTGTTAAGGATACGTTAGTCTAATTTCCAGACTAAGATCAACTTAACGGGATCGTCTAGATCCATTTCCAGTTTAGGGACATGGTGGTCCATTGCATGTATGGCCGTCGGGACCCATCACCTCTCTGACGACGTTGAAGGATTACAACGACAGATGTCAGAGGAGTTCAGAGATGTACCCTTGAACCAAAGTTGATTGGGGGATCTATAGTCCAATTTGGGACTAAAGCCTGTTTGAAGGTTTAAGGATACGTTAGCCATATTTGAGGCTAAGATCAACTTAAACGGGATCGTTTAGATCCGACAAAAGAGCATTTGGAGGCTCTATTGTTCCAGTTTAGGGACGTAGTGGTCCATATGTAGTTTAAGGACATTGCGGTCCATTGCCAGTTTAAGGACATGGGGGTCCATATTCCAGTTTAGGGACATGGTGGTCCATAGGTAGTTTAAGGACGCTTAAGTCCGTGGGTTTAAGGACCCCACAGTCCGTGTTTTAGTTTAAGGACGCATAAGTCCGCGGGTTTAAGGACCCCACAGTCCGTGTTTTGGTTTAAGGACGCATGAGTCCATGAGTTTAAGGACCCCACAGTCTGTGTTGATGTATGGTTGTCGGGACCCGTCGCCTCTCCGACGTCGTTGAAGGATTACAACGATAGGTGTCAGAGGAGTTCGGAGATGTACCCTTGAACCGGATGTAAATTGATTTAGGAGAGCAGTCTTGCTCAGTCAATTTAATTTGAGGACTTACGGCCATGATTGGGCTAAGTCCAGTTGAGAATATTCAACGTTTTTTTTTTATCTTTGGCCTATTAGGCCTGTGCTAGGGCTTTGCCCCTGTTTAATAATGCACTGCATTTTATTTTGGCCTGCTAGGCCTTTCTGATTTGGGCTCTGTCCCTTTATAAATGATGCAGAGCATCTGTTTGGACTCTGCCCTTCTTTAAAATAATGCATTGCATTTAATTTGGCCTTTTAGGCCTTTTTTAATTGGGCTTGTCCCTTCTATAAATAATGCAGCGCATTAATTGTCTGGCAGTGGTCATGTGGCCTGTCAGGCGCTTTGCGCTAATTAATGAGCGCAAGCGCATGTGGAGGTGACACGTGTCACGCTCTGGTGAGCGCAAGCGTAGTTAGCGCAGTGCGCTGCGCTGCTACGCTGCTGACACGTGGCGCTCCCTGGTGGCTTGCGCCAACACAGGAGCGCAACAGTGCAATTTTTCAAGTGCAAAGCACTGTTTTATCTTTTGATCGATTTTAAATCAAAGAAAACAAGTTTTTCTTGTTTCTAAAGAACCAATGGTTCATAAGAAAGTGCAAAGCACTATTATTATTATTATTATTTTTTATTTGAAGATCCTTGATCTTCTTCTCAGATCAATGATCTGTTCATAAGAGAATTTTCTCTTTTTTCTAAAGGTTTTTACCTTTTTTGTTCTTAAGGAATTCTCTTCAATTCTTCAGAGTTCTCAATGATAATGTTGATGATTTTGAATTGAGGTCTAGGGTTCTTTATATAGTGCCCATAAATTAGTTAAATTTGTTAAAGAGATCTTTCTCTGAATGATTTGGGGAATTTTCCCCACCGTTGGATCTTTGATCTAAGAGCTTCTGTTTTACAGAAGAAAATCTTCTTATTTTAACAAGAACAGAAAGATTTCTTTAAAATCTTAATTCTGTTTGGCGCAAATCCTCCAGCGCTGACACGTGTCGCGCAGTGCACAGCGCAGCGCAACTGCGCTGACACGTGTCGCGCAGCGCAACGCTTGCGCAAAAGCGACTGCGCTGACACGTGTCGCGCAGCGCAGCGCTTGCGCAACTGAAGCTTTGCTTCTTTAATTTTGTTTTTTAATAGAGCTTTGCTCTGATTGGGCGCACTGCGTTGGGCGCTGCGCTGACGTATCAGCTTCTGATACATGGCGCGTTGCGCGCAGTGCACGGGATTTGAAGCGTTGCTTCAAAATTTGAATTTTGAAATTCAACTGAGCTTTGCTCTTATTGGGGGAAACAAATGCCCCCCCACCGTTGCGCTCACGTGGCGCGCACGTGAGTGCAGCGGTGGCAAGATCCTGACCGTTGGATCAATGGGTGAGGTGAGGGGGCGCAAGCGCCTTATAAATAGGACCCCTGGCCCTTAGAAATCTTTACCATTTTCAAGATTTTGATTTTTCAGAGCTTTGCTCTTGTTTAAGAACTTCAGAGCTTTGCTCTCGTTTCCAAAGTTAGAAAACTTTAGGTAAAACTAATTTAAATTAAATCAATCTTAACAAAAAGAGCCTTGCTCTCATAGATCTTTTGATCTAAAGAAATCCCCTTTGGGGTTTCATAAACTGAGCTTTGCTCTCATAGATCTTTTGATCTAAAGAAATCCCCTTTGGGGTTTCAAAAACAGAGCTTTGCTATCAAGAATTTGTTTTAGGGTTTCTTAACCCATGAACAGAGCTTTGCTCATTGACAGAATATTGATCTCTTGATCTTCTGATGATGAACTCTTAAGAGTTTTTCTTGGATTTTCAAGATCCCAAAATTTTCAATTTTCAATTTCTTTTTAAAATTAAAATTCTCTTTTTGATGGATTTTTTTTATCACTATTACAGAGCTAAGCTCTTTTTAAGGAATTTTATTCCTTTGAGACCAGAATTTGACAAGTGTCATTCTGTGACAGAGCTTTGCTCTGAAAGAGGAGATTTTCTCCTTGTCTCTAGGAATTTCCCACTAATGAGAATATTCTCCTGGGGATCTTTTCATTAATTGACAGTCTCACCCAATGATGGGGCTGTCTTATTACATGAGGCACTGTCATCCAGATTTTGTGGGTCCCCATTTGGTCCCCTACCCACTGCACTGCAGTGTGGTGTGATTAATTTTAATTTAATTAACTTTTAAATTCAGTTAATTAAAAATTTTTAAACGCCAAGCGTTGGAATTGCAACACTAACGACTATATTTTTTTTGTTTCCTTGCAGCAACCATGTCTCTCGTTACTTCATTCCCGTTCGCTCGCTCGGAAGAAGGGTTTCCCGAAGCGCCCTTGGACCGCGAAGTTCTAGCCATGATTAGGGACCACGACCCGGAATATAAGAGTCTCCACCTTTGGGGGTTGTGGTACAATCAGATTATCATGGGTCGACGGAGCTTCATATGCGCAGTACTGTCAGAACCCATCACGGCGATTCATTACGCCAGCCCACCCCCGGTGCAGTATGCCGTGGAGATGGTTGATTGGATTTCGAAGGGCTTTCTTCATCCTGCCATAGATGCAATCCCGGTCCAGCGTCCTATGGTTTTGGATATTCTGGGACGCCGTATCTGTCAAGGCAAGACGCAACCTTGGGGGCGATCATATAACATAGGTCTGATCCCCCGCCACCCGATCGGCTATCTGCCGTGGGCTCGGTATATCCTGTCGACGAAGAAGTCGCAGTTGATAAGGTTAGGATTGTATACTGCGGTTTACGTCTCCCTCTTCCAGTAACCCACGCTTCCCACCTGGTGGTTCAAGGCTTTCTTGGAGCAGTGGAACATTCCTACCCACACTTTCCTCGCAATGGATCGGGAAGTGTCGATTTCTCTGGAGGAGTTCACAGATGTTTCCCCCAATCAGAGCAAAGCTCTGTTGGAAATTCAAAATTCAAATTTTGAAGCAACGTTTCAAATCTCGGGCGCAACGCGCCACGTGTCAGGCGCAGATGCATCAGCGTAACGCCCAAGGCAGCGCACCCAATCAGAGCAAAGCTCTGTTTAAAGCAAAATCAAAGGAACCAACGCTTCAGTTGCGCAAGCATTGCGCTGCGCGACACGTGTCAGCGCAGATGCGCTAGCGCAGTTGCGCTGCGCGACACGTGTCAGCGCATATGCGCTCGCACAGTTGCGCTGCGCTGTGCGCTGCGCGACACGTGTCAGCGCAGATGCGCTAGCGCAGTTGCGCTGCGTTTTGCGCTGCACGACACGTGTCAGCGCAGATGCGCTAGCGCAGTTGCGCTGCGCTGTGCGTTGCGCTGTGTGCTGCATGACATGTGTCACGCTCTGGAGTATTTGCGCCAAACAGAATTAAGATTCTAAAAGAAATCTTTCTGTTCTTGTTAAAACAAGAAGATTTTTTTCTGTAAAACAGAAACCCTTAGATCAAAGATCCAACGGTGGGGGAAATTTCCCAAATCACTCAGAGAAAGATCTCTTTAAAAAATTTATGGGCACTATAAAAAGGACCCTAGACCTCAATTCAAAGGCATCATTATTTTGTGAGAAATTAAACAGAGAGAACTCTGAAGAATTGAAGAGAGATCTTCAAGAACAAAAAAGGTAAAAAGCCTTTAGAAAAAGAGAAAATTCTCTTATGAACAGATGATTGATCTAAAAACAAGATCAATGATCTTTAATAAAAAAATATATAATAATAATAATAAAAATAGTGCTCTGCACTTCCTTTATGAACCATGGGTTCTTGAATCTAAAAGATTCTCAAATTAATAGTGCTCTGCACTTGAAAAATTGCACTGGTGCGCTCCTGTGTTGGCGCAAGCCACCAGGGAGCGCCACGTATCAGCAGCGCAACAGCGCAGCGTACTGACCTAGCGTACTGCGCTGTTGCGCTCCTCAGAACGTGACACGTGTCAGCAGCGCAGCAGCATAGCGCACAAGCGCAGCGCACCGCGCTTGCATGACACGTGTCCTCACCACAAGCGCTTGCGCTCTTTGACTGGCGCAAAGCGCCTGAATAATGCAATGCATTTCTTTTGTTAAAGGGCCAGGCCCAAGTCAAAAAGACCTAGCAGGCCAAAATAAATTGTAAAGCAATAAAAAGGGGCAGAGCCCAAATGAAATTGATGCTCTGCATCAATTATAAATGGGCAGAGCCCCAAAACAAATTGATGCTCTACATCCTTATGGGCAGATCCCAGATCAAAGTAAAAAGAAATGCAATGCAAAAAAAAACAAATAAAAACGATGAGTATTTTCCGACTGGACTTAGCCCAATTTTGGCCGTAAGTCCTCAAATTAAATTGACTGAGCAAGATTGCTCTCTTAAATCAATTTACCTCCAGTTCGAGGGTACATCTCCGAACTCCTCTGACACCTGTCGTTGTAATCCTTCAACGACGTCAGAGAGGTGACGGGTCCCGACGACCACATATGAATATGGACTGCGGGGTCCTTAAACTCGTGGACCGAAACGTCCTTAAACTAATATTGGACCGAAACGTCCTTAAACTAATATTGGACCGAAACGTCCCTAAACTGGCGATGGACCACCACGTCCCTAAACTGGAACATGGACTACCACGTCCCTAAACTGGAGCACTAGAGCCCCCAAATGCTCTTTTTGCTGGATCCAAACGATCCCGTTTAAGTTGATCTTAGCCCCAAACACGGCTAACGTATCCTTAAACATTTAAATGGACTATAAAACTCCAAATCAACTCTGGTTCAAGGGTACATCCCCGAACTCCTCTGACACCTGTCGTTGTAATCCTTCAACGTCGTCAGAGAGGTGATGAGTCCTGATGGCCATACATTAAATGGATCACCACGTTAAGTCGATCTTAGTCTAAAACAGGACTAACGTATCCTTAACGGACGTTTAAGTTGATCTTAGCCTCAATACGGCTAACGTATCCTTAAACTAAAAACACCAAACCCAAATCTAAGTAAATACGGATTTGGACTAATCCACGTCCTACGGGCGACGGCATTACTCAGTCTCCGTATACAATCCACGGGTAACCATAAACAAAACAAACACACACGACACGAAATGAAATTCTGGAGAAGGAAAAAGTTGTTACCGCGATGCGGTAGCGTAATTAACTGCAGGGGCTTGCGCCTGCAGGGAAGAGCGTCCCCACAATCAAAAATCCCTCAAGTGAGGGGGAATCTGACGAAGTCTGCTATATCGGCCGCATCCGTCTAAACCTCCGATACACGGTGCCATAAATCAACTTGGCATCTTCGGAGAGATGGACGGATAAAACCATATAGCATCTGCCCCGAATCTCAGGCAAGACGTCCTCGCGACGTCGGCCGCCATTCGGAGGGGAACAGATTCTGGCACGCCCGGTGGGACCTTTTCCTCTTTCCACTCCACACTTCGTGTGTCGTATTCGCGAACGAATCGCGGTTTGTTAAATGGTTGCCTTCGGATTTCAAGTTACTAATATTTGGTCTTTTGCCTGGCGCAGAACTCAAGCATCAATGGCCTTTAACTGCACCAACTGCTCGAAGTGCCACTGCAACGGACGCTCCACCTCACCGGGAGGTGTAGCATATGGGCCCCAAGCGGCTTCCTTCCTCGCTCTGCCGGTAGACCAGGTGACCCAGGCCACCACCGGCCTGTTTTTCGGGACCATGATCTTGCCTACAAGCTTCTCTATGCCAATACCTGCATCGGAAGTGAACAAGAAGTCGGTCTTCGACCGGCTCACTGCCACGACGGCCCCTGTCAACGGATCGCCCACTGCCAAACCAACAGCTTCGGTTTTCACCAGGCTGGATCAGAATTCTAAATTGGCTGTCCCAAGGAAGGCAATGACTGCTGCTCCAGAAGTCGTCAAGGTGGCTTCTCCTGTCAAAGAGTCAGTCTTTTCAAGACTGGTGATTCCTGCTCCTGTCCCTGCTTGAGGATCCGTCTTCGACAGGTTGAATATCACCCCTCAATAGACAATCTCAGTCTTTAAGAGATTAACACCGGCGGCGCCCCATTCAGACAGGGGGAAAAAGAAGCTGTCTCAATCTCCGAGCCAGTCCCAACGGCTCGTCATGCTCGACGTCGCCATTGGCGACGAGTGAGGAAGGCAGGGGGTAACTCCCCCTCAGGGCTAACTCCATCGGCTCCAGTGGTGGAAGTCAACGCTGCTGTTCCAACTGGGAACAGCTTTGAACTGCTGAGGAGGGTACGTAAGAACTCTCCAACCGTTACATTGAAAAGATCTTCTCCACCTGCGGAGAGAGTTCCGGAAACGAAGCAGGAGCAGCCCCCTCAACGGCTGTCCTAAAAAATATACAAGGTTTGGCGGAGGGTTCAAGACTCCGTGATTGACCCAGATCACTCTCGTCAACAGAAAAAGGCGAAGGTGCAAAAAGAAAAGGACTGTCCTATTAAACAGCAGAGGACAACAATCGCTAGGGTGCCCACTGCAACGGCCCCCTCCACTTCAACGGCCCACAAAAGAAGAAGGCCGGAGAAAACCCCCGCTCCCGCGGCAAATGCCAAAGATGGTGAACCTAAACGCCCCAAGTCTGGGGGCATAATAGTTCATACCGTCTATGTGGCGTCTGGTAAAGAAGACAGCCGCATATCTACGGGTTATCGACCGCTTACGCGATCAGTGACCAAGGCGCAGGAGCAACAGCAAAAGCTCCAAGAGATGATGAACGCTATGGCCGCACTTACAGGGCCAAAAGAAAATCCTGAAACGTCCTCGGATGAACGCCAAGAGGAAGAAACCGACGCTGAATTCCTTCGTCGGATATTGGAGAAGAAGGACAAAGAGGTTGCTGAACAAGCAGCCAACATACAGTGTATGGGCCTCCTCTTCCAAGACATGATAGGGATGATGATACAACAAGATCCTCCGGCCGAAGAGCCCCCGATCATCCTTGGAGACGATAGGGGAGAGACATCAAATCCTCCACCAGCTCTGTCGACGGCTAAAGAGAATACAATCTCCAAAGCTGATTTGGATGAGTACATCGCCCAACAAATACGGGTTCATCATGCGACCGAAGCAGCCGGCCAGGTCGTAAAAACGGGGCGGCCATATCCAAGTTGGTACGACCAAATCAAGTACCTGCCAGGTTATACAATTCCTAAGTTCCATGTCTACAAAGGGACGGGCAATCCTCATCAGCATGTTGCCTGATTGAAAGAATTAAAGTTAACCGCAATCAAGACGGTGTCGCTATGCAGCTAGCCGGTTGAGCACGGGTCGATCCACAGGGAGATGGTTGTATTTCCGTTCTTGTCTTAGACGAGTCAATAAAGAATTTGTATGAGTTTGTTCAATCTAACCTATGTGTATTATTTGCAAGTATAAAGTTGTTAAGAAAAAGATACGAAATTTTAAGCTAAAGAAATCCGTACTCAAAACCTTTGAGCCGAGTCTTGACCAATTGAAGCTAGAGCAATCAGCAACAACGTGGATTAGGGGATTTAAGCGCGGTATTCGTGTAATCCGGCTTATTTACCCTTGTCCTTCCGTTCTTGTCTCTTGCTTTCGCCTCCGGCCAAACCGAACGCAACCGGTCGCGGTTAGGAATCACCGTTACCTTGTTAGGGTAGGGTGCCTAACGGAGCGCTTGCGTATCGTTTGGACGGAGTTCAATGGAAAATACGGGAAAATAAAATGAGCAAAGAAACGTTAACTTATAATATCGTATTTCTTCTTAACAATAATAATTACAACCATTCACAAAACAAACCAAAAAGAGCAAAAGAAAAGAACAAAGAAAAGAAAAGATTACAAGCAAGTAATTAAAGTGCATGATAATAAATTGCAAGTAATTAAAGACAAGAATGAAAAATGCAAGAAAGTAATTACAAGAACCATAGAACTCAAAACAAGCATGGGATCAATAGCCAACCCTTAAACTTGCAAGCTCAATCAAGAGGTTGCAAGATCAAGAGAAGGGTAAAAAACTCATGTGAAATGAAGCACTAAAGAGAGAACAAGATGATACAACCCCTTAAGACCAATGACCAAAGTTTAAACTTGCAAGCTCACTTAAGAGGTTGCAAGATCAAGTTAAGGTAGAGAGCTCAAGGGGGAAGCTAAGCAAAAAGAATAATACAAAAAACCCTCATCTTCATTGATCTTCCACTCAAAAAGCTCTCACTACAATTTTCATGGAGGAAAGAATGAAGAAGAAGAAGAAGACTAAAACCTAACAAAAGAGGCTAAAGAATTTAACACCTTTGGCTTTGCTCAGAACCGGGGTATTTATAGGAGGAGGGTTGAAGACCTAGGGCAAGAATCTGGCTTAAAATGAATGTACCAATATGCCCCTGAAAACTGACCCAGCAAGGAGCCTACATGGCCGCGGATCCGCGGCCTAGACCCCATGTTGGCCGCGGATCCGCGGCCATGTGGAGGAATTAGGGGGTCGGGTTTCTTTGGTGGTCCTGTGTTGCTGTTTTCTTCTGTTAAACATGTACAGATTTTCAATATTCTTCCATGATTGCTTCAGGTTCCAATAGTCAACAATGATGGCTTCATTTTTCAACACATTTGAATTTATCTCCCTCGAGCTCCGCGCACCCATTGATTCTTGTGCAGCCCCCCTCGTGCTCTGTGCTTGTCCCAGTCACGAATGACCATTGTCATATGTCTTGTCCCTGAAACTGGTACTCGGCACTGGACAGATATGGATGACCGGAACCCGGCTTTTATCTGCTGTCAACAGATGTTTTGTATTTGGTGTAACTGTGGAGATTTTGTCTTGATTTGCAATATTTGTACTGGAAACCTGTAATCTGTAAATATGTAACAAACACGGATTAAAAGTACCTACCTATAAACAACCGAGCGTAAGAATGGGCGGTATAAAATGCAATATTCTGGTATGAACAAATACCCCCAAACTTAACTTTTGCTCGTCCCGAGCAAAACCAATTATTCACAAAATTAAAAACCTAACCGCACTTTCGCAGGGAACGCGATTGCACTGAGCACGTGCAACAAGCCGTTAAACCTCTAGGTGTCCCTTGTAGGAGGAGTGTTGTCTCCTGAGGGTTTTCAGCGGATACTACCCACAAAATCCCGTCAAGCTAGTGTCATAAGTTAACGTTGATTCTACTCCTACAGTTTAGTATTTACGTTAGAAATTCTATCATCCTAAGTTAGAAATATCCAACCCTAATTTTTCACACCTCTTATCTATTTAACCTTAGGTCCTATACGTTCCAAAAAAGTTTAGAAAGATGTTGGTTCTCCTGAGTTTTCCTTCTAAAGTGAGGCCTCAAATCAGGGATTTTTATCAACTTTACAGAAGACATAAGTCTTATCCTTCATTTCTATCTTTTATTCAAACATCGATTGTATACCCCTACGTGTGTGTATATTTGCACCCCTACACTCAAGAATTCAATTCAAGCTATAATACCCCTGCCCTAATACCTAATACTACTTCTTTTCATTAAGGATGGATGGATTTGCTCACACACCTTTCATGCGACTATTAATTCTTCTTGAGGCACTAACGACCGATTACTGAATGTGTGAACTTTAAAGCGTAAATAGCAGTTTCCAGGTCTTGACTTTATTCTATTTTTCTTTTTTCTTTTTCTTTTTCAAGACCGGATATATTTTTCAACATGCTCTTTTGGTGTTTAGCTTTAAATACCGTTTTTCTTTCATACTAGGCTTTCAGGCAAGAGTATTTCTAGGTATCCTCTACTATCCCAAGTTTCAAGGTACGTGTAGGTGCAGTTGTAGGGTATATACTTTCTAAATTTGAACTCAAGAAAAGAAACTATTTTCAGACTTATCCTCCAGTAAAGCTTCAATACTTTCCCTTCATCTTGACTTAACTCAAGAACTGAACTCAAGATTACTTATTTCTCAAAAAAAACTGTAAGGACGTATACTTACCAAAGTTAGACAGAATGAGGGTATTTTAAGGGTTTTCAATTCCTAAGTCTAGAATTTAGTTATTTCTAACATATCAACTAAACATTCAGAATAAAAATCAAAGTTACCATATTAGCTAATCTTGACGACAAAGTTTTTATATTTTTGGAAAATTTTCGTTTTTTTGTAGGTTTTTAATAAGGTATGCAAATGCAGAATAAACAAATGAATGCGAAGGAAGAAAGCTTACCGAGCACACCCCCAAACTTAAACTTGACAGTGCCCTCACTGTCAGGCTACACCAAAAGGGTCAAAATTGTCGGCGCTCCCTAAAAACAAATTATATACAAAACAAAAAGGAAAACAAAAAATATATACAAAAAAGGTGTCCCCCCCAAACTTAAGTAAAACAGTGTTTCCACTGTTAAGCGTTGAAATTCAGGGTTAGGGGGGAAAGAGAACAGTATCAAGCTATACAAGGCCTTACACAGGCCAAAAGTTAGTACCAACCATTCAAAGATTTTATCTCTATAATGTGCTGGTTGGTGAAAGAAGGCGTAGAGAAAAGAAATAGAGAATACGCGAGACCGTATGGAGAGAGAAGTGGGATACGGTCTCGGTAGATGAGAAGAATGGCGGATGGGAGAAAGAAGTGGAATACGAACTTGAGGGTGGAAATGGAGCGAATAAATTAGCACAATTTGTGATGACCGATATGTAAAAAGCGATTGTGCTAATCTATTAACCCGTCGAGAAATGGGGTCAAATCCCTCAAGATTCGTGAGAAACCATGGGTACGCCGAACTTGGTAAACCAGACATATGAAATGAGAGTGAGACGGTTTCTTGCATGGTCGGAATGATGGAAAGGGTGGGGGGAAGTGATTGAGGAAGGGTATCGGTTAAAGGTTCAGGAGGGTGTACACAGTCAATGAAAGGAACATGATGAATTGGAAAATCCGACTCATCAATTAAAACTGGTTCATCCTCAAAAATATCCTCAAAAGTTTTCTCAAAATTCAGCTTATCCCTGCAAATTTCATCAAAATCTAGACGCATATGGGGTTCGGGAAAAACAGTAAATGACTCGGGATGATGAATTGGAGAGAAAAACTCTGCCAAATCTACAGGTTCATCATCCAAAATATTCCCGGCGTCAATATCCTCAATCAAGTGAAAATCTATATTCTCAGACACCTCAACAAAAGCATGGATATTAATCAATTCAGGTTCTAGAGTGGAGGTGTAGAGGTCAAAAGGTTTGGGATTGGTTTCACTCGAAAGGGGCCCTTCATAATTGGGTAAATCAAACACTACAAAGTCGCACAACTCATTCATCATTCTATCTTCAATTGATAAATCATGTGGGACACTCGATAGATTTTCAAAACAGGAGCTGTGGGATTCAATTTGGGACTGGTTGGTTTGACTTGGAAGGGGACACATTTCACTCTCTCCACTCAAATTCTCAACCTGTCCTGCCGCCTCATCATACATTGGAAAATTTGGAGCTAATTGAAAACTAGCTACCAGGTCACTAGGTTGTATGAGGGCGGCCATGGACGCATTCAAATCCATCATCTGTTGGTACGACGCTACCCTAAAGTCTTCCAATGACTTTTCCAGACTAGACATAGGTTGGGAAGGGGTTTCAGTAAAAGATTCAAAGTTGTTTGGATACTGAAAACTCCCAAATGGCGGTTCAGAAGCAATGTCTAGGGAAGGTGCAAAGATCGGGTAGGACTGGTAGGAATTGAATGGCTGGACAGGAGCAGGATCAACATTTGGATAAGAAGGTGAATGGAATTGTTGATCCCAAGAATCTGTAGTGGTGAAAGGAGTGAAAGATCGGCTACAGGATTGTTCAATATGTTCAGCGATGGACAAAGGACGTCTTGCAAAAGGGGTATCAACATAAGAGGGTGGGGGAGGTTGAAAAGGTTGATGCAAAGTGGATTGCGGAGGGCAAGTGTTTGTCCTAGACGCGTTTATGCGATCTTTCAATGAAATTTTGGGCATGGAGGGATCGTTCGATGTTTGGCCAAAGCAAGAACCGTAGGAAGTTATGTCTGGTTGTGGATACCAAAGTTCGGCAAGAGTTTTGCGAGGTGGGGTACCCATGATATGAAGAGAGAATGAAAGAAAGGTAGAAAAAAGGAGGGGAAAAAGGATGTGGATTTTTTTTCTTTTTCTAGTTTATATATTAACAGAAGAATGAAATATACACACAAAAAGAATATGGACAAAAACAATCACGACACAAAAATACCACACACCTAATCGTTCTAGGGTTCACCTAGGTCAACTAGACCTGCTCCAGAACTTGATTGTCGAAGTAAAACTGTGTCGAGAAACGGGCTCAAGATACACTGATCACGAGGCCAGGTAAGTGCAGAGATAAAGGGAGGTTTTCCAACGCTTTCGCGAAGTTCCTTAATTAAATAACCCTTTCTCTTTTGACGGTTTCGCCGTTAACACTTTCCTAGACACCCCGTAAACAATATACCGTTAAGCGAGGTTCTAAACACAGTTAACTTCTCCTAGTGAGCGCGAAGTCCTTAAGGCTTAAAGTCTAATTTCTTTTAAAATTTGTGCGGGTAAACATTATGCTCAAGTTCGTGATTTGTGGGCCACGGAAAAGGTGATGAAATCCTTTACCGTATATTGTGGGGTTCGCTTGCCCTTAAGTCCGTATTAATGTATGCAATGCGCAATTCAATAAAAATTCTATAAAGAATCAAACAATCGTTTTTTAGTTTAAGCGCGGCACTGCAACAAATACGGGTTAGTCAATTTTTAGCGTTTGCTAGCGAACTTGCAAAGAATCCTGCAAAGAATAGTATATTGGATGCGTCGGATTTGAGAAGAAGGTGTTAGTAAAGCACGTACCGTTAAGATTTTGGGTTAGGAAGCCCCCGTTGAATCAAATCCGGTAAGCTTGAAAAGTTCGCTTGCGCGGGTCAAACTACCCGGATCTTTGGCACTGTACTTTGCAAACACCTTAGCCTTGAACGTACACTTTGCTCTCCACAATCGCAGTTTGCAAATCCGCAAAAGTCTGCAGTCTTGCCCACAAAAATGATCAAAAATAACAAAAAGTTTTTTTTTATAAATATATACAAAAAGAATATTAACCCGAATAATAAGAAAGAAAATACGCTACCGTCTCCCCGGCAACGGCGCCATTTGATTGAAAGAATTAAAGTTAACCGCAATCAAGACGGTGTCGCTATGCAACTAGCCGGTTGAGCACGGGTCGATCCACAGGGAGATGGTTGTATTTCCGTTCTTGTCTTAGACGAGTCAATAAAGAATTTGTATGAGTTTGTTCAATCTAACCTATGTGTATTATTTGCAAGTATAAAGTTGTTAAGAAAAAGATACGAAATTGTAAGCTAAAGAAATCCGTACTCAAAACCTTTGAGCCGAGTCTTGACCAATTGAAGCTAGAGCAATCGGCAACAACGTGGATTAGGGGATTTAAGCGCGGTATTCGTGGAATCCGGCTTATTTACCCTTGTCTTTCCGTTCTTGTCTCTTGCTTTCGCCTCCGGCCAAACCGAACGCAACCGGTCGCGGTTAGGAATCACCGTTACCTTGTTAGGGTAGGGTGCCTAACGGAGCGCTTGCGTATCGTTTGGGCGGAGTTCAATGGAAAATACGGGAAAAAGAAATGAGCAAAGAAACGTTAACTTATAATATCGTATTTCTTCTTAACAATAATAATTACAACCATTCACAAAACAAACCAAAAAGAGCAAAAGAAAAGAACAAAGAAAAGAAAAGATTACAAGCAAGTAATTAAAGTGCATGGTAATAAATTGCAAGTAATTAAAGACAAGAATGAAAAATGCAAGAAAGTAATTACAAGAACCATAGAACTCAAAACAAGCATGGGATCAATAGCCAACCCTTAAACTTGCAAGCTCAATCAAGAGGTTGTAAGATCAAGAGAAGGGTAAAAAACTCATGTGAAATGAAGCACTAAAGAGAGAACAAGATGATACAACCCCTTAAGACCAATGACCAAAGCTTAAACTTGCAAGCTCACTTAAGAGGTTGCAAGATCAAGTTAAGGTAGAGAGCTCAAGGGGGAAGCTAAGCAAAAAGAATAATACAAAAAACCCTCATCTTCATTGATCTTCCACTCAAAAAGCTCTCACTACAATTTTCATGGAGGAAAGAATGAAGAAGAAGAAGAAGACTAAAACCTAACAAAAGAGGCTAAAGAATTTAACACCTTTGGCTTTGCTCAGAACCGGGGTATTTATAGGAGGAGGGTTGAAGACCTAGGGCAAGAATCTGGCTTAAAATGAATGTACCAATATGCCCCTAAAAACTGACCCAGCAAGGAGCCTACATGGCCGTGGATCCGCGGCCTAGACCCCATGTTGGCCGCGGATCCGCGGCCATGTGGAGGAATTAGGGGGTCGGGTTTCTTTGGTGGTCCCGTGTTGCTGTTTTTTTCTGTTAAACATGTACAGATTTTCAATATTCTTCCATGATTGCTTCAGGTTCCAATAGTCAACAATGATGGCTTCATTTTTCAACACATTTGAATTTATCTCCCTCGAGCTCCGCGCACCCATTGATTCTTGTGCAGCCCCCCTCGTGCTCTGTGCTTGTCCCAGTCACGAATGAACATTGTCATATGTCTTGTCCCTGGAACTGGTACTCGGCACTGGACAGATATGGATGACCGGAACCCGGCTTTTATCTGCTGTCAACAGATGTTTTGTATTTGGTGTAACTGTGGAGATTTTGTCTTGATTTGCAATATTTGTACTGGAAACCTGTAATCTGTAAATATGTAACAAACACGGATTAAAAGCACATACTTATAAACAACCGAGCGTAAGAATGGGCGGTATAAAATGCAATATTCTGGTATGAACATTGCCCAGTTCAGAGCACTCTGCGGCAACACCGGCGGTGACGACAAGCTGTTGCTTCGCCAATTCATTGGTAGCTTATCAGATACAGCGTTCGAGTGGTATTCCGAGCTCCCGAACGACTCTATCAAGACCTTCGCAGAGATGGAGCTACTGTTTACTCAGCGTTTTGCAAGCGCCAGTGAACGTACCCCAATGACGGCACTGATTAACGCCAGGGTAAAACCAGGTGAGACGTGGGTTCAATATGCTATACGGTGGCGGAACTTATGGTCGAAGTGCGAGCAGCGCATTGAAGAAGCTTCCACGGTGGGTATGTTTGTGGGAACCCTTGATCCGCAAGCAACCATCTCACAATTTATGATGTTTTTCAAGCCGACTACCTTCCAGGCCTTGATTGACAAGCTAGCGCAAATGGACCAGATGGGCCATAAACCCCCTCTTCCAAAGCCGGACTCCCGAAATGACAAAGGGAAGGGAAAAGCGATCGTTGTCGCTAATGCTCAACAACAACCGAGCGACTCGAAGCCAGTTGTTCGTCAAAATAATGTGCGTCCGTACGTAGCCCTTGAAGAGAGGCTAGGACGTTCTTACTCTTTTCCCCGCGATAAAACGAGAAGGTTATTCGAGCTGGCGTTGCGCAACCGACTCATAAATCTGCCGGATCCAAAACGTCCGTTGCAACCAAGTGATGTCAACGAGCCCAACTACTGTCCTTATCATAGAGTACTGGGTCATCCGATCGAGGATTGCTACATTTTCAAAAATTGGCTTGAAAACCAGTACCGACAGGGCAAATTCGCGTTATTTGACAAATGGAAGGTGAATCCCCCGCAGCCCCACACCTCTAAAGGGACGAATACGCAGGGGGCAACATGCTCCATCATTGAAGAAGCTCCTTGGGAGGTTGTATTATCAACCAAGACAAAGAGGATGCTGAACGATCTTCAGACATGTCCAGCGATTAGGTGGAAGAGCCCGTTGGAACCGCAGGTCATTGAAGGGATGTTGAAGCCACGTCCAACTCCGAAGACCGGCGGTGATGGCTCAAGCACTCGCAACCAGCCGTCAAAATCTTTGAAAAAGAAGAAGAAGAAATCTAAGAAGCCCATGAAGCCTAGCGACAAGCGCACGGACTTGCAAAAACAAATTGATGCGCTGGAGGAATACAACCAAAAGGCACGGACTCCCATTACATTCCAAGAGTTCCTCGACCACGTCTTTCAAAAGGAAGATGAGGGGGATAGTTCATCGGATGAATCTGAAGAATACGTGGCGAGCTGTCATGTGATTTCCCATTCGTTCATGGACGATGAGGAGACTCCTTGTACTGAAACGCTGAGGGCAGATCCTGAATCAAAAATTCTGGGGTCATCAGATGAAGTAATTGATGCATTCCTTAATGAAGCTCGGTTGAAAAGTACAGCTGATCAAGAACACGAGACGGCCATATTTGAAAGGGCCAAACGTCAGCGACTTGATGAAAGAGCTGAGATGATCCCGCTAGAGCAAAATACCTCCACTACCGACAAAAGCAGACTCAAGATGAGGAAGAGGTTTACTAAGGCCATATCAATGGGCATGAAGCTACCATCCTCCGAAGGAAAAATTACTGGTAAAATAGAAATGCACCCCTCCTATTTCTTATATCATCAGAAGGTGTCGCACCCCACTCAAGAGTGCAAAGCTTTCGACAGATGGTGGCAGGGATATGTTGCTCATCGACAGCAGTTTAAGCGGGAAAAGCGCAAGACTCGTCGGGAACGAAGAAATACGACCGAAGGGTTTAACAGAATTACTGGTGATTGTCGCATGGTTAACGCCGAGGGATCACAGGTGCTTACATTCGCGAGCGATTCCGATGAGGAGCTGGAACTTTCCCCTCTCTTTAAAGAGTCCACTTCGGGAAAAGAAGAGGAGCCGAAGGTTTGCGAAAATATTCGGCTGCGGAATCGGACGCTGCCTGAAAAGAACCTCGGACCCTCAAACAGAAAAGATAAAGGGAAAGAAAAGGTCTCTGAAGACATCGTCTTAGATGACCAAGTTCTGGAGGAGCTAAGCGCCAACAACTCGCCGAAGAAGAATAATGTGGATTACAACGTCCTAGCACATCTGAGGAAGATGCCTTCACAGCTCAGCATTCTTGACGCCCTTTTGCTATCAAAGGAGGCGAGAGATTCGTTGATCAAGGCACTACAAGATCCGGAACAATTCCAAGCTTGCCTGGCCGAGGAAAAAATGAAGGATGAACTGGAGGAAGTGCACACTGCCGATGTCACTTTCGGCGACGAGGACCTTCTCCTTGGGACGTGCGAACACAATCGCCCCCTTTATGTCTCAGGATACTGCCACGATATTAAGATAGGCAAAATCCTGATCGATAACGGATCGTCTGTTAATCTCCTTAATGTGTGGGTGTTAAAAGAAATCCGCATGAGCGTCCAGCACCTTGCTCGAGACAAGATCACCATCTCCGGGTTCGACTCCCAATCATCAAAGACTCTTGGATCTGTGATACTGACGCTACGCTTCGGGCTACTCGTCACGGACATTAAGTTCCATGTCATAGACGCCAAGACATGCTACAACGCTTTGCTCGGCCGACCATGGTTACACGAGTACAACATCATCCCTTCTACACAACATCAGTGTATGAAGTATTTTAAGGATGGTTTCGAGTATACCGTGACGGGAGAACTGAACCCGTTCTCTGTGAACGAAGTCCGCAAATATGAAGACGCCAAATACTTCTTACCGGATTTCGAAGACACAGAGAAATGTCACAAGCCGGAGAACAAAGCTAACGCCACCATCCCTGTCTTCGGCAGTGATACCGAGGAAGAAGAGGAGATAGTGTATTCGGGTCCGCCCCAACACAACAAGCCAGGACCGTCCACTCCTACGTTGGTCTTTGGTAGTGATTTGGAGGATGAGGTCCATGTCGTATTCTCTGCTCGACCTTCAATACAAGCTTCCACTGACGAAGAGCAAAGTCTGCAAGTCGCCATGGTGCCGCTTAAACACCATAAAGAACTGGATGCACTTGATATTTACAAGATAGAAGAGCTGCAAACGTTCTATATCCCTCCCAGGCGAGAAAGAGAAAAAGCAATTCTATTCTACCGCTCTGAAGAAACCAAAGTGGAGAAAGAAATCTGGCATGGCGCGGATCCTACGCTTGATAGGCTTCAGCCTATCCGTCTTCCCAGATATTATACGGAATGCTTAAAAAGGCTGCTGAAACGCCAAGGGATACCCTTCAAACAGACCGTTAGAAAGGCCAAATTCTATGACATGGTCTGGAACGTCCCCGGGACTCAACGCAAACTGCCTAACGGGAGAATGGAAACAAAAGGGCTTGGATACATCCGGTCAAAGAAACGAGAGTTACTAAACAGCTGTTACGTCATGTATGACTTCGATGAAGAAGTGGATGCTCAATGGGAGGACGCTAATCCTAAGCCAGTGAAAGTTCCAGATGCAAAAGTACCTAGTCCGCCGTTCGAAGAACGAATGGACAAATTTATAAGGGAAGCTGGTCAAAAAGTCCGAGACGACCATAACCGCGAAATGGCCATCTACGAGAAAGCCAAAACGCAACGCCTCCTTCAACAGGCCGTGAAAGATGAAAGTGCCGCCCCCTGTCAATCTGTTATAAAAAAGGCTCGACGTGGAGGCAGAAATAAGTCGAAAGGCGAAAAAGGCGCTCAACAGCAACGAAGCGGGACTAAGAGATCACGCAAGCGGGAATCGAACGGTTCCGATCTATCCCTCATAAGAAAAATGGGTCGAGCATACTCTTTTTCTCGAGACAAGACGAAGAAAATACTTGACCTCGCTTTAAAACATCAGATGCTTACACTGCCGGAGTCTAAACACCCCGAACAAGCAGGCGAGGTCTCACACCCAAACTATTGCTTTTATCACCAAGTGGTAGGGCATCCTCTCGAAGACTGCTTCACCTTCAAAAATTAGGTTGAAGATCGGTACCAGCTTGGCAAGTTCGCTCTGTCCGACAATTAGAAGGTAGCGCCGCCACAGAAGCACGAACCCAAGGCCACGGGAGAAGAACCAGTTCCACATTGGGATTGGAAGCGAATTCGTACTTGCCACGTGATCACGATATCAAAAGAAGAGCCCGAGAATATGGATGACCTTCCCTGGTGCTTCGAAAATAGCAACGACGAGGTAATCTCAGAATTCCCACCAGCGCCAAAAGAACTGGAAGATGGAATCCATACCACTGCAGATAACCTTAAGAAAATCGAGTTGGGGATGGCTGATGACCCACGGCCGATGTTTGTCAGTGAGCTACTATCTGAAGAAAGGGTGACTGTGTTAAAAGACGTCCTTGTACAGCACAAAGATTGCTTTGAGTGGAACTATTCCGAGATGCTAGGACTAGATCCAGAAGTCGCTGTGCACAAATTGGCGATATCTCCGGACGTCAAGCCAGTCAAACAGGCGCCGAGAAGAATGCGGCTCGAGCTTGAGATGAGTATTAACGCCGAGGTCAAGTTAATCGACTCTGGCTTTATTCAGGAAGTTCAATACCCTGAATGGATTGCCAACATCGTCCCGGTGATGAAGAAAAATGGGACGGTGCGCATATGCGTGGACTTTCGGGATCTTAACAAAGCCTGCCCGAAGGATGATTTCGCGGTGCCAGTCACCGAACTGATGATAGACAATACTTCCACTCATGAAGTTTTCTCCTTCATGGACGGCTCATCAGGGTATAATCAAATAAAGATGCATCCCGAAGACCAGAAGCACACCGCCTTCAGGACTCCGTTAGGTATATTCTGTTATAAAGTGATGCCCTTCGGTTTAAAGAACGCCGGTGCCACTTATCAGAGGGCCATGACCAGGATCTTCGATGACCTTATACATGAAATCGTCGAATGCTATATCGACGACCTCGTGGTTAAAAACAAATCATACGAGGAACATCTCGAGCATCTAAAGACTGTATTTCGACGACTTCGAAAATACAACTTGAAGATGAACCCTCTCAAGTGTGCATTCGGAGTTTCCTCGGGCAAATTTCTGGGATTCATCATCCGACACCGAGGTATTGAAATAGATCCGTCTAAAATCAAGGCGATCATGGAAATGCCTCCGCCAAGAACCCTCAAACAGTTGCGGTCTCTCCAAGGGAAGCTCGCATACATACGGCGATTTATAGCCAATCTTTCAGGAAAGTGCCGTCCCTACAACCACCTGATGAAGATGGGAACCCCATTCGTCTGGGATCAAAAATGCCAAGGTGCACTAGACGAAATCAAGCAGTACCTGCAAAACCCGCCAGTGTTGGCTGCTCCGGTTAAGGGAAAGCCTCTCATTCTTTATACAACCGCCCTCGAAGATTCTTTAGGCGCATTATGGGCACAAGAGAATGACCAGGGGAAAGAAAGAGCACTCTACTACTTAAGTCGAGTTCTACTGGGGGCAGAAAGCAACTACTCCCCCATTGAAAAACACTGCCTGGCGTTGATCTTCGCGATAACAAAGCTCAGGCACTATGCGTTGGCGCACGAGATCCGTCTCATTTCAAAGGTGGACCCCCTTAAATATTTGATGTCGAAGGCCATATTGACGGGACGACTTGCTAAATGGGCCCTGCTCTTGATGGAGTTCTCGATAACCTATCGGCCTCTCAAGGCAGTAAAAGGCCAGGCCATCGCCGATTTCCTCGCTGAGCACCCGATACCTGCCGATTCTCCTTTGAATTGCGATCTTCCAGATGAACATACGTTTGATGCGATCGACGGTGGTGATACCCGATGGGAGCTTTATTTCGATGGAGCATCTTCCGTGAAGAAGCGCAAACAAAGTACCCCTATAATCAAATCGGGCGTAGGACTCATCTTTGTAACTCCATAAGGAGGGATAATGCGCTTTGCCTTCTCCCTAACGGAGCCGAGGACAAACAATGAAGCTAAATACGAAGCTTTGATAGCAGGCCTCGAGATCACCATCGACATGGGAATTGAAAACCTCCTCATATACGGAGACTCCCAGCTGGTCGTTAGTCAAGTAAACGGCGACTACCAAACGTGCAAGCCAGAGTTGGTGAAGTATAGAGAAAAGGTGCAACAACTGTTGACCTAAATTCCTTCCTATACTTTGGAGAACATACCGCGTGCGGAAAATAGCAAAGCAGACGCGTTGGCTAAACTTGCTAAAGAACTGGCTGACGAGAATCTCGATGACGTTAGAATCGTGGTACAAAGCCGTCGGGTGCTTGCCCCAATAGAAATATCTCCAGACTCATCCAAAAAGAAAGGAGCGACTGAACAGACGACCTTATAAATAGAAGACCGGGAAAAGGCTAAGGATTGGAGGGAAGTCTTCATAGACTACTTTAAGTCCTACCGAATGCCTGAAGAAGCATCCACAAGACATCAGCTCATGAAACGAGCTCTGTCTTTCGCCTTCGTCAATGATACTCTATACAAAAGGTCATTCAATTCTCTGTGTCTGAGATGCCTAGGACCTGACGAAGCAGAAAGAGTCGTTCAGGAAGTTCATGACGGACTCTGTGGTTCTCACCAAGCGGGCCTAAAGATGAAGTTGAAGATAAAACGGATGGGCTACTACTGGCCCACGATGATTCAGGACTGCCTCGAATATGCGAAGCAATGCCACTCATGCTAAATCCATGGAGACTTCATCCACCAACATCCAAATCCATTACATCCAACGGTTGCTAGCTGTCCGTTCGAGATGTGGGGAACTGACATAGTCGGCCCTATCGAACCAACATCGTCCAGGAGAGATCGTTTTATCCTGGCGACGACTGATTACTTCTCCAAATGGGCAGAAGCGGTACCACTGAGGGAAGTGAAGACGGAGAATATCCTCCATTTCTTCAAGACGCATGTCATATATTAGTTTGGAACGCCAAGACGGATCATCTCCGATAACGGGCCAGCCTACAGAAGCCACAAAATCAGTCGCTTCGCGCAACAGCATAATATAGACTGGAGATATTCCTCGGTTTATAATCCGCGAGCTAATGGTCTAGCTGAAGCCTTCAACAAGACCCTGACAAAAATCATGAAGAAAACGGTGTCCTGAAATAAGAGAGACTGGCACGAGAGACTGCAAGAGGCCCTTTGGGCATATCGAACTACGTTCAAGACGGCCACGAACACAACACCGTACGCGTTGGTATTTGGGACGGAAGCAGTACTCCCCCTCGAGATAGAGTTACCCTCTCTACGAGTGACAGTCCACTACGAGCTGACGGACGAAGAAAATGCTCACCTTCGGCTTGAGGAGCTTGATGCCCTCGATGAGACCCGGCTCATAGCGCAGCAAAATCTGGAGGTCTATAAAGAAAAGATGACGCGCTCATATGAAAGATTGACTCGACTGAGGACATTCCGCCAAGGCGAACTCGTGCTAGTGGTCAAAAGGCCTATGATCCCCAATCGCGTCAAGCGGGGAAAATTCGAGCCAAACTATGAAGGCCCGTACATCATAGATAAGGTCTACCAGGGTGGGGCCTATCTACTCATGGATATGCACGGTGAAAGGCCTTTCAGGCCGATAAATGGTCGCTTCCTAAAGAGATATTACGCTTAATGAGTCACAGCCTAGGTCAATGATAGATGACGACGACTATGTCCGCTTGCTATCTTTCTAAGCTCAAACTCTATAAGCAGTAGCCGGTCTTCTTAATAACGGACCGAAACATCCTTAAAACTACTACCGCAGCGTCCTTAGGCTGATGAGATGAATAAAAAAAAGGGAGAAAAAGAATTAAAAAAAATGATGATAAAAACGGTATGTCCATAAGCAAAAAGGGCACGGATGAAAACCCGAAAGGGCTCCGTGAGTAAAAACAGCAGGACTACCGGCAAGTGTTCGTGAAAACCCGAAAGGGCGCGACCTCATAAAAAAAGTATGAAAATAAAAAATAATAATAATTAAAAAAAACGGTATGTCCATAAGCAAAAAGGGCACGGATGAAAACCCGAAAGGGCTCCGTGAGTAAAAACAGCAGGACTACCGGCGAGTGTTTGTGAAAACCCGAAAGGGCGCAACCTCGTTAAAAGACACTTATAGGGTCCTCTCGACCTTGTAAGGAGAAACCACCCGCGTGAGATCCTTACGACTCACAACGGAGCAACACACTTAGGGATCCCCACGATTCCTAAGGAGAAAATACACTTGCGAGATCCTCACGACTCGTAAGGAGAACTCTCTTATGGGACCCTCACGGCTCATAAGATTTGAAAGTCTTAAGTTACAGAGACCTAAACCCGTGCTTAAGCAACCCCCACAACTTCCGATATTGCCCTACAAGTGGTTTGACGCTGACTCTTGTATACAATCCACGGGCGTGAATAAACATTCCCCTAACCAAGTTTCATCCGTGATTGGGGATATGTTCGTATAGTGAACAACTCTTGCAAATCCTCTCGATTTACAAAGAGAAAACCCTCTCGTAGGATCCTTACGACTTACAGAGGAACAAACACTTAGGAATCCTCACGATTCCTAAGGAGAAAATACACCTACAAGATCCTCACGACTTGTAGGCAGAAATACCTTTGTGAGACCCTTACGGCTCATGAAGTTAAAAGCCTTAGTCGACAGGACCCTAACCCTGTTCGCTAAGCCACCTTTGTTCGACATCGACAGAGGCAGATGATGACTCGCTCCTGGCAATATCCCAGTTGTAGCGGTGCTGATGCTGAAATCGGTGTCTAATTTCAGGTTTACGGCGAAAAGCCGATAGGCCGCACATGCATACGAAATAGCCGAAATGATGTGGCAACTTAAAAAAAAAGCAGCAAGTAAAAATGTATGCGTGAAAAATAGCCGAAATGGTTGGGAAACTCGCAATAAAAAACAGCGAGTAAAAATAAAATGAACAGCCGAAATGATTGGGCACCGCGAAAAATAGCCGAAATGATTGGGCAATCGCTACCTTCGCGATATAAAAGCTGAAATGATAGAGCATCGCGGAAATAAAACAAAAAAAAAGATAAAACTTTGGCCCTACAGTTAAGATCACATCGATCCCTGTATACAATCCAAGGGCGCAAACAAAGAGGGAACCGTACTTTCCCAGCAGGCTCAGCCAGAAAACGAAGTCAAATCTCGACGGTTCGTCCCAACTCCGAAGAAACCAATGTCTTTAGAAAACACCTCAACTCACGGATACAAACACTCCTTGACGAGAGTCTCCTGATCCGCGTCGACTCGCAGAGCAACCAGTGCCTCCGTGGGAAACCCTCGACTCGTTTCAAACCCCAAGGAAACAAATAATCCTTGGCGCTAGGGAAACAAATAATCCCTAGCAAACTCCTCAACTCACGGATACAAACACTCCTTGACGAGAGCCTCCTGATCCGCGTCGACTCGCAGAGCAACCAGTGCCTCCGTGGGAAATCCTCGACTCGTTTCAAACCCCAAGGAAACAAATAATCCTTGGCGCTAGGGAAACAAATAATCCCTAGCAAACTCCTCAACTCACGGATACAAACACTCCTTGACGAGAGCCTCCTGATCCGTGTCGACTCGTAGAGCAACCAGTGCCTCCGTGGGAAATTCTCGACTCGTTTCAAACCCCAAGGAAACAAATAATCCTTGGCGCTAGGGAAACAAATAATCCCTAGCAAACTCCTCAACTCACGGATACAAACACTCCTTGACTAGAGCCTCCTGATCCGCGTCGACTCGCAGAGCAATCAGTGCCTCCGTGGGAAATCCTCGACCCGTTTCAAACCCCAAGGAAACAAATAATCCTTGGCGCTAGGGAAACAAATAATCCCTAGCAAACTCCTCAACTCACACATACAAACACTCCTTGACGAGAGCCTCCTGATCCGTGTCGACTCGCAGAGCAACCAGTGCCTCCGTGGGAAATTCTCGACTCATTTCAAACCCCAAAGAAACAAATAATCCTTGGTGCTAGGGAAACAAATAATCCCTAGCAAACACCTCAACTCACGGATACAAACACTCCTTGACGAGAGCCTCCTGATCCGCGTCGACTCGCAGAGCAACCAGTGCCTCAGTGGGAAATTCTCGACTCGTTTCAACCCCAAGGAAACAAATAATCCTTGGCGCTAGGGAAACAAATAATCCCTAGCAAATACCTCAACTCACGGATACAAACACTCCTTGACGAGAGCCTCCTGATCTGCGTCGACTCGCAGAGCAACCAGTGCCTCCGTGGGAAATTCTCGACTCGTTTCAACCCCAAGGAAACAAATAATCCTTGGCGCTAGGGAAACAAATAATCCTTAGCAAAATCCTTCAACTCAGGGAAACAAACAATCCTTAACGAGAGCCTCCTGATTCGCGTCGGCTCGCAGAGAAACCAGTGTCTCCGCGGGAAAATTCCCGATTCGTCTCAAATTGCAAGATGAAGCCTCAGGCAGCAAGGATTAAAAAACTTGCTTCCTGAACAATGGGACCCTGCAAGTCGATCTAAAATGGTCTCTTGCATACTATTCACGGGTCTCACTCTCCAAAGTTGAGTTTCGACAAGGAGGGAAACAACCGCTTACGGGTCCTCTCGACTCATAAGAGGGAAAAATTCTCTTATAGGATCCTTACGACTTATAAGAGAAAACCACACTTAGGAATCCTCACGATTCCTAAGGAAAAAAAACCCACCTACGAGATCCTCTCGATCCGTAGGGAGAAAAATCTCTACGAGACCCCCACGGCTCATAGAGTTGAAAAGTCTTAGACAACAGATCTGAACCTGCGGCCTAAGCCATCGCTATTTCTTAAGAAAGTCAAGATGCGTGCTCCATTATCTGTTGAACCTGTTTATTAAGACAGCCTGCTGACAATAAAAGGAAAGAAGAAAATGACAGAAAGAACATCCGATTTACATTTGATTAAGCATTCGGGACACACTCATTCATGCATGGGCAGAAGACTCAGGACGAGAAATGAGACAAGCTGAAATAAAAAGTTTCCATTCATATTGCCAAAAATTCTTACAATCATAAAAAGCAATGAACGAAAAATATTATTACAATGGATTAACTTCAGATCCAGGGCACGGATTGAGAAAGTCAAAAGTAAGGCCATCCAAAGTTCTTCTGGCCTTTCTGATTATTCTTATGCGCAGCCTTTCGCGCTCCCGCGTGTCAAGATCCTCGGGAAGCCCTCCCGGCCTTCGATAAGCAGCAACTATTGTCGTCTGCTGAAAAATTTGATGTAGGATGTCGATGAGGCTGTCCCGCCGTTTCTTCGAGATCGGCCCCGTTAGGTACACTGAATGCACCTTGTCTTCGGCATCATCCAGCACATTGAGTGGTAGGGCCTCGTGAAACCCCGGAAGTGCTCTCCATTTTTCTCCCAGCACGACTTTCAAGAGAGCTGAACGATGAGGAAGCAGCCAGCCACCGCTTGCGTTCAGACGACCCATGACCTCTGCACATTGAGCGTCTGTAAACTCCTGGTTTTGTTGACGACCCTGTGCGCGGATATCGTCATAGGTAATGAACTCATGCAAACTGTATAGACGCACCGCCATTATGCCTGAAGGAAATACCACAGGAAGATTAGCAATAGAAGAAAAATAATATACACAGAGGGCTAAATTCCTCGATAGCAAAGCTCTGTTCATAGAACCCATGAACAAAAGCTCTGCAGATCTATAAGTTTTTTGAGAGCAAAGCTCTGTTTATGAAACCCCAATGGGGATCTCTTTAGATCAAAAGATCTGTGAGAGCAAAACTCTTTGGATGAGATTAATTTAAATTAATTTGATTTACATTAATTTTACCTAAAGTTTCTAACTTTGAAAATGAGCAAAGCTCTGCTGGTGAAACCCCGAAGGGATTTTCTTTAGATCAGAAGATCTATGAGAGTAAAGCTCTGTTGGTTAAGATTAATTAAAATTAATTTAATCTAAGAATCAATTTTACTTAAAGTTTTTCTAAAAACTTTGGAAAGGAGAGCAAAGCCCTAGAGTTCTTGAAGGCAAGAGCAAAGCTCTGAAGTTTTTTGAAAATAAAAATCTAAAAGATGATAAGCATCTGTGGGGGACCAAAGGTCCAATTTATAGGCATCAAGTGCCTCTTCAACTTCCAAAAGTTGCCACGGCGGTTGGAATTCCGCCACCGTTGCGCTCACGTTTGGGGCCACGTAAGCGCAACGGTGGGGGGTCATTTGTTTCCCCCAATCAGAGCAAAGCTATGTTGGAAATTCAAAATTTAAATTTTGAATCAACGCTTCAAATCTCGGACGCAACGCGCCACGTGTCAGGCGTAAATGCACCAGCGCAGCGCCCAAGGCAGCGCACCCAATCAGAGCAAAGCTCTGTTTAAAGCAAAATCAAAGGAAGCAACACTTCTGTTGCGCAAGCACTGCGCTGCGCGACACGTGTCAGCTCAGATGCGCTAGCGCAGTTGCGCTACGCTTTGCGCTGCGCGACACGTGTCAGCGCAGATGCGCTAGCGCAGTTGCGCTGCGCTGTGCGCTGCATGACATGTATCACGCTCTGGAGCATTTGCGCCAAACAGAATTAAGATTCTAAAAGAAATCTTTCTGTTCTTGTTAAAACAAGAAGATTTTCTTCTGTAAAACAGAAACCCTTGGATCAAAGATCCAACGGTGGGGGAAATTCCCCAAATCACTCAGAGAAAGATCTCTTTAACAAATTTATGGGCACTATAAAAAGGACCCTAGACCTCAATTCAAAGGCATCATCATTTTGTGAGAAATTAAACAGAGAGAACTCTGAAGAATTGAAGAGAGATCCTCAAGAACAAAAAAGGTAAAAAGCCTTTAGAAAAAGAGAAAATTCTCTTATGAACAGATGATTGATCTAAAAATAAGATCAATGATCTTTAATAAAAAAATATATAATAATAATAATAAAAATAGTGCTCTGCACTTCCTTTATGAACCATGGGTTCTTGAATCTAAAAGATTCTCAAATTAATAGTGCTCTGCACTTGAAAAATTGCACTGGTGCGCTCCTGTGTTGGCGCAAGCCACCAGGGAGCGCCACGTGTCAGCAGCGCAACAGCGCAGCGCACTGACACAGCGTACTGCGCTGTTGCGCTTGCGCTCCTCAGAACGTGACACGTGTCAGCAGCGCAGCACAGCGCACAAGCGCAGCGCACTGCGCTTGCATGACACGTGTCCTCACCAGAAGCGCTTGCGCTCTTTGACTGGCGCAAAGCGCCTGAATAATGCAATGCATTTCTTTTGTTAAAGGGCCAGGCCCAAGTCAAAAAGACCTAGCAGGCCAAAATAAATTGCAAAGCAATAAAAAGAGGCAGAGCCCAAATGAAATTGATGCTCTGCATCAATTATAAATGGGCAGAGCCCCAAAACAAATTGATGCTCTGCATCTTTTATGGGCAGAGCCCAGATCAAAGTAAAAAGAAATGCAATGCAAAAAAAAAAAAAAAACAAATAAAAACGATGAGTATTTTCTGACTGGACTTAGCCCAATTTTGGCCGTAAGTCCTCAAATTAAATTGACTGAGCAAGATTGCTCTCTTAAATCAATTTACCTCCAGTTCGAGGGTACATCTCCGAACTCCTCTGACACCTGTCGTTGTAATCCTTCAACGACGTCAGAGAGGTGACGGGTCCCGATGACCATATATGAATATGGACTGCGGGGTCCTTAAACTTATGGACCGAAACGTCCTTAAACTAATATTGGACCGAAACGTCCTTAAACTAATATTGGACCCCCACGTCCCTAAACTGGCGATAGATCACTATGTCCCTAAACTGGAACATGGACCACCACGTCCCTAAACTGGAGCACTAGAGCCCCTAAATGCTCTTTTTGCCGGATCCAAACGATCCTGTTTAAGTTGATCTTAGCCCCAAACACGGCTAACGTATCCTTAAACATTTAAATGGACTATAAAACTCCAAATCAACTCTGGTTCAAGGGTACATCCCCGAACTCCTCTGATACCTGTCGTTGTAATCCTTCAACGACGTCAGAGAGGTGACGAGTCCCGATGGCCATACATTAAATGGATCACCACGTTAAGTCGATCTTAGTCTAAAACAGGACTAACGTATCCTTAACGGACGTTTAAGTTGATCTTAGCCTCAATACGGCTAACGTATCCTTAAACTAAAAACACCAAACCCAAATCTAAGTAAATACGGATTTGGACTAATCCACGTCCTACGGGCGACGACATTACTCAGTCTCCGTATACAATCCACGGGCAACCACAAACAAAACAAACACACACGACACGAAATGAAATTCTGGAGAAGGAGAAAGTTGTTACCGCGATGCGGTAGCGTAATTAACTGCAGGGGCTTGCGCCTGCAGGGAAGAGCGTCCCCACAATCAAAAACCCCTCAAGTGAGGGGGAATCTGACGAAGTTTGCTACATCGGCCGCATCCGTCTAAACCTCCGATACACGGTGCCATAAATCAACTTGGCATCTTCAGAGAGATGGACGGATAAAACCATATAGCATCTGCCCCGAATCTCAGGCAAGACGTCCTCGCGACGTTGGCCGCCATTCGGAGGGGAACAACAGAGGTCTCCGGTTTACCGGTTATAGGGGAGCACTATGAGGAATTGCTTCCGACAGACGAGTATGTCTTTGGTGCCAAGCCGGCGGTAAGGGGCCTCACGCCGGAGAATGCTGTTCAACACCAATTCCCAAGTTTGATCAAGGTGTTGAACATCTACGAGGCCCTTTTCATCGAACGTGGGAGTCGCGGAGTTAGTTTTGAGGATTTCATCGCCCGGTTCCTTCACCCAAGTGTCCTTTCGGCAGAAGCTGCCAAGTTTGCCACCCTCGAGGATCCTTTCGGCCTAGGTTTGGATAACCTACCGGCGAAGGAAATAGACCAAAGGGGTTTTTTCCTTCCCAACTCTCCGGCTATGTCTTTTGCAGAAGTTGCAGCTCCTGGGATGAACGAGTAGGACTTCTTTTTAGGATTTCTTGGACTACGGCTGAGTTGGTTTGCACTCCCAATGCATTCCCGCCATATGCGGTCCTCTGTCTTTTACCCTGCTCACTGGATGACCATCGGGGTAAAAGTGGCCGTTGGGATAGCCGGATTGGCACACTTGTATCACGGCCTCAGTCGAGCGGCGGATGCTAGTGAGCCTGGGGTGCTGCACGTGATCTTCCCGATGCACTAATTCGTATCGTGGCTTGATCTACATACATCGGGTGTTTTCGGCATGCATAAAAGGCCATCGTTCTATGACAGGTGCAGCTTCTCTCGCATCATACAGTTGATTGGAGCATCAATTATGACTCCATCGCCACGGAATGCCAGAGGTTTACTCCTTCGCCCCCACACCGTTGGAGACGGGGTATCTTTTATCGATAAGGTGTTGACTATTGGAAAGGCGTCTACCACTGCAGTGCGGCCATTGCAAGACGCTTTCAAAGACGGAGCCTCAGTCTTGACGGCCCGCGAGACCCTCCACTTATATGCTATCAGACCGGGCTTCTTGGTGTTCAGGCAGAACGGGGCGGCGATCTTCATGAGGTATAACCCGCATCGTTTTGCCCAGCAACTGAGCTACGACCAAGGGGTACCCTTGGAAGCCTTCCTACTGGAACCTGCTGCCACTGAAGAAGGGATGAAGAACGCGCTGCATCATTTCATGCGCCTGAATACGAGTTCTCACTTTTTTATTAGTGCGCCGGCTTGCGCTCCACGACTCCTCAATGTATATAAAGAATGGTACAATCATTCGACGGGAGCCGTTATAAAGGAGGAAAGGCGATTGCTGGTCGATCGTAAGGGTGCGCCTCCAGGTAGCGACCGCAACGCTCCTTTAGTGCCAAGGACTCCGGTAGTTCCCCCCTAAAAGATGCTAGAGCCGGACCACCGCGTGCGCAAAGTCCTCCGCACGGATTGCCGCTCCCCGATCTCGCGGATGCACCACCAGCGCCCTGTGCTCCAGTGGAGACAGTGGTTGTAGCCTCGCCGGAGTCTGGTGTCGGTGCGGACATCGGGACCCGCCACCCTAAGGTGGCTGCCAAGCGTAAGTCGATCCCTGGTGCCGCTAGGGTTGGTGGGAAGAAGAAGAAAAAGAAGTCGCTCTTCGCCGCTGACGTCGTATTCGGTCAGGAACCCCACGCTCCCTATGGTGAGGGCCTGAGTGAATATGGGACTAACGAGGGATTAGTCATGCCGCCGGATGACACGGACTTGGCGGCCGCCATCGCAGCTTCAGAGCGATTGGCGAGGCGCGACGCATGGCTAGCTAAGCTTGCGGAATCAGGTAATCACTAGTCGCATTTTTTTATTGCATCATATCTTTATTATTGCCTTTGACTAACGTTTTTCCTTCTTTTCTTCCAATAGGCATCACCACCGAAGAAGCCATTGCCGCTTCCCTCAAGACTTTCCAAGAGGAGGAACACCTTAGAGCGTCCTTAGGCCTTAGTAAGTTTCGATTCATCAATTTTTCATTTTCCTTGTGTTATGGTCGATCTAACCTCTCCCTTTTTATCGCAGGAACCTCAATGCCGATCCCGCCAGGTGATGCGGATATTCTGCCAGCTGCCGATGTTCCTGCTTCTTCAGGGCTACCGCGGGAGGTCCGTCTTGAAGAGCCGATGAGAGATGCCTTAAGGGCTCTGGAGGCGACTCTAAACGAGGACGATGACACCTTGATTAAGGAAGCGTTGAAGAGGTCTTTCGCGATGGCCCGGGAGAAGAGGAAGCGGTCGAGGCGCGAAGCGAAGGCACGCAGGGCTGCCTTGGCCATTGGAGCGGGCCCAAGCACCGTCTCTCGTGCTGATACTCCCTCAGAAGAAGCACCCGTCGGTCTATCCACTGCTCGCAGACAGGTGGCGCGTGCAGTTCGTAGTGCTAACGATAAATCCACTTCAGGTAATGAATCTTTCCAGATTTGTTTGTAAAAATTGTAAACTCGCCGGTTCTTATGTATCTTATCTTGTAGGGCCAAGTCCGACCGAGGGGGAGGCAGAGACTGTCGAACCCAAGGAAACAGGGGGGCACCGGCCGTACTTGAGCCGACGGTAGGAAACGTCGCTGGGGCTGCAGAGCCTGAGTTGGGGGCCGAGGGAGCTGCACTTGAGAAAGTCGTTAATGCCGAGCCTGAGGTGGCGGCAAATGAGATGACCGCTACAACTGAGCTCGGGGCAGCGGCGGACGATGCGCTTGAGATTGGCAACCCCACGGTGGTGGTGAATGAGACAATGGAGATAGCTGGGCCTGAAGAAGTAGCGGGTGAGGTGGACATGATCCCTGAGGAGGAGCCAACCGCTCTTTCTCAGGAGTCTGGCAACGCTTCAGTCATCGCTCTCCCCGCCTGTGGCCCACCGGCGTCTCTCGGCCTTGTGAGAACGACGGCAGCCCCCATGGAGTCTGGGGATGAGGCCACGGGCGGTGGTCTTATGTCGATGGAGGTGGGAGACGCCTCCGTCTCGGCTGGAGACTCATCAGGTAAATTTAGGATTACCGTCCCCCTTTTTTTTTACCTTGCAATCGCTTCTGACAGGTTTACCCTTGTTTCTTAACGCAGGTGCGGCCAGCGCCGATGCTCCACTGCTCGAGGGAGCGCCGTCAACTACTGCCTTGGCGGTGGTCACATCTCAGCCCTCTCTTATACCATCGAAGATGCTGGAAGGTATGGATTTGCAACCCATTAGTTTCGTCTTTCAGCCGCCTAATTTATATACTAAAGTTGTACTGCTGTGTCTTTTCAGGAGTGCTTTTTGATCAACTCTATCAAGTGTTGCACCCACACTTCTCCTTCCCATCTGAATTCGCTTCTTCCTTTGGTGGCGCTGGTGAGTATGGTTTCCAATTGGTATCTTTCTTTTTTTTTATTGATGGAATTACTTCTAACTTTTTGTCGTCCCGACTGCAGTGCTACAAATTGAAGGAAGGGATGAAAGATCGGCCGCGCCACCGGCCCTTCCGGCTTTGCCACCTGCCGCAGCTGGTACATCGACTATCACATTAATAACTCCCCCTTTTTTATTTCTTGAACTGTTATCTGATCATATCTTGTCTTTTCAGTTGTCGTTCCGGTCCCGGCGCCCTTCGAGCCTCGTGTCATAATGCCGGCGGGCCCTTTCCTGAGACGTCCATCCTCGAAAGGCGCCTCGAATAGTCTGCGCATGTTGAGTGATTATATCAAGGAACTCGACGTCGAGACTCCCACGTCCGCTGCGGATTTCGCTACGGCGGTTAACCCGATGCTAGTGATACTCGTGAATTTTCATGATGAGAGCATCATCGCATCTTGGGTTAACCATTGCAGGGAGATCGAGGCTCGCCTGCATCAGCTGGAGTCGATGCATCCCTCCCCTGAGACCTTAGCCGTAAGCAATGAAAGAGCAGCGTGGATCGAGCAAAGCGCTTCTTACGTCCACCACTTGGAACAAGAAGCGGCTTTAAGGCTGAAGGAATGCCAAGAGATCTCGAGCGAGACGGCTCGCCTACGTGCCAAAGTTGAGGCAAACGCTGCTGAGGTAAAGGCTGTTTTTGAGGGCCTCCTGGAACGCATCTCTCATGGGCTAAACTTGAAGCGAAAGCTTGATGTCGCCGAGTATGACACCCCAGGCCGTGAAGCCGCTCATCAGGCCGTTAGGGAGCAGCTTGCATCTGTCTTGCAGCAGCGGGCTCAAGTAGAGGCAGAACTGGCGGTGGTGGCCGATCAGGAGAAGGCATGGAAGGAAGTGTGCGAACAACTGATAAAGCTACTTAAGACGCTTCCTTCCCAGTAGCTGCCTTTGTATCAATGTATTTGTAATTTTTTTTTCAAATAGCATGTATCCATTCTTTATTCTTTTATACTATTCACCTTGTACTTCTTTGAGTTAATGAATAAAGATACACATTTTTTCCTCTGCAATGTCTTGTATGCTCTTTCGCTTTCTCCCTTTCTCTTATTATCAGCATGTTGACTTGATAAACATAATTGGCAGATAACTTAGTTTTTTCCAAGAGATATCGATGGCTTAGGCCGCAGGTTCAGATCTGCCGCCTAAGACTTTTCAACTCTATGAGCCGTGAGGGTCTCATAGAGACTTTTCTCCCTACGGATCGAGAGGATCTCGTAGGTGGGTTTTCTCCTTAGGAATCGTGAGGATTCCTAAGTGTGTTTTCTCTTATAAGTCGTAAGGATCCTATAAGAGAATTTTTCCCTCTTACGAGTCGAGAGGACCCGTAAGCGGTTATTTCCCTCCTTGTCAAAACTCGACTTTGGAGAGTGAGACCCATGAATAGTATGCAAGAGACCGTTTTAGACCGACTTGCAGGGTCCCATTGTTCAGGAAACAAGTTTTTTAATCCTTGCTGCCTGAGGCTTCATCTTGCAAGTTGAGACGAATCGGGAGTTTCCCGCGGAGACACTGGTTTCTCTGCGAGCCGATGCGAATCAGGAGGTTCTCATCAAGGACGCTGGTTTCCCTGAATTGAGGTATTTGCCAAGGATATTTGTTTCCCTGGTGTTGAAACGGATCGAGAATTTCCCGCGGAGACACCGGTTTCTCTGCGAGTTGACGCGAATCAGGAGGCTCTCATCAAGGACGCTAGTTTCCCTGAATTGAGGTATTTGCCAAGGATATTTGTTTCCCTGGTGTTGAAACGGATCAAGAATTTCCCGCGGAGACACTGGTTTCTCTGCGAGTCGACGCGAATTAGGATTTTCTTCGTCAAGGACGCTTGTTTCCTCGAGTCGAAGGATTTACCGAAGACACTGGTTTCTTCGGAGTTGAAACGAACCGGGAATTTCCCGCGGAGACACTTGTTTCTCTGCGAGCTGATGCGAATCAGGAGGCTCTCATCAAGGACGCTAGTTTCCCTGAATTGAGCTATTTGCCAAGGATTATTTGTTTCCCTGATGTTGAAACGAATCGAGAATTTCCCGCGGAGACACTGGTTTCTCTGCGAGTCGACGCGAATCAGGATTTTCTTCGTCAAGGACGCTTGTTTCCCTAAGTCAAAGGATTTGCCGAAGACACTGGTTTCTTCGGAGTTGAAACGAACCGGGAATTTCTCGCGGAGACACTGGTTTCTCTACGAGCCGATGCGAATCAGGAGGCTCTCATCAAGGACGCTAGTTTCCCAGAATTGAAGTATTTGCCAAGGATTATTTGTTTCCCTGGTGTTGAAACGAATCGAGAATTTCCCGCGGAGACACTGGTTTCTCTGCGAGTCGACGCGAATCAGGATGCTCTCATCAAGGATGCTAGTTTCCTTGAATTGAGGTATTTGCCAAGGATATTTGTTTCCCTGGTGTTGAAACGAATCGAGAATTTCCCGCGGAGACACTAGTTTCTTTGCGAGTCGACGCGAATCAGAATTTTCTTCGTCAAGGACGCTTGTTTCCCTGAGTCGAAGGATTTGCCGAAGACACTGGTTTCTTCGGAGTTGGGACGAACCGTCGAGATTTGGCTTCGTTTTCTGGCGGAGCTTGTTGGGAAAGTATGGTTCCCTCTTCGTTTGCGCCCTTGGATTGTATACAGGGATCGATGTGATCTCAACTGTAGGGCCAAATTTTTATCATCATTTTTTTGTTTTATTTCCGCGATGCTCTATCATTTCAGCTTTTATATCGCGAAGGTCGCGTTTGCCCAATCATTTCGGCTATTTTTCGCGGTGTCCAATCATTTCGGCTATTTATTTTATTTTCACTCGCTGCTTTTTATTGCGAGTTGCCCAATCATTTCGGCTATTTTGTGTGCATACGTTTTTTACTTGCTGCTTTTTATTGCAAATTGCTACATCATTTCGGCTATTTCGTATGCATGTGCGGCCTATTGGCTTTTCACCGTAAACCTGAAATTAGACACCGATTTCGGCATCAACACCGCTACAACTGGGATATTGCCAGGAGCGAATCATCATCTGTCTCTGTCGATGTCGAACAAAGGTGGCTTAGCGACCAGGGTTAGGGTCCTGTCGACTAAGGCTTTTGATTTCATGAGCCGTAAGGGTTTCACAAAGGTATTTCTCCCTACAAGTCGTGAGGATCTTGTAGGTGTATTTTCTCCTTAGGAATCGTGAGGATTCCTAAGTGTTTGTTCTTCTGTAAGTCGTAAGGATCCTACAAGAGGGTTTTCTCTTTGTAAGTCGAGAGGACATACAAGGGTCATGCGAACATATCCCCAGTCATGGACGGGACTTGGTTAGGGAAATGTTTATTCGCGCCCGTGGATTGTATACAAGAGCCAGTATTGGACCACTTGTAGGGCAATATCGGAAGTTGTGGAGGTTGCTTAAGCACAGGTTTAGGTCTCTGTAACTTAAGACTTTCAAATCTTATGAGCCGTGAGGGTCCCATAAGAGAGTTCTCCTTACGAGTCGTGAGGATCTCGCAAGTGTATTTTCTCCTTAGGAATCGTGGGGATCCCTAAGTGTGTTGCTCCCTTGTGAGTCGTAAGGATCTCACGCGGGTGGTTTCTCCTTACAAGGTCGAGAGGACCCTATAAGTGTCTTTTAACGAAGTTGCGCCCTTTCGGGTTTTCACAAACACTCGCCGGTAGTCCTGCTGTTTTTACTCACGGAGCCCTTTCGGGTTTTCATCCGTGCCCATTTTGCTTATGGACATACCGTTTTTTTTATTCTTTTTATTTTCTTCTTCGTTTTTTTACGAGGTCGCGCCCTTTCAGGTTTTCACGAACACTCGCCGGTAGCCCTGCTGTTTTTACTCACGGAGCCCTTTCGGGTTTTCATCCATGCCCTTTTTGCTTATGGACATACCGTTTTTATTTATTTATATATATTTTTTTGATTATTATTTTTTTATTCATCTCGTCAGCCTAAGGATGCTGCGATAGTAGTTTTAAGGAATTTTCGGTCCGTCGTTAGTTTAAGGACGTTTCGGTCCGTCGTTAGTTTAAGGACATTTCGGTCCATCGTTAGTTTAAGGACATTTCGGTCCAGCATTAGTTTAAGGACGTCTCGGTCCGTTGCTGAAGAAGGCCAGTTACTACTTATAAACCTTGAGCTTAGGAAGATAGCGAGCGGACATAGTCGTCGTCATCTATCATTGACCTAGGCTGTGGCTCATTAAGCATAGTATTTCTTTAGGAAACGACCGTTTATTGGCCTGAAAGGCCTTTCACCGTGCATATCCATGAGTAGATAAGCTCCACCATGGTAGACCTTGTCTATAATGTACGGAACTTCATAGTTCGGCTCGAATTTTCCCCGCTTGGCGCGATTGGGAATCATAGGCCTTTTGACCACTAGCACGAGTTCGTCTTGGCGAAATGTCCTCGGCCGGGTCAATCTTTCGTATGAGCGCGTCATCTTTGCTTTATAAGCTTCCAGATTTTGCTGCGCTATGAGCCGTGTTTCATTAAGGGCATCAAGCTCCTCAAGCCGAAGGTGAGCATTTTCTTCGTCCGTTAGCTCGTAATGAACTGCCACTCGTAGAGAGGGTAACTCTATCTCGAGGGGGAGTACTGCTTCCGTTCCGAATACCAACGCGTATGGCGTTGTGTTGGTGGCTATTTTGAACGTAGTTCGATACGCCCAGAGAGCTTCTTGCAGTCTCTCGTGCCAGTCTTTCTTATTTTGGGACACCGTCTTTTTCATGATTTTTGTCAGGGTTTTATTGAAGGCCTCGGCTAAACCGTTAGCTCGTGGATTATAAACCGAGGAATATCTCCAGTTTATATTATGCTGCTGTGCAAAGCGGCTGATCTTGTGGCTCCTGTACGCTGGCCTGTTATCGAAGACGATCCGTCGCAGACTTCCAAACCGGTATATGACGCGTGTCTTGAAGAAATGGAGGATATTCTCCGTCTTCACCTCCCTTAATGGTACTGCTTCGGCCCATTTGGAGAAGTAATCAGTCGTCGCTAGGATGAAACGATGTCCCCTGGACGATGCTGGTTCAATGGGGCCGACTATGTCAGTTCCCCACATTTCGAATGGCCAGCTAGCCACCGTTGGATGGAGTGGATTTGGATGCTGGTGGATAAAGTCCCCATGAATTTGGCATGAGTGGCACTGCTTCGCATATTCAAGGCAATCCTGAATCATCGTGGGCCAGTAGTAGCCCATCCGTTTGATCTTCAACTTCATCTTCGGGCCCGCTTGGTGAGAACCACAGAGTCCGTCATGAACTTCCTGAACGACTCTTTCTGCTTCGTCAGGTCCCAGACATCTCAACCACAGAGAATCAAACGACCTCTTGTACAGAGTGTCGTTGACGAAGGCGAAAGACAGAGCCCGTTTCATAAGTTGATGTCTTAAGGACGCATCTTCGGGCGTTCGACGGTATTTTAAGTAGTCTATAAAGACTTCTCTCCAATTCTCAGCCTTTTCCCGGTCTTTTATTTGCAAGGTCGTCTGTTCAGTCGCTTCCTTCTCTTCAGATGATTCTGGAGATATTTCTGCTGGGGCAAGCACCCGACGGCTTTGTACCACGATTCTAACATCATCGAGGTTCTCGTCAGCCAGTTCTTTAGCAAGCTTGGCCAACACGTCTGCTTTGCTGTTTTCCATGCGCGGTATGCTTTCCAAAGTGTAAGAAGGGATTTGGGTCAACAGTTGTTGCACCTTTTCGCCGTACTTCACCAGCTCTGGCTTGCATGTTTAGTAGTCGCCATTTACTTGACTGACGACCAGCTGGGAGTCTCCATGTATGAGGAGGTTTTCAATTCCCATGTCGATGGCGATCTCGAGGCCTGCTATCAAAGCTTCGTATTCGGCTTCATTATTCGTCCTCGGCTCTGTTAAGGAGAAAGCGAAGCGCATTATGCCTCCTTGTGGAGTCACGAAGATAAGGCCTACCCCCGATTTGATCATCGGCGTACTTTGTTTGCGCTTCTTCATGGAAGACGCTCTGTCAAAATAAAGCTCCCATCGGGTATCGCCACCGTCGATCGCATCAAACGCGTGTTCATCTGGCAGCTCTCAATTCAAAGGAGAGTCAGCAGGTATTGGATGCTCAGCGAGAAAGTCGGCGATGACCTGGCCTTTCACTGCCTTGAGAGGCTGATAGGTTATCGAGAACTCCATCAAGAGCAGAGCCCATTTAGCGAGTCACCCCGTCAATATGGCCTTTGACATCAAATATTTAAGGGGGTCCACCTTCGAAATGAGACGAACTTCATGCACCAACGCATAGTGCCTAAGCTTTGTTATCGCAAAGATCAACTCCAGGCAGTGTTTTTCAATGGGAGAGTAGTTGCTTTCTGCCCCCAGTAGGACTCGACTCAAATAGTAGAGTGCTTTTTCTTTCCCCTGGTCATTCTCTTGCGCCCATAATGCGCCTAAAGCACCTTCAAGGGCGGTTGTATAAAGAATGAGAGGTTTTCCCTTAACCGGAGCAGCCAACACTGGCAGGTTCTGCAGGTACTGTTTAATTTCGTCCAGCGCGCCCTGGCATTTTTGATCCCAGACGAATGGAGTTCCCTTCTTCATCAGGTGGCTGTAAGGACGGCACTTGCCTGAAAGATTGGCTATAAATCGCCGAATATATGCGAGCTTTCCCTGGAGAGACCGCAGCTGTTTAAGAGTTCTAGGCGGAGGCATTTCCATGATCGCCTTGATCTTTGACGGATCTATTTCGATACCTCGGTGTCGGACGATGAATCCCAGGAATTTTCCCGAAGAAACTCCAAATACACACTTGAGAGGGTTCATCTTCAAGTTGTATTGTCGAAGGCGTCGAAATATAGTCTTTAGATGCTCAAGATGCTCCTCGTATGATTTGCTCTTGACCACGAGGTCGTCGATATAACATTCGACGATTTCATGTATGAGGTCATAGAAGATCTTTGTCATGGCCCTCTGATAGGTGGCACCGGCGTTCTTTAGATCGAAGGGCATCACCTTGTAGCAGAATATTCCCAAAGGAGTCCGGAAAGCGGTGTGCTTCTGGTCTTCGGGATGCATCTTTATCTGATTATACCCTGATGAGCCGTCCATGAAGGAGAAAACCTCATGAGTGGACGTATTGTCTATCATCAGTTCGGTGACTGGCACCGGTAAATCATCCTTCGGGCAGGCTTTATTGAGATCCCGAAAATCCACGCATATGCGCACTGTCCCATTTTTCTTCATCACCGGGACGATGTTGGCGATCCAGTCGGGATATTGAACTTCTTGGATGAAACCGGAGTCAATTAGCTTCTTGACTTCGGCGTTGATGCTCATCTCAAGCTCGAGCCGCATTCTCCTCGGTGCCTGTTTGACTGGCTTGACGTCCGGGGATATCGCCAACTTGTGCACAGCAATTTCTGGATCTAGTCCCGGCATTTCGGAATCGTTTCATGCGAAGCAATCTCTATGCTGTACAAGGACGTCTTTTAACGTAGCCATCTTTTCTTCAGATAGCAGCTCGCTGACGAATGTCAGTCGCGGATCGTTCGCCGTCCCCAACTCAATTTTCATGAGGTTATCCGCAGTGGTGTGTATTCCATCCTCCAGTTCTTTCGGCGCTGGTGGAAATTCTGAGATCTCCTCATCATTGCTGTTCTCGAAGCACCAGGGAAGGTTATCCATGTTCTCGGGCTCTACTTTTACTATTGTTATCATGCGACAAGTGCAAATCCGCTTCCAATCCCAATGTGGAGTTGGTTCGGTTCTCGTAGCTTTGGGTTCGTGCTTCTGTGGCGGCGTTACCTTCTAGTTGTCGGACAGAGCGAATTTGCCGAGCTGATACTGATCTTCGACCCAATTCTTAAAGGTGAAGCAGTCTTCGAGAGGATGCCCTATTACTCGATGGTAAGAGCAATAATTTGGGTCAGAGACTTCGCCTGCTTGTTCGGGGTTCTTGGACTCCGGCAGTGTAAGCATTTGATGTTTTAGAGCAAGATCAAGTATTCTCTTCGTCTTGTCCCGAGGAAACAAGTACGCTCGACCCATTTTCTTCATGAGGGATAAATCAGAACCGCTCATTTCCCGCTTGCGTGGCTTCTTAGTCCCACTTTGTTGCTGTTGAGCGCTTTTTTTTGCCTTTCGACTTATTTCTGCCTCTACGTCGAGCCTTTTTTTATAACAGGTTGACAGGGGACGTCACTTTCATCTTTGACGGCCTGTTGAAGGAGGCGTTGCATTTTGACTTTCTCGTAGATGGCCATTTCGCGGTTGTGATCGTCTCGGACTTTTTGACCAGCTTCCCTTATAAGCCTGTCCATTTGTTCTTTGAACGACGGACTGAGCATTTTTGCATCAAGAACTTTTACTGGTACAGGATTAGCGTCCTCCCGTTGAGCATCTGCTTCTTCATTGAAGTCATGTCCGACGTAACAATCGCGGAGTAGCTCTCGTTTCTTGGACCGAATGTATCCGAGTCCGATTGTTTCCATCCTCCCACTAGGCAGCTTGTGCTGAGTTCCGGGGACGTTCCAGACCCTGTCATAGAATTTGGCCTTTCGAGCGGTCTGTTTGAAGGATATCCCCTGGTGCTTCAATAGCTTTTTCAAGCCTTCCGTATAATATCTGGGGAGACGGATGGGCTGAAGCCTGTCAAGCGTAGGATCCGCGCCGTGCCAGATTTCTTTCTCTACTTTGTTTTCTTCAGAGCGGTAGAATAGAATTGCCTTCTCGCCTTCTTGCCTGGGAGGGATATAGAATGTCTGCAGCTCTTCTATATTGTCGGTATCGAGCACATCCAGTTCTTTATAATGTTTAAGCGGTACCGTGGCGACTTGCAGACTTTGCTCTTTGTCAGCGGAAGCTCGTATTGAAGGTCGAGCAGAGAATACAGTATGGACCTCATCCTCCGAATCACTACCAAAGATCAACGTAGGAGCGGATGGTCCCGGCTTGGTGTATTGGGGCGGACCCGAATAAACTATCTCCTCTTCCTCCTCGGTATCGCTGCCGAAGACAGGGATGGTAGCGTTAGTTTTATTCTCCGGCTTATGACACCTTTTCGTGTCTTCGAAACTCGGTAAGAAGTACTTGGCATCTTCATATTTGCGAACTTCATTCACGGAAAACGGATTCAGTTCTCCGGTCACGGTATACTCGAGACCATCCCTAAAATATTTCATACACTGATGCTGTGTAGAAGGGATGATGTTGTACTCGTGTAACCATGGTCGGCCGAGTAGAGCATTGTAGCATGTCTTGGCATCTATGACGTGGAATTTAATGTCCGTGACGAGCAGCCCAAAGCGTAGCGTCAGTATCACAGATCCAAGAGTCTTTGATGATTGAGAGTCGAACTCGGAGATGGTGATCTTGTCTCGAGTGAGGTGTTGGACGCTCATGCAGATTTCCTTTAACACCCGCACATTGAGTAGATTAACAGACGATCCGTTATCGATCAAGATTTTGCCTATCTTTATATCATGGCAGTATCCTGAGACGTAAAGGGGGCGATTGTGTTCGCACGTCCCCAGGAGAAGGTCTTCATCGCCAAAAGTGACATCTGCCGTGTGCACTTCCTCCAATTCATCCTTCATCTTTTCTTCAGCGAGGAAAGCTTGGAACTGCTCCGGGTCCTGTAGTTCCTTAATTAACGAATCTCTCGCCTCCTTTGATAGTAAAAGGGCGTCAAGAATGCTGAGCTGCGAGGGTAGCTTCCTCAGATGCGCTAAGACGTTGTAATCCACCTTATTTTTCTTCGGCGGGTCTTTGGCAGTTAGCTCTTCCATGACTTGGCCATCTAGGGCGATGTCCTCAGAGACCTTTTCTTTCCCTTTATCTTTTTTGTTTGAGGGTCCGAGATTCTTTTCGGGCAGCGTGCGATTACGCAGCCGGATATTTTCACAAATCTTCGGCTCTTCTTCTTTTCCCGAAGTGGACTCTTTAAAGAGGGGGCTAAGAGCCAGCTCCTCGTCAGAATCGCTCCCAAACGTGAGCACTTGTGATCCCCGGCGTTAACCATGCGACAATTTCTGGTAGTTCTGTTAATCCCTTCGGTCGCACTATTCTGCTCCCGGCGAGTCTTGCGCTTTTCCCGCTTAAAATGCTGCCGGTGAGCAACATATCCTTGCCACCATCTATCGAAAGTTTTGCACTCTTCAGTAGGGTGTGAAACCTTCCGATGATATAAGCAGTAGGAGGGGTGCATTTCCGCTTCACCAATAACACTTCTCTCAGAGGATGGTAGATTCATACCCATTGACACGGCTTTAGCGAACCTTTTCCTCATCTTGAATTTGATTTTATCTGCAGTGGGTGTACTTTGCTCCAGCGGGAGTATCTCAATTCTTTCTTCATGGTGCTGGCGCTTGGCCCTTTCAAATATGATCGCCTCGCGCTCCCGATCAGCCTTACTTTTTAAGAGAGCTTCATTGAGGAATGCGTTAATTACTTCATCCGATGGCCCCAGAATTTTTGGTTCAGGATCTTCCCCCAGCGTTTCAGTACAAGGAGTCTCCTCATCGTCCATGAACGAATGGGAAATCACATGACAGCTCGCCACGTATTCTTAAGATTCATCAGATGAACTTTCTCCCTTATCTTCCTCTTGAAAGACGTGATTGAGGAATTCTTGGAGTGTAATGGGAGTCCGTGCCTTCTGGTTGTATTCCTCCAGCGCGTCAATTTGTTTTTGCATGTCCGTGCGCTTGTCGCCAGGCTTCACGGGCTTCTTTGATTTCTTTTTCTTCTTCTTTGAAGATTTCGACGGCTGGTTGTGAATGCTTGGGCCACCTCCATCGATCTTTTGAGTTGGACGCGGTTTCAACATTCCTTCAATGACCTGCGGTTCCAACGGGTTCTTCCACTTAATCGCTGGGCATGTTTGAAGATCATTTAGCATCCTCTTTGTCTTGGCTGATAATATAACCTCCCAAGGAGCTTCTTCAACGAAAGAGCATTTTGCCCCCGGTGTATTCATTCCCTTAGAGGTGTGGGGCTGCGGTGGATTCACCTTCCATTTGTCGGATAATGCGAACTTGCCCTGTCGGTACTGGTCTCCAAGCCAATTTTTGAAGACGTAGCAATCCTCGATCGGATGACCCAGTACTCGATGATAAGGACAGTAATTGGGCTCATTGACATCATTTGGTTGCGACGGACGTTTTGGATCCGGCAGATTTATGAGTCGGTTGCGCAACGCCAGCTCGAATAACCTTCTCGTTTTATCTCGGGGAAACGAGTAAGGACGTCCCAGCCTCTCCTCAAGGGCTACGTACGGGCACGTATTATTTTGACGAGCGACCGGCTTCGAGTTGCTCGGCTGTTGTTGAGCATTAGCAACAACGATCGCTTTCCCCTTCCCCTTCTTATTTCGGGAGTCTGACTTTGGAAGAGGAGGTTTATGGCCCATCTGATCCATTTGCGCCAGCTTGTCGATTAGTGCCTGGAAGGTGGTCGGCTTGAAGAACATCATAAATTGCGAGATGGTTGCTTGCGGATCGAGGGTTCCCACAAATATACCCACTGCAGGAGCTTCTTTTATGCGCTGCTCGCATTTTGACCATAAATTCCGCCACCGTATAGCATATTGGACCTATGTCTTGCCCAGCTTCACCCTGGCATTAATCAATACCGTTATCGGGGTACGCTTACTGGCACTCGCGAAACGCTGGGTAAACATCAGCTCCATCTCCGCAAAGGTCTTGATAGAGTCGTTCAGGAGCTCGGAATACCACTCGAATGCTGTATCCGATAAGTTACCAACGAACTGGCGGAGCAACAATTTATCATCACCGCCGGTGTTGCCGCAAAGCGCCCTGAACTGGGCAACATGCTGGTAAGGATTGCCAGTCCCCTTATACACATGGAATTTTGGTATTGTATAGCCTGGCGGGTACTTGATCTGGTCGTACCAGCCTGGATACGGCCGCCCCGTTATTACGACCTGACCGGCTGCTTCAGTCGCCTGATGAACCCGGATCTGTTGAGCTATATATTCATCTAGGTCGGATTTGGAGATCGCCTCCTCCTTGGCTGTTGACAGAGCCGGTGGAGGATTTGACGTTTCTCCCCTATCGTCTTCAAGGACGATCGGAGGATCTTCAGCAGGGGGTCTTGTTGAATCATCATGCCCACCATGTCCTGGAACAGGAGGGCCATTTTCTTTATGCTGGCTGCTTGTTCCGTAGCCTCTTTATCCTTCTTCTCCAATATGCGACGAAGGAAGTCAGCGTCAGTTTCCTGTTCCTGACGTTCATCCGAGGACGTTTCAGTGGTTTCTTTTGGCCCAGTGAGTGCGGCCATCGCGTTCATCATCTCCTGGAGCTTTTGCTGTTGCTCCTGAGCTTTGGTCACTGACCGTGTGAGTGGTCTATGACCTGTGGATGCACGGCTGTCCTCCTTTCCCGACGCCATGTATAATGTATGAACTATTATGCCCCCAGACTTAGGGCGTTTAGGTTCACCACCTTAGCATTTGCCGCGGGTGCGGGGATTTTCTCCGGCCTTCTTCTTTCGTGGGCCGTTGAAGTTGAGGGGGCCGTTGCAGTGGGCTCCCTGGCGGTTGTTGTCCTTTGCTGTTTAATAGGACGGTCTTTTTCTTCTTGCACCTTCGCCTTTTTCTGTTGACGAGAGTGATCTGGGTCAATTACGGAGTCTTGAACCCTTCGCCAGACCTTGTATATTTTTGAGGACAGCCGTTGAGGGGGCTGCTCCCGCTTCATTTCCGGAACTCTCTCCGCTGGTGGAAGAGATTTTTTTAGTGCAGCAGTTGGAGAGTTCTTACGTACCCTCCTCAGCGGTTCAAAGCTGTTCCCAGTTGGAACAGTAGTGTTGACTTCCACCACTGGAGCAGGTGGAGTTAGCCCTGAGGGGGAGTTTCCCCCTGCCTTCCTTACTCGTCGCCAATGGCTACGTCGAGCATGACGAGCCGTTGGGACTGGCTCGGAGATAGAGACAGCTTCTTTTTGCTCCCTGTCTGAATGAAGCGCCACTGGTGTTAACCTCTTAAAGACTAAGGTTGTCCTTTGAAGGGTGATATTCAATCTGTCAAAGACAGATCCTCGAGTAGGGACAGGAGCAGGAATAGTCAGCCTTGAAAAGACTGACTCTTTGACGGGAGAAGCCGCCTTAACGACTTTCGGAGCAGCGGCTGTTGCCTTCCTTGGGACAACCATTTTAGAGTTCACAGGCTTCTTGGCGGGCCCCTCAGAGCTCTGATCCAGCCTGGCGAAGACAGAGGCTGTTGGTTTGGTAGTGGACGACAAGTTGAAAGGGGCCGTCATAGCAGTGAGCCGGTCAAAGACCGACTTCTTGTTTGCTTCTGATGCGGGCATCGGCATGGTGAAGCTTGCAGGCGGGATCATGGTCCCGAAAAACAGGCCAGTGGTGGCCTGGGTCACCTGTTCTACCGGCAGAGCGAGGAAGGAGGCCGCTTGAGGCCCATATGCTACACCTCCAGGTGAGGTGGAGCGTCGGTTGCACTGACACTTCGAGCAGTTCAAGCAGTTAGAGGCCATTGATGCTTGAGTTCTGCGCCAGGCAAAAGACCAAATCTTAGTAACTTGAAATCCAAAGGCAACCATTAACAAACCGCGATTCGTTCGCGAAGATGACACGAAGTGTGGAGTGGAAAGAGGAAAAGGTCCCACCGGGCGTACCAGAATCTGTTCCCCTCCGAATGGCGGCCGAGACATTAGGACGTCTTGCCTGAGATTCGTGGAAGATGCTATTTGGTTTTATCCATCCATCTCTCCGAAGATGCCAAGTTGATTTATGGCACCATGTATCGGAGGTTTAGACGGATGCGGCCGATGTAGCAGATTTCGTCAGATTCCCCCTCGCTTGAGGGGTTTTTGATTGTGGGGACGCTCTTCCCTGCAGGCGCAAGCCCCTGCAGTTAATTATGCTACCGCATCGCGGTAACAACTTTCTCCTTCTCCAGAATTTCACTTCGTGTCGTGGGTGTTTGTTTTGTTTGTGGTTGCCTGTGGATTGTATACGGAGACTATTTATTTCATCGCCCGTAGGACGTGGATTAGTCCAAATTCGTATTTTCTTAGATTTGGGTTTTGGGTTTTGGTTTAAGGATACGTTAGCCATTTTTGAGGCTAAGATCAATTTAAACGTTTGTTAAGGATACGCTAGTATAAAATCCAGACTAAGATCAACTTAACGGGATCGTCTAGATCTATTTCCAGTTTAGGGACATGGTGGTCCATTGCATGTATGGCCGTTGGGACCCATCACCTCTCTGACGACGTTGAAGGATTACAATGACAGATGTCAGAGGAGTTCAGAGATGTACCCTTGAACCAAAGTTGATTGGGGGATCTATAGTCCAATTTGGGACTAAAGCCTGTTTGAAGGTTTAAGGATACGTTAGCCATATTTGAGGCTAAGATCAACTTAAACGGGATCGTTTAGATTCGATAAAAGAGCATTTGGAGGCTCTATTGTTCCAGTTTAGGGACGTAGTGGTCCATAGGTAGTTTAAGGACATTGCGGTCCATTGCCAGTTTAGGGGCATGGGGGTCCATATTCCAGTTTAGGGACATGGTGGTCCATAGGTAGTTTAAGGACGCTTAAGTCCGTGGGTTTAAGGACCCCACAGTCCGTGTTTTAGTTTAAGGACGCATAAGTCCGCGGGTTTAAGGACCCCACAGTCCGTGTTTTGGTTTAAGGACGCATGAGTCCATGAGTTTAAGGACCCCACAGTCCGTGTTGATGTATGGTTGTCGGGACCCGTCGCCTCTCTGACGCCGTTGAAGGATTACAACGATAGGTGTCTGAGGAGTTCGGAGATGTACCCTTGAACCAGATGTAAATTGATTTAGGAGAGCAGTCTTGCTCAGTCAATTTAATTTGAGGACTTACGGCTATGATTGGGCTAAGTCCAGTTGAGAATATTCAACGTTTTTTTATCTTTGGCCTATTAGGCCTGTGCTAGGGCTTTGCCCCTGTTTAATAATGCACCGCATTTTAGTTTGGCCTGCTAGGCCTTTCTGATTTGGGCTCTGTCCCTTTATAAATGATGCAGAGCATCTGTTTGGATTCTGCCCTTCTTTAAAATAATGCATTGCATTTAATTTGGCCTGTTAGGCCTTTTTTAATTGGGCTTGTCCCTTCTGTAAATAATACAGCGCATTAATTGTCTGGCAGTGGTCATGTGGCCTGTCAGGTGCTTTGCGCTAATTAATGAGCGCAAGCGCATGTGGAGGTGACACGTGTCATGCTCTGGTGAGCGCAAGCGTAGTTAGCGCAGTGCGCTGCGCTGCTGCGCTGCTGACACGTGGCGCTCCCTGGTGGCTTGCGCCAACACAGGAGCGCAACAGTGCAATTTTTCAAGTGCAAAGCACTGTTTTATCTTTTGATCGATTTTAAATCAAAGAAAACAAGTTTTTCTTGTTTTTAAATAACCAATGGTTCATAAGAAAGTGCAAAACACTATTATTATTATTATTATTTTTATTTGAAGATGCTTGATCTTCTTCTCAGATCAATGATCTGTTCATAAGAGAATTTTCTCTTTTTTATAAAGGTTTTTACCTTTTTTGTTCTTGAGAAATTCTCTTCAATTCTTCAGAGTTCTCAATGATAATGTTGATGATTTTGATTTGAGGTCTAAGGTCCTTTATATAGTGCCCATAAATTAGTTAAATTTGTTAAAAAGATCTTTCTCTGAATGAATTGGGGAATTTTCCCCACCGTTGGATTTTTGATCTAAGGGCTTCTGTTTTACAGAAGAAAATCTTCTTGTTTTAACAAGAACAGAAAGATTTCTTTAAAATCTTAATTCTGTTTGGCGCAAATCCCCCAGCGCGTGACACGTGTCACGTAGCGCACAACGCTGACACTTATCGCGCAGCGCACAGCGCTTGCGCAAAAGCGACTGCGCTGACACGTGTCGCGCAGCGCAGTGCTTGCGCAACTGAAGCTTTGCTTCTTTAATTTTGTTTAATAGAGCTTTACTCTGATTGGGCGCACTGCTTTGGGCGCTGCGCTGACGTATCAGCTTCTGATACGTGGCGCGTTGCTCACAGCGCACGGGATTTGAAGCGTTGCTTCAAAATTTGAAATTTGAAATTCAACAGAACTTTGCTCTAATTGGGGGAAACAGGGCGAAATGTTGCAGAGGCCGTATGGTTTTATGGCAGGGTTCGAACATATACTTGCACTTGTGCACGTGTCATGATTCGGACGGATAATACTGGTGGCTTTGGTTTAAGCCGGATTATAGTATTATATTGTTGGATTATTTTCGTCTCATTGTATTCGTATTTTTCGGAATACGGATACAGGTATGTATATACGGGTGAGGGATATTCTTGTAATTTCATTATAAGATACTTCTAGAAGATGCCACCTCATTTAGTTTTTAACCATTTATTTAAATGGTTAATGAGGTGGAGGATGAGGTGGAGTTTGGTTTTAATGAAGCATGGCTCTTTTGGTGACTCATGGGGTGAGTCATGTAGTGACTCATCCTACACTATTCTTGCATGCTTAATTTATGATAAGGGCTATGAGATATTTTCACTTGGTGATTTTCTTGAGTTGCTAGCATGCTTGCTATTCTTCACTTGATGCTTCTTGCTTCATGCTCACAACACTTAGCCATTTTCTTTCTTGAGTTGCTTTATTCATCCTCCAATGGCTTCATCTTCTTCCTCCACCCATCAAGTCTCATGTGTTGAGAAACATTGCGTGTTTTGAGATAAAGTAATTCTACACACTCTCTACTTTATCTTGACTGCCTAGGCTAGCAAACTAGATACTCGAGTTGCCTCAGTTTTGAGGCGGGATCCCGTATTATATACTCTCAAGGTGGATCGTCTTCGATGGGGGAGACTGGAGATCAAACTTGATCAAGGATCCTCTTGGTGCTTGGGATGATGGTTGAAGATCGAAGGACACGGATCAACTCGATATAACCATCTAACTCCTAGTTTACATATTGCTAGTTTAGGGTTAAGGGTAGATCCGGGCATCGGGTTGTGGTAGCGCCAGTTTATAAAATTTTTGTTCCGCATTTGGTCACGGATTGATGGCCGGGACGCTGCCGTAACCCAACATGGTATCAGAGCCAACCCATTAACCCCATACTAGCTTGTTTAGATGTGCTTAAAAGATCGATCGACGAAAGTTTCCGAAATCACGATTCCATTTTCATGTTTCTGCTTATTTTCAAAACTGTTCAAAAAATATTTTCAGGCATCTTAAAAATACGTGCAAGCAATTATAGGGCACCAGAAGAAATTTGAGCCACTAACTCCACAATTTGGCCGCGTAACCACCGCGAAATGTGCCGAAAGGTGGGGAAGTAAGAAAACCAATTAGCCTAAATGTGGTGTACAGAAGATAATAAGTAAAGACAAATAAAGGGATTGGAGTAAGGGCATGAAAATATATGGTTATAGTCATGAATCAGGATAGTGGAAAATGCATTACTAGGAATACCAGGATACGCCTTCGAAACATTTTTATGTTTCAGTTTCACTGTGCAGTATTAATTGAAAACTGTTTTCCCAATTAGATTCTAACTCCAGGATATGTATTTATCAGATTTGATTCTCAAATCTGTATAGTGTTACAGATGATGAGTGGGAGTAAGATATTGGGAATTGGGTCATCATATCCTCATTATATCGAAATTCTTTGTAATTGGTGATATTTGAGGAAATCACCTGGAATTTGCCGGACGGCAAATATTTAGTTTTGAATATCCCTTGTTATGCACCAATGTCAAACTGATATATCTGTAAGTTTATTTCATAAAGTGAGATATAACCTTTTGATATTATGTCTGTGACATTTACCTATATCAGTTGGTGATTTTGTAAGGTGCATTCAACAGCGGTGTAATTCTTCTTAACCATAGTACAGTTTTCAACCTACGACGCACAGGGTTTGAGTTATTAAACTCATGGGACTTATACAAAGCATTGTATGTTGTCCAGTGTCCATTAGGACAAAGGGGGTGGTACTCGTACTATATTCTATTTACTTTTGACTTCTCTAGTTTTAGACAAGTATTTCGTTGAAATACAAGGTCTATGTTTTGAGAAGTTATAAGTATATGAATAAAATAGAGAACCATATGTTGCAAAGTATCAGGATTCTTCAAGGTGATTGATGATGTAGATACTTATGCTAGGTATTCTGTTGATAGTAATGGTTTTGAGAACTTGTTTCTCTTTCAGGTTACTCATAGGTGGATGTATTCCTAGATGAGTAATGATGAATGGCCTCCTTCCATTTGGTTGAAATGCACTGGATACAGCTGCATGTATTTTGAATCTGGTTCCAATTAAATTAATGTCTCTGTTTCTATATGGTATATAGAATGGATCATACCTTAATGATGTTAAAATATATGGAGTTTTCCGGCTTATGCTTAAAACCAGAAGCTGGATAAACTCAAGACACGTTTCAGTAATGGCAGTTTGTGGGTTATCCCGGGCTTTGACGAGGGTTAACTTTCTACCATCAGGAAGATCAATAATGATATTGTTCTTGACTTGCCACAATTTTTTTTTAAAATGGATTCTTTTCAGAAAACATTAGTGGGAGTATGGTAGAACTGAATGTTATTCCAGAACCATAAACGATTATTGAAAATTTAATAGAACCTACAGATTCAATTAGATTCGACATTCCATTAGCCACTCTGCAGATATGGTGGATAACCTCAGGCACCCGATAGGTACTTCGGTCTTCTCAAAGACGGTGACAGGGAGGTTCTTGTTTACCCAGACTTGCCAGTGATATTGTTCTAGACTATGAGATCCGGCAGAAGGATGAGTATAACGCCGAGAAGTGCACGTGTATATGACTCTGCCAGAAGGTTGTTGTAGTCAGTGGGAGCAGCGGAAGCATAGTGGGCAAGTAGCTTATGTCTATTTATTGACTAAAGAAGATATAGCGGAAAAAGATCATCTATTTTTGATGTGACAGTCATGGAGTTTGATTTCATCAGAATAAGAGATAGATCTGGTAAGAAGGTAATAGGAAATGATGTCTAGGTTGGATGACATGCACTTGATAGGAAGTGCTACAATCGGTTATATACCGTGGTTGTCACAAGGTGTTTCTCCATATAAAATATGGATATAATATCAGGATTTCGGTAACTGGATCTATGGTTTTAGATCTAGATTTGGGAAGTGTTCCAATTTAGGTACTTAGACTTTATTCTAAAGGTGTCGACTCCAGGCGAGGTGGTCGCACCCGCAGGACATGGAGTCACCCTCTCTAAAGGAAGTCTTACAGACTAAAAGGGAAAGGGATTTGCATGATTGACATATCACTTGCTGGGAAAATTGAGTCAATCATGAGATGTCAAGTACCACACCAGATATTGATTTTGCACTAGCTGCAATAAGTATATATATCCAATCCTAGAGAAACGTAGGGAAGCAGTTTTGAACATAAGTGGTTGTTATATGGAAATGGTAACGGCAGCCTCTTTCGGGAGACGGTTATCATTTCAGGCTTCCAAGGTGACTGTTGGAGATAGTGCCCTCAGAGTCAATTATTGGATCACAGGCACGTGATTGCAATGATTGAGGGGAGGACCTGTCCCAGTAGGACAGTCTTACTCAAGATGATAGTATGCTATCTGGTTTATCTTTATCATCGTGTACTGCTTTAGGTGACCTTATGAGTCGCTATTACACGTTGATAGAGCCCCTAGGATTCTTGCTTGACTACCAGCAGTATGAGGGCGATCATATAAGTGAGAGCTGGAGTCTATAAGCATATCCTTAAAAGGTCCCTAGTCGTGGGAGTTTCGAGACAGGGCATCATTCTCCAGAGTAGACTAGTGTATACAGTCGAGACCCCGACGAGGGGCGGTGGCCGGTCTCACATGCCACTGGTGTCAGTTGATTCACCTAAGATGTATACAGGTGCTCATTGGGTTATGAGTACACCGGACAGGACTCGCCGGGAACCTGCTAGTTGGGATTATACCAGACGTCAGATAGCAGTTCCCTGGTGACATGTGTACAGGTTAGTTCATCGACCTGAGATCGTCATTTGTCTCGTGTGAGTTCTCACTGTGCTTTGATTACTACCCTACCACGGCTCAAAGGAGTCATGCAAACAGGTTTTAGTTGGGTACAGTCCCGAGCCACATGGAGGCAGTGAGCGGATCTGCAGGGGTTCGTCTCTCCCGGTATTGGGGGTGAGGTCGCGCTGTGTCGAGGAGAGCCAGAACATGAAAAGTCCTTAGCCAAGGCAGGAGATTTGCTGGTAGGTATTCCAGTAGTATCTCAGGGTGTTCTGCGCTGCACTCCGACACGACTTGTACCGCTTTTGGGGGTCTGACTTTTACCAACCCCTTAGGCCCGCCATGCGATGCTCATAGACGAACGGACTGTACTGTACGGATATTGTCACTGACAAGCTCAGTAGGGTGTCAGGATGGGTTCGCTCATCGACGTCCCTTTTGGTCAATACCTGGTAGCCCGTTATGTATTGGCTTATACCTCTGACGTGCTAGTGGTTAAATCCACAGCCATTGTATTGACGAGTCTTTAGAGTCCACCACACATTCAGTTACTCAGGTTTCGGGCGAAACGCTGTAGAGGCCGTATGGAGATATGGCAGGGTTCGATCAGATACGTGCGGTATTGCACGGATCGTGATCGGACGGTTTTTACTAGCCGGCTTTGGCTTAAGCCGGATCCTAGTATTTGATAGTGTAGTTTTGTCTCTTTGCATTTGTGTTCAGTGGGAATAAAAATGCGTGCATGTATTTGCAGTAGCGGGGTTTTCCTGTAATTTATTACGGGATCAGTTTTCTGAAGTTGCCAGTTTGCATTCCGTTCCGGCCGGTTTTCTTTTATTCCTTCACGGCCGGACTTTATCGTTGGAGGGGGCTAATTTGCAATTGTGCAAATTAGTTATGGTGGAGGGGGTTCATTGTAAAATGGCTTCATCATGATGAGATTCCATTCTTGTCTTACTCATTACTTCTTTCATGATGGTTGTGTGAAAGGATTGAGACTTGATTTTGGTGTGACCATTTTTTCCTTTGTATTATTCCTTCCTTGCATTATTTTTGTGGATAAGACTCCACCATTTTTTCCCCATTTTTTAGAGGGGAGGCCGGCCACTTAGTGAGAAGGGGAGGAGGTTCATTTTGATTGAGAAGAGGAAAATTGATATATCTCATTCTTGCCACCAAAAATTCTATAGCTCACCTCCTTAGTTGTTTTCTCCACCTCCATCATCAAGGCAACTTCTAACCCCATAAAGAGACAAGTATTCTACACTATTCTATAGCAAGTCTTGGACGCGTCGGCTAGCCAACTTCACGCCCGAGTTGCCTCGGTCAAGAGGTGGGAGCCCGTATACGATTCCGGCTACGTGGTGCCTTTCCGACGAGGACGTGATGGACGGAGATTCCGCGGGAGATCGGAGTGGAGACGAAGACCGAAGGACACGGATCGCTTGGTATAGCTTCTCTACTCTTTTCTTATTTGCTAGTTGCTAGGTTAATGGCCCGATCCGGGTGAAAAGTGCGCGGTGGTGCCGGTTTGCTAGTTTGCAAAATTTTTGTTTCCGCGTTTCCGGCGTCGGATCGACGGTCGGGGCGCCGCCGCGGGCTTACATTGGTATCAGAGCCACGCCATTAACCATGCCTAGCTTGCTCTAGCACGTTTAGAACTCGATCGAACAAAAATCCCCAAAAACCGTATTTTAGTGCACATGTGTTCTCTGTCGAATTTTTTTTTTGCTCCAAAATTTTTTCAGGTTGTTGCAGAATACTGTACATGAAAAAATAAGAATTCTGGTAAAATTTTGCCTCGAGATCCGACTATATCGCCGTGGAACCGCGGCCAAACCCATACTTGGGCCGCGGTTACGCCGCGCTTTTAACTGTTCATCATGGCAAATTTTTCCAGAAGGCTTCTGATTAGGAAATAGGGATTTTGGGATATTTTCTTTGGGCCCAGATTTTCTGTAAGTGCTACAGTACTGCTTGGGGCCCACTTGATAAAATTTTTGATCGATCGGATATTTTAAACATGCTGGTTCACAGTATTTACATTATATCTGCGACCGTGAATGTCACTCGATCGGTAAATCCAGTCTATCTGCTATAGCCCTTTTAGACGGATTTGCGAACGTGACATTTACGTTGATGTTCTGTGTGTTGTTGTGTGTTGCAGATCGGTCGTGGGGGATAGCCTGGTTGCAGTGGTAGTACAGTTTTGTTTTATTATGTACATTTGATATTGTGGGGCGAGCGTCCGACATGTGGACTGCCGTCACTGTCTGTTTGTATTATTATTTTGGGGCACGACCAGGTTGCGGTCGATGTACCCGTTGTATGTATATTTTACTTTCTGTACTAGGATTATCCCGCGGAGGGGTCCACGGATAGCCGGGTTCTAGAGGGCAACAAGCCCGCATCTCATGGCATTGAGACGGAGGGGGTTTCACTCTAGAATTGGCGGGCTATTCGCCGCACTCGTAGGGGGTATAGGGTTGACCCAGGAGGGGTGCCCAAGTTACCGGATTTCGTGAAGTGCTGGGTGGTCCATTCACATTGCTGAAGGGGGCTGCCTCGCTTCAGGTTTTGGCGGGTAACTTGCCGCGCCCGTAGGGGTCCAGGATTTCATTGCACAGGCTATCCACACGACCAGGGGAACGTCGGGTTTTAGCGGCTCTGTGAAACCCGGGGATCCCAGATATCTGTATTGATCTGTGTTGCTATACATTTCTGTGTTGCTGCATTTTTATCACGCCTTGAGCGAAAATTCCATATTATATATATACTAGTAGATGTTGTATATGTTTTGCATCCGCGCTAGTCCAGTCCCCGCTTTGTCGTTAGTTAGCTAACCTAACGGGTGATGACGGGACCCAGTGGCGAATGCGAATAGCATATACGTACGTCAGTATATTTTCGTTCTTTGTGGTGTGATCAATTGATGGGACTGCGTTGATTCGGATCAATGCAAGATAAACAAACCTATTCTGATGTTGTTGGAACATTTTTCAAAAGGCTGTTATTGCAAGGGCGTTCACTTTTGTTTTACACAGTGGTATTCAGTTGGAATATCCTGCTCCTCAGTCGACGAAGCAAGGGCCGAGATCCCTTCACCGGGAGTGACCCCTTGGACAGAAGTTTGCGTCAGGGCAATAACTTCACTATAACCGATTGCTTTTGCTTTGCATCGTGGTATTCAGTTGGAATATCCTGCACCTCATTCTACGGGGAAAGAGCCGAGATCCCTTCACCGGGAGTGACCTCTTTAGCAAAGGTTTTCGTCACTATATTTTTACAAAGCTATCCGTTCCTTCGACGATATCAAGTTCATTACGTTAAAGGTTTTCGCCAGAAACCATTCGTAGCCCTCCGTCGTTTCAGACGGGTAGCACGTAGTATTCATGCTATGTTTGTTGGCCTTCGTCAAGGCATAGTGTATGGTAGCTGCTTGTTACCTTTCTGCTGCATAGATAGATGCGTTGGTTTGGGACAGTCGTATAGCCTTGTTGGCCTTCGTCAAGGGCTTGTACGGGTGGGTTCAAATTAACCTGGACAATGACGGGTAGAACTTGACATGTGACTTATGATTTGTTGGCCTTCGTCAAGGTCATAAGAGCATGGGGCAAAAATCCACATCGGGAGTTTCAAAAGAACTGAAACTTGCCAGATATGCGCATACCTTCTGGAGTGTGATAGCATGAGCGGATTCCGTCATGTTATCATGCGATGAGAGTTGGATCCCGATTCCCACTGATGAGTTGGTTTACTCCTCGGGTGATCCCGGCTAATTCTTCTTTCAGGTTTGGGGAAGAATTTGACGTTACAGTGGGAGGTTTCCAGATTAGATAAAGTGATAACCATTCTGATCTAGGTTAGAGTGCACGCTGAGTGTTTCTTTTCTCTCTCTCTTTGGCAGCGACCATTGACCCGACCCTAGACTATGACTCAGTGACCAAATTGACCGAACCTTCTTAACACTGGCTTTTGGATTGTCTGAGTTGCAGACCTCATTGCCACTCCTACTTTTACCCTTTTCTCCAGGACACCCCGTATTACTACCAACGTCCACTTCCATTGGACAAAACCATCGTATGGTTATATACGAACCCGAAGAAATTCGAGGATGGTTTCCGGTTCTGGAGAAAACGAATAGGACTATTCAGTTGTCTTTTCCTTTCACCTTCTCTCAGGTTGCGAGTACTCCTTGGTTTAGGAGATAGTACACCTATTACGCAAATTGGACAGTCTTCTTCCAAACCTTAGGCTGGTGCCGAACGGTGGGGAATGAAGAAAGCCAATTAGCCTAAACGGTGTACAGAAGGTATTAAGTTCAGACAAAGCAAGGGATTAGTAAGAGGGCAAAGTAAATTGCGACTGCTATTCATGACCAAACCAAGTATTTCATCGCCAATCCTAAATCACCTTTGTATTTCTCCAGGACACTCCGTATCACTACGAAGATCCCAGTTTATTTGATAATCCATCGTATGGTTATATACGAACTCGAAAGGAACTTGTTCCAGTTCGGGGATGGATCCTGGTTCAGGAGAAATAGGAATAAAGTACATTCAGGTGTCTTTTATCTTCACCTTCTCTCGCATTGCGAGTGCTCCTAGGATTAGGACAGTACACCCATTATGCTTATTGGATAGTCTTCTTCTAAACCATAGGCTGGTGCCGAACGGTATGGAAGGAAGAAAACCATTTGGCCTAAAGGGGTGTACAGAAGGTAATGACTAAAGACATAAAAAGGGATTTGGAGAAGTGGCAAAGAATTATAAGGTTACAGTTGTGAATCTGGATAATGGATGAGGCATTACTAGGAATACCAGGATACCCCATCGAAATATTTCAATGTTTCAGTTTCACTGTGTTCAGTTAAAAGAAAACTGATTTCCCGATTAGACACTTGCTCCAGGGTATGTATTTACCAGGTTGCATTCTCACATCTGTATGGTTTTACAGATGATGAGTGGGAGTAAGTTATTGGGAATTAGGTGACCATCCTCATTATATCGGGATTCGTTGTAATTGGTGATATTTAAGGAAGCCACCTGGGTTGTTTGCCGGTCGGCAAATATTTGGTTTTGAATATCCGTTGTTGTGCACTAATTTCAAATTGATATATCTGTACGTCTATTTTTATAGAGTGAGACATACCTTTTTGAAATTATGTCTATGACATTTACCTATACCAGTGGATGGTTAGGTAAGGAGCATTGAACAACGGTGTAATTCTTCTTAACCATAAGTACAGTTTTCAACCTACGACACACAGTGAATGAGTTGTTAGACTCTGCGGACTTATACAGAGTATTGTATATTGTCCAGTGTCCATTAGGACAGAGGGGTTAGTCCTCGTACTATATTCGGTTTACTTATCACTTCTCTGGTTCTTAGACAAGTGTTTCGTAGAAACACAGGGTCCAAGTTTTGAGAAGTTATAGGTATATGAATAAAGTAGAGAACCAGGTATTGCAAGTATCGGGATTCTTCAAGGTGATCGAAGATGTAGATACTTGTGAATGGTATTCAGTTGATAGTAATGATTAAGAGAACTTACTTCTTTTTCAGGTTACTCATAATTGGAAGCACTCCTAAGTTGAGTAACGCTGATCGGCCTCCTTCCATTTAGTTGACATGCACTGGAGACAGCTGCATGATTTGAATCCGGTTCAATTAAATCGGTGCCTCAGTTTCTTGGATATAGAACAGTTCATATCTTGACATTGTTAAGGTACGGAGAGTTGTCCGGCTTATGCTTAAAACCAGACACTAGACAACTCAAGGCACGTTTCTATAATGGCTGTTTGTGGGTTGACCCGGGCTATGACGAGGGTTGATTTTCTACCATCTGGAAGATCAATAGTGATATTGTTCTTGACTCGCCACAGTTTTAATTAAAAATGGATTTTTTCAGAAAACAGTAGTGGGAGTATGGTAGAACTGGAAGTGATTCCAGAACCATAAATGATTACTGAAGATTTGATAAGAACCTAACGATTCAATCTGGTTTGACATTCCATTGGCCACTCCGCAGATATAGTGGGTAACCTCAGGCACCCGAGAGGTACTTCAGTATGCTCAAGGACGGTGGCAGGGAGGTTCTTGTTTACCCAAACTTTCCATTGCTGTTGTTCCAGACTGTGAGACCCGGCAGGAGGATGAGTATAGCGTCGTTCTAAACTAGCTTTAGAAGTGTACGTCTATATGACTCTGCCAGAGAGTTGTCGTAGTCAGTGGGAGCAGCGGAAGCATTGGTGGACATCAGGCTTATGTCTATTTATAGACTAAAGCAGATATAGCGGAGATAGATCATCTATTTCTGACATGACAGTCATAGGTTTGACTTCATCAGAATAGGGGATGGATCTGTTAAGAAGGTAGTAGGGTGTGATGTCCTGGTATCTGATGACATACACAGAGTAGGAAGTGATATTCCTATACTACGATCGGTTATACTTTGGTCGTCACACAGTGGTTTCTCCACATAGGAATTGGATCCTATATCGTATATTCTGGTTACTAGATCTATGGTTTTAGATCTAGATTTGGGTGGTTTCCCAATCAGGGTACTTAGACAGCATTCTAAGAGTATTTAGAATGGACGACTCCTGGCACGGTAGTGTACCTGCAGGTAATGGAGTCACCCTCTCTAAAGGTGTCTTACAGACTAAAGGGGAGAGGGATGTTCATGATTGGCAGATCACTTGCTTAGGCAATTGAGTCAATCATGAGATGTCAAGTACCACACCAGATGTTTTTCTTGCAGTAGGTGCAATAAGTTGATATTCATCCAATCCTGGAGAAACAATTGGAAGCAGTTTTAGAACATAAGTTGATGTTCTAGGGATATGATAACGGCAGCCTCCTTCGGGAGACGGTTATCATTCCAGGCTTGCAAGGTGACCTGGATGGCAGAGTGGCTGTCAGAGTTATAGTTTTCCCTCTGACGAGGGGCAGTATTTTGGACAGATGGTCTAGGTGGATACTGAGGGAAGGCAGGCACAGGATACTGATTAAGTTCAGTTGACGATACAGTCTAAGATGTTTGGATTTGGAGTTCATTTATGAGCTAGGTCCCATCAGACATCCAGACACATTCTAAGACAGGTATTGCTCATTTCGGGAGATGGCTTTCTCCGCGAACTTGAGATATAGAGAGACATAGAAAGAAACACCAGAGCGGATCCACTCACTGAGGTTATTCCTCGAACGCAATAGTTTCGCAAACGAGCTTTGTGAGACTGACTAGTAGAGGAGTTGGGTGTTCGGTATCACACGGGCTGTGAGTATGCGACATCGCAATAATTAGCCTTGAGTGCAAGTGGGAGATTGTTGGAGATAGTGCCCTCAGAGTCAATTATTGGATCACAGGCATGTGATTGCAATGATTGAGGGGAGGACCTGTCCCAGTAGGACAGTCTTACTCAAGATGATAGTATGCTATCTGGTTTATCTTTATCATCGTGTACTGCTTTAGGTGACCTTATGAGTCGCTATTACACGTTGATAGAGCCCCTAGGATTCTTGCTTGACTACCAGCAGTATGAGGGCGATCATATAAGTGAGAGCTGGAGTCTATAAGCACATCCTTAAAAGTTCCCTAGTCGTGGGAGTTTCGAGACAGGGCATCGATGCTCCAGAGTAGACTAGTGTATACAGTCGAGACCCCGACGAGGGGCGGTGGCCGGTCTCACATGCCACTGGTGTCAGTTGGTTCACCTAAGATGTATACATGTGCTCATTGGGTTATGAGTACACCGGACAGGACTCGCCGGGAACCTGCTAGTTGGGATTATACCAGACGTCAGATAGCAGTTTCCTGGTGACATGTGTACAGGTTAGTTCATCGACCTGAGATCATCATTTGTCTCGTGTGAGTTCCCACTGTGCTTTGATTACTACCCTACCACGGCTCAAAGGAGTTGTGCAAACAGCTTTTAGTTGGGTACAGTCCCGAGCCACATGGAGGCAGTGAGCGGATCTGCAGGGGTTCGTCTCTCCCGGTATTGGGGGTGAGGTCGCGCTGTGTCGAGGAGAGCCAGAACAAGAAAAGTCCTTGGCCAAGGCAGGAGATTTGCTGGTAGGTATTCCAGTAGTATATCAGGGTGTTCTGCGCTGCACTCCAACACGACTTGTACCGCTTTTGGGGGTCTGACTTTTACCAACCCCTTAGGCCCGCCATGTGATGCTCATAGACGAACGGACCGGACTGTACGGATATTGTCACTGACAGGCTCAGTAGGGTGTCAGGATGGGTTCGCTCATCGACGTCCCTTTTGGTCAATACCTGGTAGCCCGTTACGTATTGGCTTATACCTCTGACGTGCTAGTGGTTAAATCCACAGCCATTGTATTGACGAGTCTTTAGAGTCCACCACACATTCAGTTACTCAGGTTTCGGGCGAAACGCTGTAGAGGCCGTATGGAGATATGGCAGGGTTCGATCAGATACGTGCGGTATTGCACGGATCGTGATCGGACGGTTTTTACTAGCCGGCTTTGGCTTAAGCCGGATCCTAGTATTTGATAGTGTAGTTTTGTCTCTTTGCATTTGTGTTCAGTGGGAATACAAATGCGTGCATGTATTTGCAGTAGCGGGGTTTTTCTGTAATTTATTACGGGATCAGTTTTCTGAAGTTGCCAGTTTGCATTCCGTTCCGGCCGGTTTTCTTTTATTCCTTCACGGCCGGACTTTATTGTTGGAGGGGGCTAATTTGCAATTGTGCAAATTAGTTATGGTGGAGGGGGTTCATTGTAAAATGGCTTCATCATGATGAGATTCCATTCTTGTCTTACTCATTACTTCTTTCATGATGGTTGTGTGAAAGGATTGAGACTTGATTTTGGTGTGACCATTTTTTCCTTTGTATTATTCCTTCCTTGCATTATTTTTGTGGATAAGACTCCACCATTTTTTCCCCATTTTTTAGAGGGGAGGCCGGCCACTTAGTGAGAAGGGGAGGAGGTTCATTTTGATTGAGAAGAGGAAAATTGATATATCTCATTCTTGCCACCAAAAATTCTATAGCTCATCTCCTTAGTTGTTTTCTCCACATCCATCATCAAGGCAACTTCTAACCCCATAAAGAGACAAGTATTCTACACTATTCTATAGCAAGTCTTGGACGCGTCGGCTAGCCAACTTCGCGCCAGAGTTGCCTCGGTCAAGAGGTGGGAGCCCGAATACGATTCCGGCTACGTGGTGCCTTTCCGACGAGGACGTGATGGACGGAGATTCCGCGGGAGATCGGAGTGGAGACGAAGACCGAAGGACACGGATCGCTTGGTATAGCTTCTCTACTCTTTTCTTATTTGCTAGTTGCTTGGTTAATGGCCCGATCCGGGTGAAAAGTGTGCGGTGGTGCCGGTTTGCTAGTTTGCAAAATTTTTGTTTCCGCGTTTCCGGCGTCGGATCGACGGCCGGGGCGCCGACGCGGGCTTACAGTGACATGGATGACAGAGTGGTTGTCAGAGTTTTAGTTTTCCCTCTTTTGAAGGACAGTATGTTGGACAGTTTGTCCAAGCGGATACTGAGGACTACATAGCGCAAGACACTGATTAAATTCAGTGGATGATACAGTCTAAGAAGTTTGTTGGATTTGGAGTTCATTTCTGAACTGGGTCCCATCAGATATCCAAACGAATTCTAAGACAGGCATTGCTCATTTCGGGAGATAGTCCTTCTCCGTGAAGTTGAGATATAGAGAGATAAAGATAGAAACACTGGAGCGGATCCACTCACTGAGGTTATTTCTTGAACGCAATAGTTTCGCAAACGGTCTTTGCGAGACTGATTAGTAGAGAAGTTGGGTGGTTGGTATCACACGGGCTGTGAGTATGCGACACCGCAATAATTAGCCTTGAGTGCAAGTGGGAGATTGTTGGATATAATGCCCTCAAGGCAATTATTGTAATCACAGGTACGTGATTATGATGATTGAGGGAGGATCTATACTGGTAGAGCAGTCTTACTCGAGATGATAGTATGCTATCTGATTTGTCTTTATCATCATGTACAACATTAGGTGGCATTACAGATTACTATTATATGTTGATAGAGCCCATAGGATTCTTGCTTGACTACCAGTAGTATGATGGCGATCATATACGTGGGAGCTGGATGGTCTATAAGCACATCCTTAAAGGTCCCTAGTCGTTGGAGTTTCGAGACTGGGAATCGATACTCCAGAGTAGACTAGTGTATACTGATCGAGACCCCGACGAGGGGCGGTGGCCAGGTCTCACAAGCCATTGGTGTTAGTTTGTTCACCTAAGATAGTATACAGGTGCTCATTGGGTTATGAGCACACTGGACAGACTCGCCGGGAATCTGCTAGTTGGTATTATACCTACTGTCAGATAGTAGTTCCCAGGTGACATGTGTACATGTTAGTCTGTCGACCTGAGATCGTCATTTGTCTCATGTGAGTTCCCACTTTGCTTTGATTACTACCCAACCACGGCTCAAATGAGTCATGCAAATAGGTTTATGTTAGGTACAGTCCCGATCCATATAGAGGCAGTGAGCGGATCGTTGAGGATTCGTCTCTCTCGGTATTGGGGGTTGATGTCGCGTTGTGCACGGGTGGTCATCACCAGAAATCCTCGGCCGGAGTAGTCGAGAATTACTGATTTGGATCAGTAGTTTCTCATGTGGTGATGGGCTTCATACCGACACTAAATGTCGCGTTATTAGGGGTCTGACTTTATCCACACCTCTAGACTCGATATGCGATACTTATAGACGAATGGACCGGACTGTACGGATATTGTCACTGTCGGGCTCAGTAGGGGTTTCAGGATGAGTTTGCTCTTCGGTCTCCCTTTCGATCAATACCTGGGTAGCCGTTACGTACAGCTAGTGCCGCTGACGTGCGTGTAGTTAAACCCATTGCCAGCGTATTGACGAGTCTTTAGAGTCCCACACAGAGGGTTTCCCTGATTCGGGCGAAACGTTGTAGAGGTCGTATAGTTTTATGGCTGGGTTTGAACATATATGTGCACTTGTGCACATGTCATGACTCGGACGGATAATACCAGTGGCTTTGGTTTAAGCCGGATTCTAGTATTATATTGTTAGATTATTTTCGTCTCATTGTATTTGTATTTTTCGGAATACGGATACAGGTATGTATAGACGGATGAGGGGTATTCTTGTAATTTCATTACAAGATGCTTCTAGAAGATGCTATCTCATTTAGTTTTTAACCATTTATTTAAATGGTTAATGAGGTGGATGATGAGGTGGAGTTTGGCTTTAAATGAAGCATGGCTCTTTTAGTGACTCATGGGGTGAGTCATGTAGTGACTCATCCTACACTATTCTTGCATGCTTGATTTATGATAAGGGTTGTGAGATATTTTCTTCACTTGGTGATTTTCTTGAGTTGCTAGCATGCTTGCTATTCTTCACTTGATGCTTCTTGCTTCATGCTCACAACACTTAGCCATTTTCTTTCTTGAGTTGCTTCACTCATCCTCCGATGGCTTCATCTTCTTCCTTCACCCATCAAGTCTCATGTGTTGAGAAACATTGGGTGTTTTGAGACAAAGTAATCCTACACACTCTCTACTTCATCTTGAATATCTAGGCTAGCAAACTAGATACTCGAGTTGCCTCAGTTTTGAGGCGGGAGCCCGAATTACATACTCTCAAGGTGGATCATCTTATGGGGGAGACCGAAGATCAAACTTGATCAAGGAGCCTCTTTGGAGCTTGGGATGATGGTTGAAGACCGAAGGACATGGATCAACTCTATATAACCATCTAACTCGTAGTTTACATATTGCTAGTTTAGGGTAGATCCGGGTATCGGGTTATGGTAGCACCAGTTTATAAAATTTTTGTTCCGCATTTGGTCACGGATTGATGGCCGCGGCGCTGCTGTAACCCTACATGGTCACATACGAACTCGAAGGAACTTGTTCCAGTTCGAGGATGGTTTCTGGTTCAGGAGAAATAGAATAAGGATTATTTAATTGTCTTTTTTCTTTTACCTTCTCTCGGATTGTGAGAGCTCCTAGGATTAAGAGGGTATACCTATTACGCTTATTGGATAGTCTTCTTCCAAATCTTAGGCCGGTGCCAAAAGGTAGGGAAGGAAGAAAACCATTTAGCCTAAGTACGGTGTATAGAAGGTAACAAGTAAAGACAAATAAAGGGATTTGGAGAGATGGTAAGGAAATATAAGGTTACATTCATGAATCAGTATAATGGAAGAGGCATTACTAGGAATACCCGGCTACCCCTTCAAAACATTTTCATGTTTCATTTTCATTGTGCATTGTTAATTAGAAACTGATTTCCCATTAGATCCTTACTCCAGGGTATGTATTTGCCAGATTTGATTCTCACATCTGTATGGTTTTACAGATGATGAGTAGGAGTAATTATTGGGAATTAGGTGATTATATCCTCTTTATATCGGAATTCGTTGTAATTGGTGATATTTGAGGAAGTCATCTGGGGTTTTGCCTGATGGCAAATATTTGGTTTTGAATATCCATTGTTATGCACCAATTTCAAACTAATATAGCTGTATGTTTATTTTATAAAGCGAGATATAACTTTTTGAAATTATGTCCATGACATTTACCTATATCAGTTGATGATTGGGTAAGGAGAATTAAATAGTGGTGTAATTCTTCTTAACCATAGTAAAGTTTTCAACCTACGACGTACAAGTTTGAGTTATTCAACTCAGAGAACTTATACAAAGTATATATGTTGTCCAGTGTCCATTAGGACAGAGGGGTTGGTACCTGTACTATATTCTGTTTACTTTTGACTTCTCCAATTTTAGACAAGTATTTTGTAGAAGTACAAGGTCCAAGTTTTGAGAAGTTATAGGTATAAGAATAAAGTAGAGAACCATGTGTTGCAAGTAACAGGATTCTTCAAGGTGATCGAAGATGTAGATACTTGTGTTTGGTATTCAGTTGAAAGTAAGGGTTTTGAGAACTTGCTTCTCTTTCAGGTTACTCATATCTGGATGCACTCCTTGTTGAGTAATGCTGATCGACTTCTCTCCATTTAGTTGACATGCATTGGAGACAGCTGCATGATTTGGTTCCAATTAAATCAGTGACTATATTTCTATATTGTATATAGAATGGTTCATATCTTAACGATATTAAGGTATATGGAGTTGTCCGGTTTATAGTTAAAACCAGACTCTGGATAACTCAAGGCACGTTTCTGTAATGGCAGTTTGTGGGTTATCCTGGGCTATGCCGAGGGTTAACTTTCTACCATCTGGAAGATCAATAGTGATATTGTTCTTGACTCGTCACAGTTTTAGTAAAATGGACTTTTTCAGAAAACAGTAGTGGGGGTATAGTAGAACTGGAAGTAATTCCAGAACCACAAACGATTACTGAAAATTTAATAGAACCTAAAGATTCATTTGGGTTTGAAATTCCATTAGCCACTCCGCAGATATGGTGGGTAACCTCAGACACCCGAGAGGTACTTCGGTATCTTCAAAGACGGTGACAGGGAGGTTCTTGTATATCCAGGCTTTCCATTACTGCTGTCTAGACTATGAGACCCGGCAAGATGATGAGTATAGCTTCATTATAAACAAGATTTAGAAGTGCACGTGTATATGACTCTGCCAGAGGGTTGTTACAGTCAGTGGGATCAGCGGAAGCATAGTGGACAAGTAGCATGTGTCTATTTATAGACTAAAGCAGGTATAGCGGAGATAGATCATCTGTTTTTAATATGACAGTCATGGGCTTTGACTTCATCAGAATAGGAGATGGATCTGTTAAGAAGGTAGTAGGGTGTGATGTCCTGGTGTTTGGATGACATGCACTTTGTAGGAAGTGAAATTCCTATACTACGATCGGTTATACTGTGGTTGTCACACAGTGGTTTCTCCACATAGGATATGGATATTATATCAGAAATTCTTGTTACTAGATCTATGGTTTTAGATCTAGATTTGGGTAGTTTTCCAATCTGGGTATTTTGACACTATTCTAAAAGTGTTTTAGAATGGTCGACTCCTGGCATGGTGGTGTGCCTGCAGATGATGGAGTCGCCCTTTCTAAAGGTGTCTTACAGAATAAAGGAGAGAGGGATGTGCATGATTGGCATATCACTTGCTTAGGCAATTGAGTCAGTCATGAGATGTCAAGTACCATACCAGATGTTGTTTTTGCACTAGCTGCAATAAGTTTATATATTAATCCAATTCTGGAGAAACGTTCGGAAGCAGTTTATGAACATAAGTGAATGTTCTAGGGATATGGTAACGACAGCCTCCTTTGGGAGACGGTTATCATTTCAGGCTTCTAAGGTGATCTGGATGACAGAGTGTCTGTCAGAATTATAGTTTTCCCTCTTGACGAGGGGCAGTAGTTTGGACAGGTGGTCCAAGCGGATACTTAGGGAGGCATGGCACAGGATACTGTTTAAATTCAGTGGACGATACAGTCTAATAAATTTGCTGGATTTGGAGTTCATTTATGAACTGGGTCCCATCAGATATTCAGACATATTCTAAGACAGGTATTGCTCATTTCGGGAGATGGCTTTCTCCGCGAACTGGAGATAAAAAGAGATATAGAAAGAAATATTGGAGCAGATCAACTCACCAAGGCTATTTCTCGAACACAATAGTTTTACAAACGAGCTTTGTGAAACTGATTAGTAGAGAAGTTGGGTGTTCGGTATCACACGGGCTGTGAGTATGCGACACCGCAATAATTAGCCTTAATTGCAAGTGGGAGATTGTTGGCTATAGTGCTCTCAAGTCTATTATTGGATCGCAGGCATGTGATTGCAATGATTGAGGGAGGACCGATACCGGTAGAACAATCTTACTCGAGATGATAGTATGCTATCTGGTTTGTTTTTATCATCATGTATATGCTTCAGATGACATTACAGATCACTATTACATGTTGATAGAGCCCATAGGATTCTTACTTGACTACCAATAGTATGATAGTGATCATATACGTGGGAGCTGGGTAGTCTATAAGCACATCCTTAAAATGTCTCTAGTCGTGAGAGTTTCGAGACTGGGCATCGATACTTCAAGATTAGACTGGTGTATACAGATCGAGACCCCGACGAGAGGCGGTGGCCGGTCTCACAAGCCATTAGTGTTAGTTGGTTCACCTAAGATATATACGGGTGCTCATTGGGTTATGAGTACACTGGACGGACTCACCGGAAACCTGCTAGTTGGTATTATACCTATTGTCAGATAGCAATTCCCTGGTGACATGTGTATAGATTAGTTTATCGACCTGAGATCGTCATTTGTCTCGTGTGAGTTCCTACTATGCTTTGATTACTACCCTACCACGGCTCAAAGGAGTCACATGGAGGTAGTGAGCGGATCGTTAGGGGATTCATCTCTCCCGGTATTGGGGGTTGATGTCGTGGTGTGCACGGGTGACCATCACCAGAAATCCTTGGCCAAGGTAGCCGAGAATTATTGATTCGGATCAGTAGTTTCTCAGGTGGTAATGGGCTTTTTACTGACACTAAATGTCGCGTTATTAGGGGTCTGGCTTTATCCACCCCCTAGACTCGATATGCAATACTCATAGACGAACGGACAGGACTGTACAGATATTGTCACTGTCAGGCTCAGTAGGGGTTTCAGGATGAGTTTGCTCGTCGGCTTCCCTTTCGCTCAATACCTGGGTATCCGTTACGTACAACTAGTGCCGCTGACGTGCTTATGGTTAAACCCACTGCCAGCGCATTAACGAATCTTTAGAGTCCCACACGGAGGGTTTCCCTGCTTCGGGCAAAGCGTTGTAGAGGCCGTATAGTTTTATGGCAGGGCTCGATCATATACGTGCACTTGTGCACAGATTATGATCGGACGGATAATACCAGTGGGCTTTGGTTTAAGCCAGATCCTAGTATTATATTGTTGGATTATTTTCGTCTCGTTGTATTCGTATTCAGTCGGAATACAGATGCGGGTATGCATATACAAATGAGGGGTATTCTTGTAATTTCATTACAAGATTACTTTAGATAATGTCATTTCTTTTCTTCATTAAACATTTAGTTTAAATGTTTGTGAGGTGGAAAGTGTGGGTGTAAGTTTTGGCATTGATTCTTTTATGCATTAATTCATGCATATGCACTAGGTGACTCCTTGTGATGAGTCATGGTGGCATGATGAGATTCAATGTTTGTAATGAGATTTTTTGTTGTGAGACATGGGAAGATGGCAGATCATTTTATTGGTTGTTCTTTGGTTGATTATATATGGCTCACAACAGAAGACCTCATTAGAACGAGCCATTTCTCTTCACTGCCTTTTTCTTTGCCTCACACTCTTCACCATTGGCATCTTCTTCTACCTCCACTCTACATGTCTCATGTGTTGAGAAACCTAGGGTGTATTGAGACAAAGTAATCCTACACACTCTCTACTTCATCTTGTCTATCTAGGCTAGCAAACTAGATACCCGAGTTGCTTCGGTTTTGAGGTCGGAGCCCGTATTACTAACCCTCGACGTGGATCTTCTTCGATGTGGGGAGACCGGAGATCAAGATTGATCAAGGAAGGCGCGAGGAGCTTGAGACAGAGGTTAAAGACCGAAGGACTCGGATCGTTTGGTATAACCACTCTAAACTCCTTTACATGTTTTGTTATCTAGGGCTTATGGGTCGATCTGGGAATCGGGTTCCATTAGCGCCGGTTTCTAAAAGTTTTTGTTCCGCATTTGGCCACGGATTGATGGCCGGGACACTGGCGTAATCCAACAGTAACTGTGTTAGATCCTAAATTAGGTTCGGGAGTCATCGGTAACTGTTGCACATGGACAACAGAATTTGTATATTTTTCCAAAACGATTACCATTGATAACTCCGTTAAGTTTTCTACCTTAAATAGGCAAGCACTCACTTTCTCCGGCTCCCTGGGGCTTAAGAGAATTGATCCCGCTTAAACCTATATTTACTAAAATTCTTAAATATTATTTTAAATAACTCGAGGGTTTTTTTTATGAAAAATATTATAATTTAGTTAAAAATAAACCTCGAGAAGTTATTTATATTATTTAAGGTTTTCATGGATATGAATTTTAAGGATTGGAGGTATTTTAGTGATAATAGCTTAGCTTGGAAAGTTCATATTATTTTATTGTAAAACTTGTCTTTTGTTGATATTTTGATAGTATTTTGGTGAAACTTGCAATTCTTACATTTTAAAAAATGTAATTGGTATTATATTTTGAAAATATATGGATTTGTAATATTTATATAATTATTAAAATTTAATTTTTTATTTAATTAGAAAATGTATTTTTCTTAAAAACCGTATTTAAAACCTTTCGAGGCCGAATGCTCCGTGAGGAGGGCTGCATCCCGCTCTATTATCCCAAGTATGTGTGATAATCCGCACTATCCCGTAGTGGGTCCCCTAAAAAGGGTTGTAGAGGTATAATCGCAAAGGGATTTAAAACACTGTTTAAAAGAAATCTGGTTTTTATAGTAAATGGTATTTTAATGTAATATTTTATTCTTAGCCAAAAAATCACACAAAAGCGGTATCGTGCTATGAAACCATGTGTGTATATGAGGGGTAGGTCATTACCCTGTGAGGTTTCCTAAAGGTAAAGTATTAACAAAATACTAAAAGAGGTGATGTTTGAAGTTCATGGTATTTAAAAGAAAAACTTAAATTTAAGTTGTTTTACATGAGAATTTTTTTGATGGAATTTGATTCTAAATAGCTATGGTTTATGATTACAAGTGATGTGTACAAATTAGATTGAACAAAATATTAAAGAGAAGGAGTTTTCTAGGTTTTAGAAAAAGATATCGGTATTAACTCCACTTACCGATATACGTTTTGAAATGGAATTTCAAAGAAGAAGAAGAGAGATTTATAAGTTAGTTAGCCTATGAAAAGGTAGAAGAGGGAGGGTTGAATTTCGTGGCGTCGTGGGATCGTCGGAAAAGCTTTGATTCTTCGCCGGAAGTTGATCGCTTGCTAACTCCTCTTCTACTTCACTTGTATTTAGAAATTTTTTGGGAGTTTTGGCTAGGAATTTCTGAATGATGCTGAACCAAAGTGTGGGTTTGTATTTATAGTGTAGAATTAGGGTTTTGGAATTAAAATGGTGAATTAAAATGCATTGAAATGATGATAAATTATGAATCGAAGGGGATCTATTTAATTTCAGGGAAATCAAACAGTACAGGGGAGTTAGGGGGTAGGCCAAGAGTCGAGTGTGCAAAGCCCGAGCCTTATTGGCCACTGTTGGACCGTCGGTGCCGGCCTAGGGGCCATTTGGCCGGTCGATCTAGGGCTTTGGTGCTCTGGATTTTGGTCACGTGTACATCTCTCTGTTTAAACCATTTTCCAGATGTTTGATTTTTCTGACTTTTCATTTTTATGTGTATTGCACGTGTAAACTTTTGGGCTTCCAAAAAGTTTTTAAAAAATCAGAAAAAATAATGTGTCTGATGGGGATCGAACACAGGGGCTACGTCACAGCATTGCAAGGGCTTTACCAGTGAGCTCCAAGTGGTTTCTTGCTGTTATTTAACAAAATTTACTTATAACTCAATCTCAGGCTGTATAACTCATTTCTATACATTAAGCTGGAAAATCTGTATAGTAAATTCAGAGTCGTTATATGTTGTTTGTTTAAAAGAACCATTCTTTCGGGGAATATTGGGAGTTTTAACTCCACTGTTCATTTAATGAGCACTATTCATTTAATGAGAATCCTTTTGGATTCTCACAATGGGCACATCTCTCATCATTGATGAGCCACCATCTTGATTTTATGAGGCCCACTGTTTTTTTAGACTTAGTTATTTCAGTATTTTTATTGCTAACCCTCCACTAGGTTTATTTTCAAGTACCATGGCTTCTGGTTCATTTTTCCCCTACGTTCGCTCAGAGAGTGTTTTTACTAACACTCCTACTGATCGTGAAGTCCTTGCTTTGATCCAGGACTATGATCCGGAAAGGAAATTTCTTCATCTATGGGGAGCATGGTACAGTTACATCATCCGGGGTCGGCGCAGCTTTGCTTGCGAGGTGCCGTCAGAACTGATCCCCTCGATTCAGTATGTTAACCCTCCGTCGGTTGCTTATACTGTGGAAGAGATTAATTGGACTGCAAAGGGTCGCCTTCAACCATTTATGGCATCGATACCAGTCCAAGCACCGATGGACTTAAATATTTTGGGGTGTCGTATATGTCAAGGAGAGGCACGTCCTTAGGGTTAGGATTATACAATAGGAGTGACCCCTTGACCTCCAGCTGGTTACCTCATTTGGGCCCGCTACATCTTATCGACAAAGAAATCGTTGCTGCTGAAAACCGGGTTATACCCAGCGGTCTATGCATCTCTCTTTTATTACCATACTCCTCATGTGTGGTAGGTTAAGTCTTTCTTGGAACAGTGGAACATCCCAACCCACACATTTCTACTATGGAACCGGGAAATATCGATTTCGCTAGAGGAATTCACAGATATTTCTGGATTACCCGTCAAGGGGGAGCACTATGAGGAGATACTTCCTCCCGACGAGTATATCTTTACTACCGAATCAGTCGTCATTGGCCTTAAGCTGGAAAATGCTATCTAACATAAGTTCCTAAGCCTGATCAAAGTGTTGAATATTTATGAAAGCCTGTTTTTGGAGTCTGGGGGGCATGGGGTTAGCTTTGCAAATTTTTTCTCCCGTTTCCTTGGCCCAGAAGTTTTGTCAAAGAAGGCTGCGAAGTTTTCCAAGCTTGATGATCCATTCGGGTTTGGCTGGGATAAGTTGCCGACTGTTGATGCGGATCTAAAGCGGTTTTTTATTCCGGACACCCCCATCGTATCTTTTGCAGAAATTGTTGTAGCAGACATTGACGAGGAAACATTTTTCGTGGGATTCATTGGCTTGTGGCTCAGCTGGTTTGCACTCCTAATGCATCCTCGATATATGAGACCGAACGTCTTCTATCTGTCTCATCGTATTGCAGCAGGAACACATATGGCCGTAGGAGTTGCGGGATTGGCTCATTTATATAATGGCCTAAGTATGGCAACCGACACCACCCAGCCGGGTATGAAACCCGTAAATCTCCCTCTCTATTATTTCACATCATGGATAGAGATGCTTGTATTGGGTGCCTTCGGTGTGCATAAGAGACCCAAATTTTATGAAGGGTATAATTTCCCCCGGGTCATGCAATTGGTCGCGCTTCTTCTCCAGATCCAACACAACGAGAGGGTCGGCGGTTGCTTCTGCATCCGCGCATGGTTGGGGATAGCACGACCTTTGTTGATAGGGTCCTGACTATTCGTAAAGAACCTTCCAAAATAGTCCAGCCGCTTCATGACGTATTCAAGGATGTGGTTTCTGCTTTGAAGGTCAGGGAAATTGTACATTTGTACTTTATCAGGCCGAGGTTTTTAGTATCCAGGCAAAATGCATCAGTGCTTTTCATGAGGTATAACCCGAATCGTTTCGCTCAACAGTTAGGCTATAACCAAGCTGTTCCCCTCGAGGCGTTTCTTGTCGATCCGGTTGCTTCTGAGGAGAGCGTTCGTAATATGATCCACCATTTTATGCGACTGAATACGAGATCTTATTTCCTGATTGTTGAATCTATTCATATTCCGAATGCCTCAAATGCTTATATAGCCTGGTATCAGCATGCGACGGGTGCCATTATCAAATAAGAGAGGTGGATACTTCTTGATCACAAAGATTTTGTCTCGGCTAGCAACCCTGCGGTCCCGCTGAAACGACATGCAGTCGTCCGCCCTTCCTTGAGAGGGAGCGATGCGGTAGTGGCTCCGTGTGTTTTTCCGATGGTGTCGAGGGCTAAGCCATGACCTGATGTGGCGCCTATAGTGCTTCCCGAGTCAGACATTGGCTCGGACATTAGAACACGCTGCCCCAAGATGCCGACAAAAAGAAAGCTTTTATCGTCGGGGGTTGCTCTTGGTTCGCAAACAAAAAAGAAATCTATGTTTTCGGCGGACATTGTTTTTGGTAAAGAGCCCCATGCTCATTATAGTGAAGGTCTGTCAGAGTACGGGACCAATGACGATTTTTTCGTCCTAAAACTTTTGTCGACGAGAACGCGGCGACTGATCTTCAGGTCACTCTTGAGGCTTCTGAATGATTGGCCCGTGAGCAAGCAGCGCTTGCTGCCCTTGCAGCGTCGGGTATGCATCGTCTATACTCTTTGTATATTTTAGAGTAAAAATGTTATTGCGCTTTATTAACACTTCTTTCTTAACATGCATCTCTACTGAAGAAGCTCTTCTAGAATCCATCAAAACATTCGAGGAAGAGGAGAGGCTTCGTGCTTCTATGGGCCTTGGTATGATTTATTTTATGACGCTCTTAAAATATTTTTAGCTCATTTTTCCCAGACCTTGACTCCTTTCTCTTCATTATAGGAACTACCGTAGCTAGTGCTATTTCGAGTGAGGTGCCATCTTTGGGTGTTAGCGCTGAGGATATTCCTCCCCCGACGGCCCCTACTAAATCTTCAGAGCTACCGACTATTGTTCAGGCCACCTCTGGGCCACTACGGGAAGCGTCGTTAAAGCAGCCGATGACGGACATTGTAGCAGATCCGGAGGCTGAGTCTGATTCAGATGAAGATCTTGCTTTTTCGGTAGTTCTGGAGAGATCTCTTCGTACGGCTAAGACGGAGAGGAAACACTGGAAGTACGAAGCAAGGGAGCGTCAGGCTAGCTTGTCCATAGATGCGGGTTCGAGTGAAATACGTACCCCTGATGCTCTCATGGAGGACATTCCCCCTGCCTTGTCAACCTCTCACAGGCAGATCATGCGTGCAGCTCGTAAAGGGCTGAATGTTTACTTCAAGGTGAGACGGCACACGAAATGTTAACGAAACCTGGTAGGACTTATTTATTTTCCAAGTTTCTTTCCATATCCACTTATTAAAATCACAACATTCCCCCTTTTTTGAATGATACGGTAGGGACGAGTTCAGATGCCGGGGTTGTGGATGAGATGGTGGCATCTGGGGATTCTCGGATGGAGGGCCTTCATCTTGAATCTAATGTTGCTCCAACCGCCACTCCTTCTCCCAGTGGATCTCCAATATCCATGGGTAATGCTAGCATAGCGACGACCCTTATTGATTCGGGAGATAAGGGCGTAGATTTTGAATCCGTCTCCTCTATAGTAATAGAAGTCGAAGAGGCTGTCGCGATTAGTGATGCTCCCGATACAGTCATGGTTCCCGCACTTTCGGTTCTCATGAAACCCTCAGGTATCTTCTGTGCTATTACTTTCAGATCATTATTTCTGCTAGACACATTTGCTAACGTTTTCTTTATTTCTGGTATAGGCACGGTAAACCTTGGCGATCTGTTGGTTGAAGAACCCCGTCAGCTATCACCATGACTGTTGTTGTTCCACCCATCTCTTTTGCACCTCCCCGAGTTTTCTCGGGCTCAACGACGGAAGGTAATTTACCTCCAAATTTTTTTTATTATTTCGTTTCAGTATTGATATTACTCCTTAGATTAATTTCTTAACGTATATTGTCGCAATCTTGTAGGAATGCTTTTCAACCATCTGTGACAAATGTTAGCCTCGCACTTCGTCTTCCAATCAGGATCTATCCCTTCTTCTGGCATTGGTTAGTATATCTTTCATTTCTTATTTCATCTTTCTAGTAGTAATCCTTCTCTGATAAGCTTTTTTCCGAACGGACTAGAGTCTTACGGCTCGAACGAGAAGACGAAGAAATGGCTGAGCCCTCTATGCTCCCCGATTTGCCGCTTTCAACTATTGGTAGGTTAAAACTTATTCATTTTTATTATTTTAGGCTGAAATCTGACCCGTCTTTATACATGTCTTATTTTGTAGTAGCTCCACTGGATTTGGTTCCTTTTGAGTCCCGCGTTTCTATGCTGGCAGGGCCTTTCGCTAAACGCCAATCTTTTAAAAGCGCAGCAAATAGTAGGCGCATGCTAAGTGAATTTATTGAATACCTTAATGTCGAGACTCTCACTTCTATCGCGAACTTTGCGAATGAAGTCAATCATATACCGGCGACTCTTGTGACTTTCCATAATGAAGATTTTGTCCGCATCTGGATTGATTATTGTAAGCATATCGAGGCTTGTCTACATAAGATCGAGCGCAAACATGTTACGCCTGAGGAATTATCCTCAAAGGCTCAATTGATCGCATGGATCGAACAAAATACCGCTTTCATTCAATATTACGAGCAGAAGCTGGTTCTGAAGCAGAAGGAGCATGAAACGGATTTTAGAGAGTCAAGACAATTACGTGCCCAAGTAAAAGCAAATGCTGCGCGGCTCCAAGTTATCTTTGAAAACCTTCAACGATACATTTCTGAAGGAATGGTGCTGAGGCGGGACCTTGACTCTACCGAGCGAGGAATGCGGGGCTCCGAAATTGCTAAGCAGGAAATTTCTAAGAAGCTTTCTTCGTGCTTGCAGCAACGAGTTCAAATCGAAGCAATGCTAGCCACCATAGTGGAGCGTGAGAATGAGCTGTGGTAGGAGAATGAGCGGGTTGCCGCTTTATTAAAAGCCCCGTTCTCTTAGATGCTACAATTGATCCATTTTTCAATACAAATTGTATCTTTCAAACATTTTGATTCATGAATAAAGAATATACATTTTTTTTATTCGCATGCACTCTTCTGTTTCTTGATGTCTTGATCTAGCGTGAACTATATTTATGTACTCATTTCGGAGTTTATAGTTTATTCACTCATTTCAGAGTCTCTAATTTATTCCCTCATTTCAGAGTTTATAGTTTATTCACTCATTTCGATATGCTTTTAGTTTACCTCCCTTGGGTTTACAGGCAAACTTGCCCTAACTTTGGATGTAGATAACCTCATTCTTTTATGACAGGGGTCTATTAGGTTTGTGGTACTAGATTTATGTCTATCGTACCATCGCATTGGCTGATGTATTCCTCGATATACAGTCCTTAAGCTGTTGTTCGAATAGCCCTATAACTGTCATGTATCTGATCTCTTCTGAGGCTGGACAAGACGTCTTCAAGTAATCTTCTTTTAAGTTGGTGTATATATATTACTGTCAGAAGAACAAGCGTTAGGTATTTGCCGTAGCCCTTTTTACTTGAGGTTAGGCTCAATTTGGAGCCCCGATGAGTTATAACCGCACCCTTCTGGGATGGGATGATCTTCAATGGTCTTCAGGATTTGTATGTATTGTTGTCAAGACCCGAAGCTAGGAATATACCGTCACTTCATTTTTTGCTTTAAAGATGTTGCACCGATTCTTCGATGAAGTAGGGTAGACATGCATATGACCTCTATGCTGTGTGTATTACAATTGAGATCTAGAGCTAGGAATATGTTGTTGCTCTAATTTTATTTGATAGTTGTGTCCTGTTCAGTTGATAAAACTGCACATTTGTATTACATTTTTCCTACCATTTTCATATTAAAATAGGACTTTATTATAATATATCATACATATGAGGGTTTATGTGTAAAAACACTATTTTCCATGTGTTAATATATTTTAATTAGTATTTGGTAGGAAAATGTATGCAAATAAATCCATTGACCTAATCCTAGTAGAACTAAGTCTACTAAATATTATTTGAGATTATTGTGCAGAATTTTTCAAGTTGTTATGCAGAATTTATCAAACAAATCAATTTGTTGAAGAAGACTTGCCTAATTAAGAAGCAAAACTTGGAGACCAAGTCTGGGAGCAACCGAGAAAAGATTTCTGAATTCTGAAGGTGCCTAGGATTGCCACATGTCACAATCACAAAGCCCAAGAAAAATGATCAAGAGATCCCCACCATTGGCCGCGGAACCGCGGCCAAACCCCCATGTTGGCCGCAGATCCGCGGCAATCTAGAGAGATCATTTGCTAAGATTTTGTGGCTTAAATCTCTGCTATATTTTACCAACTTTTGAAGTAAAAGATTGTGGCTTTGGACTATAAAAGGGCATCGAGAGCCTCTTGGAAAAGTTATCAAGCCGAAGAGATCACGAAGTCCAAGACGGCTCATGCATCCAGGCTGATCATCAACTGTTCATCTACCTCCTTGGAAGAGATCGAGAAGCAAACTAGTCTTTGTAATCATTTTCTACGGAATAAAAGTGTAGATTGTTCAGTTGATTAATAAAGGTAGTTATTTTATTTAATTCTTTTGCATTTTACATTATGTTTTCCCTCTCTTTCTTTTCATCTTCTTCTCCTAACATGCGCGAGTAATTCTCCGCTTGTTAGGGTTCGTAGGATTAGGGTAGGCTAATGGACGATGAAAATAATTAAACCCTTTTTAAGTCCTATAAAGTTTAGGAACTTTATCAAAAGAATCATTAACATCCTAATCGGGCGTGCTAGCAATTCTTTGCTAGTTCCGACCACGATTAGAGATTAGATTAATGATTGTTTTGGTAAAGGCTAGATAATGAACGGAGTTCCGTGTCGAGATAAGGGTTAAGAGTGGGATTCCTTTTCCCTCAAGAAACCCTAATCTACACGCATCACCGTCGTTCTAGTTCTAAATCTATTAATGGATAAAAAGGGTAACTTTTAATTAATCATCCATAACTACTAAATCCTAACGAACCCTACAAGCCCTCTTATTATATTAATTACATCTTTAAAATAATCTAGATCTATATTTTACATTCTTGTTTAACGTAGATCTAGAAATCTTTCTATAAAATTCTTTATCCCTCATCTCTTTCTCAACACATCTAAGGTAAAAGTAAAAGGTTCCACGTTTCCCTGAGGACGACCCGTACTCACCTCGGTCTAGCTACGCGCGACACCGTTCTGATTGCGGTTAAACTACAAACAAACGATCTTTCGAATCAATCACGTCCGCACCCTGCTTAAATGAGGAGGAATGTCGAGATGATCTCTAGGCTGTAAATGTTGCCATCAAGATCTGAAGCTAGGATTTTACCATCACTCCACTTTTATTTGATTGTTGCATCCACACCCTACTGGAATGGGGGGAGAATGCCGGGATAGTCTCTAGGTTGTATATGTACCGTCAAGACTTGGAGCTAGGATTTTGCCATTACTCCATTTTTGCTTCGACCCTTGGGTCCTTTTTGACGTTACGTCTATACTTCGCTGAAGTAGGAAGGACGTCCAAATAGTCTCTAGACTGTAGATGTACCGCCCAGACTCGGTTCTTCTTTTGACGAAGCGTGGTGGGAAAATATGGTTCTCTTTCTTTCATTTGTGTCCATAGATCGTATACAAGAGTCAATATGGACATACTTGTAGGGCAGAAAAGTTTTATTTTGTTATATATATATTTTTTATTTTTTAATACCAGATTTCCCGTGCCGCCCAAACGAAGAAAGTGCATGTTGATGCATCATCTTCGGGTGTGTTCGTTACACAGAACTGTTTCTCAGTATCCTTTACGTCCTGGGTATGTGATACCAGATCAGAATCCCGCATATGTAATATATTACATGGGCTACAGAAAGGTAAAGAACTGAGAACGGGTGATAAGTTTCATGAGGCAGAAAACGGTGCAAGTGTTGCAGCCAAGTCTGTTGGTCACTGTCACCCTGTATTACCAGAACACATTGATTCTGAACGAATGTTATTAGATACCGAACCTGATATACAACATCATATCTTTTTCTTTATTAGTAAAGAAAGGATATAATTTTGTATTGTTGGATAATGTTTTGAACATTTCCTATATCAAGAGTTGATCGGTTCAGGCACGTTATCTAAAAGCATAGACGTTCTAAATCAAACTACAGTTCTTAGTATACGGAACACACACAAGAGGAAGAGTTCAGAAATGAACGAATCCTTCTTGAGGCATTGTAGACTAGGTTATATCAATGTGACCCGACTAGCTAAGTTACATTTAGATGCATATTTAAATCTGTTTGAATTTACATCTTGTGAAACTTGCTGGTCATGTCACAAAGATAAGATGACCATAGCTCTGTTTATTGGAAACAGAGAAAGAGTTAGTGAACTCTTGGGATTGATACATGTTGATGTATGTAAGGTCCCCTGTCTACACATGCCAAGATCGGTTCTTTGTACTTCATTACATTCTCTGATAATCTCTCAAGATTCAGACATATGTTCTTGTTGAAACATAAGTCCAAACCTTTTGAGATATTCACAGAATATAAGTTACAAGTAGCGAACCAAAATACGGGTATAAGTATTATGTCCTTTGATGAGATCAAGGAGGAGAAGACTTGAGCACGGAATTCCTGGACTATTCTAAAGGAGAATGAGATTCTCTCTCAGCATTACTCCTCCGTATACACCACAGCACGTCTGTGTATCGGGATGGAGCAATAACACCTTATGTGATATGGTGTGCTCTATGATGAGTACTACTGAGTTTCCTATTTCCTTTTGGGAGTTAAGCACTTGAGAAGCTGCATACCTATCGAATAGGGTTCAAATCAAATCAGTTGCCTACCACTTCATATGTGATATGGAATGGGAAGATCCCATATCTTAAGTTAGTTAAGATTTGGGGTTGTCCGGCCAATGTCTAAAAGCAAAATCCGGACAAGCTCGTGGCAAGGTCTGTTATGTAGAACTGGAATGGTTCCAGCTATACAAACTACAGCTGATAATTTGGTAGAACCAAAGGATTCAATAGTTTCCAACGAACCTCAGCCTCTCCGCCGATCTAGTAGGGTTCCTCACCCACCTGAGAGATACTTTGGTTTCTCTATGACAGTGGGAGCGAGAATTGCATCATGAGATGATGACCCAACTAGTTTCAAGCTGGCCATCAGGAGTGAGACTCTGTAAGAATGGCTGGATGCTTATCGATCTGAGATGGAATCCTTATACACCGACAAAGTATGGACTTTGGTTGCTTTATCTGAAGGGTTAAATCCCCATCAGGAGCAAGTATATCTTGAGAAGATTACTTGGTGTACATGGAAAAGTTGAGGCTTTCAAAGCTATGCTTAAGTCCATCCAGATCCTACTTGCCACGGCTACATACCATGACTACGATATCTGGTGGTTGGGTGTCATGACTGCTTTTCTAAATGATGTTTTAGAAAAGAGCATCTATAAGTACACAACCAGAGGGCTTCGTAAACAGTGGGAGCAGCGGAAACGTGTGCAAGATGTTTTATGTGATAAAGCAGGCATCGCGGAGTTGGAACGTCTGTTTTGATGTAGTAGTCAAAGAGTTTGACTTCATCAAAGTGGTAGATGAACCTTGTATATACAAAAAGGTAATAGAGAGTATGGTGGAGATCCTCGTAGAGTACGTGGATGACATATTCTTGATAGGGAAGGAGTTTCCTATGTTACGCTCGGTCAATCTCCGCTTATCATAAGGATTCTCTATATAGGATCAAAGTGATACCTCCTAAATCCTGGGTTTTTGGATCTATGAGATAGATCTAATTGGATGTTAGGATACTCACTAGTTGTAGTGAGATGGTATCAATCGATCCTGAGGAGAATCACTGGAAAGGTTCCAGGGTGATAAGGACGACTGAATGTCAGTCGCAGGCATTGTCTTTACCCTTAGTGGAGGGACGGTATGTTGGATGAGTTCCAAGCTAGATACCGTGACATACTAGACGATTAAAGGCAAGATACATCGTTACCAAGGATGCTACCAAAGAGGCAGTCTGGATATATATAAGTTCATGAGATGAACTTTGTTCCTACCATTGTGTGACAATGGAGTTGTGGCTTTAGCCAAGGAACTACCGTCCCATCAGAAATCCAGATATAATTCTTAGGCAGTATCACCTGATCATGGAGATGGTTGATCTCCAGGGAGATCGAGGTTAGGAGAGTAGACACAGAGGACAACAGCGCGGATCCACTCACAAAGGCCTTTTTCCCAGTAGAGACTTTTATGGGATGGTTGAGTATGAGATACTTCAACCACAGCTAAATGTTGGGTATGTGATACTATAACAGATGGCCCTAGTGCAAGTGGGAGATTGTTAGTTATATGTATGCCCTAGAGTCCATTACTGTACATACGATGTATATTGTAATGGATGCTTGGACATATATAGGGAGGACTTTCTTGCTCGACATGATAGTATGCTATCTGGTTGTACTTTATCTTAACATGTACTCTGATTGTCTCTATATTACATGTTGATAAAGCCCTTAGGATATGTACTCGACTACTGGGACTATGATGAGATCATACTAGTGGGGCCACGGTAGTCGACGAGTATATCCTATAACTGTTCCTAGTCGAGGGTGTATCGAGACAGGGCATCGATACACCAGAGTAGACTAGCGTATACGCATCTTGACCCATATGATGGGCGATGGATGATCCCATATCCATCGGTGTTTGACATCAAGGATGGTGTACGGGTGCTCAGTAGAGACTGGGTACACTGGACGGACTCGCCGAGAACTCCCAGATGGTATTATACCATACGTCAGATGGCAGTTCTCCGGTGACACTGGTACAGAGTAGTCCGTTGACCCGAGATCGTCATAGAGTCTTGTGTGATTCCCACTGTGCTTTGATTTCCATCATACCACATCCAAGAGGGCGTGCAAAAAGGTGGATTTTGGGTACAGTCCTGAATCACATGGAGGCAATGAGCGATAGGAGGGGATTCGTCTCTCCCGGTATAGGGAGTTGATGTTGTGTTGTGTTCGATTGGCTATAACCAGAAATCCCTGGCCAGGGTTGCTAAGATTTACTGGTAAGTGTTATCAGTAGTTTCTCGAACTGTTATAGACCTCATATCGACACGACTTATCCCCCTAGGCGAGATATGCAACATATCAGACGACGAGACCGGACTGTACGGGAGTGTTACTGTTTGGATTCACAGGATAATGTACAGGCTTGCTTGTTGATCTTATGAGCGCTCAATACCTGGGTAGCTGTTATGTTTAGCTGACCGCTTGCAGCTTGTGGGTGTTTGATATGATTATCACCTACTGCCGGCGTATTGACGATTCTTTAGAGTCCTACACAGAGGTTTCTTGGCTCAGGCAAAACGGAGTAGGGGCACATATGTGATATGTGCGGGACCGAAGATAATGCGATATGAGATACCGTATTCTATTCTCGCGATATTTGATATCAGCCGGGTCATCGGATCAAGCGTTGATTCGATGAATCGGTATGGTTAAATATTAGTCGGTTATATGCGATATAGCCGGATTGTCGGATCAAGTGTTGATTCGATAATTTAATGTATAATAATATATATGATATATTAAATTACATTATCTAATATTAGCTCACTAAAAGATTCTTTTTCTCACTCGGGTAATACATTGATATATATGCGATATATATTAAATGTATTATTTTATTTTGTTATGATAAATATTATATATGTGATATATAATATTGTAACATGATATGATTACTAATGTAACATGTTTAGTAGAGATTAAACATGGTTAGGGTTTGATTAGGGTTAAACCTTTCTAGATGTTTCTAGAAGGTTTTCTTTTTTGTTTTGGAAAAGATATTTTTGCATGATATTTCTTAACCCAACCACACCCTTTAACCCTAGTTCAATCTCTACAATGGTTACTTGACCATGGTTGCATAATTTATCATTATCTCCTTTGCATTATTCATCACAAAAGGATTCTTATCATATTGTTCATCTTCTTCCTTCTTCTTTCTTCATAAAAAAGCTTGCTAGCTTTTTTCCAAGTGATGAATAAATGTGAGAAAAAGATTATAAAAGAGAGCAAAAATCCTACTTCATCATCCTCATCTTCCCTTGCCCTTTAGATGAGAGTGTTCACTCAATTTTAGTGAGTGTTAGCTTGTGTTAATGAAACTTCAAGGTAGATCATCTTTGTATCGAAGATCGGAAGCAAGACTGCATCTTTCTCTTCGTGGAACCTCTCGAGAGTCCAGAACCCGATGATCGCAGCGAAGGGACCACAACACGGAGCTTATGAAGTGAAGGACCGGATCTACAAAGGTTGTAATCCCTCTCACTTAGTGTTAAAGTGTTTAGCATGTTAGTTTTCGCCTAAACTCTAGTTTAAAGATCCGGCTTCGGGTTGTTCGGCACGGCTAATTTTTAAATCGGGCATGGTTGATGCCTCGTAGAACCTTGTGCGCGTTCCTAGCAACCCTACACTATGCTGAGGTCCTGCAAGACATTATGGCACAACGGGGGTGAGTTGCCAACTCGTGAGTAGTAAGTAATATCTAATGAGACAATCGCAAGCATGCACGCAAATGCGTCAAAAAACTATATATAAAGTATGATGCGATGTACTAATATGAATGCGACATGAATGAATGATCAATCATGAAATCTGGGTATATCTGTTATGAGAAAATCTGAGTTTTTATCTTAGTAAAATTTTGGTATCGTAAAACTGGAGTATCATCAAATAGAAATAACATAAATCCGTGCCAAGTATCGACACACAATATATATCGATATCTCGGGTGTCGTCTCTCAAATCGGTCCTAAATCTGTCTAAATCACACGACTCCGGTCGGTATCCTCCGGATGTCCGCCGGGCCAATAATCACCGGTAGGTAGTGCTCCCCTTCCGGGCTCAACGTCTCTCTATACGGCCTTCTTACCCCGGGGTACCTCACCGGGTCCACCATGTACCCGGAGACGGTGCCTCCTCTCTCCTTGAATCGGGTATATGTACATACGTGGCTCAAGAGCCGAAAAAACTCATGGTGGACGCCACACACATCATATCACGAGAAAACCGCAATTTCTATTTTAAAATGATAATGAGTTTATAAAATTCCTTTGCGGTTTTTCCCAAATCCAGAAATCTCATGAATACGGAAATCTCCAAGAAAAATCACAGTAAATGAATATGTTGATGACGATGAATGTCCATAATATCAATAATGATGAAATGAGATAAATGACTTGAAGACTACATATCAATAATGATGCAATGAGATAAATGACTTGAAGGCTACATATCAATAATGATGCAATGAAATAAATGACTTGAAGGTTACATATCAATAATGATGCAACAAGATAAATGACTTGAAGGCTACATATCAATAATGATGCGCTGAGATAAATGACTTGAAGACTACATGTCAATAATGATGCAATGCAATAATACCGATAATTAAGCAAGTTCTATAGTGTTCATGACATAGGAATTACCAATGGCGTGTGTGTTCACATAAGATAGTGCACGTGCGGCATAAACTATTGGTAAGGTGCAAGTGTCGTAGGTGATAATATCAATGTGCATGATGATGCATATGCAATATGAAGATGATCTACGCATATGAATACAAGAAATCTTTAAATGGATCCTAACTATCGGGCGCTTTGCGCCATCCAAATGATTCCCCCATAGATGTAACATCTACTCACTGGAACGTCTCGGCTAATCGAATCCGATCACTGGCTTTCCTTTCCTTACCGCGTCCGACGTCTTCGCAACCGATCCTAAAATCGCACAATATCAATACATAAGGCTAAACATCTAATATATCGCGACGACAAAATGATACAAAATAACTAACGCCACAAGTTAAACACATGTGCACTTGGTGCACAAAACGTGTGTGACATCGTCAAAAACCACTCCGATTGGCTATTTTCCACAGAAAATGCCAAACTTAGAATCGAATAGTGCGTATCATACATTAACAAAGCACTTATTTTTAAGCAAAACGGTTCCAGATTTTATCTACAGATAAAATAGGAAAAACAAAGTATACCAAAGATCCTTCATGACCCACAGAGAACTACCCACAAAAATCCAACACCTAATGCTACAGGGGGACCGGCGGCGCCGACAAAACAAGGATTCTCGCCGGTCGAAGTATGTGGGTTTGGGTCCGAGTTTCTAGGGTATACTCAAGGCTTCAACACTATATTGTTTGATTTAATTATAGATCAAAGAAACGATAGCAGATCATAAAAAGCACCAAACTTAACAAAAAACCGTTTTTAAACACTAAATGAAAACAATATGGTATTTTAGTGCAATTAGGTGGATTAATAAGACTATTAAACACTATTCTACTCTTAACTATCCTAATAAGCCATTAAAACTCAAAACTTGACCTAACCTTCTCTTTAAAACCCTAACTTACAATAATTACTACTTTATATACTAAAAAGATTAGTTAAGGTGAGGATTAGCAAAACAAGAAGTAATCTTGGTTCATACTTCAAGATGATTTAGAAAAGCGACCCTACTTGATAAGATTTGCCACCAAAGGAAAACTTGCTTGATGGAAACTCATAAAAAGGCTTGGATTAGGATTTTTGAAGTGATTTGTATAAGGATTTGTGTTGATTTGTGGAGGCTTAAGTGAAGTAGAGAGAGGTTTAACAAGGGAAGAAGAAGAAGCAAAGAGAAGAGGATGAGATGAAGAAATCTCTAGAGAATGTGAGAGAGAGAGAGAGAGACCCCTAAGCCATGGCATGCATTAAATGCACCATGCTAGATATTTTCCTTTTTCATTTTCATTTTTATTTTCTAAATAATTCTAGAACCATCTACACTTAAAAAGAAAGGAATATGCTAACAAAAATGTGCTTAGGTTGCCATGGTTGCAAAAACATGTATTAACCTATACTAACTTATGATTAATACTAGATTAGTGTGTGCGTGCATGTTAAAATAATTTTTAATAATTAATAAATAAATAATTAAGTGAACAAGTAATTAAATAAAAAACTAATAAAACACAAATAAATAAGTAATTACATAAGTGAACTAGTATATATATCTATGTGGAAAAAAAATTATTAACTAGATTTTTATAGAAACCCACATGCTATCACTAATTAACATATAATTATCCTAAACGATTCTTAAAACGTTACAAATACTCTCAGAGTTCTGACTCAGGAAGATAGCGAGCGGACACAAGCGTCGTCATCTATCATTGACCTAAGTCATGGATCATTAAGCGCAGTACTTTTTGAGGAATCGGCCATTTATTAGCCGGAAGGGTCTTTCACCATGCATATTCATGAGCAAGTAGGCTCCACCCTGATAAACTTTATTTATGATGTACGGGCCTTTATAGTTCGGCTCGAACTTTCCCCGTTTTGCAGATTGGGAATCATTGGTCTTTTAACAACTGGCACAAGTTCGTCTTGGCGGAATGTTCTCGACCTGGTCAATCTTTCATATGACCGTGTCATGCTTGCCTTATAAGCCTCCAGATTTTGTTGTGCTATAAGTCAAGTTTCGTTAAAGGCGTCGAGCTCCTCAAGCCTAAGATGAACATTTTCTTCATCTATCAGCTCGTATCGAACCGCTACTCGTAGAGAGGGGAGTTCTATTTCCAATGGGAGTACTGCTTCTGTGCCGAACACCAATGCGTATGGTGCTGTATTCGTGGCCATCTTGAACGTTGTTCGGTATGCCCAAAGAGTTTCATGCAACCTTTCGTGCCCGTATTTTTTGTTTCTGGATATCGTCTTTTTTATAATCTTGGTCATGGTCTTGTTGAAGGCTTCAGCTAGACCGTTGGCCCGAGAATTATAGACTGAGGAGTATCACCAATCTATTTTATGCTGCTGTGCGAAGCGGCTTATTCTGTAAGCTGGCCCATTATCCGAGATTATTCGTCATGGAGTTCTAAACCGGTATATGACATAGGTCTTGAAGAAATGGAGGATATTCTCTGTCTTCACTTCGCTTAGCGGTACTGCTTGTGCCCACTTAGAGAAGTAGTCGGTTGTAGCTAGTATGAACCGATGTCCTTTGGATTACCGGTTCGATAGGGCCAATTATATCGGTTCTCCATATTTTGAACGGCCAGCTGGCCACTGTCGTGTGTAGCGGATTTGGATATTGATGGATGAATTCCCCGTGAATTTGGTATGAGTGACACTGCTTTGCATATTTGAGGCAGTCCTGAATCATCGTAGGCCAATAGTAATGTCACGCCCCGCTTCCCAGTATACGGGCAGATGACACGACGAGGCTGCTGCGTATTTACTCTGAAACAAACACGCTAAGCATATCTAAGCAATATAAGTAAAATGCACAATAGACAGGATGTAAATAAACAACAACTTTATTTATTAACATTCTTTTTACAATACATCTGAAAAGTAAATACATAGAATGGAAAGCAATGCCTAAACAGTGGCATAATAGAAATGGAAATACTGAAATGAAATGTGTACAAGTAACTAGAGCTCCGGGTCGAAAGCTAGCTGGTCTAAATCCTCACTGGTGGGCTCGATCTCCAGTAAGTCCGAATCACCTGATGACATTCCAAAGAAGAAGAAAGAGAATGTCGTCAGTGAACAAATAGCTCTGTAAGTCCCAAAGATGAGGGAGAAGTAGATTAGAAAAAGAGAGAGTATAACTATTATAATGTTGATTGTTATGTTAACGCTGTTGTTTGTAGCTTGGTATAGAACATGCCAGTGTATACGAGAGGAGTCTCACTAGACCAGAGACTACGGTACACGGAGTACAAGGCTCCATCGATAATACCATGAAACAACGGCATGGATGTAATTACGTCTTAAGTGACCACCTCGTGCCACCTTTAACATATTCCGTACCGATCTACCACTTTATAACCCCGTATTGTTTATGTATTGATTGTGTTGATTGTACAGAATGTATTGTCTTGTATTTTAAATTGAATATAGACGGATGACTTGCCGAAACCATGATATCAGTAAATGGGTGTAACTGGAGAATCATGTAGATGGATGTATATCCATGGTTTGGTTCGGGCAATATAGATTGAATGGATTGAGTATATGAATTCATAGATTTATGTTGAATTGTAGTTTATACTTGAATCATATTCAAGTCAGATTGATTATATCGAGACTCGGTCTGAGTGAGACAATTAGAAAAGAAATTGAAGTCCTGAATTATGTTTTGGTGCTATCGGTAACTGCTGCACATGAACGGCAGGATTTGTGTCTTTTTCAAAGACAATTACCGTGTTGATAACACCGTTTGTTAAGTTGTCTACCTTAAATAGGCAAGCACCCATATCTCTAGCTCCCTAAGGCTCAAGAGACTGGTCCCGCTTAAACCTATATTTTCTAGGATCCTTATTGTAATTTAGTATAACTTGAGGGGGGTTATGTAAAAATAATTTGGTATAATTTTCAAAATACACCTCAAGTATTTTATTATCGTCTTTAGAGTCTTCATGGATGTATATTTTATCAATGTGACATTTCTAGTGAATAAAACCTAATTTCATAATATATGGTATTTATTTGTAATATTGGATTTGTATGGTATTTTCTTGTAAATGTGATATTTTTCTTGAATTTTGAAATGTGGAATATTATAAATATTAAAAATAGGTATTTTGATATTAAATTACATATATATATTAAAAATATAAGTTTTATTTATAATAGAAATCACATTTTCTAAAGAAAATTGTTTTTTAAATCTTTTGAGACCGTATGCTCCTTGCGGAGGTCTGCATCTCACTCTACTGAGCCCGAGGATGTGCGATAATCCGTACCATCCCGAACGGGTTCCCCGAAATGGGTTGTAGAGGCGCATTTGCAAACATTTGTTAAAATAGACATCTTGTAGAAAAATGTTTTTATAAGTCGGCGGTAGTTATATGTAAAATAGTATTTTTCCCAAATCTATGTTCCCAAATTTCATCGTGCTATATTACATATGAGTGTTGTGAGGAGGTAGGTCATTAGCTCATGAGTTTTCTAAAGCTAGCATGGTTTAAAGGTATAAACATGTCGATATGAAACATAAAGGTATTTTAATATAAAATTGAAATAAAACTGGCTACGGTTATCATTTAATGTTAAACTTGTTTTATTGTCTTAGTTAATGGGTATTAAACAATATATCAAAAGTTGTAAGTTTGTTATTAAGAAAATGTTGTAATTTTTTGAAAGAAAGATAATCGGAAGCCGGATAACTCCGCTTCCAACACATTTTAAGAATTAAGAATAGCAAAAGAGAGAGAGAAAGGAGACTTACAGGTTGATTAGCTAGAGAAGAGAAAGAGGAAGATATTGGAGTTGCCGGTGCATCGTTTTGTCTTCAGAAACTCCTCGGATTGTCGTCGGAAGTTCGTCGGAGTTTCGCCCTTTGCTAACTCCACTTATACACAAAAAGTCGTGGGAATTTTCTTAAGAGTTTGGGCAGAGATTTGGGAGTGAGGTGGGGTGATTTTAGGTGTGGTATTTATAGGAAAAACTCAGGGTTTAGGGTAATGAAAGGGTGTGATAAAAATTGTATTTAATTTGCATTAAAAAAAATTAAAAGGGGTATTTTAATTCTCTGGTTAATTGCAGGGAATTTAAATTGTGCAGGGGGAGTGGGGTAGGCCAAAGGTTGCATAGGAATGAAGAAAATCGGGGATCGGGCTGAGTCAAACCGGCGGCGCCGGCCGAGTCGCCGGCCCGAGTCGGCCGAGTTGGGCCGCGTCTCCACGCCATGTGTCCCCGTCGCTACATCTTGACTCGTGGACCCGTTTGTTTATACTGTAACTTACCCTATTACGTATAGTGCACGTGTAGACTCTTAGGCTTCTAAAAAATTAAAAGAATTTTAAATAAAAATAATGTGTGGCTGATAGGATTTGAACTCTGGTGCTTTGGTTCAGCAGTGCAAGGTCTTACCAATGAGCTATAAGCTCCTTCTTGCGGTTCAAAAGCAAATCAAATTTATAACTTATGCTCAGGCTCAAGTACCCCTTTATGTATTTTTTTGAAAAATATGTACAGAAAGTTTAGGGTTGTTACATTCTACCCTCCTTAGAAAAATTTCGTCCTCGAAATTTGTAAAAGGAAAGTGTAACGGATTCAAGAAAAGTTTGGTGATAGAAGTACTAATAGCGTATGGAAAAAATAACAAAGTGGTACAATGGTTTGAAATAGTTGAAGAGAATTACCAGTGTTACCTTAGTCTACAGCCTCTGCTTCTTTGGATGCTAAAAGGAAAGCCTGACGCCGGGGAACATTCCTCCTAGCCGGAGGCACATTCCACTATCTTTGGGGCATGTTTCTCAGTGCTTGTTGGAATTGGCGGTAGGCTGTGCAGGTGGTGGAGCTGTGAGTGCAAGATGAGGTGCAGGAGCTTGGATAACTGTCCGCTGCGGGTAATTGGTGGGTGTGTGAGTTGGGTTGTGTCTATAAGGACAGTTTCCAATTCTTTGATTGGATACGCCATAAACTAAGTATAGGCCTTTTGCGCGCCTACAGTCCTTCCACAAGTGTCCTTCTCTCTTGCAATAGAAGTAAAAGTCGGAACTCGACTGGTTATTGGGTTTTTCCTGTCTTCTGGTTTCACCAATTGGCCTTGAAGAGGCTCCTCCTGCTATCTGAGTGGCAGGACGTTTCACTCCGGCAGATTGAGGTCTGCCCTTTCTCTTCACTACTGCTTCATATCTTCGGGAAGCTTTCAAAGCCATATCATGAGTTGGGAAATCCCCTGTAGTTAATGCAGCTTGGATTTCTGGATCCAACCCTTGCCGAAATCTTCTAGCCCTGATCTCAGCAATCAGTATGAGATGGGTCGCAAACCTGTTACGGTCTTGTGTTAACTGTGTAGTATGTGATATAAAATCGAACATTGAGACATATCTTACCCGCTGAGCATGGTAAACTCAGCATCATACTCATCTACTGATTTGGTCCATATTGAACCTTGTTGCAGATGTATGAACTGCTGCTACATATCAAAGCGGGCAGTCTCAGAGAAGTATTTTGCATCGAACATGTCACGGAAAGTCTTCCATTCGATAGGCTGATGAAAACGGCTTTCATCCGCCTTCCACCAAACCCATGCATTATCATTGAGCTGCAGCTTTGCAACTCGAATCCAAGCAATCTCTGGCACTTGTGCCGCTGCCAGATCATCTTCAATGCTTTGAGCCTATTCCTCATCTTCTAGAGGGCTCTCTTTTCCTGCGAACTACTTAAGGTGCAAGGCCCTGAATTGCTTCACCCCAGGTGCTTCTGCCTCTGGTCGGTTTATTAGGATAGCAGTCTACTGCTGCTGTCCTTCCAGGAGGCTGTGGATTGCCCCAAGCGGAACCGTCTGCTCGTTGATCGGAGCAGCGACGGCAGGAATGAGTGGTAGTGGTGGGGGAGTGTTGTTGACATTCGTGCTGGTGTTGTTTGGGGAATCTATAACTTTGAAAGAAAAATTTTGGTTAGGACAGATTCAAAGTATATGAAATGATAAGATTCAAGGAATGTGAATTGTAAAGAACGTTTTTAGTTGCTGGTTCTTGTGTTATATTGCATAGCTTGTCTATACAGTGCTGAACTGCATAGTAGGGTTCCATATAGCTCTAATTCGCATGGGCCACCAACAAAACCTGTCACGCCCCGCTTCCCAGTATACGGGTAGTGGACGCGACGAGGCCGCTACGTATTTACTCTGAAGCAAACACGCCAAGCGTATCTAAGCAATATAAGTAAAATGCACAAGATACGGGATGTAAATAAACTGCAACTTTATTTATTAACATTCTTTTTACAATACATCTGAAAAGTAAATATATGGAATGGAAAGCAATGCCTAAACAGTGGCATAACAGAAATGGAAATATTGAAATGAAATGTGTACAAGTAATTAGAGCTCCGGGTTGAAAGCTAGCTGGTCCAAATCCTCACTGGTGGGCTCGATCTCCAGTGAGTCCGAATCACCTGACGAAATTCCAAAGAAGAAGAAAGAGAATGTCGTCAGCGAACAAATCGCTCGGTAAGTCCCAAAGATGAGGGAGAAGTAGAATAGACAGAGAGAGAGAGAGAGTATAACTATTATAATATTGATTGTTATGTTAACGCTGTTGTTTGTAGTTTGGTACAGAAGATGCCAGTGTATACGAGAGGAGTCTCACTAGACCAGAGACTACGATATACGGAGTACAAGGCTCCGTCGATAATACCACGGAACAACGGCATGGATGTAGCTACGTCTAAGTGACCATCTCGTGCTACTTTTAACATATTCCGTACCAGTCTACCCCTTTATAACCCCGTATTGTTTATGTATTGATTGTATGGAATGTATTGTGTTGTATTATCTTGTATTGTAAATTGAATATAGATGGATGACTTGCCGAAACCATGATATCAGTAAATGGGTATAACTGGAGAATCATGTAGATGGATGTATATCCATGGTTCGGTTCGGTCAATATAGATTGAATAGATTGAGTATATGGATTTATGGATTCATGTTGAATTATAGTTTATACTTGAATCATATTCAAGTCAGATTGATTATATTGAGACTCGGTCTAAGTCAGACAATTAGAAAAGAATTTGAAGTCCTGAATTATGTTTTGGTGCTATCGGTAACTGCTGCACATGAACGACACGATTTGTGTCTTTTTCAAAGATAATTACCGTGTTGATAACACCGTTTGTTAAGTTGTCTACCTTAAATATGCAAGCACCAATATCTCCGGCTCCCTGAGGCTCAAGAGATCCCGCTTAAACCTATGTTTACTAGGGTCCTTATTGTAATTTAGTATAACTTAAGGGGGTTTTATGTAAAAATAATTTTGTATGATTTCAAATACACCTCAAGTATTTTATTATCGTCTTTAGAGTCTTCATGGATGTATATTTTATCAATGTGACATTTCTAGTGAATAAAATCTAATTTCATAATATATGGTATTTATTTGTAATATTGGATTTGTATGGTATTTTCTTGTAAATGGGATGTTTTTCTTGAATTTTGAAAATGTGGAATATTATAAATATTAAAAATAGGTATTTTGATATTAAATTACATATATATATATATATATTAAAAATATAAGTTTTATTTATAATAGAAATCACATTTTCTGAAGAAAATTGTATTTTAAATCTTTCGAGACCGTATGCTCCTTGCGGAGGTCTGCATCTCACTCTATTAAGCCCGAGGATGTGCGATATCCGCACCATCCCGAACGGGTTCCCCGAAATGGGTTGTAGAGGCGCATTTGCAAAGGTTTGTTAAAATACACATCTTGTAGAAAAATGGTTTTTATAAGTCGGAGGTAGTTATTTGTAAAATCATATTTTTCCCAAATCTATATTCCCAAATTTCATCGTGCTATGTTACATATGAGTGTTGTGAGGAGGTAGGTCATTACCTCATGAGTTTTCTAAAGCTAGCATGGTTGAGAGGTATAAACTTGTCGATATAAAACATAAAGGTATTTTAATGTAAAATTGAAATAAAACTGGCTATGGTTATCATTTTAATGTCAAACTTGTTCTATTGTCTTATTTAATGAGTATTAAACAATATATCAAAATTTGTAGGTTTGTTATTAAGAAAATATTGTATTCTTTTGAAAGAAAAAGAATCGGAAGCCGGATAACTCCGCTTCTGACACATTTTAAGAATTAAGAATTTGAGAATAGCAAAAGAGAGAGAGAAGGGGGACTTACAGGTTGATTAGCTAAAGAAGAGAGAGGAAGAGATGGTTGTTGCCGATGCGATTGCCGTCGGAAACTCCTTGGATTGCCGTCGGAAGTTCGTCGGAGTTTCGCCCTTTGCTAACTCCACTTGCACACAAAAAGTCTTGAGAATTTTATTGAGAGTTTGGGCAGAGATTTGGGAGTGAGGAGGGGTGATTTTAGGTGTGGTATTTATAGGAAGAACTTAGGGTTTAGGGTAATGAAAGGGTGTGATAAAAATTGTATTTAATTTGCATTAAAACAATTAAAATGGTGTATTTTAATTCTCTGGTTAATTGCAGGGAATTTAAATAGTGCAGGGGGAGTGAGGTAGGCCAAAGGTTGCATGGGAATGAAGAAAATTGAGGATCGGGCTAAGTCAAAGCCGAGTCACCGGCCCGAGTCAGCCGAGTCGGGCCGCGTCTCCACGCCACGTGTCCCCGTCGCTTCGTCTTGACTCATGAACCCGTTTGTTTATTCTGTAACTTACTCTATTACGTGTAATGCACATGTAGACTCTTGGGCTTCTAAAAGATTAAAAGAATTTTAAATAAAAATAATGTGTGGCTGATGGGATTTGAACTTTGGTGCTTTGGTTCAGCGGTGCAATGTCTTATCAATGAGCTACAAGCTCCTTCTTGCAGTTCAAAAGCAAATCAAACTTATAACTTATGCTCAGGCTCAAGTACCCCTTTATGTATTTTTTTGAAAAAAATGTATAGAAAGTTTAGGGTTGTTACAAGTAACCCATTCTTTTTATCTTGATCTTCATCTTCGAACTCGCCATGGTGGGAGCCGCAAAATCCATCGTGTATTTCTTGGACGACTTTCTTTGCTTCTTCCGGCCCCAGGCACCTCAACTATAGGAGGTCAAATGATCTCTTACAAAGGGTAACATTGACAAAAGCGAAAGACAAAGCTCGTTTTATGAGCTGATGTCTAGACGACGTATTTTCGGGCGTTTGTTTGGACTTGAAGTAGTTTATAAAGACTTCTCTTCAGTTCTTGACCTTTTCTTCATCCCCTATTTGAAGGGTCACTTGTTTGGTCATTTCTTTTCCCTCATATGGCTTTATCAGGTCTTCCGAAGATATATCTGTTGGCGCGAGAACCCTGCGACTTTGCATAATGATCCTCACGTCATCAAGGTCTTCATTGGCCAATTCCTTTTCCAATTTGTCTAATGCATCCACCTTACTGTTTTCCGCTCATGGTATGCTTTCCAGGGTATAGGAAGGGATTTGTGTCAGCAGTTACTGCACTCTTTCGCCATACTTTATCAGCTCCGGCCTGCATGTCTGATAGTCGCCATTTACTTGGCTAACGATTAGCTGGGAGTCTCCATATATGAGGAGGTCTTTGATTCCCATATCGATAGCGATCTCAAGAACCGCTATTAAAGCTTCATATTCAGCTTCATTGTTAGTCTTTGGCTCCGTTAAGGAGAGGGCGTAACGCAATATCCCTCCTTGTGGGGTTACGAAGATAAAGCCCACCCCAGTTTTGATTATGGGGGCGTTTTGCTTTCTCCTCTTTACAGAGGATACTCCATCGAAGTAAAGCTCCCATTGAGGCTTATCTTTTTCTTTTTCTTTTGCAATTGCGTTTAACGTGTGCTCATCCGGCAACTCGCAATTTAAGGAGGAGTCGGCTGGTATCAGATCCTCCACTAGAAAGTCGGCGATGGCCTGCCCTTTCACTGCTTTGAGGGGTCGATACATTACCTGAACTCCAAAAGGAGGAGGGCTCATTTGGAAAGTCTTCCTATTGGTATGACCCTTTACATTAGATATTTGAGATGATATACCTTCGATATGAGATGGACCTCATGTGCCAAGGCGTAATGTCTGAGCTTCATTATTACGAAGATCGGCGCCAGGCAATACTTTTCAATGGGGGAATAGTTATTTTCTATACCAGGAGAACTTGACTTAAATAGTACAGAGCTCTCTCCTTTTCCTGATTGTTCTCTTGTGCCCACAATGCGTCTAGAGAACTCTCAAGGGCCGTTGTATATAGGATAAGGGGTTTTCCTTTGACCGGAGCGACCAATACCAGCGGATTTTGCAGGTATTGTTTGATCTCGTCTAATGCGTTTTGGCATTTCTGATCCCAGACGAATGGGGTCCCCTTCTTCATCAGATGACTGTAGAGACGACATTTTCCAGAAGGGTTGGTTATGAACCGTCGGATATACGCGAGCTTTCCTTAGAGAGACCACAGTTGTTTGAGGGTTCCAGGCATGAGCATTTCTATAATCGCCTTAATTTTTAGGGATCGATTTCAATACCCCGGTGACGTATGATGAATCCCAGGAATTTGCCCGAAGAAACTCCAAATGCACATTTTAGAGAGTTCATCTTCAGATTATACTTCCGAAGATGTTGGAACACTATTTCTAGATGTTCTCAATGCCCCTCATAAGATTTGCTCTTCACTACAAGGTCGTCGATGTAACATTCGACGATATCATGTATGAGGTCATCGAAGATCTTTGTCATGGCTCTTTGGAATGTGGCTCCGGCGTTTTTTAAACCGAAGGGCATCACTTTGTAACAAAATACGCCTAATGGAGTCCGAAATGCGGTATGCTTCTGGGCTTCAGGATCTATCTTTATATGGTTATATCCTGAAGATCTATCCATGAAGGAAAAGACTTCGTGGGTGGACGTGTTACCGATCATCGACACGGTAATAGGTACTGGGAAGTCATCTTTCGAGCACACTTTGTTGAGAACCCAAAATTCCACGCAGATGCGAATTGTCCTATTTTTCTTCATCACCGGAACAATGTTGGTGATCTAGTCATGATATTGAACTTCTTGGATAAAGCTGAAGTCGATTAATTTCTTGACTTCAGCGTTGGTATTCATCTCAAGTTCGAGCCGCATCCTTCTTGGCGTCTGTTTGATTGGCTTTATACCTGGCAATATAGCCAGTTTATGTACTGCTACTTCTAGATTTAAACCCGGCATTTTGGAGTAGTTCCATATGAAGCAGTCTTTAAAGCACGTCTTTTAACGTGGGTGTCTATTTTTCGAATAGTAGGTCACTGACGAACGTCGGCCTCGGATCATTTTCCGCCTCTAAGTCAATTTTTCTTAGGTTATCTACCGTGTTGTGTATCCCATCTTCCAGCTCTTTTGGTGCTGGTGGAAACTCTGAGATCATCTCGTCCTCGTCTTCATTTGCGAAGCACCTTAAGGGGTTATTCATACTCTCGTGCCCTCCCTCTATTGAGAGTGTTATCATATGGCAGGTACGAGTATGCTTCCATTCTCGCGGTCGAGCTGGTCCTGTCCTGACGGTATAAGTCCTTTTTGGCTCGTGCTTTTGTGGCGGGGTTACTCTCCAGCTGTCGGATAAAGCGAACATGCATTGTCAATACCGATCTTCCACCCAATCTTTGAACGTGAGTAGTCTTCAAGGGGGTGACTTATTGCTCGGTGATAGGAGCAATAATCCGGGTGATAGACCTCATTTATTTGTTCAGGGTGTCGAGACTCCGGAAGCGTTATCATTTGATGCTTCATGACAAGGTTGAATATCTTCCCTGTATTGTCTTGAGGGAATGAGTATTCCCGACCCATCTTCTTTATAAAGGATGGGCTCAAATCGAGTTTTTCTCGATTGCACGGTGTCTGGAATATGCTTCGTTGTCTTCGAGCATTGTTTGTGTTCTTTGCCCTATTTGTACCTCAATTTCGGGGTTTTCCCTTTCGCGAGAACATATAGCGGGCTGAGGATGAACAGCATTATGGTTTACTTTCTCTGCATATTGCTGACTGAGATGCTGCGTCCTGGCATTTTCATAAATGGCCATTTTGCGGTTGTACTTGTCCCGGTTCGTTTGACAAGCTTCTTTTATTAGCTTGTCAATTTGTTCTTCAAGAGACATACTTAACGTTTTCAAAACGGGATCTTGCTCAGATTCTATGTCACGGCTACTTGAAAGAGCATTTTCCTCTTCACTCAAGTTGTTTACGACGTGGCAGCGGTAGATTTTCTCCCGCTTCTTGGACCAAACGTATCCCAGCCCAGTTGTCTCCATCTTCCCGTTGAGCTTCTTTCGCTGAGTCCCGAGAGTATCCCAAATCATTTTGTAGAATTGGGCTTGTAGAACAGTTTGTTCGAAGGGCACGCCTTGGCGTCTTAACTGCTCTTTCAATCTCTCCGTGTAATATCTAGGAAGACGGATGGGTTGAAGCCTGTAGAGTGCAAAATCAGCACCGTGCTAAATTTTTTTCTCTACTTTGGTCTCCGTAGATTGGTAGAAGAGGTTCGCCTTTTCACCTTTTCGCCTAGGGGGTACGTAGAAAGTTTGCAGTTCTTGTACGCTGTATATATCGAGCGTATAAAGTTCCTTGTAGTGTCGATGCGGAGCCATCATAATTTGTATACTCTGATCTGCTCCGGCAAGAGTCTGGATTGACGGGCGGATGAAGAACACCGCATTGGTCTCGTCCTCTGAGTTGCTGCCAAAGACCAAAATAGGAGTAGATAGTCCACGTTTATTGTTTTCTTTTTGGGGTTTCTCCGAGTAGACTATTTCTTCGTCTTCCTCGGTATCTCTCCCAAAGATCGGGATAGTGGCGGCGGATTTCTGTTTATTCTCCGGCTTGTGCCATTTTTCAGTATCCTCAAAGTCTGGTAGGAAGTACTTTGCGTCTTCGTATTTCCGGACTTCGGTTACGGAGAAAGGATTTAGCTCTCCCGTGACGGTGTACTCCGAGCCATCCTTGAAATACTTTATACACTGATATTGTGCAGAAAGGATGACGTTTTACTCGTATAACCAATGCCTGCCGAGCAAAACGTTATAGCAAGTCTTAGTGTCAATGACATGAAATTTGATGTTAGTGACGAGCAGTCCGAAGCGTAGCGTCAGTATTACGGACCCAAGAGTCTGTGATGATTGTGAGTCGAACCCGGAAATGGTAATTTTATCTCGGGTAAGGTGCTGAATGGTCACGACCCGAAATTTAGGCGTGACTAGTACTTAGATTGTATGACATCTAAAGATACCGACACAATTTGATTAAGCCAAAAACCAAGATAAAAAAAAACCCATCTGCAGAATTAAGAAAATTTTAGTTTTTAAGTAAAAGAATGAGTTAGAATGTTGAATGATTTTTAAGAAATGAAATCTAAACAACTGATATTTTTAGCATTGAAAATTTCGAAAGCACCTCCTTTTTATCGTTAAATAAAGCAGTTACAAAATGTTTAAATAAGTTGCGTCCCTAGTTGGGAGCAAAATAACGCCAAACAGCGGAAATCAATACGCAACCACAATACGACGCTCAAGCGAAAAATTTCATGCATAAGTAAAGGAAACATAACTTAACACAACTAAACGATCTCACTCAATCAAAATAAAATAATACAAACATATTTCATTCTAAGTCAAATATACAGGATCAGATGGAGTGATGCTAGATCCAAAATACATATATCAAAAATAGACGTTCACTGTACATGTAACCCACCTAACAAAATAAGCGATATAAACTGACAAGTGGATCTGCACTGCTGCTATGCATCCGCGCGTCTCCTGCAAGGAACTAAGGCACAACGGGGGTGAGTTGCCAACTCATTGAGCAAAACTAATATCTAACAGTTGATATTGTAAGCATGCCGGAATAATAGTAAAAGTGACAAGATAAGCATGATGTATAGTATCACATTAATGCATGAATATGTACTAAATAAGTGTATAAAAAATACTGAAATCTCATCAAATATCTCTGAATATCGGTCATTTCCAATTTAAGATTCATTTTCCGTGTCCAACATCCACACAAATCTTCTGTTGGTAGCAGACATTGTTCCCCGAACGATCCTGTCAATCCACAACATCGGTCGGTATCCTCCAGATATTCGCCGTGTTTCATTACTATCTCCAGTATCGAGTATCCTCGCTGGGCTCCCCGCCTCATATGCGGCTATCCTGCCCCTCGGTCTCGACCGGATCTACCGTGAATCGGACTGTATAACTCCCCCACTCAGTCCGGATAGCATAAAAATCCGCAACCGTATAGTTCCCCCACTCGGTCCGCAATAAAACCAAATCATAAAAACAACATCTTATGGTGGACATATCACATCAATCATGAAGAACCAATGAATATAACTTAATAGTGTATAAAACTAAGATCCAGAAATTCTCAAATCTAATACTTCTTGTGCTACAATTAATAACAATTTGAAAGTAAGACATAATAGGTATCAATTAACAACAATGATGCAAACAACCACTAATAATGATACTTATGGTATGAAGGGAATCATATAAGACATGGCAAGTTCTAAGTGATACGTAACATGTCAATTACCGATGAGGTGTAGTGTAATATGTAGGTTTGTACGCGTGCAACATGACTCATCGATAGTTAGTGCAGTGTCCTAGCAAATGTTAGAAAATGGAATTTTATAGATAAGAATGCATGTGATGAAGTTTCTTAGTTTTAAACATATACACAAATGCAAAGGAATTTATTAGACAAACTTCTAATTACGGGCGTATTACGCTATCGATACAAAATCCCCCGGTAGATGTTTAATCTACTCACCAGAATACGTCGAAACTACTCGGATGTCATCAATCATTTTCCCTTCCTTGCGGTCTCCGAAGACCCCGCGGTCGAACCTAACATCGAAATTAATCTTTCGTATAAGAAACGGCTAAACTCTGATACGGAGAAAACGTGAAACTACGAGATTTACATACTAAACATGCTACGCCCGAATATTACGAATTATCTAAAACTTATCCTAACCTGATCTAACCCTTTGTTGTTCGTAATAGGAAAAACAGAATCGTGACACGAAATATCCGTATCGTAATTAGAATTTGTAGGGTTTCTAGGCACACTAATGAGGTCTCACAAGGCATCAACCATGCCAATTTCAAATTTTTCCGGTGCCGAGAAACCCTAATGCGATCGTTGACTAGAGTTTAAGGCGATAACTACAACTAGTTAACAACTTAACTGCTAAGTGAACGAAAATACAACCTTTGTAGATCCTGTCCTCCACTTCTTTAGCTCCGTATTGACGTCCCTCCGCTGCGATCATTGGAATCCCGGACCCTTGCATCGATTTCATCGGAGAAATGGGCGGGCTAGGTCGTTGACTTCGATGCCGAAGATGATCTACGTCGAGGCGACTCAAACTCAAGCTCCACCTTCACTTGGTCATAAAACTTATGAAGATAACACACTCTACTACATGGCAAGTGGTAGAGGATGAAGAAATAGTAAGTGGGTTCACTTTGGATTTGGATTTCTCACTTGGATTCATCACTTAGAAATTTTCAAGCAAGCTTTCTTCTTTTTCTTCACTTGAAGAAGAAGATGAAGAAAAAAGAAAAAGAAATTATCCTTTAAATTAAATCAAGTGATGGTTATCATATTTGCAACCATGGGTGAGTGTTAACTCATGTAGAGAATCAACTAGGGTTTAAGTGAATGGTTAGGTTAAGGAAAGAAACAAAATGGTCAAAGCTTCATGAAGCTTCAAGTGAAAACAAAAGAAGCCACCATTTTATTTCTTACTCAAAAGAATAAATAAATAAATAAATAAATAAATAAATAAAAACCTAACCATTTACTTAAACATGGATTAAAACAAACATACACCCAAGTTTGCATGTATCATCAAACATGATACAATCAAGTGCACAAAAATATATCACATATACAATGTGCACATCAAGTGAGAAAAGCCATCTTAAGTGAACCAATATTAGTTAATGTAAAGTAATATATCAAATATATAATTATACATTAAATCATTAAATCAACACTTGATTTAACGATCCGGTCATATTGCATGTGACCGACTAATATCCAATGTATCGACTTATCGAATCAATCCTCGATTCGATAACTAAGTTATATCGCATACAACCAATCGATACATTCATCGTGAGAATAGAATACGGTATCACATACACGCATTATTCTCGGTCCCGCACATATCTCATATGCGCTCCTATTTCGTTTCGCTTGAGCCAGGAAAGCTCTGTGTAGGACTCTAAAGACTCGTCAATACGCCGGCAGCAGATGATGATCATATCAAACACCCACAAGCCGCAAGCGGTCTGCTAAATGTAACGGCCATCCGGGTATTGAGCGATCAGAAGATCAACGAGCAAGCCCGTTCACACTCCTGTGAATCCAACCAGTAACACTTACCGTACAGTCCGGTCTGATCGTCTGATATGCTGCATATCTTGCCTAGGGGTGGTAAACGTCAGACCCCAGTAGCTCGATAAGTCGTGTCGATATGAGGTCTATAACAGTTCGAGAAACTACTGGTAACACTTACCAGTAAATCTCAGCAACCCTGGCCAGGGATTTCCGGTTATAGCCAATCGAACACAGTGCAACATCAACTCCCTATACCGGGAGAGACGAATCCCCTCCAATCGCTCATTGCCTCCATGTGATTCAGGATTGTACCCAAAAACCACCGTTTTGCACGCCCTCTTGGACGTGGTAAGGTGGAAATCAAAGCACAGTGGGAATCACACAAGACTCTATGATGATCTCGGGTCTACAGACAAACCTGTACCAGTGTCACCAGAGAACTGCCATCTGACGTAAGGTATAATACCATCTGGGAGTTCTCGGCGAGTCCGTCCAGTATACCCAGTCTCTACTGAGCACCCGTATATCATCTCTGATGTCAAACACCAATGGATATGGGATCATCTATCGCCCATCTGTATGGGTCGAGAAGGTATACGCTAGTCTACTCTGGTATATCGATGCCCCGTCTCGATACACCCATGACTAGGGACCTTGAAGGATGTACTTATGGACTACCATGTCCCCACTAGTATGATCCGCATCATAGTCCAGGTAGTCAAGTACACATCCTAAGGGCTTTACCAACATGTAACAGAGAGACAATCAGTGTACACGTTAAGGTAAAGAGCAACCAGATAGCATACTATCATGTCGAGCAAGAAAGTCCTCCCTATATATGTCCCAGCATCCACTACAATATACATCCTATGTACAGTAATGGCCTCTAGGGAATACATATAACTAACAATCTCCCACTTGCACTAGGGCCATCTATAGCAGTGGTTTTAGTATCTCATACTCAGCCATCCCATAAAAGTCTCTCTCTGGGAATAGGCCTTCGTGAGTGGATCCGCCGTGTTATCCTCTGAGTCTGCTCTCCTAACCTCGATCACCCTGGAGATCATCTATCTCTATGATCAGGTGATGCTGCCTCAGAATACGTCTGGGTCACTGATAGGACCGGGGTTCCTGGGCCAAAGCCACACTTCCATTGTCACACAATGGTAGGAACCTAGTTCATCTCATGAACCAATATTCACCCAAACTGCCTCTTTGGTAGTATCTTAAGTAGCAATGTATCCAGCCTTTATCGTCTAGTATGCCACGGTATCTAGCTTGGAACACTTCCAACATACCATCCCTCTACTGAGGGTAAAGACAATGCCTGTGACTGATATTCAGTCGTCCTTATCACCCTGGAACCCTTCCAGTGATTCTCCCCAGGACCAATTGATACCATCTCACTACAACTAGTGAGTATCCTAATATCCAATTAAATCTATCTCATAGATCCAGAACCCAGGATTTAGTAGGTATCACTTTGATCCTATATGGAGAATCATTGTGATAAGCGGAGATTGACCGAGCGTAGCATAGGAAACTCCTTCCCTATCAAGAGTATGGCATCCACGTACTCTACGAGGATCACTACCATACTCCCTACTACCTTTTTGTATATACAAGGTTCATCTACCATTTTGATGATGTCAAACTCTTTGACTAACACATCAAAATAGACGTTCCAACTCCGCGATGCCTGCTTTATCACATAAAACATCTTGCACACGTTTCCGCTGCTCCCATTGTCTACGAGGCCCTCTGGCTATGTACTTATAGACGCTCTTTTCTAAAATAGCAGTCATGACACCCAACCACCAGATATCGTAGTCATGGTATGTAGCCGTGGCAAGTAGGATCTGGATGGACTTAAGCATAGCTACTTAGAAAAGGTTTCATCATAATCCATACCTGGTCAATGATGCAAACTTTTAACAAGTCTAGCTTTGAAAGTCTCAACTTTTCCATGTACACCAAGTAATCTTCTCAAGATATACTTGCTCCTGATGGGGATTTAACCCTTCAGATAAAGCAACCAAAGTCCATACTTTGTTGGTGTATAAGGATTCCACCTCAGATCGATAAGCATCCAGTCATTCTTACAGAGTCCCACTCTTGATGGCCAGCTAGAAACTAGTTGGGTCATCATCTCATGATGCATTCCTCGCTCCCACTGTCATAGAGAAACCGAAGTATCTCTCAGGTGGGTAAGGAACCCTACTAGATCGGCGGAGAGGCTGAGGTTCGTTGGTAACTATTGAATCCTTTGGTTCTTCCAGATCATCAGCTGCAGTTTGTATAGCTGGAACATTTCGAGTTCTACATAACAGACCTTGCCTCGAGCTTGTCTCGATTTTGCTTTTAGACATAGGCCGGACAACCCCAAATCTTAAGATATGGGCTCTTCCCTTTCCATATCACATATGAAGTGGTAGGCAACTGATTTGATCGGAAACCTTATTCAATAGGTATGCAACTTCATAAGTGCATAACATCTAAAAGGAAATAGGAAACTCAGTAGTACTCATTATAGAGCACACCATATCACATAGGGTGCTATTTCTCTGCCCCGATATACCATCGTGCTATGGTGTATACGGAGGAGTAATGCTGAGAGAGAATCTCATTCTCCTTTAGAATAGTCCAGGATTTTCGTGCTCAAGTATTCTCCTCCTCGATCACATCAAAGGACATAATACTTATACCCTTATTTTGGTTCTCTACTTCTAACTTATATTCTGTGAATATCTCAAAAGGTCCGGACTTGTGTTTCAACAGGAACATAGGTCTGAATCTCGAAAGATCATCAGAGAATGTAACGAAGTACAAGGAACCGGTCCTGGCATATGTAGACAGGGGACCTTACATACATCAACATGTATCATCCCAAGAGTTCACCAACTTTTTCTCTGTTTCCAATAAACAGAGCTGTGGTCATCTTATCTTTGTGACATGACCGGCAAGTTTCACAAGATGTAAATTCAAACTCTTTTAAACATGCATCTAAATGTAACTTCAGCCAGTCGGGTCGCATTGATATGACCTAGTCTACAATGCCTCAAGAAGGAATCGTTCATTTCTGAACTCTTCCTCTTGTGTGTTTTCTTTATACAAGGAACTGTAGTTTGATTTAGAACGTTAATACTTTTAGATAACGTGCCTGAACTGATCAACTTTTGAAATAAGAAATGTTCAAAACATTATCCAACAATACAAAATTATATCCTTTCTTTACTAATAAAGAGACTGATATGATTTTGTATATCAGGTTCGGTATCTAATAACATTCGTTCAGAATCAATGTATTTGTAATACAGGGTGACAGTGACCAACAGACTTGGCTGCAACACTTGCCCCATTTTCTGCCTCATGAAACTTATCACCCGTTCTCAGTTTTCTACCTTTTTGTAGCCCTATGTAACAGATTACATATCTGGGATCCTGATCCGGTATCAAATACCCAGGACGCAGAGGATACTGAGAAACGGTTCTTTGTAATGAACACACCCGAAGAAGATGCATCATCATGCACTTTCTTCGTTTGGGCGGCATGGGAATTCTGGTATTCCCCTATTTCCTGCTCTGTCTTATAACAATTATAAGTTGGAGCGGGACCAACGTTCCCCGGCTCAGTATAACAAGCGGGTTCGGTCAATACATCCTTTTTTTTTATCTTGATTAAGGCGTGACATGGTCGCTACCTGGAGAGAGAGAGAAGAAAACACTCTGCGTGCGCTCTTGCAAGATCAGATTGGTTATTATTTTATCTAATCAGGATGGCTCCTACTGTTTTTATCAAATCTTCCTTCAAACCCTAAAAGGAAAGACTAGCCGGGATTAATTACACACTATAAGTTCGCCAATCTTTCAGCCAGACCAGTGTCGGTACTTTGAGGGAGGTTCCCCGTGCTTTCGCACGGACCTAATTACAGTAAACCTCGTTTTCCCAGAGGCGTAACCCCGTTGACACCTTTCTAGACACCTACTTGATCGGCTAATTGTAATGTGTAAAACTCTCCCAGGAGTAACCATTACTCGCAGTCGGTATCGGGATCCAACTATCTCATAGAATGTATGCAATCTCATTGCGAATTTCAACACTTGAAATTCCCGATAATTTTTCCCCTAGCACCCTATGACCTTGACGGAGGTCAACAAACCATAGGCTACTAGTCAAGTTCAACCCGTCATTTCTTGATTGAATCAAACCCACCCGCACGACCCTTGACGGAGGTCAACAAGGTCGCACGACTACCCTAATCCAATCTGCATCATATGCATAGGCAGATAAATACTAGTTAGCTACCGCACATTACGCCTTGACGGATGTCAACAAACGTAGAACGAATACTAAGTAGGACTTATCTGAAATGACGGAGGGCTACGACAGGTTTTTCTGAAAACCTATTGCGTAATGAACTTGATATCGTTGTAGGATCGAATGAATTTAGAAATGGAGTGTTTTTTAGGCTTTTCTAGTTTTTCTAAAGGGGTCATTCCCGGTGAAGGGATCGTCGGCCCTTTCCTCGTCGAATAAGGTGCGGGATATATCATATATATCACTGTGCAAAGCAGAAACTATAGAAGCAATAAAAAATAAACCGAGTGTGTAGCATCTGCCAGTTATTGCTAAAGGGGTCACTCCCGGTGAAGGGATCTCGGCCCTTTCCTTATCGAATAAGGTGCAGGATGTTCTACAAGGAACACCGCGATGCAAAGCAAGAACTGTAGCTACCTGTTTTTAAGAAATTCGATTCCACAATATCTTTAGGTTTCTTTTATTTCATTAATCTCATTAATGAAGTCCCATCATTTAAGCACCTAAACATCACAGATAAATACAACGTATGCTTATGCCATCCGCATTCGCCTCGATGTCCCGTCTGCACCGTTAGGTTAGGTAGCTAACGGCAGAGCGGGGCTGGGCTAGCACGGGTTTAAAACATAAGCAACGTCTATATAATATATTATATATACTATATACAGTATTTATCACAGAACATCAAATGATCACATCACAGATATCGCAGCAGAAGAAACATATATGAAATATTGGATATACTAGGACGTCCGTGTTTTCAATATGAGCCAGTATAAAACACGGATTCCACGGTCGCGATGAATAGCCAAACCCACACCCCAAGACCCCTACGAGAGCGGCAAGCAACCCTACCAATTCTAGAGTTAGGAGACCCGGACTCGACTACTCGAGTTGGTCTCCCACTGGACCCCAGAACCCGGTTACTTGTGCCCCCCTCCTTAGGTCTATCCTAATGCGGAAAAGTAAATAATATACAAAAGGTGACATCTTCCGCAACGTGAAAGTGCCCCAATAAAAGAATATTACATACAAGTTTTTACATGAATGAAAATAAAAAAACACTCATCTCACATAAAAAAACCCCGGCTATTCAAACACGACGATCCAATATAACATATCCAGAAACACATAACATCACATGTCATCAACGTAAGCAAATGTGCGCATCCCAATTGTCATTGACATATAGCAACGAAACCGGCGATATCACATATTACACTTACGGTCACAGAAAAGAAAGTGTAAAACTACAACAGTTGGAATCCGCAACCTGCATAGACATCGCATGCCTAATCAAATGAATTCCTTAGACATCGCATGCCTAACGATTATAAACCCCGCATTTTAGTCTCATTATCGAAAACACTTTTCAATATCAAGTCGGGCGATTCAACAAGATTCCCGATATCCTTATCGAATGCTCGTCGCAAACTTCAGTAGGCGGCCGCACCCCCGATACCGTCGACGAAGTGCACTAAGGCGGAACACCGCTACCGTGAGCACCCGAACGGATGCTTTCGGCGACGGGGTTCTCCTACAGTCACTTGGTCGGGGCTATGGGGTGTAGCTGTCTATTAAGTTTATCCGGCGAGTATCCGCGTACGCTACGTGATTGCGACGGACTTTTGATCACATAAAAATCCCGTGGCAACCGATCAAGTGTGACTAAACCGCTAGATTTATAACATTCATTCAGTTATCTCATAACTTCTTGTGGATTCCAAGTATTGTATCCCATTCCAGATAAACAGAAAATGTTAAACTTTCCGATCGAACAGTCAAACACCCAAGTTTTCCCGAAACAGCTCAACACATGAAATAAGTTCAAAAACATCCACTTCATGCCTCAGTACCAACGGTCCAGCCGTAGAAGGGTCAAGCCAACGCCTCACATGTGGCACGCCGTACTGCCCCAAACCCTAAGGTTCAAAGGGCAGTTCAAGACGGTCACATAATCGAGTTAAGGTTTGTTGTCTTCTAGAGGGTCCATCACGTTACTTGCACTACTTAGAACATTCTTAAACTACGGAAAAATCCAACACTTGGAAATTTCCCGGCAGGGGAAAAAGTGGGTATTTATATCCGGTCGAACTTTTTAACAGTTTCTAAAATATCCGGAAAAAACATAAACGAAGTTAAATTATCCGATCAAATTAATGAGTCCTCAATAAAACCCTAGAAAACTCAACACTTGAGTGGAATTAAAAACTTCCCATAAAAAATTGCCAAGAAAGGACCTAAGAATAAATATATGAAATTTCAGGGACTAAGTCCAAATTTTGGCCGCGGAATAGCCGCCAAACACCTGGTTTCGCCACGGTTCCGCGGTCAAATTATTGAATTAGTGGATCGTACTTCACGGTAATTCTTAGTTTTCCCTTCTAGTTTTTCTGAGAATTTTTAATTCACAAAAATCCACTGTTTTGAAAAATGTACAAAGAAGGGTTTTGTCGGGGTTTACGGGTTCGATCGGACTTCTAACTTCGTCTACACTTTGCCTAAGGCTCTAGCTAGTCTCTAATACCACTGTAGGGTTCCTAGGCACACTAATGAGGTCTCACAAGGCATCAACCATGCCAATTTCAAATTTTTCCGGTGCCGAGAAACCCTAATGCGATCGTTGACTAGAGTTTAAGGCGATAACTACAACTAGTTAACAACTTAACTGCTAAGTGAACGAAAATACAACCTTTGTAGATCATGTCCTCCACTTCTCTAGCTTCGTGTTGACGTCCCTCCGCTGCGATCATCGGAATCCCGGACCCTTGCGTCGATTTCATCGGAGAAATGGGCGGGCTAGGTCGTTGACTTCGATGCCGAAGATGATCTACGTCGAGGCGACTCAAACTCAAGCTTCACCTTCACTTGGTCATAAAACTTATGAAGATAACACACTCTACTACATGGCAAGTGGTAGAGGATGAAGAAATAGGAAGTGGGTTCACTTTGGATTTGGATTTCTCACTTGGATTCATCACTTAGAAATTTTCAAGCAAGCTTTCTTCTTTTTCTTCACTTGAAGAAGAAGATGAAGAAGAAAGAAAAAGAAATTATCCTTTAAATTAAATCAAGTGATGGTTATCATATTTGCAACCATGGGTGAGTGTTAACTCATGTAGAGAATCAACTAGGGTTAAGTGAATGGTTAGGTTAAGGAAAGAAACAAAATGGTCAAAGCTTCATGAAGCTTCAAGTGAAAACAAAAGAAGCCACCATTTTATTTCTTGCTCAAAAGAATAAATAAATAAATAACTAAATAAATAAAAACCTAACCATTTACTTAAACATGGATTAAAACAAACATACACCCAAGTTTGCATGTATCATCAAACATGATACAATCAAGTGCACAAAAATATATCACATATACAATGTGCACATCAAGTGAGAAAAGCCATCTTAAGTGAACCAATATTAGTTAATGTAAAGTAATATATCAAATATATAATTATACATTAAATCATTAAATCATTAAATCAACACTTGATTTAACGATCCGGTCATATCGCATATGACCGACTAATATCCAATGTATCGACTTATCGAATCAATCCTCGATTCGATAACTAGGTTATATCGCATACAACCAATCGATACATTCATCGCGAGAATAGAATACGGTATCACATACACGCATTATTCTCGATCCCGCACATATCTCATATGCGCTCCTATTTCGTTTCGCTTGAGCCAGGAAAGCTCTGTGTAGGACTCTAAAGACTCGTCAATACGCCGGCAGCAGATGATGATCATATCAAACACCCACAAGCCGCAAGCGGTCTGCTAAACGTAACGGCCACCCGGGTATTGAGCGATCAGAAGATCAACGAGCAAGCCCGTTCACACTCCTGTGAATCCAACCAGTAACACTTACCGTACAGTCCGGTCTGATCGTCTGATATGCTGCATATCTTGCCTAGGGGTGCATGGTAAACGTCAGACCCCAGTAGCTCGATAAGTCGTGTCGATATGAGGTCTATAACAGTTCGAGAAACTACTGGTAACACTTACCAGTAAATCTCAGCAACCCTGGCCAGGGATTTCCGGTTATAGCCAATCGAACACAGTGCAACATCAACTCCCTATACCGGGAGAGACGAATCCCCTCCTATCGCTCATTGCCTCCATGTGATTCGGGACTGTACCCAAAAACCACCGTTTTGCACGCCCTCTTGGATGTGGTAAGGTGGAAATCAAAGCACAGTGGGAATCACACAAGACTCTATGATGATCTCGGGTCTACAGACAAACCTGTACCAGTATCACCAGAGAACTGCCATCTGACGTAAGGTATAATACCATCTGGGAGTTCTCGGCGAGTCCGTCCAGTGTACCCAGTCTCTACTGAGCACCCGTATATCATCTCTGATGTCAAACACCAATGGATATGGGATCATCCATCGCCCATCTGTATGGGTCGAGAAGGTATACGCTAGTCTACTCTGGTATATCGATGCCCCGTCTTGATACACCCACGACTAGGGACCTTGAAGGATGTACTTATGGACTACCATGTCCCCACTAGTATGATCCGCATCATAGTCCAGGTAGTCAAGTACACATCCTAAGGGCTTTACCAACATGTAACAGAGAGACAATCAGTATACACGTTAAGGTAAAGAGCAACCAGATAGCATACTATCATGTCGAGGAAGAAAGTCCTCCCTATATATGTCCCAGCATCCACTACAATATACATCCTATGTACAGTAATGGCCTCTAGGGCATACATATAACTAACAGAATTTTACCCCAAAACAGATATTTGCTTCCAGATTTTATATACTGAATATATAACATAAACTAACAATACCAAAAACCCTAAAATATAAACAAAGAGCTACCCTAGAAAAACCAACACCCAACTTCCTATAAAAACCGGCGAGCTCGGACTTTAGGGAAATGTCGTTGGTCGAAAATCCATGGAATGGGTTCGTGTTTCTTGTGTATATTCTAGGTCTAATTTATAAGGCTACTGTACTACCTGATTTTGTTATAGATTAACTAAATTATAGCAGATCAAAACAGAGTAAGAATTTAAGCAAGAATACGATATTTACCGATATCCTAAGACTTATACTAGACAGGACTTAAAACAAGTTATGAGATATGAGATTATACCAACTGAAGGATCCACTGAGTTTGTCACGCCCCGCTTCCCGGAGTACGGCGAAGGGGTCGCGACGGGGTCCGCTCCGTATATACTCAGAAGTACATATGCTAAGCGTATCTAAGCAATATAAAAAGAATACACATGAGACAAGAGGTAATAAAAACAGCAACTTTTATTTATTAACATTTTTTTGTACAATACATGAAAAGGAAATACAACTGAAATAAAAGATGCCTAAACAGTGGCATAACAGGAAATGAAAAGTACAGAAAGGAAAAGTGTACAATGAAACTAAAGTGCAGGGTTTTCGGCAAACTGCTCCAAGTCTTCTTGAGATGGCTCGATCTCTGCCGGGTCCAAATCACCTGACGACATTCAAAGAAGAAAGAAACAGAATGTCGTCAGCGAACAGGTCACTCGGTAAGTCCCAAAGGTAAGAGGAAAGTAGAATAGACAGAATAAGAAGATATCTTTTAAAGTTGTATAATATTGTTGTAATGTTGTGTTAACGCTAATGTTTGTAACTTGGTACAGAAGGATGCCAGTGTATATAAGAGGGGTCTCTATATGCTAGAGACCAGGGAAAACGGAATGTACAAGGAACCGTTAAGCTACGGTATAACAGCAACGGAATATATGTTAGGTGTCTTAATTTGACCACCTCGTGCCACCTTTAACACCTTCCGAACTAATCTACCCCTTAAACCCCGTAGTGTTTTGATTGTATTGTTTGTCTTGTAAATTGTATTGATTGTATAATTGGTTGACTGACCGAAACCATAATATCAGTAATCGGATGTAACCATAGAGTCATGTAAATGGAATAACTGAGAATCATGTAAAAGGAATATATCCATGGTTCGGTTCAGTCAAGTTGTATAAATTGATAATTGGATTCATGGATTCATGTATTCATATTGAATTGGAATCTTGTAGATTATAGATTGAATTGAATCATATTCAAATCAGATTAATCAGACTCAAACCCGAGTCAGAAATAAAAAATGTGAATCGAAGTCTTATAATTGCTAGGGTCCTCAGGATAATTTATAAAACTTGAGGGGGGTTTATGTAAAAATACTTTTATATACTTTTCAAAATACACCTCAAGTATTCATTATTCTCCTTTAGAGTTATAATGAATGTGTATTTTATATTGTGACATTTCTAGTGAAAATATCCTAATTTAATAAATAAAGGTATTTATCTGTAATATTGATTTATTTGAAGTTCATGGTATTTTAGTGTAAAATTTATTCTTGTGATTTTTTTTAGAAAAAGGAGAAATATTTATATTTAAATGATAAATATACATATAATTATACAAAAGTAGTTTTAATAAATATTTTATATTTTAAAAATCTTATTTTCTTAAGATGTCATATTTTAAACCTTTCGAGACCGAACGCTTCTTGCGGAGGTCTGAATCTCGCACTACTAAGCCCGAGGATGTGCGATAATCCGCATCATCCTGAAAGGGTTCCCCAAAAATGGGTTGTAGCGGCGCTTTGCAAAGATTATAAAATACTAAATCCCTTAGAAAACGGTTTTATAAAGTAAAAGGTATTTATTTGTAAAAATGTCCATTTTACGTATTCTAGATTCTAGGGTTTCCTAAGTCAACTAGCCTATTTATAAATGGTTTAAACGACAAGTTGTTAGATGTCTCAAATCTCCTCTTCACTGCCAATTGTGGTCAGGTAAGTACAAATGAGGAAAGGAGGGATCCTCTCACGAATCACCGTGGGCCTTTTAAAGTTACCTTTCTCACTTGCTTAGCCTAGACACCACAAAGTCGGGTTTAGATAAACGACCGATGTCCACAACTTATCGTATTTTCTTGATGAGAGGTATTTGTTTTGAAAGTGTATCAAAGCTAAAACTTTTAGGAATGGATTTATTAAGAATATGGTATTTAAATGAAAGTATTGTTTTATCATATTCTAAGTTTTTTTTTGATATCGTTTTAGGTTGTATATGCGTGTGTGTGGAGGTAGGTCATTACCCCGTGCTCTACTTTAAATGTATAGCATGGTTAAGGGGGTTAAATATGAAATCGAAATATTGTGGTATTTAAGTGAAAAATTCGATAAATTGAAAAGGCTATCATTTCATATGATGAAACTTGTTCAAATTATTTGTTAAATGTTTAATAGTCAACAATAAGATATTTAAGCATGATTGAATTTGGTGAGAAGTGAAATTTTATAGGAAACCGAATCGGAAATCGGATTTGTTCCGATTCCGTCGGGTTTTGTAATTTCGTATTTTAGAGAATAAAAAAGAGAGATAGAATGGGACTTACGGGTTTCGATTAAGTAAGGGAGTGAGAGGGGACTAAAGGGGTTGCTGAAGCGTTGCTTCGTCGCTGGTTGTTCCTAAAAACGTCGCTGGAATTTCCGCCGGAATTTCGTCGGAGCTTCGCCGCGAATTTGTTTTCAAAGTACACAACTCTTGAGAAGATTTTGAGAGAGTAGGCTCAGGATTTTAGGATGAGAGGGTAGAGGGTAGGGGGTGTATTTATAGGGTAGGCTAGGGGTAGGGTAGGTGAAGGGTTTTTGATTAAAAAAATTATAAAAATGTAAGAAAATCATTAAAAATCGTAGTAAATAGGGTATATTGAAGTCTCGGGAACCGATCCATTAATTTGGAGTATACATAGGGGTAGGGTAGGTGAAGAGCCCCAACTTTCATGTTGGGGACTTGGCCGGTCTGCCGGCCGACTCGGCCGAGTCGTGCCGAGTCAGGTGGTCGGGGGATAGGGGGTCGTCAGGTGAAGGCTCTGGTGCTTTTACTTTTTCAGGTGAAGTTCAAGTTTTGAAAGTTACGGTGTGTGGACTGTTGGGCTTCCTATGGATTTAAAACAAAAACAATATAAAAATAATGTGGTGCGGGGGATTTGAATTCTAGTGGCTTGGTTCAGTAGTGCAAGGTATTACCAATGAGCTACAAGCTCCTTCTTGTAATTATTGAGGGAAAATAAATACTTAAAGTGGTAACAACAACATTAAATACCCCAAGTATACTTTAAAATTTAAATCAATTTTATGTATAAAAATTGGAGTTGTTACAATCTACCCTCCTTACAAAAATTTCGTCCTCGAAATTTACAACTTTTATTTGAGGGCTAATTTACAAAGAGGTGAGGATATCTTGCACGCATTTCATCTTCCCTTTCCCAAGTGGATTCTCCTGGAGTGTCTTTCCTCCACATTACCCGGACCAAGTTAACTTCTTTGTTCCGAAGTGTCTTCACTTTCCTGTCCAGGATCTCCACAGGCTGTTGCTCACAAGATAAGTCGGGCTATATAGTGAGCTCGGAATGATCAAGAACATAGCTGGGGTCACTCACATACTTTCTGAGTTGGGATATGTGGAACACGTTAAGCACTCCTTCCAATGAGGGTGGAAGCGCTAAGCGGTATGCCACTTCACCGACTCGTTCGATTATGTCGAACGGTCCAATATATCTCGGACTTAATTTACCCCGTCTTCCAAATCGGATCACTCCACGGTTCGGAGATATCTTCAGGAATACATGATCTCTTGGCTGGAACTCCAAGTGTCGTCTCTTCGCATCAGCCCAGTGTTTCTGCCGATCTTGGGCTATGCTCATTCTTTCTCTGATAGTACGAACCACATCAACGGTCGCTACCATCATCTCTGGTCCAAGAAGTTCCCTATCTTCGATGTCGTCCCAACTTAATGGTGATCGACACTTCCTTCCATACAATCCTGCAAAAGGTGCCATTCCTATGTTTGCTTGGCAGCTGTTATTGTATGCGAACTCCACAAGATGCAGGTGATCTTCCCACGATCCTTTGAAGGTTAGCATACACGCTCTGAGCATATCCTCCAAGATCTGAATAGTTCGTTCCAACTGACCATCTGTTTGTGGATGATAAGCCGTGCTGAAGTTCAGACTTGTTCCCAAGCTAGCTTGCAGACTCTGCCAAAATTACGATCGGATCCTGGTGTCACGATCCGAGACAATGCAGACCGGTACTCCATGAAGTCTCACAATTTCCTGTATGAGTTCATGGGTATCAGAGATAATACATTATGAAGAGTTTAAATCTTAAATGGATTATTACCTCCATGTACTTCTTTGCCAGTGTCTCAGTTGATTGGCCAACTCGAAATGGGATGAAGTGAGCCGACTTTGTGAGTCGATCCACAATGACCCGTATAGCATCGTTGCCCTTTGTGCTGCGAGGAAGAGCAGTCACAAAATCCATCGTGATGTATTGCCACTTTCATTCTTGGATTGGTAACGGTTGAAGTAGTCCAGCTGTCCTGTGATGTTCAGCCTTTACTTGCTGACACACCAAACATTTTACGACACTTCTGGCTACTTCACGCTTCATTCCATGCCACCAATAATTCTGACGTAGATCTTTGTACATTTTGGTACCTCCAAGATGTACTGAGTAGGGAGAGCTGTGAGCTTCTTTCATTAACTCTTCCTGAATAGGATCTTTTGGTACACACAATCTGCTGTCGTATCTTAAAGATCCGTCTTCATGGATGATGAAGTCTGTTCTGAGTCCATTCTCCACTTGTTCTCTGATCCTTTGCAACTTAGCATCACTTACTTGAGTTGCTTTGATCTGATTGACAATGGTTGATTGAACTTGTAGATTCATCAAATTTGAAGCATTATCTGGCATGACTACTTCAATCTCCATCTGATGCAAGTCTTGCTGAAGCTTCCACTGAGCGGTGAGATTCAACGATAATGGTTGGCGACTAAGAGCATCAGGTACTACGTTCACCTTCCCTGGTATACTCCAACTGGAAGCAACGCCTTTAGTCCTTGAAGATATCTCCGTACCACGGAGTGATTCGATTTGGAAGATGGGGTAAATTAATTCCGAGATACATTGGACCGTTAGACATACTCGAACGAGTCGGTGAAGTGGCATACCGCTTAGCGCTTCCACCCTCATTGGAAGCAACCCCTTTAGTCCCCCCTTTAGCGACATACCCGAAATTCCGGAGTTCTCGGCGAGTCGGTGAAGTGGCATACCGCCTAGCGCTTCCACCCTCACTGGAAGCAACCCCTTTAGTCCCCCCTCACTCCCTTGCTTAATCGAAACCCGTAATTCCCATTCTATCTCTCTTTCTTATTCTCTAAAATACGAAATTACAAAACCCGACGGAATCGGAACAAATCCGATTTCCGATTCGGTTTTCTATAAAATTTCACTTCTCACCAAATTCAATCATGCTTAAACATCTTATTGTTGACTATTAAATATTTAACAAATAATTTGAACAAATTTCATCCCATGAAATGATAGCCTTTTCAATTTATCGTATTTTTTACTTAAATACCAAAATGTTTCGATTTCAAATTTAACCCCCTTAACCTTGCTATACATTTAAAGTAGAGCACGAGGTAATGACCTACCTCCACACACACGCATATACAACCTAAAACGATATCAAAAAAAAACTTAGAATACGATAAAACAATACTTTCATTTAAATACCATATTCTTAATAAATCCATTCCTAAAAGTTTTAGCTTTGATACACTTTCAAAACAAATACCTCTCATTAGGAAAATACGATAAGTTGTGGACATCGGTCGTTTATCTAAACCAGACTTTGTGGTGTCTAGGCTAGGCAAGTGAGAAAGGTAACTTTAAAAGGTCCGTCTCATGGTGATTCGTGAGTGGATCCCTCCTTTCCTCATTTGTACTTACCTGGCCACAATTGGAGATGAAGAGGCGATTTGAGGCATCTAACAACTTGTCGTTTAGACCATTTAGAAATAGGCTAGTTGACTTAGGAAACCCTAGAATCTAGAATACGGAAAATTGACATTTTTACAAATAAATACCTTTTACTCTATAAAACCGTTTTCTAAAGGATTTGGTATTTTACAATCTTTGCAAAGCGCCGCTACAACTCATTTTTGGGGAACCCGTTCGGGATGGTGCGGATTATCGCACATCCTCGGGCTTAGTAGTGCGAGATTCAGACCTCCGCAAGGAGCATTCGGTCTCGAAAGGTTTAAAATACGATATCTTAAGAATATGAGATTTTTAAAATATAAAATATTTATTAAAACTACTTTTGTATAATTATATGTATATTTATCATTTAAATATAAATATTCCACCTTTTTCTAAAAAAATCACAAGAATAAATTTTACACTAAAATACCATGAATTTCAAATAAATCAACTTTACAAATAAATACCTTTATTTATGAAATTAGGATATTTTTATTAGAAATATCACAATATAAAATCCACCTTCATTACAACTCTAAAGACGAATAACGAATACTTGAGGTGTATTTTGAAAAGTATATAAAAGTATTTTTACATAAAACCCTCTCAAGTTTTATAAATTTCCCTAAAGACCCTAGCAAATTATAGGTAAGAATTAATCAAGACTTTAATTTACATTTCTAATTGTCTGACTCGGGTTTGAGTCTGATTATATTTGACTTGAATATGATTCAAGTACAATCTACAATCTTCAATATTACAATTCGACATGAATCTATGAATCCAATTATCAATCTATACAACTTGACTGAACCGAACTGTGGATATACATTCCATTTACATGGTTCTTCAGTTATTCCATTTATATGATTCTACGGTTACATCCTTTTACTGATATCATGGTTTCGGTTAGTCTTTCAATTATACATTCAATACAATTTACAGTACAAAACAATACAAATAAAACACTACGGGGTTTAAGGGGTAGATTGGTACGGAAGGTGTTAAAGGTGGCACGAGACGGTAAGATTAAGACACCTAACATGAATCCAATTGTCATTGTTCCGGGTTGTATAACAGAGCCTTGTACTTCCATTTGCCCTGGTCTCTACCATACTAATACGCAATTAAAGAATGAATCGAAGGTCTCGTCGCCACCTATGGACATGGCATCTATCGCCTAATGAACTAAGTTCTTATCCAACCCACCTGGACTGCTTTACATCAGTCTTTTTCGGCAGGACCTAGACACGGAGGTTCGGGAAGTAGCGCGTGCCAGCATTCGCTACCGGAGATTTGCCCTTGTGTTTCTAGCGGAGGGGGCCCACAAGCACCCGGCCCGCCCCCTTCTTATTCTGTAAAGCCGACCACTTTTTCGCCAGTGCTCCCTCCCGAACAGTGCGAAAGCTGAGAAGCTGTAGCACCTAAGCAGCAGTTCTAGCGAAGAGTAAACGGAAGCTAATCAACGAAGGTTATAGCAAGAGCGTAAACCGTAGCACACGTAAGTTGCTGCAACTGAAGCGACTACAACATAAACATCACCATCAACAACAATGATTCCAATGACACGGGTTTTTTGAAGAGAGGCTAAGAGGCACGCCTTTCATCTTTAGAGCTTGGCTCCTGCCTTGCTTACTGAGAAATGACTGACCATCGGAGAAGCGATAGCGAAGCCAAGCCGTCAAATCAAAAGGCGAGCAGTCGGAAGGTTTTCACTCCTGTTGAGAAAGAATAAATGCCCTAGCTCAGCTTCCTAGCATGACACATCGCCGACTGCCAAAAGTGGGTTATCAAGGACCCTCTCAAATTTCATCCTCTGATGAACCACCGATTGCTTATTTGACCAGTGCAATTTCAGGGGGGGAGGGTTATCAAGGACCCCTCTCGTATACATTGGCATTCTTCTGTACCAAACTACAAACAACAACGTTAATACAACATTACAACAATATAATACAACATTAAAAGCTACTCTCTCTCTCTTTCTTCTTTTCTACTTCTCACTTATCTTTGGGACTTACCGAACGATCTGTTCGCTGACGATATCCTATTTCTTTCTTCTTTGAATGTCGTTAGGTGGTTTGGACCCGACAGAGATCGAGCCATCTGCAGAAGACTTGGATCAGCTTGTTGAAGAACCAGAACTCTAGTTTCATTGTACATTTTCCATTCAGTACTTTTCATTTCCTGTCATGCCATAGTTTAGGCATCATTTTTATTTCAGTTGTATTTCCTTTTCATGCATTGTACAAAAGAATGTTAATAAATAAAAGTTGATGTTCAGTTTATATCTCCTGCCTCTTGTGTATTTACTTTTATATTGCTTAGTTACGCTTAGCGTATTTACTTCTGAGTAAATACGTAGCGAACTGGTCGCGTCCCCTTCGTCGTATACCGGGAAGCGGGGCGTGACAGGACAAAACCTGTCACGCCCCGCTTCCCGGTGTACGGCGAAGGGGACGCGACCAGTTCGCTACGTATTTACTCAGAAGTAAATACGCTAAGCGTAACTAAGCAATATAAAAGTAAATACACAAGAGGCAGGAGATATAAACTGAACATCAACTTTTATTTATTAACATTCTTTTGTACAATGCATGAAAAGGAAATACAACTGAAATAAAAATGATGCCTAAACAATGGCATGACAGGAAATGAAAAGTACAGAAAGGAAAAGTGTACAATGAAACTAAAGTGCAGGGTCTTCAGCAAACTGCTCCAAGTCTTCTTGAGATGGCTCGATCTCTGCCGGGTCCAAATTACCGGACGACATTCAAAAAAGAAAGAAACAGAATGTCGTCAGCGAACAGGTCGCTCGGTAAGTCCCAAAGGTAAGAGGAAAGTAGAATAGACAGAATAAGAAGATATCTTTGAAAGTTGTATAATATTGTTGTAATATTGTGTTAACGCTGTTGTTTGTAGCTTGGTACAGAAGGATGCCAGTGTATACGAGAGGGGTCTCTATATGCTAGAGACCAGGGCAAACGGAATGTACATGGAACCGTTAAGCCACGGTACAACAGCAACGGAATATAGGTTAGGTGTCTAAATCTGACCACCTCGTGCCACCTTTAACACCTTCCGTACCAATCTACCCTTTAAATCCCGTAGTGTTTTGATTGTATTGTTTGTCTTGTAAATTGTATTGATTGTATAATTGGTTGACTGACCGAAACCATGATATCAGTAATCGGATATAACCATAGAGTCATGTAAATGGAATAACTGAGAATCATGTAAAAGGAATATATCCATGATTCGGTTCAGTCAAGTTGTATAAATTGATAATTGGATTCATGAATTCATGTGTTCATATTGAATTAGAATCTTGTAGATTATAGATTGACTTGAATCATATTCAAGTCAGCTTAATCAGACTCAAACCCGAGTCAGACAATCAGAAATGTGAATCGAAGTCTTATAATTGTTAGGGTTCTTAGGGTAATTTATGAAACTTGAGGGGGTTTTATGTAAAAATGCTTTTATATACTTTTCAAAATACACCTCAAGTATTCATTATTCGCCTTTAGAGTTATAATGAATGTGTATTTTATATTGTGACATTTCTAGTGAAAATATCCTAGTTTTATAAATAAAGGTATTTATCTGTAATATTGATTTATTTGAAGTTCACGGTATTTTAGTGTAAAATTTATTCTTGTGATTTTTTTTATAAAAAGGTGGAATATTTATATTTAAATGATAAATATACATATAATTATACAAAAGTAGTTTTAATAAATATTTTATATTCTAAAAATCTCATTTTCTTAAGATGTCGTATTTTAAACCTTTCGAGACCGAATGCTCCTTACGGAGGTCTGAATCTCGCACTACTAAGCCCGAGAATGTGCGATAAATCGGCACCATCCCGAACGGGTTTCCCAAAAATGGATTGTAGCGGCGCTTTGCAGAGATTGTAAAATACTAAATCTTTTAGAAAACGGTTTTATAGAGTAAAAGGTATTTATTTGTAAAAATGTTAATTTTCCGTATTCTAGATTCTAGGATTTCCTAAGTCAACTAGCCTATTTCTAAATGGTCTAAACGACAAGTTGTTAGATGTCTCAAATCGCCTCTTCACTGCCAATTGTGGCCAGGTAAGTACAAATGAGGAAAGGAGGGATCCGCTCACGAATCACCGTGAGACGAGCCTTTTAAAATTATTTTTCTCACTTGCCTAGCCTAGACACCAAAAGGTCAGGTTTAAATAAACGACCGATGTCCACAACTTATCGTATTTTCCTAACGAGAGGCATTTGTTTTGAAAGTGTATCAAAACTAAAACTTTTAGGAATGGATTTATTAAGAATATGGTATTTAAATGAAAGTATTGTTTTATCGTATTCTAAGTTTTTTTTTATATCGTTTTAGGTTTTATATGCGTGTGTGTGGAGGTAGGTCATTACCTCGTGCTCTACTTTAAATGTATAGCAAGGGGGTTAAATGTGAAATCGAAACATTGTGTTATTTAAGTAAAAAATACGATAAATTGAAAAGGCTATCATTTCATGTGATTAAACTTGTTCAAATTATTTGTTAAATATTTAATAGTCAACAATAAGATGTTTAAGCATGATTGAATTTGGTGAGAAGTGAAATTTTATAGGAAACCGAATCGGAAATCGGATTTGTTCCGATTCCGTCGGGTTTTGTAATTTCGTATTTTAGAGAATAAGAAAGAGAGATAGAATGGGACTTACGGGTTTCGATTAAGTAAGGGAGTGAGGGGGGACTAAAGGGGTTGCTGAGGCATTGCTTCGTCGCTGATTATTCCTAAAAACGTCACCGGAATTTCCGCCGGAATTTCGTCGGAGCTTCGCCGCGAACTTGTTTTCAAAGTACACAACTCTTGAGAAGATTTTGAGAGAGTATGCTCAGGATTTAGGGATGAGAGGGTAGAGGGTAGGGGGTGTATTTATAGGATAGGCTAGGAGTAGGGTAGGTGAAGGGTTTTTGATAAAAAAATTATAAAAATGTAAGAAAATCATTAAAAATGGTAGTAAATAGGGTATATTGAAGTCTCGGGAACCGATCCATTAATTTGGAGTATACAGGGGGTAGGGTAGGTGTAGAGCCCCAACTTTCATGTTGGGGACTCGGCCGAGTCAGGTGGCCGGGGGGTGGGGGGTCGTCGGGTGAAGGCTCTGGTGCTTTTACTTTTTTAGGTGAAGTTCAAGTTTTGGAAGTTACAGTGTTTGGACTGTTGGGCTTCCTAAAGATTTAAAACAAAAACAATATAAAAATAATGTGGGGCAGGGGATTTGAACTCTGGTGGCTTGGTTCAGCAGTGCAAGGTGTTACCAATGAGCTACATGCTCCTTCTTGTAATTATTGTGGGAAAATAAATACTTAAAGTGGTAACAGCAACATTAAATACCCCAAGTATACTTCAAAATTTAAATCAATTTTATGTATAAAAATTGGAGTTGTTACAATCTACCCTCCTTACAAAAAATTTCGTTCTCGAAATTTACAATTTTTATTTGAGGACTAGTTTACAAAGAGGTGAGGATATCTTGCACGCATTTCATCTTCCCTTTCCCAAGTGGATTCTCCTGGAGTGTCTTTCCTCCACATTACCCGGACCAAATTAACTTCTTTGTTCCAAAGTGTCTTCACTTTCCTGTCCATGATCTCCACAGGCTGTTGCTCACAGGACAAGTCGGGCTGTATAGTAAGCTCAGAATGATCAAGAACATGGCTGGGGTCACTCACATACTTTCTGAGTTGGGATATATGGAACACGTTATGCACTCCTTCCAATGAGGGTTGAAGCGCTAAGCGGTATGCTACTTCACCGACTCGTTTGTGTATGTCGAACGGTCCAATATATCTCGGACTTAATTTACCCTGTCTTCCAAATCGGATCACTCCGTGGTTCGGAAATATCTTCAAGAATACATGATCTCCTGGCTGGAACTCCAAGTGTCATCTCTTTGCATCAGCCCAGTGCTTCTGTCTATCTTGGGCTATGCGCATCCTTTCCCTGATAGTACGAACCACATCAACAGTCGCTACTATCATCTTTGGTCCAAGAAGTTCCCTATCTCCGATGTCGTCCCAACTTAATGGTGATCGACACTTCCTTCCATACAATGCTGCAAAAGGTGCCATTCATATATTTGCTTGGTAGCTGTTATTGTATCCGAACTCCACAAGATGCAGGCGATCTTCCTACGATCCTTTGAAGTCTAGCATACACGCTCTGAGCATATCCTCTAAAATCTGAATAGTTCGTTCCTACTGACCATCTGTTTGGGGATGATAAGTCGTGCTGAAGTTCAGACTTGTTCCCAAGCTTGCTTGCAGACTCTGCCAAAATTGCGATCGGAACCTGGTGTCACGATCGGAGACAATGCAGACCGGTACTCCATGAAGTCTCACAATTTCCTGTATGAGTTCATGGGTATCAGAGATAGTACATTATGAAGAGTTTAAATCTTAAATAGATTATTACCTCCATGTACTTCTTTGCTAGTGTCTCAGTTGATTGGCCAACCCGAAATGAGATGAAGTGAGCCGACTTTGTGAGTCGATCCACAATGACCCATATAGCATCGTTACCCTTTGTGCTGCGAGGAAGAGCAGTCACAAAATTCATCGTGATGTGTTGCCACTTCCATTCTGGGATTGATAACGGTTGAAGTAGTCCAGCTGTCCTGTGATGTTCAGCCTTTACTTGCTGACACACCAAACATTTTGCGACACTTATGGCTACTTCACGCTTCATTCCATGCCACCAATAATTCTGACGTAGATCTTTGTACATTTTGGTACCTCCAGGATGTACTGAGTATGGAGAGCTGTGAGCTTTTAACTCTTCCCGAACAGGATCTTTTAGTACACACAATCTGCTTCCGTATCTTAAAGATCCATCTTCATGGATGATGAAGTCTGTTCTGAGTCCATTCTCCACTTGTTCTCTGATCCTTTGCAACTTAGCATCACTTGCTTGAGCTGCTTTGATTTGATTGACAATGGTTGATTGAACTTATAGATTCATCAAACTTGAAGCATTGCCTGGCATGACTACTTCAATTTCCATCTGATGCAAGTTTTGCTGAAGCTTCCACTAAGTTGTGAGATTCATTGATAATGGTTGGCGACTAAGAGCATCAGGTACTATGTTCACCTTTCCTGGGTGTTATTGCAAGTTGATGTCAAAGTCCGCCATGAGTTCTAACCATCTTCTCTGCCGCATATTCAACTCCTTCTGAGTAAACACGTAATTCAGACTTTTATAATCTGTGTAGATGTTCACTCGTTCACCAAGTAGATAATGGCGCCAAATATTGAGAGCAAAGATGACGGCTGCCAACTCAGATCATGCGTCGGATAATTGTGCTCATGAGTCTTCAGTTGTCTTGAAGCATAAGCCACTACCTTACCGTACTGATGTAGAACACATCCTAATTCCTTACCGGATGCATCACAATGCACTTCGAATCCTCCAGATTGATCCGGTATTATGAGAATAGGTGCAGATGTCAACCTTGACTTGAGTTCTACAAAATCTTGTTCGCATGCTTCTGACCACACAAATTCTTCATCTTTACGTGTGAGCTTGGTCAGGGGTGTTGCTATCTTCGAAAATCCTTCAATGAACCTTCTGTAATATCCAGCTAAACCCAAGAAGCTCCGAATATCCTTCACTGACTTTGGTGTAAGCCATTCGCTAATTGCTGAAACTTTTGCTGGATCCACAAAAATTCTTTCTCCTGATACGATGTGTCCAAGAAAACCAACTTGGTTTAGCCAAAACTCGCACTTGCTGTACTTGGCATAGAGCTTATGTTGTCGAAGAGTTTCCAGGACAATTCGTAAGTGCTCTTCATGCTCTTTCCGACTCTTAGAATACACCCGGATGTCGTCGATGAAGATGACAACAAATTTGTCTACGTACTCCCGGAAAACCTGATTCATTAGGTTCATGAATATTGCTGGTGCATTGGTCACTCCAAATGGCATCACTAGAAATTCGTAATGTCCATAACGAGTTCTGAAAGTTGTTTTGTGAATATCAGCTTCCTTGACCTTCACTTGATGATAATCTGAACGAAGATCCAATTTAGAGAAAACACAAGATTCACTTAGCTGATCGAATAAATCATCGATGCATGGGAGTGGATACTTGTTCTTTGTAGTGACTTCATTCAAGGCTCTATAATCGATGCACATTCTGTATGAACCTTCCTTCTTCTTCAGCAGTAGTACAGGTGCTCCCCAACTTGAAGTGCTAGGACGAATCCATCCTTTCGCCAATAATTCGTCCAACTGTGTTCGAACTTCCTTCAAACCTTCCGGACTTAATCTATAAGGTGTTTTGATCACCGGTTGTTCTCCTGGTACTAAATCAATACTGAATTCAAGAGCTCGATCGGGAGGCAAACCTGATATATCGTCAGGAAATACATCGTCGAACTCTCGAACTACCTCTGGTCTTAATTCTTCTTCCGCTTGAGCTGCTGCAACTACTGCTTCTCTTGGCTTTGCTTTGTAGGTACTTGGCTCCAGGGTACGGTCTCTGCTCTTGAAATAGAAGACCGGATGGTCTGGAATCTCGAATACTACCCTCCTTTGACGACGGTCGATGGTAGCATAAAAAGTTCCAATCCAATCCATTCCTAGAACCACATCGAAGTTTGGTATGTCCAGTACTTTGAAGTCAGCATAAAACTCTCTGCTGCAAACGACGACTAGACACAAGCTGTATCCCATAGTTGCCTTTAGAACGCCATTTCCTGAACTGACATTCCAGCTGGATACAAGCGGTGAGACTGGAATCGCATGGGTTCGGATGAACCGTTGCGACATAAAGCAGTGGGATGCTCCAGTATCAAACTGTACAAGTGCAGGTAGTGAGGCTACTAGGATTGTACCTAAGGTATGTGGGATATGTTTTAGGTATAGGGAAAGTGTGTAGATAACCAAGACTAATAGATAAATTTGAGAAGGAAAGTTTACCAGTGATGACTTGGCCAGTGGCCTCAGCTTCTTCCACGGACATCGTGAAAGCCTGGCGCTTTGGTACATTCCTCCTGGCCTGAGGAGTATTCCTCGGAACGTTCCTTTGAGCTTGATGGAACTGACGAGGAGGTGGTGCATCTTATGGTCCTCTGGGTGGTGCAGGTAGTGCAAGTCTTGGAGCAGGGGCTTGGATGGCTGGGCGCTGTGGGTAATTGTTTGCTGGCCTGAGTGCAGCAACTGGGTTTTGCCTTTGGGGGCAAGACCCAATATCATGAGTAGCTGAGCCGCATACTAAGCAAAGGCGGTTGGCTCGCCGGCAGTCTTTCATCATATGTCTAGCTCTCTTGCAGTAGGTACAAAAGGCTGGGCTGGGACGATGGTTCGGTACTCCGGGTCGCCTTGGCATAAAAGGTGGTCTGGACGAGTCTCCACCTGCCATCTGGTTGGCAGGGCGTTTGACTCCTGCAGACTGAGGTCTACCCCTTGCTTTTATCACTGCTTCATAACTGCGGGCAGCTTCTAGAGCATCCTCATGAGTCAGAAATTTTCCTGTGGCTAGAGCAGCCTGAATCTCTGTGTCCAAACCTTATTGAAAGCGACGGGCTCTGATCTCTTCCGTCGGTATCAAGTGTGCCGCGAATCTGTTTAAGGATTGTGTTAGTTGTGTAGTATGTGATATTTAAAAATTGAACTATTATAACATATCCTACCGGCTTAGCATGGTGAATTCAGCGTCATATTCATCCACTGATTTGTCCCACATCGAACCTTGTTGTAGATGAATGAACTGCTGCTCCACGGCAAACCTGGCAGTCACAGGGAAGTACTTCGCGTCAAACTTCTTGCGAAAAGTCTTCCATTCAATAGGCTATACAAGACGGCTTTCTTCCGCCTTCCACCAATTGCGAGCATTGTCCGTGAGCTGTAGTTTCGCCACACGGACCCAAGCTATGTCTGGCACTTGTGTTGCTGCCAGATCATTTTCTATGCTTTGTGCCCATTCTTCAGCTTCAAGAGGGCTTCCTTTTCCGGAGAACTGCTTGGGATGTAAAGCCCTGAATTGCTTTACCCCCGGTGCGTCGGTCTCAGGACGGTTCAGGAGTTGTTGCTGTCCCTTAAGAAGGCTACAGATCGCCTCAAGTAGCACTGTTTGCTCAGTGGGTGGCGCAGGAACAGCTGGTGTGAGAGGTAGTGCTGGAGGTGGAGGTGTGTTGTTAACGTTAGTGCTGGTGTTGTTCGGGGAATCCATAACCCTGAAGAAAAATTTGGGTTAGGACAGATTCAAGGAATATGAAATTGCAAGATTCAAGGAACATGAATTGTAAAGAATATTTTAGTTGCTGGTTCTTGTGTTATATTGTTTAGGTTGTTCACGCAGAACAGAACTGTATGATAAGGATTCATACAACTCTGACCTGCATGGGCCACCAACAAAACCTGTCATGCCCCGCTTCCCGGTGTACGGCGAAGGGGATGCGACGAGGTCCGCTACGTATATACTCAGAAGTACATACGCTAAGCATATCTAAGCAATATAAAAAGAATACACAAGAGACAAGAGGTAATAAAAACAACAATTTTTATTTATTAACATTCTTTTGTAGAATGCATGAAAAGGAAATACAACTGAAATAAAAATATGCCTAAACAGTGGCATAATAGGAAATGAAAAGTACAGAAAGGAAAAGTGTACAATGAAACTAAAGTGCAGGATCTTTGGCAAACTGCTCCAAGTCTTCTTGAGATGGCTCGATCTCTGCCGGGTCCAAATCACCTGAAGACATTCAAAGAAGAAAGAAACAGAATGTCGTCAGCGAACAGGCCGCTCGGTAAGTCCCAAAGGTAAGAGGAAAGTAGAATAGACAGAATAAGAAGATATCTTTTAAAGTTGTATAATATTGTTTTAATGTTGTGTTAACGCTGTTGTTTGTAGCTTGGTACAGAAGGATGCCAGTGTATACGAGAGGGGTCTCTATATGCTAGAGACCAGGGCAAATGGAATGTACAAGGAACCGTTAAGCCACAGTACAACAGCAACGGAATTTAAGTTAGGTGTCTTAATCTGACCACCATGTGCCACCTTTAACACATTCCGTACCAATCTATCCCTTAAACCTCGCGATATCTTGTTTGTATTGTTATCTTGTAAACTGTATTGGTTGTATGATTGGTTGACTGACCGAAACCATGATATCAGTAAACGGTTGTAACCGTAGAGTCATGTAAATGAAATAACTGAGAATCATGTAAAAGGAATATATCCCTGTTCGGTTCAGTAAAGTTGTATAAATTGATAATTGGATTCATGGATTCATGTGTTCATATTGAATTGGAATCTTGTAGATTATAGATTGACTTGAATCATATTCAAGTCAGATTAATCAGACTCAAACCCGAGTCAGACAATCAAAAATGTGAATCGAAGTCTTATAATTGCTAGGGTCCTTAGGGTAATTTATAAAACTTGAGGGGTTTTATGTAAAAATGCTTTTATATACTTTTCAAAATACACCTTAAGTATTCATTATTCGCCTTTAGAGTTATAATGAATGTGTATTTATTTGAAGTTCATGGTATTTTAGTGTAAAATTTATTCTTATGATTTTTTTTTAGAAAAAGGTGGAATATTTATATTTAAATGATAAATATACATATAATTATACAAAAGTAGTCTTAATAAATATTTTATATTCTAAAAATCTCATTTTCTTAAGATATCGTATTTTAAACCTTTCGAGACCGAATGCTCCTTGCGGAGGTCTGAATCTCGCACTACTAAGCCCGGGGATATGCGATAATCCGCACCATCCCGAACGGGTTCCCCAAAAATGGGCTGTAGCCGCACTTTGCAAAGATTGTAAAATACTAAATCCTTTAAAAAACGGTTTTATAAAATAAAAGGTATTTATTTGTAAAAATGTTAATTTTCCGTATTCTAGATTCTAGGGTTTCCTAAGTCAAATAGCCTATTTCTAAATGGTCTAAATGACAAGTTGTTAGATGCCTCAAATCGCCTCTTCACCGCCAATTGTGGCCAGGTAAGTACAAATGAGGAAAGGAGGGATCCGCTCACGAATCATCGTGAGACGGGCCTTTTAAAGTTACCTTTCTCACTTGCCTAGCCTAGACACCATAAAGTCAGGTTTAGATAAACGACCGATGTCCACAACTTATCGTATTTTCCTAATGAGAGGTATTTGTTTTGAAAGTGTATCAAAGCTAAAACATTTAGGAATGGATTTATTAAGAATATGGTATTTAAATGAAAGTAGTGTTTTATCGTATTCTAAGTTTTTTTTTTGATATCGTTTTAGGTTGTATATGCGTGTGTGTGGAGGTAGGTCATTACCTCATGCTCTACTTTAAATGTATAGCAAGGGGGTTAAATGTGAAATCGAAACATTGTGGTATTTAAGAAAAAAAATACGATAAATTGAAAAGACTATCATTTCATATGATGAAACTTGTTCAAATTATTTGTTAAATGTTTAATAGTCAACAATAAGATGTTTAAGCATGATTGAATTTGGTGAGAAGTGAAATTTTATAGAAAACCGAATCGGAAATCGGATTTGTTCCGATTCTGTCGGGTTTTGTAATTTCGTATTTTAGAGAATAAGAAAGAGGGATAGAATGGGACTTACGGGTTTCGATTAAGCAAGGGGGGACTAAAGGGGTTGCCGAGGCGTTGCTTCGTCGCCGGTTGTTCCTAAAAACGTCGCCGGAATTTCCGTCGGAATTTCGTCGGAGCTTCGCCGCGAACTTGTTTTCAAAGTACACAACTCTTGAGAAGGCTTTGAGAGAGTGGGCTCAAGATTTTGGGATGAGAGGGTAGAGGGTAGAGGTGTATTTATAGGGTAGGCTAGAGGTAGGATAGGTGAAGGGTTTTTGATAAAAAAATTTATAAAAATGTGAGAAAATCATTAAAAATGCTAGTAAATAGGGTATATTGAAGTCTCGGGAACCGATCCATTAATTTGGAGTATACGGTGGGGTAGGGTAGGTGAAGAGCCCCAACTTTCATGTTGGGGACTCAGCCGTCCGGTCGAGCCCCGCCGGCGGTGCAGGCCCGAGTCGGCCAGTCCGCCGGCCGACTCGGCCTAGTCGGGCCGAGTCAGGTGGTCAGGGGGTGGGGGGTCGTCAGGTGAAGGCTCTGGTGCTTTTACTTTTCAGGTGAAGTTCAAGTTTTGGAAGTTACGGTGTGTGGACTGTTGGGCTTCCTAAGAATTTAAAACAAAAACAATATAAAAATAATGTGGGGCAGGGGATTTGAACTATGGTGGCTTGGTTCAGCAGTGCAAGGTGTTACTAATAAGCTTCAAGCTCCTTCTTGTAATTATTGTGGGAAAATAAATACTTAAAGTGGTAACAACAACATTAAATACTCCAAGTATACTTCAAAATTTAAATCAATTTTATATATAAAAATTGGAGTTGTTATAGAGTTAATTCATCAAGGGGATGCACAAGAACATGGTTAGCCTAGCTTGAGTGTTGAAGTAAGTATCACTTGGTACCTAGCTTCTCTTCTTCTTTCATTCAATTTGAGCTAGAGGATTTTTTTACTAAGTATTTTTCTTTCTAACCTAGTGTCTAACTAAACAATTATGGAATAGATAAGGATATGAAATGATAAGGCTAGGAGGAGGTGTCACCATGAAGGATGGTGTGCTATTCATGCAAGCATGAAGTGTAGGCTTGAGGTTCAACCTAAGGTGTGGTGTGGATGAGGTTTAACTTAGTCTAAACCATAGCCTAACACATTTACATAAAAACCCTCACACAATATCCAATTTCCATAAAGAATTAAACTTTACACAAAACCCCTCATGACACTTATTATTATATAAACAAACTACAATCTTTACTAAATTAGTTTACCATATATTTAAAAGGTCATTTTATTACAATAAAATTAAAATAATATTTTTAATTAAATAAATAAAATAATTAAGTATCTAAAATATTTCAAAATGTTACAATATCCCCCCCTTAAGAAAATTCGGTCCCCGAATTTAAAACCTAAACACATGTGGCTTCAAAAAGGTGCGGGAATTTCTTCCGCATCGCATCTTCGGCCTCCCAAGTGACCTCCTCGCTATTTGGTCCTCGCTAAAGAACTTTTACGGATGGAAATACCCTTGATCTCAGTTTCTTTACCTTCCGGTCTAGAATAGCTACCGGTTGCTCTGTATAGGATAAATCCCGCTCCATCTGTAAAGACCGGTGCTGGATGGCATAAGAAGGATCGTGAAGATACTTGCAAAGCATAGACACATGGAACACTGGATGTACATCGGGAAAACTTTGTGGAAGTGCTAAACGATAAGCTACAGCACCCACCTTCTCCAGAATCTCATAGGGTCCGACATATCTGGGACCGAGCTTTCCCTTTTTCTCGAAACGCATCACACCCTTCATCGGAGAGACACGGAGGAACTCATGGTCTCCCAGATCAAACTCAAGTCTACGATGACATCGATCGGCATAAGATTTCTGTCTGCTCTGGGCCGCTCTCATCCAGTCTCGTATCAACTGGATCTTTTCTATGGTCTCCTGCACTAGCTGCGGTCCTAAAATGCTGCTCTCGCTGAGTTCTAGCCAACAAACGGGCGACCGATACTTTCTCCCATAAAAAGCTTCGAAGGGGGCCATCTGAATCGTCTCCTGGAAGCTGTTATTGTAGGAGAACTCTATCAAGGGCAAGTGACGATCCCAACTACCACCAAAATCTAGACTGTAGGCTCGGAGCATATCCTCAAGAGTCTGTATGGTCCGCTCTGACTGACTGTCGGTCTACGGGTGGAAAGCTGTACTAAAACTCAATTGGGTGCCTAGAGCCTCATGAAGTTTCTGCCACAATCGACTGGTAAACTATGTGCCTCTATCAGATACAATGCAAGTCGGAACTCCATGTAATCGCACAGTCTCGTCAATGTAGATCTGGGCATACTGCGCATATCCCTAAGTAGTCTTCACCGGAAGAAACTAAGTTGCTTTCGTTAATCGATCAACAATCACCAAGATGGAATCATACCCTCTGTTGGATCTGGGCAGACCCATAATGAAATCCATGGAGATCTGCTCCCATTTCCACTACGGAATGGGCAAGGGCTGTAACTCTCCTGCCGGCCTCTGGTGCTCGGCCTTGACTTGCTGGAAAGTCAAGCATCTCGAAACAAACTCCGTGACATCTCTCTTCATCCCTTCCCACCAGTAAACATTTCTCAAGTCATGATAAATCTTGGTGGAACCCGGACGAATACTATATGCTGACCGATGCGCCTTCTCTAAGATCTCACGTCTCAGTCCCTCAGAATATGGCACACAAAGACGAGTCACAAACCGTAACTCTCCATGATCATCGATCACGAACTCAGAATCTCTACCCTGTCTAACCTGCTCTAAGATCTCGGAAGCGGGCATCGGTGGGTTGTGCCTCTCGGATGCGATCAAGTGACTGTGGACGGGTATGGATATGAGCGAGTTGTCCCCCTATCAACGGAAACTCAAATTGTACTCGGCTGTCACATAGAATCTGCCAATCTGCGGAAGATTGTCTCTGCACTATACTCAAATAAGATAAGCTACCTCCAGGCCTCCGAATCAAAGCATCTGCCAGCACATTCATCTTGCCCGGATGATAGAGAATCTCACAGTCACAGTCCTTCACGAGCTCCATCCAACGACGCCGCCTTAAATTCAGATCCTGCTACTGAAAGATATATTTTAAGCTCTTATGGTCTGTGAATATCTGGCACGACTCACCGTATAAGTAATGCCTCCAAATCTTGAGTGCGAAGACCGCCGCGACCATCTCTAAGTCATGAGTAGGATAGTTCTGCTCATGCTTCTTCAACTGCCGAGAAGCATAAGCGACGACCCTGCCGTGCTGCATCAACACACAGCCTAAACCCACTCGAGAGGCGTCACAATAGACAACAAAACCACCTGACCCAGATGGTAAAGATAAGACTGGTGCAGTCGTCAAGCGGATCTTCAACTGCTGGAAACTCTGCTCACATGCCTCTGTCCAAAGAAATGGAACTTCCTTCCTGGTCAACCCGGTCAGTGGTGCGGCGATACGAGAAAAATCATGCACAAAACGTCGATAGTAATCGGCCAACCCAAGAAGCTGCGAATCTCCGTAACTGATACAGGTCTGGGCCAGTGTTGTACTGCCTCGATCTTTTTTGGATCCACACGTATACCATCTCTCGTAACTACGTAACCCAAGAAATCCACACTATCCATCCAGAAAGCACACTTGGAGAATTTAGCGAACAACTGGTGTTCCCTCAAAATCTGCAATGTAATTCACAATTACTGCTCATGCTCCTCTCGACTATGAGAGTATACAAGAATATCATCAATAAATAAAATAATGAACTGATCAAGAAACGGCTTAAAAATGCGATTCATCATATCCATGAAAACTGCTGGGACATTGGTGAGCCCGAACGACATCACCAAAAACTCATAATGCCCATATTGTGTGCAAAAAGCAGTCTTCGGAATGTCATCTTTCCGAACTCTCAATTGGTGATACCCTGACCGCAAATCGATCTTTGAAAAATAGCCAGCTCCCTGCAGCTGATCGAATAAGTCATCAATACGAGATAATGGATACCTATTTCGCACCGTAACTCCATTCAGTTGCCTGTAGTCGATGCATAATCTCATACTACCGTCCTACTTTTTAACGAATAAGACAGGAGCTCCCCATGGCGAGACACTTGGAAGAACGAGCCCCCTATCAAGCAATTCTTCCAACTGACCCTTAAACTCCTTCAGCTCCGTCGGGGCCATTCGATAAGGCGGTATAGAAATAGGCTCCATACCCAGAATCAAGTCCATGCAGAACTCAATATCGCTCTCTGGCGGCAAACCAGACAGCTCGTCAGAAAGACATCAGGAAATTCTCTCACAATCGGGATCAGGTCCAACGGGACCTCCGCGGCGCTAACATTATGAACATACGCCCAAAATCCTTGACATCCTTTCCTCAAGAGCTGACTAGCGTGAAGAGAAGAAATTAAACTGGGGAGGGTGACGCTATGGTCTCCCCGAATAACGAGAACTGGCTCTCCCGGAAAACTAAAACTGGCTGCTTTCTCACGGCAGTCCACAGACGCATAACAAGTGGCTAGCCAGTCCATGCCCAGAAGAACATCGAAGTCTAACATATCAAGATGAATCAAATCAGCAGAAGGATCCCTATCTCCGATACGAACAAAACAAACATGAACGAAAAACATGTCGAGCGACAAAAGACTAGCCTACGGGAGAAATCACAACAAGCGGCTGATTCAAAAAAGACGACTCTCGGCTAAACCTAGGTACAAAGTGCGTAGATACAGGTTCAAACAACAAAGAAATATGCGCATCGAAAGAAAACACTGAAAGAATACCTGTCACGACAACGTTCGTCGCCTGCACGTCCCGAGGAGTCAACATAAAAGCTAAAGCCTGCCCTCTACCAGCGACCAACTGTCGTCTGCCTCTGCCTCCTCATCCTCTCGAAATACGACTGTCACGACCATGGCCTCTATGGGCGTCGATATGGCGTGGAACAACAACAGGTGTAGGAGGTAATGCGCTCGGAGGAGGTGGTGAAGGTGGTGAAGCCACATGTGAGACCGATGCCTCACCCTGTCGCCTCACGGTACAATTTCTGATAAGGTGATACGGACTCCCACACCTGAAACATCCTTGCGATGGCTGTTGATCATGTGGGTAAAAGTGATATAACTGGTCCATAAAGAATCTGCCACGGCCTCTGCGAATACGCCTAGGAGCTGATATGTTAGTACGAATCCGCCTTGGTCTCGGAAAAACCGTAAGTGGAGCAATGTCCGATCTCCGTGCTCGACTAATCTTTATCAAGGATCTGATCATTTAGCGCAAATCCTGAATACTCTCCTCCAGCCTAGCTATACGATCAATAGAGGGTGGATCAATCTGTCCATGAAAGATAGGCGTACTGCCTTGGACGGTCCTCGTCTCAGACGAGCCCGCTCCAATCACATATCTGATGGCGGCCCTTTGGGCCCTCGTAGTCATCGGCGGCATAGTGGCTGGATTAAGAAACAGGATTGATAAGTACATTGCAATCGAATCACAGGATAGATGGAATCAAGGAAGGAAGGACAAGCAAATCTGTCCTAAGGTCACTTAGGCTGAGTATCGTAGCGTAAATATACCGCGGAACATATGTACGGTACTCTACTCATCCTAAATCTTCTACTCCATCAAACCAAGGGTCAACCTACATAACGAAATTAAAGCCTACTAACTTCAATTCACTACTCGGTTCCGTAAGGTTAATCCTAAGCTTTGATACCAACTTTGTCATGACTCGAAATTTGGGCGTGACCGTTACTTAGATTGTATGACATCTAAAGATACCGACACAATCTGAGTAAACCAAAAACCAAGATCAAAAAAACCCATTTGCGAAATTAAGGAAATTTTAGTTTTTAAGTAAAAGAGTGAGGTAGCATGTCGAATGATTTTTAAGAAATGAAATCTACAAAACTGATATTTTTAGCATTTAAAATTTCGACAGCACCTCCTTTTAAATCATTAAATAAAGTAGTTACAAAATGTTTAAATAAGTTGTGTCCCTAGTTGGGAGCAAAATAACGCCAAACAGTGGATATCAATACGCAATCACAATACGACGCTCAAGCGAAGAATTTCATGCATAAGTAAAGGAAACATAACTTAACACAACTAAACGATCTCACTCAATCAAAACAAAATATATACAAATATATTTCATTCTAAGTCAAATATACAGGGTCAGATGGAGTGATACTAGATCCAAATACATATATCCAAAATAGGCGGTTACTGTACATGTAACCCACCTAGCAAAATAAGCGATATAAACTGACAAGTGGATTTGCACTGCTGCTATGCGTCCACGCGTCTCCTGCAAGGAACTAAGGCACAACGGGGGTGACTTGCCAACTCAGTGAGCAAAACTAACATCTAACAGTCGATATTGTAAGTATGCCGGAATAATAGTAAAGGTGACAAGATAAGCATGATGTATATTACCACATTAATGCATGAATATATACTAAATAAGTGTATAACAAATACTGAAATCTCATCAAATATCTCTGAATATCGGTCATTTCCAATTTAAGATTCATTTTCTGTGTCCAATATCGACACAAATCTTCTGTTGTTAGCAGACATCGTTCCCCGAACGATCCTATCAATCCACAACATTGGTCGGTATCCTCTAGATATCCGCCGTGTTTCATTACTATCTCCGGTATCGAGTATCCTCGCTAGGGTCCCCGCCTCATATGCGGCTATCCTGCCCCTCGGTCTCGACCGGGTCTACTATGAATCCGACTGTATAACTCCCCCACTCAGTCCGGATAGCGTAAAAATCCGCAACCGTATAGCTCCCCCACTCGGTCCAAAATAAAACCAAATCATAAAAACAACATCTCATGGTGGACATATCACATCAATCATGAAGAACTAATGAATATAACTTAATAGTGTATAAAACTCAAATCCAGAAATTCTCAAATCCAATACATCTTGTGCTACAATTAATAACAATTTGAAAGTAAGACATGATAGGTATCAATTAACAACAATGATGCAAACAACCACTAATAATGATACTTATGGTATGAAGGGAATCATATAAGACATGGCAAGTTCTAAGTGATACATGACATGTCAATTACCGATGAGGTGTATTGTAATATGTAGGTATGTGCGCGTGCAACACGAATCATCAATAATTAGTGCGGTGTCCTAGCAAATGTTAGAAAATAGAATTTATAGATATGAATGCATGTGATGAAGTTTCTTAGTTTTAAACATATACACAAATGCAAAGGAATTTATTAGCCAAACTTCTAATTACGGGCGTATTACGCCATCCATACAAAATCCCCCGGTAGATATTTAATCTACTCACCGGAATACGTCGAAGCTATTCGGATGTCATCAATCCTTTTCCCTTTCTTTGCGGTCTCCGAAGTCCCCGCGGTCGAACCTAATATCGAAATTAATCTTTCGTATAAGAAACGGCTAAACTCTGATATGGCGAAAACATGAAACTACGAGATTTACATACTAAATATTCTACGCACGAATATTACGAATTATCAAAAACTTATCCTAACCTGGTCTAACCCTTCCCTGTTCGTAACAAGAAAACAGAATCGTGACACGAAATATCCGTATCGTAATTAGAATTTTATCCCAAAACAGATATTTGCTTCCAGATTTTATATACTGAATATATAACATAAACTAACAATACCAGACACCCTAAAATATAAACAGAGAGCTATCCTAGAAAAACCAACACCCAACTCCCTACAAAAACCGACGAGCTCAGACTTTAGGGAAATGTCACCGGTCGAAAATACATGGAATGGGTTCGTGTTTCTTGTGTATATTCTAGGTCTGATTTATAAGCCTAATGTACTACTTGATTTTTTTTTATAGATTAACTAAATTATAGGAGATCAAAACAGAGTAAGAATTTAAGCAAGAATACGATATTTACCAATATCCTAAGACTTATACTAGACAGAACTTAAAACAAGATATGAGATATGAGATTATACCAACTGAAGGATCCACTGAGTTAATTCATCAAGGGGATGCACAAGAACATGGTAAGCCTAGCTTGAGTGTTGAGGTAAGGATCACTTGGTACCTAGCTTCTCTTCTTATTTCATTCAATTTGAGGTAGATGATTTTTTTACTAAGTTTTTTTCTTTCTAATCTAGTGTCCAACTGAACAATTATGGAATAGATAAGGATATGGAATGATAAGGCAAAGAGGAGGTGTCACCATGAAGGATGGTGTGCTATTCATGCAAGCATGAAGTGTAGGCGTGAGGATCAACCTAAGGTGTGATGTGGATGAGCTTTAACTTAGTCTAAACCACGGCCTAACACATTTACATAAAAACCCTTACACAATATCTAATTTCCACAAAGAATTAAACTTTACACAAAATCCCTCATGACACTTATTATTATATAAACAAACTACAATATTTACTAAATTAATCTACCACATATTTAAAAGGTCTTTTTATTACAATAAAATTAAAATAACATTTTTAATTAAATAAATAAATAATTAAGTATCTAAAATATTTCAAAATGTTACATGAACGTTCATGCAAATTACCTTCAGCACTTTCACATTGAAAAGGTTAACGGAGGATCCGCTGTTGACAAGAATTTTTCCTATTTTAATGTCGTGGTAGTACCCAGTGGCGTAAAACGGGCGATTATGTTCGCACGTACCGAAATATCAGCCGTTGACAAGATCTTCATCGCTAAATGAAATATCAGCCGTGTGGACCTCTGCCAGTTCATTTTTCATTTTTTCTTCTGCAAGCGTAACGACCGTAAATTCCTATACCTTTATATTATCCGTCTTTAATAAAATACGGTATTTAATTATTTTCCGTATCATCTATTTTTTAATATTATATTTTGTTTTCTAATAAATATACTATTTATTTATTTCCATTTAATCACTCCAATTATTATCCTATCCTTTTATTTTTCCATTACCTAAATTCTTTAACCCAGATTCTGACCCACACCCAATTATTTTTTTAAACCAAAACTAGATAACTCAAACTAATCCTAAAGCCAAGCCCAGTCGGCCGAAATTATTCCTTTCCTTCTTTCTTTCCTAGCCTAATTACTTTCCACGAAATGCAACAATTACTTTTCTTTCTCTTCTTCTCTAATTCTTTTCCACTTCTTCTGTTACTAAATCTATGCCTCCTCTAACAATTAAAACCATAATAAAAACCCATATTCAATTAAATCCCTACATCCAATTTATAAACCGTTGTTAACCTCTTCATCTTCCTCTCCCCCCACCTTCCTCTTCTCTCTCTCTCTCTTTTCTTTTTACAGATTCTCCTTCTCTCCTTCTTCTATCTTATATAGAGAGAGAATAATATCTCCCTTCTTATAACTCTTCCCATATCCCTCTCTTAACCCAAGCTCAAAATCAAAATCCTATCGTATTCTTCTCATCAAAACCCAAGCATTGTCACCATCTCCGACGGCCTCGTCGTCGTACGTTTCGCCGCATTCCAGCCACCAACATCGTAGCCATCGCCATCATCATCGTCGACAACATCTCCACCTAGCCGAGCTCCTTCCTTGCTATCTTTGGCCGACCACCCTCCCCAGGGCAGTGCACCACTGAAGCTAGACCTAACCTCTTGCTGGCCTCTCTTGAACCCAACCCAAGTTCACCTCGCTTCCTGCTTCACCTCCCTCGAGCAAGCCGCCAAGCGTTTGATGAAATGCCCTAATAAGAATCCATTGTTTGCCCACGCTTGTAAGTCCCATCTCTTTTCCTTTGTTGTCTCCCCTTTGAATTCGTTGTCCTCGTCAATCCGTAGGCTATAATCGAGAATATAAAACTTTGAGCTAAATAAATACCAATTAATAACATTAGATCTAATAATAACCTAACGAACTGTACACTTGGATATACTTACACAAATAAACATCATTTGTAAAATTGAATACTCTCATATACACTATTGACTATTTTTTTTGCCTTACAGAACACATATTATTTTTGGCGTTGATAATTTTTGGGCAGTATTACTTTAAGTAGTCATAATGTTTTTCATATATGCAGATATATTTGATAGCTTGGTGTTGTAACTTAGAGAGTATTATTATCATTTTATTTCTTAGATGCATACCTTTATTTTTAACTACTTCCGATAATTGTTATATTGTGTTTGTGTCTGGATTTTTCCAACGAAATTGCTAATATTTGTATGTTATGTATTTTTGTAGCTAACTAACTTCCATTTACACATATGGTTAGATAGAAATGGAAGTAGAGGATTGCTATAATTTAGATTGAAATAGCGATAGAGATTTCTATGCCATGATTTGTTGATTATTGCCGGTAAAAAAGGAAATATTTGGATTTGGTCTATTATTTGCTAATCTATTATTTGTATATAGTGCTGCCATATTTCTTCAATACTCGTGTTGCTTCGGTCGGTTTTTAGATCTCCCAAACTAGTTTATAACATAAGTTAACTCCAAATCTTACCACTGTTTTTCCTGTACTCCATTTAGTTCAAGCTATCACCGATGGCCGTCTTTACCGAAGTCAATTATGCATCCTTTTCCTATGGCTACTTTCAAACTAGTTGTAAAGTTCCACCGTTGATCATCTTTACGGAACTTAGATTTACACCAGTCTATGCTGGGATATCCGATTGTCTAGATTTTCCGATATTCTTGTATATAGCATTCTCTTTCGTTGAAATCTTGGAATAATCTGCTCACTCTCTGTATGATAGGAGTTGAGAGTTTTGAATTCATTAGTTGAGCTTAATTAGTAATTTGAGAGTTTTGACTAGTTTAGACTCTCTAGTTATTAAGTTTATTATTTAGGTCCTTTAATCCATTTCCTGCTAAACTTGCAAGAAAAGGAAATGTCAAATAGGTTTTTTAGAGCTGATACTTTTATGCTCCAATTATGGTAACTCTTTTGAAATACCCTACTATCCATATTTCATATGTTAGTTATGCTCCTAGATTTCTCTACCTAGTCTAATTGCTTATGTAATGCTATTTAATACCTTCGCTGTAAAGCGTTGAATACATTCCAACCATGCTTTATTTAACCATGCCATGCTCCAACCAGAATATAGAGATGTGATATTTATTTATTTTTTTGAATTCCTTTATGATGCATATGGTTTGTTAAACATTAGTCGTTGATAAAGCACATGGTAACGACCTAACCCACACTCACTTTGAATCCTAATCCACTAAAATTTTATAGAAATTCCTAAAGTTTAGCCTTGCACTGAAATATCACCGAGCTCCCTATGAACTAGTTTTACATTAAAAAAAAGTCGAATTTCTATATAAAACCCCGCCAACTTTTCTAAAATTTCATTTAAAAATAAAATATCAATAATTAGATTTGCAAACAAACATCATTACTTTTACCATAATTAATTTTTCTAAAATACCTTTAACTTTCAAAAGGTTGAGTTTTTATTAAGACACCCTTAATTTCTAAAAGCTGGGATTTTCACTAAAATACCCTCAATTTCTAAAAGCTGGGATTTTCACTAAAATACCCTCAAGATTTTAATGTCATATTTCCACATGATACCCTAGGTTGCTAAGACTAGTAATCTCAGTTAATTAGAATGGTTGATAGGTTTAAATGACCTATTCTCTTTTGAGTCTTAAAGAGCCGGAGACAATGAGCTCTTTCACTTGCCTATTTTAACACAGATAGTTCGTACCCTCTCAAACTATTAAGAAAATGGGCATACTATTTAAACGTGCAACTTGAATTGATTTATGATGTTATAACTGTTTATTTCATGCCATGTACCACTTGCTTAATATATCTATATGATTTACTTGAATAAACCTATTACATGCTCGACCTAACTTGACCCGAACTATGAATTCAACATGACATGAACTTTACATGAATACTCGAAACTTGACATGAACACTTGATCTTGACAGGAACTCAATCTTGAAAGCTTTATGTATTCATGGATTCGGGCAAAACTCAAGACATTAGCTACAATCTAGAATACACGGGGTGTTGGGTTAGTTTGAGTATAAATCCAATAGAATCTCATGAGTCCCATTAATACAAATCATGTTGCTATGGTACCGGGCTGAAACGGTACAAATCATACTGCTGTGGTACTGGGCTGAAACGGTACAGCACGAATTCACGAATATGGGCCCGTGTTTTCAAGCCCCTGGATGATAGCCTGTTGGGTTTGGAATACTTCAATAATAATTGAAGTCTTGGTTACTTTTGGACCTGTGATTCCTTGTCTCTGGACGATAGCCTTGGGTTCGAGAATATTCTTGAGATTCAGTTGACATTCACACTTGAACTCACGTTAGTTAAATTTACCATTTTAGAGACCCTTTTAGGATATTTACATTCACTTCAGGTTCACTATACCTACACTCCACGGCCATATTATATTTGTTTGTCATGCTTACATAGTTGCCATATATATTATCATACTTGTTCACATATTACAATTTTCATTTATATTATATTATATGTCAACCCGCACTCAATTTATATATTACACATCTCTTTTGGGACTTACCGAGCACAAGTTCACTGATGGGCATTCCACCCATCTTTGTTTCTTTGGAATGTTCGCCAGATAATTTAGAAACTGAGGAGGTGGAACCAATTCCAGAGGACTACGACCGGTTCACAGCATAAGTCAATCTTTAGATTTCTTTCCAACTTTCCTTTTCAAGTAAGCCGCATGTTTAGGCTTTTATATTTTTGTTTCTCATTCAGACCTTTGTAATCAGTTTGAAACCTACGAATTTTGAATGTAAATAATATTGTTGTTGGAAATTTCGGTTTCACGCTTATTCTTGTGTCATTTTATACTGCTAAAATTACGCTTAGCGTATTTGTTTTGAGAAATAACGTTCTCAAAATAAATACATCGTGGGCTTGTCACGTGCCATTACCACTCCTTTGGGAAGCGGGACGTGACAGCAAGGGAAGTTTGGAACTGATCGAGCTCTTGTAATACCTTAATCAGGGAATCTCATGCCTCTTTGGACAGGAGGAGAGCATCCAATATACTTAGCTGCGAGGATATTTTCCTTAGATGTGATAGAATGTTACAATCCATCTTGTTTTTTTTAGGCGGGGTCCTTTGCAGCAAGTTCTTTTACCACTTCTTCATCGAGGGCGATTTCTTCGGGCATTTTCCCTTTCCCTTTATATTTTTTGTTTGAACCTTTGTTTGTAGGTCCGGGATTCTTCTTAGGCAGCGTGCGGTTACTCAGCTGAATATTCTCGCAGTTCTTCTCATCCTCTTCTTTTTTGGAGGCGGAGTCATTGAAAAGAGGGTTGAGAGATGTTTCGTCCTCGGAATCACTCCCGAACGTAAGAACTGGAGGTTTCCCCCCTTCCGAACTGGTACCAACTATATGATAGTTGTCAGGCATTTCTTCATGTGGGTTCGTCTCGCTATTTTGATGTTGACGAGCGCGAACTTCGCGCTTCGCCTTCTTGAAGTGTTTTCGATGGGCAACATACCCTTGGCACCACTTTCTAAAGGCATAGCATTCGTCGATGGGGTGAACGACCCTTCGAAGATATAAGCAGTATTTTGGATGCGATTCTTCTCCGTCAGAGTATGGGACACCAGGGGTGTACTTCATGAGAGGTGGTAGTTTCATCCCCAATGATAAGGCTTTGGTGAACCGCTTCTCAGTTTTGATCCTACTCTTATTTGTTGCAGGCTTGCTTTGGTTTGGTCGGAGCACTTTACGACTCATCCTCACCGCGGCTTCTTTATTCAAACGTTGACGCTTATCCTTTTCGTATATGGATGTTTCACGTTCTCGGTCATCTTTGCTCTTTTGAAAGGTTTCGTTTAGCAGCCTCTCAATCGGGTCTTCTTCTGGCAGTTTCGGGGATTTTAGCATCGATTTTGCCCCCAGTTCCTCTGCGTTGTTTTCTGACGCTGAGAGAGCATCTTCGTCATATAACGACGAATGGAAGACCATGTGGCAACTTGCTATATAGTCTTCCATTTTTTCTGATGAGTCATTTCCCCCATCATTGTCACTGTCTCGTTCCTCAAGAATATGCTTGAGTAATTCTTCGAGCTTGATAGGTGTCCGCACTTTCTGTTTATATTCCTTCAGTGCATCTATATATTTTTATAGATCCGTGCGGTTGTCGTCATACTCGGCAGGCTACACAGGCTTCTTGGTCTTCTTCTTTTTCTTCGAAGTTTTGACTTGGGGGATTTTCCCCTTGTCAGCAATTTTTGGCGTGGGACGAGATTTTAGCATCCCTTCGATTATTTTGAGTTCAAGTGGGCTTTTCCACCTGACTGCCGGACATGCCTGTAGATCTTTCAACATTCTTTTGGTTTTTGCTGAAAGAACTACTTCCCATGGAGCTTCTTCCACGGGTGAGCATGATGCCCCCTGCGCGTCCACCATTTTGGGATTATGCTTCTGGGATAGGTTCACTCTCCGGTTATCAGACAGTGCGAATTTCCCCTATTGATACTGGTCTTCAACCCAATTTTTGAATGCGTAACAATCCTCAATTGGGTAACTCATCATTCTGTGATAAGAGCAGTAATTAGGGTTGTTGACGTCGCCAGATTGTGCTGGACACCGCGGGTCTGGAAATGTGATGAGGTTATTTTGCATTGACAACTCGAACAGTCTCCTCATCTTATCGCGAAGGAACAAGTAAGCACGTCCTAGTCTTTCTTTCAAGGACGGGCGCGGACGCGCGTTGTTTTGGCGGGCAGCCAGTTTTGGGCTACCCAGTTGTTGTTGCGTATTGGCAACGAATGCCGCTTTCCTTTTACTCTTTTTATTTCGAGGTTCCTTATTGGAGGAAGAAGGCTCATGACTCATCTGATCCATTTGGGTCAGCTTGCCTATCAGCACTTGGAAGGTGGTATGTTTGAAGAATGTCATGAACTGGGACACAGTCGAGTGAGGATCGAGGATCCCGATGAACATGCCTACGGCTGGAGACTCCTCAATGTGTTGTTCGCATTTAGACCGGAGGTTCCGCCACCGGATCGCATATTGGACCCATATTTCTCTCGGCTTTACCTTGGCATTGATTAATGTCGTGATCGTAGTGCGTTCGCTTATGCTGGCGAATCGCTATGTGAACAGCAGCTCTATTTCTGTGAAGGTTTTCACGGAGTCATTTGGGAGTTCCGAGTACCATTCGAAAGCTGTATCTGATAGGCTGCCGACAAACTAGCGAAGCAACAGTTTGTCGTCGCCTCCAGTATTGTCGCATAAAGCTCTGAATTAGGCGACATGCTGGTGAAGGTTGCATGTTCCTTTGTAGACATAGAACTAGGGGATCGTATATCCCGGCGGGTATTTGATTTGGTCAGACCAGCCTGAATACGGTCGCCCAGTTTTGACAATTTAGCCTGCGGCTTCATTATCTTGGTAATCTCTTGCTTGCTGAGCAATGTAATTATCTAGGGCCACCTTGGAGATCGTTTCCTCCTTAGCCGCTGATAAGGCCGGAAGGGGGTTTGATGTTTCCCCTCTGTCATCCTCGATGATTATCGGCGGATCTTCGGCCGGAGGTTTTAGTTGGATCATCATTCTAACCATGTCTTGGAACAAGAAAGCCATCTGCTTTATGTTAGCAGCTTGCTCAGAAACTTCTTTGTCCTTTCTCTCCAGCACCCTTCGCAAAAACTCTGTATCGGTCTCTTGCTCTTGGCGATGTTCGACCTCTTTGTTCGAACTTTCTTTCTGTCCGATAAGTGCCGTCATTTTATTCAGTATCTGTTAGAGCTTTTGTTGTTACTCCTGAGCCTTTATCAGCGACCGAGTTTGCGGTCGGTGACTTACCAAAGCATGGCTCCCTTCTTGCCCATTGGTCATATAGACCGTATGTATGGTAACACCCCCAGACTTAAGAGCATTTAGATCCATCGCCTTTGGAATTTTCCGTGGGCAATGGGTTTTGCTCCGGTCTCGTTCTTTTATGTGAAGTCGGAGCTGAAGGAGCCATTGTGACAGGCACCTGTTTAGGAACGGCTCTCTATTGTATGGTGGAGGAGTAGTCTTTTCCTTGTCGACCCTTAGTTCTCTAGGGTCGACAGGACTGATTTTCATCAAGCATAGAGTCTTAGGCTTTTCTCCAGACCCTATATATTTGTGAGGAGAACCTTTGGCGAGGTTGCTCTGGCTGTTGCAGCACAGGGAACTCTAATGGCATAGGTGATTTCTTTAGCACCGCCATCGGAGAGTTCTTGCGGACTCTTCTGAGCGGATAAAAACTGTTCATGGTTAGAACAGCAGCATTGATATCCACCATAAGAGTTGGTAGGGTGAGCCCAGAGGGGGACTTGCCCCATCTTCTCCACTTGGCGCCAGTGGCGACGTCGAGCGTGCCTTACTGAAAGGACCACCTTAATTTTAGAAGCAGCTTCATCATGCCCCCGGCTTTGCTGTGGGGCTTCAATCGGCGTCAGCCTGCTGAAAACCAACATTCTTGATAGAGTTTGAAGAGAGCCGGCCAATTTTTCTAAGACCGACCGTTTGAGGGGGGAAGCACCTTCGCCTGTAGCAGGAGCAAGAATGGCTAATCGTTTTGGGACAACCGCTTCAGGTATCACGGGCTTCTTTACGGGCCCGATCGAGCTTTTGCTCAGCCTGTTGAAGACTGGGACTTCAGATTTGGATGGCCCGTTGAGAGGAGCCATTGTGGTTGCCAGCCGATCTAAGACCGACTTTCTTGGAGCTTCTTCCTGTGGCGTTGAGGCACCGAAACTCACAGGTGGGAGCATGGTCCCGAAGAACAGTCCGGTAGTGTCTTGTGTAACCTTCCACACCGACATTGAGAAAATGGAGGTTGCATTAGGCCCATAGGTCACTCCTCAAGTTGGGGTGGAGCAAGAGTTGTTGTTGCATGAGGTGCAGTGAGAAGCCATTGATTTTCTGCACAGGAGCATGACACCAAGTTTTAATACCTTGAATTCAAGGGTAACCATAGAACCGCGAATTTGTTTGCAAAATACGACACACGAAATGTAGAGTGGAAAGAGGAAAAGGTCCCACCGAGCGTGCCAGAATCTGTTTACCGCCGAAGACCGGACTGAGACGCGGAGGATGTCTAGCTTGAATTTAGGGGCAGATCCTATTTGGATATATCCATCCACCCTTCCGATGATACCAAGTTGATTTATGGCACCGTATATCGAAGGTTGGGATAGATGCGACCAATATAGCAGACTTCATCATATTCCCCCTCATTTATGAGGGTTTTTTTTTATTGTGGGGACGCTCTTCCCTATAGACGCAAGCCCCTGCAGTTAATTACGTTACCGTATTGAGATAACCACATTCTCCTGTTCCAGCAGTTCACTTCGTGTCGTGTGTTATTTTGTTTGTTAAGATTGCCCATGGATTGTATACGGAGACTAGTTTATGTCATCGCCCGTAGGGCGCGGATCAGTCCAAATCCGTATATTTATGAATTTGTGTTTTGAACTTAGGTTATAGATTCGTCTAGTTTGAGATTATGATCAACATAAATATATGAGCATTTGAGCTCAATTTATTTTAATTAAGAATACGTTGGTCTTATTTTAGACTAAGATCAACTTAGCAATATTTTCAGGATCATTAAATTTTATTAAGATCCAACAACAGAGTATTTGGACTCAGCTGCAAGAAACTTTCAGATGGACTTAGCCAATTTGGACTTGGTCTGCTCAGTTTTTTTATTTAAAGTACTAAGCATTTATTTGTGGTTCTGTTTGCTCAGCCCTTTTCCTTTTATGCAGAAGTGCTAAGCACTTGTTTGGGGCTCTGGCGTTCACATGTGTATCATGTGAGGCGCTCAGACATAGCACTGCCCAATCAGTGCTAAGTACTATAGACATTTTGACTAAATGTAGAATGCTAAGTATTTTGTATGGCGCTCGCGTGAGGGACACATGAGGCGCTGCCTCATTTATTTTATTAGGCACTCACGTGTATATCACGTAAGGCGCTGGGACCTGAGTGCTGCCTAATCAGTGCTAAGCGCTTAGTCATTTAGACTAATTTTATAGTGCTTCTGCACTTTTATACAGCGCTCACGTGTACTTCACATGAAGCGCTGAGCTTTCTATTTTGAGCGCCCACATGGGAAGCACGTGAAGCGCCGAGTCCTTTATTTTGGGCGCTCACATGGGAAGCACGTGAGGCGCTAGGTTCCATTTGAGGGAATCTTTTGGGTGCTCATGTGGGAAGCACGTGAGGCGCCAAGTCTTTTCTTCGTTGATGTTTTCTGAAGAAGTTTTAACTTTTGTTAATGGCGTTTTGACTATTAATGATCTTTGTTTTGGAGATCTGAGACCGGTTTCATTGGAGAACTAAGTTCTTCTATTTTTTGGTAAGAAAAAAGTCCTTTATGTAGGGTTAAACACTGTTTGTGAAGAAATTAAATTCCTAGACAATGTGTCTTTTATTTCTTTTTGATCTAGTTCTCTTTTTTTCTAAATTTTGAATTTGGAGAACATAATCTCCCCGATGAGAATTAAATTCTCAACTTGTGAAGAGATTTACTTTTCAAATCTCAGATCAGGGAAAGAACTAAGTTCTTTTTGTAGAGGGTTAAACCCTTGTTTTTCCTTTTATTAGGCAAAAGAGATAAGTTCTATCGTTGCTTTTCTTTACCTAGGGTTTTGAAGAGCAAGGATATTTTTTTCCTCAGAAGAGAATTGAATTCTCAGTTTTGTTGTGGAAAGAAACTTGTGGAGTTCCTTTTTTCCATCCTTTTTTCGAAGTCTCCCATCCTTTATATAGAAGAGTCAAATTTGTTGATTAGTTTGAGAAAATCTCTCATTTGAGAAATACTGATTGATTTACTTGGCCTCAAAGATTATTTGGGGGATCTTATTCACCGTTGGATCTTTGATCCAGTGAATTTTATTTCACAGAATATATATTCTTATTTTTTAACAAGATTAGGAAAATATTTTCCCATATAATAATGCGGTGATTTTTAATCACCATTAGAATTTTAACCAAGGGTGCATAGCACAATCTTTCTTTGTTTCGAAAAATTGGGGAAATATATTCCCAAAATAGAATTTAATTCTATCATTAGATGATTTATCATCACCATTGGATATTTGATCCAGCGGTTCTATTTAACAGAGAATATTCCGGATTTTGGGGAAATATTCCTCATATAGAATTTAATACTACCTGCTTTAGTTTGGGCGCTGACGCTCACGTGTTATGCACGTGGGCGCCACTTAAGAATTTAATTCTTATATAACAAACGCTCCTATGCTTTGCATGTTGGCGCTCACGTGAGCTCTACGTGAGGCGCTAATGTAGGATTTAATCGTATAAGAGGCCGACGCTACTGCTCACGGGGGAGCATATAGGGCACTGGCTCATTGGATTTGAACGGAGCTTAGCTCTTATTATTGTATTTAATTAATAGGGGAACAGGGACAGTGCTAGCGTGATGCAAAACATATAAACGTATTTATTATATATATATATATATATCCATTCGTCACGGGTATGATAATATTACATCACAGCAGCAAAAGCAGAAACAAATATGAAATAGAGGATATACTAGGAATTTCGTATTTCGATTTTGCCAAGAACGAAACATGGATTCTACGGTCGTGTGAATGGCCAAAACCAAAAACTCCTACGAGTGCGGAAAACAACCCTACCAATTCTAGAATGAGGTGACCCGGTCTCGACTCCTCGAGATGGCCACCCATTGGATTCTAGAACCCGCTACTTGAGCACTCCTCCTGAGTCTATCGTAGGTACATGAAATGAAATTAAAATTATACATTGGCAACATCAACCTCAGCCCGGAAGTGCCCCATAAAAGAATAATATACAAACACGGAAACGACGGCCACAATACGGACGCTCGCCCCGAATAAAAATATATATCAAAACATAAAACTCCCATCTTACATAAAAACCCCTAGCTATTTACCACGACAATCACAACTATTTCAAACCAATCATCACAGAACATAGAACAATGTAAGTACTATATGTGCAACCCTATGTCATTGAATATATAGTAATGAGAACAGGGTTTACCAACACATATTTATATTTGCAATCATAGATAACAACAATTTACAACTACTAGAATCATAAAACCCACAAGGCGGATACTTGAAATTTCTTTTCTTTGAAATTCAAGAATCCCCTCCACCCTAAAATTAATTCCAACACAACCAAAACTGAACCGAGAATACCAATAATGTGTCGAGAATTCAAAGGAACGCCCCACACCATCGGAGAGCCATCGAGGGGGGATGGGGGTACCCCCCAACCCGAGACTGTTGGATATAGGTGCCCTCAAGGAAATTATCGTAATTGTAGGAATGCAATTACTGAATTCATGAGGACCTATATAGAGAACAATCTTATTTGAGATGATAGTATGCTATCTAGTTTGTCTTTATCTGTCATGTGTATACATGTTACTAGTTATCATGTATCGTTAATACATGAGATAAAGCCCATAGGATTTTTGCTTGACTACCAGGATTGTGATAAGGATCAAACTAGTGGAGCCTGTTAGTTTATAAGCACATGCTTAAATGTCCCTAGTCATAGGAGTATCGAGACCGGGCATCAGTACTGCAGTTTAGACTAGTGTATACGTTTCATGACACGGTACAGGGCGATGGCTGATCCTAAAGCCATTGGTGTTTGATACCGATGATTGTATACATGTGCTCATTAGATGAGTTACACTGAAGGACTCGCTCAGAACTCCTAGATGGTATTATACCAATGTCAGATAGCAGTTCTCTGGTGACAAGAGTATAGGGTAGTCTCTAGACCTGAGATCGCCATAGTGTTTGTTCCCTCATAAAAAGGGAGAGAAAAGGGGAGAGAATTACCCACGGCTTAAGCCTCACATGTTAAACACGTGAGCGCTTATATGCAGAGTATATAAGCGCTGCAACCAAACAATTAAAGACTACGTAGGCCTTGCGTGTTAAACACATGAGCGCCTATGTGTAAAGCATATAAACACAAAAAAAAACCACACTAGGGTCACGTGTTAAACACGTGAGAACACCCTTTTAAAACCATTAGCTTCAGATAGAGTTAAACTCTATGCATAGAATTCAATTCTATTTTTGTATGCAAAGCATATGAGCATTAAGAGTAAATGGCCAAAGGCCAAATTGACCTCACATGTTAAACACGTGTGCGTTCATATGCAAGGCATATGGGCGCCAAATGAAAAAAGCTAAATAAGCCTCACGTGTTAAACACGTGAGGGCGTCTCCCTATGTAGAATTAAATTCTACTCTTAGGAAATACATCCCTGGATTTTTCTAAAAGAGAAAGATCCTCTCTGTTAAACAAAGAACCGTTGGATCAAAGATCCAATGGTGCTTAAACATAGAATTAAATTCTATTGGGGGAAAATATCTCCCTGATCTTTCTGAATGTGAAGGATATTTTCTGTTAAACAGAAAGTTGGTGGATCAAAAATTCAATGAGATAGAAAATATTTCCTATATCTTGCTAAACAGAGAAAGATTGTGCTCTGTTAAACCGAGCACCCTTGGATTAAAAATCCAATAGTGATAAAAAATCACCGTCTAATAGAATAAAAATCTATATGTGGGAAAATATTCCCCCAATCTTGTTAAAAACAAGAAAAATATATTCTGTAAAAACAGAAACACTTGGATCAAAGATCCAACGGTGAGTAAAATTCCTCAAATCAATTTTAAGACCAATTAAATCAATTGGATCTTTCAATAAGAGATTTTCTCAAAACTAATTAACAAATTTGCCTCCACTATATAAAGAACCCGAGACTTCAAGTCTCATATAGAGGGAACCCCCGATAAGCTTTTGCAAAAAAAAATACAGAAAGGTCTCAAAATCAACAGAGAATTTAATTCTCAATAGAAGAAAGAAAATCTCCCTCCTTCAAAACTCTAGGTAAAGAAAAAGGAGAGATCAAAATATCTCATTTGCCTAGTAGAATGGAAACAAGGGTTTAACCTTTCATACAAAGAACTTAGTTCTTTCTCTGGTTTGAGATTTATAAAAGCAAATCTCCCCACAAGTTGAGAATTTAATTCTCATCGGGGAGATTCTGTTCTTCAGACTCAAAACTTAAGGGAAAAGAAAAAGAGAAAGAAAAAGAACATATGTTCTGAGAATTTAATTCCTCCGAAATTAGGGCTTAACCCTACATAAAGAACTTAGTTCTTATAAAAAACAAAGAAAAGAAGAACATAGTTCTCCAATAGAAAAAACGATCTAAGATCTTCAAAACAGAAATTTTGATGACCACCAATGACTAAAATGTCATTAATAGAGATTAAAATCTCTAAAAAGAAAAAGAACTTGGCATCTCACGTGAAACACACGTGAGCAAAATTAGTGCTTAGCACTATTATAGTACCTCACGTGTTTCCCACGTGAGTGTCTAAAACAAAAAAATTAGAGCTAAAACGCCTCACATGTTTCCCACGTGAGCGTCCAAAAACAAAGAAAACTCATTTGTGTTGATTGGACAGCAACCAAATAAAGCAGCGCAGCACCCCAAAAAATAAAGCAATCAAGTGAAATACACGTGAAACAAAAAAAGAGGCTGAGCGCCTCACGTGCTTCACATGTGAGCGCCAGAGCTCTAACCAAGTGCTTAGCACTTCTGTAAAGAGAAAAAGGGGTGAACAAACAAAACCCGAAATCAATGCTCAGCGCTTCACGTGCTTCCTACGTGAGTGTCATACAAAATACTTAGCACTCTATATTCAGTCAAAATGGCTAAGTGCTTAGCACTGTTTGGGCACGCCCATATCTGAGCGCCTCACATGTTTCATACATGAGCGCCAGAGCTACAAATAAGTGCTTAGCACTTTTGAACAAAAAAAAGAAGACTGAGCAGACTAAGCCCAAATTGGTATAGCCTCTCTGAAAATGTTTTCTTACAACTAAGCCCAAATGCTCTGTTGTTGGATCTGAAATAAAAATGATATGTTCTGTTGTTGGATCTGAATAAAAATGATCCTTGAAATTTTACTAAGTTGATCTTAGTCTCAAATTAGACTAACATATCCTTAGTTAAAATAAATTGAGCCCAAATGCTCATATATTTAAGTTGATCTTAATCTCAAACTAGATTAACGGTCTTTAAATATAACAAACTCAAATATAAAATATACGGATTTGGACTAATCTGCGCCCTACGGGAGACAACATATACTAGTCTCCGTATACAATCCACGGGCAACCAAAATAAACAAAAATACACACGACACGAAGTGAACTGCTGGAGAAGGAGAAAGTGGTTATCGCAATGTGGTAAGGTAATTAACTGCAGGGTCTTGTGCCTGTAGGGAAGAGCGTCCACACAATCAAAAAACCCTCACAAATGAGGGGGGAATCTGATGAAGTCACGCTACAACGGTCGCGTCTGTCCAAACCTCCGATATATGGTGTCATAAATCAACTTGGTATCTTCGGAGAGGTGGATGGATAAGTCCAAATAGCATCTGCCCCCAAATTCAGGCCAGACATCCCAACGTCTCGGTCCGGTCTTTCGGCGGAGAACAGATTCCGACACGCCCGGTGGGACCTTTTCCTATTTCGACTCCACACTTCGTGTGTCGTATTTCGCGAACAAAATCGCGGTTCGATATGGTTGCCCTTTGATTCGAGATACTAAAATTTGGTGTCTTACTCCTGTGCAGATAATAGAGAAAAATCAATGGTTTCTAACTGCACCTCTTGCAAAAGCAACTCCCGCTCCACCCCTACTGAAGGAGTGACTTATGGGCCTAACGCAGCCTCTTTTTTTCAATGCCAGTGGGGCAAGTCACACAAGCCACTACTGGATTGTTCTTTGGGACAATGCTCCCACTTGTGAGTTTCGGTGCCTCAGCGCCGCAAGAACTCTCAAAATGTTGGTCTTCGATCGACCGGCAACCACAACAGCCCCTCTCAACGGGTCGTCTAAATCTGGCGTCTCAGTCTTCAACAGGCTGAGCAAAAATACAAACGGACCCACAAAAAAGCTCGTGATACCTGAAGGGGTTAACCCTAAACGGATAGCCCTCTCAACTCCTGCTACAGGCGAAGCCGTCAAAAGTGCTTTCCCTGTCAAAAGTGCTTTCCCTATCAGAAATTCGGTCTTCGAAAGATTGGTCGGCCCTCCCCAAACTTTGACAAGGACGTCAGTCTTCAACAGGCTGACACCGATCGAATCTCCTCAGCAAAGCCGGGGGCATGAAGAAGCCGCATCCAAAACTGAGGCGGTCCCTTCTGCGAGGCACGCTCGACGTCGCCACTAGCACCGAGTGAGAGAAGCTGGGGGCAACTTCCCATCGGGACTTATCCCACCAGCTCCAATGGTGGAAGTTGACACTGCTGTTCCAACTGGGAACAGTTTTGAACCGCTTAAGAGGGTGCGCAAAAACTCTCCAACAGTGGTGCTAAAGAAATCACCCCCGCCTGCAAAAATTACAGTGCAGGCAAAGCCGGAGCAGCCTCATCAGCGGCTCTCCTCGCAAATTTATAGGGTCTGGCGGAAAGTCCAAGACTCTGTGATTAACAAAGATTACTCTCGTCGGCCTGAGAAATCCGAGGGCCGACAAGAAAAAGGACAACTCCTCCGCCATAAAACGGGGGACTTCTTCTAAACAGGTGCCTGTCAAAACGGCACCTTCAACTCCAATCTCTCATAAAAGAATGAGGCTAGAGAAAACTCTACCGCTCGCGGCAAACAACAAAGGCGATAGACCTAAACACCCTAAGACCGGGGGCATAACAATACATACAGTCTACATGGCTTCGGGAAAAGAAGAGAGCCATGCTTCAGTGAATCACCGATCGCAAACTTGGTCTCTGACAAAAGCTCAGGAGCAACAACAAAAGCTCCAGGAATTGCTGACCAAAATGGTAGCACTTACCGGACAGAAAGAAAGTCCGGACAAAGAAGTTGAACAACGCCAAGAGCAAAAGACCGATACAGTGTTCCTACGAAGGGTGCTCGAGAGAAAGGACAAGGAAGCCGCTGAGCAAGTTGCTAACATAAAGCAGATGGCTCTCTTGTTCTAAGATATGGTTGGAATGATGATCCAGCCAGAACCCCCGGCCGAAAATCCGCCGATAATCGTCGAGGATGACAGGCGGGAAACATCAAACCCTCCTCCAGCCTTATCAGCAGCCAAGGAGGAAACGATCTCCAAGACCGTCCTTGATGATTATATTGCTCAACAAATAAGAGTTCATCAAGCTAATGAAGCTGCTGGCCAAATTGTCAGAACTGGACGACCGTATCCAGGCTGGTATGATCAAATCAAGTACCCGCCGGGGTATACGATCCCTAAATTCCATGTATACAAAAAGACAGGCAACCCTCACCAGCACGTCGCGCAATTCAGTGCTCTGTGCGGCAACATTGCAAGCGACGACAAACTGTTGGTTCGCCAGTTCGTTAGCAGTCTGTCAGAAGCAGCCTTTGAATGGTACTCGGAGCTTCCAAATGACTCCGTAAAAATATTCACAGAGATGGAACTGCTATTCACACAACATTTCGCCAATGCGAGCGAGTGCACTCCAGTTACGGCATTAATCAATGCCAGGGTAAAGCCAGGAGAAACCTGGGTCCAATACGCAATCCAGTGGCGGAACCTATGGTCTAAGTGCGAGCAGTGTATAGAAGAATCTCCCGCCGTGGGCATGTTCATCGGAACCCTAGATCCTCAAACGACTGTGTCCCAGTTCATGACATTCTTCAAACCAACCACATTCCAGGCTCTGATAGATAAACTGGCCCAAATGGACCAGATGGGCCACGAGCCTTCGTCCGCAAATAAGGACCCTAGTAATAACAAGGGTGAAGGGAAAGCGACCTTCATTGCCAATACGCAACAAGAACCGAGCGACCCAAAACCGGCTGCTCTCCAAAACAACGCGCATCCGCGCCCATCATTGGAGGAAAGACTGGAACGCGCTTATTCGTTTCCCTGCGACAAGACGAGGAGACTGTTTGAATTGGCAATGCGTAATAAACTCGTTACATTGCCAGACTCACGGCGTTCGCTGATTAATCTAGGTTTTAAAGATCAAAAATATTTTTACCGCAATCAAGAACGGCGTCGCATGAAGCTAGCCGGTGAATACGGGTCGGTCCACAGGGATGTGTAATTTTCCTAAGTGTTCTTACGAGTTGATTCCAATGGTTGTTTGGTTTTGTTTTAATTGAATCTAAAACTAAGTTGTACGATGATAAAGAAACTTGCTAGGGTTAGGTCTAAGGTAGGGTTTGATAAGATTGAATGTCACATCTCTTTCATTGCCCTAAATGAAATCTTTTAGAAGTTATAGCAACTATTAGAAAAAGGGATTAGGATGATTGGGAAGAAACGAAGTTTCTTCCTCTAGATCCTTGTCCGTCCTTTCCTAATATTTGCTTTAACCTTCATGGAAGACATGCATGTCCGGTCCTTTATACTACGGTTTCACCGTTACCTCGTGGGTAGGGTGCCGTAGGGAGCGGATCATGCATGCATGCATGAAGTTCTAGTTATGAAAAATAATTGGGCATGAAAGAGATGAGAGATATTCATCTCTCAATCCCTCCCTTATTCCTAACCCTAACAAGCGAGGAAATTACTCGCTCATTAGGGGATCTTCTAAAAATAACATTTTCAAATAACTTACCTACGGCAGTTTAAGAAAGATTACACTAGATTAAACTAGGGCAAAAGATTAATTAGATCTAGGGAAATAATTAAATTATCAACTAAGGCAGAAATTAAAATAAGAACTTACAGAAATGATGCTCTTCCCACTGAATTAAATCTGAATTTTATTTCATTGAAAGGAGGCATTCCTATTACAGTATTTTGATTACAATTTTATAGGGAAACAGGGAAATTTAGGGTTACGGGATCCGCACATGTGCGATTACAAAAATACCCCCCAAAAATCCCAACAAAATCACCGAAGCACCGCCACCAAAAATATGCACCGACGTGCGCACTAGACGGCCGCAGAACCGCGGCGCCAGCCTTGGTTTGGCCGCGGTTCCGCGGCCAAAATAGGGAATTGAGCTCTGTAATTTTGTGGTTTGCTTCTATGACTCTTGGGCTTTTTATTTATTTAGTTCTTTTCTCCTTTTGGCTTCTGGGTCTTCTCCAGATCTTCAGTGAAAACTAGTAATGGTCTTTTAACCGTTCACTTTGACGTTTTGGACCTTGCGTTGCCTTGTACCTTTGTGAACTGTTCTACGTCTAGGCTTGACTAGGATCCTTCTACTTGTTGGTCAAAAGTCCCGCTTTTGTGTCATCTTTTGTCTTTTTACTGTTTTCGCTCCAAGAACCTGTATCCTGTAATATGCAGCAGACATGCGTCAAAAGCACCTGTTTATTTATAAAACGAATAAGAATGGGGAATATAATAATGCAATATTATGATATGAACAAATACCCCCAAACTTATCTTTTGCTCGTCCTCGAGCAAACTTATTATTTTATTCTCGATAAAACCTAACCGCACTTTCGCAGGGAAACGCGATTGCACTGAGCACGTGCAACAAGCCGTTAAACCTCTAGGTGTCCCTACTAGGAGGAGTGTTGTCTCCTGAGGGTTTTCAGCGGATACTACCCACAAAATCCTATGAGTTAGGCCCACTAACTTTAATTCTCCAATTAGGTTTAATAACAAGGAATTCTATTATCATTGACTCATAAATTAACACCCATATTCTTCACACTTCCTCATCATTTAACTGAAGATTATATATGTTCGATAGACTCACTCAGCTTTCAGCATTTCTTAAGTTTTCCTTCTAAGGTTCCATCTCCACTCGGGAATTTTTCTATCAACTCTACTAAAGATACAAGTTCTATTCTTCATTCCTTTCTCTTATCTCAATTCTAATCATATATCCCCACGTGTGTGTATAAATCACCCCTACACTTGGAAATTCAAATCAAGCAATCAGACTCTTGTCCGTTGTCCAAAGCACTAATTAACTGGTGAATTCACATCCTTCATGCGATTGTTAATACTTCTTGAGGTACCAACAACCGATTACAAGATATGTTTGCACTTTAAAGCGTAATTCCTAGTCTTGCAACACCCAAGGCTTTTAGCAGTGACTCCCAAACCAGTTGGTCTAAGGCACTAGGTGATGAAGCACCTTTGCTAAATATTTTTCTATTTTTGCAGCCTTAAGTAATCACAAAGACCAGTGTTCATTTTTTTCTTATTCACATTTTTTTATTTTCTTCGTACTAAGGACTTTAGACAAGAGCATTTCAAGGTTTCTTCTACTATTCGAAGTTTCAAGGTGCGTGATTGTGCAATTTGTAGGGTATACATTTTCAGAGTATAGACTTAAGCTAGGAATTATTTTTCAAACTTATACTCTAATAAGAATATCAATATTTTTCCTTTATTTCAACTTAGCCTAACAAGTGAACTCAAAATTTGCCTAGTTCTAAATAAACTACAAAGACATATATTTTCTACCGTTAATCTTTAAAGAAGGTTGTTTTTAGGGTTTTTAATTTACTAGGTCTAAGATCTAGTTGTTCCTGGCCAGTTAACCTATCTGTCAAACTCAAGTTAAATATGGTCAAAATTGAATACAATAATTTTTATAATTTTTGAAATTTTCAATTTTTATTGGTTTATAAATAAATATGCAAATGCAAAAATATGTACATATGAATGCGAAGGAGGAAAACGTACCAAGCATACCCCCAAACTTAAACTTGACAGTGTCCTCACTGTCATGCTACACCAAGAGGGTCAAAATGCCGGCACTCCCATGTTTATTAACATACAAATGATACAACCCCCAAACTTATTTGAAATAAAGTTTTGGAAAATTGGAATGGAACTTCAGGGGTGAAAGTGGAGGAAGATCAATCAGTGTAAATCGGCTCCTGCAACAACAGGAGCTCCTCCGATGAGTCCGCTGTGAAGAACGGTTTCAATCGATGCCCATTCACTTTGAATAAAGTACCGTCTTCTGGATTTTCAAGATCAACCGCACCGTGCGGATAAACGGTGCGGACTACAAAAGGTCCTCTCCATCTAGAACGGAGCTTGCCGGGGTGATAATGTAACCGAGTATCATAGAGTAAAACCTGTTGACCAGGTTCAAAAGTTTTTCGCAAAAGGTGTTTATCGTGGAACACCTTAGTTCGGTTTTTCACAATTACGGCATTATCATATGCCTCATCCCGCAGCTCTTCTAGTTCATTCAACTGTAGCTTTCGGTTGCTGCCCGCATCTCCTAAAGATAAATTTAGCTCTTTGATAGCCCAAAATGCCTTGTGCTCAATCTCTACTGGGAGGTGGCAAGCCTTCCCGTAAACAAGCCGGTATGGAGACATACCAAGATCGGTCTTGTATGCAGTACGAAAGGCCCATAGTGCATCGATCAGTTTAAGGGACCAATCCTTACGGTTCTTTGAAACCGTTTTCTCCAAGATTTGCTTTATTTGCCGATTTGAAACCTCGGCCTGCCCACATGTTTGGGGATGGTATGGCGTTGACAGCTTGTGGGTTATAGAATATTTGCGCATTAAGGACTCAAAAGTCCTATTGCAAAAGTGAGAACCATTATCACTTATGATCGCTCGAGGGTGCCCAAATCGAGAAAAGATGTGTTCTTTAAGAAATCGAACGACAACCTTATTGTCATTCGTTCGGCTAGGCACAGCCTCGACCCACTTTAAAACATAGTCAACAGCCAACAGAATATAAACATTCCCAAAAGAATTGGGAAATGGTCCCATGAAGTCTATACCCCAAACATCAAAAACATCGACAACCAAAATTGGTTGAAGAGGCATTTCGTTTCTCCGTGATATCCGGCCCAAGTGTTGACACCGGGAGCAAGTCTTGCAGTATTCGTAAGCATCCTTGAAGAGTCGTGGCCAATAGAAACCACACTGCAAAACTTTTTCGGCTGTCTTCTTTGGGCCAAAGTGGCCGCCACATGCTTGATCGTGGCAAAAAGACAACACACTCTTAACCTCATTTTCCGGTACACACCGACGAATGATTTGGTCAGAACAGTATTTAAAAAGATAAGGTTCATCCTAGTAAAAATGCTTTACTTGGGACAAGAATCTAAGTTTATCCTGTTTCGACCAATCGTTAGGTATCAAGCTGGTGGCCAAGTAGATTACTATATCAGCGAACCAAGGTTTGCAAGAAATGGTCAAGGGTTGCTCATCGGGAAAAGCATCAGTGATAGGAAGCTCAGGTGTGGGCGAAGAAGGAAGTCGTGAAAAGTGATCGGCCACTACGTTTTCACATCCTTTTTTGTCCCTTATGACAAGGTCAAACTCTTGTAGCAGGAGGATCCAACGTATTAGCCTCGACTTAGCATCCTTCTTCGCAAAAAGGTGGCGAAGAGCTGAATGATCCGTATACACAATAACTGGAGAGCCGATTAAATAAGGCCGAAATTTTTCAAGTGCAAACACAACTGCTAAAAACTCTTTTTCTGTTATTATGTAGTTTAGTTGGGCCTCATTTAATGTACGGCTAGCGTAGTAAATCACGTGCGGCATCTTGTTAATGTGCTGTCCAAGAACAGCACCAATGGCAAAATCTGATGCGTCGCACATAATTTCGAAAGGTTGTGTCCAGTCTGGAGATGAAAGAATGGGCGCAGAAATGAGAGAGAGTTTCAAAGACTAGAATGCTTCCATGCAAGTTGAGTCGAAGTCAAATGTTGTGTCCTTGGCCAATAAGAGAGTCAAGGTTCTAGCAATCTTGCTAAAATCCTTGATGAACCGTCTATAAAATCCGACGTGGCCAAGGAAAGCTTGGATGTCTTTAACGCATTTAGGAGGAGGAAGATTAGAGATGACTTCAAGTTTGGCTCTATCAACCTCTATGCCGTTTTGCGAGATGACATGTCCTAAGACAATGCCCTCTCGTACCATAAAATGGCACTTCTCCCAATTCAAAGTTAGGTTCTTATCCCTACAGCGGGTAAGAACAACGTCAAGATGTCGTAAACACTCGTCGAAGGAGTCACCAAAAATGGAGAAATCATCCATAAAAATCTCCAAGAACTTTTCAACCATGTCTGAAAAGATCCCCATCATACACCGCTGAAATGTAGCTGGAGCATTGCATAACCCAAAAGGCATGTGACGATAAGCAAAAGTGCCAAAGGGACAAGTAAATGTGGTCTTGTCTTGATCCTCTTTGGCTATGGGGACTTGGTTATAACCGGAATAGCCATCTAAAAAACAGTAGAACTCGTGCCCCGCCAATCGTTCGAGCATTTGGTCAATGAATGGTAAAGGAAAGTGGTCCTTTCTTGTCGCGGCATTGAGCTTTCTATAGTCGATACAAACTCGCTACCCCGTTTGGGTGCGAGTGGGAATTAACTCATTTGCCTCATTGGTAATGACCGTGATGCCCGATTTCTTTGGCACGACATGAATGGGTCTGACCCATTGGCTATCCGAGATAGGGTAAATGATACCACTATCAAGACATTTAACGGCCTCTTTCATAATGGGGTTGAGGCGTCTTTGTGGATCCCTTGCCGGCTTGGTATCATCCATCAAGTGTATATGATGTTCAACAATGAGGGGACTAATCCCCTTGATGTCCGCCATAGACCAGCCAAAAGCTTGCCGATTATTTTCTAAGACCATTAAAAGGGACTTCTCTTGCTCAAGAGCTAGAGAGGCCGATATGATAACGGGTAAGGTCTCATTATCACCTAGATAAGCATATTTCAGGTGTGATGGCAAAAGCTTTAGTTCGAGTTTAGGAGGTGAAATAATAGACGGTAACAATGGAGTAACTGTTTCAAACTCGAAGGATTCCATCAAAGGTTCAAATCGAGTGTACGCAACCGAGTAGGATGGTTCAACTAACTCATCCGAAAAAGCAAAAGACTCGAGCTCGAGTGGTGAGTCTTCAGATTCGTCTACAAAGGTGAAACACTCATAATCGTTGTCCGCAGTGAAAGCTGTGTCGGATTCTAGGAGAAACGCACTAGTGGCGTCAACATTGCTGTGATCGAACATGAAATTTTCGAACTCACAGTCCTTCTCCGCGATCTCATTGATCGAGCAAACATCAAGTACGCTAGCATTAGGCTCGGCAGGCTGATTTCCCAACTTAAAGATGTTGAGTTCAATTGTCATATTGCAAAAAATAGATAGATTCATTGAGCCGTTACGACAATTGATCACAGTGTTAGAAGTCGCCAGGAATGGTCGACCAAGTATCACCGGAATTTGATTCCGGGGGTTAGCGACAGGTTGTGTATCCATAACAATAAAGTCTACGGGGAAAATGAAATCCCCAACTCTAATTAACACATCCTCCAACTCTCCCCTTGGATGGGTGATTGATCGATCGGCCATTTGGAGAGTGCAGTGAGTGGGCTTAAGCTCTCCAACGCCTAATTGCTCGTACACAGAATAAGGCAGCAAATTGACACTAGCACCAAGATCTAATAGTGCTATATTGATGTTTTTGTCCCCAATTGTTATCGAAATAGTAGGACAACCGGGGTCCTTTTGCTTTGGGGGTAAAGAGTTTAAAATAGCATCACTAATAGCACTAGCCACAAAAACTTTCTTTGGTACTTGTGTCTTCCTCTTTTTGGTGCATAAGTCCTTTAAGATTTTTGCATATGAAGGAACTTGTTGGATTGCATCCAAAAGAGGGATATTTATGCTGACCTGTTTGAACAACTTTACAATCTTCTCCATCTGTGGAGTTGGTTTATTGGATCTCAACCGGTTCGGAAAGGGAGCATTTTGAAATGTTGTTGAGTCCAATTTTTGCGGATCAGATTGTTGAGTTGGAACGGAACCCCGTGTAGATGTGTTCGTGTTGTGAGAAGTGGGTCCGTTCGGACTAGATGAAGTAGAGCCATGTGAAGGATGGAGAATAGGCTCTAACGAAGAAGAAGAAGGTGAAGAAGATAAAGAAGGGCCACCGGCAGGGGTGTCATTATGAATACCCACATTGTTTTGCAACACTTTTCCCGATGTCAACGTGGTCACAGCATTTACGTTATGATTCTGCTGTTGATTTGCAGCATGTGCGTGACCGGGATTGGGCAGTGGTTGAGATGAGAGCTTTCCTTTTTCGCGCTCGCTCAATGCTGCATTGAGTTGTGCAATTTGTGCCTCAATAGATTTGATGCTTTGATCGTGTGAGGTACTGTTTTGCACCAAAGATTGAATAGAAGTCTCTAGTCTTGCTGTAGACTGTGTAGATTGCTTTAGGAATACATCTAGACTTCTTTCGAGCGAGCTAACCTTGTCATTATTAGGTTGAACAAAATTGTTTGGCGGGTAAGAAGTGTTAGGCGCAAAATTGTTCACCTGATTAGGGTAAGGTTGCTGTTGAAATTGAGTTTGTGGAGGTGCTTGTTGTTGTTGAGGAGGCCCTTGAAAATTGTTATTTCCTTGGAATTTTTGATTTTGGTTCCAAGCGAAATTTAGGTGACTCCTCCAACCCGGATTATATGTAGAAGAGTACGGATCGTTTCTTTGTCGTTGCTGAAAGACAGCATTGACTTGATCATGTCCTTGAGTAGATGCATTGTAAGGACACTCTTCGGTAAGATGTGATAGATCCGAACAACAAGCACAAACAGTTCGTGGAGGCACAACAGGGGCAGGAGAAGACGATGAGATTTTAGTCTCAATCGCTTCTAGCTTTTTCGTAAGAGCGGCCATCTCGGCCTTCATAGCAATCGATATATCTAATTGATGTATGCCTGCCCTAGATTGACCACTAGAAGAAGATGATGTGGTCTTGGTGCTCTCCCACTGAATTGTTTGTTCACTAAGGTCCTCAAGAAACTGCCACGCTTCCTCACTAGATTTGGTTAGAAAGTGATCTTGGCAGATGGTTTCTAGCAACTGCTTCGTTGCCGGGTTCAATCCCTTGTATAATGTTTGGCAAAGTTGCCAACTTTCGATCCCGTGATGAGGGCATTGAACGAGTAGGTCTTTGAATCTCTCAAAACACTTCCAAAATGGTTCGGAAGGAAGCTGTGAAAATTGTATAATCTCATTGCGGATTCTAGCAGTTTTGTGATGAGGATAGAACTTCTTAAGGAAAGCCTTCACAAACTCGTCCTAATTTCGAATGGAATGTGATGCTGTGCTGTATAGCCACTTCTCGGCTAGGTCACATAAGGTGAAAGGAATGACCCTTAGCCTTATAGCGTCATCACTTAATTGGGTCGTTTTCATCATAGCGCAAACGTTTTGGAATTTATTAATAAAAATATACGCATCTTCTGATTCCAAACCATGAAATTTTGGCAGCATATTGATGAAATGTGGTTTTACCGGTGGGGGTGAAAGACAGGTGGGTAAAGAAGTGTGGACATGGTAGAAGAGATCCTGGAGCGCAACTCGTGCGGGCGCTTCAACAGGCGGTTGATTCGGGTTATTCGCACCTGACGGAGGTGGAATCATTCCCGTCGGTAAGGTATCGTTGGGGTTGAATCCCGACATGCCTTCGGAGGAGGAATTTGAAGGTGTAGGTAAGAAAGTGGACAGAATTTCGACTTCGGTATCGAAAGGTATGTCGGTCGGTATTAACGAAACACGGACTAATCGGGCGCTAGTGTCCCTAGTCCAAAGTGACATACACTAAAGGGTAGTGTAGTCAGAAAAAAATGAAAGACAGAATGTGGAGGTAAGATAACGTCAATGAAAGGAAGTGGTGTAAGTGAGGTGCAAGTTTTCTTTAGCGACAAGTTGCAAGTTTTGAAAAGATTTTTCTTTTTTTTATTTATGTTTGTGAGAGTTTTGCAAAGAGGTTTTTTGAAAAGAGACTTGAGACGCAAACGCGATCAACCACACATGCACAATCAGGCCTAGATCTAGGGTCACCTAGGTCAGCTAGACAGCTCCTAACTAGGGCTAGAAATAGGACCTCAAACCGCCTCTTCACCGTCAATTGCGGCCAGGTAAGTGCCAGGTAAGTGGGAGGCTCCCCGCTACAAGTAGCGGTCTTAATTAAGTAACCACTTGCCTTGACACACTTGCCTAGACACCGCAAAGTCAGTTAGGATAAACGGTCGATGCCTATGTCTAGTCCTTTTTCCTATTGAGCTCGAAGTCCTTAGGGCTGAGTCTAGTATTTTTTTTAATTAATTGTGGTCGATGCAAATGCTTTAAGTGCTTTCTAGGGTCCTGGGAAGGGTGATGAAATCCCCATCCAATCTGAGTTTGGTCAATAGCCCCTTAAAATCCGATTAATGTATGCAAAACAGTAAATTCACTTGCAATCAATTTTTTAGCGCGGCGCAAAGAAACCTGCAGAAAATCTGTTATTTAGAAGGGGGAAGAAGATTTTTAACGTAAAGAAATCCTGCAGCAAATTTTGACAAAGGATATATTGTAGGTTGCAGAGAAGGGGATTAGAAAACAAACAGAGCTAATTTTTCGCAAAGAGGCCACGTGGCCACCGCGGAACCGCGGTTTGGAGCGCTTTACGGCCGCGGTTTCGCGGTCGGGAAGTGGGTTCAGTTTCTGGAAAAAATTCTGTAGCTCCTGTTCTTCAATTCTCCTCTGTTCTGATGTACCAATTTCTGTTTCTCCCTCTGTAAATTTTCAGATCCGAGATTCTTCGCTGTTCTTACAAGATTCAAACAATAAACCCTTCAAACAGATAAAAATTGATAAAATATTTTTTTTTTACTTTTTCTATTTTCAGATTTTTATGATTTTTAAAATTTATATCAACCCGAAATTACACAAAAGAAATTTTACGCCATCCCCGGCAACGGCGCCATTTGATTAATGTAGGTTTTAAAGATCAAAAATATTTTTACCGCAATCAAGAACGGCGTCGCATGAAGCTAGCCGGTGAATACGGGTCGGTCCACAGGGATGTGTAATTTTCCTAAGTGTTCTTACGAGTTGATTCCAATGGTTGTTTGGTTTTGTTTTAATTGAATCTAAAACTAAGTTGTACCATGATAAAGAAACTTGCTAGGGTTAGGTCTAAGGTAGGTTTGATAAGATTGAATGTCACATCTCTTTCATTGCCCTAAATGAAATCTTTTAGAAGTTATAGCAACTATTAGAAAAAGGGATTAGGATGATTGGGAAGAAACGAAGTTTCTTCCTCTAGATCCTTGTCCGTCCTTTCCTAATATTTGCTTTAACCTTCATGGAAGACATGCATGTCCGGTCCTTTATACTACGGTTTCACCGTTACCTCATGGGTAGGGTGCCGTAGGGAGCGGATCATGCATGCATGCATGAAGTTCTAGTTATGAAAAATAATTGGGCATGAAAGAGATGAGAGATATTCATCTCTCAATCCCTCCCTTATTCCTAGCCCTAACAAGCGAGGAAATTACTCGCTCATTAGGGGATCTTCTAAAAATAACATTTTCAAATAACTTACCTACGGCAGTTTAAGAAAGATTACACTAGATTAAACTAGAGCAAAAGATTAATTAGATCTAGGGCAATAATTAAATTATCAACTAAGGCAGAAATTAAAATAAGAACTTACAGAAATGATGCTCTTCCCACTGAATTAAATCTGAATTTTATTTCATTGAAAGGAGGCATCCCTATTACAGTATTTTGATTACAATTTTATAGGGAAACAGGGAAATTTAGGGTTACGGGATTCGCACATGTGCGATTACAAAAATACCCCCGAAAAATCCCAACAAAATCACCGAAGCACCGCCACCAAAAATATGCACCGACGTGCGCACTAGACGGCCACGGAACCGCGGCGCCGGCCTTGGTTTGGCCACGGTTCCGCGGCCAAAATAGGGAATTGAGCTCTGTAATTTTGTGGTTTGCTTCTATGACTCTTGGGCTTTTTATTTCTTTAGTTCTTTTCTCCTTTTGGCTTCCGGGTCTTCTCCAGATCTTCAGTGAAAACTAGTAATGGTCTTTTAACCGTTCACTTTGACGTTTTGGACCTTGCGTTGCCTTGTACCTTTGTGAACTGTTCTACGTCTAGGCTTGACTAGGATCCTTCTACTTGTTGGTAAAAAGTCCCGCTTTTGTGTCATCTTTTGTCTTTTTCACTGTTTTCGCTCCAAGAACCTGTATCCTGTAATATGCAGCAGACATGCATCAAAAGCACCTGTTTATTTATAAAACGAATAAGAATGGGGAATGTAATAATGCAATATTATGATATGAATATTCGCCGCAACCCAACGTCGTCAACAATCCTAACTACTGTTCCTATCACAGAATGGTAAGCCACCCAATTGAAGATCGCTATGTCTTCAACAACTGTGTCGAGGACCTGTATCAATAGGCAAAATTCGTGTTGTCTGATAATTGGAGGGTAAACCCACCCCAGAAGCACACTCCCAAAAAGGTGGATGCACTGGGGGCATAATGCTCACTTGTGGAAGAAACTCCATGGGAAGTCGTTCTTTCAGCAAAAACCAAAAGAATTCTGAAAGATCTACAAATATGTCCGGTAGTTAAGTGGAAAACCCCACTTGAACCAAAAATTATCGAAGGGATGCTGAAACCTCATGCCGCACCAAAAATTGTTGACAAGGGAAAAAAAACCCAAGTCAAGCCTTCAAAGTATTCGAAGAAAAAGAAAAAGACCAAGAAGCCTGTGCAACCTGCCGAGTTTAACGACAAGCGCACGAATCTACAAAAATACATTGACGCGCTAGAGGAGTACAACCAGAAGGCGCGGATATCGGTCACGCTCGAAGAGATCCTTGCGACTTTCAAGAGAAAACACACTCAGATGTCCTTACGACTCCTAAGGAGAAAATAAACCTACGAGATCCTCTCGACTCGTAGGGAGAAATATTTTTATGAGACCCTCACGGCTCATAAAGTTGAAAAGTCTTAGGCAACAAATCTAAACCTGTTTCCTAATCCATCACTGCCTTACAAGAAGGTCCAAACTGACTCTTGTATACCATCCACGGGCCACATTCGTCAAAGTTATATGCCAATGAAGGGAAGAAGCTACTTGCGGGTCCTCTCGACTCGTAAGAAGAAAATACCCGCGTGGGATCCTTATGACTCACAAAGGTGAAATACACTTAGGAATCATCACGATTTCTAGGGAGAATACGCACCTATGAAATCCTCACGACTCATAGGGAGAAAAACTTTCTTGAAACCCTTACGGCTCATGAAGATGAAAAAATCTTAGGCGACAGGGATCCTAAACTTGTCTCCTAAGCCATCAATTCTATGGCAATGCATTATTTTGCACTACTTAACCCACATACAAATTTACGTGGGCCAAGTAGTAGGGGCATTTGTTCCCGCCAAATTTTTTTTGGCTCAGAGCTTGTTGTTCCATTATAAAAATAAAGGGAAATCTCCACGTGTTAAACACGTGTACCCACATGCAAAGCATGTAACTATCACCTCAGATAGGATTAAATCCGATGGTGGCACCGCACATGAAGTTCATGTGGGCGCCAATGTGCAAAGCACATGAGCGCCTGTTCTCCTAATATTTAAACATAATAAAAAGAGCTAAGCTTTGTTAAATTTTAATGAGGCGGTGCTGTAAGTCTACGGTAGCGCCCCGGCCGTCTGTCCGAGGCCAAAATGCGGAAACGAAAACTTTTTCAAAACTTGAAACCGGTGCTATCGCAGACTTTAATCCCATATCGAACCATTAACCTATAACTAGCTAACTAGAGAAGGGATAGAAAAGCTATACCGATCGATCCGTGTCCTTCGGTCTTTGGCCACCATCCCAAGCTCCCCGCGGCATCTCCGATCTCCGGTCTCCTCGTCGGAAAGGGCACCACATCTTCGAGTCTTTTTACGGCTCCCGCTTCATCCGAAGCAATTCGGACACGAAGTTTGCTAGCCGACGTGTCCAAGGCGATGTAGGGAATGTGTGTGATCACTTTGTCTCAAGCATCCATTGATTTTCAATACATGAGAGTGTATGGATGGAGGTTGAAGATGAAGCCATTTGTGAAAATGGTGAGCTAAAGGAAGAAGAAGAAGAGGAGCCCTTTTTGTGTTATTGTGTTGAATGATAATGAAAGCAAGAAAAAGTAATACAAGAGCTAACCTCAAGCCATATGGCTGCCCTCTCTCTCTCCATCCATCAATTCAACACAATAAACAATTCCTAATGTGACATTAGCACAAGTAAAGAGACCATGAGTCACTAAGCATGTCCATGTCACATTAAATGCACCTCATCATGAAATCCACTCACATTTTCCACAATTTGTAAACATTAATCCAAATGTTTACAACAACAAAAAGATATGGCAACACCTAAAGTAAACTCGTGACGGATCACAAGGATACCCCTCACCTGTATATACATACCTGCATCCGCATTCCGACCGAATGCAAATGCGATGAGACTAAAACAATCCAACAAATCTAATACTAGGATCCGGCTTAAACCAAAGCCCACTAGTATGATCCGTCCGATCATGATCCGTGCACGACTACACGTATATGATCGAACCCTGCCATAATACCATACGGCCTCTACAACGTTTCGCCCGAAACTTGAGAAACTGTCTGTGGGGGACTCTAAAGACTCGTTAATATTTTGGCTGTGGATTTAACCACTATCACGTCAGTGGTACTAGTTGTACATAACGGGCTACCAGGTATTGACCAAAAGGGAGGTCGATGAGCGAACTCATCCTGACACCCTACTGAGCATGTCAGTGACAATATCTGTACAGTCCGGTCCGTTCGTCTATGAGCATCATATGTCGGGCCTATGGGGTTGGAAAAAGTCAGACCCCCAAAAGCGGTACAAGTCGTATCGGAGTGTAGCCCAGAACACCCTGAGATACTAGTGGATTACCTACCAGTAAATCTCCTGCCTTGGCCAAGGACTTCGTGTAATGGCTCCCTTAGACACAGCGCGATCTCACCCCCAATACCGGGAGAGACGAAACCCCTGCCGATCCGCTCACTGCCTCCATGTGGCTCGGAACTGTACCCAACTAAAACATGTTTGCACGACTCCTTTGAACCGTGGTAGGGTAGTAATCAAAGCACAGTGGGAACTCACACGAGACAAATAACGATCTCAGGTCGATGAACTAACATGTACACATGTCACTAGGGAACTGCTATCTGACGTCAGGTATAATACCAACTAGCATGTTCCCAGCGAGTCCTGTCCGGTGTACTCATAATCCAATGAGCACATGTATACATCTTAGGTGATCCAACTGACACCAATGGCTTGTGAGACCAGCCACCGCCCCTCGTCGGGGTCTCGACCGTATACACTAGTCTACTAATGGAGTATCGATGCCCAGTCTCGAAACTCCCACGACTACGGACCACTTTAAGGATGTGCTTATAGACTACCCAACTCCCATGTATATGATTGCCATCATACTGCTGGTAGTCAAGCAAGAATCCTAAGGGCTCTATCAAAGTGCAATAGTGACCTGTAATGTCACCTAAAGTATGTACACGATGATAACGATAAACCAGATAGCATACTATCATCTTGAGTAAGATTGTCCTACCGGTATAGGTCATCCCTCAATTATTGCAATCACGTGTTTGTGATCCAATAATTGACTCTGAGGGCACTATATCCAATAGGTGCCTCACGTTCTCCCCACAAGGGCGCCATCACCAACCCTTTAGGATTAAATCCTATGGTGGCGCCGCACGTGAAGTTCACATGGGCGCCAATGTGCAAAGCACAGGAGCGCCTATCATATATAAGAATTAAATTCTTAAGTGGCGCCCACGTGCACAACATGTGAGCCCCGGCGCCCAAATTAAAGCAAGTAGAATTAAATTCTACATGGGGATATTTTTTTAAAAACTTGGAAACTCTCTGTTAAACAGAGCTGTTGGATCAAATATTCGATGGTGATAATAAATCATCAAATGATAAATTTTATTTGGGAAATATTTTTCCCTGATCTTTCTAATATGGAAAGATCTTTCTCTAACAGAGAATCTTAGATTTAAAATCCAATGGTGATAAAATATCACCAATTAAACTATCTGATAGAATTAAATTCTTTGTAAGAAATATTTCCCTGATCTTTCTCAAACTAAAAATATCTTCTCTGTTAAATAGAGGACCCTTGGATCAAAGATCCAACGGTGATTAGAAAATCACCCATCAAGCATTTGATAGAATAAAATTCTATTTTAGGAAAATATTTTCCTAATCTTGTTAAACTAACAAGATATTCTATGTGATAGAATAAAATTCTATATTAGGAAAATAGCTTCCTAATCTTATTAAACTAACAAGATATACATATAATAGAATAAAATTCTATGCTAGAAAAATATCTTCCTAATCTTGTTAAACTAACAAAATATTCTATATGATAGAATAAAATTCTAATATTGTTAAACTAACAAGATATTCATATGATAGAATTAAATTCTATCTTGGGAAAATATTTCCTAATCTTGTTAAATAAACAAGAAATCTTCTCTGTTAAACAGAGAGCCTTTGGATTAAAAATCCAACGGTGAATAAAATTCATTGATTGATCTAAAAGATCATTTTAATTGATTATAAAATCAATCATTATATCTCAATGAGAGATTTTTCTCAACAAATTGATTCTTTTCCTTCTCCTATAAATAGGAGCAAAGAGATGAAAAGAAAGGAGGAACGGGATATAAAAATATACATAAGACTCTCAAAAAGGTTCCACAAAAACAACAGAGAATTTAATTCTCAATAAAAGAAGAAGATCTTCATCCTCAAAACCCTAGATAAAGAAAATATCGAGATCAAAACATCTCTTTTACTTAACATATCTAAGGGTTTAACCCTTCTCAAAAAACTTAGTTCTTAATCTGGATCTGAGATCCACAAGACAAGTCTCCCACAAGTTGAGAATTTAATTCTCATCGGGAAGATCTTGTTCTTGAGAATCAAAGATTCAGGAAAGAATAAAGAAGAACATGGAAAATATGGAGTCTATAATACTCCAGGAACTTAGTTCTTTTAAAGAACCCGATCCAAGATCCTCAAAATAGTGATCTCGGTAATCCTTAATGGTCAAAACACCATTAATAGAGGTTTAACCTCTCTGAAAACATGAACAAGAGAAGATGGATAAAAGAACATGGAGAAAATGGAGTCCATAATACACCGAGAACTTAGTTCCTTCAAAACAACAACTTAGTTCTTAAAGAACCCAATCCTAGATTCTCAAAATAATGATCTTGATGATCGTTAATGGTCAAAATACCATTAACAGAGATTTAAGTTCTCTAAAAAATATCAACAAAGATTAAATCTCCACAAACATAATGCCTCATATGAAACACACGTGAGCGTCAGAGAAAATTAGTGCTTAGCACTATTGTAGCACCTCACGTGAAAAGCACGTGAGCGCCAGAAAAGATAAGTGCATAGCACTATTCCAGGGCCTCACGTGAAACGCATGTGAGGCTGTATATCTTAGTGCTTAGCACTGCTGGGTAGTATAGAAACCCAATCTCAGCCCAAATTGGCTAAGTTTTCTGAGATTAAACCTCTTTGATTCTTCAAGCGAGCCCATATGCTCTTGATTTCCAAACTGATCTTAGTCTCAAACATGACTAATGGTCTCTCATTGATGATATCCAAAATGATACCCATCTCATATCACCCCTTTTTCCTTAAATACGGGATTTGGTTTAAAGGTACATCTCTCCATACCTCTGATATATGTCGTTGTAATTCCTCAACATATTCAGAAAGGTGGCGAGTCCCGACAACCAACAACAACTTATCGTCCCAACTTGATGTAAAATTTCATCAATATAGGGAATTATACACCACTTTGATGCACTTCCAAACTGACGTGCACACTTCAAATCGGATCGCACCCCAAATTGGACGCATTCCATATCACTATCGTTCACTCCGGCACGTAATAAATACATGTGCGCGCAAGTTAAATGTTGGACCGAAATGTCCTTAAACTAACATTCGTCCCAAACAGGGAATGTTGGACCGCGACGTTTTTAAACTAATATGTTTTTCCCTGCGGACTGTCTCCATAATGACTACCGTATACTATCCATGGGCTATTCATATATGATCTAATGATCAGTTGAGCCCACTTGCTTACTGCTCATAAGTCGATCTTAGTCTCAAATATGGCTAATGATCCTTAGATCAAACCCAAATATCTCATGAACCGATGGACCTCACAAATGTGAGATCTGTGTCCTAAGTTCATTCCCGTTGGCAAACCAAGCAACCAACGTGGGCCCCGTCAAGCAAAATTCTTGACCTAAACCCAAATCTCAAATATATGGATTTTGAATAATCCGCGCCTTACGGGCGACGACATAAATTAGTCTCCGTATACAATCTACGGGCAACCCAAAATAAACAAACACGACACGACACGAAGTGATCTTCCAAAGTAGGAGAAAAAGCGTCCCTATAATCAAAAACCCCTCACAAATGAGGAGGAATCTGATGAAGTCTGCTACAACGGTCGCGTCTGTCCAAACTTCCGATATATGGTGCCATAAATCAACTTTGTATTTTCGGAGAGGTGGATGGATAAGTCCAAATAGCATCTGTCCCCAAATTCAGGCAAGACGATCTATCCCAGTTCGTCTCTGTTTTCGGCGGTGAACAGATTCCAACACGCCCGGTGGGACATTTTCCACTTTCCACTCCATACTTCGTGTGTCATGTTTTTTCGTGATCAAATAATCGCGGTATATATGTTTGTAGTTGCCCTTGGGTGATAGGATACTGAAGCCGGCGTTTCGTCTTTATGCAGAATGGCGTTTGCTTCCACCCACGGCAACTCAGGCTCTGTCACAACTGGTGGAGTCAAATATGGGGTACTTGCAGTCTCAAATCTCTGCAATCCAACTCTTCAAGAAATCAATAGGCTTATCTTTGGGTCTATGCTCCAACTTCCCATCCTCAGTACCTCAACACCGAAGGAGGAAACCCAGAAGAAGTCTGTCTTCCACATGATGGCTCCTCAAGCTTTTGCTTTGCCGACGAAATCGGTCTTCAAACAACTGGTACCTTCCAAAGGCCAAGATCGACGCAGGGGGCAGAATACTCAAGCTCTTAAAGAAAACAGGAGACAGGCTCAGCAAAATCCTGAGTCAAATCAAATTCCAGCCGCAAGATATCACCGACGTCGATATCGGCGTCAAATAAGACAAGCTGGGGCAGTTCTCCGTATGGTCATGTTTCAACCCCAGTGGTGAATGCTACTATTCCAACCGGGAACAATTTTGAACTGTTGCAAAGGGTCAGACAAAATTCTCCCACAGCAATATTGAAGAAATCTCCGCAGCCCATGGAGATCCCATGAGAGCATAAACCAGTTCGCTCCCTAAAAGAACTTTCCTCATCTATATATAAGGTGTGGAAGCAGATGAAGGACTCAATCGTCAACCGCGGCTCTTCCCCTAAACGTTAGCCAAATTCTGACGGCAACGACTCTAAAATCTTTGCACGGAAATTTTCTGTTAATATACAAGAAATAAGTTTTACAGTCTGAGTTTAAGTTATAAGTTACTTTTATTAAATAACAGCAAGAAACAACTTGTAATTCACTAGTAAAGCCCTTGCACTGCTGTGACGTAGCCCCTGTGTTCGATTCCCATCAAACACGATTTTTTTTCTGAATTTTCTTTTTAATTTTTGGAAGCTCAAAAGATTGCACGTGCAATACACTGGTAAATGAAAAGTCGGAAAAATCAAACATGTGGAAAATGGAGTAAACAGGGATTTAATCATCTGGCACGAATCTCGAGGCCATAAGCCCTAAATCGGCCGACCAAATTCCTCTAAAAACCGGCACCGACGATCGGGATTACTCCAATGAGCCTCGGGCTTTGCACACACACCTCTTCAACTACCCCTAACTTCTCTGCACTATTTGATTTTCCTGCAATCAAACAGAGACCCTTCATTTCACAATTAAATATCATTTTAATGCTTTTTAATCCATCATTTTAATTCCAAAATTCTAATTCTCCACTATAAATACCATCCTCTACTTTGGCTCAGCACCATTCTGAAAATTATAGCAAAATTCTCTCAAAAAGTTCCTGAATACAAGTGGAGTAAAGAGGAGTTAGTGAGCAAGCAACTTCCGGCGAAGATCGAAGCAACATCCGGAGCTCCTGCGATGCCACGACGACACTCTTCCTTTTCTAACCCTCTCCTTGAAACTCCTAAACCGTAAGCCTCTCCCAAACCCTCTTTCTCTTCATTGAATTTCACCTTTAATCTTATGCCGGTAAAAGTGGAGTTATTACCAACATCTTTTTCTAAACCCTAGAAAACCCTTTCTCCTTATTTTGTTCAATCTAATTTTTACACAATACTTGTAACCCTAAATACTAATGTTTAGAATCATTTTTAACCAAGAATCTCATGTGAAACATTCATACTTGAACTTTTTCATTAAAATACCATGAACTTTGATATCACTTCTTTTAGTTTTGTTTAAACTATACCTTCAGGAAAAACATCACGTGGTAACGACCTACCCCTCACGTACACTCTTATTTCATATCACGATGCCTATTTGGTATGAATATTTGTTATGAAGAAAATCTTACGATAAAATACCACCTAATTTAAAACTGGATTTCTTTTTAAGCGGCATTTCATTTACTTTGCGATTATGCCTCTGCAACCCTCGTTAAGCGACCCGCTAATGAATGATACGGATTATCGCACAACCTGGGAATAGTAGAGTGAGATGCAGACCTCCTCATGGAGCATTTGATCTCGAAAGGATTTAAATACGGTTTATAAGAAAAAAGAATTTTCTAATTAAAAATTAATTTTTAAATTATATAAAATTATATAACCATATTTTCAAAATATAATAAACTTACATTTTTCTAAAAATGAAAGATTAACAAATGGTAATAAAATACCATCCAGTTACCAAAAAACAAGTTTTTAATAAAATACCATAAACTTTCCAAAGCAAATTGCTTATCACTAAAAATACCCCAATACTTAAAATCCATGCTCATGAAAACCCAAAATAATATAAATCACCCCTCGAGGTTTATTTTGAAACTATATTAAAATACTTTTCATAAAACCCCCTCGAGTTATATAAAAACAATATTTTAAGGACTTTAGTAAATATAGATTTAACCGGGATCAATTCTCTTGAGCTCTAGGGAGTCGGAGAAAGTGGGTGCTTTCATATTTAAGGTAGACAACTTAACGGAGTTATCGATGGTAATTGTCTTGGAAAAAGACACAAATTCTGCCGTCCATGTGTAGCAATTACCGATAACTCCCGAACCTAATTCAAGATCTAAATCAGTCTATGAGCGTCTGACTCAGTTTGAGTCCAATCTCAAACCTGAATCCAACATCAAATAAGAACATGAATACTTGAACATGAAAATGAATACTTGAATTCAAACATTAATATCAAACATATATACTTGACTTGACTTGACCGAACCATGGTTATAACTTGATATGACTACTTAAATACATGATTAACATCCTGAACATGAGTACTTGAACATTTTGTATCCATGGTCTCGGCAAGACTTGTAAACAAAACATATACAATACATTACGTGGGGATAACGGGGTAGATTGGTACGGAACGTATATCGTGGCACGAGAGGTCACTTAAAAGACACCTACATGAATTCTCGTGCCGTTGTCCCGTGGGTTTTGATGGAGCCATGTACTACATGTTACCATAGTCCACGGGGTAAGATGGACTCCTCTCATATACACGAATATCTTCTGTATCAAGCTACAAATAACCACGTTCAATCATGTACCTGTACAGCTTATCAGTTCATTTCACATTACTTGTTATATTCCATTTCTTCTTTTGGGACTTACCGAGCGCTAGTTCACTGACGACATTACTTTCTATTTCTTTCTTTAGAATGTACATCAGGAGGACCGGACTCTCAGGAGATCGAGCCTAGCCAGGAGGACTTGGACCAGCTCACCGCTCAGTCTGACTACTAGTTCACTTGTACTTTCATTTTGTATGTCATTATTTAGGCACTGATTTATATCATTGTATCTTTTCATTTTCAAATAGTTGTATATAAATATGAATGTAAATAAAGTTGTTGTTTATTTTAATACTCTTGTCATTCTTGTACATTTACATATTGCTTAATTACGCTTAACGTATTTATTTCTTTGTAAATATGTTTCGGCCTGCCACGTCATCGTTTCCGTCTACTGGGAAGCGGGGCGTGATGCTGACAAATCCTCTTTCAAATACAAGAGAAGTCATCCCAAGACGGATCCTGATACAATGGTTCCTCCTAAATCAGCTTCTCATAAAAAAGATAGGCCCGATAAAGCCCAAGTGCCCGAGGCAAACTCTAAGGGTCAAAGCTCCAAACGCCCTAAGCCTGGGGGAATAGTAGTTCACACAGTCTATATGGTGAACTCCAAAGAAGAATGTCACACTTATACTAGTCAGGGACCGCATACTCGATCCCTAACAAAGGCTCAATTGCAATGTGAAAAGCTGCAGGAGATGCTTGCTCAGGCGGCAGCACTCGCTAATCCATCGTCTAAGGAAAATTCCGAGGACGCACCCGAAGAAAGAGTGGAGAAGGAGTCAGATATTGATTTCCTAAAGCGCTCTCTCAATAAGAGAGATGAAGAAGCAGTAGAAATGTCCACTAAAATGAACCAGATGGCCCTTCTGATCCAGAATATGGCTGGAATGATGGTCCATTCGGAACCACTAGCAAATGAAACTCCGGTAGTCGCTTTTAAAGACAAGGATGACATTTCAAAGCCTCTGCGAGCCTCATCGACTGAGGAGGAAATGATCCCAAAAGTAAAACTGGACGCATATATCGCTCAGCAAATCAAAGCTCATTATGCCAGTGAAGCCGCAAATAGGTCAATCAAGACTGGTCGACCGTATCCGACGTGCTACGATCAAATACAGTACTCGCCAGAAAATATACTTCCGACGTTCCACATATACAAAGGAACCGGGAACCCTAGCCAGCACATCGCACGATTTAAATCCATGTGCGGCAATAATGGGGGAAATGACATATTGCTCCTCCGACAGTTCGTCAGCAGTCTGACAGACATCGCCTTCGAATGGTACGCGGGACTCCCAAATGATTCCATAAAGACCTTCGACGAGATGGATATGCTCTTCTGTCAGAAGTTTGCTAGTGTGAATAAACACACTACCGTAGCGGCGTTGGTCAACGAAACGGTTGGACCGAATGAAACCTGGCTTCAATATGTTAACCGATGGCGAAATCTCTGGTCAAAATGCGAGCAACGCATCGACGAAGCTGCAGCCATAGGAATGTTCATAGCCACCTTTGACCCAAATTCAAAGGTGTTCCCATTTATGGCCCTTTTCAAGCCGACGACCTTCTAAGAGCTCATGGATAAAATGACTCGATTGGATCAGATGGGTCAAGACCCTTCATCATCCGATGAAGATGAATGAAAAGCGGAGGCAAGGTGACGCTTGTCGCCAACGCTCAACAAAAAATGAGCGGCTCTGAAGCAACCTGTCACCAAAATAGCGACGGCGTGGATACTCGTTCCTCCCGAGATATACACAGGGGCATATTTCTCACTAGCGGAAGAATCTCTATGTGGGATGGTCCTTTCTTCTCAAAAACCAGGAAGGATATTAAGGGACCTGCAAACGGGTCCTGCAATCAAGTGGAATATCCTACTTATACCAAAAAACCATGGGAGGGAGGTGAAATCCATGTCCCACTCTGAATAAAACGATGAGGGGAAAAGCCCTCAAGTCAAGTTAATTTTTCCAAGGAAGAAGAAAACTCAGCAGAAGGAGTGACTTAATATCTCGTTCTTTCGTATGAAGAAGATGCTCCGTCAGTGTCAGAAAGCGACATTGATAAGTAGAGGGCAGGTGCCGTGTAAAGTGCCCTGTATTTCCCGCAAAAACAACCCGATTGGTACGATGATAAACAAAACAGTCCAAGAGGATGAAAATAGTTTAAGGTATGAAGTGTCCATACATACAAAGGACAAGTATCAACGCCTAAGCAAACAAGCGTTGAAAGGAATGAGTTATGCAACTCCCCGACCAAATGATGATAATGGACCGAAACGTCCCTAAGCTAACACGTTCCCTCAAAAAACGGAATGTTGGACTGAAACGTTCTTAAACTAACAACGGACTGAAACGTCCTTATTCTAATATTCGTCCCAAATATGAGAATGTTGGACCGAAACGTTCTTAAACTAATATTCATCCCCAAAATGGGAATGCTGGACTGAGAAATTCTTAAACTAAAAATTCGCCTCAAACATGGCGATAATAGATCGGAACGTTCCTAAACTAGCACATCGCCCCAAATATAGCGATATGCTCCTTTGAGATCTATATTGCAACAAAAGTCCTAGCGGCAAAGCTTGCAACTCAAGTCCTACTTGCTGCATAGGTACTCCGGTGATGAAGCCATCCCTAAGTCCCACCAGTAAATAGATGGGTCACCTACGACGAAATTACTTTCTAAAGTTCCATCGTTCGCAAAAAAAGACGGTATGTCTACAAGCGAAATGGGCACGAATAAAACCCCGAAAGGGTGCCGTGAGTAAAAACAGTGGGACTACTAGCGGGCTTGTGAAAACCCGGAAGGGCACAATCTCATAAAAAATAAAATACACTTACAGCGTCCTTTCGATCTTGTGAGGAGAAAATACCTGCGTGAGATCCTTACGGCTCACAAAGGAGTAACACACTTAGAAATCCACACGATTTCTAAGGAAAAAATACACCTACGAGATCTTTTCGACTCGTAGGGAGAAATATCTTTAGTCGACGGGATCCTAACCCTGTTCGTTAAGCCGCCTTTATTCAAATCGACAAAGGCACATGATGATTCACTCCTGGCAATATCCCAGTTGCAGCGACGCTGATGCCTAAACAGGTGTCAAACTCCAAGTCCTTTCACGGCAAGTGATGATTCGCTCCTGGCAATATTCTAGTCGTAGCGATGCTGATGCCAAGTTTGGTATCAGATTCCAAACTCGCAAAATAAAAAACAGCAGCGAGTAGCAAAAAAATTCATAGGAAAAAGCCGAAATGATTGGGCAATCGCGATTTTCGCGACATAAAAGCTAAAAAGATAGATCATCGCGGAAAGAAATTAAAAAAATGAAATGAAAATGAAACTTTTCTGCCATGCAAGTATGTCCATATTGACTCTTGTAGACGATCCATGGGCACAAATGAAAAAAAGGGAACCATATTTTCCTACCAGGCTCCGTCAAAGAGAGAGCCAGATCTCGACGGTTCATAAACAAGCTAGAGACCAACTCGACGTTCTTCTCATTCCAATAGGGTGCAGATGTGACATCAACAAAGCTCCAAGGAGCCAAATCAAAAAAGAGTAATAGTAAAATCCCAGCTTCAGCTCGACATTACTTCTCGGTGTAGATGCAATGTCAACAAAGACCTAAGAGGAAAATAAAAGTGGAGCAATGGCATATTCCTAGCTCCAGATCTCGATGGCAATATCTATAGCCTGAAGATCAACTCGACGTTCCTTCTCGGTGCAGATGCAACGTCAACAAGGACCTAAAGGCTAAATATAAGAGGAGCAATGGCATATTCCTAGCTCCAAATCTCGACGGCAACATCTACAGCCTAAAGATCGACTCGACGTGCTTCTCATGCCAGTAGAGTGCAAATGCGGCGTCAACAAAGACCCGAGGGTCAAATAAAAGTGGAGTAATGGCAAAATCCTTGCTCCGGCTCGACGTGCTTCCCATGTCAACAAGATACAGACGCAACGTCAACAAAGACCCAAGGGTCAAATAGAAATGGAGTAACGGCAAAATCCTAGCTCCAAGTCTTGACGGTTCATATACAAGCTAGAGACTATCCCTGTGTTCCCCCATCATTCCAGCAAAGGCAGACACAACAATCAAATAAAAGTGAAGTGACGGTAAAATCCTAGCTTCAGGTCTTAATGGCAACATCTATAGCCTAAATGTTATGCCCACTTCCCAGAGTGCGCTAATTACGGCACGTGACAGAGCCAGCCATGCTACCTATGGATAAGAATCATCCCTCCACAGTCACATTATGGCTGTCTATAGGATATCAAGAACAGTAAAATATAAAATCTATCCAGTACATGTCCATTTGCCCAAAAAAGTCAAGAAAATGTATAAGCGGAAACGATAGTAATACCCAATAAATATTATCTGGAAATACGTCCCAATATAGGCTCACATCAAGAAATAAAAGCTACGGAAAAATAACTAGACTAAACATCACTAAACTCAATTCCTCACTGATCGGCTTGACGGCTAAAGTACTCTTGTTCAGCCTACGATAAAGATAGAAAAACTGGGCCATGCAAAACCCAGACGTCGGTGCGTCATTATATCAAACAATAGTAATAATCAGAATGTAACGATATAGGTAAACATGAATATAAAGAATAATACGGATATGAACGGTGAGGTATGTATGTGTATGTGAAGTGCGATGAGTAACCTAAACTGTGCTACTAGGTTATTTACTCTAAAGTCTTTGAAATCAATTTAATGGAATCGTCGATGTAACTCAATAGTATCACGTGCGTGCCTGAGACCGCGGTCAAGACTCTCGGGTTGAATCCGAGATGTGCCGCTAGGCAATAAACAGGTAATATGTACAGACGAATGATGTCAGCAGCATCATCCCGGGGCTGGCCTAGCCCGTAAAGACTGATCGGTATAAGCATCGAACTGTTGAGTCACAAGTCAGCTTTCATCATTGATTTCCCCTTACCCCTAAGGTTATGTGTTCAATTCAGGTATTTATGATATGAATCTAATTCCAACACAGGATCAAGCAGGTACAGGATTTGTCTATGTAGACAACAGGTTACGTCCGTCGGGACAACAAGTCAGGATTGTCGGTATTAGTAACAAGATCAAAGTAACAAGTCAAGTAGTGTGTCAGGACATGTCATGTGATGCATATATATCAAAAGAATACCCAAATGTGAAACTGTAATGAATATCTGGCACGGTAAGCACTATGGATACCAGGATGTATATGTGTCTATCTGTAATAACCTGTTATATATATCCATGACTATGTAGGATGCAAGCTCGATAACATGTTGCACTAATATAGAAATAACATGATATAATGAAGTTCTGGCATATAACTAGATATGCAATTGACAGTACGGATACGAACGGATATCAAAAAATGGTAAAACTATAACATTGGATGCACAATACCACACATGTATTATTTTTATTCATATATAAATAGATATACTATAACATAGTATGTTGCAAGATAAACTTGCCTGATAGGATCTCACGTCGGGGTACGCACGTCACATTCGACATCGGGTAAACGTTGCGATGCGACCACGCGCGTACAGAATTGGACTTGGTTACTCAAAGACGTGACCACGCTGGATGAGGACAACGACTGGGTCGCCTGGATCGTCGGCGATGTGCACGACTCCGGCGATGGTCGGAAAGCAAGAATCAAGAAATAAAAGAAATAAAAGAATGAAAGAAGAAGAGAAAAGAGAAGGAGTTTGGGTTGTGGTGTTGGATCTGGACTCAGGGGAAGAGGAGACGACGATGGCGACGGTGAGTAGCCGTCGATGATGGGTAACGGCGACGGGTTTTCTGGGTTTTTGTTGCTGGAAATCGTCGGGGTGCTGTCGGAATGGTGGTGGTGGTGGTGGGAGTTGAAGAGAGGGCTGAGGAGACGACGACGAGGTCGTGGGTCTCCGGCAAGGTGAGTTTGACGGCGAGGTCAGGGTTTTCTTGGTTTGCAGGTTGCCGGGTTGTTGGGTTCGTCGTGGTTTGTGTTGGGAAGAGGAGGTGGTAGCGGTGAGGGTGGTGATGAGAGTGACAGTGTCGGGGTGATTGCGACGAGGTTGAGGTGATGTAGTTGAGATGGTCGGCGGTGAGGTGAGGACATGGGATAGGGCTTGGGCGTGTGTTTCTGCGGTTGCAGGGTATTCTCGGGTTGCAGGGGATGGAAAGGGAGGGGAGTGGAGGTTGAAGAGGTGAGGGTGGTAAGGTAGGATCGACGAGGTTGGGGCGTCGGCGGTGAAGGCTAGGGTTAGGGTTCTTGGTTGGGTTAGTCGCGGGAGGAAAAAGAACAGAAGAAAAGGAAAGAGGGAGGTGTTTAATATTCTTATGCTTAAAGAAATATATATGTAGTATATGTAGAGAGAGACAGGTGTGAGACGGAGAGAGAGAATATATAATATTAGTTATAATAATATTATATATATATAGGTAATATATACCCACGGTTAGTTTTAAGTTTTAAAAATATTATAATATACTTATTTTAGGTTTAAACAGCTAATGTCAAAAATACTCCGAAAAATACCTCGGTCTCTTCTAAAAATCTAGTTCTAAAATATGAATGATATACGTGTCAGTTAAAATTATAATGCAGTGTCCGGTTAAATAAAATGCATACCCTCAAGTACGGATGCACGTAAAAATACTTAGCGATCCAAATGAGTCTGTTTCATTAAACTGGACATGAACACGATGTTAGGATGCAACCATAGGGTATGGGATATGATACAGGCCATACTAGATGTTTAAAAATATAGTTTGGTTATAATTTATATTATTTAAAATATATTCTAATACTAAATATATGATACATGTATATAGAACATATATGTGTGCATGGATCCTCTGTACTAGTAATCATATGACGTAATCTAGGATCAAGACGTGTTTTGATCATGCGGGTCGGGTCAGATACCAACCATAGATACCAAAGCACCATCTGCACCCAAAACAAGTAATAATCAAGAAATAGTCACAAGATTAGAAAATACTCAAATCAAATATGGTATAAATGAACTAGGGTGTTACACTAAAGATCGACTCGACGTACTTCTCATGCCAGGAGGGTGCAAACGCGACGTCAACAAAGACCCAAGGGTTAAATAAAAGTGGAGTGATGGTAAAAATCCTAGCTCCAGCTCAACGTTCTCCTCATTCCAGCAGGGTGTGGGCATAACTGTCAAATGAAATTGGAGTAATGGCATATTCCTAGCTCCGGACCTCAATAGAAATACATACAGCATAAAGGTCATTTGGATGTCTACCCAACTTTAGCAAAGAATCGGTATGACATCACCAAAATAACACTGGAGCAACGGCATATTCCTAGCTCCAGATCTCGATGGTAACATTTACAGCCTAGAGATCAGCTCGACGTTCCTTCTCGGCGCAGACACAACGTCAACAAAGACCCAAGGGTTGAAAAAAAGTGGAGCAATGGAATATTCCTAGCTCCAGCTCGACGTTACTTCTCGGTGCAGACGCAACGTCAACAAAGACCTAAGGGTCAAACAAAAATGGAGTAATGGAAAAATCCTAGCTCCAAGTCTTGACAGTTCATATACAACCTAGAGACTATCTCGACGTTCCCCCTCATTTCAGCAGGATACGGACGCAACTATCAAATGAAAATGGAGCGATGGCATATTCCTAGCTCCGGACTCCAATTGCAATACATAATATCCTGCAGATGTATACCCTACTTCAGTAAAGAATCAGCGCGACATCGTCAAAGCAAAAAAACGAAGTGACGGCATATTTCTATCTTCAGGTCTTGACAGCAACTCATATAAAACCCGAAAGACTGTTGGAGATTATCCCATCCCAGAAGGGTGCGGTTATGACTCATCGGGGCACCAAATTGAGCCTAACCTCAAGTAAAAAGCGCCATGGCAAATTCATAACGCTTGCTCTTCTAACGATAATATAACCTAAGGAGATTACTTGAAGACATCTTGTCCAGCCCCCGAAGGGATCAGAGACATGACAGTCGTGGGGCTACTCGAACAGAGGCTTAAAAACTGCATATCGAGAAATATATCAGCCAACGCGACGGTAACACGGACTAAAACCCTTACCACAAACCTAACAGACCTAAAGAATAGTGGTTATCTATATTCCACGTTAGGATACACCTGCGAGATCCTCTCGACTCGTCTCGACTCATAGGAAAAACATCTTTATGAAACCCTTATGGCTCATGAAGGTGAAAAGCCTTAGGCGACAGGGATATCAACCTGTTTTCTAAATACTGTGGCCCTACAAGTATGTCCAAATTGACTCTTGTATACTATCCACGGGCCACATTCTCCAAAGTCGCATACCGATGAGGAGGAGAAACCACTTACAAGTCCTCTCGACTCGTAAGCGGAAGATTCTCTTATGATATTCTTACGACTCTCAAGAGAAAACACACTCAAGAGAACTCACGACTCCTATGGAGAAAATATACCTGCGAGATCCTCTCGACACATAGGGAGAAACATTTTTATGAGACCCTCACGGCTCATAAAGTTGAAAAGCCTTAGGCGACAAATTTAAACCTGTTTCCTAAGCCATCGCTTCCCTACAAGAAGGTCCAAACTGACTCTTGTATACCATCCACAGGCCACATTCGTCAAAGTTACATGCCAATGAAGTGAAGAAGCCACTTGCGGGTCTTCTCGACTTGTAAGAAGAAAATACCCGCGTGGGATCCTTACGACTCACGGAGGTGAAAGACACTTAGGAATCCTCACGATTTCAGAGGAGAATACGCAGCTATGAGATCCTCACGACTCATAGGGAGAAAAACTTTCTTGAAACCCTTACGGTTTATGAAGATGAAAAAATCATAGGCGACAGGGATCCTAAACGTGTCTCCTAAGCCATCAATTCTATGGCAATGCATTATTTTGCACTACTTAACCCATGTACAAACTTACGTGGGCAAAGTAGTGGGGGGCATTTGTTCCCGCCAAAAAATTTTTTAACGCAGAGCTTGTTGTTCCCTTATAAAAATAAAAGGAAAGCTCCACGTGTAAACACGTGTACCCACATGCAAAGCATGTAACTATCACCTCAGATAGGATTAAATCTTATGGTAGCACCGCACGTGAAGTTCACGTGGGTGCCAATGTGCAAAGCACATGAGCGTATGTTCCCCTAATATTTAAACATAATAAAAAGAGCTAAGCTCTATTAAATTTTAATGAGGCGGCGCCTCACGTGCTCCCCACAAGAGTGCCAGCACCAACCCCTTAGGATTAAATCCTATGGTGGCGTCGCACATGAAACTCACGTGGGCGCCAATGTGCAAAGCACATGAGCGCCTATCATATATAAAAATTAAATCCTTAAGTAGCGCCCACATGCACAACACGTAAGTGTCGGCGTCCAAATTAAAGCAAGTATAATTAAATTCTACATGGGGATATTTCCTTAAAATCTTAGATACTCTCTGTTAAACAGAGCCGTTGGATCAAATATCCAATGGTGATAATAAATTATCAAATGATAAATTTTATTTGGGAAATATTTTTCCTTGATCTTTCTAATATGGAAAGATCTTTCTCTAACAAATAATCTTGGATTTAAAATCCAATGGTGATAAAATATTACCAATTAAACTATCTGATAGAATTAAATTTTATGTGGGAAATATTTCCCTGATATTTCTCAAATTAGAAAGATCTTCTATGTTAAACAGAGGACCCTTGGATCAAGGATCCAACGGTGATTATAAAATCACCAATCAAGTATTTGATAGAATACAATTTTATCTTAGAAAAATATTTTTCTAATCTTGTTAAACTAACAAGATATTTTATGTGATAAAATAAAATTTTATATTTGGAAAATATCTTCCTAATCTTGTTAAACTAATAAGACATTCATATGATAGAATAAAAGTATATGCTAGGAAAATATTTTCCTAATCTTGTTTAACTAACAAGATATTCTATATGATAGAATAAAATTCTAATTTTGTTAAACTAACAAGATATTCATATGATAGAATAAAATTCTAATCTTGTTAAACTAACAAGATATTCATATGATAGAATAAAATTCTATCTCGGGAAAATATTTTCTAATCTTATTAAACAAACAAGAAATCTTTTCTGTTAAACAAAGAGCCTTTGGATTAAAAATTCAACAGTGAATAAAATTCACCGATTGATCTGAAAGATCATTTTGTTTGATTATAAAATCAATCATGATATCTCAATAAGAGATTTTTCTCAACAAATTGATTATTTTCCTTCTCCTATAAATAGGAGTAAAAAGATGAAAAGAAGGGATGAACGGGATATAAAAATATACAGAAGGCTCCCAAAAGGTTCCACAAAAACGACAGAGAATTTAATTCTCAATAAAAGAAGAAGATATCCATCCTCAAAACCCTAGATAAAGAAAATATTGAGATCAAAACATCTCTTTTACCTAATACATCTAAGGGTTTAACCCTTCTCAAAGAACTTAGTTCTTCCTCTAGATCTGAGATCCACAGGACAAGTCTCCCACAAGTTGAGAATTTAATTCTCATCGAGAAGATCTTGTTCTTGAGAATCAAAGATTCAAGGAAGAATAAAGAAGAACATGGAAAAAATGTAGTCCATAATACTCCAGGAACTTAGTTCATTCAAATCAAGAACTTGGTTCTTTAAAGAACCCGATCCAAGATCCTCAAAATAGTGATCTCGGTAATCCTTAATGGTCAAAACACCATTAAAAGAGAATTAACCTCTCTGAAAATATGAACAAGAGAAGATGGATAAAAGAACGTGGAGAAAATGGAGTCCATAATACTCCGGAAACTTAGTTCCTTCAAAACAACAACTTAGTTCTTAAAGAACTCGATCCCAGATTCTCAAAATAGCGATCTTGGTGATCGTTAATGGCCAAAATACCATTAACAGAGATTTAAGTTCTCTAAAAATATCAACAGAGATTAAATCTCCAAAAACATAGTGCCTCACGTGAAACACACGTGAGCGTCAGAGAAAATTAGTGCTTAGCACTATTGTAGCGCCACACGTGAAAAGCACATGAGCGCCAGAAAAGATTAGTGCTTAGAACTATTCCAAAGCCTCACGTAAAACACACGTGAGCGCTGTAAATCTTAGTGCTTAGCACTGCTGGGTAGTATAGAAACTCAATCTTAGCCCAAATTGGCTAAGTTTCCTGAGATTAAACCTCTTTGATTCTTCAAGCGAGCTCAATATGCTCGTGATTTCCAAACTGATCTTAGTCTCAAACATGACTAATGATCTGTCATTGATGATATCCAAAATGATACACATCTCATATCTTCTAAGCTAATCTTAGTCTCAAATATGACTAACGATTCTTAGGTCCATCACCCCCTTTCTCTCAAATACGTAAGCGACAGACTGTAAATCTGTTGAAGGTTTTCCCACACCTTTGATATATGTCGTTATAATTCCTCAACATATTCAGAAAGATGGCGGGTCCCGACAACCAACAACAACTTATCGTCCCAATTTGATGTAAAATTTCATCAAGATAGGGAATTATACACCCCACATTGATGCACTTCAAAACTGACGTGCACACCTCAAATCGGATCGCACCCCAAATTGGACGCATTCCATGTCACCATCGTTCACTCCGCCACGTAACAAATACGCGTGCGCGCAAATTGAATGTTGGACCGAAATGTCCTTAAACTAACATTCGTCCCAAACAGGGAATGTTGGACCGCGACGTTCTTAAACTAATATGTTTTGCCCTGCGGACTGTCTCCATAATGACTATCGTATACTATCCATGGGCTATTCATATATGATCTAATGATCAGTTGAGCCCACTTGTCACTGCTCATAAGTCGATCCTAGTCTCAAATATGGCTAATGGTCCTTAGATCAAACCCAAATATCTCATGAACCGATGGACCTCACAAATGTGAGATCAGTGTCCTAAGTTCATTCCCGTTGGCAAACCAAGAAATCAACTTGGGCCCCGTCAAGAAAAATTCTTGACCTAAACCCAAATCTCAAATATATGGATTTTGAATAATCCGCGCCTTACGGGCGACGACATAAATTAGTCTCCGTATACAATCTACGGGCAACCCAAAATAAAACAAACACGACACGACATGAAGTGAACTTCTGGAGCAGGAGAAAGTGGTTATCGCAATGCGGTAACGTAATTAATTGCAGGGGTTGTGCCTGCAGGGAAGAGCGTCCCCATAATCTAAAACCCCTCACAAATGAAGGGGGGTTTGATGATGTCTGCTACAATGCCCGCGTCTATCCAAACCTCCGATATATGGTGCCATAAATCAACTTGGTATCTTCGGAGAGGTGGATGGATAAGTCCAAATAACATCTGCCCCCAAATTCAGGCAAAACGATCTATCCCAGTTCGTCTCTATTTTTGGCAGTGAACAACCAGCTGACTCCCCATTAAATTGTGAATTGCCGGACGAACATGCATTTGATACAACCGAAGAAGAAAATGATTCCCAATGGGAACTCTACTTCAATGGAGCATCTTCCATGAAGCAGTGAAAGTCGGGGTGGGCCTTATCTTCGTGACTCCGTATGGAGGGATATTGCGTTATGCTCTCTCCTTAACAGAGCCAAAGACTAATAACGAAGCTGAATACGAAGTTTTAATAGCAGGTCTAGAGATCGCTATCGACATGGGAATCAAAGACCTCCTCATATATGGAGACTCTCAGCTGATCGTTAGCCAAGTAAATAACGACTATCAGACGTGCAAACCAGAGCTGATGAAGTATAGTGAAAGAGTGCAGTAACTGCTGACACAAATCCCCTCCTACATCCTGGAGAGTATACCCCGAGTGGAAAACAGTAAGGCGGATGTATTGGCCAAATTGTCTAAGAAACTGGCCGATGAAAACCTCGATGACGTGAAGATCATTATGCAAAACCGTAGGATTCTCGCACCAACGGATATATCTTCGGAAGACCTAACAGAGCCATCCGAAGGAAAAGAAGCGACCGAACAAGTAGCCCTTCACATAGAGGAATAAGAAAAGGTTAAGGATTGGAGATAAGTCTTCATAGATTACTTCAAATCCCAACGAACGCCCAAAAATGCGTCGTCTAGATATCAGCTCATGAAACGAGTTTTTTCTTTCGCCTTCGTCAATGATACTCTATATAAGAGATCATTCGAATGTCTGTGGCTAAGATGCCTGGGGCCGGAGAAAGCAAAGAAATTCGTCCAAGAAACTTACAACAGACTTTGCGGTTCTCACCAAGCTGGACCAAAGATGAAGCTGAAGATAAAAAGAATGGGTTATTATTGGTCCACAATGATTCAGGACTGCCTCGAATATGCGAAGCAGTGTCACTCGTGCCAAATTTATGGGGACTTCATCCACCAATATCCAAATCCACTACACCCAATAATGGCTAGCTGGCCGTTCGAAATATGACAAACCGATATAATTGGCCCCATTGAACCAGTATCGTCCAAAAGACATCGGTTTATAATGGCAACGACCGACTACTTCTCTAAGTGGGCAGAAGCAGTACCACTAAAGGAGGTGAAGATGGAGAATATCCTCGATTTCTTCAGAATCCATATCATTTATCGATTCGGTACTCCACGGTGAATTATCTCGGATAATGGGCCAGCTTATAGAAGTCATAAAATCAGCCGCTTCGCACAGCAATATAAAATAGATTGGAGATACTCTTCAGTCTATAATTCTCGGGCCAACGGTCTAGCTGAAGCTTTCAACAAGACCTTGATAAAGATTATAAAAAAGACGGTGTCCAGAAACAAAAAGGACTGGCATGAAAGGTTGCATGAAGCTCTCTGGGCGTACCGAACAACGTTCAAGACGGCAACAAATACGACACCGTACGCATTGGTGTTCGACACGGAAGCGGTTCTCCCATTAGAAATAAAACTCCCCTCTCTACGAGTAGCGGTTCGATACATGCTGACGGATGAAGAAAATACTCATCTTCGGCTTGAGGGGCTCGATGCCCTTGACAAAACTCGTCTTATAGCATAGCAAAACCTGGAGGCTTATAAAGCTATGATGACACGATCATACGAAAAACTGATCAGGCCGAGAAGATTCCGCCAAGGTGAACTCGTGTTAGTCGTCAAAAGACCAATGATACCCAATCGTGCAAAATGGAAGAAATTTGAGCCGAACTATGAAGGCCCATCATCATAGACAAAGTCTATCAAGGTGGAGCCTACCTGCTCATGGATATGCATGGCGAAAGACCCTTTCGGCCAATAAACGGCTGATTCCTCAAAAAATACTACGCTTAAAGCGTCGTGACTTAGGTCAATGATAGATGACAACGGTTGTGTCCGCTCGCTATCTTCCTGAGTCAGAACTCTGAGAGTAGTATCCAAAAAGCTCGTCGCCTCAAAAACGGCGACATTGGACCAAAATGTCCCTAAACTACCGTATCGCCCCCAAATACGGCGATATGCTCCTTGAGATCTATATTGCAATCGAAGTCCTAACGACGAAGGTCGCAACTCAAGTCCCACTGGCTATACAGCTACTCCAGCAATGAAGCTACCCCCAAATCCCACCGGCAAACAGATGGGTCACCTGTAACGAAGCTACTTTTGAGAGTTTCGCCGTTAAAAAAAGGGTATGTCCACAAGCAAAATGGGCACGGGTGAAAACATGAAAGGACGTCATGAGTAAAAACAGCAGTACTGCCAACGAGCCAGTGAAAACCCGAAAGGGTGCGAACTCGTAAAAAAACAAAAAAACCTGTGTGAGATCCTTACGATTCACAAAGGAGCAACACACTTAGGAATCCCCACGATTCCTAAGGAGAAACTACACTTAAGAGATTCTTACGACTCGTAAGGATAATTTCCTCTATAAGATCCTCACGGCTCATAGGATTCAAAAAAGGCTTAGGCGATAGATCTAAACCTGTTTTCCTAAGCCATCGTTGCCCTACAAGCAGTCCGATATCGACCCTTGTATACAATCCACGGGCATAAATAAATATATCTCCCACCAAGCTCCATCAATGACGAGAAATGTCCTCATATGGTGAACGACACTTGTAAGTCCTCTCGACTTATAAGAAGAAAACCCTCTTGCAAGATCCTCACGATTTACAAGAGAAAATACATTTAGGAGTCCCCACGATTCCTAAGGAGAAAATACACCTATGAGATCCTCATGACTCATAGGGAGAAATACCTTTATGAGACCCTTACGGCTCATAAAGTCAAAAAGCCTCAGTCGACGGGATCCTAACCCTGTTTGCTAAGCAACTTTTTTCCAAATTAACAAAGGCAAATGATGATTCTCTCCTGGCAATATCCAAGTTTAAGCGATGTTGATGCCTAAATAGGTATCAAATTTCAAGTCCTTTCATGGCAAATGATAATTCGCTTCTGGCAATATTCCAGCTGCAGCGATACTGATACCACAATGGGTATCAGGACCAAGTCCCCAACTCGCGACAAAAAATTAGCGAGCAAAAAAATATGCATATAAAAAAGGGCCGAAATGTTTGGGCAACTCGCAATAAAAAGCAGCGAGTAAATAAAAAAAATAGGCGAAATAATTGGGCACCGCGAAAAATAGCCAAAAGGATTGGGCAATCGCGAGTTTCGCGATATGAAAGGCTAAAAAGATAGGGCATCACGGAAATAAAAAAAATAAGACAAAATAAAAATCCCTCTGCCCTGCAAGTACGTCCATATTGACTCTTATATACGATTCATGGGCACAAATAAAGGGGAAAAAGGACCATATTTCCCCACCACGCTTCGTAAAAAGGAGAACCGAGTCTCGACGGTACATATACAACCTCGAAACTATCAATGCGTCCCCCTCCTCATCCCAGCAGGGGCAGACACAACAATCAAATGAAAATGAAATGAGGGTAAAATCCTACCTTCACGTCTTAATGGCAACATCTAAAGCCTAAAGATTACCCCGACGTTCTTCTCATTCCAGCTGGGTGCAGATGCAACGTCAACAAAAGACCCAAGGGTCAAAGCAAAAATGGAGTAACGGAAAAATCCTGGCTCTAAGTCTCGACGGAACATATACAACCTAGGGACTATCCTGGCGTTCCCCTCTCATTTCAGCAGGATGCGGACGCAGCTATCAAATGAAATTGGAGCAATGACAATTCCTAGCTCCGGACTTCAATTGCAATACATGCAGCATAGAGGTCCTACAGATGTCTAACCTACTTCAGCAAAAAATCAGCACGACAACGTCAAAACAAAAGAAAAACAAAGTGACGGTATATTCCTAATTTCGGGTCTTGACGGCAACTCATATAAAGCCTAAAAGACCGTTGGAGATCATCCCACTTCAGAAGGGTGCGGTTATGACTCATTGGGGCTCCAAATTGAGCCCAACCTCAAGTAAAAAGCGTCATGGCAAATTCCTAACGCTTGCTCTTCCGACGGTAATGACCTAAGGAGATTACTCGAATACGTCTTGTCCATCCCCCGAAGGGATCAGAGACATGACAGTCGCGGGCCACTCAAACAGCGGCTTAAAGGCTACGTATCGAGAAATATATCAGCCAACGCGACGGTACCAAGGACTAAAACCCTAGTACCATAAAGCTAACAAGCCCCTATCATAAAGAATGGGGTTATCTACATACAACGTTATGGCAAGTTTACCTATAAACCCAAGGGAGGTAAACTAAAAAAACACTCCGAAATGAGTGCATAAACTAGAGACTCCGAATTGAGTGAATAAACTACAGACTCCGAAATGAGTACATAAACTAGAGACTAAATAAACTACAAACTCCGAAATGAGTACTGTTCAGTCGAAAATATTGCACTTTTGATATAACATTTTCCTTATTTTTCTTAAATATTTAAAGGTGTTTATTATAAATATAGAACATATTTGGATTTATCTGCAAAATACTATTTACCATATGTTTCTATATTATAATTAACATTATGAAGGAAAATATAGGCATTTTATATTTATATAATATTTTGGTAATTGAAAATATGCATATCATATCAAATATTCTAATCACAATTCTTAAAAGATATAATATCATACAAATGATTAGAATAATATTTCAAAATATATGCATAATATTTTAGTAATTAAAAGATGCATAGCATATCAAATATTCTTAATCATGTTTCTTAAAGATTTATTACCATATAAAATGCATAGCATATTAAATATTCTTAATCAAGTTTCTTAAAGATTTATTACCATATATAGTGATTAAGATACTCTCTCTAATTTAATAAATAAACTAACATTATTCATAGAGATATTCTAAAAGATTTAGCTCAGGTCAAGAGATGAAGATGTTCAAGATGTCAGGATCAAAAATCTGCCAAAATCATAAAATCAATACTGACAGGGACTCAGAATCCAGGCATGGAAAGTTACCATATTAGGAAGTTACCATATATGGTAACTAGTTTTTCTTCTTTGAGGGCTATATAAAGGACCAAGGGCTAAACTTAGAAGGCATCAAGCCAAAGAGATCACGAAGTCCAAGACGGCTCACGCATCCAGGCTGATCATCAACTGTTCATCTACCTCCTTCGGAAGAGTTCGAGAAGCAAACCAAGTTTTTGTAATCATTTTCTAAGGAATAAAGTGTATATTGTTCAAGTTGATTAATAAAGGTAGTTGTTTTATTTAATTCTTTTGCATTTTACATTATGTTTTCCCTCTCTGTCTTTTCATCTTCTTTTCCCAACATGCGCGAGTAATTCTCCGCTTGTTAGGGTTCATAGGATTAGGGTAGATTAATGGATGATGAAGATCCTTAAACTCTTTTTACATCCTATAAAGTTTATAAACTTTACTAAAAGAATCATTAACATGCTAATTGGGCGCGCTACCAATTTATTGTTAGTCTCGACCGCGATTAGAGATTAGATTAATGATTGTTTTGGTAAAGGCTAGATATGAACGGAGTTCCATGTCGAGATAGGGGTTAAGAGTGGGAACCCTTTTCCCTCCAGAAACCCTAATCTACATGCATCTCTATCGTTCTAGTTTTAAATCTATTAAAGAATAAAAAGAGTAATTTCTAATTAATCATCCATAACTACTAAATCCTAATGAACCCTACAAGCCCTCTTCTTATATAAACTCACATCCATAAACAATCTAGATCTGTATTTTGCATTAGTGCTTAACGTAGATCTAGAAACTATTCTACAATATTCTTTATCTCTCCTCTCTTTTTCAACACATCTAAAGTAAGAGTAAAAGGTTCAACGTTTCCCTGAGGACGACCCGTACTCATCTCGGTCTAGCTACACGCGACACCGTTATTGATTGCGGTTATTCTACAAACACACCTTTTCACATCAATCAAATGGCGCCGTTGCCGGGGAAACGTGCATAATTTTTTATTCTTGCTATTTGTGTTGCATTCTTAGACGATTCATATCATTATTAAAACAAAACTGCAAATTGCATATTTAACGATTTGTGTGTGAATTTTGCGAGGGAATCTGGAGTCACGGACTTGAGGAAACAGGAGATCTAGGGTTTCACACTTCTCTGGTATCTTTCTTAACTCCTTCTCTCTCCTCTCAAATCCAATAAAATCTATTTTCTGCAGGATTCTTTGCAAAATATCGCCGCTCAAAAATCTTTTTGCAAAGTTTTGTTTTGCGGTTTGTTTTTGCATATTTTAATACGGATTTTTAAGGGGCAAAGACCAAATCAAGATTAGGTGGGGATTTCATCACCCTTCCTAAGCCCCACAAATCACAAACCAAGCATCTGAATCAACCCTACATTAATTTAAAAAATATCTAGACCAGACTCTAAGGACTGTCGCGCTCAATAAGGACAGAGGAAGGTCGTGAGTAATCTATCGCTTATCCGCATTACTTTTGTAGTGTCTAGGCAAGTGTGTCAAAGGCTAGTGGTTTTTAATTAGGCCCACTACTGTGGTTCCTTCCCACTTACCTGACACTTACCTGGCTACAAGGGTAGTACAGAGGCGGTAGAGGATTGATCCTGCGGCTTGTCCTTTGGAAGTCTAGGAGCGGTCTAGAGACTGGACCTAGGTAACCATAGTTCTAGAGTTGTGCATTTTTGTGTGATTGGTCTAAATCCGTTATTTTTCAAAACAAACCAATTACTTTCTCTCCTTTTTACCCCTTCCCCCTTCTTCTCTTCTTATAATGGGTGACCTAAATAGAAGAACACTTGCTGAGCTTTGCTGTCCACAACCAGATATCTCTTGTTTTCGTAATCCCTTCGGTATACCGTCCGGCTCTTCCATGTCCTTAAGAGATCATATAGAACAAGAGGGAAGAAACAGTTGGCCACCTCAGTCTAGGTCTTATCAACCGTATCCTAATCCTACACCTGTTTCAGTTCATACCCAGAGTGAGGAAGCCCCTAGACGAATGTCCATTGCTGAGCACATAGCTAGGTCTAGAGGCCAAAGTTTCAACCCGGACCAATATCAACCATCACCACCACTGTCCGAAGAAGAGTTTGATACGCAGTTTGTATATAGCCAACCAACCAACCCATATCAATATTCTTCTTATCATAATATTGATCCTACTCCTACCCAAGTTCAGCAACCATTCTATTCCTATCAATCCAATCCGACTTTTCCACCTTCTCTAGACAGTTCTTCTAATCATTCATTTGGGAGTTTCAATTATCCACAGGAATTTCAATCTTATACTGAAACCCCTTATCAACCCAAGACTAGTCTGGAGCAGACATTAGAAAAATTTCTGGAACTGTCGAACCAAATTATGAAGGATTTGGGTAGTAAGACAGAACTGTACACCCTTCCTCATCAAACCTCCCCATTCCAAACTGAAATCCACAACTCCAGTTTCATAGATTCATCAAGTACACCAAATAGAATGACTGATAAGTTGTGTGACTCTGTAGTGTTTGATTTACCCGACTGTGAAGGGTCCATTTCAAGTGAAACCATACCCAACCCTTGTGATCTCTACACCTCCACTCTTGAACCAAAACTGATTGAAAACAATACTTTTGATGAGGTGTTTGAGAATTTTAACCTTCACTTGAATGAGGTGATTGACGTTGGGGATATATTGATTGATGAACCCGAAATTTTGGATGATTTTGTCCCACCAATTCATCAAATCCTTTCACTTCCTTGTGGTCATCATCTTGAGCCTTTAATTCTTTCCGAACCCCAAATATGTCTTGAAGTTGATGATAAAGGTATACCCGAAGATCAGACCGAAATACAGCCTCCATCTTCCACATCTGGTTCAGCAACACTCGACACACCAATTTTTTTACCCATTTCACCTTCTACTTTTTCCGGTTCTTCTTCTGTTCCTATAGTTTCAGTGAGTTTTGATGAATCACAATCCGTTAATTCAAGTTCAATAATACCAGAAATTCAACTTGATTTGGATATTTTTGAAAATGAGGTAGATGAGTTTTTCGAATCCTCTACCTCAATAATTTTTGAATCAAGTAGGATAAATTCTGGCACAAAACTCTTTGACAGCAAAATGTTCAATCACACCATTGACAAAAGTTTTGAAGAACTTTTTGCTGACGAACTTGAATTTTTAAACAATACGGAATTTGTGATTGATCAATCTCCACCTATAGAGGTTGAACCGTCACCATTCCTTCTTCCTAATCATTCACATTCATCCTCATTCTTTCTTTTCTCTAATTTCAAACCCTTTCCAGACCACCTCTTATCCCTTCCCCACTTTTTCTTGACTCGATACAACATATTCTTCCACCAACCTATACGATATACTGATAAAATCTTTGAATGGTTGGTGTTAACTTTTGGTCTTTGTAAAGTCTTACTTTGACCAAATGACTCACCCCCTCTTAAAATGCTTCGTATTGTCTAACTCATGTTTGAGGGGGGGTATGTTTTTGGCTCTTGATCATAACTTTTGTCCTCAAATTTGTGAGCCAAAAATAAGTTTGGGGGAGGATTTTCACTTTCATATATTTTTGCCCCCATTAATAATTCCCCCCCCCAAAGCTTACAGGTTTTTGTGATCCAGCGGATAGCAATAGTGAGGACACTATTGAAAACAAGTTTGGGGGAGGTTTGTGCTTATTTACACATCAATTTGCATCATATTTTGCATAAGCACAACATTTTCAAAAAATTTCAAAAATTTTCTTTTATAACAAAAGAGTAGAAAGTGAAAAATTACATCCAAAAGATAGGAATAGTTTAAGAAAACCAAGAAAATTAGAAGTTTTCTTAAACGAACTAGTAATAAGTAGTTATGAGCTGTTGTCCCAAGGGTTAGTAAGATAAAGGAAGTCATTAATCTGAGGATAAAAATAAGTCTGAAAAATAGTTCATATTCTGAAATCCAAACATTTGAATGTTGATACCCTACTATATGCACTTACACGCGTCTTGAAACTCGGGATAGTAGAGGATACCCTTGAAATGCTCTTGTCTAAAAGCCAAAGTATGAAGGAAATGAAAAAATGAAGAAAATATAAAAATGGTGAAAAGAAAAAAAAATGAACACTGGTTTTGTTATCGCTAAGGCAGCAATAAAAAAATATAGCGAGGGTGCTTCATCACCTGGTGCCTTAGACCAACTGGTTTGGGAGTCACTGCTAAGCCTTAGGTGGTGCAAAACGAGGAAAATATTATCACCTAATCAGCAAGCACATGAGTAATCGGTCGGTTAGTACCTCAAGAAGTATTAACGGTCGCATGAAAATGTGTGAGCAAATCTAAATATTCATCATGTAAAAAAAAATACTAAAGTAGATGGACAAGAGTATGATAGCTTGAATTGAATTCTCTGAGTGTAGGGATGTTCATTACACACACGTAGGGTTATATGATCAATGTTTGGATGAAAGGTAGGAATGAAAAATAAAGACGATGTTTTATTGAGGGATAATGTGATTTCTGACATTTTTTCATGACTATTAAGATAGGGCTCATGACAACTGAAAAGCTAGTGTAGTTGGAAACTCTTATTTTCAAAGTCTTTCTTTTATTGTTCTTATCTTTATATGTAAATTTCACCATCTCTCTTTTATTATAGGATTTTGTGGGTGTAATCCGCTGAAAACCCTCAGGAGACAACACTCCTCCTACTAGGGACACCTAGAGGTTTAACGGCTTGTTGCACGTGCTCAGTGCAATCGTGTTGCCTACGAAAGTGTGCTTAGCTTTCTCCTTTCTTTTTCTCCTTTTCTTGAAATAACTAGTTTGCTCGGGACGATCAAAGTTAAGTTTGGGGGTATTTGTTCAGTCGAAAATATTGCACTTTTGATATAACATTTTCCTTATTTTTCTTAAATATTTAAAGGTGTTTATTATAAATATAGAACATATTTGGATTTATCTGCAAAATACTATTTACCATATGTTTCTATATTATAATTAACATTATGAAGGAAAATATAGGCATTTTATATTTATATAATATTTTGGTAATTGAAAATATGCATATCATATCAAATATTCTAATCACAATTCTTAAAAGATATAATATCATACAAATGGTTAGAATAATATTTCAAAATATATGCATAATATTTTAGTAATTAAAAGATGCATAGCATATCAAATATTCTTAATCATGTTTCTTAAAGATTTATTACCATATAAAATGCATAGCATATTAAATATTCTTAATCAAGTTTCTTAAAGATTTATTACCATATATAGTGATTAAGATACTCTCTCTAATTTAATAAATAAACTAACATTATTCATAGAGATATTCTAAAAGATTTAGCTCAGGTCAAGAGATGAAGATGTTCAAGATGTCAGAATCAAAAATCTGCCAAAATCATAAAATCAATACTGACAGGGACTCAGAATCCAGGTATGGAAAGTTACCATATTAGGAAGTCACCATTTATGGTAACTGGTTTTTCTTCTTTGAGGGCTATATAAAGGACCAAGGGCTAAAGTTAGAAGGCATCAAGCCAAAAAGATCATGAAGTCCAAGACGGCTCACGCATCCAGGCTGATCATCAACTGTTCATCTACCTCCTTCGGAAGAGTTCGAGAAGCAAACCAAGTTTTTGTAATCATTTTCTAAGGAATAAAGTGTATATTGTTCAAGTTGATTAATAAAGGTAGTTGTTTTATTTAATTCTTTTGCATTTTACATTATGTTTTCCCTCTCTGTCTTTTCATCTTCTTTTCCCAACATGCGCGAGTAATTCTCCGCTTGTTAGGGTTCATAGGATTAGGGTAGATTAATGGATGATGAAGATCCTTAAACTCTTTTTACATCCTATAAAGTTTATAAACTTTACTAAAAGAATCATTAACATGCTAATTGGGCGCGCTACCAATTTATTGTTAGTCTCGACCGCGATTAGAGATTAGATTAATGATTGTTTTGGTAAAAGCTAGATATGAACGGAGTTCCATGTCGAGATAGGAGTTAAGAGTGGGAACCCTTTTCCCTCCAGAAACCCTAATCTACATGCATCTCTGTCGTTCTAGTTTTAAGTCTATTAAAGGATAAAAAGAGTAATTTCTAATTAATCATCCATAACTACTAAATCCTAATAAACCCTACAAGCCCTCTTCTTATATAAACTCACATTCATAAACAATCTAGATATGTATTTTGCATTAGTGCTTAACGTAGATCTAGAAACTATTCTACAATATTCTTTATCTCTCCTCTCTTTTTCAACACATCTAAAGTAAGAGTAAAAGGTTCAACGTTTCCCTGAGGACGACCCGTACTCATCTCGGTCTAGCTACACGCGACACCGTTATTGATTGCAGTTATTCTACAAACACACTTTTTCACATCAATCAAGTACATAAACTACATACTCCGAAATGAGTGAATAAACTACAAACTCTGAAATGAGTACATAAACTTCACGCCAAATCAAGACATTAAAAAATAGAGAGGTGCAAGCATAAAATAAAATATGTCTTTTAATCATAAACTAATATGAATACAAGATACAAAAAAGAAAAAATATACAGCAACAAAAATTTTAAGACGGGGGACAGTTCAATAAGCCAGATAGATCATCATTTTTCCGCCGAACCTCCGCCTCAAGCTCTAGCAGTGCCACAAGCTGAGCCCCTGCCTATGCTTGTTATTGTTGATACAAAGAAAATCGATGCTCTAGCTCTTTATCAGCGGTCTTGTGACTTTCAACCATTTCGCGCGTAAAAGTGACAGCTTTATCTAGAGCTACCACCTCCGTAATTTTCACTTGAAGAACTCGCCAAATTTCATAGGCCCGAGTAGTTTTAGTTGCGAGCTGAGCTTGGAGTTCCCCTAGAGCCTTCGAAGCCAACTCCCTCTCCAAAAATTTCCGGTTGAGTCTTTTCTCACAAGACTGGAGGTTGGCAGCACACCGATCAATCCATTCACGTAAGTTGGCATTTACATATAAGATATAAAAGGGAAGACGTGCGCATTCGACTCCATGCAAAGAAGCCTCTACTTGACGGAAATATTCAACCCAAGTACGCACCAGCGCCTCGTCATGGTAGGTAGCAAGGATAAACAAAGAAGCGTTAGCTTCGACAGCAAATTCCTCTGCCATGACGGAAGTGCCAGCACGAAGATCCTCAATAAGAGTTACCGGTGAATGAATACTTTGTTTCGCCATTCTCTCATACATACGTCTGGCGTAAGGGCCCGGCGGCATGCAAATATGGGACTCTAGTGGAATCAGGGTTGGAAAAACTGTGAAAGATATATGTATGGTTAGTCGCCTTTCTGCACGGGGAATAAGTAAAAGAATACCGGGACTAAAACGTCACTTACCCATAGCCACAGAAGGCAAATCTGAGAAATCCCCAGGCCCATCAAGAACTTCAATTTCGTCATCAGCTTGAAGGACTGTGGTTTAAAGTATACGACACGTCAGTATCATTATGAAAATATAATACAGAAGGCAAAGAAATACCAACCTTGGCCGGAGGAAAGGACGATGCGCTAGGGGGTATCGCTGCGGGGCAACCATGTTAAGTAGATGCAAGAAGGTTTTCTCTGGAGAACGATCTACAATAGAGGACGCCAACTCCCGCAATTCTGAGAGACAGAAAGGGTCAGACATGTGGAAAGGACATTAAGAAAAAAATATATAAGATTACCTTCAATACTTCGTCTATTCTGGACCAAAGGGATAGCAGCCTCAGGAATCTCCTCTACATCCTCTGGTGTGCCACTAGAGATATTTACAAAATCTATAACTAGTCCGGCAATTTCCACGGAAGGAATAAAAATCATCACCGGAGACTCTAAGGAGCGATCTAGGCTCGAAACTGCGGCCGTTGTGGAAGGCCCTACAAAAGAAAAATGTGTAAAGACGAATATGATATGAAACCAATATAAATCATTTACTAAGAGGGATGTAAAAGGTGGATACCGATACGCCAGGGAGCCTGAAGTATAGCCTTTTTGATCCGCTGCTCTTTTCTGGTTAATCGCGCTCATCGGGCTTCGATCGAAGATAAATCCCTACCCGTCTTCAAAGCAGCCTCATCTTCAAAAGCGGCCGATATTGGCTGTTTAAGAGCCCATTCTTCTACCAGCATTAAAAGAACTGTTGGTAATATAGCAGGAGCCGGGTCAATATCACGGAACTCAACAGGGAGAAAGCCTCCCTTCTTAGGGCGCACGTTTTTGGTCTCATCATGTGATCGCTTCAAGGCTTCGGCCAGCTGAGCGGCCTCCTCGGCAGATGTATCAAGAAATAGAAGATCGTCATCTGGTTTATGCGCATACATAGGCTCATCATGAATGAGAGGTTCAGACTTGAGCAAAGTATCGAGTAAACGGGCGGCCGATTTCTTTCTCCTTTTAGGGCCCGAGGTAGTACTGGTAGAAGGGCGCTTCCTACCCTTCGGCATTTTTGCACGGCGCTGCCCAATATCGTCCTCAGGATTTGACTTTGATGATGCCGCTGCTTGTACCTTATCAAGAGTTTCTGCACCGGTTCCAGTGTGAACTGGCATACCAGTAGTACAGGGGACCGACTCTATTCGAGCGGCTTTTGGAATAAGTACTGAATCGATGTCCCTTAGAGGAGGGCGAACGACCGACCGTGGTCGCAACGGAGCGTTGATGGCTTGGACAGGTGCAGAGGCCTTACACTCGAAAAGCACATGTCTCTCCTCTGTGATATGGGACTAACCCGGTAACGATACCAGCCCTTGAAGGGTCCCATGGGCCTTGGAATGTAGTCGGGCTCGGGGATCATGAAGAGGGAACCGGTATTTAGTCTCATGAAATGATGAATAGCAACACGGGCAGTCTGCAGCGAAAGAGTAGGCTCAACTAAAAAACCTTCAAGGGGGATGCCCTGGTTATAACCCAACTGCTGGGCAAAACAATGCGGATTATACCGCATGAAGAGAGCAGCGTCATTTAATCAGAACACTAAGTACCCCGACCTGATTGAATACAAATGCATGATCTCTTTGTGTCTTAAAGCCAGCACCCCATTCTTCAACAAATCAAATAACTGTTGAATAGGCCCCACTGGCGCAGAAAGGACCTGATCATTGAAAACCATGCTACCTTCATTGAAATATGGATTAAGTAGCACGCGCAAAGCCCCTAACTGAGTCAGATCAGGAGCGGAGGCATCAACCAATCTCATGACTCGTGGGAAAGTATATGATTCATAAAAATCAGGCCGTCGATGCATAGCAAACGCGCCTAACACGTGCATTTCGATTTAGGACGTGAAGGAGTGGAGGGAGAAATTCACGGTGTTTGCACCTGGGTTTGAAGTGTTGGCGGTGGTACTTAAGCCATGATACAGGTGTGATAATCCTGCAATGCCAATGGCCAATCGTGCTCCTTCGGCTATGCGATGTGCGGGGTAGAAGACGGAGGCTCCAATAAAGCGTCGATGCATCGGGATGGCAAACCAACTGAGCCAAAGACTGATGAAGCCTACAAAGAATGTTTCCTCGTCCATACCAGGAGCAGCAATCGCATCAAAAGTCATGGCCGACGAATTTGGGATATAAAATTGCGGCAGATCTTCTTCTTTAGCCAGCAATTTCTCAAGGCCAAATCCAAAAGGACCCTCGACTTTCGCAAATTTCGGAACTTTCTTGGGTAGAGCATCTTTATGAAGAAAGCGAGCGATGAAAGCATCAAATCTAACACCTTGCCCTTCTGATGCCACGAACAAGCTCTCAAAAATACCTAAGGCCTTGATTAAGCTTGGATGTTTGTACGGAACAACATTCTCAGTTGTCAAGCCTTCATGCATGGCTGGCACGGTAGCAAAAACATACTCGTCAGGGGGTAATAATTCTTCATAGTGTTCTCCCCTGATTAGCAGTCCCGAAATTTCTCGGAATTCCTCCAGCGAAATGGAAACTTCGCGATCCCCTAAAAGAAACGTGTGAGTTGGAAGATTCCATTGGTTCAAAAAGGCTTTAACCCACCAAACGTGAGGAGCATGATAGTAGAACAAAGATGCGTACACCGCTTGGTATAATCCCACTTTCTGCAAACGGGAGCGTTGGAAGAAAGAATATTATGGGCCCAAGAAAGATAGCCCACTGGATGACGCCTATCTTGTAGACCCGCCCCTAAGGTCGGGTTTCGCCTTAGCATATTTGGCGTCCCAGAATGTCAATAGCTACCAAGGGCTGATTGGGAATCCCTGTCGTCGATGGCTTAAGCCGGCCTTCAGGGGTCCAATTAACCGCCTCCACTGCATAAGCAGTACGCGGACACTCCATAAACGAAATCGAATGAATGGGTTCCGTCGGTATTCCACACGTAAAACTGCGACGGCCCCTTATGATGTGACCGTACCAGACACCCCATAGCAAAAGGCTCTTTTTGTCCTTATCATGATTCTTAATCATAGCCATCACTTCTTCTTCTGACGGTGACTGTGGGAAAGCAACCTCTGAGCATGTATAAGGGAAGTAGGGAAGTGGGGCCATTATACCTAAAGAAGGGAACAAAACAAAAGTCAACGAAAGTATGGGTTGGTCTTATTGGACTACTAACTAAAAAGCTAGTGGACTCCACGAAATCAAAATGTCGGCTCGTCAATGATGAGACATGTGCCCATTGTGAGAATCTAAAAGCATCCTCATTAAATGAACGGTGGAGTTAAAAACTCCCAGTATCCCCAAAAGAAAGCGGGTTCAATTAAAATAACAACAGATTCAAATCTGTAAAAAGGGCATTAAAAATATATACTCAAAAAAAGTAAAAAGAATAAAATTCCCTAAGTTCTAAAAATTCATAGCTGAGCTCTGCAAGACAATGGAATTAAATTCCTCCAATAATGGGATTAAATCCCATAAATCCCCATGATGGAAAATAAAGAAAATGGAATTAAATTCCAAAGATCCCCAAAGATCAGGATCAATGATATGGTAAAACCCTATGAAGAGAACCAACGATTCTCAAGAATGGCCATTAATTTGAGATCCATAGTCTACTAAAAAAAAGAGATTTTTTTAAAGATTTCTAAGAGATCAGTTCAAGAGAAGAGCCAAGCTCTGTTAATGGATTTAAAATCCAAAACAAGAAAAAAAGTTTCCTAAAAGATAAATTTGTTCATAATCCTTACCAAATTTTTTTGCAAAGTTTAATTTTGATCAGAAGGAGTTCTGTGGACAGAGATTTAAGCTCTGAAATGAGAATTAAATTCTCAAGAAAAGAGTCAAGAAGGAAGATGGAAAAACAGTGGTCATCTCAAGGGACAAATGCCCCATTTATAAGACGTGATGGAAGCGGTTTAACTTCTCATTCCCCTAGGCAATCCAACGGTGGTAAAGATGGACAGCGTTGCACTCACGTGCAAGCCACATGAGAGCGACGCTAGGGGGCATTTGTTTCCTCATAAAAAGGGAGAGAAAAGGGAAGAGAATTCCCCACGGCTTAAGCCTCACATGTTAAACACGTGAGCGCTTATATGCAGAGCATATAAGCGCTGCAACCAAACAATTAAAGACTACATAGGCCTTACATATTAAATACGTAAGTGCCTGTATGTAAAGCATATAAACAAAAAAAATACCCACACTGGGGTCACATACGTGAGAACACCCTTTTAAAAGCATTAGCTTCAGATAGAGTTAAACTCTATGCATATAATTAAATTCAATTTTTGTATACAAAGCATATGAGCACTAAGAGTAAATGGCCAAAAGCCAAATTGACCTCACGTGTTAAACATGTGAGCGCCCATATGCAAAGTATATGGGCGCCAAATGAAAGACGCTAAATAAGCCTCACGTGTTAAACATGTGAGAGTGTCTCCCTATATAGAATTAAATTCTACTCTTGGGAAATACCTTCCTGGATTTTTCTAAAAGAGAAAGATCATCTCTGTTAAACAGAGAACCGTTGGATCAAAAATCCAATGGTGCTTAAACTTAGAATTAAATTCTATTGGGGGAAAATATCTCCCTGATCTTTCTGAATGTAAAGGATATTTTCTGTTAAACAGAAAATTGGTGGATCAAAAATCCAATGAGATGAAAAATATTTCCTATATTTTGCTAAACAGAGAAAGATTATACTCTGTTAAACTGAGCACCCTTGGATTAAAAATTCAATGGAGATAAAAAAAATCACCGTCTAATAGAATAAAAATCTATATATGGGAAAATATTCCCCCAATCTTGTTAGAAAGAAGAAAAATATATTCTGTAAAAACATAAACGCTTGGATCAAAAATCCAACAGTGGGTAAAATTCCCCAAATCAATTTTAAGACCAATTAAATTAATTGGAATCTCTCAATAAGAGATTTTCTCAAAACTAATTAACAAATTTGCCTCCACTATATAAAGGATCCAAGACTTCAAGTCTCATATACAGGGAACCCCCCATAATCTTTTGCAAAAAAATATACAGAAGGCTCTAAAAAACAACAGAGAATTTAATTCTCAATAGAAGAAATAAAATCTCCCTCCTTCAAGACTCTAAGTAAAAAGAAGGAGATATAAAAATATCTCATTTGCCTAGTATAATGGAAACAAGGGTTTAACCCTTCATACAAAGAACTTAGTTCTTTCTCTGGTTTGAGATTTGCAAAAGCAAATCTCCCCACAAATTGAGAATTTAATTCTTATCGGGGAGATTCTGTTCTTCAGACTCAAAACTTAAGGGAAAAGAACTAACTTAAAAAGAAAGAGAAAGAAAAAAATATATGTTCTAGCAATTTAATTCCTCCGAAATTAGGGTTTAAGTCTACATAAAAAACTTAGTTCTTATTAAAAAAAGAAGAACCTAGTTCTCCAATAGAAAAAACGATCAAAGATCTTCAAAACAGAAATCTTGATGATCATCAATGACTAAAATGTCATTAACAGAGATTAAAATCTCTAAAAAGAAAAAGAAGTTAGTATCTCACGTGAAACACACGTGAGCAAAATTTGTGCTTAATACTATTATAGTGCATCACGTGTTTCCTACGTGAATGCCTAAAACAAAAAAAAGAGCTAAAATGCCTCACATGTTTCCCACGTGAGCGTCCAAAAACAAAGAAAACTCATTTGTGTTGATTGGGCAGCCACCAAATAAAGCATCCCAGCACCCAAAAAAAGAAAGTAATCACGTGAAATACACGTGAAACAAAAAAAGAGAAAGGCGGACGCCTCACATGCTTCATATGTGAGCGCTAGAGCTCTAACTAAGTGTTTAGCACTTCTGTATAGAGAAAAAGGGGTGAACAAACAAAACCCGAAATCAATGCTCAGCGCCTCACGTGCTTCCTACATGAGTTCTATACAAAATACTTAGCACTCTATATTCAGTCAAAATGACTAAGTGCTTAGCACTGATTGGGCAGCGCCCATATCTGAATGCCTCACCTGTTTCACACGTGAGCGCCAAAACTACAAATAAGTGCTTAGCACTTTTGAACAAAAAAAGGAAAACTGAGCAGACTAAGCCCAAATTGGTTTAGCCTTTCTGAAAAGGTTTTCTTACAACTAAGCCCAAATGCTCTGTTGTTGGATCTGAAATAAAAATGATCCTTGAAATTTTGCTAAGTTGATATTAGTCTTAAATTAGAATAACGTATTCTTAGTTAAATTAAATTTAGCCCAATTGCTCATATATTTAAGTTGATCTTAATCTCAAACTAGATTAACGGTCCTTAAATAAAATAAACCCAAATCTAAAATATATGGATTTGGACTGATCCGCGCCCTACGGGAGACGACATAAACTAGTCTCCGTATACAATCCTTAAGCAACCAAAATAAACAAAAATACACACGACACGAAATGAACTGCTGGAAAAGGAGAAAGTGGTTATCGCAACGAGGTAACGTAATTAACTGTAGAGGCTTGCGCCTGTAAGGTGTTTTTCGTCACCCCATTGAGATGGGAATACGCGTGCGCTGGTCAGGCGCAGTATAGATTTCCCCTGTCTAGGGTAGGTTGGGGTTCATTGATTGTGGGGATCCGAATCTCCGGCAGTCGCGGACTAAACTGCCGTTAATTACCCCTCGCCTATGGAGCGAGGGAACCTCCGATTAACAGGTTAAACTGGTCATGCGAACTCAATGTGTAGCGTTGTATTTTGAAGGGGTTTTGGATATATCGGAGTCCCCGCAGAGTTTTTACGGGGGTCCCGCTACCCAGATAGCGGGCTGGGGGTCAAGGAGGCTAGCAGCCCCCTTGCGAGGTGCGAGGCAGCGCCCCGTTAGAAATTTTTTCTAACGGGAACAGTGTTGTGGAGTATGTGTGTGTGTATACACTACTACAAATAGGGGTTGCCCCTACGGATTTATCCGTAGAAGCAAACCACTGCCCCTACGGATATATCCATATGGGCAAAAAATATCCCTGTAGGTGAAAACGCCGTAGGTGCAAGTTTTAGCCTTGAACATGCCCCTACGGTCAAAAACTTGCCCCTACGGCGTAATGTGTAGGTCCAGTTGTCCCTACGGATTAGGCTGTAGGGACAAAAAACTTATTTAATTTATCGATTTATAAAATAAATTAGGTGTCCCTACGGACGTATCCGTAGGGCCAAATAGTAGCCCCTACGGATACGTGCGTAGGTCCTGATGTGTAGGGACAAAATATCAGTTATCCTGATATTTTGTCCCCACGGATACATGTGTAGGGGCATTTGTTTTCCCCTACGGACAACTCCGTAGGGACAGGTATAACCCCTATTACTGAGATCATAGGGGCAAAATATCAGGTATCCTGATATTTTGCCCCTACGGATAAATCAGTAGGGGAAAAGAAGGTCCCTACGGATTCTCCGTAGGGGCAAGTATAACCCCTATTACTGAGATCATAGGGGCAAAATATCAGGTATCCTAATATTTTGCCCATACCGATAAATCAGTAGGGGCAAAGAAGGTCTCTACGGATTAATCCGTAGGGGCAATGTTAGGCCCTACGGATTAATCCGTACGTACATATTATCAGGTTTTTTTAAAAAAAAGGGCTGCCTATTTTTTTCTCACCCTGTGCACAATAATGTATACATCATATATAAAATTAATCAACACGCAGAATATATATCGCAGTATTCATAATCACATCTCACATATAATATACAAAAGAAATCAACAAGCAGAATATGATATCAATATAAACACGCAAACACCACCAATATCAACATCGTCCAAAATATATACAATATGTACCATATAAATAAATACATGTTTAAAATATAAGAATCAAAAAGCTACCCTAGCTCGATCCACCTCCACCTCTGATAAACGCCATAATCTGGCGCGCCTGCTCCTCGGATATACCCTGAGTCAATAAATCATGCAATGCGGAGTGTGTGGGAGTCTGAGAGGGCTGTGGAGCTATTGGAGTAGTCTGCGCAACCGCCGCCGAGGTAGTGGCTTGCGGAGCCGCAACTGCGGGAGACTGAGCGGGCAGTGGAGCTATAGAAGCTGTCTGCGGAACCGCAGCCGAAGTAGTGGCTTGCGGAGCCACAGCCGAAGGAGATGCATGTGGAGGCTCGGCCGATGTACCCTGTCGCGTCTGGACCTACGTGTGTAATAAACGAGTAAGAACTGTGTATTAGTCGAATTCGTATCATTATCAAGTTATTGCAAAACCCCAATCTATGTATACTTAGGGACTTAGGCCTCGTTTGGATATCTAGTTTGGAAAACCGTAGTTTATTTTAATTAGATATGTATGTATGATTAATCAAATCTAAGTCTACAACCAAATAAGCTCAGGCTACGTACTAATATTGGATATGTTGCTATCTATAATATGACATAATATTTTACTATTAAGTAGTGTACATATTAACATCTCCTTCAACTCCTGAACGGTGGACTTCAAGCTTTCCATTTCTTGCTGGAAACGTCGCTCACTGGAGACGGAGGAAGTAACCGCCGGAGTGGAGTCCAACCTCATATGGGCCCTGCTAGGGCCCAGTCCCCGGCTTCTCTTCCAACCTCCGTGGTGCCCTCCGTGTGCGGCGTCCAAGACTAGGGTCAGCGGTATCGGATTTTTCTGTCCAGTAAAATCAATCCCCGATGCCTCGGCATGCTCAACCACCCACTCCTACACCCACATTAACCAGTAAAATATAAGTATATCATTTAAATTTGAACCTTTCAAAACTAAAATTTCAAATAGGGGTTGAATAAATATTAACACTTACGCAATACTCCTGGGTAGCGGCGTCGGGGTATCGAAGCTCGCCCGTGGCGGGATCTGTCGAGGTGCCGTGTACGGCAAGATACGCGGACAGCACGCTCGGTGTACCACCCTGCTCCAGGGTCTAAGCTCTCTACAATATTAGAAAATAACTCTGAATATTAGATATATTAAAAAATAACTCTTAATATTGCATTATATCACAAAGGCCGGTCTATTGTAATTTACCGATAACTCCATGACACGAGTAATATTCCTCGAGCCACCTGTATAAGTGGGGCGACCCCTCTTCGCCGACTTCCTATTCTCTTTATTTTGATCGGCCTGTTTCTGCACAACACATTCACGTTTAGTTTACTAATTAAGCAACACAAAAAAATAAATTATATACTAAACAATAAATTACATTTAAAATACATACCTGTTTGCTATGAGAGTCGAAATATTCGCACAATAGAAGCCATGTATCTACGCCGACTCTCGCAAAGGCCGGAGTAGATAGGAGGGCCGCTCTCTCTGCTTCGGGGGTCGCCATCCACAGGGAATAGCAGTCGGTCTTCAGCTCATTCCTGTTGTATCGGACCTTCGTCTGCATGTTCTTCATCAGGCCATTATACAGAGCTTGAAGATCGAGCACCCTCCCAGGGTGATCAGGGTTGGGTACAGGCTGAAAATCGTAATCCAACTGAAAATACAAAAAAAAACATTGTTATTAGATTGCAAGTGTTAATAATAAATATATTGGATAAATCAAATGAAAATATATATTAATACCCGAGCCTGATCCCAGAAGAGGGCGAATGAGCGCCGGTGCTAGTCGTCCCACTCAACGTGAAGTGGATAGTTCTTCACGAGCCGGCTCTCATCCCCCATATACCGGCCGAACCTCTCGGCATGATCGCCGGTATAGCGATAATCAGGGGTAAAAAAGAGGGGGACTGCCGCCTCCCCCTAGCTCTGTCGGGCCTCAGCCTGTGGGACTGATTCGGGCCTCGAGTCCCCCTCTCGAGATGGGGAGGCACTGCGTCTGTAAGAAATATCAAGACAATCAATATTAAGACAAAGTTGTATTAAGGAATCAAGGTTTAACGAAAATTGAAGTATGATATATACCTCCGGTGACTAAAGCACGAGCCTGAGCCCGGGCAGCAGCACGAGCGGGACGATAGTTGCTCCGGTGAGGAACAGCCGGTGACCCGGACGAGGACGCATCTCCAACTAGAAAATAAACATCGATAAAATACATGGAGTTCATGTTTATTCTTAAAGGATATGTAAAATGAATAAATATTTTATATTTATTCATACAAACCTGCAGACTGAGCGGAGGGAATGGAAGTGACGGGAGTGACCCCTGCACCAGACGAGGACGCACCACCTATAATTAAACAATCAAGTATCATATATTTAAGTAACTGCAAAAAGATTGCGTATATCAATAATATAACATTCTAAATCAACATGTATACACTGTAGGATATATAAACATACCCGCAGGTATATGATATATAAACATACCTGGAGGTGCGGGAGTAGCCTCTGTCCCTGATGTAAGTACGTAAGAGCAAAAAGAATGTATGTATATTTATGATATAGCATTCTAAATCAATATGCATGCACTATATGATATATAAACATACCTGGAGGTACGGGAGTGGCCTCTGTCCCTGATGTGGACGCATCACCAACAGCTAGACAATCAAACATTGACAATATAAGTAATTTTGACATGAACATGCATGTATATATATAATATTATATTCAAAATGAATATGCGTGCAATATACCTGGAGGTGTGGCAAAGTCCACACGGAAGGAGTCATCCGAAAGGGTCTCCGATTGGGGTGCAAGACCGGCCCTCTGAAGCTCCCTACGCAGCTCTCCAGGCGGCAGGACCGCTCTGCCTCTGCCTCTACCTCTGCCGGTGCCGCGGCTGGAGCTCCTGCCGCCCCTCGCTGCTCCCGTCATCGTCATCAAATCTATATATACAGTTTGTTGAAGTATTAGACAATCATTACAAGTATTGACTATATATGTATAGATCGTAAAATGTGAAGTAATAATATAACATTACTGATAACCTTTTTCGTTTCGTGGGCGCATTAGACATATCTACTTGGATTTCATCATCGATATCATTTCTAACCCACGTAACTTCATGATCAGCTGAAGACAATCCGTCTTTCGAAACAGACGGTCGGAACACTCTAAGTCTTCTCTCTTCTTCATCCTTATAGTTGTCCTCGAATTCTGGAACATCGTAGACATCTCTGGGTTTCCAACGGCATACGACACTCCATCCCAGATGCTTCAAACACTGTGAGTAGTATACTTGGAACGCTTGGTTCGGAAAGATAAACGGATCTTCCTGACCGTAAAATCGAAGTGTGTTCACACTGGTCAATCCATATTCAACTTTCCAAGTCCCAAGATTGCTTCTCCACTTATCCGTATCGGTGCGCGTATCGTACCAAGTACACTGGAATATATAAAAGGGTTCTGATCGTCCGGGATAGTGGATGCCGAGTATACAATTTAAGTATCCATAATAAATCACACCATCCGATCCTACCGTCGCAATCCCACTATTCTGAGTGGTTCTAGATGTTTCTATGTCCTTAACTTCGAATTTGTATCCAAGGACACCGAATCCTTTATAATATGCAACCTCCATACTAGGAAATTGAGCTAAACATCTTGAATCACACTCACATGATGCAGACAAGTTCGGATCGTGGATATAACAAAACAAATTTTACGACAAATACATAACGATATAAGTTTAGATTAAAACTGATAGCAATAACATGTTATTCGAATAATTTACATGATCTGCAACCCAATCGCAAAAATTATCCTGATGATATTTTTCCAATCGTTCATCGTTCTAATCAGGATGCCCCTTACGTACCTCGCTAAAATGAATTCTGTTTTTGACAATAAATTATATCATTTCATACACACACAAACACGAATATAACAATTAATCCAAAAAAAACTTACTCTCTAATTTTTTCAAGACATGCGCAATTAAGCAAGATAAACCGGTATATCTTGTTGATAAACATAGTGTCTACCCTCTTATAATCGGCTTTACCATATAGCCCATCTTGAATTCTTCGAGGCCGGTTAAGTCTCGTCTCAATGTTCTCGTCCAGATAGCGGGAACAAAATATGGTTGCTTCATCAAGAAAATAACCTTGCATGATAGAACCCTCTGGTCGATTTCTATTGCGTATATACTTTTTAAGAGTATAGAGCTACCTAAAGAAAATATGTTGAATAAATAAATACGGACATACAGGACAACAATAAATTTAAAAATTGTGCGAAACGAAAAATTCCACGTATCTCTCGACGGGATACATCCATCGATATTGTACCGGTCCGGCTAACTTAGCCTCAGTTGCAAGATGAACCGTCAAGAGTATTATGATTTCGAAGAATGACGGTGGGAAAATACGCTCAAATTTGCAAAGTATCAACGCAATGGAATTTTCTAGTTTATCCAGCGTCACAACATCCAGTGTTTCAGCACGCAACTCTCTGAAAAAACAACATAGGTCGTTGATTACTAGACCAACCGATTCTGGGAGAGAAGTCATGAGGGCTAATGGAAGAAGGTGCTCCACGATAACATGGTGATCACGACTTTTCAGCCCATCGATCTTGCCTTTCACAATTTTTATCTTCTTACTGAATGATCCTGAGAAACCTGTGGGAACTTTCAAATCATGCAACACCTGCAGGAATCTTTTCTTCTCCGGTTGTGACATATGATAAGCGGCATTGGGAAGTACAAACTTGCCTGATTTACCCGCTACCGGTCTAGGGTGCAATTCACTTCTTATTTCCCAGTCCTGTAGATACATCCGAGCATTCAGATTATCTTTCGATTTCCCGTCTTTACAAAGAAGTAAGTTGAGTATGTGCTCTGATACTCCCTTCTCTATATGCATGACGTCCATACAATGACGCACTAAATTTGTTGACCAGTACGGAAGCTCGAAGAAAATGCTTAACTTGTTCCAAAATGGTGGTTTGACCTGTTTTGTCGGATCCATCCCGAAGGCCACATTGTTGTAACCATCCCACTGAGCAGTCATGTCCTTTCCGGACAATGGGGCTGGAGGTCCAAGAAGCTCCTGATGACCATCAAAGTAAACAGCGTCTAACCTGTAGGGGTGGTCTAGAGGCAGGAAACGTCGATGGCCGCAATAACAAACCTTCCTGCTAAAATTCAAGAATTTCGATGTTGTGTGTTGATGGCAATGAGGACATGCTTTGTGACCATGTACGGACCAACCTGATAGCATTCCATACGCAGGAAAGTCATTAATTGTCCACATTAAAGCCGTACACAGTATAAAGGTTGTATTTGTGTTTGCATCGTAAGTCTCTACACTATCAATGAACAAAGATTTTAACTCCTCGATCAGAGGTCGGAGATAGACGTCGATATTATTTCCCGGTGAGTTTGGTCCGTCGATAAGAAGAGGCATCATAAAGTATGATTGGTCCATAGCCAACCAAACCGACAGATTATAAATTATCATTACAACGGGCCATGTGCTATGACTTCCAGCCATATAGTTGAATGGGCAGAAGCCATCACTACCCAGTCCGAACCTGACATTGCGAGGATCGCTACTGAATATTGTGTGCCTCCTATCGGAATTCTTCCATGCCGGTGAATCTCTTGGATGGCTCATTTTTCCATATTCACTTGGAGGAGCACGGTGATGCCAAATCATTGCCTTGGCTGTTTTCTTGCACCTGAATAGCCTCTGCAGCCTCTGTGTTATGAGAAAGTATCGTGCTATCTTGACAGGTATATCGAGCTTCTTATCAGAATCTTTCGGCTTATACCTGGCCTCTCCGCATGTTGTACACTCTTTCAAATCTGAATTCTCTTTCCGGTACAACACGGAATTTTTAGGACATGCTTGAATCTTCTCACACTTCAGACCCAAATCAGACATTATCTTCTGGACTCCGTACCAGCTGTCGGGCACGTTATTTTCCGGGAGCATAGAATCTTTCAAGAACGAAAGAAACATTGTGAATGACTTGTTGCTCCATCCATTTAGGCACATAATCTGGAAAAGTTGGACGAACCATGAGAGGGTGGAATACTTTGCATTCTCATAAATTGGTTTTCTAGCATCATTCATGAAATTTTCATATTTATCCGCACGCGGTCCTTGACCGGAAGGAATGTCATCTTCGGTACGAATAGATTCACCTAGGGCAGCGTCTACCATATCCTCCATTTCTTCTGATAGAAAGAAATTACCATCTTCTTCTTCTGCCGCATTACCGTCTTCACATTCTTCTCCTGCCGCATTATCGTCTTCTCCCTCTTCTTCTGCCGCATTGTGTTCTTCTCCTTCCCCGTGATATTTTCAAGTTGTATAAAGTCTAGTAAAACCATATTTTACGATTTGAAGCTCTGCCAATTCTACCTTCTGTCGGTACTTATTCCCACATCTATCGCACGGGCAGAGAATCTTCCATATCACGATCTTATCATGTGCGCGTGCAAATTCAATAAAAGCAGCAACTCCTGCGACAAACTTAGGTTGCATACGTTATTGCTAATCCATATACATCCAGTCCTTAACTTTGACGTACCCATGGGCCATGTTAGACTGTATAACATATAAATTGTAGGTTATGATGACTATATTAAGAAATCTAAGAACGGGATGGTTACTGACAAAGGAGAAAATCCGTGTATATGCTTTGTGTGTGCGTTTGTCATTAAAAAGGATAAATTATCGATAATCAAAGTTAGATTTGAGGATACTCATGTATGAGAATATGAAAGCTTCATATTATCATTGAATATCATATATTGGTTTTAACTTGAACATCTTGAATCACTCTCTAATGATGCGTTTGTTGTGTATTCTTGTTGTATGTGTGTGTTTCGGCCGTCGGAGTTAAGGCTTCTATCCCATTAAGAATGTATAGAGCGAACACCCATTCCTTGTGCTTTCAACCGTTTCGAGTAAATTTCGGCATCACCTCCCCGATGTTCTCCGAGTGCACTGTAATAGAATAGATAATCATTTCAAAGCTGTGAAACAACGTTGAAATGAACATCTAATCTATCTTTGTACACCGAGAACCAGCGGAAAGGTACCGACGAAATATCTCGAAATGGATGAAAACACAAGTGAATGAATGTGTTTGCTTTATACATTCCTAACTTGTCCACACGGGACAAATCTATCGGTTATCATACGATTGAATCTTCTCGTCACATAGACTACACGACGGTTGTTAGTATTGAGCTATACCGTCCGATATTTAACAACCTTCGTATAGTTCTATGTCACAACGAACATCGAACGTATGTTAACCGATAGACGGGGACTAAGTGGCGCTTTGAGTTTCATATATGAGTATCGATGAGAATATGAAAGTTTCATATTATCATCGAGTATCATATATTGGTTTTAACTTGAACATCTTGAATCACTCTCTAATGATGCGTTTGTTGTGTATTCTTGTTGTACGTGTGTGTTTCGGCTGTCGGGGGTAAGGCTTCTATCCCATTAAGAATGTATAGAGCGAACACCCATTCGCTTGTGATTTCAACCGTTTCGAGTAAATTTCGGTAGCACCTCCCCGCTGTTCTCCAAGTACACTGTAATAGAATAAATAATCATTTCAAAGCTGTGAAATAACGTTGAAATGAACATCTAATCTATCTTTGTAAACGGAGAACCAGCGGAAAGGTACCGAAGAAATATCTCAAAACAGATGAAAACACAAGTGAATGAAGGTATTTGCTTTATACATTCCTAACTTGTCCATACAGGAAAAATCTATCGGTTATCATACGATTGAATCTTCTCGTCACATAGACTATACGACGGTTGTTAGTATCGAGCTATACCGTCCGATATTTAACAACCTTCGTATAGTTCTATGTCATGACGAACATCGAACGTATGTTAACCGATAGACGGAGACTAAGTGGTGCTTTGAGTTTCATATATGAGTATCGATGAGAATATGAAAGTTTCATATTATCATCGAGTATCATATATTGGTTTTAACTTGAACATCTTGAATCACTCTCTAATGATGCATTTGTTGTGTATTCTTGTTGTATGTGTGTGTTTTGGCTGTCAGGGGTAAGACTTCTATCCCATTAAGAATGTATAGAGCGAACACCCATTCGCTTGTGCTTTCAACCGTTTCGAGTAAATTTCGGCAGCACCTCCCCGCTGTTCTCCGAGTACACTGTAATAGAATAGATAATCATTTCAAAGCTGTGAAACAACGTTGAAATGAACATCTAGTCTATCTTTATACACGGAGAATCAGCGGAAAGGTACCGACTGTTGGATATAGTGCCCTCAAAGTCAATTATTGGATCACAGGCACGTGATTGCAATGATTGAGGGAGGACCTATACCGGTAGGACAGTTTTACTCGAGAGTTTTGTATACTATCTGGCTTGTCTTTATCATCGTGTACATGCTTTAGGTGACATTATAGTTCACTATTACACGTTGATAGAGAATAGTATGCTACCATGGTTTGTCTTTATCATCGTGTACTGCTTTAGGTGACCTTACAGGTCATTATTGCGCGTTGATAGAGCCCTTAGGATTCTTGCTTGACGGCCAGCAGTATGATGGCGATTATATACGTGGGAGCTGGGGTCTATAAGCACATCCTTAAAAGGTCCCTAGTCGTGGGAGTTTTCGAGACAGGGCATCGATACTCCAGAGTAGACTGGTGTATACAGTCAAGACCCCGACGAGGGGCGGTGGCCGGTCTCACAAGCCACTGGTGTCAGTTGGTTCACCTAAAATGTATACAGGTGCTCATTGGGTTATGAGTACACCAGACAGGACTCGCCGGGAACATGCTAGTTGGGATTATACCAGACGTCAGATAGCAGTTCCCTGGGGACATGTGTAGAGGTTAATTCATCGACCTGAGATCGTCATTTTTCTCGTGTGAGTTCCCACTGTGCTTTGATTACTACCCTACCACGGCTCAAAGGAGTCGTACAAATAGGTTTTAGTTGGGTACAGTCCCGAGCCACATGGAGGCAATGAGCGGATCGGTAGGGGTTTCGTCTCTCCCGGTATTGGGGGTGAGATCGCGCTGTGTCTAGGAGAGCCATTACACAAAGCCCTCGGCCGAGGCAGGAGATTTACTGGTAGGTATTCCAGTAGTATCTCAGGGTGTTCTGGGCTACACTCCGACACGACTTGTACCGCTTTTGGGGATCTGACTTTTACCAACACCCTAGGCCCGACATGCGAAACTCATAGACGAACGGACCAGACTGTACGGATATTGTCACTGACAGGCTCAGTAGGGTGTCAGGATGAGTTCGCTCATCGACCCCCCCTTTTGGTCAATACTTGGTAGCCCGTTACGTACGGCTGATACCTCTGACGTGCTAGTATTTAAATCCACAGCCAAAATATTGACGAGTCTTTAGAGTCCCCCACAGACAGTTTCTCAAGTTTCGGACGAAATGATATAGAGGCCGTATGATATATGGCAGGGTTCGATCTTATACGTGCGGTATTGCACGGATCATGATTGGACAGATCATACTAGTAGGTTTTGGTTTAAGCCGGATCCTAGTATTAGATTTGTTGGATTACTTTAGTCTCATCGCATTCGCATTCAGTCGGAATGCGGATGCAGGTATGTATATACAAGTGAGGGGTATCCTTGTGATCCGTCACGAGTTTACTTTAGATGTTGCCGGATCTTTTTGTTGGACCAAACATTTGGATTAATGTTTGGATAATGGAATTAGTGGGCTAGAAATCATCATTAGATGCATTAATGTGACATAGACATATACTATGAGTCATGATCTCTTTTTTAGCAAATGTGTTACATTAATGGATTGATTTGTGTCATGAAATGAGGAGGAGAGAGAAGGGGGCTGCCATATGATATGTTAGCTCTTGTATTTCTTTTTCTAACACTCTCTCACTCTCATTATTCATAGCATCACAACAAAAGAAAAGAAAAGAAGTGAGAGCCTCTTCTTCTTCTTCTTCCTCCTATAGCTCATTATCTTCCTCCAATGGCAACACCTTCAACCTCCATCCAAGCCATGGATGCAAGAGATAAAGTGATCACAACATACTCTACTTCAACCTTGGACACGTCGGCTAGCACACTTCGTGCCCGAGTTGCTTCGGATGAAGCGGGAGGCCGTAAAAAGACTTCTCAATGTGGTGCCCTTTCCGACAAGGAGATGAAGACCGGAGTTGCCGCGGGGAGATCGGGATGGTGGCCGAAGACCGAAGGACACGGATCGCTCGGTATAGATCTCTACCCTTTCTCTAGTTTGCTAGTAGTAGGTTAATGGTCCGATCCGGGGTTTAAGCATACGATAGCGCCGTTTTCAAGTTAAGAAAAATTTTCGTTTCCGCATTTTGGCCTCGGATAGACGGCCGGGGCGCTACCGTAGTTTTTCACCGACGAAATATCTCGAAACGGATGAAAACACAAGTGAATGAAGGTGTTTGCTTTATACATTCCTAACTTGTCCACATGGGACAAATCTATCGGTTATCATACGATTGAATCATCTCGTCATATAGACTATACGACGGTTGTTAGTATCGAGCTATACCGTCCGATATTTACCAACCTTCGTATAGTTCTATGTCACGACGAACATCGAACGTTTGTTAACCGATAGACGGGGACTAAGTGGCGCTTTGAGTTTCAATAAAATTCAAATTTCAAACATCCTCTCTCTTTCTCTTCTCTCTACACGTATATTTAGACATCAACATTCAAGCAATCTCTATCACTTTATTATCATATTTTAATAATCAAATCACATAACTGTCACGACCCGAAATATTAGCTCGTGACCAGCACTTGAATCACGCAACGTCTAGAGGCGTAACGGAATTCAAGTAAGCTGAAACCCAGAAATCTAAACCTTTTAAGAAAAATAAAGGAGGTGATATTTTGAAATAAAGGTATAATGAAATCAAGTTTTCTTAATGCATAGAAAAGAAATATGAATGATGCAAGTGAAGTTTACTGGTTTGAAAACATGTTTCGTCTTTTAAAAATTTTAGCAGCACCTCCTTTGTATATTTTGATCCAAAACCATAAATACATAATAATGATAAAGGCATCCCTAAGCGGGAGCTAGCTCTTCGCCAAACGGCGGATCACAACCACGCAATACAGCATAAATAAGTATACGACGCCCAACGGCAAAGTTCACCACAAAAAGATAAAGAAATGAGCAAGATATAACCCCAAAAGTGAATGTAAAACCCAACGCTCAAATCCCGCAACTACAAGTCTCACTAAGTCTCATCACTTATACAATTTACAACTTTTGATTGATGGAGTTAACTAGATACAATAAGAATATAGATACAAGAGTGGGTACGATACAAGTGTCCCACCTACCAATGCAAAACATCTGAATGCAACTGTGTGCCAGCGAAGCCGCTACTGATCCAAACGGTCAACCTGCAAGAACTGTGGCACGACGGGGGTGAGTTGCCAACTCGTGAGTAGAAAAATATCAACAGATAGAAATCGAATAAACAACAACTCTTAGGTCAACTATATCATAAAGGTAATACTATGATATCTAGGATGACCGGGTCTGTATATGTGCCAACAAGGTAGTCAATAACTATATAAATGTGGATAACATCCAACAGTATAGTCAATGCATGTATGCAAGTAGGTCTCGTCCGCCCATATAATCAATGTATGTATGCACGTAAATATCATAGAAGAGTGTGCATGAAAGTATAAGGATATATATCAACGGAGTCCCTCCCGACAAATCAAAATCATGGAACCTGAGTGCCTAGCATCGACACTCGAAACATCATGAAAACCGTGCCCGGCATCGGCACGTAAATCCTCATATATCGGGTCCGTCAATCCGGATCGGCCCACGGGCTCCGTCAGTCCGAATCGGCCCATATCATCTCTCGACTCCAGTCGGTATCCTCCGGATATCCGCCGAGCCCAAACACTATCACCGGTAGGTAGTAGTCCCTCCGCCGGGCTCACCCTCTAACTATACGAGTCTTCTTGCCCCGGAGTACCATACCGGGTCCACCTTGTACTCGCAGACGGTGCCTACCACTCCTCGAATCGGGTATACTCACACAAGCTCTCATGAAGCGAGAAAACTCATGGTGGACGCACTGAAATATCATATCAAAAGAAACCGAGTTTTTAAAACAACACATAATCGCTTTTGAAATGTCCACGGTTCTCAAATCCAGAAATCTCATGAAAACAGCATATCTCAATGCGTAAAATAATCGAGCATGATGTATGCGACATATAAGAGAAATGTGAGCATATTCGTGTATCATGCAATATGGAACAGTGATATAACATATTAAGGTGAAACCGCTCTTTTAAAACGATTCCATTTTTTTTAAATATCACATGCGGTTTCCAATTTCCCAATAAAACCGGTTATCTAAGTAGGTACAATATGTATATGCGCAAGTATAGATGTGCCAATGTATGTGTGCACAAATATGGAAATACAATATGTATGTGCACAAGTATGGGTGTATCAAGGTATATGTGCACCAATATGGATATACAAATGTGTACATCCGCAAGTATGGATGTATCAATGTATATATGCACCAATATGGATATACAAATGTGTATATCCGCAAATATGGATGTATCAATGTATATGTGCACAAATATGGATATACAAATGTGTATATCTGCAGGTATAGATGTATCAATGTATATGTGCACCGATATGGATATACAGATGTGTATATCCGCAGGTATAAATGTATCAATGTATATGTGCACCGATATGGATATACAGATGTGTATATCTGCAAGTATGGATGTATCAATGTATATGTGCACCAATATGGATATACAAATGTGTATATCCGCAAGTATGGATGTATCAATGTATATGTTGTCACACCCCGCTTCCCAGAGTACGCTAAGATAGGCACGTGACATAGCCAACCATGCTACCTGTGGATAGGAATTATCCTCCCACAGTCACATTACGGTTGTAGAGATATCAAGAACAGAATAAAACTATCTAACACATGTCCATAAGCCAAAATAAAATGAGTCAAGAATAAATAATGCGGAAGCAAGAGATCCAAAACAAGAATAACTGGAAAGTATGTCCCATAATGCGGGCTCACATCAGGAATAAAATGCTGAAAATTAAAAGAACTAACTACTACTGAGTCCTCACTGCTCAGCCTGCTGGCTGAAGTACTCCTGCTCGGACTGCAGCAAAGGTACGGAATCTGGGCCATGCAAAACCCAGACGTCAGCGCGTCATAACATCAAGCAATAAAATATAAACAGGGTAACAAGACATAAACATAAATGGTAGAGCAGGTGTAACAACAATATAAATCAAGGCAGTGAAAGGCAGTGTATAGTGAGTAATCTAAACTGGTCTATTGGGTTGAATAGTCTCAAGTCTTTGAAATCAATTTGATGAATCATCGATGTAACTCAATAGTATCCCGTGCATGCCCGGGACCACGGTCTAAGACTCTCGGGCTGAAACCGAGACATGCCGCTAGGCACTAAAACAGGAAATATGTAAAGACGAACGATGTCAGCAGCATCATCCCGAGGCTGGCCTAGCCTCTAAAACTGATCAGTAAAAGCAAACAACTGTCGAGTTACAAGTCAGGTTTCATCATTGATTTCCCCATACCCCCAAGTTATATGTGGTCAAGTCATGTATAAATAATCTAGAGCTAATACCAACACAGGATCAGGCAGGTACAGGTTTGTCTGGATAGACAACAGGAACGGTCCGTAAGGACAACATGTCAGGTTTGTTGGTATTAGACACAAGATCAGGTAAAAGGTAAGACCATGGTACATCAGGTCAAGCCAGGTAATATATAAAGGTGTCACGTTATGCCAAGAGTTGTACGGTACCATGGCGGGTCAAGTAATATGTGTAGCAAGTCATGTCAGGATGTACAAGATATCATGTGGGTGCTCATAATCAACTAGCATAATCATGGTTATGAATAAACAAGCATGGGTACTATCAGAACAATAAATTGGCACATGTAACATGATAAGCAATAGGTGCAGATTAAACTACCTAGTTGTACGGTTGTCAGTTTGTGTTTAAGAGATAGTTTCAACATTACATGAATACAGTATGACAAATATGGATGTTAAAATCATATTAATAAGTATTAAGTAATCTAGGGATGCAATGATACGTATAATATGTTCAATGGATGCAATTATAACTAAAACCGGTTAAAGATGCATACGAGTGTCCGAGAGAGTAAAACTATAGAAAGGGTATCATAGACTATATACAATGGTTATTATGTGATTAAAATATAACTGTGGTTACTAGGTATAGTCAACTAAATGCAACAGTTAGGTTTCAAGTTTTGAATCTAAAATGTGTAAACGGAACATCGCACTATCAACTTGGAATTCAAGACTTTAGATTCTATCTAGAGATTTAATATGAAATTAGATAAATAAATATAGGAATAGTATGAATAGCATGTAGCAAGTTTCACTTGCCTCGACGGATCGCGATACAGTAAACGGAATGTCTCGCGTCGGCGGGAAAAGTCGCGACGCGCGCACGGTACACGGAATGAGTCCAAACGACAAACAGTGGGATCATACGGGTCAGATGTCCTCGCTAGGTCGTCGAGATCGTCGACGGCTGTTCACACCATAATATTGCATTATTATATTCCCCATTCTTATTCTTTTTACAAATAAACAGGTGCTTTTGACGCATGTCTGCTACATATTACAGGTTACAGGTTCTTGGACAGAAAACAGTGAAAACGATGAAAAGACGATGCAAAAGTAGACTTTGACCAACAAATAGAAGACTCTTGATCAAGCCTACATCAAAGATAAAATTCACAAAGTACAAGGCAATGCAAGGTCCAAGATTACAAAGCGAACGGTTAAAAGTCCACCGCAATTATTCACTGGAGATCTGGAAGAAATAGAGAAGCCAAATTGAATAAAGATCCAAAGAAATAAAAAGCCCAAGAAGCCCAGAATCAGTTCCAAAATTTCCAGATATAAAATTTTACCAAAGCTTGGAAGTCTACTTTTACTAGGTCTTCCTAAGGATATTTTGGTAAATGTAGACATGCGCATCAATTGTAACCTAGGGTTTCTATCTCCTATAAATAGAAGCCCAAATCATTGTATTCTTTTTATGCCTCCCTTCATTAATAAATTTAGAATTCTTTATGGAGAGCATCGGTGTTTCTTTTCAATTCATGAATTCAGATCTGACAACCCTGTGTTGATGATTGCAGAGATGCATATGTAAGTAGTTTTATTTAATTGCTCTAGTTTAAATTTCAATTCTTGCCCTAGGTAATTTTTATTCTCTGCCCTAGATAAATGTTCTTCAATTCCCTAATGAGTGAGTGGTCTCCTCGCTTGTTAGGGTTAGATCTGGGGTAGGTTTGAGAGACGAAGATCTCTCATCCCCTTTCTTGCCCGTCATATATTTACAATAGGACTCCATGCATACACGTACATACCGTGCCCTACGGCATCCTATCCCTCGAGGTAGCTGTGATACCATAGTATAAAAGCCCGGTTGCGCGCGTTTTCCATGGAGGTTGGGGTAAGGATCTCTAAAGGAAGGACAAGAACCTAGAGGAAGGAACACCTTCCCGAATGGATCTAATCTCCTTTATTGATAATTACCATAACTCCTCATAGATCTTCATTTGGATATAGAAAGCATTGAGATTTACTTACATTTCCAAACCATCCCTAAATCTAACCCTAGCAAGACTAGATCTAGATAATCGTAGTATAGAATAATTAGGTTTTTAGATTTAATAATCAATCCGAACACCCTTCGGAATTAACTCGTAAGGGCGACTAGGAGATTCACAACATCCCTGTGGACTGACCCGTACTCACCGGCTAGCTTCATGCGACGCCATTCTTGATTGCGGTTATAGATAGTTTTTGACATACAATCAACGGCCCGATCGGATTCCGGCGATCTAACAAAACAGTGAACAATGCATTCAAGAAAAGATAAAGAAAGAGAAGAGAAGAGAAGAGGAAAAGAAGGAGAAGGAGAAAGAATTGCTTACTGGTCTGCGCGCAGGGGTCAGGGAGACAAGGTGGTAGTGTCGGGGTCACCGACGGTGAGGTGCCGGCGAGGGTGCAGGTTTCAGGGTGTGTTAGGGGTTGGTTTCTGGGGTTTTAATGTAGGGTACGTGCAGGGTTTAGTTGAGGTGCTGATATAGAGGAGGGGAAGGAAACGAGATGGTGATGATGGTGGGTGCGATGCCAAGGTCGTCGGCGACGATCGGAGACGTTGGGCTGCCGGGTGTTCTGTGGGTGTGTGCAGGGGAGAGAGGAAAGAAAAAGAAGATGAAGACGAGGAGGAGGATGAGAAGAGGATGAGATGGAGGTGGTGACAAGGTTGGGTTCGAGGAGCAGAGGAAGCGGCTAGGGTTAAGGTTTCTCTGGTGGGCTCGAGACGAGGTTGCATGGGATTTAAAAAAGAACAGAAGAAGAAGAAGATGTAGAAGGAAGGTGAGTATAACGCGGGGGAGGTGACGGGATTCTCGCACACCGCGATAGGAGAGGGAAACGGGCGCGAGATGAGAGATATAGAGAGAAACGAGAGGAGAGAGAAAGAGGAGGAAAGATAGATTCGTCTGGTAGTGGGGGTGAGAGAGAAAGAGTAAGAGAGAGAAGGAGAAAAGTGAGAGAGAGAGTGTCGTAGGGCCCAACGATGAGGGTTTTGATTGGTTAGGGAAATTGTTAGGAAAAATTTATAAAAGATTTACTGGGTTTTAAAAATACAATATCGTTGGCTTAGAAAATCTGATAGGCTGAAAAATATTTTTAAGCTGATTTAAAGAAATTTAAAATAAATAGGATTTGGCGGGATGCAAAATATTTCAGAATTGCGCCCGGGTCGGGTCCAAAATTTTGAATTTGAAATATGAAAATTATTAACAAGTTCCAAAAATTAAAATGAAGGATTTTGTAACAAAAAGGCATACCCCCAAGAACGGACGCACGTACGTGCGCGTAGCCGTCCAAACACGTCTGTTTCACTAAACGGGACGAGAACACGATGCAAGGATGCTACCACAGGGTTAAGGGTATCAAGCAGGCCATGTCAAGTATTTTTAAATTATTTTAAGTAACTTAAATGGTTATATGCAAGAATATGAAATGTTAGTGTAATCTATAACTAGGAAACAACGAGCTCAAGTAAACGGGTCGAATATAAAGTAAATTACCATTTGCAACCAAACATGATAAATGAAATAAATACCACAAACAACACATACGGTAACTGAAATTGGTATAACTGGACTCGGTTGTTACATCATACCCAACTACAAAATGAATTTTGTTCTCGAAATTCCAAAACAAGAAGGATAAACAATCAATCAACTATAAGAAAAGATGGGGAAACTTCTGCCGGATTTCATCTTCTCGTTCCCAAGTTGACTCTCCATGTGAGCGATTACCCTAAGAAACAAGTACAAGGGGAATAACCTTATTCTTAAGAACCTTTTCCCTTCGATCCACAATCACAATCGGTCGCTCCTCAAAAGTCAAGTCTTCTCGTACGGTCAGCTCCGAATGATCCAACACACGTGTTTCATCTCGAACATACTTACGGAGTTGAGATACGTGAAACACATCATGAACATTCGCCAAGGATTGCGGTAACGCCAAACGGTACGCCACCTCACCAACACGCTCCAAAATTTCAAAGGGTCCAACGAATCGAGGACTGAGCTTTCCTCGACTTCCGAAACGAATCACCCCTCTAGTCGGTGATATCTTCAAGAATACCAAATCACCCACGGTGAACTCTAGGGGTCTTCTCGACGTATCTGCCCAACTCTTCTGTCGGTCTTGTGCTGCTTTCATATGATTCCTGATAGCGTTAACTTTCTCAACTGTCTGCACAACCAGATCTGGTCCCAACAATTTTCGTTCACCGACATCGTCCCAACAAACAGGGGAACGACACTTGCGACCATATAAAGTTTCGAATGGAGCCATCTGAATCGTTGCCTGGAAACTGTTGTTGTAAGAAAACTCCACCAAATGTAGATGATCCTCCCATGAATCCTTGAAGTCCAACATGCAAGCTCTCAACATATCTTTAAGAGTTTGGATCGTTCTCTCCGACTGGCCATCTGTTTGAGGATGATAAGCTGTGCTAAACTTCAATCGAGTCCCCAAACTTTCCTATAAGCTCCTCCAAAAGTGTGATAAGAACCGAGTGTCACGATCGGACACGATGCTCACCGGTACTCCATGAAATCTGTCACGCCCCGCTTCCCAAAGTACGCTAAGATGGGCACGTGACATAGCCAACCATGCTACCTGTGGATAGGAAAAATCCCTCCACAGTCACATTACGGCTGTAGAGATATCAAGAACAGGAAAAATAAACTAACTATCTAGTACATGTCCATAAGCCAGAGTAAAAGAGTCAAGGAATAACAATGTACGGAAGCCAAAGGTACAATAATGAAACCTGGAAAGTAAGACTACATACCGACAGGAACTTCACCGCTCAGTCTAACAGCGGCAATACTCCTGGTCAGTCAGCAACAAGGTAGAAGAATCTGGGCCATGCAAAACCCAGACGTCAGCACGTCATGTCATCAAGTAATAAAGTACAAACAGGGTAACAGGCAATGCAAATATAATCATGAATGAAAAGCAGGTGTAACAGTAATGTAAATCAGGGCAGTGAAGGGTAGTGTGCAGTGAGTAAACTAAACTATTCTATTGGGTTATCTATTCTAAAGTCTTTGAAATCAATTTGAGTAATCCTCCATGTATCTCAAAGGATATGTCCCGTTACCCCCCGGGACCACGGATCAGGAATATGTGAACCAAGAGTGGTTCTATCCCGTTACCCCCCGGGACCACGGATCAAGAATATGTAAGAGTCACGAATGGCTCTGTCCCGTTACCCCCCGGGACCACGGATCAAGTAATACCCTTTTAAGTTACATTTTAGTTTACACTTTTGATTTCCCCATACCCCCAAGTTATATGTGTCAAGTCAGGTATTCCGAAATCAAGAACTAATGCCAACACAGGATCAGGTAAGAGCAGGTTTTTCTGGATAGACAGCAGGAACGGTCCGTAAGGACTACATGTCAGATTTGTTGGCATTAGACACAAGATCAGGTAACAGGTGTAAATCCCTGTTTCCATCTTAATAAAAGTTTCCTATTTTCTAAATTCCAGAGATTTCCTTTTCCTCGTATATTTTATAGGAAGGTGGTTGCTTAAACTCCAATATTTATATTTTTCCCAAACCCTAAAAATCAAAACCCAAGATTTAAAATCAAAGCTAAATTAAACTAAAACCAAAATTTTACTAATAAAATCAAATTTAAATTAACCTTTAAATTTCCTAAACCCTCAGCCATTTCATCCTCAGCCCAATCTCTTTTTTTTCAAACCAATAAAATAATCCCCAAGCCCAGCCTTTCTCTTCAGCCCAGGGTTAAATTTCTTAGGGAATTTAATTATTTAAACTCGGCCCGTTCTAACCTCAGCCCATGAATTTTTAAAAAGGATTTTTTTTTAAACCAAGCCCGACCACTCCCTCCAGCCCGCCTCCTCACCAGACCCGACCCGACCCGTTCCTGTTCATCTCCTTTTCTCCTCCAACGGTAACTTTCCTCCTTTCCCGCTCGCGACCCGCCTCCTCCGCCGCAGCTCGCGCCCACGCCCACGCCCGTTATTGCGACGTTACACCCGTGACTTCAACCCTCATTCTTTTCCTCACACCCTCACCTCTCTCTTCTCTGTCATTTTCAAAATTTCCCCACTCCTCTCGACTCACAAAAACCCACCGAGCTCCCATTATCCCTCACTCCACCGCCGACGGCGACGTCGACAACCCCTCAGCGACCCCTCGCTCACTCCTCCTTAACCAACATAACTCCTCACCACTACACTCCATCAACCCAACTCCCCTGCACACCCAAACCGTTACACCCGAGCTTCGACCCCACCCTGCACGCTCGACGCCGGCGAACTCCCCACCACATCGCCGACCATCCTATGCCATCCTCGTCATCAGCATCAACACCCACACCCCCTAAACCTACACAACCGAGCCCACTATCCCTCTCTCTTTCAAGTCCCAACCACCAAGCCTACGAACTCACTGTGTACGTCGCCGGAGCGACGCCGTCGACCGTCGTCGACCCTAGCACACTCCCTGAGATCAACAGAGCACCCCTCCGCTTCCAGCAAGCACAAGGCGTCACCGGGCCACTCCGGCGTTAAACCTGAATCGCGGGCCAAGCTCGCGTAAATCGTTTCACGACGAACATCGCGCGTTTGTGACGCCGCTGCTGCCGTGCAACCCCGAGACGTTTCCAGGCAAGTGTTTACTTGCTACATGCTAATATAATTGTGATACAAACTTAAATCATATAGTTTATAAATATACCGATTCCCGATATATTATGCGACCTATGTGTTCGATGCTAGACCCCAATGAAAATAATTGCTTGATTTGACGAAAATAGATGTTTTCTGTTGGCCCATATAGAGACGAATATCGTGTATAAATCTCACTAGAAAATACGACTGTTAGTGACTAAAATTGATACCCCCAAATATGCCGATAAAACTAGAATTTTTCTGTATCTGAAAATGGTTAAAATCACTGTAAATTATGTGCATAGTGGAATGATGCGTTCGAGGGCTTAAATCGAAGCCGACTCGACGAAATTTAATTCTATGTAAACTTATAATGTTTTTTGTACAGTAAATGCGATGATAGTTAGATCGGAGTGCGACTCTGGACTGCAGTCCAGAGTGACTCTGATTACTGTGTACTGTCCCAAAATGTGTGTCACTTCGTTTCCTGAATTTGTATGTTATGGAACTCTGCAGTGGATTAAAGATGGATCTGTTAGATAACCAAAACAAGTAGTTTCATTCCGTTTCATTGCCGTTTGCTATTTTAAATTGTAAATAAAAGGGCAGAACGTATGACTGTCCAGAACAGATTCAGAAGTGACATACTGATGTTAAACTGTGTATAACTTTCGACGTACAGACGTGATTGAGGATCCGTCTATTGCGTTGAATACTCTATTGAAAACAATAGATTTTATTCAACTGTAGCATCGCTAAATTCTGAACCCAACTGGGTGCAATTCGTGTCGCGAAACGGACGTTCAGTTCTAAAACTGAATTTCCAGCCACGAGCGCTTAAAATGAAACAGATGTATCTTGAATACCGGAAACCCGATTGGACTAAAACTAATTTTGATGAATTACTGACTGAGTGTTCTATTTATCGTATTTGTATCATTCGTTGAATTCTAAACATATGAATTTATGCAATTTTTGTAAGTTAATGACATGCATATGGATTCATAACATACTTAGCTTCTTGATGGTATACATACATATATCATACCCCATCTGCCATATACTTAGTGTTAGCGCGTGTTAGAGTCGGTGGACATTGCATTATCGTGCGTGATTGATATTGGTTTAGGAGTGACGAGTACACCAATGGAAAGTGAATATTCGTGACAGTGATTGATACAGTGAACAGTGATAAAACCGTGCCATTGGTATACTTGTACACGACTAAATCAAGATCATAAGTAGTGTAACCTGGGGATAAAGGGGAAATCGAAGTGGAAAGAGAATCGTATTTAGCGGGACCGTGTTTTAGAGGATGATCATTCGAGCAGCGATATATATAGTAGGTAGGATCTAGCGATCCGGCTGACAGGGTTATGTCCCGGGCATGTGAGCCGTTGTCTCGGGTATGTACGAGACTCCTGTTAAACATGATCCTCCTTCCACTATACGATTTCAAACATGACCTAGAGACCGATAGGGACACAGAGCATATTCTGCATCATATAGTGATATAGTGATTACTCGCATTGTACTTTCACTAGTATTACCTCTTTTACCTGTTTCATCTCATTATATAATATTGTTATTGTGTCGCTCTGACGACCTGAGTATGCATGCTCAGATTCCGTGGAAGAACCAGCGCACGAGACAGATCTACCTTTCGAGTTCACGGAGATATAGTCTGGTGTACTTTCTTCCTTTACTGCTTTCCATAAAAGTGATCGTGAGATTGAACTTGGTTAGTAATTGTTCTTGTTATCTGTAAATTGTGAACAATGGATTTTAATGTAATAAATTAGTGATGTGTTTCCTTTACTACTGTGCTTTATTTACTGATTACCATGTAATGCTAGAAGCCAAAGTGTGACTACGGCGGGATGATTCCTTGACCGTAGGAGCATGGCAGGCCTAGTCATCCCTCGTTTTCCGTATTTTGGGAAGCGGGCGTGACAACAGGTAAAGCCATGGTACATCAGGTCAAGTCGAGTAGTGTACTTAGATGTCATGTCATGTAAAGAGTGTACGGTACCATGTCATATCAAGTAATAGTTGTAGCAGGTCATGTCAGGGTGTATAAGATATCATGTGGGTGCTCAAAATCAAACTAGCATAATCATGGCATACAGAACAAGCATGTGTACTAATAGAATCAACAAGCTGGAATTTATAACGTGAAATGCAATCAGGTACAGATTAAGGTATGTAGATGCACAGTTATCAGTTTGTATCTAATAGATGGTTTCGACTTTACATGAATACAGTAAAACACATAATAATGTTAAAATCATGCTAATACGTACTAAATACTCTAGAGATGCAATGATATATAAAATACGTTCAATGGATGCCACTGGGTATTCGGGGTAGAAACTATTTCAAGGTGCTAGGAGTTATGCAGTTAATTAGTAAGCAATTTAAACACGGATGTAGGTAAACGGTATGGTGCTCTAACATGCAACGAATTATAATTTAAGATTCGAGTCTACCATGATATATTCTGACATCGAAATGCAATAATGAAAATTAATAGCCTTAGATTCCACTTACAGTTTTAGACATGAAATAAATATGTATAGATGTTATAGTAGCATGTAGCAAGATTAACTTGCCTCGATCGGATCACGATACGGGATGCGCACGCGGTGTCCAGAGTCGGCAAACGTCGCAACGGCCACACTCTCACACGGGACTGAACCAAGCAGTGCAAGAATTGTAACCACACAGGTAGAGAATGTCGACAGGGTTGCTCGGATCGTCGGCAGCCTGATCAAAACTTGATCTCGGCCAAGGAACATAGTTCGGCTTGAACCAGACTTGTGTAGCAAAGGTCTTGGCTTGAACATGGGCATAGATCTGGGTATAGCTCGGTTTAGAGGGAAGACGAGAGTTGATGACAATGGTATAACAGCGTTGGGTTCTCAGTTTGATGGTTTCACTAGTGAAGAGAGGAAGATAAAGGAGACAGGGTGAAGGCGAGATGGTGGCTATGGTGTTGGGTTTTGAGGTGACGACGAGTTTCTCAGTGCAAGGAAGGAGGAGAAGTCGGTTATGGAGTCATGGTCGAGGAGATGGGTTGGTGTTCGAAGGTTGACGAGGCTGGGGCTCCGGCGAGGCACCGGCGAGGCACCGGCGAGGCAGTGGCCGCAGTTCTAGGCGTCGAGGTTCTCATCCAGGGTTTGAACATGCAGAGATGGCCTCGGGTATTGGAGGTTAGGGAGTGGTGGTGGTCGGTGAGACGACGGTGATGGGAGAAAGTGGGGGAGATGGTGAAGGAGATGAGGGGATGAAGACGAAGGGGTGCTAGGGTTTGGGTTTGCGGGTCAAGATGAAGGCGAGGTGATCGTGATGGCTTGGGCGAGGGTTGAAGAAAGGTTGAGAGGATGAAGGCGTCGAAGATGAACGGAGAGAGGGTCCTTGGTGTTAGCTGAGGAAGGGGGAGTAGGCGACGGTGAAGACGAGGCACCTGCGGTGGAGACGAGGTCGAGGGGAGATCGAGATGGTGGCGGCGAGGGGTTAACAAAGAAGAAAAAGGCGAGAACGAAAGAGGGAGGTGACTGCATCGCTTGGGTAGTGACCAGAGTCGAGGAACGAACAGTGTTCGCGAGAGGTGAGAGAGTGTGCGCGAGAGGAGAGAGAAAGAGAAGGAGAGAGAGAGAGGGCTGCGTCGCTGAGAGAAAGAAAGAAAGGGAAAGAGAGAGAAAGGGAGAAATTAGTGGGGCCCAGTGATTTATAAAAGAATCCCTGATTGGTTGAGGAAAACCGGGGAGAGAGAAATGGAAAAGATTTTTAGAGAAAAGAGAAGGAGACGTGGGGCCCGGTGAACAAAGAAGGGGATTGGCTCGTGGAGAGAAATAGGTTGTGAAAAATATAAAAAGATATTTAAACCACTTTTAATAGGATTTCCTAAGCTGAAAGATTTAAGTTAGGTAAAATTAAATATTAAATAATTAGAATTTGCGGGAATACAAAATATATCAGAAATGCACCCGGGTCGGGTCCAAAATTTTGAATTTGAAATATGAAAATTATCAGCAAGTTCCAAAAATTGAAATGAAGGATTCTGTAATAAACAAGAGCATACCCCCAAGAACGGACGCACGTACGTACGAGTAGCCGTCCAAACACGTCCGTTTCACTGAACGGGACGAGAGCACGATGCAAGGACGCTAGCACAATGTTAGGGGTATCAAGCAGGCCATGAAAAGCAAGTTTAATTTATTTTACCTGATTTAAACTGTTGTATGCAAAAGATGCGATAAAGGATAAAATACCAGTATACTAAATTATGAGGTGCACCGGTTCATGCAACAAGTCAAGGCAATCTATAATAAGAGTCAAACAGGTTCAGCAAGCGGGTCGGGTCGAAAGCCCAGTAACATGTAAAATACTATTCGCACCCACATACGCTAAACCAGGAATAGACTATGAATAAGTAAAATACTGAAACTGGAATTGGTATAAATGAACTCGGGTGTTACATTATACCCAACTACAAAAGAATTTCGTCCTCGAAATTCCAAGAACAAGAAAGGATAATCAATCAAGAAACTACAAAGATAGATGAGAAATCTTCTGTCGGACTTCATCTTCTCGTTCCCAAGTTGATTCTCCATGAGAGCGATTACTTCAAGAAAACAAGTACAACAGTGATAACATCGTTCTTAAGAACCTTTTCTCTTCGATCCACAATTGACATCGGTCGCTCCTCACAGGTTAAATTTTCTCGTACAGTCATCTCCGAAAGATCCAATACATGTATTTCATCTCGAGCATACCCATGGGGTTGGGATACAAGAAACACGTCACGAACATTCTCCAATGATTGCGGTAACACCAAACGATACACCACTTTTCCAATCATGCTCCAAAATCTCGAAAGGTCCAACAAATCGAGGACTAAACTTTCCTCGACTTCCGAAACGAACCACGCCTCTAGTCGGTGATACCTTCAAGAACACCAAACCACCAATGGCGAACTCTAGAGGTCTCCTCGACATATCTGCCCAATTCTTCTGTCTGTCTTGAGCTGCTTTCATATGATTCCGAATAGCGTTAACTTTCTCATCAGTCTGCATAACCAAATTTGGTCCCAACAAACAGGTGAACGACACTTGCGACCATATAAAGTTTCGAATGGAGCCATCCCAAAAGTCACCAGGAAAATGTTGTTGTAAGAAAACTCCACCAAGTGTAGATGATCCTCCCATGAACCCTTGAAGTCTAACATGCAATATTTCAACATGTCTTCGAAAATGTGGATCGCTTTCTCCGACTGGCCATCTGTTAGAGGGCGATAAGCTGTGCTAAACTTCAACCGAGTCCCTAAACTTTCCTAGAAGCTCCGCCAAAAGTGTGATAAGAACCGAGTGTCACGATCGGACACGATACTCACCGGTACTCCATAAAATTTTATAGTCTCCTGCATGTATCGCTCCGCCAAAGTCTCTGTTGATTGACCAACCCGAAAAGGAATGAAATGAGCTGCTTTGGTCAAACGATCAACAATCACCCAAACCGCATTGTTGCCCTTTGGACTCCGCGGTAAAGCCGTCACGAAATCCATGGTCATATGTTCCCACTTCCACTAAAGAGTCGGAAGTGGTTGCACTAAACCAGCAACCCTGTGACGTTCAGCCTTAACTTGCTGACACACCAAGCACTTTGCCACAGAGCGAGCAATCTCCCATTTCATGCCTTCCCACCAGAAATGCCGTCGTATACCTCGGTACATCTTCGTGCCTCTTGGATGTACGGAATAAGCTGAACTGTGTGCCTCCTTCATAAGCCCTTCGCGAATATCTCCCTTTGGCACACACAAATGGCTATCATATCTCAACGAACTATCTTCATGTATCAGTAAATCTGTTCGTATTCCGGCTTCAACCTGTTCTCGAAACTTTTGCAATCTAGGGTCTTGCGGTTGCGCTGCTTTAATATTCTCGATCAACGACGAACGTACTTGTAGCTGCATCAACTGTCCCGTAGAATGCGGTAGCACAACCTCCGAATCAAATCTTCGAAAGTCTTCAACGAGTTCTTTCTGCGCAGTCAACATCTGAATTGCCGGTATCCGACTGAGCATCCGGTACGACGCTAAATTTTCCCGGATGGTACATAAGATTGAAATCGTAGTCAGCCTTCAGCTTCAACCATCTTCGCTGTCTCACAACTAGCTCCTTCTGAGCGAACACGTACTTTGGGCTTTTATGATCGGTGAATATTCCGACCCCTTACGCCCAATAAGTGGTGTCTCTAAATCTCCAAAGCAAAAAATCACAGCTACTAACTCCAAGTCATGAGTTGGGTAATTCTTCTCATGGGTCTCCAACTGTCTTGATGCGTAATTTGTAACCTTCCCATGCTGTACCAATACACATCCCAATCCTTTCCCAGATGCGTTGCTGCAAAACACCAATCCTCCGGAACCGTCTGGCATGGTTAAAACAAAAGCGGTTATCAAACTTTGCTCCAACGTCTCAAAAGCTGACGCACACTTATTCATCCACACAAATGGAACTTTCTTGTGTGTAAGCTTGGTCAGAGGCTCAGCCAAACGAGCAAAATTCTTCAAGAACCCAGTCCAAGAAACTTCTTACCTCCGCAACATTCTTCGGAATCGGCCAATCACGCATTGCTGCAATCTTTTCGGGATCGACAGCGATTCCATCGCCAAACACAACATGCCCCAAAACTTTACTTCTTCAAGCCAAAACTTGCACTTGCTCATCTTTGCATAGAATCTTTCTTGTCTCAATGTCTGCAGTGCGATCTTCAAGAATTCTGCATGCTCTTCAATGCTCCTCAAGTAGATCAGAATATCTTCAATGACCCTTACTAAAACTGGTCCAAGAATGGTGAAAAGATTCAGTTCATCAATTCCATAAATATTGCCGGTGTATTCGTTACTCCGAAGGGCATCACTAATACTCGTAATGTCTATACTGAGTTCGAAACGCAGTCTTGCAAATATCTTCTGATTTAACTCGGACCTGATGATATCCGAACCGCAAATCTAGCTTCGAGAATACCCTCGTGCCACTAAGCTGCTCAAACACTTTGCCAATGCGATGGATCACATACTTGTTCATAATAGTCTCTCGGTTTAATTCTCGGTAGTCAACGCACGCCTTCCCTGTGTCATCTTTCTTCTTTACTAGGAGAACTGGAGCTTCCCCAGTTAAGTTGCTGTGGCGAAACCAACCCTTCTCAAGTAATTCAGCAACCAGCTTCCTGACTTCTTCCAACTCCACTGGTGCCATTGGGTAATACGCCTTTGAGATTGGCGCTGCACCAGGAACAAGTTCAATTGCGAACTCCACGTCTCGCTTCGGCGGTAAACCTGATATGTCTTCAAACACGTCCATGAAACTCTCGAATATAGCCAGCGCTTCTTCCTTATCCACTTCCATTGACGAAAGAACATTGTTTGTCGGCCTAGCCTTAACTCGACTGGCCCGACAGAACTGCTTCCTCCAGCAAACAACTTCCGGATGTCCGGGAATATGGAGAATCATTTTCCTTTCCTTACAATCAATATGAGCGTGGAAAGTGCCACGAAAATCCATTCCCAAGACAACAACAAACAAGGGAATGCACCAGAATTGAATAATCCTAATGCGGGGGAAAACAAGAACGAGTAAAATACCGAGATGACTTCATCCGAAGTCAAGATACTGAAGAGGGTTAAACACGGTAAACATGATTCAAGCTGGCGATGAAATAATAACTGGTAAGCAATGAAACCGAAATGAGCAAGGTAGTATAACGATCATGGAACAAGGAAGTGAATTAAGACCAGGACTCCAAGTTACTTAAATAGAGTATCGCATTGTAACCATGCTGCAGTTCATGGGTACAATTACATAACTCCACCCAAGTCTCCCAAATCCTAGTATCAGAATCAAGAAACAGGGAGAAACAATAGAGAACCAAAAGATTTCAGGTCGAAATGCAAAGTGGTTTGCATATCGCCCAAACAAAGGATCAAGAGAAGGATATGATTCAACAATCACAATAAGCAAGGTGGCAGGGCATGTTCCTAATCACGAGTATTCTGATTCGTGTATTGGGTCCAATACCCAACTACAAAAGAATCAACCCGATTAACCTATATCCTGTGGCTCTGATACCAAAAGAAGTATGTCACGCCCCGCTTCCCAGAGTACGCTAAGATGGGCACGTGACATAGCCAACCATGCTACCTATGGATAGGAAAAATCCCTCCACAGTCACATTACGGCTGTAGAGATATCAAGAACAGGAAAAATAAACCAACTATCTAGTACATGTCCATAAGCCAGAGTAAAAGAGTCAAGGAATAACAATGTGCGGAAGCCAAAGGTACAATAATGAAACCTGGAAAGTAAGACTACATACCGACAGGAACTTCACCTCTCAGTCTAACAGCGGCAATACTCCTGGTCAGTCAGCAACAAGGTAGAAGAATCTGGGTCATGCAAAACCCAGACGTCAGCGCGTCATGTCATCAAGTAATAAAGTACAAACAGGGTAACAGGCAATGCAAATATAATCATGAATGAAAAGCAGGTGTAACGGTAATGTAAATCAGGGCAGTGAAGGGTAGTGTGCAGTGAGTAAACTAAACTGTTCTATTGGGTTATCTATTCTAAAGTCTTTGAAATCAATTTGAATAATCCTCCATGTAACTCAAAGGATATGTCCCGTTACCCCCCGGGACCACGGATCAGGAATATGTGAACCAAGAGTGGTTCTGTCCCGTTACCCCCCGGGACCACGGATCAAGAATATATAAGAGTCACGAATGGCTCTGTCCCGTTACCCCCCGGGACCACGGATCAAGTAATACCCTTTTAAGTTACATTTTAGTTTACACTTTTGATTTCCCCATACCCCCAAGTTATATGTGTCAAGTCAGGTATTCCGAAATCAAGAACTAATGCCAACACAGGATCAGGTAAGAGCAGGTTTTTCTGGATAGACAGCAGGATCGGTCCGTGAGGACTACATGTCAGGTTTGTTGGCATTAGACACAAGATCAGGTAACAGGTAAAGCCATGGTACATCAGGTCAAGTCGAGTAGTGTACTTAGATGTCATATCATGTAAAGAGTGTACGGTACCATGTCATATCAAGTAATAGTTGTAGCAGGTCATGTCAGGGTGTACAAGATATCATATGGGTGCTCAAAATCAAATTAGCATAATCATGGCATACAGAACAAGCATGTGTACTAATAGAATCAACAAGCTGGAATTTATAACGTGAAATGCAATCAGGTACAGATTAAGGTATGTAGATGCACAGTTATCAGTTTGTATCTAATAGATGGTTTCGACTTTACATGAATACAGTAAAACACATAAGAATGTTAAAATCATGCTAATACGTACTAAATACTCTAGAGATGCAATGATATATAAAATACGTTCAATGGATGCCACTGGGTATTCGGGGTAGAAACTATTTCAAGGTGCTAGGAGTTATGCAGTTAATTAGTAAGCAATTTAAATACGGATGTAGGTAAACGGTATGGTGCTCTAACATGCAACAAATTATAATTTAAGATCCGAGTCTACCATGATATATTCTGACATCGAAATGCAATAATGAAAATTAATAGCCTTAGATTCCACTTACAGTTTTAGACATGAAATAAATATGTATAGATGTTATAGTAGCATGTAGCAAGATTAACTTGCCTCGATCGGATCACGATACGGAATGCGCACGCAGTGTCCAGAGTCGGCAAACGTCGCAACGTCCACACGCTCACACGGGACTGAACCAAGCAGTGCAAGAATTGTAACCACACAGGTAGAGAATGTCGACAGGGTTGCTCGGATCGTCGGCAGCCTGATCAAAACTTGATCTCGGCCAAGGAACATAGTTCGGCTTGAACCAGACTTGTGTAACAAAGGTCTTGGCTTGAACATGGGCATAGATCTGGGTATAGCTCGGTTTAGAGGGAAGACGAGAGTTGATGATAATGGTATAACAGCGTTGGGTTCTCAGTTTGATGGTTTCACTAGTGAAGAGAGGAAGATAAAGGAGACAGGGTGAAAGCGAGATGGTGGCTATGGTGTTGGGTTATGAGGTGACGACGAGTTTCTCAGTGCAAGGAAGGAGGAGAAGTCGGTTATGGAGTCATGGCCGAGGAGATGGGTTGGTGTTTGAAGGTTGACGAGGCTGGGGCTCCGGCAAGGCACCGGCGAGGCAGTGGTCGCAGTTCTAGGCGTCGGAGTTCTCATCCAGGGTTTGAACATGCAGAGATGGCCTCGGGTATTGGAGGTTAGGGAGTGGTGGTGGTCGGTGATACGACGGTGATGGGAGAAAGTGGGGGAGATGGTGAAGGAGATGAGGGGATGAAGACGAAGGGGTGCTAGGGTTTGGGTTTGCGGGTCAAGATGAAGGCAAGGTGATCGTGATGGCTTGGGCGAGGGTTGAAGAAAGGTTGAGAGGATGAAGGCGTCGAGGATGAACGGAGAGAGGGTCCTTGGTGTTAGCTGAGGAAGGGGGAGTAGGCGACGGTGAAGACGAGGCACCTGCGGTGGAGACGAGGTCGAGGGAAGATCGAGATGGTGGCGGCGAGGGGTTAACAAAGAAGAAAAAGGCGAGAACGAAAGAGGGAGGTGACTGCATCGCTCGGGCAGTGACCAGAGTCGAAGAGCGAACAGTGTTCGCGAGAGGTGAGAGAGTGTGCGCGAGAGGAGAGAGAAAGAGAAGGAGAGAGAAAGAGAAGGGGAGAGAGATGGCTGCGTCGTTGAGAGAAAGAAAGAAAGGGAAAGAGAGAGAAAGGGAGAAATTAGTGGGGCCCAGTGATTTATAAAAGAATCCCTGATTGGTTGAGGAAAACCGGGGAGAGTGAAATGGAAAAGATTTTTAGAGAAGAGAGAAGGAGACGTGGGGCCCGGTGAACAAAGAAGGGGATTGGCTCGTGGAGAGAAATAGGTTGTGAAAAATATAAAAAGATATTTAAACCACTTTTAATAGGATTTCCTAAGCTGAAAGATTTAAGTTAGGTAAAATTAAATATTAAATAATTAGAATTTGCGGGAATACAAAATATATCAGAAATGCGCCCGGGTCGGGTCCAAAATTTTGAATTTGAAATATGAAAATTATCGGCAAGTTCCAAAAATTGAAATGAAGGATTCTATAATAAACAAGAGCATACCCCCAAGAACGGACGCACGTACGTGCGCGTAGCCGTCCAAACACGTCCGTTTCATTGAACGGGATGAGAGCACGATGCAAGGACGCTAGCACAATGTTAGGGGTATCAAGCAGGCCATGAAAAGCAAGTTTAATTTATTTTACCTGATTTAAACTGTTGTATGCAAAAGATGCGATAAAGGATAAAATACCAGTATACTAAATTATGAGGTGCACCGGTTCATGCAACAAGTCAAGGCAATCTATAATAAGAGTCAAACAGGTTCAGCAAGCGGGTCGGGTCGAAAGCCCAGTAACATGTAAAATACTATTCGCACCTACACACGCTAAACCAGGAATAGACTATGAATAAGTAAAATACTGAAACTGGAATTGGTATAAATGAACTCGGATATTACACAATCTTACAATCTCCTGCATGTACCGTTCTGCCAAAGTTTCCGTTGATTGACCAACCCGAAAAGGAATGAAATGAGCCGCCTTGGTCAAACGATCAACAATCATCCAAACTGCATTGTTGCCTTTTGGACTCCGCGGTAGAGCTGTCACGAAATCCATGGTTATATGTTCCCACTTCTATTGAGGAATCGGAAGTGGTTGCAATAAACTAGTAACCCTTTGATGTTCAGCCTTAACTTGCTGACACACCAAGCATTTTGCCACAAAGCGGGCAATCTCCCGTTTCATGCCTTCCCACCAGAAATATTGTCGTATGTCTCGGTACATCTTCGTGCCTCCTGGATGTACGGAATATGTTGAACTGTGTGCCTCCTTCATAAGTTCTTCGCGAATATCTCCCTTTGGCACACACATCCGGCTACCATATCTCAACGAACCATCTTCATGGATCAATAAGTCTGTTCGAAATCCAGCTTCAACCTGTTCTCGAAACTTTTGCAATCTAGGGTCCCGCGATTGCGCTGCTTTAATATTCTTGATCAACGACGAATGTACCTGCAGCTGCATCAACTGTCCAAAAGAATGTTGTAGCACAACCTCCAAATCAAATCTTCGAAAGTCTTCAATGAGTTCCTTCCGTGCATTCAACATCTGAATTGCTGGTAACCGACTGAGCGCATCCGGCACAACATTAACTTTCCCAGGATGGTACTTAAGATCAAGATCGTAGTCAGCCATCAGCTCCAACCATCTACGTTGCCTCATATTAAGCTTCTTCTGCGTGAACACATACTTCAAGCTTTTATGATCCGTGAAAACCTCGACCCTTTCGCCCAAAAGGTAGTGTCTCCAAATCTTCAAAGCGATGATCACAGACGCAAGCTCCAAGTCATGAGTTGGGTAATTCTTCTCATGGGTCTTCAACTGTCTCGATGCGTACGCTACAACCTTCCCATGCTGCATCAAAACACATCCTAATCTTTTCCCAGATGCGTCAACGTGAATCACCAATCCTCCGGAACTGTCTGGCACGGTCAGAATAGGAGCGGTTATCAATTTCTGCTTCAACGCCTCGAAAGCTGACGCACACCTATCTGTCCACACAAAAGGTACCTCCTTGCGCGTAAGCTTGGTCAACGGCTCTGCCAGACGAGCAAAGTTCTCCACAAATCTTCTGTAGTACCCGGCGAGTCCAAGAAAGCTTCTTATCTCCGCAACATTCTTCAGAACCGGCCAATCTCGAACCGCTGCAATCTTTTCGGGATCGACGATGATTCCATCGCCAGACACAACATGCCCCAAAAACTTTACTTCTTCCAGCCAAAACTTGCACTTGCTCATCTTTGCATATAATTTCTCTTGTCTCAACGTCTGCAGTGCGATCTTCAAATGTTCAGCATGCTCTTCAATACTCTTCGAGTAGACCAGAATATCGTCAATGAACACCACAATAAACTGGTCCAAGAATGGTGAAAAGATTCGGTTCATCAAGTCTGTTAGTGTATATGCCCTAGAGGCCATTACTGTATCATACTAGTTTGTATATTACTTAATGGAAGCTTGGGATATTCACCTTGTATAAACAATCTTGCTCAATATAGTAGTATGCTATTTGGTTTGTTTCTACTTCAATGTGTACATGTGTTTATTTTGCGATATCACCTATACGCATTAGTGGAGCCCTTAGGATCTTTGCTTGATTACCAGCGTTGTGATGGCAGTCACACTAGTGGGGGCTGGGTAATCTATAAGCACATCCTTATACAGGTCCCTAGTCGCAGGACTATCGAGACAGGGCATCGATACTCCGGAGTAGACTAGCGTATGCGCTTCTCATCCCAGTGTGGGAGATGGTCTGTCCGACAGCCATCAGTACGTCGTACTGGAGATAGTATACGGGTGCTCGTTAGGTTACAAGTACACTGGACAGGACTCGTCGGGAACTGACAGGTTGGTATTATACCTATCGTCAGTTATCAGTTCCCAGGTGACATGAGTACAGCTTAGTCCGCTGACTTGACACTGGCACTTCGCCTCGAGTACGTTCCCACTGCACTTTGATCACTACCCTACCACGGCTCAAAGGAGTCATGCAAACAGGTAGTGGTTGGGTGCAGTCCCGAAGCACTTGGAGGCAGTGACGGTTAGACAGGATTCGTCTCTCCCGGTATTGGGGGTTGACATCGCGCTGTGTCTAGGAGAGCCATTACACGAGTAGTCCCTGGCCAGGGCAAGCGAGATATACTGGTAGGCTTCCAGTGTTATCTCAGGGTGTTTTGGGCTTCACTCCGACACGACTTGTACCGCTATTGGGGGACTGACGTTTTACCGCCCCCTAGGCCCGACATGCGATGTATCAGATGAACAGACCGGACTGTACGGAGAATGTCACATTCAGACTCAGTAGGAGTTCAGATGGGGTTCACCTCGTCAGCCTTCTTGTCGGCATCTATCTGGGGACCGTTACGCACAGCTAGTGCCGCTTGCGGTCTGTGGTTAAACCCACTGCCAGCGTAGTGTCGAGTCTTTAGAGTCCTACACAGAGGGTATTCGCCTTTGGGCAAAACAGAGTAGAGGTCGCATGGTTTTGCAGCAGGGTTCGTTCTCATCCGCGCACTTGTGCACGTTTGGAGTCCGGACGGATTATACTGGCAGGCTCTGGTTTGAGCCAGATACTGGTATAAGTCTTGGGGTTGCTTTTATATCTCGGTATTCTTGTTCCTCGGAACGAGAATGCAGGTGTGTATGCCCAGTTGCTTGAGGCGGAGGATGAGGTATTTCATTAGGGTTTCGGAACGGGTGCGTATGCACAGTTGACAGTCATCATTTTCCAAACCCTAATAGATTTATGAAATATCAATTAATAATAGTAATTAAATGAAATATTGTTATGGTTGTTTTTGTTGATTTGTTGACCATGGTTGACTTGTTGACCATGGTTGAATGTTGACCACCATCATGCTTTGCAAGGATACTCCTTGATTCTTGCTTACATTCATTTAATGAAGTATGATAGTGGTCATTCCAAAACAACCATCAACTATTCTCATTTGAATTATTATTACTAATTAGATAATTCTTTTTCTTTTGATATGGTTGCAAAAAGGAAAAAGAGAGCTCATTCTTTCATAACCATTCTCTCTCCTCACTTCATCTTCTTCTTCCTCAAGCTCAAGGTGATTCCTTCTCATGTGTTGAGAATCCCTCACCTTGAAAAAGAAAGCACCCCATAGATACTCTCTACTCTCTCTAGGGTTCAAGGTTTAGCAAGCCGGAGATCCTAGTTCACTCAAAGTTCGAGTTAGAGCCCGAAGGTTGAACCCTCAGGTGGATCCATCTTCGACGGAAGAAGGCTACGAGGCAAGAACCATCAACCTCCACAAAGTTTGAAGAAGAAGGAGTTCAAGTTTAGGTATAACCATCTTTCCGAGTAGCTAACTCTCTTTAGCAAGTTTGCTAGTTTTAGTTTAGGAAAAGATCCCGACTTTGTTAGTCCATGTTGCCCCATGCGCTAAAAATTTGATTTTCATACCGTTTCCGCCTCCCCGTAAGAACCAGGGGTCGCAACGTGGACTTACAGTGGTATCAGAGACTAACTAAACTTAAACTAGCTTGGTAGTGAAGTGTAACGAAGTTCGGAACCAAAAAATCCAAAATCCAAACTTTTACAAAACCCTAGTTTCTGTTAAAAAATTTTCTGGTCAAAACAAGATTTGTTATACACCTAAATTCGGCTCAGGGTTTTGTGTGAACACCCATGAAAAACGATCCCCTGATTCCTTCAAACCGCCGCGTTTCCGCGGCATGAGGTAGGCATTTGCCGCGGAACCGCCGCCGTGTGGGGTCCTCTCGTGATCGGGTTTCGTGCAGTGTTCTTCTGGTAGGGTTTTGGGATTTTTCAAATATGTTATATGTGCCCAGATTTTCCAGAACAGAAATTTACTTTTGGGGTCCTATAATTCCGTATTTTTTCCGAACTTCACTGCACTTTGACTATGATGGTTATATCTGTGATGTTTGCATGTATTGAACGTCGGCTAATCGCTATAAGTCGATTAGTCGGGGTTATACATCTCTGTGATATGTGTTTGATATTGGAATGTGTATATGAATCTGTTGGACTGTCGCGGGTGAATAGCCGGGGTGGATGTGAGATGAGCTTTTGTTTTTCTTTTATTCATTTGTAAATGTAAATTGATGTAATATTATTATTTGTATGGCCGCACAACCGGGTCGGGGTTGTAGCCGTCATTGTATAATTCTTTTTACTGTTTTTGCTCCTAGGATAGACCCATGGAGGGGTGCACAAACTGCCGAGTACTTGGCGGGTAGTTTGCCGCACCCGTAGGGGTCTTGGGTGGGGTATTTGCTATTCACCGCGACCGTGTAATCCGCTTTTCGTTGCAGGCTCGAACGGATTGCGGATTGCTAGTATATCCAATGTATTCATCTGTGATCTGTAATGTCTATCATTGCTTTATATTTAGGCGTTGCTTATGTTTTACAGCCGCGCTAGCCCAGCCCCCGCTCTGTCGTTAGTTAAGTAACCTAACGAGTGATGACGGGACCCCATGGCGCATGCGAATGGCATAAGCGTACGTCATATTTTGGTTGTTTTCTGCAATGGTAGGATTAAATGATGGGACGCATTAAAAGAACTAATGCAAGAATATCACGCATTAAAAGAACTAATGCAAGATAATAAACCAAGCTAAAGTCGTTGGAACACTTTCGAAAAACCACTCGGTTCTTTTCAAAACTAACTTTTAAATGCGGAGCTTGAGCCACTCCTTCTAAAAGCTATCTCGTTCCATCGATTATATCAAGTTCACTACGTTCACGGTTTCGCCAAAACCATTCGTAGCCCTCCGTCGTTTCGTATGAATATTCAATAGTATTCAAGCTATGTTTGTTGACCTTCGTCAAGACATAGAGATTGGTAGCTGTTGGGTGTTCATATGTAGCATAGATAGATGCGTTGGTTTGGGACAGTCGTATTGCCTTGTTGACCTTCGTCAAGGGTATATACGGGTGGGTTCAAATTAACCTGGATAATGACGGGCAGAACTTGACATGCGACTTATGATTTGTTGACCTTCGTCAAGGTCATAAGAGCATGGGGCAAAAATCCACATCGGGAGTTTCATAAGTACTGAAACTTGCTAGATTTGCATACCATTTGGAGTGTGATGATTATGGTAGGATTCCTTCATTTTCGTCACGCGATGATATTTGGATCCCGATCCTACTGTGAGTATATGCTACTCCTCGGGAAATTTCTCACTAAACGATCAATGCTATAAACCTAGTAGGTGCCTAGAAAGGTGTTAGCGGGGCTACGCCCCCAGGGAAAAGAGGTTCTTAAATTAAAGAACTTCGCGAAAGTGTTGGAAAACCTCCCTCGAAGTACCGACACTGGCCTGGCTGAACGGTTAAGCAAGTATTGTGCGGTGGGATTGATCCCGGCTAATTCTTCCTTTGTGGTTTGAGGAGGGATTCGAGAGACAGTGGGAGCCATCTTGTTTAGACAAATTAAAAACCATTCTAAACTTGCAAGAGCATCGTGCTAAAGTGTTTCTTCTCTCCCCCCTGCAGCGACCAAATTCGAAATGACTGGACTTAAGTTACTTCTAGATAAAAACATACTGACAGGGCCAAACTACAAAGATTGGCTCAGGAATGTCAAATTGGCAATCACTTACGACAAGCTGGGGTATCTTCTTACCACCAAAGCTCCCCCCGTCCCAGGTCCCACCTCCAGCGTCGCGGATAAGGAAATCCGTAAGACTTGGGAGATTGATTGCGCGAAGGCCAGGTGCCTCGTGCTTGCCTCTATGGACAACGAACATCAGAGGAGGCATGAGAATATGGACCTCGAGTCCATATTTCTCCATACAAAAGAACTGTATGGAGAGCAGTCTCGTATCGCAAGATACGAAGTGTCGAAGAAGTTATTTTCGACAAAGTTGGCCGTCGGATCATCGGTAGCGGACTACGTGCTTAAGATGATTGGCTACACTGAGGAGCTCGCGGAACTTGGGACCACGTTGGACAGTGAACTCTATACGGATCTAATTCTCCAGTCCCTTCCATCCACTTACGCCCAGTTTATACTGAACTTCAACTTAGAAGAAAAGGAAGTTGAACTTTCAGAACTCCTCAACATGCTGAGGAGCGCAGAGGGCACCCTACAGAAGGGTAGGGAAACACCCGCTTTGTTTGTAGGAGGATCTTCTTCCTCTAGGTCCAAGGCGAAAGCCAAGGGAAAGAGGAAGAAAGCCCCCGCCAAACCAAGAGGCGGTGTTAGTAAAGTGGGTACGAAGGGAAAGGAAAAGGCAACAAAGATTGCGGGGAAGCTTGTTGGAAAGGAAGAGTGCTTCTATTGTCATAAGAATGGACACTGGAAGAAAGATTGCAGGGCTTGGAAAGCCAGGACACAGGAACTGAAGCAGGTTGCGGCTTCAGCTTCAGGTGTGTATGTTATTGAAAACTGTCTTTCTATAAACTCTACTTCCTGGGTATTGGATACCGGATCAGGATCTCATATCTGTAATTCTTTGCAGGCGTTGAGAAACCGTAGGTTTTTGAAGGCAGGTGTCATGACCCTCAGAGTTGCGAACGGAGCTAGCATGGATGCTAAAGCCGTGGGGGACTATCACCTGGGAATGTCAGATGGGCATGTTTTGGTTTTGCGTAATTGTTTTTTTTTTGTACCCAACGCAACTTGTAATATCATTTCTGTATCTTTGGTTTCTAAAGAAGGTTATGAATTTGCGTTTGTAAGTAATGTTGTAAACATTCACTTTAATCAAGTTATGATTGGGTCAGGTACATTGAGCAATGGTATATACGTATTAAACCAACCACAGATTTTCAATGTCCAGAATACACACAAAAGAAAGTCTCCAGATATCAATCAGGCTTTCTTATGGCATTGTAGACTGGGTCACATCAATGAGACACGGTTGACTAAGTTACATAAAGAAGGATACTTGGATCCGTTCGAGTATCAGTCTTATGCTACTTGTGAATCTTGTCTCATGGGAAAGATGACAAAGACTCCGTTCACTGGACACGGAGAAAGAGCGAGCGAGCTCTTGGGACTCATACACAGTGACGTGTGTGGTCCAATGTCTACACATGCGCGAAGCGGTTATTCATACTTCATTACTTTCACAGACGATTTCTCTAGGTATGGACATGTCTTCTTAATGAAGCACAAATCCGAGGCCTTTGAGAAATTTCGGGATTACAAGAATGAAGTTGAAAAACAAACAGGCAAAAGTATTAAGATTCTAAGATCGGATCGAGGTGGTGAATACTTGAGTGCCGAGTTCCTGGACTATTTAAAAGAGAATGGAATTCTCTCTCAGCGTACTCCTCCATACACTCTGCAACATAACGGTGTATCGGAAAGGAGGAATCAAACCCTATTGGATATGGTTCGTTCCATGATGAGTAAGGCTGAGTTACCGCGATCTTTCTGGGGCTATGCACTAGAAGCAGCTGCATATCTCTTGAACAAGGCTCCTACCAAGACTGTGCCTACCACTCCATATCAGATGTGGAGTGGGAAGAAACCCTGTCTTAAGTACCTTAAGATATGGGGATGTCCAGCTTTTGTAAAAAAGCAGCATGCGGACAAGCTCGAGGCACGTTCAGTACAATGTAAGTTTGTGGGATACCCAAAGAACTCCAGGGGGTATCTGTTCTATTCCGCTGAGGAACAAAAGGTTTTTGTTTCTCAACATGCCCGCTTCTTGGAAACTGAGTTTTTGGAAACCCAGATAAGTGGGAACGCAATAGAACTGGAAGAGATTCCAGAACCACAAGCTATTACTGAAGACTTGGAAGAGCCAGTAAGTTCAAAAGAACAGGACATTCCTATGCCGCTCCGCAGGAGTAGTAGACAGTCTCATCCGCCCGAGAGATACTGCGGTTTTCTCATAGACGGGGATAGAGAGGATTGCATCATAGACTATGATGAGCCTACTAGCTTCCAGCAGGCCGTTCAGAGCGTTGACTCGGTAAAATGGCTGGATGCAATGCGGACCGAAATAGAGTCCATGTACACCAACAAAGTATGGACGTTGGACATTGCTCCAGACGGGGTAAAACCCGTAGGATGCAAGTGGATCTTCAAAAGGAAGATTGGTGTAGATGGACAGGTTGAGACCTATAAAGCTAGACTTGTAGCAAAGGGTTTCCGTCAAAGACCTGGTTTGGACTATGACGAAACCTTTTCTCCAGTGGCTATGCTGAAATCCATTCGGATCCTTCTTGCCATTGCTGCCTTCCACGATTATGAGATTTGGCAGATGGACGTAAAAACCGCTTTTCTAAATGGAAATTTAGAGGAGTGTGTCTATATGGATCAGCCAGAGGGTTTCATTCAGAGTGGGAGCAGCGGAAAGGTGTGCAAGTTGCTTAAGTCCATCTATGGACTAAAGCAGGCATCGCGGAGTTGGAACATCTGTTTTGATGAAACGGTCAAGGAATTTGGCTTTATCAAAAATCCAGATGAACCATGCATCTATTGTAGATTTATAGCGGGAACTGTAGTATTCCTCGTTTTATACGTGGATGACATTCTCTTAATAGGAAATGACATTCCTATGCTACAATCTGTCAAGGGGTTCTTGTCACACAGGTTCTCCATGAAAGACCTGGGTGATGCCTCATACATCCTGGGGATCCGGATCCATCGTGATAGATCCAAGAGAATATTAGGACTTTCACAGTCCAGGTACATCGACACTATACTGAAAAGATTCAGTATGGAAGATTCCAAGCGCGGTAACCTACTGGCTTGTCACGGGATCATCCTCTCTAAAGAGATGTCTCCCAAGACTGATTTGGAGAGGGATCGCATGTCTATTATACCGTACGCTTCTGCGGTAGGCTCTATAATGTATGCGATGTTGTGTACCAGACCGGATGTAGCTTATGCACTGAGTGTGGTAAGCCGGTATCAGTCAAACCCTGGGGAGAAACACTGGATAGCGGTAAAGAACATTCTCAAGTACCTGAGAAGGACTAAGGAGATGTTCTTGGTGTATGGCGGAAAAGACCTCCAGATCGAGGCCTTTGCTGACTCCAGCTTCCAGAGTGACAAGGATGATTCCAAGTCCATGTCGGGTTTTGTCTTTACCCTCAATGGAGGGGCGGTGTGTTGGAAGAGTTCCAAACAGGAAACCGTTGCAGACTCGACGATGGAAGCGGAATACATCGCTGTATCTGATGCCGCAAAAGAAGCTGTCTGGATGAGGAAGTTCTTGAAAGAACTACAGGTGGTTCCGTCCATTGTTGACCCAATACCTCTGTATTGTGACAACAACGGGGCTATAGCTTTAGCGAAGGAACCCAGGTCCCATCAGAGATCCAGGCACATCTTGAGGCGGTATCACCTGATCAGGGAGATTGTGGATCGCAAGGAGATCGAGGTTCGGAGGGTTGCTTCAGAAGAAAACACTGCAGATCCATTCACCAAGGCCCTACCCCAGACTCAGTTCGAGCGGCTGATCGAGATGATAGGTCTTCGATACGCCAGTACATGGCCTTAGTGCAAGTAGGAGATTGTTAGTGTATATGCCCTAGAGGCCATTACTGTATCATACTAGTTTGTATATTACTTAATGGAAGCTTGGGATATTCACCTTGTATAAACAATCTTGCTCAATATAGTAGTATGCTACTTGGTTTGTTTCTACTTCAATGTGTACATGTGTTTATTTTGCGATATCACCTATACGCATTAGTGGAGCCCTTAGGATCTTTGCTTGATTACCAGCGTTGTGATGGCAGTCACACTAGTGAGGGCTGGGTAATCTATAAGCACATCCTTATACAGGTCCCTAGTCGCAGGACTATCGAGACAGGGCATCGATACTCCGGAGTAGACTAGCGTATGCGCTTCTCATCCCAGTGTGGGAGATGGTTTGTCCCACAGACATCAGTATGTCGTACTGGAGATAGTATACGGGTGCTCGTTAGGTTACAAGTACACTGGACAGGACTCGTCGGGAACTGACAGGTTGGTATTATACCTATCGTCAGTTATCAGTTCCCAGGTGACATGAGTACAGCTTAGTCCGCTGACTTGACACTGGCACTTCGCCTCGAGTACGTTCCCACTGCACGTTGATCACTACCCTACCACGGCTCAAAGGAGTCGTGCAAACAGGTAGTGGTTGGGTGCAGTCCCGAAGCACTTGGAGGCAGTGACGGTTAGACAGGATTCGTCTCTCCCGGTATTGGGGGTTGACATCGCGCTGTGTCTAGGAGAGCCATTACACGAGTAGTCCCTGGCCAGGGCAAGCGAGATATACTGGTAGGCTTCCAGTGTTATCTCAGGGTGTTTTGGGCTTCACTCCGACACGACTTGTACCGCTATTGGGGGACTGACGTTTTACCGCCCCCTAGGCCCGACATGCGATGTATCAGACGAACAGACCGGACTGTACGGAGAATGTCACATTCAGACTCAGTAGGAGTTCAGATGGGGTTCATCTCGTCAGCCTTCTTGTCGGCATCTACCTGGGGACCGTTACGCACAGCTAGTGCCGCTTGCGGTCTGTGGTTAAACCCACTGCCAGCGTAGTGTCGAGTCTTTAGAGTCCCACACAGAGGGTATTCGCCTTTGGGCAAAACAGAGTAGAGGTCGCATGGTTTTGCAGCAGGGTTCGTTCTCATCCGCGCACTTGTGCACGTTTGGAGTCCGGACGGATTATACTGGCAGGCTCAGGTTTGAGCCAGATACTGGTATAAGTCTTGGGGTTGCTTTTATATCTCGGTATTCTTGTTCCTCGGAACGAGAATGCAGGTGTGTATGCCCAGTTGCTTGAGGCGGAGGATGAGGTATTTCATTAGGGTTTCGGAACGGGTGCGTATGCACAGTTGACAGTCATCATTTTCCAAACCCTAATAGATTTATGAAATATCAATTAATAATAGTAATTAAATGAAATATTGTTATGGTTGTTTTTGTTGACTTGTTGACCATGGTTGACTTGTTGACCATGGTTGAATGTTGACCACCATCATGCTTTGCAAGGATACTCCTTGATTCTTGCTTACATTCATTTAATGAAGTATGATAGTGGTCATTCCAAAACAACCATCAACTATTCTCATTTGAATTATTATTACTAATTAGATAATTCTTTTTCTTTTGATATGGTTGCAAAAAGGAAAAAGAGAGCTCATTCTTTCATAACCATTCTCTCTCCTCACTTCATCTTCTTCTTCCTCAAGCTCAAGGTGATTCCTTCTCATGTGTTGAGAATCCCTCACCTTGAAAAAGAAAGCACCCCATAGATACTCTCTACTCTCTCTAGGGTTCAAGGTTTAGCAAGCCGGAGATCCTAGTTCACTCAAAGTTCGAGTTAGAGCCCGAAGGTTGAACCCTCAGGTGGATCCATCTTCGACGGGAGAAGGCTACGAGGCAAGAACCATCAACCTCCACAAAGTTTGAAGAAGAAGGAGTTCAAGTTTAGGTATAACCATCTTTCCGAGTAGCTAACTCTCTTTAGCAAGTTTGCTAGTTTTAGTTTAGGAAAAGATCCCGACTTTGTTAGTCCATGTTGCCCCATGCGCTAAAAATTTGATTTTCATACCGTTTCCGCCTCCCCGTAAGAACCGGGGGTCGCAACGTGGACTTACAAAGTCCATGAATATAGCTGGTGCATTCGTAACTCCGAAGGGCATCACTAAGTACTCGTAATGTCCATACCGAGTTCGGAACGCCGTCTTGCAAATATCCTCTGCTTTCACTCAGACCTGATGATATCCGGATCGCAAATCCAGCTTTGAGAATACCCTCGCGCCACTAAGCTGCTCAAATAGTTCGCCAATGCGAGGGATCAGGCACTTGTTCTTAATAGTCACCCGGTTTAATTCTCGATAGTCGATGCACATCCTCCTTGTGCCATCTTTCTTCTTTACTAGAAGAACTGGAGCTCCCCAAGGCGAGTTACTGTTTCGAATCCAACCCTTCTCAAGTAATTCAGTTACCTGCTTCTTGACTTCTTCCAGCTCCACTGGTGCCATTGGATAATACGCTTTAGATACTAGCGCTGCACCAGGAATAAGATCAATCGCGAACTCCACGTCTCGCCTCGGCGGTAAACCTGATATGTCTTCAAACACGTCCATGAAATCTCGAACAACAGCTGGCGCTTCACTTTTATCAACATCCATCGATGAAAGAACAATAGTTGTCGGCCTAGCCCTAAACTCGACTGACCCGACAGAACTGCTTCCTCCAATAAAGATAAACTTGGGATGTCCGGGAATCTGGAAAATTACTTTCTTTGCCCTACAATCAATGTGAGCATGGAAAGTGCCGAGAAAATCCATTCCCAATATGACTTCATAGCTGCCCGTATCAATCACCAAGAAATCTGCAAAAAGCTCCCGTCCGCAAACAACAACTGTACAATCTTTACACTTTGTACTAGATATGATTTTCCCATTCCCAATGTGTATATCCCAGAAACTAGACAGGGTCGAGCAAGTAATCGAGTGTGTAGCAATAAACTTGGACGACATAAAACAATGGGATGCACCAGAATCAAATAACGCTAATGCGGGAAAACCATAAACAAGTAGAATACCTGAAACAACTTCTCCTGAAGCCTTGGCTTCCTCAGCCGTCAAGGTAAAAGCTCGAGCTTGATTGGGTCCTTGAGTCAGCTGCTTCTGTCCCGGAAACAGTTTCTGCAGTGGCTTCTGAAGATCATCCTTTGTGCGAAGCTTCGACGGACAAGAGTTAATAGTATGATCCGCCGATCCACAAACCAAACAAAGTCCCTGCTTCCCAGAGTACGCTAAGGTAGGCACGTGACATAGCCAACCATGCTACCTGTGGATAAGAATTATCCTCCCACAGTCACATTACGGTTGTAGAGATATCAAGAACAGAATAAAACTATCTAACACATGTCCATAAGCCAAAATAAAATGAGTCAAGAATAAATAATGCGGAAGCAAGAGATCCAATACAAGAATAACTGGAAAGTATGTCCCATAATGCGGGCTCACATCAGGAATAAAATGCTGAAAAGTAAAAAAACTAACTACTACTGAGTCCTCACTGCTCAGCCTGTTGGCTGAAGTACTCCTGCTTGGACTGCAGTAAAGGTACGGAATCTGGGCCATGCAAAACCCAGACGTCAGCGCGTCATAACATCAAGCAATAAAATATAAACAGGGTAACAAGACATAAACATAAATGGTAGAGCAGGTGTAACAACAATATAAATCAAGGCAGTGAAAGGCAGTGTCACGCCCCGCTTCCCAGTGTACGACGAAGTGGGCGCGGCGAGGTCCGCTACGTATGTACTCAGAAGTACATACGCTAAGCGTAGCTAAGCAATATAGGAATAAATACACAAGAGACAAGAGTATAAAAAGAACAACAACTTTTATTTATTAACATTCTTTGTACAATACATGAAAAGGAAGTACAACTGAAATAAAGATGCCTAAACAGTAGCATAACAGGAAATGTAAAGTACTGGAAAGAAAAATGTACAATGAAATTATACTGCAGGGTCTTCAGTAAAGTGCTCCAAGTCTCCTTGCGAGGGCTCAACTTCTGCCGGGTCTAAGTCACCTGACGACATTCAAAGAAGAGAGAAACAGAATGTCGTCAGCGAACAGATCGCTCGGTAAGTCCCAAAGGTAAAAGGGAAGTAGAGAAGACAAAATAAGAAGATACATTTTAAAGTATAAACTATTGTTATAATGTTATGTTAACGCTTTTGTTTGTAGCTTGGTACAGAAGGATGCCAGTGTATACGAGGGGGGTCTCTATATGCTAGAGACCAGGGCAAACGGAAAGTACAAGGAACCGTTAAGCCACGGTACAACAGCAACGGAATATAGGTTAGGTATCTTAATCTGACCACCTTGTGCCACCTTTAATGCCTTCCGTACCAATCTACCCCTTAAACCCCGTAGTGTTTTAACAGTATTGTTATCTTGTAAACTGTATTGGTTGTATGATTGATTGACCGACTGACCGAAACCATGATATCAGGAAACAGTTATAACCGTAGAGTCATGTAAATGGAATACTGGGAATCATGTAAAAGGAATATATCCATGGTTCGGTTCAGCCAAATTGTATAAATTGATAATTGTATTCATGGATTCATGTGTTCATATTGAGTTGGATTATTAAGAATATAGATTGACTTGAATCATATTCAAGTCAGAATTAGTCAGACTCTAACCTGAGTCAGACTAAAAGAAATGTAATTGAAGTTCTATAATTGTTAGGGTCCTTATTGTAAATTATAAAACTTGAGGGGGTTTTATGTAAAAAGTACTTTTGTATAGTTTTCAAAATACACCTCAAGTATTTGTTATTCGTCTTTATAGTTATAATGAGTGTAAATTTTACTTGTGTTATTCTATTGAAAGTATCCTAATAAAGGTATTAATTGATTTATTTGAAATTCATGGTATTTTAATGTAACTTTTAATCTGGAAATTTTTAGAAAAAGTGGAAACTTTATCTTATAATAAAATAGGTGTTTAAATGATAAATATACATATGTTAATACAAGAATAATTTTATATAAATATTTTATTTTCCAAAATCTCATTTTTCTTAAATGTCGTATTTTAAACCTTTCGAGACCGAATGCTCCTTGCGGAGGTCTGAATCTCGAACTACTGGCCCACGGGTGCACGATAAACCGTACTATCCCTAACGGGTTCCCCAAAGGTGGGTTGTAGCGGCGCTTTGCAAAGGTTTAATAAATACTAATCATTTAGAAAACGGTTTTATAAAGATAAGGTATTTATTTGTAAAAGGTTATAAATTTCCGTATTTTAGTTTCTAGGGTTTCCTAAGCCAACTAGCCTATTTCTAAAGGTCTAAACGATAAGTCATTAGAAGCCTCAAATCGCCTCTTCACCGCCAATTGTGGCCAGGTAAGTACAAGTGAGGAGGGAGGGATCCGCTCACGAATCGTGAGGCGGGCCTTTTAAAGTTATCCAAGCTTACTTGCCTAGCCTAGACACCACAAAGTCAGGTTTAGATAAACGATCGATGTCCATGACATATCGTATTTTCTTTTTAAAGATTTTTTTTAAAATTGTATTCAACTTAGAATTTCAAGAAAGCTTTATAAAGAAAATGGTATTTTAGTGAAAAGTCTTGTATTTTTGTATTCTAAGTTTTAAAGTTATCAATTAGAGTTATATTTGTGTGTGTGTAGAGGTAGGTCATTACCTCATGACTTATTTTAAGGTATAGTGAAGTTTAGGGGTTAAATATGATAACTTAAACATGAGGGTATTTAAGTGAAAGAATACGGTATTTGCAAAAGTTATCATTTCATGTGTGAAAACTCATTCAAATTGATTTTTACAAGTTTAGTGATCAAGATGAGAATATTTAGGAATGATGGAATTGATTAGAATAAGAAAAATAAACATTATGGTATTAATGTGAAAAGAATACGATATTACAAAAAAACTATCATTTCATGTAAGAAACTTTGTCCAAATTAATTTTTATGTGATTAATGGTCATCATGAATATGTTTAGGTGTTATGGAGTTGGTGACAAGTGAAATTTGTAGAAAAACCGAATCGGAAATCGGTTTGTTCCGATTTCTGTCGGGTTTCATAATTCTGTATTTTAAGAAATAAAAAAGAGAGAAGAATGGGACTTACGGGCTTCAATCTATACTAAAGAGTATAGAGGAACAAAGGAAATGGTCGAGGTTTTGTTTCGTCCCCGGTTGCTTCAAAGAACGTCGCCGGAAATCCGTCAGCGCTTCGCCGTGAACTCGGTTTCAAAGCACACTTTTTTGTGGAAATTTCAAGAGAGTAAATCTAAGGTTTTGGAATGAGAGGGTAGGGGGTAGGGGTCTATTTATAGGGTGGCTAGGGTAGGGTAGGTGAAAGGTTTTGTTTTCTAAAAAAAAATTGTAAAAATTTAAAGAAAATCATTAAAATTTTGTAGTAATTAGGGTGTATTAAGAATTCTGGAACTGATATAATAATTTGGAGTTAACAGGGGATTATGGAATACGAAAAGGCAAACCTTTTGTTTTGGGACCCCGACCGTCCGACCAAGTCCTGCCGGCGGCGCCGGCCGATTTGGCAGGCCGGCCGGCCGAGTTGGCCGATCCCGGCCGGGTTCGGCGACGGTCGAGTGCGGGGTTCTCTGATTAAGGCTTTGGCATACTCCGTTTTTGGGGTTCAGTTCAACATTTGGGAGTTATGGCCTGTGGACTGTTGGGCTTCCAAGAATTTTAAAAGAAAAATAATCTAAAAATAATGTGGGGCATGGGATTCGAACTCTGGTGTCTTGGTTCAGCAGTGCAAGGTATTACCAATGAGCTACAAGCTCCTTCTTGTAATTATTGTAGGAAAATAGATACTTAAAGTGATATCAGTAACATTAAATACTCCAAGTATACTTCAAATTTAAATCAAATTTATGTATACAAAAATTGGAGTTGTTACAATCTACCCTCCTTACAAAAATTTCGTCCTCGAAATTTACAACTTTTATTTGAGGACTAGTTTTCAAAAAGGTGAGGATATCTTGCACGCATTTCATCTTCCCTTTCCCACATGGATTCTCCTGGAGTGTCTTTTCTCCACATTACCCGGACTAAGTTAACTTCCTTGTTCCGAAGTGTCTTCACTTTTCTGTCCAGGATTTCCACAGGTTGTTGCTCACAAGACAAGTCGGGCTGTATGGTGAGCTCGGAATGATCAAGTACATGACTGAGGTCACTCACATACCTTCTGAGTTGGGATATGTGGAACACGTTATGCACTCTTTCCAATAAGGGTGGAAGCGCTAAACGGTACGCCACTTCACCGACTCGTTCGAGTATGTCGAACGGTCCAATGTATCTCGGACTTAGCTTACCCCGTCTTCCAAATCGGATCACTCCGCGGTTCGGAGATATCTTCAAGAATACATGGTCTCCTGGCTGGAACTCCAAGTGTCGTCTCTTTGCATCAGCCCAGTGTTTCTGTCTATCTTGGGCTATACGCATTCTTTCCCTGATAGTACGAACCACATCAACGGTCGCTACTATCATCTCTGGTCCAAGAAGTTCCCTATCTCCGATGTCGTCCCAACTTAATGGTGATCGACACTTCCTTCCATATAATGCTGCAAAAGGTGCCATTCCTATGCTTACTTGGTAACTGTTGTTGTATGCGAACTCAACAAGATGCAGGTGATCTTCCCACGATCCTTTGAAGTCTAGCATACATGCTCTGAGCATATCCTCCAAGATCTGAATAGTTCGTTCCGACTGACCATCTGTTTGTGGATGATAAGCCGTGCTGAAGTTCAGACTTGTTCCCAAGCTAGCTTGCAGACTCTGCCAAAATTGCGATCGGAACCTGGTGTCACGATCGGAGACAATGCAGACCGGTACTCCATGAAGTCTCACAATTTCCTGTATGAGTTCATGGGTATCAGAGATAGTACATTATGAAGTGTTTAAATCTTAATTAGATTATTACCTCCATGTACTTCTTTGCTAGTGTCTCAGTTGATTGACCAACTCAAAATGGGATGAAGTGAGCCGACTTTGTGAGTCGATCCACAATGACCCATATCGCATCGTTACCCTTTGTGCTGCGAGGAAGAGCAGTTACAAAGTCCATCGTGATGTGTTGCCACTTCCATTCTGGGATTGGTAACGGTTGAAGTAGTCCAGCTGTCCTGTGATGTTCGGCCTTTACTTGCTGACACACCAAACATTTTGCGACGCTTCTGGCTACTTCACGCTTCATTCCATGCCACCAATAATTCTGACGTAGATCTTTGTACATTTTGGTACCTCCAGGATGTACTGAGTAGGAAGAGCTGTGAGCTTCTTTCATTAACTCTTCCTGAACATGACCTTTCGGTACACACAATCTGCTGCCGTATCTCAAAGATCCGTCTTCATGGATGATGAAATCTGTTCTGAGTCCATTCTCCACTTGTTCTCTGATCTTTTGCAACTTAGCATCGCTGGCTTGAGCTGCTTTGATCTGATTGACAATAGTTGATTGAACTTGTAGATTCATCAAACTTGAAGCATCACCTGGCATGACTACTTCAATCTCTATCTGATGTAAGTCTTGTTAAAGCTTCCACTGAGCGGTGAGATTCATTGATAATGGTTGACGACTAAGAGCATCAGGTACTACGTTCATCTTTCCTGGGTGATATTGCAAGTTGATGTCAAAGTCCGCCATGAGTTCTAACCATCTTCTCTGCTGCATATTCAACTCCTTCTGAGTAAACACATACTTCAGACTTTTATGATCCGTGTAGATGTTCACTCGTTCACCAAGTAAGTAGTGGCGCCAAATCTTGAAAGCAAAGATAACGGCTGCCAACTCCAGATCATGCGTCGGATAATTGCGCTCATGAGTCTTCAATTGTCTTGAAGCATAAGCCACAACCTTACCGTGCTGATGTAGAACGCATCCTAATCCCTTACCGGATGCATCGCAATGCACTTCGAATCCTCCAGATTGATCCGGTATTACGAGAATAGGTACTGATGTCAATCTTGACTTGAGTTCTACGAAAGCTTGCTCGCATGCTTCTGACCATACAAATTCTTCATCTTTTCGTGTGAGCTTGGTCAGGGGTGTTGCTATCTTCGAAAAGCCTTCAATGAACCTCCTGTAATATCCAGCTAAACCCAAGAAACTCCGAATGTCCTTCACTGACTTTGGTGTAGGCCATTCGCTAACTGCTGAAACTTTTGCTAGATCCATAGAAATTCCTTCTCCTGATACGATATGTCCAAGAAAACTAACTTGATTTAGCCAAAACTCGCACTTGCTGTACTTGGCATAAAGCTTATGTTGTCAAAGAGTTTCCAGGACAATTCGTAGATGCTCTGCACGCTCTTTCCGATTCTTAGAATATACCAGGATGTCATCGATGAAGATGACAACGAACCTGTCTAAATACTCCCGGAAAACTTGGTTCATTAGGTTCATGAAGATTGCTGGTGCATTGGCCACTCCAAATGGCATTACTAGAAATTCGTAATGCCCATAGCGAGTTCTGAAAGCTGTTTTGTGAATATCAGCTTCCTTGACCTTCACTTGATGATAACCTGAACGAAGATCCAATTTAGAGAAAACACAAGATCCACTTAGCTGATCAAATAAATCATCGATGCGCGGAAGTGGATACTTGTTTTTTATAGTGACTTCGTTCAAGGCCCTATAATCGATGCACATTCTGTATGAACCTTCCTTCTTCTTCACCAGTAATACAGGTGCTCCCCAACTTGAAGTGTTGGGACGAATCTATCCTTTCGCCAGTAATTCGTCCAACTGTGTTCGGACTTCCTTCAATCCTTCCGGACTTAGTCTATAAGGTGCTTTGATCACCGGTTGTGCTCCTGGTACTAAGTCAATACTGAATTCAAGAGCTCGATCAGGAGGCAAACCTAATATATCGTCAGGAAATACATCGTCGAACTCTCAAACTACCTCTGGTCTTGATTCTTCCTCTGCTTGAGCTGCTGCAACTACTGCTTCTCTTGGCTTCGCTTTGTAGGTACTTGGCTCCAGTGTACGGTCTCCACTCTTGAAATAGAAGACCGGATAGTCTGGAATCTCGAACACTACCCTCCTTTGACGACAGTCGATGGTAGCATAAAAGGTTCCAAGCCAGTCCATTCCTAGAACCACATCGAAGTTCGGTATGTCCAGTACTTTGAAGTCAGCATAAAACTCTCGACTGCAGACGACGACTGGACACAGGCTGTATCCCATAGTTGCCTTTAGAACGCCATTTCCAGAACTGACGTTCCAGCTGGATACAAGCGGTGAGACTGGAATCGCATGGGTTCGGACAAACCGTTGCGACATAAAGCAGTGGGATGCTCCAGTATCAAACAGTGCAAGTGCAGGTAGTGAAGCTACTAGGATTGTACCTAAGGTATATGGGATAGGTTTAGGTATAGGGAAAGTGTGTAGGTAAACAAGACTAAAAGATAAGTTTGAGAAGGAATTTTACCTGTAATGACTTGGCCAGTGGCCTCAGCTTCTTCCACCGACATCATGAAAGCCTGGCGCTTTGGCACATTCCTCCTGTCCTGAGGAGCATTCCTCGGAACGTTCCTTTGAGCTTGATGGAACTGACGAGGAGGTGGTGCAGCTTGTGGTCCCCTGGGTGGTGCAGGCAGTGCAAGTCTGGGAGCAGGTGCCTGAAGAGCTGGTCGCTGCGGATAGATAGTTGCTGGCCTGGGTGCAGCAACTGGGTTCTGTCTTTGAGGACAAGAAGAATCTTCCTTGCGCTAAGTCTTCCTTGTCGTGAGTAGCTGAGCCGCAGACTAAGCAAAGGCGGTTGGCTCGACGGCAGTCCTTCATCATATGTCCAGGTCTCTTGCAGTAGGTGCAAAAGGCTGGGCTAGGACGATGGGTTGGTACTCCGGGTCGCCTTGGCACGAAAGGTGGTCTGGACAAGGCTCCACCTGCCATCTGGTTGGCATGACGTTTGACTCCTGCAGACTGAGGTCTGCCCCTCTTTTATCACTGCCTCATAACTGCAGGCAGCTTCTAGTGCATCCTCATGAGTCAAAAACTTTCCTGTGGCTAGAGCAGCCTTAATCTCTGTGTCCAAATCTTGCTGAAAACGACGAGCTCTGATATCGTCCGTCGGTATTAAGTATGCCGCGAATCTGTTTAAAGATTGTGTTAGCTGTGTAGTATGTGATAATTAAAAATTGAACTATTGTGACATATCTTACCGGCTTAACATGGTGAATTCAGCATCGTATTCATCTACTGATTTATCCCACATTGAACCTTGTTGTAGATGAATAAACTGCTGCTCCATTGTAAACCTGGCAGTCACAGGGAAATATTTCGCGTCGAACTTCTCGCGAAAGGTCTTCCATTCAATCGGCTGTACCGGACGGCTTTCTTCCGCCTTCCACCAGTTGCGAGCATTATCCGTGAGCTGTAGTTTTGCTACACGGACCCAAGCGTTGTCTGGTACTTGAGCTGCTGCCAGATCGTCTTCGATACTTTGTGCCCATTCTTCCGCTTCAAGAGGGCTTCCTTTACCAGAGAACTGCTTGGGGTGCAAAGCCCTGAATTGCTTTACTCCCGGTGCATCGGTCTCGGGACGGTTCAGAAGTTGTTGCTGTCCCTCAAGAAGATTGTGGATCGCCTCAAATAGCATCGTTTGCTTAGTGGGTGGTGCAGGAACAGCTGGTGTAAGAGGTAGTGCTGAAGGGGTGTTGTTGACGTTGGTGCTGGTGTTGTTCGGGGAATCCATAACCCTGAAGGAAAAATTTGGGTTAGGACAGATTCAAATACATGAAATGATAAGATTCAAGGAATAGAAATTTGCAAGATTCAAGGAATATGAATTGTAAAGAATGTTTTAGTTGCTGGTTCTTGTGTTTATATTGCTTAGGTTGTTCACGCAGACCAAAACTGCATGATAGGGATTCATACAGCTCTGACCTGCATGGGCCACCAACAAAACCTGTCACGCCCCGCTTCCCAGTGTACGGCAAAGTGGGCGCGGCGAGGTCCGCTACGTATGTACTCAGAAGTACATACGCTAAGCGTAGCTAAGCAATATAGGAATAAATACACAAGAGACAAGAGTATAAAAAGAACAGCAACTTTTATTTATTAACATTCTTTGTACAATATATGAAAAGGAAGTACAACTGAAATAAAGATGCCTAAATAGTGGCATAACAGGAAATGTAAAGTACTGGAAAGAAAAATGTACAATGAAATTATACTGCATGGTCTTCAGTAAAGTGCTCCAAGTCTCCTTGCGAGGGCTCAACTTCTGCCGGGTCCAAGTCACCTGACGACATTCAAAGAAGAGAGAAACAGAATGCTGTCAGCGAACAGATCGCTCGGTAAGTCCCAAAGGTAAGAGGGAAGTAGAGAAGACAGAATAAGAAGATACATTTTAAAGTGTAAACTATTGTTGTAATATTATGTTAACGCTGTTGTTTGTAGCTTGGTACAGAAGGATGCCAGTGTATACGAGGAGGGTCTCTATATGCTAGAGATCAGGGCAAACGGAAAGTACAAGGAACCGTTAAGCCACGGTACAACAGCAATGGAATATAGGTTAGGTGTCTTAATCTGACCACCTCGTGCCACCTTTAACACATTCCGTACCAATCTACCCCTTAAACCCCGTAGTGTTTTAACAGTATTGTTATCTTGTAAACTGTATTGGTTGTATGATTGATTGACTGACTGACCGAAACCATGATATCAGGAAACGGTTATAACCGTAGAGTCATATAAATGGAATACTGGGAATCATGTAAAAGGAATATATCCATGATTCGGTTCAGCCAAATTGTATAAATTGATAATTGTATTCATGGATTCATGTGTTCATATTGAGTTGGATTATTAAGAATATAGATTGACTTGAATCATATTCAAGTCAGAATTAGTCAGACTCTAACCCGAGTCAGACTAAAAGAAATGTAATTGAAGTTCTATAATTGTTAGGGTCCTTATTCTAAATTATAAAACTTGAGGGGGGTTTATGTAAAAAGTACTTTTGTATAGTTTTCAAAATACACCTCAAGTATTTGTTATTCGTCTTTATAGTTATAATGAGTGTAAATTTTACTTGTGTTATTCTAGTGAAAATATCCTAATAAAGGTATTAATTGATTTATTTGAAATTCATGGTATTTTAATGTAACATTTAATCTGGTAATTTTTAGAAAAAGTGGAAACTTTATCTTATAATAAAATAGGTGTTTAAATGATAAATATACATATGTTAATACAAGAATAATTTTATATAAATATTTTATTTTCCAAAATCTCATTTTTCTTAAATGCCGTATTTTAAACCTTTAGAGACTGAATGCTCCTTGTGGAGGTCTGAATCTCGCACTACTAGCCCGCGGGTGCACGATAAACCGTACTATCCCTAACGTGTTCCCCAAAGGTGGGTTGTAGCGGCGCTTTGCAAAGGTTTAATAAATACTAATCATTTAGAAAACGGTTTTATAAAGATAAGGTATTTATTTGTAAAAGGTTATAAATTTCCGTATTTTAGTTTCTAGGGTTTCCTAAGCCAACTAGCCTATTTCTAAAGGTCTAAACGATAAGTCATTAGAAGCCTCAAATCGCCTCTTCACCGCCAATTGTGGCCAGGTAAGTACAAGTGAGGAGGGAGGGATCCGCTCACGAATCGTGAGGCGGGCCTTTTAAAGTTACCCAAGCTCACTTGCCTAGCCTAGACACCACAAAGTCAGGTTTAGATAAACGATCGATGTCCATGACATATCGTATTTTCTTTTTAAAGATTTGTTTTAAAATTGTATTCAACTTAGAATTTCAAGAAAGTTTTATAAAGAAAATGGTATTTTAGTGAAAAGTCTTGTATTTTCGTATTCTAAGTTTTAAAGTTATCAATTAGAGTTATATTTGTGTGTGTGTAGAGATAGGTCATTACCTCGTGACTTATTTTAAGGTATAGTGAAGTTTAGGGGTTAAATATGATAACTTAAACATGAGGGTATTTAAGTGAAAGAATACGGTATTTGCAAAAGTTATCATTTCATGTATGAAAACTCTTTCAAATTGATTTTTACAAGTTTAGTGATCAAGATGAGAATATTTAGGAATGATGGAATTGATTAGAATAAGAAAAATAAATATTATGGTATTAATGTGAAAAGAATACGATATTACAAAAAAACTATCATTTCATGTAAGAAACTTTGTCCAAATTAATTTTTATGTGATTAATGGTCATCATGAATATGTTTAGGTGTTATGGAGTTGGTGACAAGTGAAATTTATAGAAAAACCGAATCGGAAATCGGTTTGTTCCGATTTCCGTCGGGTTTCATAATTCCGTATTTTAAGAAATAGAAAAGATAGAAGAATAGGACTTACGGGCTTCAATCTATACTAAAGAGTATAGAGGAACAAAGGAAATGGTCGAGACTTTGTTTCGTCGCCGGTTGCTTCAAAGAACGTCGCCGGAAATCCGTCAGCGCTTCACCGTGAACTCGGTTTCAAAGCACACTTTTTTGTGGAAATTTCAAGAGAGTAAATCTAAGGTTTTGGAATGAGAGGGTAGGAGGTAGGGGTCTATTTATAGGATAGCTAGGGTAGGGTAGGTGAAAGGTTTTGTTTATTAAAAAAAATTATAAAAATTTAAAGAAAATCATTAAAATTTTGTAGTAATTAGGGTGTATTAAGAATTCTGGAACTGATATAATAATTTGGAGTTAATAGGGGGTTATGGAATACGAAAAGGCAAACTTTTCGTTTTGGGACCCCGACCGTCCGACCAAGTCCGGCCGGCGGCGCCGGCCGATTCGGCCGGCCGGGTTCGGCGACGGTCGGGTGCGGGGTTCTCTGATTAAGACTTTGGCATACTCCGTTTTTGGGGTTCAGTTAAACATTTGGGAGTTATGGCCTGTGGACTGTTGGGCTTCTAAGAATTTTAAAAGAAAAATAATCTAAAAATAATGTGGGGCATGGGATTCGAACTCTGGTTGCTTGGTTCAGCAGTGCAAGGTATTACCAATGAGCTACAAGCTCCTTCTTGTAATTATTGTAGGAAAATAGATATTTAAAGTGATATCAGCAACATTAAATACTCCAAGTATACTTCAAATTTAAATCAAATTTATGTATACAAAAATTGGAGTTGTTACAGGCAGTGTATAGTGAGTAATCTAAACTGGTCTATTGGGTTGAATAGTCTCAAGTCTTTGAAATCAATTTGATGTAACTCAATAGTATCCCGTGCATGCCCAGGACCACGGTCTAAGACTCTCGGGCTGAAACCGAGACATGCCGCTAGGCACTAAAACAGGAAATATGTAAAGACGAACGATGTCAGCAGCATCATCCCGAGGCTGGCCTAGCCTCTAAAACTGATCAGTAAAAGCAAGCAACTGTCGAGTTACAAGTCAGGTTTTATCATTGATTTCCCCATACCCCCAAGTTATATGTGGTCAAGTCATGTATAAATAATCTAGAGCTAATGCCAACACAGGATCAGGCAGGTACAGCTTTGTCTGGATAGACAACTGGAACGGTCCGTAAGGACAATAGGTCAGGTTTGTTGGCATTAGACACAGGATCAGGTAACAGGTAAGACCATGGTACATCAGGTCAAGCCAGGTAATATATAAAGGTGTTACATTATGCCAAGAGTTGTACGGTACCATGTCGGGTCAAGTAATATGTGTAGCAAGTCATGTCAGGGTGTACAAGATATCATGTGGGTGCTCATAATCAACTAGCATAATTATGGTTATGAATAAACAAGCATGGGTACTATCAGAACAATAAACTGGCACATGTAACATGATAAGCAATAGGTGCAGATTAAACTACCTAGTTGTACGATTATCAGTTTGTGTTTAAGAGATAGTTTCAACATTACATGAATACAGTATGACAAATATGGATGTTAAAATCATGTTAATAAGTATTAAGTAATCTAGGGATGCAATGATACGTATAATATGTTCAATGGATGCAATTATAACTAAACCGGTTAAAGATGCACACGGGTGTCCGATAGAGTAAAACTATAGAAAGGGTATCATAGACTATGTACAATGGTTATTATGTGATTAAAATATAACTGTGGTTACTAGGTATAGTCAACTAAATGCAACAGTTAGGTTTCAAGTTTTGAATCTAAAATGTGTAAACGGAACATCGCACTGTCAACTTGGAATTCAAGACTTTAGATTCTATCTAGAGATTTAATATGAAATTAGATAAATAAATATAGGAATGGTATGAATAGCATGTAGCAAGTTTCACTTGCCTCGACGGATCGCGATACGGTAAATGGAACGTCTCGCATCGGCGGGAAAAGTCGCGACGCGCGCACGGTACACGGAATGAGTCCAAACGACGAACGGTGGGATCATACAGGTCAGATGTCCTCGCTGGGTCGTCGAGATCGTTGACGGCCCGACCGGATTCCGGCGATCTAACAAAACAGTGAACAATGCATTCAAGAAAAGACAAAGAAAGAGAAGAGAAGAGAAGAGGAAAGGAAGGAGAATGAGAAAGGATTGCTTACTGGTCTGCGCGCAGGGGTCAGGGAGACAAGGTGGTGGTGTCGGGGTCACCGACGGTGAGGTGCCGGCGAGGGTGCAGGTTTCAGGGTGTGTTAGGGGTTGGTTTCTGGGGTTTTAATGTAGGGTACGTGCAGGGTTTAGCTGAGGTGCTAATGTAGAGGAGGGGAAGGAAACGAGATGGTGATGATGATGGGTGCGATGCTGGGGTCGTCGGTGACGATCGGGGACGTTGGGTTGCCGGGTGTTCTGTGGGTGTGTGCAGGGGAGAGAGGAAAGAAAAAGAAGATGAAGACGAGGAGGAGGAGGAGAAGAGGATGAGATGGAGGTGGTGACGATGTTGGGTTTGAGGAGCAGAGGAAGCGGCTAGGGTTAGGGTTTCTCTGGTAGGCTCGAGACGAGGTTGCATGGGATTTAAAAAAGAAAAGAAGAAGAAGATGTAGAAGGAAGGTGGGTATAACGCGGGGGAGGTGACGGGATTGTCGCGCATCGCGATAGGAGAAAGAAACGGACGCGAGAAGAGAGAGATAGAGAGAAACGAGAGGAGAGAGAAAGAGGAGGAGAGATAGATTCGTCTGGTAGTGGAGGTGAGAGAGAAAGAGTAAGAGAGAGAAGGAGAAAAGTAAGAGAGAGAGGGTGTCGTGGGGCCTAGCGATGAGGGTTTTGATTGGTTAGGGAAATTGTTAGGAAAAATTTATAAAAGATTTACTGGGTTTTAAAAATACAATATCCTTGGCTTAGAAAATCTGATACGCTGAAAAATATTTTAAAGCTGATTTAAAAAAATTTAAAATGAATAGGATTTGGCGGGATGCAAAATATTTCAGAATTGCGCCCAGGTCGGGTCCAAAATTTTGAATTTGAAATATGAAAATTATTAATAAGTTCTAAAAATTAAAATGAAGGATTTTGTAATAAAAATGCATATCCCCAAGAACGGACGCACGTACCTGCGCGTAGCCGTCCAAACACGTCTGTTTCACTGAACGGGACGAGAACACGATGCAAGGATGCTACCACAGGGTTAGGGGTATCAAGCAGGCTATGTCAAGTATTTTAAAATTATTTTAAGTAACTTAAATGGTTATATGCAAGAATATGAAATGTTAGTGTAATCTATAACTAGGAAACAACGAGCTCAAGTAAACGGGTCGAATATAAAGTAAATTATCATTTGCAACCAAACATGATAAATGAAATAAATACCACAAACAACACATACGGTAACTGAAATTGGTATAACTGGACTCGGTTGTTACATATGTGCACCAATATGAATATACAATATGTATGTATGCGCAAGTATGGATATAGCAATGTATATGTAAGTATGTTATGCGAAGAGTCGTATCATGATGCGGCAATCCTACTGTGTAGTGACATGGCAATTATCGATGATGAAGTGTGTGGGCCTACAATCTGTGTACGTGTAACATACGCATCATCGATAATGGTGCAGGTGTACTACCACAGGTATAAGAGATGCAATACTGATAACATGAAGGCAGCATAAGGTAAAACATATGCAAATGCTGACGAGTATACGTATCTAATATGACCGAGTCGGGGAATCTGTCAATCGGCATCCAGCCTAACAATATCGCGTATGGTATGATCCATCGTACGGCAACCTCAAGTCAAGGGTAAGGATCAATCATCAAGTCAAACTCATCACGCACGGAAAATCATCGTACGGCGGCATTAAGCTAGTAGGGATCCTATCATCCTATAAGACAAATGAGGGTACGGCCTAATATCACATACGACCTATCATCTATGACTCACAACATCTTATACACACACACACACACACACACACCCCTATATCCCAGGTCACATCCGCAATAATCTCATATCAGGGGATCGGCAGGGTATAAATCATCTTGATCGACTCGCATCCGTATACCATCATACCATCATATCATCATATCACATCCGTCTTATATTCTTTCATCGCATTTATAACACACATCAAATCGAATTTACATAAACATTCTATCTCTACTAAGTATAAGTATCTAATCTAACAAACACACCCGAACCATACAATCCGATTTTTAAAGAAGTGAATCGTAGTTTTGAAAATAGGGGTTACGGTGTTTTTAAGAAAAAGATATCATTTGAAAATCCGTAACATCCCTCAAGGTATATATTTAAAAGATACATACGACTCTTCATTTTAGAAAAAGGTATGGTTCGGATGACGCATCTACATCGATTATCTAGTCCTACAGTACCCTAAACGGCAATATCGCTAAATGTCATCCTATGATAGTAGTAACATATCACTTCTAACTATCCTCTAGTTTCTGATATGGTTTCATAGCTATCTCATTCTAACTCTAGTTCCTAATCTAGGTTTCCTAACTATATTCTATAAATCAGTTCTCCATCAAAACTTTGCGGGGGTGCTATACACCATCCACCCAACTTCTCCCGTGGATATAGATCTACTCACCTGGTCTTCGCTTGCCGAAATCGATGACGCCACGCTCCGTCGCCTCGGAATCCACGCGAAGGTACCTACAATAATAAACAATCGCAATGCGTATTAAAAATCAAGGCGGAAAAACCAAAACGGCACACGTTTCGCTTATAGGTCAAAACCTATAGCTTTGCGTGCAAAACACGACAATTAACCCTGGTCGTTGACGTACAAACGCCACACGACGGAAACACAATACTAAATACCAAAATCAAGTCAAAGCGAAGTCGTAAAACAATGCATCAACTCATGAAAATGGTCCCAGATTTTACCCTAAGCCAAATTGGTCAATTCTGCATATATGGAGGGTCTAGTTTAAAGCTAAAGGGACCCCAGAACAAATACGGATCAATTCTAACCTACCCTGGCCGCAAATTGCGGCCAAATTGAATAAATCTGCGGCCGTGGTGCAGGGTTTGGGGCTTAGGTCTTGGTGGCAGCTTCCTAGGTGCTTGCACGACTCCCAGTAATTGCAAAATCATTTCTAGTGTCCCCGGGTTGCTCCAGATTCAATTCACACATTTATCCGATGTCGGGGTTTCTAAATCCGTGTTTCGGTTTCTAAGCTCTGGTCCAGGTCATTAAAACAGCACCCAAGTCTAGTTAACAGCCACTAGGCATCACCCAAATTCAAACAACACTCAAACCCTTTACTAGGGTTTCCCAATGCTCACTAAACATCACAATTTCACCTCTAAACTTGCATGAAGGGTAAAGTGAATGAAATACTATGCTAAGAGTGATGAAATTACCTCACTTTGGCAACCCAAGAAAAACCCTAGCTCCTCAAGGTGGTCGAAATCTCACTTTTCTTGGTCCAATGTGTAGAAGGTGTAGAAGGGATCATTTTTTGTGAAAGGGAATTAGGGTTTTGATGGAGTTTTTAAGGTGGATCTTGGGGTTGATGGTGGAGGGAAGAGAGGAAGAAGAAGATGCAAGAAATAATGGGGAAGTTTAGAATGAGGCAGCCCCTCTCTCTCTCCTTTCTTATTCTCACCCACTCTCTCTCAATATTACCCTTTTACCCTTTCTCTTCTTACCCTTTTCTTTTTATTTAAAACCCAAGTCACAAAATACCCAAAATAACACAAGAACACAACATGTAACCAAAAGCAATATGACATGGTGCACTAGCCATGAAAAGCTGTAGAAATGCGGATTTGGCTTAATCGCGATTAGCAGTGCACTAATCGGGTTTTTAAAAAAATTGCATATAATAAATTTTAAAAATGCCAAATCCTTTAATTATATTATTAAATGAACAAATCATTTTAATTTCCATTTATTTCATAATTATTGGCATATATTTATACCTTTTTCCGAAAGCCCCAATTTCGCAAATCAGGCAGTTTTCGGGAAATATATTATTTTAATATTAAATTCCAAAAATAATATTTTATATTTTCTGAAATTTTACAATAACATGTATTCAAATTTTCAAACCATGCTATACATCAACAATGTGTATTGCACGCGCAAAATACTAGTAAAACTAGCAAAAGTACTTGTAATTTCTAATAATGCAAAAGTACGAAGAAGTCCCTAATTCAAAATTACTATTAAGAAAAAGTTAAACTAGAAAACTCGTCTAATCTGCTCAATAAACTTCAGAGCCTCCGTAGATCTTCCAAACAACCTCCACAGTCTCCATGAAAACCTTGTGGCCATCTTGTAGGGATTTCTGTACCGATTTCAAAAAACGTACAGTAGTAATGACTCCAATGTTCACATCGAATGTTATGGGTTCCTGATCCTAAATCAACCCTTGATCTATGTTTGAACTTATTTCAGTCTAAACAACGTATATATTTTGCCACAACATGCTTTGCATCAAGAGTGCTATACGATTTCACTACCTTGTGGGCAACACGCTTTCACATGTTTTTCTCATGTGGTAGGTGAATTATATATTGGGTTTGAGCTTTGTGTGTTGAAATAGCCATTTTGGTGCATGTCCCATGCATGAAGGCAGCTACTTTGTCAATAGATTCTTATAACAGGTTTTTATAATTAAATATCAGTCCTTCTCATGATCCATCCTTTCATAGATTTCTTTTTCATGAAATTAATTAAGCAAATGGGTCGAATATGAACATTCGTAGCCCAATTACTAATTTCAACAAAATTTGGTTCACGGTTGTGAAGGGACAATCAATCAACGTAATCGATCACTTCCGGATAGATTGAAGTCAAGTGCAATTCTCATAAGTTTTTCTTAAATTTACAAGCATCCGTTCCGTCTAATATCAACTAGGTAGCCCCGGCCGAACCCCAACCCCAACCCCAACCCTAACCCCAGCCCCGGCCCCGGCCCCGGCCCCGGCCCCGGCCCCGGCCGAACCCCAACCCTAACCCTAACCCCAACCGCAACCCCAGCCGAACCCCAACCCCAACACCAGACCCCAACCAAACCCTAACCCTAACCCTAATCCTAACCCCAACCGATGCCTAACCCTAACCCTCATCGGTACCCAAACCCTGAACCCTAGCCCTAAAATCATCAAAATTATGTTTAATTGGAGATTTACTAACCTGTAGGTGGAGACGACGGAGACGGCGGAGACGACGGAGACGCTCGATCGGTGGTCGACAACGCACGCAATCGGCGACGAGGAAGAACGAGGGCGGTGGCGACGACGAAGCGGAGGGTGGTGGCGACGACGAGAACGGCGACGAGAAAACTGCGACGCGCGCGGTGGGAACGAGAAATTTGGGGATTTTGGGAGTTAACTCGCGAGAGAGATGAGGCGTATGGCATTTCTGTGCCTTTTAAATTAAATTCCCATTTAGATGCCCCTACGGATTAGTCCGTAGGTTATTGATTTGCGGCTCCGTAGGGGTAAACAACAAATTAGATTTAATATTTTTAAATTAAAACGCCAGGCACCGTAAGGACAACCGTCGGGCCCTACGGATTAGTCCATAGGGCCAAATTAAATCTGCCCCTACGGATTTCATTATCCGTAGAGGCAACCCCCAATTGTAGTAGTGTATATATATACATACATATATATATATACACACACACATATACATATACACACACACACACACACACACACACACATATATATATACACACACACACACACATATATACACACACACATACACACACATATATATATATATAAGGAAAGGGCATCCAAAGGATGCGTGGGCCAGCGCCCCAAGTGCGATACTCTTTGACGAGGAGACTGGATTGTACTGTGACTGTCACTTATAGACTTGGTCGGGTCTGGATGAGTTCGCTCTTCGGCCTGTCTTTATCTTGCTCATACCTGGGTAGCTGTTACGTACAGCTAGTGCCACTGACAAACTTGTGGGTTATCCCGAAAGGGAGTTGAATCTGAAAGAGTTTCAGATTCAATCGGATGTGATCATGTATAACCTACTACCAGCGTATTAACAGGTCTTTAGAGTCCCGCAACAAAAGCGCCTGCCCGGGCAAAACGCGATGTGATGTGCGTATAAGGATACGTGCATGAGTTTGATAAAAACATGTATATTGGATATACGCATTTAATCGGACAACTGTTATACTAGCCGGTTTAAAAACCGGAATATCAAGTTAAGTTTTGACTTGATAACCGTATAGATGATGCGGTTTCTAGTATAGTGTATATGATACTGAGAAGATATTGATGGCATTTCGTGTATGTGATACATGATGTGTACGTGTACGGGATAATGTACTAATACTTATTTAATATATATATGATATATATATTAATTCTCACCATTTTATAGTATGTGTAAATAAATAAATATGTGTGCGCATGAAAATGTGTGTGTGTGTATTAATGTATATGTATATATTATTATTTATTTATTATACTTAATAAATGGTGGGGCTCACCCTCTCTCTTGTGTGTGTGACACACACATGAGAGAGAGAGTGACTCATGTCATATTAGTATGATATGGGTGGAAAAAATGAATTAACTTAATTCATTATTTTCAAGTCATCAAACATTTTCTTCTTCCTCCTTCAGAGCTTTTGCTCTCTAGGTTAATGGCAAGTATAACCATGATGAGGGAGTGACAAAAGGAGAGAGTGCCCATCGTTCACATCGTCTTCTTTTACACCTAACTAGCCTCTAGAGGAAGTTTCTTCGTCCGGTGATGGAGTTGGAGCTCGGGCAGCCCGCTTTCAACGCGGATCATCCACGGCGAGGCGGTCGACGTTCAGACGGGTCCGGGAGCTCACAAAGTCTAGATGGGTCTTTCGGGATTAGCTGGACACGCTTCAAAGGTTGTAGCATCTCTCTACTCTTTTCTAGTTTGCACATTGTATTGTATTTGATGGTCTTGGTGATGGATTGGGATTATACTTTATAAAATTGTTGTTTTTCAAATTCCGTCGGGCCGTGATTGTCATGACCCTAACCCCCATCCATTTACAGCGACCATCACTAGGTGGTCTCGGGTTGGGATAACCCCCCGACCGACACTTCTCCGAACTTCCATGGTCACTAAATTAGGCTTTGGTATGAACCTAAACGCCCAATTAATCATGAAACATGCAATAGATTTAATTTTGTGGCAATTTTTAAAACCTAGTTTCATAAAAAAAATGGGTTTTACAATTCTAAAGTTGTCATAACAAGTTCATATCTTTAGTTAGGCTCTGATACCATATGATGGAACTTTTGCACCTTAGCAAGCAATTTTAAAACTTCGTATAATGGAGTTTTTAAAAATCTAGAAAGTAATTAGTTCCAAACAATAGGAAATATGCTAAAGCTATGAACTTGTAAACTAATATAGGGGTTTTCATACAAGGTTTGAGACTACAACTTTCGAAACATCTTCAAGTGTTCCTCTTTTTGGGTTGGACCCCATGTAAGCTCCTAGATGGTGCATAGAACAAGCTTGCAAGTGATCTCCTTTGGTCATAGATGGATCCACCTTGAGAGCTTGCAACTTTGGCTCCAACTTATTCTCTTGAAGCGGCTAGGAATTCAAGTTTGTTAGTCTTGAAGTCTTAGTGATGTAGTTTCCTTCACTGTAATATTGTTCTCTTTTAATTTTCTTTTTCTTTTGGAAAAATGAGGACGGGGAAGAGAGCTTGGAGCTAGAAATGAGAGAGAATGCATACAAAGTTATGAACCATAACTTAATGGTTAGAATTCATTCAACATAAAGAAAATAAATCCCAACTCTAGATTTTCGTCTCATCTCTAAGTGTCCACTCTCTTCTCTCCCCTCCATTTGTCCACCTTATGAGAGCGGGCAAGCATGTGCTAATCCCATGACACGACATAACCAAAAGAGAACCAAAGAAAAATAAATAAATAATTACAATATATATATATATATATATATATATATATATGCTTGTAATTATTTCCCTATGTATTTAAAATACATAAAAGTGACATATATCAATAGTGACAAAATACTAGTAAATACATGTATTAATATATTAAATCCAAACTAGATTTAATATCCGTTTTTCCAAAAGACCGATTAGTATTTCGACCGTTCGATTACCGTCAGTGTATCTAATACATTAGTTTTAATCAGACACTTGCACGTATCCAGTACGGCTACTACATCGTTTCGCCATAACCGGAAATCCTATGTGTGGGACTCTAAAGACTTGACAATACGCTGGATGTGAGCTACTAGACAACATCCCCAGCTCACAAGCACGTCAATGGCACTAGCTGTACATAACGGCTACCCAGATATTTGTCGAATAGAAGTCCGACAAGTAAACTCGTCTGAACCCCTACTAAGCCTATAAGTGGCATTTACCGTACAGTCCGGTCTGTTCGTCTGAGAGTATCGCACACCAGGTCTAAGGGGTAGAAAACGTCATACCCCTAATAACCTGGTAAATCGTGCCGATATTAAGCTCATCATCTACCAAGAAACTACCGATCCTCTATCAGTAATATCATCGGTCTGGACCCAGGTCTTAAGGTGATGGCCAACCGCACACAATGCGATATCAACTCCTTATACCGGGAGATGAATCCCTTCTATCGCTCACTACCTCCAAGTGATTCGGGACTGCACCCAACTACTATATGTTTGTACGACTCTTTAAAGTCGTGGTAGGGTAGTAATCAAAATACAGTGGGAACACACTCGAGAAAAATGACGATTTTATGTCGACATGCTACCATGTACTTATGTCACCAGAGAACTGGTATCTGACGATAAGTATAATACCATCTAGCAGTTCCCGGCGAGTCCGTCTAGTGTAACTCATAACCTAATGAGCACATGTATACAATCTTCGGTACCGTACACCAATGACTGTGGGACCGGCCATCTCCCTTCTCGGGAATAAGAAACGTATACACTAGTTGTTCCCCTCCGAACGGCGGCGCACAGGACCGCGATGTCCTGACGCTGGGATTCGGGGCAGATACTATTTGGTTTTATCCGTCCACCTCTCCGAAGATGCCAAGTTGATTTCTGGCAACGTGTATCGGAGGTTTAGACGGATGCGGCCGATGTAGCAGATTTCATCAGATTCCCCCTCGCTTGAGGGGTTTTTGATTGTGGGGACGCTCTTCCCTGCAGGCGCAAGCCCCTGCAGTTAATTACGCTACCGCATCGCGGTAACAACTTTCTCCTTCTCCAGAATTTCACTTCGTGTCGTGTGTGTTTCTTTTGTTGGTGGTTGCCCGTGGATTGTATACGGAGACTGAGTAATGCCGTCACCCGTAGGACGTGGATTGGTCCAAATCCGTATTTACTTAGATTTGGGTTTGGTATTTTAGTTTAAGGATACGTTAGCCATGTTTAAGCTAAGATCGACTTAAACGTTCATTAAGGATACATTAGTCTTGTTTGGGACTAAGATCGACTTAACGTAGTGATATATGACCATCAGGACTCGTCACCTCTCTGACGTCGTTGAAGGATTACGACGACAGGTGTCAGAGGAGCTCAGAGATGTACCCTTGAACCAAAGTTGATTTGGAGTTTTATCATCCATTTAAATGTCTAAGGATACGTTAGCCGTATTTGGGGCTAAGATCAACTTAAACGGGACCGTTTAGATCCGGCAAAAGAGCATTTGGAGGCTCTATTGTTCCAGTTTAGGGACGTAGTGGTCCATAGGTAGTTTAGGGACGTTGCGGTCCATGCTCCAGTTTAGGGACGTGGTGGTCCATATTCCAGTTTACGGACGTGGTGGTCCATATTCCAGTTTAAAGACGTGGTGGTCCGTTATTAGTTTAGGGAGGTTTCAGTCCAATATTAGTTTAGGGACGTTTCGGTCCGATATTAGTTTAAGGACGTTTCGGTCCATCGCCAGTTTAGGGACATGATGGTCCAACATTAGTTTAAGGACGTTTCGGTCCAATATTAGTTTAGGGACGTTTCGGTCCGATATTAGTTTAAGGACGTTTCGGTCCATGTTCCAGTTTATGGACGTAGGGGTCTATCGCCAGTTTAGGGACGTGGTGGTCTATCATTAGTTTAAGGACGTTTCGATCCGACATTAGTTTAAGGACGTTTCGGTCCACGAGTTTAAGGACCCCGCAGTCCATATACGTGTGGTCGTTGGGACCCGTCACCTCTCTGACGTCGTTGAAGGATTACAACGACAGGTGTCAGAGGAGTTCGGAGATGTACCCTCGAACCGGTAGTAAATTGATTTAAGAGAGCAATCTTGCTCAGTCAATTTAATTTAAGGACTTACGGCCAAAATTGGGCTAAGTCCAGTTGAAAATTTTCAACATTTTATTTGCTTTTGCATTGCATTTCTTTTTTATTTTTATTTAGGCTTTGCCCAGAAAGGATGCAGAGCATCAATTTGTTTTGGGCTCTGTTCTTTATAAATGATGCAGAGCATCAATTTTATTTGGGCTCTGCCCTTTTATTACTTTGCAATTTATTTTTAGCCTGCTTGGTCTTTTTGATTTGGGTCTGGCCCTTTTTGGAAATGCATTGCATTTATCAGGCGCTTTGCGCCAATCAGAGAGCGCAAGCGCTTGTGACGACGACACGTGTCATGCAAGCGCAGTGCGCTGCACTTGCGCTGCTGACACGTGGCGCCCTCTGGTGAGTTGCACCAATCACAGAGAGCAAAGCTCTATTTCAAAAGCGCATAGCGCAATTGGTTCAGATGCTGACACGCGGCGCTCTCTGGTGGCTTGCGCCAATCCAAGAGCGCAACAGCGCAGTATTGCAAGTGCAAGGCACTATGATTTAGGAATCTTTTAGATTCAATGAACAGAGGTGCAAAGCACTGTTAGATTTTTCTGATCTAATTTAGATCAAAGAAAAAGATAAGTTTTTTTCTTATCTTAAAGAACCAAAGGTTCATAAGTGCAAAGCACTATGTTTACTTTTCCCATTTATTTAGTTCTGTTTAAAGATCAATGATCTTGTTTTTAGATCACTGATCTGTTCATAAGAGAATTTTCTCTTCTCTCAAAGGTTTTTACCTTCTGTTGTTCTTGAGGAGTTCTCGAGAGTTCTCTTCTCTCTTTTTTTTATAGAAAGATCCTCTTGCCTTTGAATTGAGGCCTAGGGTCCTTTTTATAGTGCCCATAAATTAGTTAAATTTGTTAAAGAGATCTCTCTCTGAGTGATTTGGGGAATTTTCCCCACCGTTGGATCTTTGATCCAAGGGCTTCTGTTTTACAGAAGAAAATCTTCTTGTTTTAACAAGAACAGAAAGATTTCTTTAAATTTCCATTCTGTTTTGCGCAACTCCCCAGCGCTTGAAACGTGTCGCGCAGCCCAGCGCTTGCGCAGCTGTGCTTGCGCAACTGCGCAGACACGTGTCGTGCAGTGTAGTACTTGCGCAACTGTGCTTGCGCAACTGCGCAGACACGTGCCGCGCAGTGCAGCGCTTGCGTAACTGAAACATTGCTTCCTTTACTTTTTTGTTTTAAACAGAGCTTTGCTCTAATTGGTTGCGCTGCCTCGGGCGCTGCGCTGATGCGTCTGCGCCAGACACATGGCGTCTTGCGCTCAGCGCAGAGGAGCTGAAGCGTTGCTTCATTTATTGAAACTTAGATTTTGGGCAAATCGGAAGCGTCGCTTCTCCTGAGATATCTTTTCATCTCCTTTTTTCAAGTCAAACTCGTATTTCCAAAATTCTGATTTCCCGGGCCTTGGAAATGATTTCATTGTGCACAGAATCTTCTGCGCCTGGGTCTATATATATAATTCGAGGCTGAGCCTTTTCTTCTCTCATTTTCAGAGAACTTCTTCGATCATGGCTTGCAATCGCCCTCATGCCCGCCGACAATCATGGAAGGTGCCGATTCGGGACATTGTTCCCCGCTTTGCTGCGCGCCTGGTGGATTCTTCTCTCTCGGACGAGCAGTGCGATGTTGCACTGCACGAGCTTTTGACTCGTGTGGGGTCTCCTCTTCCTCCGGGTTCCATTTGGCTTCGGATGATCCTTGCCTCAGTGCTCGCCGACATTCCCCCTCCTCCGGCGGAGATATCCTCGGCAATGCTTGATGTGGCCGAGTATAAGATCAAGAGCTTTTTCGAAGCGCTCTTGATCACCAAAGCCCTGAGGGACTTCTCCTTCTACTTGCTGAGCCAGATACGGGATCGTCGGGTCGTCATCGCCACTTTTTCTCAGGAGTGCGGCGTCGACCGTTGGATGGCTACCCCTCAGGAAGATCGCCGCTTTGACGTGATGGAGAAGACGGAGAGGGAGCTGAATAATCTTCTTTTTCTTTTTGTGAACCCTTGTCTCTCTGATCCCGTATTCGGTGATCTTTTTAAATGTAATAACAATAATGAATAAGTATTTTTCTTTTTAATCAAGTACTTCATTGTCTGCTAAGGGTTCTTTTATTTTAGTTCTCTGTTGTGCTTGTGCATCGTATGATTTTAATTTGTTATTATTAAGTGCATGTAATTTTGCAAAGATAGATTGCCTTTGGTACTTAGCCTCTTTTTTATGAAACAGTGCATCTGCGCTAGCGCATCTGCGCTGACACGTGTCGCGCAGCGCACAGCGCAGCGCGACTGCGCTAGCGCATCTGCGCTGACAAGCGTCGTACAGCGCAGAGCGCGGCGCGGCGCTTCCTTTAACAGAGCTTTGCTCTAATTGGGCGCGCCTTCTTGGACGCTGCGCTAATGCATCTGCGCCAGACATGTGGCGTATCGCGCGCAGTGCAAAGGATCCGAAGCGTTGCTTCATTTATTAAAGTTTAAATTTTCAAAGCAAAGCTTCGTTTCTGATTGGGGGAAGATGAAGCGTTGCTTCATCTCCCGTATCGGAATTTGAACAGAGCTTTGCTCTGATTGGGGTAAACACTAGTCTGCTCTGAAATATCGATACCCTGCCTCAATACTCCTACGATCAGGGACATTTAAGGATGCGCTTATAGACTACCGAGCCCCCACGAGTATGATCGCCATCACAAAGATGGTAGTCAAGTAAAGATCTTATGGGTTTTATCAACATGTATTAGCGGTACGTAATATAAGCAAAACATATACACATGTTAAGATTAAGACAAACTATATAGTATACTATCATATCGAGCAAGACTGTCATGTACATATATATCCCAAGTATCCAATGTAATATAAAATAATGAGCTCTAGGGCATACATATCCAACACTTTTATGAGCAATTAGCTTGATAGGAGTTTGATTGTTAAATTAAAATTATCAATTGATTAATTGTGAATTAATTAAGATTGACAATTGATTCTAGATGTAAGACCCAATTGATCCCGCCACAAAGCCTTAAGATATATGAGCAAACAAAACAAATAAGAGAATAAATTATATAACACAATATATTGTGTTATCATGTTAGAGAGTTTAGTCCCTCATCAGTAAAATAGGGAAAATGTATTTTACCACAACCCTATGAAAGGATGGCTATAGCAGACCATAAAGGATGATGAAAAAGAGATTTCAAAAGAAAAATAATTAAGAATTATTTTGAACTTCTCTAAAATAGAAAGGTTCCTATCGGCTTAATTTTTGTTTGGCCTCCTATGCAAGGTGGTGAACTTGGTTGGATGCTTCTGCGATTTTGGTAGCTACAAAAGAAAGTTCTTTTGCTAACAGATATTCAGATCTGCAAAGGTATGTCTTTTATGATTCATGCTGATGAATAATTGGAGATCATATGCACCATCTCCGCTATTTTACGGGTATGATTTCCTTTCACTATCTACTTGTGAATTCGACCCCTTACATTATATGATAAAAATAGAATGCGCACATACTTTTAAGGACAATCCTGCCATCAACATTTTATTAAATAATATGAGAGTCAGAGTTACATAGGATCTGAAAAATTAGAGTTACATAAGATCCCCAACCGAGACTATACTTAAACTGAGTGCAAACGCAAAGCGAACATCTGCATCGCTTGCATCACGAACCTTAACCTGAGTCAGGATTTATCGTTGTCACCACTCCGTCCGCTCTCATTACTCAAGCGCAGGACTAGACTTCTAAGTCGCTCGGTCGTTGGTGAACAGACTGAGCGATGACAGACACCTCGCCTAGGCCAAGGTCGGTTTAAAACCTTCAACACGAGCACATGATGGAACATTTGAGTTGATGGTGTCTACAGCGTTAAACCTGATCAAACGATGTTGCGCAATTGTTGAGATGTGTGGATTAAAATAATCTCGTTTTGGAAAAATTATGAGAAGTGCATGGACATAAAATATAAGGCTTGACAAAGCTCAACAAGACTTGAGTTTTATTGGATGTATCTCGTCTATATTAAAAGCCCGTGGAGATTCATATAAATATAAATATAAAATTGTCTCATCCCTCGTTTGTGAATATATATAAATTTAACTTGGTATCAGAGCTCGTGTGTTTGTCTATTCCATGCTGCATATGAGATTTGTGCTATCGCACGTGAAGTCCTCGTTGCACGTACGCGTTTACACGAGAGAGGGGAGTGTTGAGAATGTGGTTAATGTAGTCCCACATCGGGAAAATTGTGGGATGCATATGGCTATAAAATATAAGTTGGAATAAATCTTCATAAGGCTTAAGTCATTTATATCAAAAGCTCGTGAACTTGTAGGACAACAAATTTATGGATTTTCACGATGTGACGTATGATGTGTTGTGTGACGGTGTGAGGGCATGAAGCCTGTTTCCATCATTATTGAAATTTGTGTTGTCCAAAAGTATAGAGCTCTATTTACAATAAAATTGCAACACATGAAATACAACAATTTTCACATTGGTTTTTTGTAAAACCTTGGGCTATTTCTGCTATTAACTCTGTTTACAATACTACCCCCGGCTACGCGACACACAAGTCTTTAATCACCATCTCATTTCCTCCTCGCATCTCTTTGTTCGTGGATATAAAAAAAAGCTAGGGTTTTTCCTCTGAAACCCTAATCGATCTCAGATCTATCTTCTAACGATGCTAGGAGGTCGAACGGTATACAAGACGAAGCTATGTATTATGTTTCAGAAAGGCCGATGCCCTCGCCCTAGCTGCAACTTCGCCCATGGCAACGCCGAGCTCCGGCGGTTTTCCGGCGGCTCCTCTTCTTTCAATGGTAATTGCTGGAGTTCTTGAATTTGAATTATCCATCGTTTTGATTGATTTAGATAATTTGCTGGTTTGATCTTTAGTTTATTGTTTTAAAATGAACTGATAATGATTTTGAATGCTAGAATTCAAATGATGCAATATACCCTGAACAGGATTAATGAACTGATAGTGATTTTGGATGTAAGAATTCAAATGAAGTGTTCGATAATTTGAGGAGATGATATTTTCTTGGTAAGGAACAATCTAGAGGTTTCCCTGGTATTTGTGATATGGCTTTTAGGAAAGAAAGGCGTTTTCAATCAATGATACTGCTTCCACAAAAGGAGATGCAATTTGAATGAGTGTTTACGGTCATTTCGTGTCGTAAACCAATTTTCTGCTAAAAGAGATTCTTTTCCTCACAGTCTCCAACATGTTCTCGCCTGGCATAATTTATTTAGATGGATTCTGCATGGTTCCATATGTTCCTATAACAAATAATTCATTTTTCCTCTTCTACTATATGGATGTGTCATATGGAATTATGGCAAGTGCCGTGACGCTGTTGGATGGTACTGAATTCTTGGTTCATAGCTACCCCAGGTTGTTTGGAAATGGTTTTAGTGACAATTGATGTGCTCATCATCCTTAATTATTTCCACAATAGGTGTTCTTGTTCAAATGGATGTTCATTATCTAAGCCTTTTTCCATCAAAATGGGTTCTTCTATGAAGCAAAGCTCCATTAAGATCCGAAAAGTTCTTACGACCGGTTGACGACGTGTCATCAACCCTCTCCAAATAAGTGCCAAATAAGTCCAAATGGATGTTGAGCAAGTAAAAAATGTTGGATGATTTCGGTTTGGTTCTTTTTCTTGTTTCCATGCTTGGATACCATGAGAATAGATAATTACCTGTGCAACTTTTATCACATCTTCTGTGGTTTCAAGTTTTCATGATCGCTTATGGCTAGAAGCCCACACCATGTTCTTGGTGTTTAGTATGATAATTTTGTGTATAGACCCTTGCTTCACCTTTAGGTGGTGGACTTTCTCTATTTAAATGAATGTTGAGCAAGGAGCTAAGGATCTTGGGCAATTTCAGTTTGGTGCTATTTCTTGAAGACTAACACTTGATTACCATGAGTATAGATAACTACCTTTTGGTACCTCTTGTCCAGCTTCATGTTTCTAAGATGCTTATGGCAAAAACCCACACCATAATTCCTGGGTGTTCCTTTCGATATATTTGTGTATAGATACTTCTTTCACTTTTAGATGCTTTTAGGATAAGGTCTTTCTGTGTAAATAAGCCATGAGTGCGCAAGGATCTGGGACAATTTCATTTTTTTAAATATAAGACCAATTCTTGATTAGCATTAGAGTTGTATTCTTATATTTAATAACTTTTACCATACAGTTGCATTCGTTTACCATACAGTTGCATTCTTTTTTGGCAAGAAGTTCACATTTTATAGGTTGGTCTTGCTGGGAGGCGAAAGATAAAGTGATGGCTTTGTGTCTTCCTGTTAATCAAAGAGGCTCTTGGCATACCACACATAAAAACAAATTTATGTTTCTCTATTTTTTTCGGTCTGCATAGTCCACCTCTATGGAAATTCCTTCTCAACAAGATTTTGTATTATGGAGAATGAATGCACCTTAGCTCATTATCAATGTTATATTTTGCTTCATCAGAATAGTCAGTTTGCTGAAAATGTATGATGGAAGTTGATGACTGAGTTTGACCCATTGACACGGATTCTGTTACGTTGCTACATTTTCAAGCTTTTCGTTTGGAAAAAAAATACTTGCTAATTTTTGCCCAACACTTCATTTTTCTCTCTTGGTACTCTTTTTGGGCATGATTTTTCTTTCATTATCTTTTATTGTTTACATACATTCTGATGTTTTACACTTGCAAATAATTATAGGATCGAATATCATTGTCTACAGATGAAATTTGTGTCCTTGTTTTCTTCTGATAAACAACTGCTCATGTGAAGCTTATTGCAGAGCAATTGTGGGATAATTCTTGGTTCCTTTATTGACCTTGTTATCATTCTATTCATCAAAGTATTTTTCCAACTTCATTAGCTAGTTTAACGGTGGCATCCACATGAAATTATTCAGCATGAGGGCTATATCATGTGAAAGATCAAATATCTTCTCCATTGGAGGATGGCTTTGATGCGGCTTCTAGTCTGGCTAATTGGTTTTTTGATACATATCTCATGGACACATTTTATGGTTCCTTATTGCAGCTATAGAAGATCGTAGATGTTAGGTTTTCTTCTTGGTTATTGGCATACTCCGTATATTATTCTCTCCAAATTATTAACAGGTTGAGTGAGTAGTCAAATATATGATGTCCTCCAGAATTTCCTCTATCAGTTTCGTCTGTGGAATACATATTAATCAACATGATTCAGGCCATATATGTGATATTGGAGCTTATTGGGTGAAGGTTTTTATGGACACGTCGGAACATACTTAGTGAATGGAGGTTCTTTCTTCGTTGTGTTTAATTATGCAGTTGATGAATGATCTATACAGTTGCCGGCACTCGTTAATTTCTCTTGAAGGCTATTTCATCTTCTTACGGGCTTTCTCAATGATCTAAGATCGTAAATATTATTTCTGATATCATCTGTAAGCTCGATGTATATGTGGCGAATTGGAATTGCCAGGGAAGAACTACTATTCTTTATTGAATTTCTCATATAGCACAGGGTGATGGTAAGCTTAATGATGTTTATAGGCTCTTGCATATATGCTTTTCTTTCATCTCAGATAAGGATGAGAGGTTCTTGCCTGCTTCAATATTTCTAAATTCCACAATTGCAGGGAGGCGGGACTATAGAGATGGCGACTTAAGAGACAAACTTGACAGAAGGCGTTCTCCTAATCGAAGATATTCCTCGGAGAGAGATACAAGAAGTCATCGTGCTTTTCATGGTCAAAAACCGCATTCTCGTGAGAGGGGTAAGTCTCTATTAAACATATGATATTTGATTTATTTCCCTACCTTTTGCATGCGACATTTTTTGCGGCATTGCAAATTTAAATGTAGTTTATGAATTGCTTTCAATTTCTTGGGTCCTTTTCCATTATGTTTTACTGCCCTGGTACTTCATGTACTGTCCTAATCAAGACATGTGTTTCCAACTTGCAGGCAATAGCCGGTCATCATCTCCAGTTAGGAGGAGGTAAGGCAATTAAATTATGGATTATTTACTGAGCTGTAGATATAAGACTTATTTTACTCTTTTCAATAATATTTGACAGCCTCACAAATGATAGATAGTTACCTATATTTATTTGTTTTGACTGCATTTGAAATATTTTAAAGTACTTTACAGACAAATTTTGTGTTCCTTTCTTCTTTTCCTCACTGCCAACTCGTTAATGGCTATTTTTGGAATGCATTAGTTCAGATCATTGCTTGCTTATTACTGGTTCTTGCAATATGAATGAATACCTTTATCTTTCCCTGACTGATGACTTTAATCAGCTGATTATGATTTATGGCCCTTTTATGTTTGAGGAGAAATGGAGAAGATACTGGGCATGATACCTTTTGACTAAATCATGAATGGTCCTCCTTTGAAGTCAATACATGTTGTCATTTCACATCTATCCATCTAATAATGATGCATGTATATAATTTTGAACAATGTATAACATCTAGACTTGGTGAGCAAAGTTGATTTTGACATGGAACAAACATTTGTCGTTATTATTTTTGGCTAAATTGCATATAAATACCCAAGGTTTCAACCGTTTGACTGATAAATACCTTAGTTTTTTCGAGTAACACTTAGATACCCAACGTTTTCCTCCGTTAGCACTTACATATCTACCATTAGGATTCCATCATAATATTCCTTTTTTTATGCCCACGTGCATGGCGTGTGATATTTCTTGACCGTTTTACCCTTCTTCTCAACTAAACCCAAACCCTAGCCTCAACTGAACCCAAACCCTAGCCATCTACCCTTCTTCTTCAATTGAATCCTAACCCTGGCCTCCTTGTTTTCGATTGCCAACAAGCTTCGACCTTCTCTTTCTCCTCCTCGAACCAATTGAAACGAGCATCGGTGTCCCCATGGCGGAAACCCTAGATGCCGAAACCTTCATGGATATCCTCCCAAGCCGTTGCCTTTCTACATCACGCAGATCACAATGCCCTACCATAGCGAGTCTGCTGGGTCTCAAGAGAATCAAAATTCGTCTTCATCGTCATCGTCAAAGATGCAAAATTAACTCTTTTATGAGATGCCTAATTAATTCTTGTTCTGAGGTATGCTGGCTTTAATGAAGGACTTGGGTGAGAGATCAAACAAAGGTTCTTTTATGTTTATTCTAATTTCCCTCTTGTTAATAATGATGGTGTCATTTTCTGTGTGCAAGAAGAAGACGAGGGGGGAGATAAGAGGTGGGGTTTAGTGTGAATTAGGGATGGATTTTGGGTTTATTCTCTTGACCGTTTGATTTGCAGAAGGCGAGCTATTTCAACGGCGGTGAGGAGCGAGGGCAGCGATGGAGGCAATCTATCTCGGCGGCGGCGAGGAGCGAGGGCGGTGGTGGAGGCGACACAGTTGGAGTCAACAACGGCGAGGTTGGAGTCAGAGTTGGCGGCGAGGTTGGAGTCTACAACGGCGAGGCCGAGGGGGAAGAAAAAGAATATGGGAAGAGGGTTAGGATTGTTCAATTGGGGTATAACGGTAATTTTGCAATTTCCGTTAACTCCGTCGGGTATTAAATTGCTAGTGTAAAGATAGATATCTATGTGCAACTCACATAAACTTAGGTATTTATCTGTCAAATGCGTGAAACCTTGGGTATTTACGTGCAATTTAGCCATTATTTTTTGATTAATTTCTTCATGATGATTGGTTAAAACTGATCGAAACGGTACATTATATATCTTTCTGTTTTGGAGTGTGCGTTCCAGTTTACTTTAGTTCTTATCTCCAAAAGGATAAAATGTTAGGCAGTCATTTAGATGAGTAATTGAGATGACAATTTCTTGACTTGATGCTCTAAGTACCGTAAGCTGTTAGAAATTCCAGCAAGAATATTGTTATATGTATATACAAATTTGCACCTTGTAGAAGCTAGAGATATTACTTTGCCAGATGAACTTTCTCAGGATTTACTGCAACTGATTTTAATTCCTATAGGTTCTTATTGCTTTAGGCTAATATTTCCTCCATTTTTCCTGTAAAAAAATATAAATAGTCTGCAGATGATCAGTTGAATTCTGATCGCCGTCTTTTAATTAAGTGGATGCGAGATATATATATTTCTAAGTATTTGAACCACTAAAACTACAGGAATACTCCGGGCGTCCCTTTTTACTTGACGTTTTTGGAATAACGAGTAAATCATTAATGATAAAGATATCAATAAATGATACTATACCAAAAATAGCCAAGAAAATCAATTGCTGATATTAAAAAAGTGATAATGCTCTCCTTATTAGTTGAGGGCAAAAATGGTATGATTTTTAGTTGTGATGTGGCAGTAGATTAATTGCTAATATTAAGAAAATAATAATGTTTTCCTTAATCGGTGTGCATTCATCTAAAATGACAAGTATAAAAGGACGGAAGGAGCATCTTTTTTGCTTTTGAAAAGGTGTAACAGCTCTGATATGTTTATCTGGAGCTGCTTGGGCCAATAAATTCCTGATTGGATGATATATTCCTTAAAAAACATTTAACATGTTTAAGAAATTAAGGGAAAAAATGCATAACCAGTAAAATAAATTTAAAATTGATGATTATAGTAGGAAAATTTTATATAAGATAATATATGCCAAGTGAATACCTTCTAAATCTTGAGCATGGGCTAAAGTGCCCCAAAGCGTACACAGTAATAGCAGGCGCTTTAGTAGGCATTTCACAAAAATGGCACAAATACACAATCATTCACATGCATGTGTACATGCTAATATAACAAGCATGGACAGGTGGTTGTAAGTGCCAACGGTTACACGAACAATGATAGCAAGGCTGAGGATGGACATTCAATTTATAAGTAGCTATAGCTTTGTAAGGATGCCAACTACACAGCAAATTGGGAAACATGCATAAAGAATGAATTTTTCTATGTTTCTGTTATCCAGCAATCAAATGTCAAGGAAAGGTGGAATATTAATTCAATAACAATACTAGGGCTGGCATATGCATTAATTCTACCACTTTTATAGTCTTTCATGAAGTTCTTATACTACTGATGTGAGGGTCATAACCATGGAAACTGCACTTGTTTGAATAAAATTCTCCTCATTGGAATGTTTTGGTCATTCCCAAACTGACGTCTTATAAAACGAATCTATTCTAATCTCAATCTGGGAAGAAAACTGTTGGAAACATGTTCATAAAAGATGTTCAAATTGAATTTTGATTTTGAGGATCCATTAAATGTTGAATTCAACTCATGATATGTTCAACATGGCCCAGTAGTTAAAATCACTTTGATTATTTTTATGAGTGGAAGCCTCAAACTAGCTCACACATTAATTAATGAATATATTCTTAAACTTTAATTTTCCCCCCTTTAAAATCATAAACTTCAATAACTATAACTTCTTATGGTGTTCTTGGTATCCACCTGATCACATATATATACCTGTATTCATTACACTGTATTGAATGCATAACCATCTAAGTACTATCATGCATGATATAATGTACCACCAGATTATGCACGACTAATACATGTCGAAATAACCAGGTAGGAGTGCAGGCATCCTATGATTCAGCATGATATGGGTTATGTTAAATTTTTGCATGCTAAGATTAAATGGTTCTGACATCTTATTCAAAAGCTCTTTCTAGAGCTCACCTGGCGTATTCTACTAGATCTAGAGGCTATTTACCAGCTTAAGCACAACGGTGCTTAACCATATAAATTGCTGGAGGATTGAATTGGCATATCATTCTCATATGCAGGAGCATGAATAGAATCCTAGTTCTTTTACAAATTCTATTTGGCATAATATTTGATATTTAGAAACTTTACTTTGGAATTCTGTTTAGAAATTTCTTTTTATTTAGGCCTTTTTCTAGTTTAGAAAGTTTAGTTAGGAAATGTAGTTCTTTTCCTATTAGGTCTAGCCGTCTAGGTTAATTTGAGCCCCTACATAAAGGGGCGATATGAGGTTTATGAGAAGAGAGAATTGTAATTTGAAGTTTTTGGATATTGAAAGCAGAGGCTTTTGGTTAAGAAGTAGGCAATCATACCTCTTCTTCAATTTCGTTGCCAGTGAGTTGTGTTTTATCTCGAGAGAATATGGAGCAATCGAGTAGCGTGATCGATATGGGAATCCCCACATCGGTCACTCTGCAATATTTTCTCTATTATCATGCTGAAACCACTATGAATTCAAAGTATAATATCTGAGCGTTCAGTGTATCCCTCAATTGCTTCCTTACCTAATAATTTGCAATGCTGTTTATCAATAATAATCAGTTCATATTAGTCTGCAAGGTTTTATTTTAACGATACTCAATACTTATCTGTATGCATAATTGTTTTAGTGAGAGAGGTAGGAGGAACCAACATGCAGATGGAGAAAGTGATGATTCAAAAAGCCTTAAGATATCTGATGGTGCTGAACCGAAGACAGAACACAAGATCACAACATATGAGAAAACACATGAGGAGCAGGTTCGAATTATTTTTCTTGAAACTGATCATTTCTTACGACATATTACAATATAGGTGCTTCTATTTGGATTACTGATCCATTTTCGTTTGTCAACTCGTGCTGTTGTTTATTTGTGAAGTTAAAGCTCATGCAATCCGAACTTGAGAAGCTAGAAGATGATAAATCACAACTACAGGTACCAAAATTTTCTTTTATGGTATTGTTAATAGATTACTTTCTCAGGTGCTGCATCTGCTCTACTAGTTGAGCAGAGCCTCGTGCAATTGAAACTGATTATTAAGTCACCAATCTGCACACATATTTTGCAAAAGTGCATTTGTAACTGCAGAAACAAATTTCTTATAAAAACATGGTGCAAGCGGCTGTATAAGAATTGTTGGCTGCCAATTTTATGGAGGACATGATCCTTTTAAGAGCTATACATGGAAGAAAATAATCCATAGAGGTCAACCCTAGAAGCTTGGGAATGGGATAAAGGTTGTTGGTGTGACTCATAAGTCATAACCACCTCTCTTTCTCTCTCTCTCTCTCTCTCACACACACACACACACACACATGCATGTGCTTCTGAGCCAATCGTATGTACATGTTGCGCCATTATGAGAGCTTACCTAGGAATAAGGAAATGAGCCTGCATTCTGTTCCAGAATTTAATACGACTTGTGTATTGATGATGAAGACTCCCACCACCCAACTTTCAATGCATTTTTGTATGCAACTATGCATGCATGAATGCATACTTAAGGGTTATGTGCGATGCATGCCTGTAACCTGCTACTATTATTTTACTTGTAAGTTAATGTTAAGATTGAATCATAGCTTATTGGTTCATGTAGCTGTTCTTTTTCTGTTACGGCATTTGATAACATCAAATAACTGGTGTCTTCCTTGTCTATAGAACTTTCTAGAGGAGAAGATCGATGAAGAACACAAGCTCTCTAGTAGAATTAATGACCTTGAGATTCAATTAGTAAAGGAGCAAGATGACTGTAAAAGGTTTCTTTTTCCTTTCAAATCTCTTTTTTGACTTTATTGACATGTATGAGAATGCTGGATCTCTTATGTGTTTCTTCATCTAATTATGCTTCTCATGAAACATACCATATTATTTATTTCCTATTTTCACTTTATTGGCTCTTTTCCAGGATTACTTCCAAAATTAAGAAATTTGTTAGAGCTCATGGGCGTTATTTAAAAGCACAAGAGGAGTTAAAACGGCAAGTTTTAGCTCTTTAGTCTAATTTTACCGGTTGATGATTCTGCACTCGCTGTATCTTACTAATAAATTTTTTTTTTAGTAATTATAATAACTAGAGCAATAATAATAAATGGGCAGGTCCCAAGCTCGTCTACAACAGTTAGGTGATCTTCTTGGATCTGACTGTGCTGGTGAACAAGATTCAAGTATTAACGTTCCTGGTGATGGGGATCTGAATGGTGAAAACAAAAGAAACCCAAGGAACAATGAGCTGAAAAATGATGACTTCTCTGTGAAGAAGAGGCCATATGTCATACCTGCAACTAGTGAAGAAGCAAAAGTAGGCAAGTGCTAGTGAACACTTGGCCCCTTTACTTTCATGGGATGCTGGGAAATTCTGCATAATATATAAGTTATATCTGATTATTCTGTCAATGCTTTATTACTTTCCATATTATATAACCTGTATATATACATTGGTATAACTAGAAATCATATTTTCGAATCATGCTATAGTTTCTATACATTTATTATGTTGTTTCTTAGAAAGTTATTTACTTGTTGGTATTTTGAAATTTTACACTAATGCAATATATGAATGATTGATCTTTTTTTCATGAATTCATTTTCATTTTTTTGGTTGACATCAATCAAATTAGCTTTTGAATGAGTTTGTGATAGCAACTAACAATTTATGCTTCCTTCAATTTTGCATATTTACTGCAAGCAGTTTTGTTGAACAAATATCCTTGTTACCGCAGGGAGTCCACAGAAACAAGGAAGATATTCAAGTTTAATCACCAGATCTGAAAAGATTATTAACTCAGAGAGACCTGTGCACCAGTCCAAAAATGATAATAAAGGAACTGGGTTACCAAAGAAATTAATCCAGAGCAAGAAAGAAGGTGCCCAGTCACTTTCAGATGGTTACAAGCTTAAACGAGTGAAAAATAATAATGGGAGCATTTCTATTGTGAAGAAGGTTAGTTCTAACTTTCTAACTGTCTGTTTATGCTTAGGTTATTTTTTGGTTAATTTGCACAAAAAACCATTTCGTTTAACCCACATAGCACTTATATCCACCGCAAGTGATTTATTAGCACAAACACCCCCTCGGTCCATCGACCAGAAGCCAAAAGAACACTCAAATTCAGCTCTAAACAACACATACAAGTCCTAAAACATTTAAATTCATCTCTAAACAGCTAGAATGCTTGTCTAATTTAAAGGACTTTGTTTCTGTTAACTGTTAAGTTGAATTTTTTTTGCCCTTTTGGGGTTCTGGTTGATGGATTGAGGGTGTGCGCGCGCTAATAAATCAGTCAAGTGGGTATGAGTGCTCAATGCGGTTAGCTACAGGGTTTTTTATGCTTTTAATTTAGGATTAAGTTTAATTTGTTATAGTTGGCATGCTTAAAAGCTCCTTTTATACATACCAGTCAAAGGGTTCTGATGCCATGAGTGGATTGCCATCAACTAGTATTGCTGCACATGCCATAGATGAGCCCATTGAAGCAATCGAAATGGACGATAGATCTGAGGCTACAGAAGGTGCTAATAATAATGAAGACGAGGTTGTGCATGCTAGAGCCAACTCATCTTATTTGCCGCCACCACCACCACCTCCGCCGATCAATCCAAATGTATTCGAACAGGTGAATATTACAGACCCATCATGTTTGTTGTGGAGGTTTTTTGCCCCGCTAAGTGATAACCATTGCTTGTGGAGTTTTTTTGCTGTTTTAATTTTATCGTGTATGTCTGTTTGGATTGTTAGGGAATTGTTATGTTTCTCTTATGGCTTTATCTGTAGTTGTGCAATGCTAAGGTGAGAACAACTATTGAAAAACAAACAGTATTTAAACTGGATAACTTCAAAACCGAATTTTTGCTATCTAGCTGAAGAAAATTTCTAGCCAAAAAAGTAAGATGTTATGTTCTCGAATGATGAATCTCAATTCTGAACTATGTTGGAATTGGTGCATAAATTGAAAACAGGCCTTGAACTTTGCAATTATAGCAACCATCCATATATCTAACATCTTATGTAACATTATTTATGGCTCTGATTTGTTTAAAATTTAACTTACATTGACCTTTTGTAATTTCTATTTCAGTATGACGGCGATGATGAGGACGTGGATGTTGAGAAAGTTGACAATGAAATGCTGGATATAGATCTCAATGACGAGGTAGATATCGAGGATATGTGAACCAATGCCATCATCTATATGTTAGCCTAACCAAACAGCTTTTTTGATATGATATTTGTTGCCAATTGAGTTTCTTGAAAAGCTTGGGCTTGTTCGTCGGTAAGCTATCAGTGATGCTTGGAATTATTGGCTCACAGCTCGGTTCCAAACTTCTAGTCAGGTGTATAGGCGTGTAGCTGAATGCAGTTATTTTGTAATCCATAAATTTCGCTTTACCGTATTGTTGCAAGCCCTGTGGTTCTGTATTTAACTAATATTAAGTTTCTTTAAATTTTTTGGTAGAAACTTTAACAAGTTGAAGTTCCTGATATTCACCTCCACCAGTTATCGTGGTTGTCAATCTATAAGGCTTTTATAATTTCATTTTATACTTGTGAAAATGGTACCGACTTGAAAGATTTCAGATTTCTGACGATCAAGGCTCACACACATAAGTAGTGCCATGTTTCTGTACTTTTCTAATTTTGTCCTTGTTGTGTATAACCCAATTGTAATTTTACCATCTAATTTCTTAAAAAATAATTATTTACTTTTTTCCTCCCATGGAACATCATGTGGAGATTTGCATCTTTATGAGTTGATCACAATTGGGTTAACATCTTGATGTGTTATTGGATGTGTTTTTTTTTGATGATATTGTTTTGGTAAATAAAATGAAAGTAGGGGTTAATGTTAAAATTGAATTATGGAAGCAAACGTTGAAATCTCGGAGGTTCAGAATGAGCAAGTCCAAAAATGTATACATGCGATGCAAATTTAGCAAACAGAGAATTATTGGAGACCATAGTGGTATAATACTGGATGTGTAAGATATATCACCGAGCGATTAGTTTAGATATCGGGGTTTCATCATCCAAAAGGATGGGAATATTGATAGTGATGCCAACCAAAGAATCCAAGCTGATTGGTGAAAATGGAGGAGTGTAACAGAGATTTTGTACGATCGTAATTTTCCGTTAATGTTGAAAGGGAAGTATTATTGGAGCGCTACTCAGCCTATCTTATTATATGGTACGGAATACTGGACTTCTAGGAAGGATCTTACACAGAAGATGCATGTTACGGAGATCCGCATACTTCATTAGATGTGTAGTAACACTAGAAAAGATAAGGTGCGAAATGAGAATATTCGTGCAAAACTTGGTGTAGCACCGGTGGAGGAGAAGATGCGGGAAAACCGGCTAAGATGGTTTGGTTATGTGCAACGAGCACCAGTTTGATAAGTGGATACTCTCGGTATAGACAATATCAAAAGGACGAAATGGAGACCGAAAAAACGTGGATAGAGGTGATACGGAAATATATGGTTGCCAAAGGTCTCAATGAAAGTATATCGTTCGATAGGAATGAGTAAAGATTGGAAAAATAGCAGAGGATCCAAATCCGTGAGGGATTTGGATCTCGCACTGTGTGGTCCTACGCATCCGCGCTGGGTGTTTTTCCAGCACCTCTTTGCTCAAATGATAATAGGATTATAAAAAACGTGGATAGAGCTGTGCACCGGGTCGGTTTAGACCTGTTACCCGTCCAAACCCGTCCATGTTTAAAAGGTACATAAGCCATTCGAAACCCGCTCGTATTTGATCGGTACAAAACCGAACCTGCCCGCATTAGAATATTGTGGGTTTTTAGATATTATAAAACCCGTCCGAGCCCGAGCCCATAACTGCCCGCAATCCGACCCGTCTACAACGAGCCTGTCCGTTTTAGACATATGAGCCATAGAAATGTTTATTGCTATGGATATATTAAAAGCCTTGACCCAAATAAATTCATGCACTTAATTTATATTTTTTATTTTCACACTTTATTTTTTTTTGTAGTTTCTTCAATTCTCTCGGTTGTTTTGTTCTGTTCTGCTACATAATTCTGATTAATAATATTGTTTCATCTTGCAATTTTGAATATTGTATGGTGTTTTAGATGTGTTTAAATTTGCAATTGAAGTTCTATAAGATTTGTTTTTCTTTCATATTTAATTTAATGTATAATAAATGATAAGTTTAATATGCGAAATATGTCCCAAACCGTGGTAACCTGTCCAAATTTAACCTGCCTGAATTAGGGAAATCCAAAACCGAGCTCAAAACCCATCCGAATTAGGAAAACCCGAATCCAAGCTCGAAACCTGTCCGATCCCATTGGGTGCGGATTTGGGTTTACATATCTATTATAGCGGTCGGGTTAATGTGCATGAAAAACCCGCTCGTTCTAGCGGATTCATGTTTTTTTATATCCAAAATCCGTCCAATCCGTCCCGTGCACAGCCCCAATATGTATTGTTGTACAGCATTAAGGTTGAAAAATGACTAGAAAAACTTTTCAAAGGTGGCTATTTTCAATATGATGTTACACATATATAATTTTAACAAATTTCACTAAGAAAAATAAACAAATTTCAAGGCCCTAGACGTAAAAGACAACCGCTTTCATTTTACTTTTGGTTTTTTTTTCTGTTAGCCCTCCTCATACTTCAATATTTTTCTCTGTCCCCCTATAGTTATTGTTGACTGTAGTGCCCTTAAGTCAATTATTGAATCGTAGACGCGCGATTCTGATGATTGAGGGAGGACCTATACGGGGAGAACAGTTTTACTCAAGATGATAGTATGCTATCTAATTTGTCTTTATCATCATGTACAGTATTAAGTGGCATTATAGATCACTATTACATGTTGATAGAACCCATAAGATTCTTGCTTAACTACCAGCATTATGATGGTGATCATATACGTGGGAGCTGGGTGGTTTATAAGCACATCTTTAAATGTCCCTAGTCGTGGGAGTATCGAGACTGGGCATCGATACTCCGAAGTAGACTAGTGTACTTATCGAGACCCCGACGAGGGGCGGTGGCCGGTCTCACAAGTTATTGGTGTAAGTTAGTTACCTAAGATAGTATACATGTGCTCATTGGGTTATGAGTACACTGGACGGACTTGCCGGGAACATACTAGTTGGTATTATACTTATTGTCAGATAGCAGTTCCCAGGTGACATGAGTACATGTTAGTCTGTTGACCTGAGATCGTCATTTTTCTCGTGTGAGTTCCCACTGTGCTTTGATTACTCCCCTACCATGGCTCAAAGGAGTCGTGCAAATAACTTTTAGTTGGGTACAGTCCCGAACCACATGAAGGCAGTGAGTGAATCGTCGGGGATTCGTCTCTCCCGATATTGGGGGTTGATGTCGCGTTGTGTACGGATGGCCATCACCAGGAATTCTTGGCCGAGGTGGACGAGAATTACTGATTTGGATCAGTAGTTTCTCATTGGGTGATGGGCTTCATACCGACACGAAATGTCGCGTTATTAGGGGTCTGACTTTATCCACACCCTAGACTTGATATGCGATACTCTTAGACGAACAGACCAGACTGTATAGAGATTGTCACGGACATGCTCAGTAGGGGTTTGGATGAGCTTGCTCGTCGGCCTTCCTTTCGCTCAATATCTGGATAGCCGTTGCGTATAGTTAGTGCCGCTGACGTGCTTGTGGTTAAACCCACTGCCAGCGTATTGACGAGTCTTTAGAGTCCCACACAGAGAGTTTCCCAGGTTCTGGCAAAATGATGTAGTAGCCGTATTGGATACGTGCAGGGTTCCGATCAATTGATTGTACTATGTACCCGGACTTTCGATCGGACAGTTGATAATATTAGCCGGCTCGGGTTTGAGCCAGATTATTAAATCAGGTGTTGATTTAATAATTTACATATATATATTTCGATATGTATATTCTAGTATTATGTTTTTTGTGTTATTCTATCTCTTTGGGTATTCGTATTTCGGTACGAATACATGTATGTATATACAGTAGAATATAATCTGTATTTTTACAAATAACATTCTAGAAGGTGGACACCTAATTTTGGATTTACCATTTATTTAAATGGATAATGAGGTGGCAATGATTTGAGGGGAGTATATTGAGGGCCATGCTTGCATAGTGTGCACAAATGAATTGTTAATTCATTTGTGCATATTATTCAAGTATGGTGCCATTTTAAAATTGAAAAGAATGATTTTACAAAACCAAGCATTGGATTTTCTCTCTCAATGGATGGTTCATTATTTTCTTCACTTGAGTTTTGAGCCCTCCTCACCATTTGTGCTTCACTCTTCTCTTGAGTTTCATGGTTTCCTCCACCTTCATCTATCACATCTTCTCAACCCTCTCATGTGTTGAGAATCATGAGAGGAGGTGAGATGAGATAGCCAAACACTTTAGAACACTCATTACATCCTAAGATTTCTAGATTAGCAACCTAGAAAGCCTAGTTGCTTCAATTGCATCCTTGATGTGGAGCTAGAGCTATTACTGCATCCCTCGGGTGGATCGTCTTCGACGAAGGGGGACCGTCGTGAAGAGTTCCTAGGCACACTAATGAGGTCTCACAAGTGATCAAACATGCCCAATTCAAAATTTTCATGTGCCTACAAATCCTAATACGGATCGTTAACTAGATAACGAGGCGATGCAAGCAAGTGAATAACTTTATTGCTAAAAGAAAGTGACTACAACCTTTGTAGATCCGGTCCTCCACTTCCTTAGCTCCACGATGAAGTCCCTCCGTTGTACCTTTCGGATCCCGGACTCTCGCGGTGGTTTCATCGAAAGAATGATCGGGCTAGGTCGTCGACTTCGATGCCGAAGATGATCTACGTCGAGGCAACTCAAGATCAAGCTCCAACTTCACCAAGTCATGAAACTTGTGAAGAAAACACCCTATACTACTTGGCAAGTGGTAGAGGATGAAGAAATAGGAAGTGGGTTCACTTTAGAATTGGATTTCTTACTCATTTTCTCAAGTTGTCATTGATGGAGGCAAGGTTTCTTCTTGTTGATGATGAAGAAGAAGAAGAAAAGAATATGATAAGTCTTTTAAAATAGAAAATAAAATGATACTTATCATATTTTCAACCATGGTTAAGTGTAGAGACTAAACTAGGGTTAGGTTGAATGGTTAAGTTAAGGCAAACAAACAAAATGGTCAAAGCTTCAAAGCTTCATGAAGTTTCAAGGAAAAAACAAAACAAGCCACTCTTTTGTTTCTTGCCTTAAAATTAAATAAATAAAAGAAATAGTTAAGAAAATGAAAACCCTAACCATTACATAACCATGGTTTAATCATACACACAAACATTCATGTATCATCAAACATGATACAATCAAGTGCACAAAAATATATCACATATACAATGTGCACATCAAGTGAGAAAATCCTTTTTAAGTGAACCAATACTAGTTAATGCAAAGTAATATATCAAATATATAATTATACATTAAATCATTAAAATCAACACTTGATTCAATGATCCGGTCATGTCACATATAACCGACTAGTATCCAATGTATCGACTTATCGAATCAATCTTCGATTCGATAACTAGGTTATATCGCATACAACCAATCGATACATTCATCGCGAGAATGGAATACGGTATCACATACACGCATTATTCTCGGTCCCGCACATATCTCATATGCGCTCCTATTTCGTTTTGCTTGAGCCAGGAAACCTCTGTGTAGGACTCTAAAGACTCGTCAATACGCCGGCAGCAGATGATGATCATATCAAACACCCACAAGCCGCAAGCGGTCTGCTAAACGTAACGGCCACCCGGGTATTGAGCGATCAGAAGATCGACGAGCAAGCCCGCTCACACTCCTGTGAATCCAACCAGTAACACTTACCGTACAGTCCGGTCTGTTCGTATGATATGTCACATATCTCGCCTAGGGGTGGTAAACGTCAGACCCCAATAGCTTGATAAGTCATGCTGACGTGAGGTCCATAATATGTGTGAAACTACTGATAACACTTACCAGTAGATCACTGCAAGCCTGGCCAGGGATTTCCAGTTATGGCCAGTCGAGCATAGCGCAACATCAACCCCCAATACCGGGAGAGACGAATCCCCTCCTATCGCTCATTGCCTCCATGTGAATCGGGACTGTACCCAAAAACCACCTGTTTGCACGACTCAGTAGAGCCGTGGTAGGATGGAAATCAAAGCACAGTGGGAGACACACAAGACTCTATGACGATCTTGGGTCAACAGACTAAGCTGTACCAGTGTCACCAGAGAACTGCCATCTGACGTGAGGTATAATACCATCTGGGAGTTCTCGGCGAGTCCGTTCAGTGTACCCAGTCTCCACTGAGCACCCGCATACCATCTCTGATGTCAAACACCAATGGATATGGGATCATCCATCGCCCATCACATGTGTCGAGAAGATATACGCTAGTCTACTCTGGAATATCGATGCCCCGTCTCGATATTCCCACGACTAGGAACATTGAAGGATGTACTCATGGACTATCCAGGCCCCACTAGTATGATCTGCATCATAGTCCTGAAAGTCGAGTACACATCCTAAGGGCTTTATCAACATGTAACAGAGAGACAGAAAGTATACATGTTAAGATAAAGAGCAACCAGATAGCGTATTATCATGTCGAGCAAGAAAGTCCTACCTATATATGACCCAGCATCCACTACAATATACATCCAATATACAGTAATGGCCTCTAGGGCATACATATAACTAACACGTCGGTCAAGATCAATTGGATATGCCTCAAGGAGCTAAGGAGGAAGATGGAAGACTGAAGGATTTGGTTCAATTCGGTATAACATTCTGACCTTTAGTTTAGCTTCTATACATGTTTTGTTATTTAGGGCTTATGGATCGATCTGGGTTATAGGGTTGTGTTAGCGCCGGTTTTTGAAAAAAATTGTTCCACATTTGGCCACGGATTGATGTCCGGGGCGTTTGCATAACCCAACATGGTATTAGTGCGACTCTATAAGCCTTAGTTAACTCATTGCGACGTTAGAAATCCACCTTTTTTGTTGCGCAAAAACTGTCGAAAAAACAGTTCCAAAAACTGAAGTTTTGAGTAGTTTAAACACCCCGCGGGCTCACAGTTTGAACTGAGAAGCCGCGGAATGGAGCATGGGCACCCCGGGAAGACCCCGGGGGGGACCGAACGGCTGGGCCAACTCCCCAAGACCACCACAAGGCGGTTTTAGCGGGGGGACCCGAAACTGCCCCACCTTGGGCAGTTTTGGGTCTGCCTCACCTGCTGGACACCTCGTGGTGGCCTCGGGGGTGGGGTACCACCTCTAGGCCCCCTGACTCGAAGTTAATTTCGTGCTCTAACTCCCCGTGAAGGTTCGGGCGCGTTTCCTTTTGATTCGGACTTCCGAATTGGCTTTAAACGGTCGGTTTTTAGAACTTTAGCTCACTATTTTTTCATGGTTTTGGAAATTGGTTTAGTTTGCTAATTGCGTGCGGAATTCTAATGTCGTAGTTTTCAGTACAAACATTACTATCTGCGACCGTGAATGTCATTAGAGCTGTACAACTCGTCTAATTGCTATATGACTTTTAGACGGGTTTGCGAATGTGACATTCACGTTGATATTCTGTGTTGTGCTGTGTTGTGGTTGGATCGTTGTGGTGGATAGCTTGGGTGCAATGGTAGTACAGTTTAGTTTCATTTGTACATTTGATATTGCGGGGCGAGCGTCCGACATGTGGACTGTCGTCACTGCTAGTTTGTATATTATTTGTTTGGGGCACGACCGAGTTGAGGTCGATGTCACCCTTGTACATATTATTTTCTTTTTTGTACTAGGATTACCCCGCGGTGGAGTGCACGAATAGCCGGGTTCTAGAGGGCGACTGGTCCGCATCTCATGGCGTTGAGATGGAGGGGACCTTACTCTAGAATTGATGGGCTATTCGCCGCACTCGTAGGGGGTATAGGTTGACCCACGGAGGGGGTGCTTAAATTAACGGATTCTGTGAAGTGTTGGGTGACCCATTTACGTTATTGATTGGGGTTGGCTCGCTTCTGGGATTGGCAGGTAACTTGCCGCACTCGTAGGGGTCTAGATTTTCATTGCACAGGCTATCCACACGATAGGGAACGTTGGGTCTCATTTGCAGCTCAAGTGAAACATGAGGCTCCAGGATTATCCACCGTTTTGTGTTGCTTGGCTGAGATTCTGTGATGTTACTTTATATCATGTCTAGGACGAATGTTATATATATTTATATATATACTAATAGATGTTGTATATGTTTTTCACCCGCGCTAGTCCAGCCCCCACTCTGCCATTGGTTAAGTAACCTAACGGATGATGATGGGGCCTAGTAGAGAATGTGGGCGGCATATACATACATCATATTTTTCGTTCTTTTTTTGTATGATTAATTGATGGGACTGCGTTGATTCTGATCAATGCAAAGATAAAACAAACCGATTTGATATTGTTGGAACCAAAATTTTAAATAAAAAAAGACATTACAGACGTTTGCTTTTGTTTTGCACAGTGGTATTCAGTTTAGAATATCCTGCACCTCATTCGACGAGGCAAGGGCCGAGATCCCTTCATCGGAAGTGACCCTTTGAGCAATAGTTTGCGTCATCGTAATAACTTTACTATAGTCTATTCTTTTCCTTTGCATCGTGATATTCAGTTTGGAATATCCTGCACCTCATTCGACGAGAAAATACCCGAGATCTCTTCACAGGGAGTGACCTCTTTAGCAAAAGTTTGCGCTACTATATATTTGTAAAGCTATCCGGTTTCTTCAATGATATCAAGTTCATTACGTTAAAGGTTTTTCGCCAAAAACCATCCGTAGCTCTCCGTCATTTCGGATAAATAGCATATAGTATTCATGCGGTGTTTGTTGGCCAAAGTCAAGGCATCGTGAATGTTAGCTATATGTTAATTATCCGTGGCATAGATAGATGCATTGGTTTATAATAGTCGTACCGCTTTGTTGGTCAAAGTCAAAGGTGTGTGCGGGTGGGTCTAAATCAATCCGGATAATGACGGGTAGAACTTGACTTACGTGTTATGATTTGTTGGCCAAAGTCAAGGTCATAACCGCTTGGGGCAAAAACTATATCGGGAGTTTCAAACATACAGGAAACTAGCCAGGCATGCACATACCTTCTGGAGTGTGGTGACTTGAGTGGCTTCCATCAAGTTATCATGCGATGATAGTTGGATCCCGATTCCCACTGATGAGTATGATTACTCCTCGGGTGATTTTAGATGATCCCGACTAATTCTCCTTTAGGGTTTGGAAGAGAATTCGAGGAAACAGTGGGAGACATCCGGATTAGATAAAGTGATTAACCATTCTGATCTAGGTTAGAGTGCACGCTGAGTGTTTCTTTTCTCTCTCTCTCTTTGGCAGCGACCATGGCTCGACCCTAGACTAAAACTCATTAACCAAGTTAACCGAACTTTCTTAAAACACTTTGGCTTTTGGATTGTCACTTAGTCTCATATATCATTGCCACTTATATATCACCTTTGCGTTTCTTCAGAACACTCCGTATCATTACGAAGATCCACATCTATTGGATAATCCATCGTATAGTTATATACGAACTCGAAGGAACTTGTTCCAAATTCGAGGATGGATTCTGGTTCTGGAGATTTTGAATGGGATTATTCGGTTGTCTTTTTCCCTTACTTTCTCCCAGGTTGCGAGAGCTCCTAGGATTAGGAGAGTACACCTATTGCGCTTATTAGATAGTCTTCTTCCAAAGCATAAGCAGGTGCCGAAAGGTGCGGAAAGAAGAAAACCAGTTAGCCTATGTGGTATACAGAAGGTAATAAGTAAAGACATATAAATGAATTAGAATAAAGGCAAAGGAAATTACGACTGCTATCATTCACGACAGAAACGCGTATACCCTTGCCGCTCCCATATCCACTTTGGTTTTCTCCAGAACACTTCTTATCACTACGAACGTCCATAATGCTTGGATACGCCATGATATAGTTACATACAAACTCGAAGGAACTTGTTCCATATTCGAGAATGGTTTCCGGTTCAGGAGAAATGAAATAGGATTATTCAGTTGTCTTTTCCCTTTACCTTCTCTCAGGTTGAGAGGGCTCATAGGATTAGGAGAGTACACCTATTACGCTTATTGGATAGTCTTCTTCCAAACCATAGGCAGGTGCCGAAAGGTAGGGAAGGAAGAAAACCAATTAGCCTATGTGTGGTGTACAGAAGGTAATAAGTAAAGACATATAAAGGGATTGGAGTGAGGGCATGGAACTATACGGTTACAGTCATGAATCAGGATAGTGGAAGAGGAATTACTAGGAATACCAGGTTATTCCTTCGAAACATTTTCATATTTCAGTTTCACTGTGCGATGTTAAGTAAAAAAATGTTTTTCCAATTGGATTCTAACTCCAGGGTATGTATTTACTAGATTCGTTTCTCACATCTGTATAGTGTTATAGATGGTGAGTGGGAGTAAGATATTGGGAATTGGATGATTATATCCTCATTATATTGGAATTCGTTGTAATTGGTGATATTTGAGAAAATCACCTGGGTTTTTGCCAAACGGCAAATATTTGGTTTTGAATATCCATTGTTATGCATCAATTTCAAACTGATATATCTGTATGTTTATTTTATAAAGTGAGATATAACTTTTTGATATTATGTCTATGACATTTACCTATATCAGTTGGTGATTAGGTAAGGTGAATTCAACAGCGGTGTAATTCTTCTTAACTATAGTACAGTTTTCAACGTACGACGCACAGGGTTTGAGTTATTGAACTCAGCGGACTTGTACAAAGTATTGTATGTTGTCCGGTGTCCATTAGGACAAAGGGGTTGGTACTCGTACTATATTCTGTTTACTCATGACTTCTCCAGTTCTAGACACGTATTTTCGTTGAAATACAAGGTCCAGATTTTGAGAAGTTATAGGTATAAGAATAAAGTAGAGAGCCATTTGTTAGAAGTATCGGGATTCTTCGAGGTAGTCGAAGATATAGATACTTGTGTTTGGTATTCCGTTGAAAGTAACGGGTTTGAGAACTTGCTTCTCTTTCAGGTTACTTATATATGGATGCACTCCTAGATGAGTAATGTTGCATGGCCTCATTCCACTTAGTTGACATGCACTTGAGACAGATGCATGATTTGAATCTGGTTCCAATTAAATTAGTGCCCCTGTTTCTATATCGTATATAGAACAATTCATATCTTAACGATGTTAAGGTATATGGAGTTTTCCGGCTTATGCTTAAAACCATACTCTGGACAAACTCAAGGCACGTTTTAGTAATGGCAGTTTGTGGGTTATCCCGGGCTATGACGAGGGTTAACTTTCTACCATCTGGAAGATCAATGATTATATTGTTCTTGACTCGCCACCAGTTTTAATAAAATGGATTCTTTTCAGAAAACATTAGTGGGAGTATGATAAAACTGGAAGTGATTCTAGAACCACAAACGATTACTGAAAATTTAATAGAACCTAAAGATTCAATTGGTTTCGACATTCCATTAGCCACTCCTCAGATTTGGTGGGTAACCTCAGGCACCCGAGAAGTACTTCGGTCTTCTCAGAGACCGTAACAGGGAGGTTCTTGTTTACCCAGACTTGCCATTGCTGCTGTTCTAGACTATAAGACCCGACAGAAGGATGCGTGTAACGTCGTTCTAAACTAGCTTTAGAAGTGCACGTGTATATGACTCTGCCAGAGGGTTGTTGCAGTCAGTGGGAGCAGCGGAAGTATAGTGGACAAGTAGCTTATGTCTATTTATAAACTAAAGCAGGTAAAGCAGGTATAGCGGAAATTGATCATCTATTTTTGATGTGACAGTCATAGGTCTTGGTTTCATCAGAATAGGAGATGGATCTGGTAAGAAGGTAGTAGAGAGTGATGTCCGGGTATTTGGATGATATGCACTTTATAGGAAGTGAAATTCCTATACTACGATCGGTTATACCGTGGTTGTTGTTTCCCCAACAAAAGAGCAAAGCTCTGTTCAAATTTGAAAGGCAGTGCCAAGAGTTAAAAACTCTGAGGCAGCGCCTTGCACGAGGGCGCCGGCGCCAAGAGTTAAAAAACTCTGAGGCAGCGCTTCACGTGCCTTGAACGAAGGCGCCAGCGTCAAGAGTTAAAAACTCTGAGACAGCGCCTCACGTGCCTCGCACGAGGGGTCAGTGCCAGAACTAAAAGCTCTTTGATCAGACAGAGTCGTTGGATCAAAGATTCAACGGAGGTGATAAATCACCAAAGTGCAGAATTAAGTTCTGCTGAGGAAATATTCCTCAAATTTTTCTAAACAAGAAAGATTACTCTCTGTAAAACAAAGCACCATTGGGTTAAAAAATCCAACGGTGATTAAAAAATCACCTGTCTGCAGAATAAATTCTGTATGGGGAAATATTTTCCTAATCTTGTTAAAAACAAGAAAGATATCTTCTGTAAAACAGAAGTTCTTGGATCAAAGATCCAACAGTGGATAAAATCCCCAAATCAATTAAGATCTCACAATGAGAGATTTCTTTAACTAAATCAACAAACTTGCCTCTACTATAAAAAGGACCAAAGAATTCAAGTCTTGTACAGAGAACCCCCCCCATAAGCTTAAAACTTTAAAAAAAAGAGCAAGTAAGAAGAAAGCTTTAAGAGGGAAGAAAGAAGAATACCTCTTTTCGAGGTAAATAAAAAGAGTAGAGATCAAAGCATCTCATCTGCATATCCAAGGGTTTAACCCTTATAAAAGAACTTAGTTCTTTTCCTGGATCTGAGATCCATGAGAAAAGTCTCCCACAAATGAGAATTTAATTCTCATAGGGGTGAACTTGTTCTTGGGGATCAAAGATCCATAAAAGAACAGAGAATTGAACTCTTCGGAACAGAATACACGAAGAAAACCTAGCACCAAGCGCCTCACGGGTTCCTCACGTAGGCGCTACTCAATAAAGAGTGCTTAACACTTAATGGTTGACGCTCAGCGCCAAGCGCCTCACGTGGGCGCTGCTCAATAAAGAGTGCTTAGCACTCAATGGTTGGCGCTCAGCGTCAAGTGCCTCACGTGCCCCTCACATAGTCTGTCACGCCCCGCTTCCCAGAGTACGCTAAAATCAGCACGTGACAGAGCCAACCATGCTACCTGTGGTTAGGAAATATACCTCCACAGTCACATTATTGCTGTCTATAAGATATCAAGAACAGGAAAAAATATAAACTATCTAATACATGTCCATCTGCCAGAATAAACGAGTCAATAAATATAAACGTGGAAGCAATAAATCCAATAAACAATAACATCTGGAAAGTAAGTCCCAAATACGGGCTCACATCTGGAAATGAAAGTACGGAAATAAAACTAAACTAAACGAGAGAGGGAGAAGAGAACGTGGGTTGGAGTAAAGAAAGCTTTTTAAAAAAAATATATATTTATATATTTATATATTGAGAAGAGAGGGGGAGGCAGGTAAGATTTGAGAGGTTAGGAAAATATTTTAAAAATATTTTTTTGATTATATTTGTTTTATTAAAAAAATGCAGATGCCCGATATAATGCAGATATGTAGGACATAGAACATGAAAGTGCACGGATTCTCATAACTAGCCGGGATAAATCACAAACAGGAATCAAGACGGGTTTCTAGCAAGCGGGTCGGGTCGGATGAAAATACAGATACCAATTATACTATTCGCACCTAAAACACAATAAATAAAGAAATAGCCATAAATAAAGAAATATCCAAAACAGAATTGGTATAAATGAATTAGGGTGTTACATGGGCGCTGCTCAATAAGGAGTGCCTAGCACTCAGAGGTTGGCGCTCAGCGCCAAGCGCCTCACGTGCTCCATACGTGGGTGCCATAAAGAGTGTTTAACGCTCCATAAAAACAAAAAAAGGGGAAAGCAAAGCAAAGTATGAGTGTCAGAACCCATATGAATGCTCAGCATTGTTTGCACAGAAAAGGGACTGAGCCTAAGCAAGTGTTTAACACTTTATTCAAAGGCTGAGTGGGCTGAGTCCAAGTTGACCAAATCCCTAATTCAGATCAACCGAGCCTATGTGCTCATCATTTTCTAAATTGGTCTTAGTCCCAAACACGACTACTGATCTTCCAACGGATATTGGTTCAAGGGTACATCTCCTTACACCTCTGATACATGTCGTTGTAATTCTTCAGCGTCTTCAGAGAGGTGGTGGGTCCCGATAACCAACAACTCTTTAGTGCACTCCTAAAATTGACGGGCACATCCCAATACGGACCGCAGCGTCCTTAAACTAGCTACGGACTGCAACGTCCTTAAACTAACAACGGATCGTAATGTCTTTAAACTAAAACGATGGAGCCCAAATGGTCTTTTGTTGGATCTGAATGATCCTAAAATCCTTTTGAGTAGATCTTAGTCTAAAATTAGACCAACGTATTCTCAACAAACATTTAAGTTGATCTTAATCTCAAACGAGGTTAATGATTTATATGTCAAAAATATTTCTAAACCGCAATCAAGAACGGCGTCGCTTGATAGCTAGCCGGTGAGTACGGGTCGGTCCACAGGGATGTTGTGAATTTCCTATTCGCTCAAACGAATTAATTCCGATGGGAGCCGGATTAATTATTAAATCTAAAAACTAAATTAATCTATATCTAAGTCTTGCTAGGGTTAGGTCTAGGTTAAGTTTGGAAAGTCTATAAATCTCACCGCTTTCTATACCCATATGAAGATCTAATTAGGTGTTATGGTAATTATTAATAAAAGGGATTAGAATCATCGGGAAGATGTTTTCTTCCTCTAGTTTCTTGTCTTTCCTTTATCAATCCTTACCCTAACCTCCATGGAAAACATCACAACCGGGCCTTTATACTACGGTATCACCGCTACCTCGAGGGATAGGATGCCGTAGGGAGCGGTATGTGCATGTATGCATAGAGTCCTATGAAAATATATGATGGGCAAGAAAGGGGATGAGAGATCTTCGTCTCTCAAACCTTCCCCCAGATCTAACCCTAATAAGCGAGGAGACTACTCGCTCATTAGGGAATTGAAGAACATTTATCTAGGGCAGAGAATAAAAGATCTAACTAGGACAAGGAATTAAATTTAACTAGGGCACGAATAGAAATAAAGAACTTACAAATTGATGCTCTCCAAAAGAAATCTGAATTTTATTAATGAAGGGAGGCATAGGGGAGGCATATCCTTTACAATGATTTAGAGTTCATATTTATAGAGGATAGGAAACCCTAGATTACAATTGATTCGCACGTCTACATTTACCAAAATATCCTTAGGAAGACCTAGTCAAAGTAGACTTCAAGCTTTGGTAAAATTCTATGTCTGGAAATTTTGGAACTGATTCTGGGCTTCTTGGACTTTTTATTTCTTTGGATCTTTATTCAATTTGGCTTCTCTATTTCTTCCAGATCTCCAGTGAACAATTGCAGTGGACTTTTAACCGTTTGCTTTGTAATCTTGGACCTTGCGTTGCCTTGTACTGATCTTTTGTGTATGCTTGATTAAGATCCTTCTATTTATTGGTCAAAGTCCCCTTTTTGTGTCGTCTTTTGTCTTTTTCACTGTTTTCGCTCCAAGAACCTGTAACCTGTAATATGTAGCAGACATGCGTCAAAAGCACCTGTTTATTTGTAAAAAGAATAAGAATGGGGAATATAATAATACAATATTACGTTGTGAACAGTTAACGATCCTTAAATCAACCCAAACCTGAGTCTAAGAATATACGGATTTGGACTAATCCACGCCTTACGGGCGACAACATAAATTAGTCTCCATATACAATCCACGGGTAACCAAAAATAAAACAAACGCACATGACACGAAGTGAATTTCTGAACCCGGAGAAGTGGTTATCGCTACGCGGTAACGTAATTAACTGCAGGGGCTTGCGCCTGCAGGGAAGAGCGCCCCCATAATCAAAAACTCCTCGCAAACGAGGGGGAATCTGACGAAGTCTGCTACAACGGCCGCATCCATCCAGACCTCCGATATACGGTGTCATAAATAAATTTGGCATCTTCGGAGAGGTGGATGGATAAATCCAAATAGTATCTGCCCCTAAATTCAGGCAAGACAATCCATTCTGGATCCGTCTCCATTTTCGGCGGTAAACAGATTCTGGCACGCCCGGTGGGACCTTTTCCTCTTTCCAATCCACACTTCGTATGTCGTGTTCGCGAACAAATCACGGTTTAATATGGTTGCCCCTGGATTTGAGAGACTAAGATTTGGTGTCTTGCTCCTGTGTAGTGAAAAGAAGATCAATGGTTTCTAACTGCACCTGCAACAGTAACTCCCACTCCGTCCCCGCTGGAGGAGTGACTTATGGGCTCAAGCGGCCTCCATCTTTGCAATGCCAGTGGAACAGATGACTCAGGCCACCACTGGATTATTCTTCGGGACCATGCTCCCACCGACAAGCTTCAGCGTCCCGATGCTACCACAAGAAGCTCCAATGAAGTCGGTCTTCGATCGACTTGCAGCCACCACGGCCCCTCTCGACGGGTCGTCCAATTCTAACGCCTCGGTCTTCAACAGGCTGAGCCACAGCTCAGGTGGGCCCACAAAGAGGCTCGCGATACCTGAGGGGGTTATCCCGAAATGGATAGCCATTCCAGTTCCGGCAGACGAAGTCGTCAAAGGGGCTTCTCCTAATAAAGGATCGGTCTTCGCAAGACTGGCAGTTCTGACTCCTGCTACGAGTGAAGTCGTAAAAAATGCTTCCTCTACCAGAAAGCCGACCTTCGAAAGATTGGTCGTCCCATCTCAACGGATGTCAGTCTTCAATAGGCTGGCACCAGCAGTATCCCCTAACTAAGCATGGGGCATAATGAGGTCGCTTCCATACCAGAGGTGGTCCTGTCTGCACGACATGCTCGACGTCGCCATTGGCGCTGAGTGAGGAAAGCTGGGGGCAGTTCCCCCTCTGGACTTACCCCACCAGCTCCAATGGTGGAAATTGATGCTGCTGTTCCAACTGGGAATAGCTTCGATCTTCTCAGAAGGGTGCATAAGAACTCTCCAACCACTGTATTGAAGAAGTCTCCTTCGCCTGCTGAAAACATGACACAGGTGAAACCGGAGCACCCCCCTCGACGGCTGTCCTCCAAAATCCACAGGGTCTGGCGCAAAGTCCAAGACTCTGTGATGGACAAAGACTACCCTCGCCGACTGAAGAAAATGAAGCCTCGGCAAGAGGAGGACCATCCCTCCGTCGTACCATGGAAGATATCGTATGCATGGGAGCCTGTTGCAACGGCCCCCTCAACTTCGACCTCCCACAAAAGGAGAAAGCCAGAGAAGATCCCCATGCCTGCGGTTAATTTCAAAGGCAGTGGATACAAGTGCCCCAAGTCCGAAGGCATGGTAGTACACACGGTGTACATGGCTTCCGGGAAAGAGAAAAGTCGTACTTCCACGGGTCATCGACCACTCACACGGTTGTTTCCCCCAATCAGAGCAAAGCTCTGCTGGAAATTCAAAATTCAAATTTTGAAGCAACGCTTCAAATCCCGGGCGCAACGCGCCACGTGTCAGGCGCAGACACATCAGCGCAGCGCCCAAAGCAGCGCACCCAATCAGAGCAAAGCTCTATTTTAAGTAAAGTTAAAGGAAGCAACGCTTCAGTTGCGTAAGCGCTGTGCTGCGCGACACGTGTCAGCACAGATGCGCTAGTGTAGTTGCGCTGCGCTTTGCGCTGCGCGACACGTGTCACGCGCTGAGGCGTTTGCGCCAAACAGAATTAAGATTTCAAAGAAATCTTTCTGTTCTTGTCAAAACAAGAAAATTTTCTTCTGCAAAATAGAAGCCTTTGGATCAAAGATCCAACGGTGGGGAAAATTCCCCAAATCACTCAGAGAAAGATCTCTTTAAGTAATTTATGGGCACTATAAAAAGGACCCTAGACCTCAATTCAAAGGCATGGACATTTTCTTGAAAAATCAAGAGCTTCAAACAGAGAGAACTCTGAGAAAAATTCCAAGAAAAAGGTAAAAACCTTCACAAGAGAGAAGAAATTTCTTCTAATAGACCATTGATCTAAAAACCAGATCAATGATCTTCACATAATAAACAGTGCTTTGCACTTCTTATGAACCACTGGTTCTTTAAAACAAGAAAAACAAAATAAAGAATAGTGCTTTGCACTTTTTATGAACCTTTGGTTCCTGAAATAAAAAAGAAAAACTTGTTTTTCTTTGATCTAAATCAGATCAAGGAAACGAATAGTGCTTTGCACTTCTTTTATGAACCATTGGTTCTTAAATCTAAAGGATTCTTAAATCATAGTGCCTTGCACTTGCAAACTGCGCTGTTGCGCTCCTGGATCGGAGCAAGCCACCAGAGCGCGCCACGTGTCAGCAGCGCAGGCGCAGCACATTAGCGCAGCGCATTGCTCTTGCGCGACACGTGTCAGCACTACAAGCACTTGCGCTCTCTGATTGGCGCAAGGCACCTGACAAATGCAATGCATTTCTTAAAGGGGCCAGGCCCAAATAAAAAAGACCAAGCATGCCTAATTAAATTGATGCTCTGCATCATTTATAAATGGACAGAGCCCAAACAAAATAATAAGTGCTGTGCATTTTAAAAGGGGCAGAGCCCAAACAAAGTAGATGCCTTGCATCATTCATGGGCAAAGCCCAAGAAAAAAGTAGAAAATAATGCAATGCATTATTTAAAAATGGGCCAAGCCCTAGCACAGGTCTAACAGACCAAAAACAAATAAAAGCGTTGAATATTTTTCAACTGGACTTAGCCCAATCATGGCCGTAAGTCCTCAAATTAAATTGACTGAGCACAGCTTCTCTTTTAAATCAATTTACATTCGGTTCGAGGGTACATCTCCGAACTCCTTTGACTCCTATCGTTGTAATCCTTCAACGACGTCAGAGAGGTGACGGGTCCCGACAACCACACATCAATATGGACTGCAGGGTCCTTAAACTCGTGGACCGAAACGTCCTTAAACTAATATTGGACCGAAACGTCCTTAAACTAATAGTGGACCAAAACGTCCTTAAACTAATATTTACCCCAAAATGGGAATGTTGGACCGAAACGTCCTTAAACTAATGTTGGACCACAACGTCCTTAAACTACCTATAGACCACCATGTCCCTAAACTGGAATATGGACCCCTATGTCCCTAAACTGGCAATGGACCGTAATGTCCTTAAACTACCTATGGACCACTACATCCCTAAACTGGAACAATAGAGCCTCCAAATGCTCTTTTACCGGATCTAAACGATCCCGTTTAAGTCGATCATAGCCCCAAACATGGCTAACGTATCCTTAAACATTCAAATGGATTATAAAATTCCCAATCAACTCTGGTTCGAGGGTACATCTCCGAGCTCCTCTGACATATGTCGTTGTAATCCTTCAACGACATCAGAGAGGTGACGAGTCCTGACGGCCATATATTAAATGGATCACTACGTTAAGTTGATCTCAGTCTCAAATAGGACTGACGTATCCTTAACGAACGTTTAAGTTGATCCTAGCTTCAATATGACTAATGTATCCTTAAACTAAAAACACCAAACCCAAATCTAAGTAAATACGGATTTGGACTAATCCACGTCCTACGGGCGACGGCATTATTCAGTCTCCGTATACAATCCACGGGCAACCACAAACAAAACAAACACACACGACATGAAGTGAAATTCTGAAGAAGGAGAAAGTGGTTACCGCAATGCGGTAGCGTAATTAACTGCAGGGGCTTACGCCTGCGGGGAAGAGCATCCCCACAATCAAAAACCCCTCAAGCGAGGGAGAATCTGACGAAGTCTGCTACATTGGCCGCATCCATCTAAACCTCCGATACACGGTGCCATAAATCAACTTGGCATCTTCGGAGAGGTGGACGGATAAAACCAAATAGCATCTGCCCCGAATCCCAGTGTCAGGACCTCGCGGTCCTGTGCGCCGTCGTTCGGAGGGGAACAGATTCTGGCACGCCCGGTGGGACCTTTTCATCTTTCCACTTCACACTTCGTGTGTCGTCCTCGCGAACCAATCGCGGTTTGTTAAATGGTTGCCTTCAGATTTCAAGTTACTAAGATTTAGTCTTTTACCTGATGCAGAAGTCAAGATTTAATGGCCTCTAATAGCACCAACTGCTCGAAGTGCCACTGCAGCGGACGCTCCACCTCCCCCGGAGGTATAGCATATGGGCCCTAAGCGGCCTCCTTCCTCGCTCTGCCGGTAGACCAGGTGACCCAGGCCACCACCGGCCTGTTTTTCGGGACCATGATCCCGCCTACAAGCTTCTCTATGCCAATACCTGCACCAGAAGTGAACAAGAAGTCGGTCTTCGACCGGCTCGCTGCTACGACGGCCCCTGCCAACGGGTCGCCAACTACCAAACCAACAGCCTCTGTTTTCGCCAGGTTGGATCATAACTCTAAATTGACTGTCCCAAGGAAGGCAATAACTGCTGCTCCAGAAGTCGTCAAGGCGGCTTCCCCTGTCAAAAAGTCAGTCTTTTCAAGACTGACGATTCCTGCTCCTGCCCCTGCTCGAGGATCTGTCTTCGACAGGTTGAATATCATCCCTCAAAAGACAACTTCAGTCTTTAAGAGGTTAACACCAGCGGCGCCCCATTCAGACAGGGGGCAAAAAGAAGCTGTCTCAATCTCCGAGCCAGTCCCAACGGCTCGTCATGCTCGACGTCGCCATTGGCGACGAGTGAGGAAAGCAGGGGGCAACTCTCCCTCAGGGCTAACTCCACCGGCTCCAATGGTGGAAGTCAACGCTGCTGTTCTAACTGGGAACGGCTTTGAACTGCTGAGGAGGGTACGTAAGAACTCTCCAACCGCTACACTAAAAAGATCTCCTCCACCTGCGGAGAAAGTTCCGGAAACGAAGCAGGAACAGCCACCTCAACGGCTGTCCTCAAAAATTTATAAGGTTTGGCGGAGAGTTCAAGACTCCGTAATTGACCCAGATCGCTCTCGTCAACAGAAAAAGGCAAAAATGGAAAAAGGCCGCCCGATCAAATAAGAAAGGACAACAGTCGCTAGGGTGCCCACTGCAACGGCCCCTCTAACTTCAACGACCCACAAAAGAAGAAGGCCGGAGAAAACCCCCGCGCCGACAACAAATATCAGAGGTGGTGAACCCAAACGCCCTAAGTCAGGGGGCATTGTAGTTCATACCATCTATATGGCGTCTGGTAAAGAGGACAGTCGCATATCTATGGGTCATCGACCGCTTACGCGATCAGTGACCAAGGCGCAGGAGCAGCAGCAGAAGCTCCAAGAAATGATGAATACTATGGCCGCACTTACAGGGCCGAAAGAAAACCCTGAAACGTCCTCGGATGAACGCCAGGAGGAAGAAACCGACGCCGAATTCCTTCGTCGAATATTGGAGAAGAAGGACAAAGAGGCTGCTGAACAAGCAACCAACATACAGCGTATGGGCCTCCTCTTCCAAGACATGATAAGGATGATGATACAACAAGATCCCCCGGCTGAAGAGCCCCCGATCGTCTTTGGAGACGATAGGGGAGAGACATCAAATCCTCCGCCAGCTCTGTCGACGGCTAAGGAGGATACAATCTCCAAAGCTGATTTGGACGAGTACATAGCCCAACAAATACGGGTTCATCATGCGGTTGAAGCAGCTGGCCAGGTCGTAAAAACAGGGCGGCGATATCCAAGTTGGTACGATCAAATCAAGTACCCGCCCAGTTACACAATTCGCAAGTTCCATGTCTACAAAGGGACAGGTAATCCTCACCAGCATGTCGTCCAGTTCAGGACACTCTGCGGCAACACCGGCGGTGATGAAAAGCTTTTGCTTCGCCAGTTTGTTGGAAGTTTATCAGATACGGCGTTCGAGTGGTACTCTGAGCTCCCGAATGACTCTATCAAGACCTTCACGGAGATGGAGCTGTTGTTTACTCAGCGTTTTGCAAGCGCCAGTGAACGCACCCCGATGACGGCACTGATTAACGCCAGGGTAAAGCCAGGCGAGACATGGGTTCAATATGCTATACGGTGGCGGAACTTATGGTCGAAGTGCGAGCAGCGCATTGAAGAAGCTCCCGCGGTGGGTATATTTGTGGGAACCCTTGATCCGCAAGCAACCATCTCGCAATTTATGATGTTCTTCAAGCCGACTACCTTCCAGGCCTTGATTGATAAGCTAGCGCAAATGGATCAGATGGGCCATAAACCCCCTCTTCCAAAGCCGGACTCCCGAAATGACAAAGGGAAGGGAAAAGCGATCGTCGTCACTAATGCTCAACAACAACCGAGCAACTCGAAGCCGGTTGTGCGTCAAAATAATATGCGCCCGTACGTAGACCTTGAGGAGAGGCTAGGGCGTCCTTACTCGTTTCCCCGCGATAAAACGAGAAGGTTATTCGAGCTGGCGTTGAGCAACCGACTCATAAATCTGCCGGATCCAAAACGTCCGTCGCAACCAAGTGACGTCAATGAGCCCAACCACTGTCCTTATCATCGAGTACTGGGCCATCCGATTGAAGATTGCTACGTTTTCAAAAATTGGCTTGAAAACCAGTACCGACAGGGAAAATTCGCGTTATCTGACAAATGGAAGGTGAATCCCCCGCAGCCCCACACCTCTAAGGGGACGAATACGCCGGGGGAAACATGCTCCGTCGTTGAAGAAGCTCCTTGGGAGGTTGTATTATCAGCCAAGACAAAGAGGGTGCTAAACGACCTTCAGACATGTCCAGCGATCAAGTGGAAGAACCCGTTGGAACCGCAGGTCATTGAAGGGATGTTGAAGCCACATCCAACTCCAAAGACCGATGGTGGTGGCTCAAGCACTCGCAACCAGCCTTCAAAATCTTCGAAAAAGAAGAAGAAGAAATCTAAGAAGCCCGTGAAGCATGGCGACAAGCTCACGAACTTGCAAAAACAAATTGACGCGCTGGAGGAATACAACCAGAAGGCACGGACTCCCATTACACTCCAAGAGTTTCTCAACCACGTCTTTCAAGAGGAAGGTGAGGGAGAAAGTTCGTCAGATGAATCTGAAGAATGCGTGGCGAGCTGTCATGTGATTTCCCATTCGTTCATGAATGATGAGGAGACTTCTTGTACTGAAGCGCTGGGGGCAGATACCAAATCAAAAATTTTGGGGCCATCAGATGAAGTGATTGACGCATTCCTTAATGAAGCTCGGTTGAAAAGTAAAGCTGATCAAGAACGCGAGACAGCTATATTTGAAAGGGCCAAGCGCCAGCGACTTGATGAAAGAGCTGAGATGATCCCGCTGGAACAAAACACCTCCATTACCGACAAAATCCAATTCAAGATGAGGAAAAGGTTTGCTAAGGCCATATCAATGAGCATGAAGCTACCATCCTCTGAAGGAAGCATCACCGGTGAAATATAAATGCACCCGTCCTATTGCTTATATCATCAGAAGGTTTCGCACCCCACTCAAGAGTGCAAAGCTTTCGATAGATGGTGGCAAGGATATGTTGCTCATCGACAACATTTTAAGCGGGAGAAACGTAAAACTCGTCGGGAGCGGAAGGATATGACCGAAGGGTTTAACAGAATTATCGGTGATTGTCGCATGGTTAACGCCGGGGGATCACAGGTGCCTACATTCGGGAGCGATTCTGATGAGGAGCTGGAGCTTGGCCCTCTCTTTAAAGGGTTCACTTCGGGAAAAGAAGAAGAGCCGAAGGTTTGCGAAAATATCCGGCTGCGTAATCGGACGCTTCCTGAAAAGAACCTCGGACCCTCAAACAGAAAAGATAAAGGGAAAGAAAAGGTCTCTGAAGATATCGTCTTAGATGACCAAGTTCTGGAGGAGCTAAGCGCCAAGGACCCGCCGAAGAAGAATAAGGTGGATTACAACGTCTTAGCGCATCTGAGGAAGCTGCCCTCACAGCTCAGCATTCTTGATGCCCGTTTGTTATCAAAGGAGGCGAGAGATTCGTTGATCAAGGCACTACAAGATCCGGAACAATTCCAAGCGTGCCTGGCCGAGGAAAAGATGAAGGATGAATTGGAGGAAGTGCACACGGCCGATGTCGCTTTCGGTGATGAAGACCTTCTCCTTGGGACGTGCGAACACAATCGCCCCCTTTATATCTCAGGATACTGTCACGATATAAAGATAGGCAAAATCTTGATCGACAATGGATCCTCCATTAATCTCCTCAACGTGCGGGTGTTAAAAGAAATCTGCATGAGCGTCCAGCACCTTGCTCGTGACAAGATCACCATCTTCAGGTTCGACTCCCAGTCATCAAGAACTCTTGGGTCTGTGATACTGACGCTACGCTTCGGGCTACTCGCCACGGATATTAAGTTCCACGTCATAGACGCCAAGACATGCTACAACGCTTTGCTCGGCCGACCATGGTTACACGAGTACAACATCATCCTTTCTACACAATATCAGTGTATGAAGTATTTTAAGGATGGTTTCGAGTATACCGTGACGGGAGAACTGAACCCGTTCTCTGTAAACGAGGTCCGCAAATATGAAGATGCCAAATACTTCTTACCGGATTTCGAAGACACGGAGAAGCGTCACAAGCCGGAGAACAAAGCTAACGCCACCATCCCTGTCTTCGGCAGTGATACTGAAGAGGAAGAGGAGATAGTTTATTCGGGTCCGCCCCAACACAACAAGCCAGGACCGTCCGCTCCTACGTTGATCTTTGGTAGCGACTCAGAAGATGAGATCCGTGTTGTATTCTCTGCTCGACCTTCAATACAAACGTCCGCCGACGAAGAGCAAAGTCTATAAGTCGCCATAGTGCCGCTTAAACACCATAAAGAACTGGATGCACTTAATATTTACAATGTAGAAGAGCTGCAAACGTTCTATATCCCTCCCAGGCAAGAAAGTGAAAAAGCAATTCTGTTCTACCGCTCTGAAGAAACCAAGGTAGAAAAGGAAATCTGGCATGGCGCGGATCCTACGCTCGACAGGCTTCAGCCTATCCGTCTCCCCAGATATTATACGGAAGGTCTAAAAAAGCTATTGAAACGCCAGGGAATATCCTTCAAGCAGACCGTTCGAAAAGCCAAGTTCTATGACAAAGTCTAGAACGTTCCCGGGACTCAATGCAAACTGCCTAATGGGAGAATAGAGACAAAAGGACTTGGATATATCCGGTCAAAGAAACGAGAGCTACTAAACAGCTGCTATGTCATGTATGACTTCGATGAAGAAGCGGATGCTCAATGGGAGGACGCTAATCCTGAGATGGTGAAAGTTCCAGATGCAAAAGAGCCCAGTCCGTCGTTCGAAGAACAAATGGGCAAGCTTATAAAGGAAGCGGTTAAAGAAGTCCGGGACGATCATAACGCGAAATGGTCATCTACGAGAAAGACAAAACGCAACGCCTTCTCCAACAGGCCGTGAAAGATGAAAATGCCGCTCCTTGTCAACCTGTTATAAAGAAGGCTCGACGCAAAAGCAAAAATAAGTCGAAAGGGCAAAAAGGCGCTCAACGGCAACAAAGCAGGACTAAGAAGCCACGCAAACGGGAGTCGAGCGTTATTGATCTATCCCTCATGAAGAAAATGGGTCGAGCGTACTCGTTTCCTCGGGACAAGACGAAGAAGATACTTGATCTTGCTCTAAAACATCAAATGCTTATACTGCCGGAGTCTAAACACCCCGAACAAGCGGGTGAGGTCTCACACCCGGACTATTTCTTTTATCACCGAGTGATAGGGCACCCTCTCAAGGACTGCTTCACCTTCAAGAATTGGGTCGAAGATCAGTATCAGCTTGGCAGGTTTGCTCTGTCCGACAGCTGGAGGGTAGCGCCGCCATAAAAGCACGAGCCCAAGACCACGAAAGAAGAACCAGTTCCGCATTGGGATTGGAAGCGAATTCGTACTTGTCACGTGATAACGATATCAAGAGAAGAACCCGAGAACATGGATGACCTTCCCTGGTGCTTCGAAAACAGCAACGACGAGGTAATCTCAGAATTTCCACCAGCACCAAAAGAGCTGGAAGATGGAATCCATACCACTGCAGATAACCTTAAGAAAATTGAGTTGGGAACGGCGAATGACCCACGACCGACATTCATCAGCGAGCTGCTATCTGAAGAAAGGGTGGCTGCATTAAAGGACGTGCTTCTACAACAAAGGGATTGCTTCGCGTGGAACTATTCCGAAATGCCGGGACTAGATCCAGAAATTGCTGTGCACAGATTGGCGATATCTCCGGACGTCAAACCAGTCAAACAGGCGCCGAGAAGAATGCGACTTGAGCTTGAGATGAGTATCAATGCCGAGGTCAAGAAGCTGATCGACTCTGGCTTCATCCAGGAAGTTCAATACCCTGAATGGATCGCCAACATCGTCCCGGTGATGAAGAAAAATAGGACAGTGCGTATATGCGTGGACTTCCGGGATCTCAATAAAGCTTGCCCGAAAGACGATTTCCCAGTGCCAGTCACCGAACTGATGATAGACAATACGTCCACTCATGAGGTTTTCTCCTTCATGGACGGCTCATCGGGGTATAACCAGATAAAGATGCATCCCGAAGATCAGAAGCACACCGCCTTCAGGACTCCTTTGGGTATATTCTGATACAAGGTGATGCCTTTCGGTTTAAAGAATGCCGGTGCCACCTACCAAAGGGCCATGACGAAGATCTTCGATGACCTTATACACGAAATCGTCGAATGCTATATCAACGACCTCGTGGTTAAAAGCAAATCATACGAGGAGCATCTCGAGCATCTGAAGACCGTATTTCAACGCCTTCGGCAATACAACTTGAAGATGAACCCTCTTAAGTGTGCATTCGGAGTTTCTTCGGGCAAATTCCTGGGATTCATCGTCCGACACCGGGGTATCGAAATAGATCCGTCAAAGATCAAGACGATCATGGAAATGCCTCCGCCAAGGACCCTCAAATAGCTGCGGTCTCTCCAAGGGAAGCTCGCATATATACGGCGATTTATAGCCAACCTTTCAGGCAAGTGCCGTCCCTATAGCCACCTGATGAAGAAGGGAACCCCGTTCGTCTGGGATCAAAAATGCCAAAGCGCACTAGACGAGATCAAGCAATACCTGCAGAACCCGCCGGTGTTGGCTGCTCCGGTCAAGGGAAAACCCCTCATTCTTTATACAATCGCCCTCGAAGGTTCCTTAGGCGCATTATGGGCACAAGAGAAGGATCAAGGGAAAGAAAGAGCACTCTACTACTTAAGTCAAGTTCTGCTGGGGGCAGAAAGCAACTACTCTCCCATTGAAAAACACTGCCTGGCGTTGATCTTCGCGATAACAAAGCTCAGGCACTATGCGTTGGCGCATGAAGTCCGTCTTATTTCGAAGGCGGACCTTCTTAAGTATTTAATGTCAAAGGCCATATTGACGGGACGACTCGCTAAGTGGGCCCTGCTCTTGATGGAGTTCTCGATAACGTATCAACCTCTCAAGGCAGTGAAAGGCCAGGCCATCGCCGACTTCCTCGCTGAGCATCCGATACCCGCCGATTCTCCTTTAAATTGCGATCTTCCAGACGAACATGCGTTTGATGCGATCGACGGTGGTGATACCCGATGGGAGCTTTATTTCGATGGAGCATCTTCTATGAAGAAATGCAAACAAAGTGCCCCTATAATCAAATCGGGGGTAGGAATCATCTTTGTAACTCCACAAGGAGGGATAATGCGCTACGCGTTCTCCCTGACGGAGCCGAGGACAAACAATGAAGCCGAATACGAAGCTTTGATAGCAGGCCTCGAGATCGCCATCGACATGGGAATTGAAGACCTCCTCATATATGGAGATTCCCAACTAGTCGTTAGTCAAGTAAACGATAACTACCAAACATGCAAACCAGAAATGGTGAAGTACGGCGAAAAAGTACAACAATTGTTGACCCAAATTCCTTCCTATACGTTGGAAAACATACCGCGCGCGGAAAACAGCAAAGCAGACACATTGGCCAAACTTGCTAAAGAACTGGCTGACGAGAACCTCGATGACGTTAGAATCGTGGTACAAAGCCGTCGGGTGCTTGCCCTAGCAAAAATATCTCTGGAGTCATCCGAAGAAAAAGGAGCGAGTGAACAGACGACCCTGCAAGTAAAAAATTGGGAAAATACCGAGGATTGGAGAGAAGTCTTCATAGATTACTTTAAATCCCACCGAATGCCTGAAGAAGCGTCCACAAGACATCAGCTCACGAAACGAGCTCTGTCTTTCGCCTTCGTCAACGACACTCTGTACAAGAGGTCGTTTAATTCTCTATGGCTAAGATGTCTAGGACCTGACGAAGCGAAAAAAGTCGTTCAGGAAGTTCATGACGGACTTTGCGGTTCTCACCAAGCAGGCCCGAAGATGAAGTTGAAGATTAAACGGATGGGCTACTACTGGCCCACGATGATCCAGGACTGCCTCGAATTTGTGAAGCAATGCCACTTATGCCAAATCCATGGGGACTTCATCTACCAGCATCCAAATTCGCTACATCCAACGGTGGCTAGCTGGCCGTTCGAAATGTGGGGAACTGACATAGTCGGCCCTATCGAACCAGCATCGTCTAGAGGACATCGTTTCATCCTGGCGACGACTGACTACTTCTCCAAATGGGCAGAAGCAGTACCGCTGAGGGAAGTGAAGACGGAGAATATGCTCCATTTCTTCAAGACGCACGTCATATATCGGTTTGGAACTCCGCGCCGGATCATCTCCGATAACGGACCAGCCTACAGAAGCCACAAAATCAGTCGCTTCGCGCAACAGCATAATATAGACTGGAGATACTCCTCAGTTTATAATCCGCGAGCTAATGGTCTAGCCGAGGCCTTCAATAAGACCTTAACAAAGATTATGAAGAAGACAGTGTCCCGAAATAAGAAGGACTGGCATGAAAGACTGCAAAAAGCTCTTTGGGCGTATCGAACTACGTTCAAGACAGCCACAAACATAATGCCATATGCGCTGGTATTCGGCACAGAAGCAGTACTCCCCCTCAAGATAGAGTTACCCTCTCTACGAGTGGTAGTCCACTACGAGTTAGCAGATGAAGAAAATGCTCACATTCGGCTTGAGGAGCTCGATGCCCTTGATGAGACCCGGCTCATAGCGCAACAAAATCTGGAGGCCTATAAAGCAAAGATGACGCGCTCATATGAAAGATTGACCCGGCCGAGGACATTCCGCCAAGGCGAACTCGTGCTAGTGGTCAAAAGGCCTATGATCCCCAATCGCGCCAAGCGGGGAAAATTCGAGCCAAACTATGAAGGCCCATACATCATAGACAAGGTCTACCAAGGTGGAGCCTATTTACTTATAGATATGCATGGCGAAAGGCCTTTCAGGTCAATAAATGGTCGCTTCCTAAAGAAATACTACGCTTAATGAGCCACAGCCTAGGTCAATGATAGATGACGACGACTATGTCCGCTCGCTATCTTCCTAAGCTCAAACTTTATAAGCGGTAGCCAGCCTTCTCAATGCCGGACTGAAACGTCCTTAAACTAATGACGGACCGAAACGTCCTTAAACTAATGACGGACCGAAACATCCTTAAACTAATGACGGACCGAAACGTCCTTAAACTAATAGCGGACCGAGATGTCTTTAAAACTACTATCGCAGCATCCTTAGACTGACGAGATGAATAAAAAATATATATAAAAAAATATAAATAAATAAAAACGGTATGTCCATAAGCAAAAAGGGCACGGATGAAAACCCGAAAGGGCTCCGTGAGTAAAAACAGCAGGGCTACCTGCGAGTGTTCATGAAAACCCGAGAGGGCGCGACCTCGTAAAAAAAAAGAGAAGAAAAAAAAAAAATAAATAAAAATGAAAACGGTATGTCCATAAGCAAAATGGGCACGGATGAAAACCCGAAAGGGCTCCGTGAGTAAAAACAACAGGACTACCGACGAGTGTTTGTGAAAACTCGAAAGGGCACAATCTCGTTAAAAGACACTTATAAGGTCCCCTCGACCTTGTAAGGAGAAACCACCCGAGTGAGATCCTTACGACTCACAAGGGAGCAACACACTTAGGGATCCCCACGATTCTTAAAGAGAAAATACACTTGCGAGATCCTCATGACTCGTAAGGAGAACTCTCTTATGGGACCCTCACGGCTCATAAGATTTGAAAGTCTTAAGTTACAGAGGCCTAAACCTGTGCTTAAGCAACCCCCACAACTTCCGATATTGCCCTACAAGTGGCTCAATACTGGCCCTTGTATACAATCCACGGGCCTAACCAAGTCCCGTCCATGACTGGGGATATGTTTGCATGACCCTTGTAGGTCCTCTCGACTTACAAAGAGAAAACCCTCTTGTAGGATCCTTACAACTTACAGAGGAACAAACACTTAGGAATCCTCACGATTCCCAAGGAGAAAATACACCTACAAGATCCTCACGACTCGTAGGGAGAAATACCTTTGTGAGACCCTTACGGTTCATGAAGTCAAAAGCCTTAGTCGACAGGACCCTAACCCTGGTCGCTAAGCCACCTTTGTTTGACATCGACAGAGGCAGATGATGATTTGCTCCTGGCAATATCTCAGTTGTATCGGTGCTGATGCCAAAATCGGTGTCTAATTCCAGGTTTACGGTGAAAAGCCGGTAGGCCGCACATGCATACGAAATAGCCGAAATGATGGGGCAACTTGCAATAAAAAGCAGCAAGTAAAAACATATGCATACAAAATAGCTGAAATGATTAGGCAACTCACAATAAAAAGCAGCGAGTAAAAATAAAATAAATAGCCGAAATGACTGGGCACCGCGAGAAATAGCCGAAATGATTGGGCAATCGCGACATTCGCGATATAAAAGCTGAAATGATAGAGCATCGCGGAAATAAAACAAAAAAAAGTGATGATAAAACCTTGGCCCTACAGCTGAGATCACATCGATCCATGTATACAATCCAAGGGCACAAACAAAAAAGGAACCATACTCTCCCAACAGGCTCCGCCAGAAAACGAAGCCAAATCTCGACGGTTCATTCCAACTCCGAAGAAACCAGTGTCTTCAGCAAATACCTCAACTCAAGAAAACAAACACTCCTTGACGAGAGCCTCCTGATTCGCGTCGACTCGCAGGGAAACCAGTGCCTCCGTGGAAAATTCTCGATCCATTTCAACACCAAGGAAACAAATAATCCTTGGCACTAGGGAAACAAATAATTCTTAGCAAATACCTCAACTCAAGGAAACAAACACTCCTTGACGAGAGCCTCCTGATTCGCGTCGACTCGCAGGGCAACCAGTGCCTCCGTGGGAAATTATCGATCCGTTTCAACACCAAGGAAATAAATAATCCTTGGCGCTAGGGAAACAAATAATCCTTAGCAAATACCTCAACTCAAGGAAACAAACACTCCTTGACGAGAGCCTCCTGATTCGCGTCGACTCGCAGAGCAACCAGTGCCTCCGTAGGAAATTCTCGATCCGTTTCAACACCAAGGAAACAAATAATCCTTGGCACTAGGGAAACAAATAATCCTTAGCAAATACCTCAACTCAAGGAAACAAACACTCCTTGACGAGAGCCTCCTGATTCGCGTCGACTCGCAGGGCAACCAGTGCCTCCGTGGGAAATTCTCAATCCGTTTCAACACCAAGGAAACAAATAATCCTTGGCGCTAGGGAAACAAATAATCCTTAGCAAATACCTCAACTCAAGGAAATAAACACTCCTTGACGAGAGCCTCCTGATTCGCGTCGACTCGCAGAGCAACCAGTGCCTCCGTGGGAAATTCTCGATCCGTTTCAACACCAAGGAAACAAATAATCCTTGGCGCTAGGGAAACAAATAATCCTTAGCAAGTACCTCAACTCAAGGAAACAAACACTCCTTGACGAGAGCCTCCTGATTCGCGTCGACTCGCAGAGCAACCAGTGCCTCCGTGGGAAATTCTCGATCCGTTTCAACACCAAGGAAACAAATAATCCTTGGCGCTAGGGAAACAAATAATCCTTAGCAAATACCTCAACTCAAGGAAACAAACACTCCTTGACGAGAGCCTCCTGATTCGCGTCGACTCGCAGAGCAACCAGTGCCTCCGTGGGAAATTCTCAATCCGTTTCAACACCAAGGAAACAAATAATCCTTGGCGTTAGGGAAACAAATAATCCTTAGCAAATTCCTCAACTTAGGGAAACAAACAATCCTTGACGAGAGCCTCCTGATTCACGTCGGCTCGCAGAGAAACCAGTGTCTCCGCGGGAGATTCCCGATTCGCCTCAACTTACAAGATGAAGCCTCAGGCAGCAGGGACTAAAAAACTTGCTTCCTGAACAATGGGACTCTGCAAGTCGATCTAAATGGTCTCTTGCATACTATTCACGGGTCTCACCCTCCAAAGTCGAATCTCGACAAGGAGGGAAACAACCGCTTATAACTTCTCTCGACTCGTAAGAGGGAAAAATTCTCTTACAGGATCCTTACGACCTATGAGAGAAAACACACTTAGGAATCCTCATGACTCCTAAGGAGAAAAACCCACCTTCGAGATCCTCTCGATCCGTAGGGAGAAAAGTCTCTACGAGACCCTCACGGCTCATAGAGTTGAAAAGTCTTAGGCAGCAGATCTGAACCTGCGGCCTAAGCCATCGCTATTTCTTAAGAAAGTCGAGATGCGTACTCTATTATCTGTTGACCATGTTCACTAAGATGGCATGCTGATAATAAAAGAAAAGAAAAAGCAAAGAGATAGTGCAAGACATTGCGAAGAAAAATGTGTATCTTTATTGAATGTAGTTAAGTACAACATGAAGCGTACAAAATATTGAAGAATGGCTACATATTATTGAAAAAAGAAAAATTCTACAAGTATCTAGATACAAGGAGAGTTACTGAGAAGGAAGCGTCTTGCATAACTCTAGCAATTGTTCGCGCACTTCCTTCCCCACTTTCTCCTGATCGGCCACCACTGCCAGCTCCGCCTCCACTTGGGCCCGTTGCTGCAAGACAGATGCAAGCTGATCCCTGACGGCCTGATGAGCAGCTTCGCGGCCTGGGGTATCACGCTCGGCTACATCAAGCTTTCGCTTCAAGTTTAGCCCATGGGAGATGCGCTCTAGGAGACCTTCAAAGATAGCCTTTACTTGGGCAGCATTCGCTTCAACCTCAGCACGCAAACGGGCTGTCTCGCTCGAGGTCTCTTGACATTCCCGTAGCTTTAAAGCTGCTTCTTGTTCTAAGTGGCGGACGTAAGAAGCACTTTCCTTGATCCATGCTGCTCTTTCATTGCTCGCGGCTAAAGTCTCGGAGGAGAGACGCATCGACTCCAGCTGATGAAGGCGAGCCTCAATCTCCTGACAGTGATTAACCCAAGAGGCGACGATGCCCTCGTCATGGAAGTTGGCAAAAATCACCAAAATCTGGTTAACCATCATAGCGAAGTCCTCAGCGGACGTAGGAGTCTCGAAGTCGAGTTCCTCGATGTAGTCGCTCAACATGCGCAGACTATTCGCCGCACTTTGAGGACAGACGTCTCTGGGAAGGGCCGCCCGGCATTGTAATATGAGGACTCAAAAGGCGCCGAGACTGAACGACAGCTGAAAAGACAAAGTGCGATTAGATGATGATTCAATAGATATAGAAAAAGTCATTGATAAGACAGTTTACTATACCGGTTGAAGCAGGTGCAAGGCCGGAAGGGCCGGTGGCGCGACCGATCTTTCTTCTCCCCTTCGATTTGTAACACTGCAGTCAAGACAGAGAGAGTTAGAAATAATTCTATCACTGAAAAAGAAAGATATCAATGGAAACCATACTTACCAGTGCCATCGGAGGAAGAAGCGAGTTCAGATGGAAAGAGAAGTGTGGGAGTAACACTTGATATAGATGATCAAAGGAGCACTCCTGAAAAAGACATAACAGTGCGACTTTAGTACACAAATTATTCGTTTGGAAGATAAGATTAATAAATTGCAAACCCATACCTTCCAACATCTTCGACGGTATGAGAGAGGGTTGAGAGGTGACCACCGCCAAGGCAGTCGTTGAAGGCGCTCCCTCGAGCAGTGGGGCATCAGCGCTGGCTGCACCTGCGTTCAAAAAAAAAGGGGTGAACTTGTCAGAAAGGACTGTAAGGGTAAAGAAAGACAGCAACTTGGATTTACAGATGAGCTGCCGGCTGAAACGGAGGCGATTCCCTCCTCTATTGACATGAGGCCACCGCCCGTGGCCTCATCACCCGACTCAATGGGAATCATTGTTGTGCTCGCGAGACCTGGAGACGGCGGAGGATCATAGACGGGGAGGGATATGACTGGAGCATTGCCAGATTCCTGAGAAGGAGCGGTTGGCTCGTCCTCGGGAACCATGGCCACCTCACCCGCTACTCCCTCGGGTCAGTAGTCGCGGTTGTCTCGTCCACCGTCACCACAAGGTCATCGGCCTCAGGCACTCTGCCCACTGATACCTCGGGCTCAGCAACAACCGCTTGCTCAGGTAGAGTGGACATGACTAGTTCGTTAGCCACTACCTCGGGCCCAGCAATCCAGCTGTGTCATCCGCCACCGACTCGGGCTCGACCAATCTCTCCCCCATCAGCCCCTCGGGATCGACAGTCTCCGCCTCCCCCTCGGTTGGGCTTGGCCCTGCAGGGTGGAACATATAAGAACCGACAGTTTTATAAGTCTTATAACAAGATTCTGAAAGAAGTATTACTGAGGTAGACTTGTCATTAGCCTCTCGATTAGCGCGGATCGCCTGTTTATGAGATGTAGACAGGGCGACCGGAGGCTCTTCTGACGGAGTGTCGGCACGAGGGATGGTGCTTGGGCCCACTCCCGTAGCCAAGGCAGCCCTGCGTGCCTTTGCTTCGCGCCTCGACCGCTTCCGTTCCTCCCGGGATGTCACGACGGACCTCCTTGATGCTTCCTTCATCGAAGCGTCGTCGTCCTCATTTAAAGATGCCTCCAGAGCCTTTAAGGCGTCTCTCATCGGCTCTTCAAGACGAACCTCCTGCAGTAACCCTGAGGAAGCAGGAACATCGGCAACTGGTAGAACATCTGCGTCACTTGGCGGGAGCGGCATTGAGGTTCCTGTGATAAAAGGAAAGGTTAGATCGACCATAACACAAGGGAAATGAAAACTTGATGAATCGAAACTTACTAAGGCCCATGGACGCTCTAAGACGTTCCTCCTCTTGGAAAGTCTTCAGAGAAGCGGCAATAGCTTCTTCATCAGTGATGCTGTTGGAAGAAAAGAAAGAAAAGCGGTTAGGTTATGTTGCAATAAAGAAAATGCGACTAGTAGTTACCTGATTGCGCAAGCTTAGCTAGCCACGTGTCACGCCTTGCCAACCACGCTGAAGTTTCGAGAGCGCCCTCTAAGTCTGTATCGTCCGGCGGCGGCATGACCAATCCCTCGTTAGTCCCATATTCGATTAGGCCCTCGGCATAGAGAGCATGGGGTTCCTGACCAAACACGACATCGGCGGCGAAGAGCGACTTCTTTTCTTCTGCCCGCCAACCCTAGGTGCACGCGGGATCGACTTACGTTTAGTAGCCACCTTGGGACGGCGGGTCCCGATGTCTGCACCTACACCGGACTCCGGCGAGTCCACGACCACTATCTCCACTGAAGGACGGGGCACTAAAGGTGCATCTGCAATATCAGGGAGCGTCGATCCATGTGGAGGACTTTGCGCACGCGATGGCCCGGTTCTAACCTCTTTTAGAGGAGCAACTATTGGAGTCCTAGGAACCAAAGGAGCGTTGCGGTCGCTGCCTGGAGACGTACCCTTACGATCAACCAGCAGTCGCCTTTCCTCCTTTATAACGGCTCCTGTTGCATGATTGTACCAGTCTTTATATACATTAAGGAGTCGTGGAGTGCAGGCCGGCGTACTGATAAAAAAATGAGAACCCGTGTTCAGGAGCATGAAGTGATGTAACGCGTTCTCCATCCCTTCTTCATTGGCAGCAGGTTCCAGTAAGAAAGCTTCCAAGGGTACCCTTGATCGTAGCCCAGTTGTTGGGCGAAACGATGCGGGTTATATCTCATGAAAATTGCCGCACCGTCCTGCCTGAAGACTAGGAAGCCCGGTCTAATAGAATACAAGTGGAGGGTCTCCTGGGCCGTCAGAATTGAAGCTCCATCCTTAAAGGAGTCCTGTAATGGTCGCATCGCAGCGGCGGACGCTTTTCCAATGGTCAATACCTTGTCGATGAAGGACATCCCGGCTCCAACGGTGTGAGGAAGAAGCAATAAAGCCCTGGCGTTCTGTGGTGACGGGGTCACGATTGATGCGCCAATCAGCTGTATGATGCGAGGGAAACCACACTTGTCGAAGAATGAGGGCCTTTTGTGCATACCGAAGACACCCGCCGTGTGTTGCTCTAGCCACGATATAAAGTAGTGCATCGGGATGACCACGTGCAGTACCCCAGGCTCATTAGCATCCGCTGCTCGGCTAAGGCCATGATATAAATGCGCCAAGCCGGCGATCCAACGGCCACCTTTACCCCGATAGTTATCCGGTGGACTGGGTAAAAAACAGGGGGCCGCATGCGGTGAGAGTGCATTGGAATTGCAAACAACTCAACCATAACCCGAGAAATCCTAGAAAAAGGCCTCCTCATCCATTCCAGGGGCCGCAATTTCCGCATATGACATAGTAGGGAAGTCCGGAAGGAAAAAACCCTTTTGATCTATCTCCTTCTCCGGTAGGTTATCCGCACCTAGACCGAAAGGGTCATCCAGAGTAGCAAACTTGGCAGCCTCTGATGAGAGGACGCTTGGGCGAAGGAACCGAGCGATGAAATCCTCAAAGTTAACTCCCCGACTCCCATGTTCGATAAAAAGAGACTCATAGATGTTCAACACTTTAATCAAGCTTGGGAATTGATGTTGAACAGCATTCTCCGGTGTGACCCCCTTACCACCGGCCTAGCACCAAAGACGTACCCATCTGTCGGGAGCAACTCCTCATAATGTTCCCCCATGACTGGTAAACCGGATACCTCCGTGAACTCCTCCAAAGAGATTGACACTTCCCGATCCATGGCAAGGAAAGTGTGGGTAGGAATATTCCACTGCTCCAAGAAAGCCTTGAACCACCAGTATGGGGAGCGTAGGATACTGGAAGAGGGAGACGTAGACCGCGGTGTACAGTCCTAACCTTATCAACTGCGACTTCTTCGTCGACAGGATGTACCGGGCCTATGGCAGATAGCAAATCGGGTGGCGGGGGATCAGACCATGTTATATGATTGCCCCCAGGGTCTCGCCTCGCCCTGACAGATACGGCGTCCTAGGATATCCAAGACCATAGGACGTTGGACCGAAACCGCATCCATAGCGGGATGAAGAAAGCTGTTCGCGGTCCAATCCACCATCTCCACGGCATACTGCACCGAGGGTGGGGTAGCATAGTGAATCGCCGTTATGGGTTCTGACGGCACCGCGCATGTGAAGCTCCGTCGGCCCATGATGATCTGATTATACCACGACCCCCAAAGGTGGAGACTCTTGTATTCCGGGTCGTACTCCTTAATCATGGCCAGGACTTCACGGTCCAAGGGCGCCTCGGGAAATCCCTCCTCTGAACGAACAAACAGGAACGAGGTATCGAGAGACATGATCGCTGCAAAAGAACAATTTAGCCGTTAGTGTTGTAATTCCAACGCTTGGCGTTTAAAAATAAAAATAAAAACGCGTTAATTAATTAATTAAATTAAAAATTAATTAATTAAAATTAATTAATTACACCACACAGCAGTGCGGCGGGTAGAAGACCGAAGGGGGACCCACAAAATCTGGATGGGATTGTCAGTTGGTCCCCAGGAAAACATTCCATTAATAATAATAAAAAAAAAGAATCCCTAGAGACAAGGAGAAAATCTCCTCTTTCAGAGCAAAGCTCTGTCACAGAGTGACACTTGTCAAACTCTGGTCTCAGGAGAATAAGATTCCTTAAAAGAGCCTAGCTCTGTGATGATGATGAGAAAATTTATTGAAAACTTCTAAAGAAATTAATTTTTTTTAAGACTCTTAGAAGTTCTTCACTTTTAGATCAAAAAGATCTATTTTTGGATCCATGAGCAAAGCTCTGCTCATGGGTTAAAACCCATGAACAAGATCTCTGTAGATCTATGGATTCATGAGAGCAAAGCTCTGTTGGTGAAACCCCAAAGGGGATTTCTTTAGATCATAAGATCTATGAGAGCAAAGCTCTATTGGTTAATTAAAATTAATTTAACTTAAAATTAATTTTACCTAAAGTTTTCTAACTTGGAAAATGAGAGCAAAGCTCTAAAGTTTTGGAAACGAGAGTAAAGCTCTGAAGTTCTAAGAAAGAGCAAAGCTCTGGGAATCAAAATCTAGAAAATGGTGAAGTTTTCGAAAGGGCCATAGGTCCTATTTATAAGGCGCTTGCGCCCCTTCAGCTCACCCCTTGATCCAACGGTCAAGAGCTTGCCACCGCTGCACTCACGTGCGCGCCACGTGAGCGCAACGGTGGGGGGGGGCATTTGTTTCCCCCAATCAGAGCAAAGCTCTGCTGGAAATTCAAAATTCAAATTTTGAAGCAACGCTTCAAATCCCGGGCGCAACGCGTCACGTGTCAGGCGCAGACACATCAACGCAGCGCCCAAAGCAGCGCACCCAATCAGAGCAAAGCTCTATTTTAAGTAAAGTTAAAGGAAGTAACGCTTCAGTTGCGCAAGCGCTGCGCTGCGCGACACGTGTCAACGCAGATGCGCTAGCGCAGTTGCGCTGCGCTTTACGCTGCACGACACGTGTCAGCGCAGTTGCGCTGCGCGACACGTGTCACGCGCTGAGGCATTTGCGCCAAACAGAATTAAGATTTCAAAGAAATCTTTCTGTTCTTGTCAAAACAAGAAGATTTTCTTCTGTAAAACAGTAGCCTTTGGATCAAAGATCCAACGGTGGGGAAAATTCCCCAAATCATTCAGAGAAAGATCTCTTTAACTAATTTATGGGCACTATAAAAAGGACCCTAGACCTCAATTCAAAGACATGAACATTTTCTTGAAAAATCAAGAGCTTCAAACAGAGAGAACTCTGAGAAAAATTTCAAGAAAAAGGTAAAAACCTTCACAAGAGAGAAGAAATTTCTTCTAATAAATCATTGATCTAAAAACCAGATCAATGATCATCACATAATAAACAGTGCTTTGCACTTCTTATGAACCACTGGTTCTTTAAAACAAGAAAAACAAAATAAAGAATAGTGCTTTGCACTTTTTATGAACCTTTGGTTCCTGAAATAAAAAAGAAAAACTTGTTTTTCTTTGATCTAAATCAGATCAGGAAACGAATAGTGCTTTGCTCTTCTTTTATGAACTATTGGTTCTTGAATCTAAAAGATTCTTAAATTATAGTGCCCTGCACTTGCAAACTGCGCTGTTGTGCTCCTGGATCGGCGGAAGCCACCAGAGCGCGCCACGTGTCAGCAGCGCAGGCGCAGCGCATTAGCGCAGCGCACTGCGCTTGCGCGACACGTGTCAGTACTACAAGCACTTGCGCTCTCTGATTAGCGCAAGGCGTCTGACAAATGCAATGCATTTCTTAAAGGGGCCAGGCCCAAATCAAAAAGACCAAGCAGGCCTAATTAAATTGATGCTCTGCATCATTTATAAATGGGCAGAGCCCAAACAAAATAATAAATGCTGTGCATTTTAAAAGGGGCAGAGCCCAAACAAAGTAGATCCCTTGCATCATTCATGGGCAAAGCCCAAGCAAAAAGTAGAAAATAATGCAATGCATTATTTAAAAATGGGCCAAACCTTAGCACAGGTCTAACAGACCAAAAACAAATAAAAGCGTTGAATTTTTTTCAACTGGACTTAGCCCAATCATGGCCGTAAGTCCTCAAATTAAATTGACTGAGCACAGCTGCTCTCTTAAATCAATTTACATCCGGTTCGAGGGTACATCTCCGAACTCCTTTGACTCCTATCGTTGTAATCCTTCAACGACGTCAGTGAGGTGACGGGTTCCGACAACCACACATCAACATGGACTGCGGGGTCCTTAAACTCGTGGACCGAAACGTTCTTAAACTAATATTGGACCGAAACGTTCTTAAACTAATAGTGGACCGAAACGTCCTTAAACTAATATTTACCCCACAATGGGAATGTTGGACCGAAACGTCCTTAAACTAATATTGGACCGCAACGTCCTTAAACTATCTATAGACCACCATGTTCCTAAACTGGAATATGGACTCCCATATCCCTAAACTGGCAATGGACCGCAATGTCCTTAAACTACCTATGGACCACTACGTCCCTAAACTGGAACAATAGAGCCTCCAAATGCTCTTTTACCGGATCTAAACGATCCCGTTTAAGTCGATCTTAGCCCCAAACACGGCTAACGTATCCTTAAACATTCAAATGGATTATAAAATTCCCAATCAACTCTGGTTCGAGGGTACATCTCCGAGCTCCTCTGACATATGTCGTTGTAATCCTTCAACGACATCAGAGAGGTGATGAGTCCTGACGGCCATATATTAAATGGATCACTACGTTAAGTTGATCTCAGTCTCAAACAGGACTGACGTATCCTTAACGAACGTTTAAGTTGATCCTAGCTTCAATACGGCTAATGTATCCTTAAACTAAAAACACCAAACCCAAATCTAAGTAAATACGGATTTGGACTAATCCACGTCCTACGGGCGACGGCATTACTCAGTCTCCGTATACAATCCACGGGCAACCACAAACAAAACAAACACACACGACATGAAGTGAAATTCTGGAGAAGGAGAAAGTGGTTACCGCAATGCGGTAGCGTAATTAACTGCAGGGGCTTGCGCCTGCAAGGAAGAGCGTCCACACAATCAAAAACCCCTCAAGCGAGGGGGAATCTGACGAAGTCTTCTACATTGGCCGCATCCGTCTAAACCTCCGATACACGGTGCCATAAATCAACTTGGCATCTTCGGAGGGGTGGACGGATAAAACCAAATAGTATCTGCCCCGAATCCCAGCGTTAGGACCTCGCGGTCTTGTGCGCCGTCCTTTGGAGGGGAACAACAGTCTGTGATAAAAGCTCAGGAGCAACAACAAAAGCTCCAGGAGATGCTGACAAAGATGACCGCGCTCACTGGGCAGAAAGAACGCCCGGAGGCAACGTCTGAGCAGCGCCAGGAACAATAGACCGACACCGAGTTCCTGTAGAGGGTGCTAGAAAGAAAGAATAAGGATGCCACGGAATAGGCCGCTAATATAAAGCAGATGGCGCTTCTGTTCCAAGACATGGCTGGATGATGATCCAGCCGGAACCTCCAGCCGGAGGCCCTCCGATAATCATCGAAGACGACAGAGGGGAAACGTCAAACCCTCCTTCGGCTGTCTCAGTAGCCCAAGAAGAGAAAATTTCCAAGGCTGCCCTTGATAACTACATAGCTCAACAAATATGAGCTCATTAAGTGAGTGAAGCGGCAGGCCAAGTCGTCAGAACTAGGCGACCTTATCTAGGCTGGTACGATCAAATCAAATACCTGCCAGGATATACGATACCTAAGTTCCATGTGTATAAGGGGATGGACAATCCACACCAGCACGTTGCTCAATTCAGAGCTTTGTGCGGTAATACTGGAGGCGACAACAAACTGCTGCTTCGCCAGTTTGTTGGCAGCTTGTTGGAGACGGCATTTGAATGGTACTCCGAGCTCCCAAATGACTATATCAAAACATTCACGGAGATGGAATTACTATTCACACAGCGGTTCGCAAGCGCAAGCGAGCACACCCCAATAATGACATTAATCAATACCAGGGTGAAACCAGGAAAGACCTGGGTTCAATACGCAATTCGATGGCGGAACCTATGGTCAAAATGTGAACAACGCAAAAAAGAAGCTCCTGCCGTGGGAATGTTCGTGGGGAACCTTGATCCTCAGGCAACTATATCCCAATTTATGATGTTCTTCAAGATGACCATCTTCCAGGCCTTGATTGACAAGCTGGCCTAAATGGACCAGATGGACCATAGGCCGTTCTCCTCAAAAACGGATCTTCGGAATGAAAAGGGCAAAGGGAAAACGACCTTCGTTGTCAACACTCAACAAAAACCGAGTGACCCAAAACCAGTTACTCGCCAAAGCAACACAAGCCGATCCCTCGAAGAGAAGTTGAGACGTCCTTACTCATTTCCCTGGGATAAAACGAGGAGACTGTTCGAACTGTGCGCAACAGGCTCATCACTTTGTCGGATCCGAGACGCCCACCGCAGCTTCGTGACGTCAACAGTCCCAAATACTGTCCCTACCACAGAGTAATGAGCCACCCAATCGTAGATTGCTACGTCTTCAAAAACTGGGTTGAGGACCAGTACCAACAAGGCAAGTTCGAGCTGTCCGAAAACAGGAAGCTAAACCCGCCACAGCAGCACACTCCTAAAAAGGTGGATACGCCGGGGGCATCGTGCTCAATTGTAAAGGAAGCTCCATGGGAAGTTGTCCTTTCGGCTAAAACTAAAAGAATGCTGAAGGATCTTCAAGCATGCCCGGCAATCCGGTGGAAAAGCTCGCTGGAGCCCGAGATCATTGACGGGATGCTGAAACCGCGCCTAACACCGAAAGTTGGTAGCGATGGGCAAAACACCCAGGTCAGGCCTTCAAAGGCTTCGAAAAAAAAGAAGACCAAGAAGTGTTAGTTATATGTATGCCCTAAAGGCCATTAGTGTACATGTGATGTATATTATAGTTGATGCTTGGATATATATATGGAGGACTTTCTTGCTTGACATGATAGTATGCTATCGGGTTGCACTTTATCTTAACATGTACACTTATTGTCTCTCTATTACGTGTTGATAAAGCCCTTAGGATGAGTACTTGACTATCAGGATTATGATGCAGATCATACTAGTGGGGACATGGGTGGTCGGTAAGTATATCCTTCAAATGTTCCTAGTCGTGGGAGTATCGAGACAGGACATCGATATTCCAGAGTAGACTAGCGTATGCGCTTCTTGAACCATGTGATGGGCGATGGATGATCCCATATCCATTGGTGTTTGACATCAAAGAAGGTATACGGGTGCTCGATGGAGACTGGGTACACTGAACGGACTCGCCGAGAACTCCTAGATGGTATTATACCTATCGTCAGATATCAGTTCTCTGGTGACACTGGTACATGTTAGTCTATCGATCCGAGATCGTCATAGAGTCTTGTGTGATTCCCGCTGTACTTTGATTTCCACCATACCATGGTCAAGAGGTCGTGAAAAAAGGTGGTTTTGGGGTACAATCCCGAGTCACATTGAGGCAATGAGTGATAGGAGGGGATTCGTCTCTCCCGGTATTGGGAGTTGATGTTGCGCTATGCTCGATTGGTCATAACAGGAAATCCCTAGCCAGGGTTGCTGAGATCTACTGGTAAGTGTTATCAGTAGTTTCTCGAACCGTTATGGACCTTGCATCGGCATAACTTATCAGGCTATTGGGGTCTGACGTTATACCACCCCCAGGTTATGATATGCGACATATCTGACGAAGAGACCAGACTGTACGATAGTGTTACTGATTGGATTCGCAGGAGTATGAGCAGGCTTGCTTGTTGATCTTCTGATCGCTCAATACCCGGGTGGCCGTTACGTTTAGCAGACCGCTTGCGGCTTGTAGGTGTTTGATATGATCATCACCTACTGCCGGCGTATTGACGAGTCTTTAGAGTCCTGCACAGAGGTTTCCTGGTTCATACGAAACGGAGTAGGAGCACATATGAGATATGTGCGGGGCCGAGATTAATGCGCGTATATGATACCGCATTTTATTCTCGCGATATGTGATATCGGTCGGTTATATGTGATATAGCCGGGTTATCGGATCAAGTGTTGATCGATAAGTTGATTCATATGATATTAGTCAGTTATATGTGATATAGCCGGATTATTAAATCAAGTGGTGATTTGATAATTTAATGTATAATTATATATTTGATATATTAACTTACATTAACTAATATTTGCTCACTAAAAATTTCTTTTTCTCACTTGTGTGCATATAGTATATATGTGATATATATTAATGTACATTTTATTGTGTCATGCTTGATGATACATGATACATGGGTGTATGAGACTTACAACATGCTTGATATAATGTAGGGTTTATATTTATCTAAGTAATTCAAAAATTGGATGGATATTTGGCATGGCTACAAGCTTGTAGAAGCTTGTGGATTCATTGACCAACTCCACTCTTTTTGTTTCACTTGTAGATATTTATTAACCCAACCATTATACTAACCATAGTAAACTCTCTACATGAATTAGTGTATGACACTAACTCACCCATGGTTCATATCCTCACCTCATGTGTTCGTTCTCTCATTCTTCTTCATTTGAGCTTCTTCTTCCTCTTGAAAAGCTTTCTAGCTTTTGAAAATGGTGAGAAAATATTGTGAGAAAAATAAATCTAAAGTGAGCCCATTTCCTACTTCATCATCCTCTACTATTAGCTATTTAGTTTAGGGTGTTTGCTTCACTAAACCTTAATTTAGTGAAGAGGTAGCATGAGCTTGAGTCTCCTCGACGTAGATCATCTTCGGCCTCGAAGACTTCAAGCAAGTTTGCATCTTTCACCTTGTGGATCCTCTCAAGAGTTCAGGAGATCATTACTCGCAGTGAAGGAACTTCTACACGGAGCATTTGAAGTGAAGGACCGGTCTACAAAGTTTGTATTCCGCATTCACTTAGTTGTAAAGTTGTTTATATATCGTTTTGTTTAAAACTCTAGTTAAGATTCTAGGGTTAGGGTTGTTTAGAACGACAAATTATTGAAAACGACATGGACGATGCCTCCCGAAACCTTGCTGCCGCTCTAAGTAACCCAACAAAAAGCCCGTGCAGTTCGATGACAATTGTGCGCATCTGCAAAAATATATGGAGGAATACAACCAAAAGGCACGGACCCCAGTTACACTTGAAGAGTTCCTTAAGCATATTCTTGAGAACGGAGACAGTGACATTGATGAAGGAAATGGCTCGTCAGAAGAACCCGATGATTATGTAGCGAGTTGCCATATGGTCTCTCACCTGTCGTTAAAAGACGAAGAAGCTCCTTCGGCGTCGGAAAGCAACGCAGAGGAACTGGGGGCAGGACCGGCGTCAAAATCCCTGGAACCGTCAGACGACCTGATTGATAAACTGCTGAACGAAGCCCTTCAAAAGAGCAAACTTGACCGAGAGCGTGAAACGGCCATATACGAAAATGTCAAGCGTCGGCGTCAGGACGAAGAAGTTGCGGCGAGGAAGAGTCACAAAGTACTCCAACCAGATCGAAGCAAACCCGCGGCAGACAAAAGCAGGTTTAAGATGGGGAAACGGTTCGCCAAACCCCTATCAATGGGGATGAAGCTGCCACCTTTCAAAGGAAATACTCCCGGGAATACGTGCCTCGCCGAAGCGGATGTACACCCAAACTATTGCTTATACCATCAGAGGGTTACACACCCCACCGAAGAGTGCAGTGCCTTCAAGAAGTGGTGGCAGTGATATGTGGCCCACCGACAACATTTCAAGAGGATGAAGCGTGAAGCTCGTCGACATTGAAAAAATGTGACAGATGAGCGCGGATAAACGACTAGCAGCTGTTATATGGTTGATACTGGTTCGATAAAAGAGAAAACCCAAGTTCTCACATTCGGGAGTGATTCTGAGGAAGAAATAACTCTCGGCCATCTCTTCTAAGAATACACCTCTGGAAAAGAAGAAGAGGTGAAGGAATGCGAGAATATTCAGCTACGTAACCGCACGTTGCCTGAGAAGAACCTCGGGTCTACAAACAAAGGTTCGAGTAAAAGAGACAAGGGGAAGGAAAAGGTCCTGAGGAAATTGCCCTCGATGATAGAGTCGTTTAAGTGCTCACGGTTAAGGAACCGCCTATGAAAAACAAGGTGGATTACAATGTTCTGGCACATCTGAGGAAGATACCCTCACAACTGAGAATACTGGATACTCTCCTCCTGTCCAAAAAGGCACGGGATTCTCTAATCAAGACGCTTGATTGATCTCAAAACTATCTATAACCGCAATCAAGAACGGCGTCGCTTGGTAGCTAGCCGGTGAATACGGGTCGGTCCACAGGGATGTTGTAAATCTCCTAAATGTTCTTACGAGCTAATTCCAAATGGTGTTGGGTCTTTTAATTAAATCTAAAAACGAAGTTGAGTTATACTAGGATTAGGAAACTTGCTAGGATTAGGTTTAGGAATGGTTTAGAAATGTAAATAAATCTCAACGCTTTCTATACCCAAATTAGGATCTAAGAGGAGTTATGGTAATTATTAATAAAGGGGATTAGATCCATTCGGGAAGGTGTTCCTTCCTCTGGGTTCTTGTCCTTCCTTTATCAATCCTTACCCTAACCTCCATGGAAAATACGCCCAATCAGGCCTTTATACTACGGTATTACCGTTACCTCGAGGGATAGGGTGCCGTAGGGAGCGGTATGTGCATGTATGACGGGAAAGAAAGGGATGAGAGATCTCATCTCTCAAAAGCCTTCCTCAAAGCTAACCCTAACAAGCGAGGAGACTACTCGCTTATTAGGAAATTTAAAAACATTTTTCTAGGGCAGAGAATGAAAAATTACCTAGGGTAAGAATTGAAATTACCTACTTACTTTACAAATGGCTCTCTCCAAACATTTACGCAGAGTTGTCAGATCTGAATAGATGATATGAAGAGAGGCATCGATGCTCTCCAAAAGAATTCTAAATTTTATTCATAAAAAGAGGCATAGGGAGGCATCACCTAATACAATGATTTGGGCTTCTATTTATAAGAGATAGAAACCCTAGGTTACAATTGATCCGCATGTCTACATTTACCAAAATAACCCTGTAAAGACTAGTCAAAGCCGCCAAAGAATTATGGTAAAATTTTCAATTCGTGATTACGCAGTACGGCCGCGGAACCGCAGCCGCAGCCAGGGTTTGGCCGCGGTCCGCGGCCAGATAGATGGCTTGTCTACTGCAAATTCTTCTATTGGCTTCTGATGACTTTTTATTCCTGTTTCTTCAATACTTTTTTTCATATTATTTTCTCGTTCTCTTCCAGATCTTTCCAGTGAACATTGTAGTGGACTTTTACCGTTTCTTCGTGTCGCTGCCTTTATACTTGGTGAACTGTTGTTCATTGTTCCTCAAACTGTAGGCGCGATCAAGATTTCACCATTTATCATTCGTAGTCTCACTTTTGCATTGTCTTTTCATTGTTTTCACTGTTTTTGATCCAAGAACCTGTAACCTGCAATATGTAGCAGACATGGGTCAAAAGCACCTGTTTATTTATAAAACGAATAAGAATGGGGAATATAATAATGCAATATTATGGTATGAACAAATACCCCCAAACTTATCTTTTGCTCGTCCTCGAGCAAACTTATTTTTTTTATTCTCTACAAAAACCTAACCGCACTTTCGCAGGGAAACGCGATTGCACTGAGCTCGTGCAACAAGCCATTAAACCTCTAGGTGTCCCTAGTAGGAGGAGTGTTGTCTCCTGAGGGTTTTCAGCGGATACTACCCACAAAATCCTATCAACTCGGCTTTTCGACTTTTATTCTCCAATTAGGTTTTCTAACAAGGAATTCTATTATCGTCGACTCGTAAATTATCCACCCATATTCTTCACTCTTCCTCATCATTTAACTTAAGATTATATATGTTTTGCAGACCTACTTAGCTTTCGGCATCTCCTAAGTTTTCCTTCTAGGGTTCCATCTCCACTTAGGAATTTCTATCAACTCTATTAAAGATATAAGTTCTATTCTTCACTCCTTTCTCTCATCTAAAATCCAATCACATATCCCTACGTGTGTGTATAAATCACCCCTACACTTAGAAATTCAAATCAAGCAATCATACCCTTGTCCGTTGTCCAAAGCACTTCTTAATAGGTGAATTTAAATGAATTTTGCTTATACATCCTTCATGCGACCGTTAATACTTCTTGAGGTACCAACAACCGATTACAAGATGTGTTTGCACATTAAAGCGTAATTCCTAGTCTTGCAACACCCAAGGCTTTTAGCAGTGACTCCCAAACCAGTTGGTCTAAGGCACTAGGTGATGAAGCACCCTCGCTAAATATTTTTTTATTTTTGCAGCCTTAAGTAATCACAAAAACCAGTTTTCATTTTTTTTTCTTTATTCACACTTGAATTTTTTTATTTCATTTTCTTCGTACTAAGGACTTTAGACAAGAGCATTTCAAGGTCTCCTCTACTATTCCAAATTTCAAGGTGCGTGATTGTGGAAATTGTAGGGTATACTTTTTCAGAATCTAGACTTAAGCTAGGAATTATTTTTCAAACTTATACTCTAATAAAAATATCAATATTTTCCTTTGTTTCGACTTAGCCCAAAAAGAGAACTCAAAATTTGCCTATTTCTAAATAAACTACAAAGACATATACTTTCTACCGTTAAGCTTTAAGGAAGGTTATTTTTAGGGTTTTTAATTTACTAAGTCTAAGATCTAGTTGTTCCTAGCCAGTTAACCTATTTGTCAAACTCAAATCAAATAAAGCCAAAATTGAATACAATAATTTTTATAATTTTTAAAATTTTCAAATTTTTATGGGTTTTCAAATAAGTATGCAAATACAAAAATATATACAAATGAATGCGAATGAAGAAGACATACCAAGCATACTCCCAAACTTAAACTTGACAGTGTACTCATTGTCATGCTACACCAAAAGGGTCAAAATTGTCGGTACTCCCCTGTTTATTTATTTGCAAAAATTTTTTTTATAAGAAAAGAAAATATATATATATATATATATATATATATATATATATATACAATAAGGTCCTCCCCAAACTAAGCAAGTCCTTATATAAGCCAAAAGTTTGCACCAACCATTCAAAAATCTTATCGTGGTAATGATAGGGTTGGTAAAAGAATGGGGTGGAAAGAAAAGAAATAAGAAGCACACAAGACCGTGTGGAGATAGAAACGGTATACGGTCTCGGTGGAGGAGGGGAATGGCGGAAAAGAGAAAGAAATGGAGTACGATCTTGAGGGTGTAAATCGAGTGAATAAATTAGCGCAATTTGTGATGACCGATGTGTTAAAAACGATTGTGCTAATCTATCAACCGGTTGAGAAATGGGGTCAAATCCCTCAAGATTAGCAAGAAAACATGGGTACATCGAACTTGGTATAGGGGATGAAAGCGTAACGGTCTCTTGCACGGTCGGAACGATAGGACGGACGAAAGGGAGTGAATTAGGGATAGTCTCATTCTCACCGTAGTAAACTGTCTCGAACTTGAAAAATTCCATCAAGGGTTCGAAACGACTGTAAGCAACCGAGTCTAATGGATCAACTAACTCATCTAAAAATTCAAAGGATTCAAATTCGGACGGTGAGTCTTCAACATCGTCCGAAAAAGTGAAACACTCGTAAGTGTTCTCGGCTGTGAGAACCGTGTCAGATTCAAAGGCAAAATTTTCAAGCTCACAGTCTTCAAGCGTGAACTTATGCATGGTCGGAACGCTGAAAAGGAGGGAGGGTGATATAACAGTTAAAGGTTCAGGAGGGTGAATTGGAAAATCCGACATATCAAACAAAAATGGTTCAACCTCGATATTATCCTCAATACTCTCCTCAATACTATCCTCATAATTCTCCTCAATATTTTCCTCAAAATTTTGCTTATCCATGCCATTATCATCAAAATCAAGACGCATATGAAGTTCAGGAGAAAAATTTAATGACTCGGGATGATGAATTGGACATAAAATTTCAATCAAAGCGACGGGTTCATCATTCGAAATATTCCCGGCGTCTATATCCTCAATCAAGTGAAAATAAATTTTTTCTGACACCTCATCAAAAGCATAGATATTTATCAATTTAGGTTCGAGAGTGGAGGTGTAAAGGTCAAAAGAATTAGATGTGGTTTCACTCGAAAGGTGTTCTTCACAATCTGGAAAATCAAGTACTACAAAGTCACACAACTCGTTAGATGTTTTATTTGTAACTTGTGAATCATTTAGGACAATCGATGGAAAATCGGAGTTGTGGTCATCAATTGGGTATGGGTAGGTCTGATTTGGGAATGTGTAGAACTCACTTGCTCCTCTCAAATTCTCACCCTGTCCAACCGCCTCCTCATACACTGAAAAATTTGAAGCTAGTTGGAAACTAGCTACCGGTTCACTAGGTTGTATAAGGGCGGCTACGGACGCATCCACATTCCTAATCATTTTATTTGTTGCTAAGATATAAGCCTCCAACGACTGTTCCAAACTAGACATGGGTTGTGAAGGGGTTTCGGTAAAAAATTCGAAATTGTTTGGATACGTGAAACTCCCAAAAGGCTGTGTAGAAACAGTGTCTAGTGAAGGTGGGAAAGTCGGATAGGATTGGTAGGAAGTAGGTGGTTGGTGAGGAGTAGGATCAACGTTTGTATAAAAAAGGTGAATGGACTGGTTGATCCCTAGAACTGGATGTGTGGAGAGGGGTGAAAGATCGGCTACGAGATTGAGCAATGTGCTCAGCAATAGACATCGGCTTAGGAGTTACAACAGGACTTGAAAAAGTGGTGTCAATGTACGAAGGTGGTGAAGGTTGACATGGTTGACACAAGGTGGGTTGCAATGTCGAACTGTTTCTCCTAGACGCTTCTATTTGATCTTTCAAAGAAATTTTGGGCACGGAGGGATTGTCTTTAAATCGACCGAAACAATTGACGTACGAGGCAAAATTAGGTTCAGGATACCAAAGTTCGGAAAGTGATTTATGATGTGGGGTACCCATGATAGAAGGAATAAGGTAGGGGGTGCAAGAATTTCTTAGCGGCAAAAATTTGCAAGTTTTTTTTTATAAAAAGATTTTTTCCTTTTTCCTGTTTCCCTTATTTGGAAATGTTAGCAAAAAGATTTTCGGTAAAAGATATGCAAACAGGAAATATTACTTGCAATCAATTTCTATTTTAAGCGGGGCGCAAAGAATCCTGCATAAGATTTATTATTTGGAAGGGAAAAGATTTTTTTAAGGCGCAAATAATTCTGCAGGCAATTTTTAGAAGATTTATCAAGAGTTACAGAGGAGGAACAGAGGGAAGCTTACAGAGCAAAGTTGGTTAGATGAGGTCACCACGGCGCCGCCTTTCCGCGGCAAAAGTGGGGGTCCCACCGCGGTTCTACGGCGTGGAAGTCGTCTCGGATCCCGAGAAAAAGTTGCAGGTTCTGATTCGGCCAAAGAACCGCGTTTCCGCGGTCACAAGGGGGATTAGGCCGCGGTTTAGCGGCGGAGCAGGTGGCGCAAGTCAAGAGAAAAATTCTGTAGTTCTGAATTTTAGATCCCCTTCTGTTCTGATCTCCCTTTTTCTGTTTCGAAGTCTGGATTTTTCCCGATCCGTCTTTCGATTGTAGATCCTGCAAAATTCAAACAAAAATACCCTTCCAAAAATAACAGATGATATATTTTTATATTTTTGTGATTTTTTTCTCTTTTTATGATTTTTTCAATTTATATTAACCCGAAATTGCAAAAAGGAAATGACACCATCCCCGGCAACGGCGCCATTTGATTGATCTCAAAACTATCTATAACCGCAATCAAGAACGGCGTCGCTTGGTAGCTAGCCGGTGAATACGGGTCGGTCCACAGGGATGTTGTAAATCTCCTAAATATTCTTACGAGCTAATTCCAAATGGTGTTGGGTCTTTTAATTAAATCTAAAAACGAAGTTGAGTTATACTAGGATTAGGAAACTTGCTAGGATTAGGTTTAGGAATGGTTTGGAAATGTAAATAAATCTCAACGCTTTCTATACCCAAATTAGGATCTAAGAGGAGTTATGGTAATTATTAATAAAGGGGATTAGATCCATTCGGGAAAGTGTTCCTTCCTCTAGGTTCTTGTCCTTCCTTTATCAATCCTTACCCTAACCTCCATGGAAAACACGTGCAACCGGGCCTTTATACTACGGTATCACCGTTACCTCGAGGAATAGGGTGCCGTAGGGAGCGGTATGTGCATGTATGCATGGAGTCCTATGAAAATATATGACGGGCAAGAAAGGGATGAGAGATCTCATCTCTCAAAAGCCTTCCCCAAAACTAACCCTAACAAGCGAGGAGACTACTCGCTCAATAGGAAATTCAAAAACATTTTTCTAGGGCAGAGAATGAAAAATTACCTAGGGCAAGAATTGAAATTACCTACTTACTTTATAGATGGCTCTCTCCAAACATTTACGCAGGGTTGTCAGATCTGAATAGATGATATGAAAAGAGGCATCGATGCTCTCCAAAAGAATTCTAAATTTTATTCATAAAAAGAGGTATAGGGAGGCATAGAGAGGCATCACCTAATACATTGATTTGGGCTTCTATTTATAAGAGATAGAAACCCTAGGTTACAATTGATCCGCATGTCTACATTTACCAAAATAACCCTGTAAAGACTAGTCAAAGCCGCTAAAGAATTATGGTAAAATTTTCAACTCGTGATTGCGCAGTACGGCCGCGGAACCGCGGCCGCAGCCAGGGTTTGGCCGCGGTTCCGCGGCCAGATAGATGGCTTGTCTGCTGCAAATTCTTCTGTTGGCTTCAGATGACTTTTTATTCCTGTTTCTTTAATACTTTTTTCATATTATTTTCTCGTTCTCTTCCAGATCTTTCCAGTGAACATTGTAGTGGACTTTTACTGTTTCTTCGTGTCGCTGCCTTTATACTCGGTGAACTGTTGTTCATTGTTCCTCAAACTGTAGGCGCGATCAAGATTTCACCATTTATCATTCGTAGTCTCACTTTTGCATTGCCTTTTCATTGTTTTCACTGTTTTTGATCCAAGAACCTGTAACCTGCAATATGTAGCAGACATGCGTCAAAAGCACCTGTTTATTTATAAAACGAATAAGAATGGGGAATATAATAATACAATATTATGGTATGAACAACGCTGCAAGAGCCTGATCAGTTCTAAGCTTTCTTTGCGAATGAAAAGATGAAGGACGAGCCGGCACAGGTTCATACAGCTGACATCACATTCGGCGATGAAGATCTCCTCTTCAGAACGTGCGAGCGCAACCGTCCTTTATATGTCACCGGGTACTGCCATGACATCAAGATAAGGAAGATTCTGGTCGACAACGGGTCTTCCGTCAACCTTCTCAATGTGAAGGTGCTAAAGGAGATTTGCATGAACGTTCAGCACCTGGCCCGGGACAGAATTACTATCTTTGGGTTCAACTCGCAGTCATCACGGATGCTTAGGTCCATAATATTGACATTACGCTTCGGGATGCTCATCTTTGACATCAAGTTTCATGTCATCGACGCCAAGACTTGCTACAACACTCTGCTAGGCAGGCCTTGGTTACATGAGTACAACATCATCCCTTCTACACAACATCAGTGTATAAAGTACTTCAAAGACGGTCTCGAGTATATAGTTACAGGGGAGTTAAACCCATTCTCCGTAAATGAAGTCCGCAAGTATGAAGAAGCTAAGTACTTCCTACCAGACTTCGAAGATACAGAAAAATGTCGTAAACTGGAGAATAAACAAAAAGCCGTCTCCACCATCCCGATCTTTGGGAGCGATACCGAGGAAGATGAAGAGATAGTCTTCTCGGGGAAACCCCTAGGCAGAAGGCCAGGACCATCTACTCATATTTTGGTCTTTGGTAGCGACTCTGAAGACGAGGTCAACGCAGTGTTCTCTGTTCATCCATCAATACAAACAGTCACTGGAGCTGATCAGAGTTTACAAATACCATGGTTCCGCAACAGCATTACAGGGAACTTGATGCGGTCGATACATACGGCGTGCAAGAGTTGCAGACCTTCTGCGTTCCTCCTAGGTGAAGAGGTGAAAAAGAGATCCTCTTCTACCAATCCACGGAGACTAAAGTGGAAAAAGAAGTCTAGCATGGTGCCGATTCTGTACTCGATAGGCTCCAACCAATCCGTTTGACCAGATATTACGCAGAGAGATTGAAAAGGCTATTAAGATGCCAAGGCGTACCTTTCAAACAAACCGCCCGACAAGTCCAGTTCTACAAAAAGATTTGGGATATTCTCGGGACTCAGCGAAAAATGCCCAATGGAAGGATAGAGACGACGGGACTTGGATACGTTCGGTCTAAGAAATGGGAGCGATTCCATGGCTGCCATGTTATAAACGATTCCGGTGGAGAAAGGAATGCTCTTCCAGACAGCGCTGGTATTTAACCAGAGCAAAATCCCGCCATAAGAATACCAAGTCCGTCATTCGAAGAACAGATTGACAAGCTAATAAGGGAGGCGGGTCAAAAAGTTCGGGATGACTACAGCCGCGAAATGACAATTTACGAGAAAGCTAGGACACAACGTATCATTCAGCAGGCTACGGAAAGAGAAGACGACGATGCCGTTCACCCTCAGCCCGCTGTGCGCTCTCGTGGCAAGGAAAAAGTCCGACGCAGAAGCAACAACAAGATCAAGAACGGGAATGACTTTCAAAGACAGCGAAGCGGATCTAAGAAGTCACGCGATCGAAAAAAAGTCAGCTAGAATCCGTCTTTTATGAAAAAGATGGGTCGGGAATACTCTTTCCTTTAAGACAAAACAAGGAAAATATTCAACCTTGTCATAAAGTATCAAATGATGACACTCCCGGAGTCTCGGCACCCTGTGTAAATAAACGAGGTTCATCATCCGGCTTATTTCTCCTACCACCGAGCAATAGGACATCCTCTTGAAGATTGCTTCACCTTCAAAGACTGGGTCAAAGACCAGTATCAGCAAGGCAGGTTCGCTCTGTCCGACAATTGGAGGGTAGCCCCACCACAAAAGCATGAGCCAAGAGAAACCTACACCGCAGGGGAAAGTCCGGATCAACATCAAGCTTGGAAACGAACTCGTACTTGTCACGTGTTAACGTTCTCAAAGGAGGAGGAGCACGAGAATATAGACGGCCTTTCATACTGCTTCGCAGACGAGGATGAGGACGAGGTAATTTTAGAATTTCCACCGGCGCCAAAAGAGTTGGAAGATGGGATACACACCACAGCGGACAATCTGAGGAAAATTGACTTAGGCATGGGCCCACTTGCTTGGGGTTGACCTAGACTTTGACCCGTTCAACTGGGGTGCAAATTTTGACCCCAACAAAGTGCCCCCATCAATAAATGCACACCGTGCATATGAGTTGTGTGCGTGAAATTGATGGATCTTGAAGCTGGACTTCGAGGTGGAACATCATTCCGGGGGCGGAGCATCCCTCGGGGAGCATGATTCCCGGGGATCGGAGCATCATTCTGATTTGCGGAGCATAATTCCAGGGTCAGAGTATCATTCCGAAGAGTCGGAGCATAATTCCGAGGATTGGAGCATAATTTCGAAGAGCGAAGCATGATTCCAGGGATCAAAGCATGATTTCGATGAGCGGAGCATGATTCCAAAGGGGTCGGAGCATAATTCCGACGGGCGGCAAACATTCTGATCGAAGCATAATTCGATACAGAGGTTGATTCCCAGGCGAAGCATAATTCCGACAGGGAAAGCAAATACTCCGAGGCGAACCATGATTTCGACACGGGGTACATTCTGAGACAAAGCATGATTTCGACGCAGAGCTTGTCAGTCGACTTGATTCTGAGGCGGAGCTTAATTCCGACGGGAGGTTGTTCGTTGACTTGATTCTGAGTCGAAGCATAATTCCGATAGGTAGGCCGCTTGTTGACTTGATTCCAGGGCGCAGCATAATTCCGACGAGGAGGCCGCTTGTTGACTTGATTCCAGGGTGGAGCATAATTCCGACGAGGAGGCCGCTGGTTGACTTGTCCCCGGCACAGAGTGTCACTGGTTTTTATGTAGAGGATGATTCTCAGGCGAAGCATAATTCCGACAGGGAAGGTGGATACTCCGAGGCAAAATATGATTTTGACACGGGGTACACTCTGAGACGAAGCATGATTCCGCCGCAGAGGTTGTTGGTTTGATTTGATTTGGGTTGACATCAGCATCACTACACTGGAATATGGTACCAGGAGCGAATCATCATTTTCCATGAGTTGATTTAGGGATTTTGGTTTTGGTTTAGCATCAGCATTGCTTCACTGGAATATGGTACCAGGAGCGAATCATCATTTGCCATGATGAGATTTCCCTCGTTCCCAGTTTAACGACTTAGGGGTCATCTGTTTCTAGTTTAACGACTTAGAGGTCATCTGTTTCCAGTTTAAAGACTTAGGGGTCTTCTGTTTCCAGTTTAACGACTTAGAGGTCATCTGTTCCCAGTTTAACGACTTAGGGCTCTATTGTGCCCAGTTTAACGACTTAGAGGTCATATGTTTCCAGTTTAATGACTTAGAGGTCATCTGTGCCCAGTTTAACGACATAGAGGTCATCTATTCCCAGTTTAAAGACTTAGGGGTCTATTGGATTGGAAGTTTGGAATTTTGGGGTTGGGGTTGGCATCAGCGTTGCTGACACTGAAGCACAGGTGCTAGGAGCAATTCATCATTTGCCTTTTCCCGTCGGGAAGCGATGGCTTAGGCGACATGTTTAGGTCCCTATCACCTAAGGATTTTCAATTTTATGAGCCGTAAGGGTCCCATAAAAGCATTTTCTCCCTACGAGTCGAAAGGATCCCGTAGGTGTATTCTTCTTAGGAGTCGTGAGGACTGTCAAGTGTGTTTTTCCTTCGTGATTCGTAAGGATCCCACGAATTTGTTTTCTTACGAGTCGAGAAGATCTCGTAAGTTTGTCCTTCTCATGTATCGTGAGGACACATGAGTGGGTCTTCCTAAATGGAGCATAATTCCAAGGGCGAAGACCGGCCGCTGGACGGGTGATTGCAGTGGGGCATGGGTATGATGAGAATTATTTAAGCCCGTGGATTGTATACGGTAGTCAACTTGGGGACCAACCGTATGGCCGGGAGAATTTTGGGAATTTGAATTTTGGTTGGCGTCTGCATTGCTGCACTGAAATATGGGATCAGGAGCGACTCATCATTCGCCGTTTGAGAATTTGGATTTTGGTTGGCGTCTGCATCGCTGCACTGGAATATGGTACCAGAAGCGACTCATCATTCGCCGTTAAGACATTCATAGTTCGGTTGGCGTCTGCATCGCTGCACTGGAATATGGGATCAGGAGCGACTCATCATTCGCCATTGGGATATTCAGGGATTTGAGTTTTGGTTGGCGTCTGTATCGCTGCACTGGAATATGGTACCAGGAGCGACTCATCATTCGCCGTTTTTTTGTTTTTTTGTTTCTTTTGTTTTACCGCGATTGTTCTATCATTTCAGCTTTTCTTATCGCGAAGGTCGTGATTGCCCTATCATTTCGGATTTATTTTCATTTTTATTTTTACTCGCTGATTTTTTTTGCAGGTTGCCCCATCATTTCAGCTTTATATTTTTTATTTTTTTTATTTACACATTTTTACACCCATAGTTTAACGACTTAGAGGTTGATTGTTCCCAATTTAACGACGTGGTGGTCAGCTGTTCCCAGTTTAATGACATGGTGGTCAATCGCTCCCAGTTTAACGACGTAGTGGCCAGTCACTCCCAGTTTAACGATGTGGTGGTCAGCTATTTTCAGAGAAAGGCAGATGTCTGAGAGAATCAGGTTCCCGAAGGACTTCGGTCTCCGTTTGTATGAAATTGGCTGTCGCAGCTTGACTGTTTGTTAACACGCCTTTAGACAGTTCTAACTCTCCTGCCTTGTATTGCTTTTTTACCCAATTTTTGAAGACGAAGTAGTCCTCAATGGCATGACCTATCACTCTGTGATAGGGTCAGTATTTAGGGTCGTCGGTCATATTCTCTTCTTGCGGTCTTTTTGATTCCGGCAATTGTAGACCGTTTCTTAGGGCATCTTTGAATATTTTACGGAGTTTGTCTCTTCTGAAGGAATAGACCTTATCCAGCTTCTCTTTCAGTGGAGCTTCTCCTCCCTCTCCGAACACTGGCTTCCGAGGCCGGTTGGCATTAGGCCCGCTCATCCCTTACTTATTTCGGTTAGCCGAGGTGTTGAAAGATTCAGAATCGTCGGAATTTCCGCCTTTGCGATTATCGTACTTACGGTTTCTCCAGGACCTATTGTTATTTTGGGAATCAGAGGAGGATTCCTGCTTTGAGAGGTCCAACATCTAAACTTTCCTGGTCAGCTCTTGGAATGTTTTGAGACCCGCGGTGCATAAAAATGGGGCCATCCAATTGTTGAGATTTCCGACGAGGAGACTGACAGATTGGTCCTGCTCTATCGGCGATTCACATTTGACGGAGATATTGCGCCATCGAGTTATAAAATCTGTGCTGCTTTCGTTGTTCTTTGGCTTGGTCCTTACGAGATCGGCAACGGTGATCTTATCCTTGACGCTCATGAATCTCTGCCGAAACAGAGACTCCATTTGGACGAAAGTTATGACGGAGCCATCAGGTATGCTCACGTACCAGTCGAAAGCAATATCGGTCAAGCTATTAACGAACTGGCGGAGGAGAAGCGCATCATTGGCCCCAGTATTCCCGCATGAGGCTTTAAAGTGGGCGATGTGCTGATTCGCATTTCCCTTCCGAATTTAGGGATGACATAGCCGCTAGGAAACTCTACTAGATCATACTGAGCGGGATATGGTCTCCCACTACTGCTGATATCTTTTTGCGCTTCGGCTTTGGCTACTAAGGTTTTGACTTTGTTGGCAACAAAATCCATGATTTGATCTTGAGTTAGCGGGCTGCTGTCATCGGTAGCCAAGAAATTTGCCGAGATAGGATGCGACTGGCTTTCGTGCGGTCCACCAACTTTTGGATTTGGGGGAATAGGCGTCAGCTGCCTCGGGATACTGTTTCACGGTTCATGAGTAGAGCCCTGCGCTTGATTGGGCGGCTGAGAGGCAAGTTGGGCCGTGAGCTGTAAAACGACGTTTGTCAAGTCGTCAATTTTTGAGTAGAGCTTGGCCATCTCTTTTTCTTTGCTTCTGAGCTGTTTTCGGAGATCTTGGAGAAGTTGCTGCTCTGCATTCTTAGGACGGTAGATTGGCTCATCTTCGCTTTCCGAGCCCGACTCCTCATGAACCGAGGGATCTCTCTGCTTATCAGCCTCACTAGAAGGGTCTTCATTACCTTCCGGAGGAGGCTGGTCTTGAAATGTGGCAGCCATATTCACACCAGGTTGGATTTGAGATGCAGTAGCCCCATCTTTGCTCTTGCTGCGCGTGCCCACGATGTAGACAGTGCGGACCACATATCCAGCCGTCTTTTTATCATTGGCGGGGTGACCCTGTTCATGGAACCTCATGAAGTTCAACATAGCATGAGCCCTAGACCTTTTGTTGGCTCTGTATCTGAGCCTTTTCTGTTTTAGCTTCTCGATTTTGAGGGCTTGGTGGGCATCCGTTTTCTGGGAATCCACCTTGAGTCGATTGATGGGGAGCTTAGAGAAGATACCCGATCGAGCAGTTGTCAAGGACACCGCTGGAGCTTGCTCGAGGCGTCTTATTGCTCTGTTGGTGTTGATGGCCTTGCCCCCAGCTAGAGCAAAGGAAAGTCATTCAAACACTGACTTGCGTTTGGGTAGTGGTGCCTTCGAGATCACCACATTTGGTCTCCTGCCTTTCAAGGCCGGTCTGTCTGTTGCTGGAGCTTGAGGAGCTGGGATGGTGCTAACTGGCATGAACATAATAGAGCCGAATGGTAGCAGCGGCTCCTCCCATTATCGACCGAGACTGGCCGGGAGGACCGTCCTGGCGTCCATCTTCATCGTGTAGGAGATGGGAGCTGTGTCGAGAGCTGAGCTTGTCCTTGGAGAAATTTTTGCTACGTCCGAAGATTGAAATTGTAAATTGTTAACCTGCACAAAGAAGCATGATTTCAGTAGAGGAAATCAATGTATATGTTGATTAAGTTCGCATGAACATTTGACCCGAAATATGGGAGGAAAGATACGTTCCACCGGGCGTGCCAGAATATGTAGGGTGCCAGAATCTGTAGGGTGTTTTTCGTCACCCTATTGAGATGGGAATACGCGCACTTGTCAGACGCATTACAGATTCCCCCTGCCTAGGGTAGGTTGGGGTTTATTGATTGTGGGATCTGAATCTCCGGCGGCCGCGAACTAAGCTGCCGTTAATTACCCCTCGCTTTTGGAGCAAGAGAACCTCCGATTGACGGTCAAACAGGTCATGCGAACTCAATGTGCAGTGTTGTGTTTTGAAAGGGTTTTGGATATATCGGGGGCTCCGCAGTGTTTTTACGGGGTCCAGCTACCCGGATAGCAAGCTGGGGGTCAAGGGGGCTAGCGCCCCCTTATGGGGTGCGGGGCAGCGCCCCGTTAGAAATTTTTTTCTAACGGGGATAGTGTTGTGGAGTGTGTGTGTGTACATATATATAATAAAAAAAGGAAAGGCATCCAAAGGATGCGTTGGAGAAGACGCCAGCGTCACATGTGCGGGGCACGCGGGCGCTGGGCGCAAGGCGCCTCACGTGCGCGGCATGCGGGCGCTGGGCGCAAGGCGCCAACGCCTCACGTGCGCGGGACGCGGGCGCTGGGCGCAAGGCACCAGCGGAAAGTAAACGGGGGGCTCAGCCCCTCATACTGGGAGTTGTACTCTGAATGACTTTTGGGAGTTAAACTCCTTAAAAAAAAGATGTATTATTATTGTCAATTTATTCTTATGGAGTTAAACTCCCAAAAACTTTGATTTGTGGAATTAAACTCCAAGAAATCTTTGTAAATGCTTAAGGGGGTCCCTTTCTTCTCCCCTGAGCCTTGGATCTTTCCCAAAATGGAATCTCTGGAGATGGGTCTCCTTCCTCTTCTTTTGTCGGCCGGATCTTAGAGAACAAGAGGGGGTGAGATTTAAAAATCTTCCCTTTTCGAAATCTAATGGAAGATCTGAGCTCCCCTTTATGTGTTTTATGGTGAAGAACTATTTATTTTTGAAAAAAGAAGGGTAAAACTCTTGATTTAATTCAAAAGGGGAAGAAGGTTTTAAAACCTTGAGGAAGGAGAAGGAGGCACAAAAACCCTAGAGTTTTTAGAGAATGAAAAGTTCCTTTTATTTCATTATCATGTTGTCTTATATAGGCTTACAAAATTACACATAGCCCCTTGGGCTTTACAAAATGGCATTTTTCCCATCCCATGTCTTATGCGCTCATTTCTTTTGCACATAAGCCATGGGCTTTACAGAAATTTGGCTTTATGCCCATTTTCATACATTCATGCATAAAAAATTACATCAAAATTAATTATTACGTGATTTTTTATTTCGGCACGGGGGAGGCCGACCGCGGGGCTCGACTTGGGCATGGGCCCACTTGCTTGGGGTTGACCTTGACTTTGACCCGGTCAAGTGGGATGCAAATTTTGACCCCAACAACAGCGCCTCACGTGCCTTACACCAGCACCGAGAGTTAAAAACTCTGAGGCAGCGCGTCACATGCTTCGCACGTATAACACGGGGGGCCCGGCATTTTATATACAAGTAACTACTACTTCACATGAGCCACCTATGAGCAGTGGTATAAAAGAAAGGGAAATTTTGCCATTCATACTTGAGAAAATTTATACATCAGTGATAACAACAAAACAAAAATGTCATCAAAATGTTTACAATGGCAAGACACTGAATCCTGGGCATGGATTTAAGAATTCAGAAGCAAGTCCGAGTAAAATCCTTCTGGCTTCTCTGACCATTTTCTTATGCATTTTCTCACGAATGCAAGCATCGGGATTCTCGATGATATTGTCCGTCCTCTGGTAGGCGGAGATTATCGCCGTCTGTTGGAATACTTGATGCAAAATATCGACAAGATCATATCGCCGTTTCTTTGAGATCAGGCCCATCAGATATACTGAGTGCACCTTGTTTTCGGCATCATTAAGCGCCTCAAGTGGCATAGCCTCGTTAAATTCAAGAAGTGCTTCCCAAATCGCCCCCACGATAATTTTCAAAAGAGCGGAACGACGAGGGAGCATTCGACCATTGTATTCATCGAAGCGACGCATCGCCTCAGTGCATTGGGCATCCGTAAACTCCTGGTCTTGACTTCAGCCTTGGATGCGAATGTCTTCATAGGAGATAATTTCGTCAAGATCATACAGATAAGCAGCCATAGTATCAGGAAAAAAAATTCAATAAAAGATTAGCAATTAAATATCAAGATTCTTAGAGTCTAAAATAAAAACAGTGTTGACGTCCCATCATTGATGGGGCAGTCACTCATTAAGAATGGAATCCTAAAAGGATTCTCATTTAATGAGAAACCTCATTGGGCTGAGGAGTTAAACTCTCTCGAGAGCCGTGCTCTGCAAACAGATTTCACATCTGTCGACTTTAATTAAGAGAGGGAAATAAAATTCCCTAAAAATTTCTAAAAAGCTATGCTCTGTAAAAATAATGGGATAATCTACCAGAGCCCTCAAAAGCAAAGCTTTTTAACAGGGTAAAACCACAAGATCTTTAAGATCTGCAAAACAAACTCTAAGAGTTCTTCATGGAAGATGAGCAAAGCTTTGATTAATGGGTTAGGAAACCCTAAAATACATCTTAAGATCTACGATCTAAGAAGAGCAAAGCTCTTTTAAGGGGTTCGATTATGATCCTTACCAAATTTTTGGGCAGAGTTCTAAATCTAGAAGGGATTTCTTTGGGCAGAGATCTAAGCTCTGAAAGGAGAATTAAATTCTCAGAAAAAAAGAACAAGAGAAGATGAACAACAGTCATCTCAAAGGCCAAAGGCCCTACTTATAGGCACAGGATGTCGATTCAATTTCCAAGAAAATCCAACGGTGGGAAAGCTGCCACCGCTGCACTCACGTGTGAGCCACGTGGGCGCAACGGTGGGGGGCATTTGTTTCCCCAATAAAAGAGCAAAGCTCTGTTCAAAATTTGAAAGGCAGCGCCAAGAGTTAAAAACTCTGAGGCAGCGCCTCACGTGCCTTGCACGAGGGCGCCAGCACCAAGAGTTAAAAAACTCTGAGGCAGCGCCTCACGTGCCTCGCACGAGGGCGCCAGCGCCAGAACTAAAAGCTCTCTGATCAGACAGAGCCATTGGATCAAAGATTCAACGGAGGTGATAATCACCAAAGTGCAGAATTAAGTTCTGCTGAGGAAATATTCCTCAAATCTTTTTAAACAAGAAAGATTACTCAATGTAAAACAGAGCATCGTTGGATTAAAAAATCCAATGGTTATTAAAAAATCACCTATCTGCAGAATAAATTCTGTATGGGAAAATATTTCCCTAATTTTGTTAAAAACAAGAAAGATATTTTCTGTAAAACAGAAGTTCTTGGATCAAAAATCCAACGGTGGATAAAATCCCCAAATCAATTAAGATCTCTCAATGAGAGATTTCTTTAACTAAATCAACAAACTTGCCTCTACTATAAAAAAGACCCAAGACTTCAAGCCTTGTACAGAGAAACCCTTCCATAAGCTTAAATCTTAAAAAAAAAAAAGAGCAAGCAAGAAGAAAGCATTAAGAGGGAAGAAAGAAGAATACCTCTTTTCAAGGTAAATAAAAATAGTGGAGATCAGGGCATCTCATCCATATATCCAAGGGTTTAACCTTTATAAAAGAACTTAGTTCTTTCCCTAGATCCGAGATCCATGAGACAAGCCTCCCACAAATGAGAATTTAATTCTCATAGGGATGAACTTGTTCTTGGGGATCAAAGATCCAGAAAAGAACAGAGAATTGAACTCTTCAGAATAGAATACACGAAGAAAACCTAGCGCAAAGCGCCTCACGGGTCCCTCACGTGGGCGCTGCTCAATAAAGAGTGCTTAGCACTCAATGGTTAGCGCTAAGCGCCAAGCGCCTCACGTGCCCCTCACGTGGGTGCTGTTCAATAAAGAGTGCTTGGCACTCAATGGTTGGCGCTCAGCGCTCAGCGTCTCACGTGTCTCTCACGTGGGCGCTGCTCAGTAAAGAGTGCTTAGCACTCAATGGTTGGCGTTCAGCGCCAAGCGCCTCATGTGGGCGCTGCTCAATAAGGAGTGCCTAGCACTCAGTGGTTGGCACTCAGCGCCAAGCACCTCACATGCTCCACACGTGGGCGCTATAAAAAGTGTTTAACGCTTCATAAAAAAAGGGGGAAAGTAAAGCAAAATATGAGTGTCAGAACCCATATGAATGCTCAGCATTGTTTGCACAGAAAAGGGACTGAGCCCAAGCAAGTGTTTAACATTTTATTCAAAGACTGAGTGGGTTGAGTCCAAGTTGACCAAATCCCTAATTCAGATCAACCGAGCCCATGTGCCCATCATTTTCTAAATTGGTCTTAGTCCCAAATACGACTACTGATCTTCCAACGAACATTAGTTCAAGGGTACATCTCCTCACACTTCTGATATATGTCGTTGTAATTCTTCAGCGTCTTCATAGTGGTGGTGGGTCCCGATAACCAACAACTCTTTGGTGCACTCCTAAATTGACGGGCACATCCCAATATGGACCGCAACGTCCTTAAACTAGCTACGGACCGCAGCGTCCTTAAACTAGCTACGGACCAAAACGTCCTTAAACTGACAACGGACCGTAACGTCCTTAAACTAAAACGATGGAGCCCAAATGGTCTTTTGTTGGATCTAAATGATCCCAAAATCCTGTTGAGTAGATCTTAGTTTAAAATTAGACTAATGTATCCTCAATAAACATTTAAGTTGATCTTAATCTCAAACGAGATTAACGATCCTTAAATAAACCTAAACCCGAATCTAAGAATATACGGATTTAGACTAATCCACGTCCTACGGGAGACAACATAAATTAGTCTCCGTATAAAATCCACGGGCAACCAAAAATAAAACAAACACACACGACACGAAGTGAACTTCTGGAGTCGGAGAAAGTGGTTATCGCTACGCGGTAACGTAATTAACTACATGGGCTTGCGTCTGCAGGGAAGAGAGTCCCCACAATCAAAAACCCCTCGCAAATGAGGGGAATCTGACGAAGTCTGCTACAACGGCCGTATCCATACAGACCTCCGATATACGGTGTCATAAATCAACTTGGCATTTTTAGAGAGGTGGACGGATAAATCTAAATAGTATCTGCCCCTAAATTCAGGCAAGACGATCCATCCCGAATCCGTCTCCATTTTCGGCGGTAAACGGTTGTCACAAAGTTGTTTCTCCACATAGGATATGGATATAATATCAGGGTTTCTGGTTACTAGATCTATGGTTTTAGATCTAGATTTGGGAAATATCTCAATCTGGGTACTTTGACATTATTCTAAAGGTGTTTTAGAATGGTTGACTCCTGGCATGGTGGTCTACCTGCAGGTGATGGAGTCACCCTTTCTAAAGAGATATCTTCTAGACTGATGGGGAGAGGGATTTGCATGATTGACATATCACTTGCTTAGGCAATTGAGTCAATCATGAAATGTCAAGTACCACACTAGATATTGCTTTTGCACTAGCTGCATAAGCAAATATATTTATCAAATCCTGGAGAAACGTTGGGAAGCAGTTATGAACATAAGTGAATATTCTTGGTATATGGTAACGGTAGCCTCATTCGGGAGGCGGTTATCATTTGAGGCTTCCAAGGTGATCTGGATGACAGAGTGACTATCAGAGTTATAGTTTTCCCTCTTTTTGAGGGGCAGTATGTTGGACAGGTGGTCCAAGCGGATACTGAGAAAGGCCTGGCGCAGGATACTGATTAAATTCAGTGGATGATACAGTCTAAGAAGTTTGTTGGATTTGGAGTTCATTTGCGAACTGGGTCCCATCAGATATCCAGACAAATTCTAAGACAGGTATCGCTCATTTCGGGAGATAGTATTTCTCCGCGAAGTTGAGATATAGAAGGATACAGAAAGAAACACTGAAGCGGATCCACTCACTGAGGCTATTTCTCGAACGCAATAGTTTCGCAAATGGGTTTTGCGAGACTGATTAGTAGAGAAGTTGGGTGTTTGGTATCACACGGGTTGTGAGTATACAACGCCGCAATAATTATCCTTAAGTGCAGTAGGAGATTGTTGGCTATAGTGCCCTAAAGTCAATTATTGAATCGCAGGCGTGCGATTCTGATGATTGAGGGAGGACCTATACAGGGAGAACAGTCTTACTCAAGATGATAGTATGCTATCTGGTTTATCTTTATCATCATGTACAGCATTAGGTGACATTACATATCACTATTACATGTTGATAGAACCCATATGATTCTTGCTTAACTACCAGCATTATGATGGCGATCATATACGTGGGAGCTGGGTGGTTTATAAGCACATCCTTAAATATCCATAGTCATGGGAGTATCGAGACTGGGCATCGATACTCCGGAGTAGACTAGTGTGTACTTATCGAGACCCCGACGAGGGGCGGTGGCCGGTCTCACAAGCCATTGGTATCAGTTAGTCACCTAAGATAGTATACAGGTGCTCATTGGGTTAGGAGTACACTGGACGGACTCGCCAGGAACATGCTAGTTGGTATTATACCTATTGTCAGATAGCAGTTCCCAGGTGACATGAGTACAGGTTAGTCTGTCGACCTGAGATCGTAATTTGTCTCGTGTGAGTTCCCACTGTGCTTTGATTATTACCCTACTACGACTCAAAGGAGTCGTGCAAATAGGTTTTAGTTGGGTACAGTCCCGAGCCACATGGAGGCAGTGAGCGAATCGTCGGCGATTCTTCTCTCCCGGTATTGGGGGTTGATGTCGCGTTGTGCATGGGTGACCATCACCAGAAATCGTCGGCCGAGGTGGACGAGAATTACTGATTTGGATCAGTGGTTTCTCTTTGGGTGATGGGCTTCATACCGATACGAAATGTCGTGTTATTAGGGGTCTGACTTTATCCACTCCCTAGACTCGATATGCAATACTCTTAGACGAATAGACTGGACTGTATGGAGATTGTCACGAATAGGCTCAGTAGGGGTTTTGATGAGCTTGCTCGCCGGCCTTCCTTTCGCTCAATACCTGGGTAGCCGTTACGTACAGCTAGTGCCGCTGATGTGCTTATGGTTAAACCCACTGCCAGCGTATTGACGAGTCTTTAGAGTCCCATACAGAGGGTTTCCCTGGTTCTGGCAAAATGATGTAGTAGCCGTATTAGAAATGTGCAGGGTTCCGATCAATTGATTGTACTATGTACCCGGACTTTCGATCGGACAGTTGATAATACTAGCCGTCTCGGGTTTGAGCCGGATTATTAAATCAGGTATTGATTTAATAATTTACATATATATATTTCAATATTTATATTCTAGTATTATGTTTTTTGTGTTATTCTATCTCTTTGGGTATTCGTATTTCGATATGAATACATGTATATATATATATACAGTAGAATATAATCCGTATTTTTTACAGATAATATTCTAGAAGGTGGACACCTCATTTTGGATTTACCATTTATTTAAATGGATAATGAGGCGGCAATGATTTGAGGGGAGTATGATGAGGGCCATGCTTGCATAGTGTGCACAAATGAATTGTTAATTCATTTGTGCACACTATTCAAGTATGGTGCCATTTTAAAATTGAAAAGAATGGTTTTACAAAACCAATCATTGGATTTTCTCTCTCAATGGATGGTTCATTATTTTCTTAACTTGAGTTTTGAGCTCTCCTCACCATTTGCACTTCACTTCTCTCTTCAGTTTCATGGTTTCCTCCACCTTCTTCTATCACATCCTCTGAACCCTCTCATGTGTTGAGAATCATGAGAGGATGTGAGATAAGATAGCCAAACACTTTAGAACACTCACTACATCCTAGGGTTTCTAGATTAGCAACCTAAAAACCCTAGTTGCTTCACTTGCATCCTTGATGTGGAGCTAGAGCCATTACTACATCTCTCGGGTGGATCGTCTTTGACGAAGGGAGACCAGTGGCCAAGCTCAACCGGATATGCCTCAAGGAGCTAAGGAGGAAGATGGAAGACCGAAGGACTTGGTTCAATTCGGTACAACATTCTAACCTTTAGTTTAGCTTCTATGCAAGTTTTGTTATCTAGGGCTTATGGATTGATCCAGGTTATAGGGTTATGTTAGCGCCCGTTTTTGAAAATTTTTGTTCCGCATTTGGCCACTGATTGATGGCCTGGGCGCTTGCATAACCCAACAATTAGTATATACCTGTAGCCCCCTATACTTATAAGTTACTCCTGCAGCCTCCCTACTTCACTTTTCAAAATTATTCATTCTCTTCCGCCATCGCGGCCGTCTCCACCACCGCCATCTTCTTTCTCCTCCTCTTCAACACCGTCACCGTCAACACCATCACCATCACCATCTTCCTCCTCCTCCTCCTATTCTTCTTTAACACATCAATACCAATTTCTTCCTACCCCTCTTCAACGCTACCGCCACCATCATCAATACCATCACCACCACCTTCTTCTTCCTCTTTTTTTTCAATCTACAACCGCCGCTATTCTTGGAGGAATGAGGATGGTGGCGGCGGCGGCGGCGGTTGTGGGTTGAAAAAGAAAAGGAAGAAAAAGATGGTGGCGACGGCGATGGTGGCGTTGAGAAGGAAAAGGAAGAAGAAGGAGACGATGGGTAGAGGAGGAGGAGGATGAAGATGATAGTGGTGATGATGGAGGTGGCGATGGCATTGAGGAGGAGGAATAAGGAGGCGATGGGTTGAAAAAGAGGAGGAAGAAGGCAGCAGCGGTGGGGACGGCGGATACCGGGGAGGAGCAGGAATAATTTTCAAAAGTGAAGTAGGGGGCTACAGGAGTAACTTATAAAAATAGGAAGGCTACAGGTAAATACTAACTATAGGATGGACAGAGAAAAATATTGAAGTACGAGAGGGGCTAACAGAAATAAAAACCTTTACTTTTATAGTGAATTACACTAAAATACCCTAAAACTACTTCTATTTCACTAAAATACAAAGTTCTTTTATTATAATAAAATAGCTCATGTGCTAATTCGGAACATATTTTAGCGAAAAAGATTCCCTTCACACGCATTTTTGTAATTAAATACCTTGAAGGTAATTTGGTGAAAACCCTCGTTAGTTAAAGGTATTTTAGTGGATTATATTACTTAAGAGTTTTCGAACTTCTCATACCTTTCGTAGAGGAAATGTTGATGCTGACTTTCTAGCAAATGAAGGGACGTTGAATGGTTCTGTCGGGTATAAAGAAACGATACTCCTAGAGGTCTTAATGCAATTAGTCTGTAATGACTGTCACTATCCTTTTCTCTGGAATAATCAAGAGCACTGACTTTTTTTGTTAGGTCTTAAGAAACGTCTTTTTATCCTAATAAAGAAATAAATAAATGGTGTTTTCATATCACCCCCAAAAAATAGATATTTCCATATTTCACCTCCAAAAGCTTGAAATTTCAAATTTCATTCCCAAAAGACTTTTGTTAACCAAAAACACCCGTCTTATATACTTTCTCATCAAAATGTAACTTGGGTGGGAACTTGTGTTCTCTTCTCTATTCAGTGTTATTTATTCAAACAATTTATTACCTTCTATTATGGGTGTTTATTGTAACAACTCCAATTTTAGTGTACAAAAATTTGTTTAAAAGTTAATGTATATTTGGGGTATTTACATTTCCTGTAAGTACTATAAGTATTTGATTTGCTTTTTAATAACAAGCAAGAGCTTGTAGCTCATTGGTAAGACCTTGCACTATTGAACTAAAGCACCAGAGTTCAAATCCCATTAGCCACATTATTTTTTAATTAGTTTTTTTTAAATTTTTAGAATCCTAAGAGTCTACATGTGCTAAACACGTAAAACCAAGAGTCGCATATAAAATAAACGAGCCCAGGGGGTAGACCAAGAGACGATGGACACGTGGCGGCAAGACGGCAGCCGACTCGGCCTGGATCAGCCGGCGGCACGGCTAACTCGGCCTGACTCCGATTCTTCCGTCATGAAAGTTGTGTCTTTTGGTCTTCTTAAAACCCCTGTACACTTTAAATATTCTGCACAATAACAGAGCCTAATAAAATCAATTTAAACCATATTAATGCAATTTATTTTAATTCATTTTCTATTAAACCCTAACCCTAATCTTTTCCTATAAATACCACACCAAAACACACCCTTCTCACTCACAAAATCTATCCAAACTCTCAAGAAAAATCTCTAGAAATTTTGTGTACAAGTGGAGTTAGTGAAGGGCGAAGCTCCGGCAAAATTCCGACGACAACCCGAGGAGCTCCCGGCGACGAAAAGACGCACCGGCACCTTCTACTTCCTCCTCCTCCTCTTCTCTTGATCCTAAACAAGTAAGTCCCACCTTCACCTTCTCTATTCTATTCTTAAAACTCGTATTCCTAAAACCCGACGGAAGCGGAGTTAATCCGACTTCCGATTCGGTTTTCTTTAAAAAGTGCAATTTTCATTAAACACAACCATACCAAACTCTCACATCTTGACTATTAATTATTAACAAAACATTATGAACAAGTTTCATAGCAAAATATTTCATATTGTAATTTTTATTGTACTTTTTCAGTAAAATACCATATAGGTTAGTTTCTACATTTAAACATCAAAATACCATGTATTACCTTAGAAAACTCACAAGGTAATGACCTATCTCTTCACAACACTCATATACAACACAGCACGATGTCTTTTGGGAAACATAGATTCGGGAAAATACCGTTTTACACAAAACTACTTTTAACTTATAAAAACCATTTTTACAAGATTTTGTATTTTAAACAAATCTTTGCAAAGCGCCGCTACAACCCATTTGGGGAACCCGTTCGGGATGGTGCGGATTATCGCACATCCTCGGGCTTAGTAGTGCGAGATACAGACCTCCGCAAGTGGTATTCGATTTCGAAAGATTTAAAAATACAAATATCTTTAGAAAATGAGATTTCTAGAAAAATAATAAATTGAAATTATTATATATATATATATATATATATGTATGTATGTATGTATGTATGTATCATCAAAATATCTAATTTTGATATAGTATAAATATTCCAACTTTTTCTAAATAAAAAAAAATCACTTGACATGAAAATACCATGCAATTCTATACAAGTTCAATACTTTACAATTAAATACCATATATTATGAATATAGATTTTATTCACTAGAAATGTCACAATGATAAAATATATATCCATGAAAACTCTAAAGACGATAATAAATTACTTAAGGTGTGTTTTGAAAATTATACAAAATTATTTTTACATAAAACCCCATCAAGTTCTATAAATTACAATAAGAACCCTAGTAAACATAGGTTTAAGCGGGACCAATCTCTTGAGCCTCACGGAGCCGGAGAAGTGGGTGCTTGCCTATTTAAGGTAGACAGCTTAACAAACAGTGTTATCAACACGGTAATCGTCTTTGAAAAGGACACAAATCCTGCCGTTCATGTGCAGCGGTTATCGATAACATCAAAACCTAATTCAGGATTCAATTTCTTTTTTCTAATTGTCTGACTCAGACTGAGTCTCAATATAATCAATCTGACTTGAATATGATTCAAGTACAATCTGCAATATAACAATTCAATATGAATCTATATATTCAATCTGTTCAGTCTATCAATCTATATTGACTGAACCGAACCATAGATATACATCTATCTACACGATTCTTCAGTTACATCCATTTACTGATATCATGATTTCGGCAAGTCATCCATTTATACAATACAAGACAATTCAATTTACAATACAATATAAACAATACAATCAAGACATCGCGGGGTTTTAAGGGGTAGATTGGTACGGAAGGTGTTAAAAGTGGCACGAGACCGCAAGATTTAAGACACCTAACATGTATTCCATTGCTGTTGTACCGTGGCATAACGGTTCCTTGTACATTCCGTTTAGCTTAGTCTCTGGTCTACTGAGACTCCTCTCGTATATACTGGCATCCTTCTGTACCAAGTTACAAATAACAACGTTAACACTAATTACAACATTATAACATTATAATACAACTTTAAAAGTTACACTCTCTCTCTCTGTGTGTCTATTCTACTTCTCCCTTATCTTTGGGACTTACCGAGCGATTGTTCGCTGACGACATTCTCTTTCTTCTTCTTTGGAATATCGTCAGGTGTTTCGGACCTTCAAGATATCGAGCCCAGCGCCGAAGACTTGGACCAGTTTACTGAAGATCCCGAGCTGTAGTTACACTTGTACTTTTTCTTTTACATTATGTATTTTCCTTTTCTGTTATGCCACTGTTTAGGCATTGCTTTCTATTCCATGTATTTACTTTTCCATGTATTGTAAAAGGAATGTGAATAAATAAAGTTGTTGTTCATTACATTTGTCTCTTGTGTATATTTCTTTTATATTGCTTAGTTGCGCTTAGCGTATTTACTTCTGAGTAAATACGTAGCGGCCAGTCGCGCCCTCTGCCCGTACCCTGGGAAGCGGGACGTGACAGGTTTTGTTGGTGGTCCATGCAGGTCAGAGCTGTATGGAACCCTACCATGCAGTTCAGTTCTGCGTGGACAACCTAAGCAATATAACACAAGAACCAACAACTGAAAACATTCTTTACAATTCATATTCCTTGAATCTTATCATTTCATATACTTTGAATCTGTCCTAACCTAAATTTTTATTTCAAGGTTATGGATTCTCCAAACAGCACCGGCATTAATGTCAACAACACACCTCCACCACCACCACTCACACGTGCCGTCCCTGCTCTGATCAATGAGCAGACGGTTCTGCTTGAGGCAATCCGCAGCCTCCTGGAAGGACAGCAGCAGCAGACTGCTTTTTTAATGAACCATCCCGAGGAAGAAGCACCTGGGGTGAAGCAATTCAGAGCTTTACATCCCAAACAATTCTCAGGAAAAGAGATCCCGTTGGAAGCTAAGAAATGGGCTCAGAGCATCGAAGATGATCTAGCAGCGGCACAAGTGCCAGAAATAACTTGGGTTCGTGTTGCAAAATTACAGCTCACGGACAATGCACGGGTCTGGTAGAAGGCGGAAGAAAGCTGTCTTGATCAACCCATCGAATGGAAGACTTTCCGAGACATGTTCGACGCAAAGTACTTCCCTGAGACTGCCAGGTTCGACATGGAATATCAGTTCATCCATCTGTAATAAGGTTCAATGTGGACCAAGTCAATAGATGAATATGACGCTGAGTTCACCATACTCAGTCGGTAAGATATGTCTCACTAATTAGATTTTTCAATAAATCACATACTACACAGCTAACACAATACTTTAACAGATTTGCGGCACACCTGATACCGACGGATGATATCAGAGCCCGTCGATTTCAATAACGTTTGGATTCGGAGATCCAGGCTGCATTGGCCATAGGAGATTTTCTGACCCATGAATCGGCTCTGAAAGCTGCCCGCCGTTATGAGGCAGCGGTAAAGATGAGGGGCAGATCTTAATTTACTGGAGTTAAGCGCCTTACCAACCAGATGGCAGGAGGAGCCTTATCAAGGCCATCTTTTGTGCTAAGGGGACCGGGAGTACCGAACAACAGGCCCAGCCCGGCCTTTTGTACCTACTGCAAGAGAGCCGTACATATGATGAAAGACTGCCGGCGAGCTAACCATCTTTGCTTAGTCTGCGGCTTAGCTACTCATGATATTGGGTCTTGTCCCCAAAGACAAAATCCATATGTTGCACCCAGGCCAGCAATAACTTATCAGCAGAGTCCGGCCCTTCAGGCACCTGCTCCAAGACTCGCTCTCCCTGCTCCACCACCTAGAGGACCATTGACTGCACCTCCTCCTCGCCAGTTCCATCATGCTCAACGGAATGTTCCGAGGAATGCTCTTCAGGCCAGGAGGAATGTACTACGGGGACAGGCTTTCATGACGACCGTGGAAAAAGCTGAGGCCACTGGCCAAATTATCATTGGTAACCCTTTGTTCTCAAGTTTTTCTTTCAATCTTAATACATACCCACATATTTTTCCTATACCTAAAACATATCCTACATACCTTAGGTACAATCTTAGTAGCCTCACTTCCTGCACCAGCACTCTTCGATACTGGAGCATCTTATTGCTTTATGCCGCAACGGTTCGTCCGAACTCATGCGATTCCAGTCACACCGCTTGTATCCAGCTAGAATGTCAGTTCAGGGAATGGCGTTCTAAAGGCAACAATGGGATACAACTTGTGTCCAGTAGTCGTCTGTGATTTCTCCAAAAATTGTGTTTACCGTAATCAGAAACGGCAGAGATGTGTAATTTTCTATTTTGTGTTTTAACGAGTTGATTCAGATTGTTGTTTGGTTTTTGTCGATTGATTTAAAAAAAACTAATTTATATGATATGAAAGAACTTGTTAGGGTTAAGTCGAAGGAAGGGTTGATGAGATTGCTAATGTCACCTCTTTCAATGCCATTTGATTAAAGCTTTTTAGAAATCACAACAATTACTAGCAAAGGGGATTATGATGATTGGGAAGAAACGAAGTTTCTTCCTCTAGATCCTTGTCCGTCCTTTCCTATTAATTGCTACAATCTTCATGGACGTCATGTATGTCCGGCCTTTTAGACTACGGTTCACCGTTACCTCGTAGGTAGGGTGCCGTAGGGGGCGGATCATGCATGCGTGCATGAAGTTCTAGTTTTGAAAATGTGTTGGCATTGAAGGAGGTGAGAGATATTCATCTCTCACTCCTTACCTTGTTCCTAACCCTAACAAGCGAGGGTTTTACTCGCTCATTAGGGAATTCTTGAAAAACGACATTTTTCTGTTATGATTTAAAATGTTTTGTTCAGATCTTGAATTATTACTTACTGCAGATCAAAAAGAGCTAGACTAGTTAACTACGGCAAGTATTAAGATTACTCTACTGCAATAAGTATATTAGCTAGGGCAAGAAAAAAAAGAACTACACTAAGGCATGAAAATAAAGAACACTTACAAAATTGATGCTCTTGATCTCTCAACAATCTGATTTTATTGATTAATAAGAGGCATCACATTTTACAGATTTTGAGCATAATTTATAAGCAACCAGTGAAGCTAGGGTTACAGACTCTCGCAGAAGTGAAATTACAGATTTGCCCCCTAAAAATCCCAACACCCGCACCGTCGCACCGACACAAGAAGTCGGTGTCGACAAGGACACTATACGGCCGCGGAACCGCGGCAATGGAGCGCTTGGGCCGCGGTTCCGCGGCCCTTTGGTTGGCTTGGCTCACCATTTTTCTGGGTTTGGTTCAGCATTTCTTGGGCTTCCTATTTTTATACTTCTTTTCTCTGTTGGGCTTCTTAGTCTTCTCCAGATCCTCAGTGAAATCTTGTAAGGATCTTTTGACCGTTTTCACTTTCGTCTTTTTGGACCTTGCACTGTTCTTCGTCTCGGCTTGAGTAAGATCCGTCTACTTGTTGGTCAAAAGTCCCTTTTCTGTATCATCTTTCGTCTTTTTCACTGTATTTGCTCCAAGAGCCTGTATCCTGTAACATGCAACAAACGAGCGTCAAAAGTACCTGTTTACTTATAAAATGCATAAAAGTGGGGCGTATGAATTGCAATATTATGATATGAACAAATACCCCCAAACTTATCTTTTGCTCGTCCTCGAGCAAACTTATTAATTTATTCTAACCTAGCCGCACTTTCACAGGGAAACGCGATTGCACTGAGCATGTGCAACAAGCCTTTAAACCTCTAGGTGTCCCTAGTAGGAGGAGTGTTGTCTCCTGAGGGTTTTCAGCGGATTACACCCACAAAATCCTATCAATTTGGTTTTTCGACTTTTGCTCTCCAATTAGGTTTTCTAACAAGGAAGTCTATTATCGTTGCCCCGCAAATTATCCACCTATATTCTTCACACTTCCTTATTATGTAACTTAAGATTGTACATGTTCTATAGAATTACTTAGAATTCAGCATTTCTTAAGTTTTTCTTCTAGAGTTTCATCTCCACTTAGGAATTTCTATCAACTCTATTAAAGATACAAGTTTTATTCTTCATTCCTTTCTCTTATCTAAACTCCAATCACATATCCCCACGTGTGTGTAATTGTCACCCCTACACTTGGAAATTCAAATCAAGCAATCGTACTTTCGTCCATTGTCCAAAGCACTTTGTGAATTTTTCTTAACTTTCGCTTACACATCCTTCATGCGACTGTTAATACTTCTTGAGGTACCAACAGCCGATTACAAGATGCGTTAGCACTTTAAAGCGTATTTCCTAGTTTTGCAACTCCCAAGGCTTTTAGCAGTGATTCCCAAACCAGTTGGTCTAAGGCACTAGGTGATGAAGCACCCTTGCTAAATAATTTTCTAGCCCTAAGTAATCACAAAAACCAGTGTCCATTTTTTTTATTCACCTTTTTATTTTCATTGTGCTAAGGAGTTCAGACAAGAGTAATTCAAGGTCTCTTCTACTAATCCAAGTTTCAAGGTGCGTGATAGTGCATTTTGTAGGGTACATGTTTTCAGAATCTAAACTTAAGCTGGGAACTATTTTTCGAACTTATACTCTAATAAGAATATTAAAACTCTTCCCTCATTTTGGCTTAACCCACGAAGTGAACCCAAAATTTGCCTATTCCTAAATAACCTACAAAGATATATATTCTCTACCGTTAAACTCTAAGGAAGGTTATTTTTAGGGTTTTTACTTTGCTAAGTCTAAGATCTAGTTTTTCCTAGCCAGTTAACATTTTTATTAAACTCAAGTCAATTAACCAAAATTGAATACAATAATTTTAATAATTTTTTTGAATTTTTCTCAATTTTTATAGTTTTTTCCGTTTCCTAATTTTTTATTTTTCAAATTTTCAAATTTTTATGATTTTTTTTATATAAAGATGCAATGCAGAAATTAAATATGCAAAAGGAAGATAAAAATATATACAATATGCAATGCAAAAGATAACTATATACATTACCCTCTCCCACAAACTTGAGCAAAGCAGTGCCCTCACTGCCCGGCCCCACGTCGCGCTCGTGAGCGTGACCGTGATCGTTCCCCTCTAGCCAAAAGTGTTTGGATTCCCCTCTCAATTTCCGTCAACCGACGGTCGTGATCTCGTGCAGTTGCCCGAAACTCATCCCTCAAAGAGTCGATTCTTCTCACTGTTCTTCGCATCAATCGCGCATGCTCCTGGGGAGTTAGTTCTTCCCCGCTCGAAGTCAAGCTCGAGCTAGGGGTGTGTGCAGGTACATTTTCTGCCGGTTCTGTTCGTGTCCAAATATCCGTGAGTCTAGAGTAGGACGACGAGACGCCCTCTACAAGTGGTCGAACCGGGACACCGTCTATCATGTATGCGTCAAATTCCTCGACGGGGAGGAAATATCGGCAGATTTGGGTAACAAGCATGGGACATGGGTATACGGTATCTCGTTTCCCCGTACCTATGGATTGGAGCAAAACCGTGCACATGTCGAACCTAGGATTTTTCATCATCAGTGTGTGTACGACATGTAATGAAGGGGTGAAAAAGGTCGTGTTGTGGGAACTACCAAAGATATTGTTTTGTGCCCACCGGCACACAGTTAAAACGTTCGCGAAAAGGGTCCGTGCTTGGATGCCCTTACGCGGCTCTCGCGCACAGTCATTACCCATCAAGGGCATATAATCTTCGAAGCGCAATGGGTGTTCATGTGCGGGTACACGTGGTATGAGTGTAACCTCGTGTATCAAGTCCCTATCGATGTGAATTTCACGATTTCCCCAATTTAGTTTAATGTAACCTAAGTTGTCAAGGCTATTATCTTCCATAGATTCGTAAAATAGGGCAACTAAGTTAGGTAGGGCAAACGCAGATGAGTGATTATAGAGCAGGAAATTCCAGCCCCTTTGTTCGATTTCATGTGCGAAATATCTACCGTATACTTCGTGTGCGAAAACCGGGGAAAAATCCCTTTCAAATTGCATTTTATGTGCCATTACAATTTTTTCCAGTAAAAAGATATGCAGTAACAGAGAGGATTTAGACAGAGTTACCTCCCCTGAAAATTTCAGGAGGTGACGACACCAGGAGGCGGCGGATGCGCGGCGGGAGGCGGCAACGGCGGCGGATGCGCGGCGCTCTGGTGGAGTTGCGGCGAGATTTTTCTGGAGAGGGTAGGGGCGGCGGCTAGGTTTTTTTAGAGAGAAAAAAAAATTTAGGGTTATGAACACAGGCGGGTCGGGTTCCTTTAAATAGGGGATGGGAGGGTGATTTGCATAAAACACCCTCTGAAACGAGGGTTTTATTTGTAAAAATCAGCTCTTAATCTGCAAATTTGCAATTAGGTCCATAAATTTTTTTTTCTTTTTATTATTTTTTTCTTTTTATTATTTTTTATGGTATTTTGGAAATATATATATACAAATAATATACACACCCCCAAACTTATTTGAAATAATGTTTTGGGAAAAGAAATTTGGGGGTGAATGTGGAGGAATATCACTCAGTGTAGATCGGCTCCTGCAAGAGCAGGAGCTCCTCCGAAGGGTCCGCTGTGAAGAACGGTTTCAGTCGTTGCCCATTCACCTTGAATAAGGTACCGTCTTCAGGATTCTCAAGATCAACCGCACCGTGCGGATAAACGGTGCGGACTACAAAAGGTCCTCTCCATCTGGACCGGAGCTTGCCGGGATGAAAATGTAACCGAGTGTCATAAAGTAGAACCTGTTGACCAGGTTCAAAAGTTTTTCGCAAAAGGTGTTTATCGTGGAACACCTTGGCTCGGTTTTTAGCAGTTATGGCATTATCATATGCCTCATCCCTCAGCTCCTCCAACTCATTCAATTGCAGCTTTCGATTGCTGCTCGCATCTCCTAAAGATAGGTTCAGCTCTTTGATAGCCCAGAATGCTTTATGCTCAATCTCCACTGGGAGGTGGCAAGCCTTCCCGTACACAAGCCGGTATGGAGACATACCAAGAACGGTTTTGTATGCAGTACGGAAAGCCCATAGTGCATCGATCAGTTTAAGTGACCAATCCTTACGGTTTTTGGAAACCGTTTTCTCCAAGATTTGCTTTATTTGCCGATTTGAAATCTCGGCTTGCCCACATGTTTGAGGGTGATATGGCGTTGACAACTTGTGGGTGATAGAGTATTTGCGCATTAAGGACTCGAAAGTCCTATTACAGAAGTGAGAACCATTATCACTTATTATTGCCCGAGGGTGCCCAAATCGAGAAAATATGTGTTCTTTAAGAAACCGAACGACAACTTTATTATCGTTCGTTCGGCTGGGCACAGCCTTGACCCACTTTGAAACATAGTCAACTGCCAAAAGAATATACACATTTCCAAAAGAATTAGGAAATGGTCCCATGAAATCTATACCCCAAACATCAAAAATGTCCACAACCAAAATAGGTTAGAGCGGCATTTCGTTTCTCTGCGATATCCGACCCAAGTGTTGGCACCGGGAGCAAGTTTTGCAATATTCAAATGCATCCTTGAAGAGTCGTGGCCAATAGAAACCACACTGCAAAACTTTTTCGGCTGTCTTCTTTGGGCCAAAATGCCCGCCACATGCTTGATCGTGTGAAAAAGACAGCACACTCTTGACCTCACTTTCAGGCACACACCGACGAATGATTTGGTCGGAACAGTATTTAAAAAGATAGGGTTCATCCCAGTAAAAATGCTTTACTTGGGATAAAAATCGGAGTTTATCCTGTTTCGACCAATCATTAGGTATCAGGCCGGTGGCTAAGTAGTTTACAATATCAGCGAACCATGGTTCGCTAGAAACGGTCAAGAGTTGCTCGTCGGGAAAAACATCAGTGATTGGAAGATCGAGCGTGGGCGAAGAAGGAAGTCGTGATAGGTGATCAGCTACTACGTTTTCATATCCTTTTTTGTCCTTAATGACAAGGTCAAACTCTTGTAATAAAAGGATCCAACGTATTAGCCTTGACTTAGCATCCTTCTTCGCAAAAAGGTGGCGAAGAGCTGAATGATCAGTATATACAACGACTGGAGAGCCAATTAAATAAGGCCGAAATTTTTCGAGTGCGAACACAACAGCTAAAAACTCTTTCTCTGTTGTTGTGTAGTTGAGTTGGGCCTCATTTAGTGTTCGGCTAGCATAATAAATCACGTGCGGCATCTTATTAATGTGCTGTCCAAGAACAGCGCCAATAGCAAAGTCTGATGCGTCGCACATGATTTCAAAAGGGTGCGTCCAGTCGGGAGATGAGAGGATGGGCACAGTGATGAGGGAATGCTTCAAAGACTCGAATGCTTCAATGCAAGTGGAGTCGAAAGCAAAAGTTGTGTCCTTGGCCAGTAAGAGAGTCATGGGTATAGCAATCTTGCTAAAGTCCTTGATGAACCGTCTGTAGAAACCGGCGTGGCCAAGGAAAGCTTTAATATCTTTGACGCATTTTGGGGGAGGGAGGTTAGAAATCACTTCGATTTTTGCTCTATCTACCTCAATGCCGTTTTGCGAGATGACATGTCCTAAGACAATGCCCTCTCGCACCATGAAATGGCACTTCTCCCAATTCAATGTTAGGTTCTTATCCCTGCAGCGGGTAAGAACAGCGTCAAGATGGCGTAAACACTCGTCGAAAGAGTCGCCAAAGATGGAGAAATCATCCATAAAGATCTCCAAGAACTTTTCAACCATGTCTGAAAAGATCCCCATCATACACCGCTGAAATGTCGCGGGTGCATTGCATAACCCAAAGGGCATGCGACGATAAGCAAACGTGCCAAAGGGACAAGTGAATGTTGTCTTGTCTTGATCCTCTTTGGCGATGGGGACTTGGTTGTAACCAGAATAGCCATCGAGAAAGCAATAGAACTCGTGCCCTGCCAATCGCTCGAGCATTTGGTCAATGAAAGGTAAAGGAAAGTGGTCTTTCCTTGTTGCGGCATTGAGTTTCCTATAGTCTATGCAGACTCGCCACCCAGTTTGGGTGCGAGTGGGAATCAACTCATTTGCCTCATTGGTAATGACCGTAATGCTCGATTTCTTTGGCACGACGTGGATTGGGCTAACCCATTGGCTATCCGAGATAGGGTAAATGATACCGCTATCCAGACACTTGACAATTTCCTTCTTAACAGCCTCCTTCATGATGGGGTTGAGGCGCCTTTGTGGATCCCGTGCTGGCTTGGCATCATCCATTAAGTGTATATGATGTTCGACTATGAGGGGACTAATCCCCTTAATGTCCGCCATAGACCAGCCGAAAGCTTACCGATTATTATGTAAGACCATCAAAAGAGCCTTCTCTTGCTCAAGAGCTAGAGAGGATGATATAATGACAGGTAAGGTCTCATTATCACCTAGATAAGCATATTTTAGGTGTGTCGGCAAAAGCTTTAATTCGAGTTTAGGAGGTGAAACAATAGATGGTAACAATGGGGTAGTTGTTTCAAACTCGAAGGATTCCATCAAAGGTTCGAACCGAGTGTACGCAACAGTGTCGGATGGTTCAACTAACTCATCCGAAAAAGCAAAAGACTCCAATTCAGGTGATGAGTCTTCAAAGTCATCAACGAAGGTAAAGCACTCAAAATCATTATCCACTGTGAAAGCTGCGTCGGATTCTAGGAGGAACGCACTAGTGGCGTTAACATTGCTGTGATCGAACAAAAAATTCTCGAATTCACAGTCCTCCTCCGCGATCTCATTGATCGAGCAAACATCGAGTACGCTAGCATTAGGCTCAGCAGGCTGACTTCCCAACTTGAAAATATTGAGCTCAATTGTCATATTGCCGAAAGATAAGTTCATTGAACCATTACGACAATTGATCACTGCGTTGGAAGTAGCCAGAAATGGTCGACCAAGTATTACCGGAATTTGGTTCCGGGGGTTAGCAACAGGTTGTGTATCCATCACAATAAAGTCAACGGGGAAAATGAAATCCCCTACTCTAATTAACACATCCTCCAGCTCTCCCCTAGGATGGGTTATTGACCGGTCGGCCATTTGGAGAATACAGTGAGTGGGCTTAAGCTCTCCAACGCCCAATTGCTCGTACACAGAATAGGGTAGCAAATTGACACTCGTGCCAAGATCTTATAGTGCTCTATTGATGTTCTTGTCCCCGATTGTTATCGAAATGGTAGGACACCCGGGGTCCTTTTGCTTTGGGGGAAGGGAATTTACAAGAGCATCACTAATAGCACTAGCCACAAAAACTTTCTTTGGCACTTGCGACTTCCTCTTTTTGGTGCATAAGTCCTTTAAAATTTTTGCATATGAAGGAACTTGTTGGATTGCATCCAAAAGAGGGATATTTATGCTAACCTGTTTGAACAACTCAACGATCTTCTCCATCTGTGGAGTTGGTTTATTGGATCTCAACCTATTAGGAAAAGGAACACTTTGAAAGGTGGTTGAGTCCAATTTTTGTGGATCGGATTGTCGAGTTGGAATGGCACCCCATGTAGATGTGTTCGTGTTGTGAGAAATGGGTCCGTTCGAGCTAGAAGAGGTAGAGCCATGTGAAGGGTGAAGAATAGGCTCTAAGGAAGAAGAAGATGAAGGTGAAGAAAATGAAGAAGGGCCACCGGCAGGGGTGTCATTGTTCATGCCCACATTGTTTTGCAACACTTTTCCCGATCTTAACGTGGTCACAGCATTTACGTTATGATTTTGCTGTTGATATGCAGCATGTGCGTGACCGGGGTTGGGAAGTGGTTGAGACGGGAGTTTTCCTTTTTCGCGCTTGCTCAAAGCTGTATTGAGTTGTGCAATTTGTGCCTCAATAGACTTGATGCTTTGGTCGTGTGAGGCACTATTTTGCACTAAAGATTGAATAGAAGTTTCAAGTCTTGCTGTAGACTGTGTAGATTGCTTAAGGAACGCATCTAGACTTCTTTCGAGCGAGCTAACCTTATCATTATTAGGTTGAACATAATTATTTGGCTGGTAAGCATTGTTAGGCATAAAATTGTTCACCTGATTAGGGTAAGGTTGTTGTTGAAATTGTTGCGGTTGAAATTGAGTTTGTGAAGGTGCTTGTTGTTGTTGTGGAGGAGGAGGTCTTTGAAAATTGTTATTTCCTTGGAATTGTTGATTTTGATTCCAAGCGAAATTTGGGTGACTCCTCCACCCTGGATTATATGTCGAAGAGTATGGATCGTTTCTTTGTCGTTGCTGAAATGCAGCATTGACTTGATCCTGTCCTTGAGTGGATGCATTATAAGGACACTCTTCGGTTAGGTGCGATGGATCCGCACAACAAGCACAGACAGTTCGTGGGGGCATAGCAGGGGCAGGAGAAGGCGATGAGATTTTGGTCTCAATCGCTTCTAGCTTTTTCGTAAGAGCGGCCATCTCGGCCTTCATGGCAATCGACATCTCTACTTGATGTATACCTGCCCTAGATTGACCACTAGAAGATGATGTGGTCTTGGTACTCTCCCACTGAATTGTTTGCTCACTAAGATCCTCAAGAAACTGCCATGCTTCATCACTAGACTTAGAGAGAAAATGACCTTGACAGATGGTTTCTAGCAACTGCTTCGTTGCCGAGTTCAATCCCTCGTATAATGTTTGGCAAAGTTGCCAACTTTCGATCCTATGATGAGGGCATTGAACTAGTAGGTCCTTAAATCTCTCGAAGAACTTCCAAAATGGTTCGGAAGGAAGTTGTGAGAATTGAATTATTTCATTGCGGATTCTGGCAGTTTTGTGATGAGGATAGAACTTTTTCAGAAAAGCCTTCACAAACTCGTCCCAATTTCTTATGGAATGTGATGCGGTGCTATATAGCCACTTCTCGGCTAGATCACATAAGGTGAAAGGAATGACCCTTAGCCTTATCGCGTCATCACTTAATTGGGTTGTTTTCATCATAGCGCACACATTTTGGAATTTATTAATAAAGATATATGCATCTTCAGATTCCAAACCATGAAATTTTGGCAGCATATTGATGAAATGTGGTTTTATCTCAAAATTGTCCCCATTTGCCGGTGGGGGTGAAAGACAAGTAGGTAAAGAAGTGCGGATGGGGTAAAAGAGATCCTGGAGCGCAACTCGTGCGGGCGCTTCAACAGGCGGCTGGTTCGGATTATTCGCACCTGACGGAGGTGGAATCCTTCCCGTCGGTAAGGTATTGTTGGGGTTGAATCCCGACATGTCTTCGGTGAAAGAATTTGAAGTTGAGGGTAAGAAAGTGGACGGAGTGTCGACTTTAGTGTCGAAAGATTCGTCGGTCGGTACCAACGAAACACGGACTAATCGGGCGTCAGTATCCCTAGTCCAAAGTGACATACACCAAAGGGTAGTGCAGTCAGAAAAAAGAAAAAGACAGAATGTGGAGGTAAGATGACGTCAGTGAGGGAAAGTGGTGGAAGTGAGTTGCAAGTTTTCTTAGCGGCAAGTTGCAAGTTTTGAAAAGATTTTTCTTTTTTTTTTATGTGAGAGTTTTGCAAAAGGGTTTTTTTTGAAAAGGGGCTCGTGACACAAATCAACCACACATGCACAATCAGGCCTAGATCTAGGGTCACCTAGGTCTGCTAGACAGCTCCTAACTAGGGCTAGAAATAGGACCTCAAACCGCCTCTTCACGGACAAGTACGGCCAGGTAAGTGGGAAGGAACCACCACTACAGTGGGCCTAATTAATAACCACTAGCCTAGACACCGCAATGTCGGTTAGGATAAACGGCCGATGCCTATACTAGTCCTTTTCCTATTGAGCTCAATGTCCTTAGGTCTGAGTCTAGTCTTTTTTAATTAATTGTGGTCAATGCACGTGCTTTAGGTGTTTTCTGGGGTCCTGGAAAGGGTGATGAAATCCCCACCCAATCTGAGTTTGGTCAATTAGCCCCTTAAAGTCCGATTAAATTATGCAAAACAGTAAAATTCACTTGCAATTAATTTTTAGCGCAGCGCAAAGAAACCTGCAGAAAATCTGTTATTTAGAAGGGGGAGAAAGAATTTTTAGCGCAAAGAATTCCTGCAGAAAGGTTTTACAGAGAGATATATGGGAGGTTGCAGAGGGGAGAATGAGGGATCAAACCATGTAATTTTTATGTGCTGACGTGGCAGACATGCGGCGGTTCCGCGGTCCTGATGCCCTATATGCGGCGGAAATGCGGCCAAGCAGTGGGATCAGGCTGTGGAAAATTTTGTGCAGCTCCTGTTCACCAATTTTACTCTGTTCTGATGTTCCCTTTTCTGTTTTGCTCTCTGTAAAATTCCAGATTCACAATCATTTGCTGTTCCTGCAAGATTCAAAACATAGAACCCTTCAAACAGATAAAAATCGCTAAAATGTTTTTGTATTTTGTATTTTCTGATTTTTATGATTTTTCAAAATTTATATCAACCCGAAATCATACAAAACAAAAAAATTACGCCATCCCCAGCAACGGCGCCATTTGATTTCTCCAAAAATTGTGTTTACCGTAATCAGAAACGGCGTCGCTTTGCAGCTAGCCGGTGAGTACGGGTCGATCCGCAGAGATGTGTAATTTTCTGTTTTTGTGTTTTAACGAGTTGATTCAGATTGTTGTTTGGTTTTTGTCGATTGATTTAAAAAAAACTAATTTATATGATATGAAAGAACTTGTTAGGGTTAAGTCGAAGGAAGGGTTGATGAGATTGCTAATGTCACCTCTTTCAATGCCATTTGATTAAAGCTTTTTAGAAATCACAACAATTACTAGCAAAGGGGATTAGGATGATTGGGAAGAAACGAAGTTTCTTCCTCTAGATCCTTGTCCGTCCTTTCCTATTAATTGCTACAATCTTCATGGACGTCATGTATGTCCGACCTTTTAGACTACGGTTCACCGTTACCTCGTAGGTAGGGTTCTGTAGAGGGCGGATCATGCATGCGTGCATGAAGTTCTAGTTTTGAAAATGTGTTGGCATTGAAGGAGGTGAGAGATATTCATCTCTCACTCCTTACCTTGTTCCTAACCCTAACAAGCGAGGGTTTTACTCGCTCATTAGGGAATTCTTGAAAAACGACATTTTTCTGTTATGATTTAAAATGTTTTGTTCAGATCTTGAATTATTACTTATTGCAGATCAAAAGGAGCTAGACTAGTTAACTACGGCAAGTATTAAGATTACTCTACTGCAATAAGTATATTAGCTAGGGCAAGAAAAAAAAGAACTACACTAAGGCATGAAAATAAAGAACACTTACAAAATTGATGCTTTTGATCTCTCAACAATCTGATTTTATTGATTAATAAGAGGCATCACATTTTACAGATTTTGAGTACAATTTATAAGCAACCAGTGAAGCTAGGGTTACAGACTCTCGCAGAAGTGAAATTACAGATTTGCCCCCTAAAAATCCCAACACCCGCACCGTCGCACCGACACAAGAAGTCGGTGTCGACAAGGACACTATACGGCCGCGGAACCGCGGCAATGGAGCGCTTGGGCCGCGGTTCCGCGGCCCTTTGGTTGGCTTGGCTCACCATTTTTCTGGGTTTGGTTCAGCATTTCTTGGGCTTCCTATTTTTATACTTCTTTTCTCTGTTGGGCTTCTTAGTCTTCTCCAGATCCTCAGTGAAATCTTGTAAGGATCTTTTGACCGTTTTCACTTTCGTCTTTTTGGACCTTGCACTGTTCTTCGTCTCGGCTTGAGTAAGATCCGTCTACTTGTTGGTCAAAAGTCCCTTTTCTGTATCATCTTTCGTCTTTTTCACTGTATTTGCTCCAAGAGCCTGTATCCTGTAACATGCAACAAACGAGCGTCAAAAGTACCTGTTTACTTATAAAATGCATAAAAGTGGGGCGTATGAATTGCAATATTATTATATGAACAGTCTGCAGCAGAGAATTCTATGCTGACTTCAAAGTGATGGATATACCGAACTTCTATGTGGTTCTAGGAATGGATTGGATAGGAACCTTCTACGCTACCATTGACTGTCGTCAAAAGAGGGTAGTGTTCGAGATTTCAGACCATCCGATCTTTTATTTCAAAAGTGGAGACCGTACCCTGAATCCAAGTACTTACAAGGCAAAACCAAAGAAGGCGGTGATTGCAGCAACTCAAGCGGAGGAAGAATCAAAGCCAGAAGTGGTTCGAGAGTTCGACGATATATTTCCTGACGATATATCAGGTTTGCCTCCCGATCGAGCTCTTGAATTCAGTATTGATTTAGTACCAGGAGCACAACTGGCGATCAAAGCACCTTATCGATTAAGTCCGGAAGGTTTGAAAGAAGTCCGAACTCAGTTGGGCGAATTATTGGCGAAAGGATGGATTCGTCCCAGCACTTCAAGTTGGGGATCACCTGTACTTCTTGTGAAGAAGAAGAAAGGTTCATATAGAATGTGCGTTGATTATAGAGCCTTGAACGAAGTAAAGATAAAGAACAAGTATCCGCTACTGCGCATCGATAATTTATTCGATCAACTAAGTAGATCTTGTGTTTTCTCTAAATTAGAACTTCGTTCAGGTTATCATCAAGTGAAGGTCAAGGAAGCTGATATTCATAAAACAGCATTCAGAACTCGTTATGCACATTACGAATTTCTTGTGATGCCATTTGGAGTGACCAACGCACTAGCAATATTCATGAACCTGATGAATCAAGTTTTCCGGAAGTACTTAAACATGTTCGTTGTCATCTTCATCGATGACATCCTGGTGTATTCAAAGAGTCGGAAAGAACATGCCGAGCACCTACGAATTGTCCTGGAAACTCTACGACAACATCAACTATATGCCAAGTACAACAAGTGCGAGTTTTGGCTAGATCAAGTTGGTTTTCTCGGACATATCGTATCAGGCGAATGAATCTCTGTGGATTCAGCGAAAGTTTCAGCAGTAAGCGAATGGCCGATACCAAAGCCAGTGAAGGACATTTGAAGTTTCTTGGGTCTAGCTGGATATTACCGAAGGTTCATTGAAGGCTTTTCGAAGATAGCAACACCTCTGACCAAGCTCACACGTAAAGATGAAGACTTTGTATGGTCAGAAGCATGCGAACAAGCTTTCGTAGAACTTAAATCAAGGTTGGCATCATCGCCTATTCTCGTTATACCGGACCGATCTAAAGATTTCGAAGTACATAGTGATGAATCCGGTAAGGGATTAGGATATGTTCTACATCAGCACGGTAAGGTTGTGGCTTATGCTTCAAGACAGCTGAAGATTCATGAGCGCAATTATCCGACGCATGATTTGGAATTGGCAGCCGTAATCTTTGCACTCAAGATTTGGCGCCATTATCTTCTTGGTGAACGGGTGAACATATACACAGATCACAAGAGTCTGTGTGTTTACCCAGAAAGAGCTTAATATGCGGCAGAGACGATGGTTAGAACTCATGGCGGACTTTGACATCAACCTGCAATATCACCCAGGAAAAGTGAATGTAGTACATGATGCCCTTAGTCGCCAACCATTAGCAATGAATCTCACCGTCCAGTGGAAGCTACAACAAGACTTGCATCAGATGGAGATTGAAGTAGTCATGCCAGGTAACGCTTCAAGTTTGATGAATTTACAAGTTCAATCTACCATTGTCAATCAGATCAAAGCAGCTCAAGCAAGTGATGTTAAGTTGCAAAAGATCAGAGAACAAGTAGAAAATAGATTCAGAACAGACTTCATCATCCACGAAGACGGATCTTTGAGATACGGCAGTAGGTTGTGTGTACCAAAAGGTTCTGTTCGGAAAGAGTTAATGAAAGAAGCTCACAGCTCTCCCTACTCAGTACACCCTGGAGGTACAAAGATGTACAAAGATCTACATCAGAATTACTGGCGGCATGGAATGAAGCGTGAAGTAGCCAGAAACGTCGCTAAATGCTTGGTGTGTCAGCAAGTAAAAGTTGAACATCACAGGCATGCTGGATTACTTCAACCGTTACCTATCCCAGAATGGAAGTGGCAACACATCACGATGGATTTTCTGACTGCACTTCCTCGCAGCACAAAGGGTAACGATGTTGTATGGGTTATTGTGGATCGACTCATAAAGTCGGCTCATTTCATCTTATTTCGAGTTGGTCAATCAAATGAGACTTTAGCAAAGAAGTATACGGAGGTAAGAATCTAATTAAGATTTAAACTTTACATAAATGTACTATCTTTGATATCCATAAACTCATACAGGAAATTGTGAAACTTCATGGAGTACCAGTCTGCATTGTCTCCGATCGTGACACCAGGTTCCGATTGCAATTTTGACAGAGTCTGCAAGCCAGCTTGGGAACAAATTTGAACTTCAGCACAGCTTATCATCCACAAACAGATGGTCGGTCTGAGCGAACTATTCAGATCTTGGAGGATATGCTCAGAGCATGTATGTTAGATTTCGGGAGATCGTGGGAAGATTACCTATATCTTGTGGAGTTTTCATACAACAACAGCTACCAAACAAGCATAGAAATGGCACCTTTTGCAGCACTGTATGGAAGGAAGTGTCGATCACCAATAAGTTGGGACGACATCAGAAATAGGGAACTTCTTGGACCTTAGATAATAGTAGCAACTGTTGATGTTGTTCGTACTATCAAAGAAAAGATGCGTATAGCCCAAGATCGACAGAAGCACTGGGCTGATGCAAAACGACGTCACTTGGAGTTCCAGCCGTGATATCACGTATTCTTAAAGATATCTTTGAACCGTGGAGTGATCCGATTTGGAAGACGAGGAAAGCTAAGTCCAAGATACATTAGACCGTTCGACATACTCGAACGAGTCGGTGAAGTGGCATACCGGTTGACACTTCCACCTTCATTGGAAGGAGTGCACAATGTGTTCCACATATCCTAACTCAGAAGTTATGTGAGTGATCCCAGCCACATTCTCGATCATTCTGAGCACACTGTACAACCCGACTTATCTTGTGAGCAGCAACCTGTTGAGATCCTGGACAGAAAAGTAAAGTCACTTCGGAACAAGAAGTCAACTTGGTTCGAGTGATATGGAGAAGACACTCCAGGAGAACCGACATGGGAAAGAGAAGATGAGATGCGTGCAAGATACCCTCATCTATTTGTAAACTAGTCCTTAAAATAAAATTGTAATTTCGAGGACGGAATTTTTTTAAGGAGGGTAGACTGTAACAACTCCAATTTTAGTGTACAAAAATTTGTTTAAAAGTTAATGTATATTTGGGGTATTTACATTTCCTGTGAGTATTATAAGTATTTGATTTGCTTTTTAATACCAAGCGAGAGCTTGTAGCTCATTGGTAAGACCTTGCACTGCTAAACACGTAAAACCAAGAGTCATATATAAAACAAACGAGCCCAGAAGGTAGACCAAGAGACGATGGACACGTGGCGGCAAGACGGCGGCCGAATTAGCCTGGATCGTCCGGTGGCACGACTAACTTGGCCTGACTTTGAGTCTTTTTTCATGAAAGTTGTGTCTTTTGTCCTTCTTAAAACCACTGTACACTTTAAATATTCTGCACAATAATAGAGCCTAATAAAATCAATTTAAACCATATTAATGCAATTTATTTTAATTCATTTTCTATTAAACCCTAACCCTAATCTTTTCCTATAAATACCAGACCTAAACGCACTCTTCTTACTCACAAACTCTGTCCAAACGCTCAAGAAAAATCTCTAGAACGTTTGTGTACAAGTGGAGTTAGCGATGGACGAAACTCTGGCGAAATTCTTACGACAACCCGAGGAGCTCCCGGCGACGAAGGACGCACCGGCACCTCCTACTTCCTCCACCACCTCCTCCTCCTCTTCTCTTGATCCTAAAAAAGTAAGTCCCATCTTCCCCTTCTCTATTCTATTCTTAAAACTCGTATTCCTAAAATCCGGCGGAAGCGGAATTAATCCGACTTCCGATTCGGTTTTCTTTAAAAAAATGCAATTTTCATTAAACACAACCATACCAAACTCTCACATCTTAACTATTAATCATTAACAAAACATTATGAACAAGTTTCATAGCAAAATATTTCATATTGTAATTTTTATCGTACCTTTTCAGTAAAATATCATATAAGTTAGTTTCTACATTTAAACATCAAAATACCATGTATTACCTGAGAAAACTCACGAGGTAATGACATACCTCTTCACAACACTCATATGCAACATAACACGATATCTTTTGGGAAACATAGATTCGGGAAAATACCGTCTTATACAAAACTATCTTTAACTTATAAAAACCATTTTTACAAGATTATATATTTTAAGCAAATCTTTGCAAAGCGCCGCTACGATCCATTTGGGAAACCCGTTTGGGATGGTGCGAATTATTGCACATCCTCGGGTTTAGTAGTGCGAGATACAGAGCTCCGCAAGGGGCATTCGGTCTCAAAAGATTTAAAAATACAAACATCTTTAGAAAATGAGATTTCTAGAAAAATAATAAATTAAAATTATTTTATATAAATATATATATATATATATATATATATATATATATATATGTATCATCAAAAATTCTAATTTTGATATAGTATAAATATTCCAACTTTTTCTAAATAAAAAAGAATCACTTCACATGAAAATACCATGCAATTCTTTACAAGTTCAATACTTTCCAATTAAATACCATATATTATGAAAATATATTTTATTCACTAGAAATATCACACTGATAAAATATACATCCATGAAAACTCTAAAGACGACAATAAATTACTTGAGGTGTGTTTTGAAAATTATACAAAATTATTTTTATATAAAACCCTCTCAAGTTCTATAAATTACAATAAGGATCCTAGTAAACATAGGTTTAAGCGGGACCAATCTTTTGAGCCTCACGGAGCCGGAGAAGTGGGTGCTTGTCTATTTAAGCGAGACAACTTAACAAACGGTGTTATCAACACGGTAATCATTTTTGAAAAAGACACAAATCCTGCCGTCCATGTGCAGCGGTTACCGATAACATCAAAACCTAATTCAGGATTCAATTTCTTTTTTCTAATTGCCTGACTCAGACTGAGTCTCAATATAATCAATCTGACTTGAATATGATTCAAGTACAATCTACAATATAATAATTCAATATGAATCCATATATTCAATCTGTTCAATCTATCAATCTATATTGACTGAACCGAACCATGGATATCCATCCATCTATATGATTCTCCAGTTATATCCATTTACTGATATCATGGTTTCGGCAAGTCATCCATTTATACAATACAAGACAATTCAATTTACAATACAATATAAACAATACAATCAAAATAGCGCGGGGTTTTAAGGGGTAGATTGATACGGAAGGTGTTAGAAGTTGCACGAGACTGCAAGATTTAAGACTCCTAACATGTATTCCATTGCTGTTGTACCGTGGCATAACGGTTCCTTGTACATTCCGTTCAGCTTAGTCTCTGGTCTACTGAGACTCCTCTCGTATACACTGGCATCCTTCTGTACCAAGTTACAAATAACAACGTTAACACTAATTACAACATTATAACATTATAATACAACTTTAAAAGTTACACACTCTCTCTCTCTCTCTGTGTGTCTATTCTACTTCTCCTTTATCTTTGGGACTTACCGAGTGATTGTTCGCTGACGACATTCTCTTTCTTCTTCTTTGAAATGTCGTCAGGTGTTTCAGACCTTCAAGAGATCGAGCCCAGCGCCGAAAACTTAGACTAGTTTACTGAAGATCCCGAGCTGTAGTTACACTTGTACTTTTTCTTTTAGATTCTGTAATTTCCTTTTCTGTTATGCCACTGTTTAGGCATTGCTTTCTATTCCATGTATTGTAAAAGGAATGTGAATAAATAAAGTTGATGTTCATTATATTTGTCTCTTGTGTATATTTCTTTTATATTGCTTAGTTGCGCTTAGCGTATTTACTTCTGAGTAAATATGTAGCGGCCAGTCGCGTCCTCTGCCCGTACACTGGGAAGCGGGGCGTGACATTTATCGAACCGCACCGGCTTATGTTCGGCTCGGATTCGGCTTGATAAGAGTTCCTTTAAGTTCGGTTCGTTTGTTAATGAGTCTAACTTAAGCCAAAATCCTAGCTCATTAAGTAAACGAGCCGAACTCGAGCTGAACCTGACTCGTTCGTTAACAGCTCAAGATCAGTTCATATATAATATATGTTTTAAATATTAAGCTCATACCCAATTACTTAATAACCGAATACCCAATCCAACATACCATTTTATATACATAATTTTTTTTATTCCTCTCTTTTTATATCAAGCCTGAATTTATTGCAGCTTGAAGAAAACTTTAGTCCTTTTTCTCCACCTCAAACTCAAAAAGGCTCGAGCCCTAACTTCTAAACCTTCAAAAGAAAAAACTTTCTGAACGATGCTTCTTCTTTGAAGTTCTACAAGAAGATCTTTACAAATCAAAAATATCAAGGTCCAATTCAAAGAAATCAAGCACAAAATCCAAAAAAAAAATTGAGTTCGGAAGATCAGCTTGTTAAAGGCTCGTTAGCTCGTTAAATAAATGAACACGAACCTAATGTTTCAATTGTAGAATCGGAACTCCTAAACTTCAATGTAGACCTGAACTTTTTAAATGAACAACTATCATCACTGTTCGACTTCATTGCTTGTTTCAGGGAGGGAAAAAGAAAGAAAGAAAAGAAAAGACCGGATTTTTATTATTGGTATCGATATAAGTTGATATATTAGGAATGAGAAGTCATATAGTTTCTAGTCCTCCATTTTCCGACTTCATTGTGTTTCAATACGTTTCAATACAATATTTTGTTCCCCTACCATGCGTTCTTAAAATTCTCCATTTGTTCATAATTCCTGTCCATAAAAAAGAACATAACTACTTAAAGAGCATCTCTAGTTCAGGATCCATCATAACTTTGTTGATATGGAACTCCAGCGTCTTAATGAGTAACATATAATATAGGATTTTGCGAGCCCGTTTAATATTTTTCACTCTTCTGTATGTTTTAATTATTAAATTGGGCTTTTGTTATTGTTCTATGTTACAGGTGACTGTTTATCGATGCCTTGAAGGGGGGCTTGTCGCAGTCCTGCAGGCCTATATTGATGAAGATGTATGTGTGTTCTATATTCCTTGTTCTTGGACTAATGATTGGATCTCATTGAAAAGACTGCCCAAAGATTCATTGAATTGTTTGTTTGGAGTCAATCATTCAAGAAGACATAAATATGCTTATGTAGGTTGTCTGTAAGCATGCATGAATATTTTAAAGAGATGCTTCATGGTGCAGTTTGTCATACAGGATTTGAGCCTGAATTATGCCATTTCATTTATTTTATTTCCATTCAAACTAAGTACCCACATACTTGATCTTGTTTTTTTCCTGAATCAAGAAGGCTTTCTGAAATATAAATTTTTTGGAGGTTATTGACCTACTTGTCATGAAATGAACTATTTTTTTATTAACATTGGTTGTATATCATATGTGACAATTCTCTTTAGACGTTACTTCCTAATTATTGAATTCGGTTTATACCAAGGTAACAAGTTTGATTCTCAATTTTGGTAAAAGGTAAACATGGAAAAAATCACTGTGATACAAGTAAGAAACATTTAAAACATATCTTTGATCTTTAGATCTTTTTTTCAACAACAGGAGCATTGGAAAAAATCACTAGTAGGGATTGGCTTTAAAGTCCTATTCTCTTACTCTTAAAACTATGATACCATTATAGCTCATCCCGAAATATCTGTCTATGAGCCTTATTGATTAGTCATTGATGATTAGGATGTTGATAACAGGACAGCAGAGCGCATTTGTATTTTGGATCTATGATAGAGTGAAACAGACTTCGATTTTTAAACTGACACTAGCTTCCTCCTAATTATGTTATATTGATTATTCTTATGATTCAGAAGGATGAATCATTGTATACATTGAGCTGGGCTTGCTATATTGATGGGACTTCGTTTTTGGTGGCTGGTGGAAGCGATGGTATAATCTGTGTCATCAATGCTGGCAATGAGAAGATACATAAGGTAACTTGCCATCTTTCTCACAACAATGTTCGATGCAAAGAGACAGTCTTATTGCCCTTCGAAGTAAATTCTTGCTTTTACAGAGCTTTGTTGGTCATGGAGACTCGATAAATGAGATCAGGACTCAAGCTTTGAAACCTTCACTAGCGGTTTCTGCCAGCAAGGTAAATAAGCGCAAACATTCCTCAGTCCCTTGAGGACTTGACATAATAATGACGCATGTCTCTAAATTGTTGACTACATTTTGATTATGATGCATCTGTTCGCCTGTGGAATGTCCACACAGGAATTTGTATTTTGATATTTGCTGGAGCAGTTGGCCATCCCAATGAAGTGTTAAGTGTTGTAAGTATGCGGAAGTTATAAATTTTGTTTGTCCTTTTTAACAGAGGTTATTTTTTAGTGTGATTATACCGTTGTAAATTGTCGTTATAAATTTATTAAAATTTAGAAGGATCTCGTTCTTGTATGACTTCCATCCCTCCGATATTTACCGTATTGCAAGTTGTGGCATGGATAATACTGTTAAGATTTGGTCAATGAAAGGTGTGTTTATTGTTTGAGTCATTCCTAAGAAATGACTGAGCCTTAGGTGGTTATCATGACATTGACTAGCTTGTGCAGAGTTTTGGACGTACGTGGAGAAATCTTTTACATGGACTGACCTTCCATCGAAATTTCCCACAAAATATGTTCAGTTTCCTTTTTTTTATGTGTAAAGAAGAAAAATTTACGATCTTATACGAGGTTAAATTAAAATAATGAGTTCTCTCTCAATTCAGGTGTTCCTAGTGTCAATCCATTCCAATTATGTTGATTGCAATAGATGGCTCGGTGATTTTGTATTGTCAAAGGTGCAGTACTGCATTTGTCGCAAAATTGTGTGAATTTTTGCATCAAGTCGATAATGCTATTTCTCCAAACATTGCAGACTGTTGACAATGAAATTGTTCTGTGGGAACCAAAAACAAAGGAACAGAATCCTGGAGAGGTAAAAATCCAGGACTCATGAAGCCCTGAGCGTTTTCTTTCTTCATTTATCAATTGTTGACTAATCAATAGGGAGGCAATGATAACTAGTTGTTTCTGATGCCGTCTCTATTCATGTACAGTAGTACACTTTGCTACCTGCAAACTATGATAGAAGGCTTTTTGATTTCTTAAGCTGAGGATCATTTTTCTCATTCACACCTAACGATTTCAAAGATGATTTTTCGTTAGGGTTCTGTTGACATTCTTCAAAAATATCCTGTGCCGGAATGTGATATCTGGTTCAACAAGTTCTCATGCGATTTTCATTATAAAGCAGTGGCTATCGGTATGTCCATTCCTTTCTGGTTAATTTCTACTTTTTTCTGTATATTGGATCCCAAAAAAAAAAATTAAATTAAATTAAATTCTTGGGTCCTGCTGGAACAACTGGTTTGTAATTCATACTATATTTTCAATGTGCTCCATGGCTCTGTCTTGGTTAACGAATGAATGTAGGCATATGTTCTGTGAAGGAACAAGAATGTCCACAGAACGAGACTCCCCACGTAGTTTAATAGGGAACCTTAATACATTTGTTGTTTCAAACATGCCTAGGACTTGTAAAAGCTTGAGCTCAGATGATATGATAGGAAATCTTTACTTCTGTTTACCACATGATTATTGTGCTTTCTGTTAAATCTATTCTAATCTTTCTTGCCTTAAAATGACATTTTACTTCGTTTCTTTTTATACTTGCATAGTTTCTTAAACCTATGAGGTAATCAGAGGGAGGGAGGGAGGCATTTCTATTAATATTATCCCAAAAATTGTCGTCTTACAGAGAATTTTGAGGGAGAGGGAGGGAGGGAGGGCATATCTATCAATACTATCCCAAAAAAATTTGGTCAAAAAGAATTTTGCCTACTTGTGTTACCTGATCTTACATTTTTTTTCCATATTAAACAGGTAACCGGGAAGGGAAGATTTTTGTTTGGGGGCTCCAGGCTAGCCCACCGGTTCTCATTGCTAGGTCATTTGCAACTTCTAATACCTTTTTTTCCCACTTCCCCCTATTTTGGCATCTCTTCCACCATTATCTTGAAACTTATTGATGTTTTAAACAAATTGCTTTGGTTCAGGCTATCTCATGCTCAATGCAAGTCTCCTATAAGGCAGACAGCCATGTTCTTTGATGGAAGGTACCGAACCTGTAGGACCGCGATAAGTAATTTTTCAGTGCATTCACAATGCCCCGATATGAGCTTATCAGTGTTTTTCTTTTCTTTTCTTTTTTTCCAGATGAAAATCGTGGTTAACTTACTAATCCTAGTAATCTTTTCAAGGTTGCATCTACGAAGATTTTTCAGTTCCCCAGGGGTTTCTTTTCCCCCTTTTTTGCATGAAATTCATCAGAAGTTTTTTTTCCATACGAAAATCGTGGCTAGCTAGCTAATCCAAGTAATCTTTTCAAGGTTCCCCATGAAATTCATCAGAAGTTTTTCTTTCTTTTCTTTTTCCAGATGAAAATCGTGGTTAACTAACTAATCCAAGTAATCTTTTCAGGGTTGCAACTGTGAAGATTTTCGGACGGAGATCCGTTGTTGTCTAGTCCAGCTAGGATACATTACTTTCGCCTGGACGACCAGGGTTCTAATTTTGGCGATGAAAATTAATAAGCCTACCGTTGCCGGTCCCAAGTCTGGATGAGAAATGGTGAAGATTGTGGTAGGCTTGTGACAGCCAACGTAAAATTTTATCACATTTTATGACATGAACCATAATAAGAATATCGTTGGGGCATCTCCTACTCAGCGACGCGCTACATCGGATCTCGGGTGTAGTGAAGAATGCAAGGGCTTTTAGGTCATCGTTCGGAAACGGCGCGCTACATTGGATCTCAGGTGTAGTGACAAATAAGCAAGGATTTCATAGGATCCGTCTAAGTTCTTGGAACATACGTTTTCTTACGGGTAGACTAACAAAATTAGTGGAGGTGATAATTAGGAGGAGAGTTGGTATTATGTGGTTGCAAGAAACTAAGTGGGTATGTGAAAAGGGTAGAGTTATAGAGCCTTGAGGTTATAAGCTTTGGTATACGGGTAGAGATAAAAATCGTAATGGGGTAGGCATAATTATAGATAGACGGTTGTTTGAGGATGTAGCTGGGATTAGAAGAAAAGGTGATAGAGTTTTACTGGTTAAGATTATTCTAGGTAAGGAGATCCTTAATGTTATTAGTGCTTATGCACCACAGATAGGTCTTGATGACGCAAGTAAGCGTCTTTTCTGGATGGATTTAGACGAGATGGTGCAAAGATTCCTAGTGGAGAGAAGTTATTTATTGGTGGTGATCTCAATGGACATATAGGTACTAGTCTTAGTGGCTTTGATACTATCCATGAAGGTTTTGGTTTTGGACAAAAGAATGAGGCAGGTAGCTCAATTCTAGATTTTGTCTTGTCTTATGACTTGATCTTAGCAAACACTTGGTTTAGGAAAAAAGTCTCACCTTATCACCTTTAAGGCGGATCAAGTGCAAGTCAAATAGACATTTTTCTGACGAGAAAGATAGAGGTTGTATCGACTGTAAGGTAGTGCCAGGTGAGAGTGTAACCACTCGACATAGACTTTTAGTTCTAGATTTTCGATTTAGAAGAGGACCTAGAAAGATTAAATGTAAGGTAGAGCCTAGAATTAAATGGCGGCGATTGAAAGAAGGTAACCAAAAGGGTTTTATAGATCGCATAATTCAAGAGGCGGATTGGTAGTCCGAAGATGATTCAGACAGAATATGGAACAAAATGGCTAGTTGCATCAAGATGGTAGTTAGAGATCTACTTGGTTAGTCAAGAGGTGATGCTCCACCATTTAAGAACACATCATGGTGGAATGAAAAGGTAAAGGCTACTATTAAAATTAAAAGGGATTCTTATAAAGATTTGAAGAAAAGCAGAGATGCGGAGAGATTTGAGAAATATAAAATGGCTAAAAAAGAATTTAAGAAAGCTGTTCGGAAAGTTAAAACTAAGATCTACAAGGAGGTGGACAAGAAGTTAGACACTAAGGAGGATGAAAATGATATATACTGGATTGCTCAGATGCGGGAAAGGAAGACCATAGACTTGTGTGCGGTAAAGTGTGTCAAATATGAAGATCATAAGGTTTTAGTTCGAGATGAGAATATTAAGGAAAGGTGGAGAGATTATTTTGACAAATTATTCAATGAGAGCTTTACTGAGAATTTGAATGGACTTTTAATTCAATCTCAAGATATAAACCGTGATTTCATGCATAAAATAAGACTACCTGAGATTAAAGAAGCTTTGAAAAGAATGAGATCAAGAAAAGCGGTTGGTCCAGACGAGTTTTGGAGATGCTTAGGAGAAATAGGCGTTAAATGGCTGACAAATCTATTTAATAAGATTTGGAAGACCAAAAAGATACCAAATGAATGGAGGAAAAGTACCCTTGTACCTATCTAAAAAAACAAGAGTGACATTCAAAATTGCTCAAACTACCGTGAAATAAAACTTATGTGTCACACCATGAAACTTTAGGGAAGAGATTGAACACATGCTAAGCAAGGATATTTAGATAACAGAGAATTAGTTTGGATTCATACCTGGATGATCGACGAAAGAGGGTGTTCATTTGCTTCGTCAACTTGTCGAGCGTTTTCGAGAGAAGAGAAGAGAAGAGATTTGCATACGATATTTATTGATTTAGAGAGCGTACGACATGATACCTAGAGAGGTATTATAGGGGACAATGATGAAGAAAGGGGTCCCCGTCAAGTATATTGATATAATCAAGGACATATACGATGGAGTAGTGGCAAATGTTAGAACTCGCGGCGGCCTAACGAGTGATTTTCCGATTACAATTGGTTTACATCAAGGATCTGCATTAAGTCCATTCCTTTTTACCATCATGATGGATGAGCTTACTAGAACTATCCAGGATGAGCTTACTAGAACTATCAAAGATGAGATATCTTGTTGTATACTATTCATTGATGATAGTGTTCTAGTAAACGAGACGAAAGCAGGGGTTAATGCCAAATTGGATGGAGGCAAACGTTGGAATCTCGGGGGTTCAAATTGAGCAGGTCCAAGACAGCATACATGCATTGGAAATTTAGCAAACAGAGAAATCAAAACCATATTGGTATAACATTGGAAGGGCAAGAGATATCACCGAGCGATCAGTTTAGATATCTAGGGTCTATCATCTAAAAGGATGGGAAGATCGATAGTGATGTTAATCAAAGAATTCAAGCTGGTAGGTTGAAATGGAAGAGTGCGACAGAGACTTTGTGTGATCGTAACTTTTCGTTAAAGTGGAAAGAGAAGTTTTATCGGAGCACTATTCGGCCTACCTTATTATATGGTACAGAATACTGGGCTCCTAAGAATCATCATACACAGAAGATACATGTTGCAGAGATGCACATGCTTTTCTGAATGTGTTGTAACACTAGAAAAGACAAGGTGCGAAATGAGGATATTCGTGCAAAAATTGGTATAGCACCTGTGGAGGAGAAGATGCGAGAAAACCGACTAAAATGGTTTAGTCATGTGCGACGCAGACCTATGGAAGCACCGGTTCGACGAATGGATACTCTCGATATAGGCAATGTCAAAAAGGCGAAAGGAAGACCGAAGAAAACATGGATGGAGTTGATATGGAAAAATATGGTCGCCAAAGGCCTCAATGAAAGTATATTGTTCGATAGGAGTGAGTGGAGGCGGAGAATTCATGTGCTGGACCTGGCGTGATTCTCATGTTGGTTCATGTAGCCTACTCCATATGCTTGGGATAAAATGCTCAGTTGTTGTTATCTGCGAAGATTTTCGGCTCCCCAGTGTCATGATCTGCTTCCTAAAATACGGAATACGAGGGGTGACTAGGCCAGCCATGTTTCTACGGTCAGGGAATAATTCCGTCGTAGTTACACTTCGTCTTCTAGCATTACATGATAGTCAGTAAACAGTACTAGGGTAAAGAAAATCATAATTAACAACTTTATTACATCATAAAAAAAGAGTTCGAGATACATTATTTTGCAGAATTAAATAACTAACCAACGAAATACAATGTGCTTAAAGCTAAAAAGAATGGCGCTGATGTTGCGGTCTAGACCTCTGCGATCTCAAATGGAAGATCCTGCTCCTTGACTAGGTCTATTTCGTCCTCTGAGCATGTACACTCAGGTCATCAGGGAGGCACTTATAGCAATAAATATATATGATGGGTACAATACTATTAAACATGAAAGGTTCAACAGAATACAGAACATCATTTGAATATGAACAGTGCGACATAAGTATCATGTCAGTAAACCTAGCAATGTGTATGTCACTACTTATCAGTCACTAAGTCGACGAAATCAATTGATGGAAAAGATGTCCGTGTTTAACAAGGGTCTCGTGCATGCCCGAGACTACGGTCCACTGTTGTCCGGGACATAACCCTGCAGCCATGCCGTTAGGCCCACGACCTAATGTGTGTGTGTGTGTGTGTGTGTCACTAATATCGAATGATCATCCTCTAAATCACTGTACCTCGCTAAATACGAGTTCAATTCCACCTTTATTTCTCCATTCCCCAGGTTATATTATGTATTCAAGTATTAGATAGGTTGAGCAAATACGTATCGTTTTCACTTTCAATCACGTTTCCACTTACCAATATCACTTTCGTACTTGCCACAACCCAATCACTAACACTTATATATCGTCAATGCACAACAGTCGCTAGATCTCAGTGTAAACGATCACTATGCAGAAGGTATAAAGCAAACACAAAAATAGATAGAAATGCACTGAACACATATTCACTAAATTATGACAGCCAACGCTATATGACTTGCAAAATTCACTATAAATCACACGTATAGAATCGACCAAAACAATATAAAAGGAATACGAAGTACACTTGATTGTCTAAGCATAAAAATTAGTTTCATATCAAACGGAATTCAGGTTAGGGACTTATCATCATTTTAGATTAGCGATCGATTGCTGGAATTTCAGTTTCAGAACTGGAAGTACAACTTCACACGCTGTTTACTAGGGATTGTGTTTAGTTTTAGGTGTTTTCCCAGGTGAATAAAACCTAGTTCTATCTGTTAGGTTTCCAACGCATCAAACGAATTAATAATAGCCTTTCTGTATTAGGAGTTATGTCCTGTTTAATATGAAGGTGTAAGAAATGTCACTACAGAAACTGCAGAACACGTTGATATTCAAAAATACAAAAAAAATATTAAACGACTATGAAACTGAACGAGATAAGATCCATATGTTAGCTAACTAAATTATCTACACGACTATATAGTACTCCGCATATTTTCAGTTTTATGCAAGGATGTGCATGCGCTTAAATTCAGGTATCCTCGAGGAATGCTGCCCCGGACTGCAGTCCAGAGCCGCATTCCCAGTCAATTCTCATTACAATGGCCTGTACTCATAACCCAATGAGCACATGTATACTATCTTAGGTGAAAAAACTAACACCAATGGCTTGTGAGACCTGGCCACCGCCCCCTCGTCGGGTTCTTGATCAGTATACACTAGTCTACTCTGGAGTATCGATGCTCAATCTCGAAACTCCCACGACTAGGGACCTTTAAGGATGTGCTTATAGACCACCCAGCTCCCACGTATATGATCGCCATCATACTGCTGGTAGTCAAGCAAGAATCCTATGGACTCTATCAACATGTAATAGTGATTTGTAATGCCACCTAATGCTGTACATGATGATAAAGACAAACCAGATAGCATACTATCATCTCGAGTAAGACTGCTCTACCGGTATAGGTCCTCCCTAAATCATCATAATCACGTGCCTGTGATTACAATAATTACCTTGAGGGCACTATAGCCAACAGACTATACGATGGCGTATCCAATAAATGTGGATTTTCGTAGTGATACGGAATGTTTCGGAGAAATACAAAAGTGAAGTAGGAGTGGCGATGATATACGCGGTTTCATCGTGAATGGTAGCAGTTGCATTTTACTTTGCCCTCTTTCTAATACCTTTATTTGTCTTTACTTATTATCTTATGTATACCACATTTAGGCTAATTGGTTTTCTTCCTTCCCCATTCTTCGGCACCAGTCTAAGGTTTGGAAGAAGACTATCCAATAAGCGCAATAGGTGTATTCTCTCCTAATCCTAGGAGCCCTCACAATCTGAGAGAAGGTAAAAGGAAAAGAAAACTGAATATTCCTATTCAATTTCTTCAGAACCGGAAACCGTTCTCGAATCTGAAACAAGTTTCTTCGAGTTCGTATGTAACTATACGATGGTCATATCCAATAAATGTGGATCTTCGTAGTGATACGGAATGTTCCGGAGAAAAGCAAAGGGTAAAAGTAGGAGTGACAATGAAGTATGCAACTCTGACAATCCAAAAGCCAGTTTGTTTAAGAAGATTAGGTTAACTTGGTTTATGAGTTCTAGTCTAGGGTCGGGCCATGGTCTCTTCCAGAGAGAGAGAAAAGAAACACTCAGCGTGCACTCTAACCTAGATCAGAATGGTTAATCACTTTATCTAATCAGAATGTCTCCCACTGTATCCTCAAATTCTCCTCCAAATCCAAAAAAGAATTAGTCGGGATCATCTAAAATCACCCGAGGAGTAAACCAACTTATTAGTAGAAATCTGGATCCAACTATCATCGCATGATAACCTGATGGAATCCACTCAAGTTATCACACTCCAGAAGGTATGCGCATGCCTGGCAAGTTTCCTGTATGTTTGAAACTCCCGATATGATTTTTATCCCATGCTCTTATGACCTTGACTAAGGCCAATAAATCATAAGTCATATGTCAAGTTCTACCCGTCATTGTCCAGGTTAATATGAACCCACCCGTACCCACCCTTGACTAAGGCCAACAAGGTTGTATGACTGTTCCAAACCAACGCATCTATTTATGCAACAGAAAAGTAACAAATAGCTACCATACACTATGCCTTGACGAAGGCCAACAAATATAGCATGAATACTAAGTGCTACCCGTCTGAAATGACGGAGGGCTACGAATGGTTTTTGGTGAAAAACTTTTAACGTAATGAACTTGATATCGTTGAAAGAACCGAATAGCTTTTTACAAATATATAGTGGAGAAAACCTTTGCTAAAGAGGTTACTCCCGGTGAAGAGATCTCGGTTCTTTCCTTCTGGAATGAGGGGCAGGATATTCACACTGAATACCACGATGCAAAGCAAAAAGTAATCGACTATAGTGAAGTTATTACCCTGACGCAAACTTCTGCCCAAGAGGTCATTCTCGGTGAAGGGATCTCGGCTTTTGCCTCATCGAATGAGGTGCTGGATTTTCATCACCGAATACCACTGTGCAAAAAAAAAAGAGAACGCTCTTGTAATAACAACTTTTGAAAATTGTTCCAACAACATCGTATAGGTCTGTTTTCTTTGCATTGATCAAAATCAACGCAGTCCCATCAATTAATCACACCAGAAAAGAACGAAAATATGATGTACGTATATGTCATTCGCATTCGCCACTGGGCCCCTTCATCATCCGTTAGGTTACTTAACTAACGGCAGAGCGGGGGCTGGACGCGGGTGCAAAACATATACAACATCTACTAGTGTATATATATAACAATATATAATAATCGTTCCAGGCATGATATATGCAACATCACAGATAAGCAATTAGCATCATAGAACAATACAGATAATCTGGGAGCCCCGGGTTTCCTTTGAGCCGCAAGTGAAACCCGACGTTCCCCTGGTCATGTGGATAGCATGTGCAATGAAAACCTAGACCCCTACGAGTGCAGCAAGTTACCCGCCAAAACCAGAAGTGTGGCAACCCCCTTCATCAGAGTGAATGGGTCACCCGGTACTTCATGGAATCCGGTAACTTCAGCACTCCTCCTTGGGTCAACCTGTACACCCTGCGAGTGCGGCGAATAGCACGCCAATTCTAGAGTGAGGCCCCTTCCGTCTCAACGCCATGAGATGCGGGCCCGTTGCACTCTATAACCCGGCTATCCGTGCACTCCACTGCGGGGTAATCCTAGTATAGAAAAGAAAAATATGTACAATGGTGACATCGACCTCAACCCGGTCGTGCCCCAAACAAATAATATACAAGCAGGCAGTGATGGCAGTCCACATGTTGGACGCTCGCCCCGCGATATCAAATGTACAAATGAAACTAAATTGTACTAACATTGCACCCAAGCTATCTACCACGATGATCCAGCGACAACACAGCACACCACAAAACATCAACGTGAATGTCACGTTCGCAAACCCGTCTTAAGGACATATAGCAATTAGACAAGTTGTACCGCTCTAATGACATTCACGGTCGCAGATAGTAATGTATGTACTGAAAACTACGACATTAGAATTCCGCACGCAATTAGCAAACTAAACCAATTTCCAAAACCATGAAAAAAACAGTGAGCTAAAGTTCCAAAAGCTGACCGTTTAAAGCTGATTCGGAAGTCCGAATCAAAATGAAACGCGTCCGAACCTTCGCGGGGAGTTAGAGCACGAAATTAACTTCTAGTCGGGGTGGCTAGAGGGGGTACCCCATCCCTAAGGCCACCACAAGGTGTCCAGGGGATGAGGCAGACCTGAAACTTCCCAAGGTGGGGCAGTTTCGGGTCCCCACTGCCAAGATCACCTTGTGGTGGTCTTGGGGAGTGGGCCCAGCCATTCGGTCCCCCCGGGGCTTCCCCGGGGTGCCCATGCACCACCCCGCAGCTTCTCAGTTCAAACCGTGAGCCCGCGGGGTGTGCAAACATTTCAAACTTTCAGTTTTCGGAACTGTTTTTGTCGGGAGTTGTTGCACGACAAAAACGACGGATTTCTAATGTCGCAATGAGTTAACTAAGGCTTATGGAGTGGCTCTGATACCATGTTGGGTTATGCCAGTGCCCCGACCATCAATCCTTGGCCAAATGCGGAACAAAAACTTTTAGAAACCGGCGCTAATGGAACCCGATTCCCGGATCAACCCATAAGCCCTAGATAACAAAACATGTAAAGGAGTTTAGAGAGGTTATACCAAACGATCCGAGTCCTTCGGTCTTCAACCTCTATCCTAAGCTCCTCGCGGATTCCTTGATCAAGTTTGATCTCCGGTCTCCCCACATCGAAGAAGTTCCACATCGAGGGTTAGTAATACGGGCTCCGACTTCAAAACCGAAGCAACAGGTTATCTAGTTTGCTAGCCTAGATAGCCAAGATGAAGTAGAGAGTGTGTAGGATTACTTTGTCTCAATACACCCTAGGTTTCTCAACACATGAGACATTTAGGGTGGAGGTAGAATAAGATGTCGAAGGTGAAGAGTGTGAGGCAAAGAAAAAGGCAGTGAAGAAAAATGGCCCGTTCTAATGAGGTCTTTTGTTGTGAGCCATATATAATCAACCAAAGAAAAGTCACCAATAAAATGATCTGCCATCTTCCCATGTCTCACAACAAAACATCTCATTACACAAACATTGAATCTCATCATGCCACCATGACTCATCACATTGAGTCACCTAGTGCACATGCATGAATTAATGCATAAAAGAATCAATGCCAAAACTTACACCCACACTTTCCACCTCACAAACATTTAAACTAAATGTTTAATGAAGAAAATAAATGGCATTATCTAAAGTAATCTTGTAATGAAATTACAAGAATACCTCTCATCTGTATATACATACCCGCATCCGTATTCCGAATGAGTACGAATACAACGAGACGAAAATAATCCAACAATATAATACTAGGATCCGGCTTAAACCAAAGCCCACTAGTATTATCCGTCCGATCATAATCCGTGCACAAGTGCACGTATATGATCGAACCCTGCTATAAAACTATACGGTCTCTACAACGTTTCGCCCGAAGCAGGAAAACCCTCTGTGTGGGGCTCTAAAGACTCGTCAATACGCTGGCAGTGGGTTTAACCACAAGCACGTCAGCGGCACTAGCTGTACGTAACAGCTACCCAGGTATTGAGCGAAAGGGAGGACGATGAGAAAACTCATCCTGAAACCCCTACTGAGCCTGACAGTGACAATATCTGTACAATCCTGTCCGTTCGTCTATGAGTATCGCATATCGAGTCTAGGGCGGTGGATAAAGTCAGACCCCTAATAACACGACATTTAGTGTCGGTATGAAGCCTATAACACCCTAGTTCATTTATAACAATTCTAGTATTTCTTTATTTCTGGTATTTTCTTGATTTATTGTGTTTTGGGTGCGAATAATGTATTTGACATTTGTATTTGCATCCGACCCGACCCGCTTGCTTGAAACCTGTCATGATTCATGCTTATGATCTACCATGACTTGTTACGTAGACTCGTGCACTTTCATTTTAATTTATACATCTTGCATACTGGCATTTTATCTGGCATTTGCATTTTACAATATAACATTTTAAGTCACATAAAATATTTTAAAAGTACATTGCATGGCCTGCTTGATACCCCTAACCCGGTGGTAGCATCCGCGCATCTTGTTCTTGTCCCGTTCAGTGAAACAGACTTATTTGGATGGCTATGCACATGTACGTGCATCCGTTCTTAGGGGTATACACTTTCGTTACCCGGATATCCAACTTTAATTTTGGTCGATATGTATATTTTTCGTATTTTAAAACTGAATTTTAGACCCGACCCGGGCATGTTTTGGACTATATTTGTATTTACCAGAATATCAAATTTTATTTATACAATATTAATTTTATAAACTGATACAAATTAAAATTTAGTTAACTAATAAAAGATTTTTTAAATTTAAATCTAAACTAATTTCCTAACAAACTAACAACCCCCCTCTCTCTCTCTCGACTCTCTCTCTCCTATGCATATATATATATATATATATATATATATATATATATATATATTATTTCTTTCTTTCTTTCTTTCCTTATTTAATACACAGCCTCTTCTTCTTACTTCTTCTTCTTTCTTCTTTCTTTTTCTTGATCTTGTTTCTTGATTCCGGTGATCACCGCCGGAGCCGTGCTCGTCGCTGACGATCCGAGTGATCCAGTGAACGTACCTTGCCTGTGTGATCACCCTCTTGCCTTGCCTGGACCCGTCCCGCGGGCCGTGCGTGTGTTGCGACGTTTTACCGACGTCGGACGTGCCGTGTGTATCCGTATCGTGATCCATCGAGGCAAGTTAATCTTGCTACATGCTATATTACTATATTCTCTATCCATTTGAATAATAACACTCCATAATGATTAGTTATGCATCCACGTTATCATTTTGGCATGTTTTATCGTTTTCGGACATCCGTATGCGTCCGTACAATCTATTTCCTAATTATTGCATGCAAACTTATCTTGTTACATACTACACTACAATATATTGCATCCAATTGAATATTTCCATTTCGTATTATTTAGTTGTGCATCCCGCATTTACCAGTTTATCATTTTACGGTTATATGACATCCGTGTGCATCCGTATCATTATTTACATGTCTAGTAGCATGCTAAATCATTTTGCTATATGCTAGGTATAGTATTATGCATCCATATGAGTAAAATGTTACCCGTTTATCACATTGTACATCCATATTAAAGTTTTACCGTTTTCGGATACCCGTTTGCATCCATATCATTTAAAATATATATTGTCGTGATATTTCTTATTATTATCATTTTTAATTAGTTTATAATCTGCATTTTATAATGGTATACAAAATATAGTTTGAAAATATTATAGTTTACACATGAAACGTCGTTGCAAAGCGGATACGACAAATCTGAAATTTACTGTACACCTTACCTTATAAAATTCATTATAAATTATAGAAAAAATATTAGTATACGTTTTTTCGTTCGTTACAAAGCTAACTCAGAATAATATAACTCTATGAAATATTTAATTGCAAAATAAATTGTTTAAATAACGTAAAATGCAAATGAAAATATCTCTAAACATCTGTCGAGGGAAATTCCAGCAGCAAACTTTCAATTTCGAATATTCATAGCTTTTTGTAGGAAGAACCTGAGATACTTCAACTTATAAAAATGAAAACCTTATTCAATTATCTTTGTTTTGGTATAAGACACATCCCTTTTGGAGAACGTTTGTTATTTTTAAATTATTTTACAAATCAGGGTGACGCTGAATTTCTGAACGGAACTTTCTTGTGCATGGTTAATCAATACCAATTTTATAGTTATTAATCAGTTTGAATATGTTATCCATGTGAATATTATTATATCAATATCTATTTAATAAATAATAGTGCTTGAGTTTTAATATTCAGCAAATTTTACCGATTTACAGTTTTATAGTATCCGTCTGTTTCCGTACGGTTTATTACATATCTAGTTGCACGCCGAGACCATATTATTTCATGTTACTGTTGTATTAGTGCACCATGGTTGATAATGTGCATCCTACATAGTCATGATGTAACCCCTGATAGATGTCTGTGCATCCATACTTTCACCGTACATCCATACTTTACCGTGATTCGATACTTGCTACATTTTACTGTTAGGCATCCGCTTGATACCTGTGCATTACCTGACGTGACCTGATATATCACTACTTGACATGTTACGTGATCCTGTTTCTAATGCCGACAATCCTGACATGTTGTCCCGATGGACATATCCTGTTGTCTGTATAGACAAACATGTTCCTGCTTGATCCTGTGTTGGCATTAGCTCCAGATTTATCAATACCTGACTTGAACACATAACTTTGGGGTATGGGGAAATCAATGATGAAACCTAACTTGTAACTCGACAGTTCGATGCTTATACTGATCAGTTTTACGGGCTAGGCCAGCCCCGGGATGCTGCTACTGACATCATTCGTCTGTACATGTTACATGTTTACTGCCTAGCGGCACATCTCGGATTCAGCCCGAGAGTCTTGACCGTGGTCCCGGGCATGCACGAGATACTATTGAGTTACATCAACGATTCCATTAAATTGATTTCACAGACTTGAGAGTATATAACCCAGTAATATAGTTTGGATTGCTTATCACACTTTACATACACATACACACCTCACTGTCATATTCATGCTGTTGACTTATATTCATGCCTGCATATCTTGTTACATCCTGATTATATTATTGTTTATATTATGACGTACTGACGTCTGGGTTTTGCATGGCCCAGATCCTCTACCTTTGTCGCAGACTGATCAGGAGTATTTCCGCCGTCAGGCCGAGTAGTGAGGATCCTGTTAGTATCCGGTTAGTTTAGTTATTTCCGTACTTTCCAGATGTTACTGTTTATTGGATTTATTGCTTCCGCATATTATTTCTTGACTCGTTTATTCTGGCTCATGGACATGTACTAGATAGTTTATTTTATTTCTACTGTTCTTGATATCTCTAGACAGCCGTAATGTGACTGTGGAAGGATCTTTCCTAGCCACAGGTAGCATGGTTGGCTCTGTCACGTGCCGATCTTAGCGACTCTGGGAAGCGGGGCGTGACATGGTTTGTTTGGTATCAGAGACATAGGATTTAGGCTAATCGGGTATGATTCTTTTGTAGTTGGGTATTTGACCCAATACACGAATCAGAAAATCCGTGATTAGGAACATGTCCTGCCACATTGTTATCGTGATTCTTGAATCATATCTTTCTCTTGATCCTTGTCTTGACGATATGCAGACAACTTTGCATCTCGGCTTGAAAGCTTTTAGTTCCCTATTGTTTCTCTCTGTTCCTTTGATTCTGGTACTGGGATTTGGGCGACTTGAACGGAGTTATGTGATTGTACTTATGAACTGCAGCATGATTACAATGCGGTACTCTATTTAAGTAACTTGGAGTCTAGTCTTGATTCATTTCCTTATTTTATGTTCGTTATATTACCTTGCTTCTCTCGGTTTCATTGTTTACCAGTTCATGTTTTATCGCAAGCTTGAATCATGTTTACCGTGCTTATCTTCTTCAGTGTTTGGCTTCAGATGAAGTCATTTCGGTATCCTACTTGTTCATGTTTTTCCTGCATTAGAATTATTCGATTCTGGTGTATTTCGTTGTTTGATGTTGTCTTGGGAATGGATTTTCTTGGCACTTTCCATGCTCACATTGATTGTAGGGCAAAGAAAGTGATTTTTTTACAGATTCCCGGACATCCGGAGTTTGTTTTGCTGGAGGTAGCAGTTCTGTCGGGCCAGTCGAGTTTAGGGCTAGGCCGACAAACAGTGTTCTTTCATCGATGGAAGTTGACAAGGAGGAAGCGCCGGCTGTAGTTCGAGAGTTCATGGACATGTTCGAGGACATCTCGGGTTTACCGCCAAAACAAGATGTAGAGTTCGCAATCGATCTTGTTCCTGGTGCAGCGCCAGTCTCAAAGGCGTACTATCCAATGGCACTAGTGGAGTTGGAAGAAGTCAAGAAGCAGGTTACTGAATTGCTAGAGAAGGGTTGGATTCACAGCAACAATTCACCTTGGGGAGGTCCAGTTCTTCTAGTAAAGAAGAAAGATGGCACAAGGAGGATGTGCATCGATTATCGAGAATTAAACTGGGCGACTATTAAGAACAAGTACCCGATCCCTCGCATTGGCGAATTGTTCGAGCAACTTAGTGGCACGAGAGTATTCTCGAAGCTGGATTTGCGATCCGGATATCATCAGGTCCGAGTTAAATCGGAGGATATTTGCAATACCGCGTTCCGAACTCGATATGGACATTACGAGTATTTAGTGATACCATTCGGAGTCACGAATGCACCGGCGATATTTATGGACTTGATGAACCGAATTTTTTCACCGTTCTTGGACCAGTTTATAGTGATGTTTAACTATGATATTCTGGTCTACTCGAGGAGCCTAGATGAGCATGCAGAACACTTGAAGATCGCACTGCAGACATTGAGGCAAGAAAGATTATATGCAAAGATGAGCAAGTGGGAGTTTTGGCTTGAAGAAGTGAATTTTTTGGGGCATGTTGTATACGGAGATGGAATTGCCGTTGACACTGAGAAGATTGCAGCAGCACAAGATTGGCCGATTCCGAGAAATGTAGCGGAGATCAGAAGTTTTCTGGGACTTGCAGGAATATTACAGAAGATTCATGGAGAATTTTGCTCGATTGGCTGAGCCTTTGACCAAGCTTACGCGCAAGGAAGTACCGTTGTATGGACGGATAAGTGTGCGTCAGCTTTTGAGGGTTGAAGCAGAGATTGATAACCGCTCCTATTCTGACCGTGCCAGACAGTTCCGGAGGATTGTTGATTCACAGCGACGCATCTGGGAAAGGTTTGGGATGTGTTTTGATGCAGCATGGAAAAGTTATAGCTTATGCATCGTGGCAGTTGAAGACCCATGAGAAGAATTACCCAACTCATGATTTGGAGCTTGCAGCAGTGATTTTCGCTCTGAAGATTTGGAGACACTACTTATTGGGCGAATGGGTCGAAGTATTCACCGATCACAAAAGTCTGAAGTACGTGTTCACACAGAAAGAGCTTAACATGAGGCAGCGTAGATGGTTGGAGCTGATGGCTGACTACGATCTTGATCTTAAGTACCATCCGGGGAAAGTTAATGTAGTGTCGGATGCACTTAGTCGGTTGCCAGCAATTCGGATGTTGACTGCACAGAAGGAGCTTATAGAAGATTTTCGGAGATTCGAGTTGGAGATCGTGCTACTGCATTCTTCGGGACAGTTGATGCAGCTGCAAGTACAGTCGTCGTTGATCGATAATATTAAAGCAGCACAGTCACAGGACCCAAGATTGCAGAAGTTTCGAGAACAGGTTGAAACTGGACTTCGAACGGACTTGTTGATTCATGAATATGGTTCGTTGCGTTATGGTAGCCGTTTGTGTGTGCCAAAAGGAGACATTCGCGAAGAAGTTATGAAGGAGGCGCACAGTTCTGTATATTCCGTACATCCAGGAGGCACGAGGATGTACCGCGATCTAAGACAACATTTCTGGTGGGAGGCATGAAAAGGGAGATTGTTCGCTTTGTAGCAAAGTGCTTGGTGTGTCAGCAAGTTAAGGCTGAACATCGAAGGTTTGCTGGTTTATTGCAACCACTTCCGATTCCTAAATGGAAGTGGGAACATATAACCATGGATTTCGTGACAGCTTTACTGTGGAGTCCAAAGGGCAACAATGCAGTTTGGGTGATTGTTGATCGATTGACCAAGGCAACTCATTTCATTCCATTTCGAGTTGGTCAATCAACGGAAGAGTTGGCAGAACAGTACATATAGGAGATTGTGAGATTGCATGGAATACCTGTGAACATCGTGTCCGACCGTGACACCCGATTCTTATCGCACTTCTGGAGGAGTTTATAGGAAAGTTTGGGGACGCGATTGAAGTTTAGCACCGCTTATCATCCTCAGACAGATGGACAGTCAGAGAGAACGATTCAAACTCTTGAAGACATGTTGAGAGCTTGCATGTTAGACTTCAAGGGTTCATGGGAGGATCATCTACACTTGGTGGAGTTTTCTTACAATAACAGCTTTCAGGCGACTATTCAGATGACTCCTTTCAAAGCATTATATGTTCGCAAGTGTCGCTCACCCGTTTGTTGGGATGATGTTGGAGAACGAAGATTGTTGGGACCGGATTTGATCATGCAAACAGTTGAGAAGGTTAATCCTATCCGGAATCACATGAAGGCAGCACAAGATCGGCAGAAGAGTTGGGCCGACACATCGAGAAGACCTCTAGAGTTCGCTGTTGGTGATATGGTATTCTTGAAGATATCACCGACTAGAGAAGTAATTCGTTTTGGGAGTAGAGGCAAGCTTAGTCCTCGATTCGTAGGGGCCTTTCGAAATTATGGAGCGTGTGGGAGAAGTGGCTTATCAGTTGGCTTTACCACCATCTTTGGCGAAGGTTCATGACGTGTTTCATGTATCTCAACTCCGTAAGTATGTTCGAGATGAAACACACGTGCTGGATCATTTGGAGCTGACTGTAAGAGAGGATTTGACCTTTGAGGAACGACCGATGTCGATTGTTGATCGAAGAGAAAAGGTCCTTAAGAAAAAGGTTATACCTCTCGTACTTGTTTCTTGGGGGAATCGCTCGCACGGGGAATCGCTCGCACGGAGAATCGACTTGGGAACGAGAAGACGAGATTCGACAGAAGTTTCCATATCTCTTCTTATAGATTCTTGATTGTTTATCTTTTCTTGTTTTGGGAATTTCGAGGACGAAATTCTTTTTGTAGTTGGGTATAATGTAACACCCTAGTTCATTTATACCAATTCTATTATTTCTTTATTTATGGTATTTTCTTGATTTATTGTATTTTGGGTGGGAATAATGTATTTGACATTTGTATTTGCATCCGACCCGACCCGCTTGCTTGAAACCTGTCTTGATTCATGCTTATGATCTACCCTGACTTGTTACGTAGACTCGTACACTTTCATTTTAATTTATACATCTTGTATACTGGCATTTTATCTGGCATTTGCATTTTACAATATAATATTTTAAGTCACATAAAATATTTTAAAAGTACATTGCATGGCCTGCTTGATACCCCTAACCCGGTGGTAGCATCCGCGCATCTTGTTCTTGTCCCGTTCAGTGAAACAGACTTGTTTGGATGGCTACGCGCACGTATGTGCATCCATTCTTGGGGGTATGCATTTTCGTTACCCGGATATCCAACTTTAATTTTGGTCGACATGTATATTTTTTGTATTTTAAAACTGAATTTTAGACCCGACCCGGGTATGTTTTGGACTATGTTTGTATTTAACAGAATATCAAATTTTATTTATATAATATTAATTTTATAAACTGACACAAATTAAAATTTAGTTAACTAATAAAAGATTTTTTAAATTTAAATCTAAACTAATTTCCTAACAAACTAACAACCCCTTTCTCTCTCTCTCTCTCTCTCTTGACTCTCTCTCTCTCTCTCCTATGCATATATATATATATATATATATTTATTTATATATGTTTTATTTATTTATTTATTTCCTTATTTAACACACAACCTCTTCTTCTTACTTCTTCTTCTTTCTTTTTCTTGATCTTGTTTCTTGATTCCGGTGATCACCGCCGGAGCCGTGCTCGTCGCTGACGATCCGAGTGATCCAGTGAACGTACCTTGCCTGTGTGATCACCTTCTTACCTTGCCTGGACCCGTCCCGCGTGTCGTGCGTGCGTTACGATATTTTACCGACGTCGGACGTGCCGTGTGTATCCGTATCGTGATCCATCGAGGCAAGTTAATCTTGCTACATGCTTTATTACTATATTCTATATCCATTTGAATAATAACACTCCATAATGATTAGTTATGCATCCACGTTATCATTTTGGCATGTTTTATCGTTTTCGGACATCCGTATGCGTCCGTACAATCTATTTCCTAATTATTGCATGCAAACTTATCTTGTTACATACTATACTACAATATATTGCATCCAATTGAATATTTCCATTTCGTATTATTTAGTTGTGCATCCCGCATTTACCAGTTTATCATTTTACGGTTATATGACATCCGTGTGCATCCGTATCATTATTTACATGTCTAGTCGCATGCTAAATCATCTTGCTATATGCTAGGTATAGTATTATGCATCCATATGAGTAAAATGTTACCCGTTTATCACATTGTACATCCATATTAAAGTTTTACCGTTTTCGGATACCCGTTTGCATCCATATCATTTAAAATATATATTGTCGTGATATTTCTTATTATTATCATATTTAATTAGTTTATAATCTGCATTTTATAATGGTATACAAAATATAGTTTGAAAATTTTATAGTTTACACATGAAACGTCATTGCAAAGCGGATACGACAAATCTGAAATTTATTGTACACCTTACCTTATAAAATTCATTATAAATCATAGAAAAATTATTAGTATACGTTCTTTAGTTTGTTACGAAACTAACTTAGAATACTATAACTCTATGAAATATTTACTTGCAAAATAAATTGTTTAAATAACGTAAAATGCAAATGAAAATATCTCTAAACTGCTGTCCAGGGAAATTCCAGCAACAAACTTTGAGCTTCGAATGTTCATAGCTTTTTGTAGGAACAACCTGAGATATTTTAACTTATAAAAATGAAAACCTTATTGAATTATCTTTGTTTTGGTATAAGTGTAGGGTTCCTAGGCACTCATACAAGGGTCTATAAGGCATCAACCATGCCCAATTTAAAATTTAGACGTGCCGAACAACCCAAAGCTAGGATCTTTGCTAGATAATTAGGGTTAAACATGCAAGTAAATATCTTTACAACTAAGAGAGAGGGATTACAACCTTTGTAGTCGGCTCCTTCGCTTCATAAGCTCCGATTAGAAGTCCCTTCGCCGCGATCCATGATCTTCCAGACTCAAGAGAGGCTCCACAACTCGAACGATCCATGCTTGCTTGAAGTCTTCCTTTTCAAAAATAATCTACCTTGAAGTTCCTTTAACTCAAGCTCTTTCTCACTAATGAGGTGAACACCCCAATCTAATTGGCTAGATTAGATAAGGATGATGAAGTAGGATTTATGCTCTCTTTTATTATCAAATTCTCACACTAATTCATCACAAACCTCAAAGCTAGAAAGCTTTGCAAGGAGGAAGAAGAAGAATATGATTGAATAATCTCCTTTGTGATGAATAATGAAAATGATATATGATTACAAATGCAACCATGGTCAAAGATGACAAGGTAAACCATTGTAAAGAATTAACTAGGGTTAAGGGTGTGGTTTGGGTAAAGAAAATATCTCACAAAATATCCATCATAATATCTTTGCAAGAAACAAAAGAAAAGCTTCTAGAAGCTTCATGAATAAGCTAACCCAAATCAGACCCTAACCATGTTTAATCTCCACTAATCATGTTGCATTAGTAATTATAACATGTTACAATATTATATATCACATATATAATATATTTTGTAACAAAAGAAAATAATACAATTAACATATATCGCATATATATCAATATATTATCCGGTGAGAAAATGAAATAATAAAGCGAGCCAATATTAGATAATGTAATGTAATATATCACATATATAATTATACATTAAATTATCGAATCAACACTTGATCCGATAATCCGGCTATATCGAATATAATTGACTAATATATCATGTACCGATTCATCGAATCAACACTTGATCCGATGACCCGGCTCATATCAAAATATCGCGAGAATATAATACGGTATCTCATATCGTATTATCCTCGGTCCTGCACATATCACATATGTGCCCCTACTCCGTTTTGACTGAGTCAGAAAACCTCTGTGTAGGACTCTAAAGAATCGTCAATACGCCGGTAGCAGGTGATGATCATATCAAACACCCACAAGCTGCAAGCGGTCAGCTAAACGTAACAGCCACCCAGGTATTGAGCGATCAGAAGATCAACAAGCAAGCATGTACATTCTCCTGTGAATCCAAACAGTAACACTCCCGTACAGTCCGGTCTCTTCGTCTGATATGTTGCATATCTAGTCTATGGGTGGTATACGTCAGACCCCAGTAACTGATAAGTCGTGTCGATACGAGGCTCATAACAGGTTGAGAAACTACCGGTAACACTTACCAGTAAATCTCTATATCAGCCCTGGCCAGGGACTTCCAGTTATAGCCAATCGAACACATCACAACATCAACTCTCTATACCGGGAGAGAGGAATCCCCTCCTATCGCTCATTGCCTCCATGTGATTCGGGACTGTACCCAAAAGCTACCGTTTTGCACGCCCTCTTAGACGTGGTAAGGTGGAAATCAAAGCACAGTGGGAATCACACAAGACTCTATGACGATCTCGGGTCTACAGACTACCCTGTACCAGTGTCGCCGGAGAACTGCCATCTGACGTGAGGTATAATACCATCTGAAAGTTCTCGGCGAGTCCGTCCAGTGTACCCAGTCTCCACTGAGCACCCGTACACCATCCTTGATGTCAAAACATCGATGGATATGGGATCATCCATCGCCCATCATATGGGTCAAGATGTGCATACGCTAGTCTACTCTGGTGTATCGATGCCCTGTCTCGATACACCCTCGACTAGGAACAGTTATAGGATGTACTCATCGACTACTCTGGCCCTACTAGTATTATCTCATCATAGTCCCAGCAGTTGAGTACATATCCTACGGGCTTTATCAACATGTGAGAGTAAGACAGTAAACCAATATAAGTCAACATGTTAAGATAAAGTGAAACCAAATAGCATACTATCATGACGAGCAAGAAAGTTCTCTCTACATATATCCAAGCATCCATTATAATATACATCATATGTACAACAATGGCCTTTAGGATATATACATAACTAACAATCTCCCACTTGCACTAAGGCCAGCTGTTGTAGTATCTCATACCTAGCATCCCGAATAATCTCTCAAATTGTATCTGGGGAATGGCCTTCGTGAGTGGATCCGCAGTGTTGTCCTTCGTATCAACTCTCCTGACCTCGATCTCCCGGTGATCAACTATCTTCCTGATCAGGTGATACCGCCTCAGAATATGTCTGGATTTCTGATGGGACCTGGGTTCCTTGGCCAAAGCCACAGCTCTATTGTTATCACAATACAGAGGTATTGGATGCTCAATAGATGGAACCACACCAAGTTCACTAATGAACTTCTTTATCCAGACACCCTCTTTGGCAGCATCGTTGGCAGCGATGTATTCAGCCTCCATCGTCGAGTCTACAACGGTATCCTGTTTGGAACTCTTCCAACATACCGCCCCTCCATTGAGGGTAAAGACAAATCCCGAGTGCGACTTAGAGTCGTCCTTATCACTCTGGAAGCTGGAATCGGTAAAGGACTCCACCTGGAGTTCTCTGTTACCATACACCAAGAACATCTCCTTAGTCCTTCGTAAGTACTTGAGAATGTTCTTCACAGCTGTCCACTGACTCTCTCCAGGATTTGCTTGATACCGACTCACTACACTTAGTGAGTATGCTACATCGGGTCTGGTACATAGCATCGCATACATGATAGAGCCTACTGCCGAAGCATAGGGTATCCCTTGCATGCGAGCTCTCTCCAAATCAGTCTTGGGAGACATCTCTTTGGAGAGAGTGAGTCCAGAGATCGTGGGTTGGTTCCCACGATTGGATTCTTCCATACTAAACCTCTTTAGTATGGTGTCAATGTACCTGGATTGAGACAATCCCAGTATCCTTTTAGATCTATCTCTATAGATCATAATTCCCAATATGCAGGAGGCATCACCTAGATTTTTCATTGAGAATCTTTGTGATAAGAAGAGCTTGACTGACTGCAGCATAGGAACATCATTTCCTATCAAGAGTATATCATCGACGTACAATACGAGGAAGGCAACCTTACTCTCTGCAACTTTCTTATAAATACAAGGTTCATCTACGTTTTTGATGAAGTCAAACTCTTTGACTACAACATCAAAGAAGATGTTCCAACTCCGCGATACTTGCTTTAACCCATAGATGGATTTAAGCAGTTTGCACACTTTTCCGCTGCTCCCACTATCTACGAAGCCCTCTGGCTGAGTCATGTACACGCACTCTTTTAAATCACCGTTTAGAAAGGCGGTCTTAACATCCATTTGCCAGATTTCGTAGTCATGGTATGCAGCAATGGAAAGTAAGATCTGGATGGACTTAAGCATAACCACTGGAGAAAGGGTTTCGTTATAATCCATACCTGGTCGTTGACGAAAACCCTTTGCAACAAGTCTAGCTTTGAAAGTCTCAACTTTTCCATCTACACCAAGTTTCTTTTTAAAGATCCATTTGCTCTCAATGGGTTTTACCCCTTCAGGAGCAACTTCCAAAGTCCATACTTTTTTGGTGTACATGGATTCCATCTCAGATCGCATAGCATCTAGCCATTTCACAGTGTCACCAGTCGTGATGGCCTGCTTGAAACTAGTCGGGTCATCATCTTCCATGATGCAATCCTCACTCCCACCATCAATGAGAAAACTGTAGTATCTCTCAGGTGGATGAGAAACCCTACTAGATCGGCGGAGAGGCTGGGGTTCGTCGGGAACTACTGAATCCTCTGGTTCCAATAAATCATCAGTTGTAGTTTGTGGTGCTGGAATCTCTTCCAGCTCTACCTCTTTGCCACTAATTTCTTTTGCAAGAAATTCCTTTTCTAAAAAGGTGGCATGTTGAGCAACAAACACTTTTTGTTGTTCACCGTGGTAGAATAGATATCCATACGAATTGCTTGAATATCCCACAAACTTGCAAAGAACTGATCGTGCCTCGAGTTTGTCCGGATTTTGCCTTTAAACATAGGCCGGACAACCCCATATCTTAACTCGTTTAAGAGATGGTCTCTTCCCATTCCATATCTCATATGGAGTGGTAGGCACAAATTTGGTTGGAACTCTATTCAATAGGTATATTGCTGTCTCAAGCGCATACTCCCAGAAAGAAATAGGCAACTCAGCATGGCTTATCATAGAGCGCACCGTATCTAATAGGGTGCGATTCCTACGCTCCGATACACTGTTGTGCTGTGGTGTATAAGGAGGAGTAAGCTGAGAGAGAATCCCATTCTCTTTTAGATAGTCCAGGAACTCTTTGCTCAAGTATTCTCCTCCTCGATCAGATCGAAGGATCTTAATACTTTTTCCCGTTTGGTTCTCTACTTCGTTGTTATATTCTCTGAATTTCTTAAAAGCTTCAGACTTGTGTTTCATCAGGAACACATGTCTGTATCTAGAGAGATCGTCAGTGAATGTAATAAAATAAGAAGAACCGTTCCTGGCATGTGTAGACATGGGACCGCATACATCACTATGTACCAGTCCTAAGAGTTCCGTAACTCTTTCTCCGTGTCCACTAAACGGAGTTTTGGTCATTTTTCCTTTGAGACATGAATGGCAAGTATCATAAGATGATAATTCGAACGGATTCAAATATCCATCTTTATGTAACTTAGCTAGCCGTGTCACATTGATATGACCAAGTCTACAATGCCACAAGAAGGATTCGTTCATTTCTGAACTCTTCCTCTTGTGCGTGTTTTGTATATTAAGGACTGTATTTTGATTGAGAATGAATATGCCATTATGTAACGAGCCTGATCCAATCAACTTTTGATCCAGGAATATGTTCATAACATTATCCTGTACTACAAAATTATATCATTCTTTACTTAATAAAGAAACTGATATAATGTTGCACATCATGTTCGGTATATAATAGCACTCGTTCAAAATCAATGTATTACTACTTGGTAATACAAGGTGATATTCGCCAACTGCTTTGGCTGCAATACTTGCACCATTCCCTACTTGTACGGAATGATCACCCTTTCCCAGTTCTCTACCTTTACGTAGCCCACGTAGCAATTTACATATGTGGGACCCCGATCCGGTATATAATACCCAGGACGTAGGGTGAACTGAGAAACAGTTCTCAATAACTAATATACCCGAAGAAGATGCATCGGCATGCTTGTTCTTCGATTGGGCGGCATGAGAATCCAGATATTCTCCTGTTTCCTGCTCAGTCTTATAACTCTTATAAGAAAGAACGGGTCCAACGATCCCCTGCTCAGTATAATAAGTGGGTTTAGTCAATACATCCATATTATTATCTTGATTAAGTCCTGACATGGTCGCTACCTGGAGAGAGAGTGAAGGAAACACTTTAGCGTATGCTCTTGCAAGATTAGATTGGTTATTATCTTATCTAATCAGGATATCTCCCACTGTTTTTATCAAATCTTCCTTCAAACCCTAAAATGTAAGATTAGCCGGAATTAATTACACCCTACAATTTCATCAATCTTTCAGCCAGATCAGTGTCGGTACTTGAGGGAGGTTCCCCGTGCTTTTGCACGGACCTAATTAAAATAAACCTCATTTTCCTAGAGGCATAACCCCGTTAACACCTTTCTAGACACCTACTTGATCGGCTAATTTTCCTGTGTAAAATTCTCCCAGGAGTAACTCTTACTCGCAGTGGGTATCGGGATCCAACTATCTCATATGAGGTATGCAATCTCATTGCAAATTTCAATATTTGAAATTTCCGATAATACTTTTGCTACTAGCAACTCATGACCTTGGCTAAGGTCAACAAATCATAAGTGCCAGCCAAGTTCAACCCGTCATTTCCCGATTGAATTAAATCCACCCGTACGATCCTTGGCTAAGGTCAATAAAGTCGTATGACTACCCTAACTCAATCACATCTCATGTTTTAACAGATAAATACTAATTAGCTACCGTACACTACGCCTTGGCTAAGGTCAACAAACGCAGTACGAATACTAACTAGGACTTATCTGAAATGACGGAGGGCTACGACAGGTTTTTCAGAAAACCTATTGCGTAATGAACTTGATATCGTTGTAGAAACAAGTGATTTTGAAAAGGAGTGTTTTTGAGGCTATGCTAGTTTTGCTAAAGAGGTCACTCCCGGTGAAAGGATCTCGGCTCTTTCCCCATCGAATAAGGTGCCAGGTGTATCATATATACCGCTGTGCAAAGCAAGAACTATAGAAGCTGTCAAAAACTAAACTATAAGTTTGTAGCATCTGCCAGTTTTGCTAAAGAGGTCACTCCCGGTGAAGGGATCTCCGCTCTTTCCTCATCGAATAAGGTGCAGGGTATATCATATATACCGCCGTGCAAAGCAAAACTGTAGCTACCCTTTTTATAAAGTTTTGATTCTACAACATCTTTTAGGTTTCTTTTCTTTTATTAATCTCATTAATAAAATCCCATCAATTAATGCTTCCTAAGTATCACAGAAGAAACGAAAGCAGTAATATTTATATATCAACATATATATATATATAGTATAAGCATTCGTCTCAGGCAGTAATATGATCTCATCACAGAACATTGCAGCAGAAGATAACATATGAAATATTGGATATACTAGGATGTCCGTGTTTTAATACGAGCCTGTATAAAACACGGATTCTACGGTCGCGATGAATAGCCAAACCCACATCCCTTAACCCCTACGAGAGCGACAAGTAACACTGCCAATTCCAGGTTTAGGAGACCCGGTCTCGACTCCTCGAGATGGCCTCCCACCGGACCCCAGAACCCGGTTACTTGTGCTCCCCTCCTTAGGTCTATCTAATGCGGAAAAGTAAATAATATACAAAGGTGACAACATCCTCATCCCGGAAGTGCCCCAATAAAAGAATATTACATACAAATGAATTTTACATGAATGAAAATAAAAACCCTCATCTCATATAAAACCCTCGGCTATTCAGAATACGACGATCCAATACAACATATCAGAGCAACACATAATATCTCATACCATCAACGTAAGCAAGTATACGTATCTCGATTGTCGTTGATGTATAGTAACGAAGCCGGCGATACATCACATACTATGCTTACGGTCACAGAAAAGAAAGTGTAAAACTACAACATTTGGAATCCACAATCACTTTAGACATCGTAAATCCGAAATATCACATACTTCGCATTTCATGCCTAACTATATGAATTCCACATATTGTATCACATTCCAGATAAATAGACAATATTAAACTGTCCGATTGAATAATCAAATACCCAAGATTTCCTAAATAGCTCAACACTTGAGCGGAGTTCAAAAAACCCAGAACACGTCACCGCCCTAATGAACCAGCCGTAAAAGGGTCAAACCAACGCCTCATATGTGGCATCGTCAAACTACCACACACCCAAAGGTTCAGTGGAAGTTTTGACAATCACATAATCGAGTTAAGGTTACGTTCTTCTAGAGGGTCCACAGATATGCTTGCATGTTTTTCCGAAAGATTTAAACTCAAGAAAAATTCAACACTTGAAAGTTTTTCGTACCGGGAAAAGCGAGTTAATGATATCCGTTCGAACATTTTAACAGTTTCTAAAATATCCGGAAAACAAAACGAAATTAAACTTTCCGATCGAATCAACGATTACAAAATATCCCCAGAGAACTCAACACTTGAGCAAGATTAAAAAATACCCAGAAATATGCAGAAATACCTACGGAGATTACTGTGCAAAAAACTAAGCCTAATTCTCCTGTACGGCCGCGGATCCGCGGCGCAAGTCATGGTCTTGCCGCGGTTCCGCGGCGGTTTGTGGGAATTAATTGCTCGTTTTTCACAGTAATTCTTATAATTCCCTGCTGATTTTTTTGAGTATTTTTAATGCAGAAAAACCAACTTTTTAGAAAATTTCCAGAGAGGGGGTCTATTTCGACGTTTCGGGGTTCGATCGGACTTTTAACTTCGTATACACGTCGCCTAATGCTCTAACTAGGCTCTGATACCACTGTAGGGTTCCTAGGCACTCATACAAGGGTCTATAAGGCATCAACTATGCCCGATTTAAAATTTAGACGTGCCGAACAACCCAAAGCTAGGATCTTTGCTAGATAATTAGGGTTAAACATGCAAGTAAACATCTTTACAACTAAGAGAGATGGATTACAACCTTTGTAGTCCGCTCCTTCGCTTCATAAGCTCCGATTAGAAGTCCCTTCGCCGCGATCCATGATCTTCCGGACTCAAGAGAGGCTCCACAACCCGAATGATCCATGCTTGCTTGAAGTCTTCCTTTTCAAAGATGATCTGCCTTGAAGTTCCTTTAACTCAAGCTCTTTCTCACTAATGAGGTGAACACCCTAATCTAATTGGCTAGATTAGACGAGGATGATGAAGTGGGCTTTATGCTCTCTTTTATTATCAAATTCTCACACTAATTTATCACAAATCTCAAAGCTAGAAAGCTTTGCAAGGAGGAAGAAGAAGATGATTGAATAATCACCTTTGTGATGAATAATGAAAATGATATATGATTACAAATGCAACCATGGTCAAAGATGACAAGGCAAACCATTGTAGAGAGTTAACTAGGGTTAAGGGTGTGGTTTGGGTAAGGAAAATATCTCACAAAATATCCATCATAATATCTTTACAAGAAACAAAAGAAAAGCTTCTAGAAGCTTCATGAATAAGCTAACCCAAATCAGACTCTAACCATGTTTAATCTCCACTAATCATGTTGCACTAGTAATTATAATATGTTACAATATTATATATCACATATATAATATATTTTGTAACAAAAGAAAATAATACAATTAACATATATCGCATATATATCAATGTATTATCCGGTGAGAAAATGAAATAATAAAGCGAGCCAATATTAGATAATGTAATGTAATATATCACATATATAATTATATATTAAATTATCGAATCAACATTTGATCCGACAGTCCGGCTATATCGAATATAACCTACTAATATATCATGTACCGATTCATCGAATCAACACTTGATCCGATGACCCGGCTCATATCAAAATATCGCGAGAATATAATACGGTATCTCATATCATATTATCCTCGGTCCTGCACATATCACATATGTGCCCCTATCCGTTTTTCCTGAGTCAAGAAACCTCTGTGTAGGACTCTAAAGAATCGTCAATACGCCGGTAGCAGGTGATGATCATATCAAACACCCACAAGCTGCAAGCGGTCAGCTAAACGTAACAGCCATCCAGATATTGAGCGATCAGAAGATCAACAAGCAAGCATGTACATTCTCCTGTGAATCCAAACAGTAACACTCCCGTACAGTCCGGTCTCTTCGTCTGATATATTGCATATCTAGTTTAGGGGTGGTATACGTCAGACCCCAGTAACCGATAAGTCGTGTCGATACGAGGCTCATAACAGGTCGAGAAACTACTGGTAACACTTACTAGTAAATCTCTATATCAGCCCTGGCCAGGGACTTCCAGTTATATCGAACACAACACAACATCAACTCCCTATACCGGGAGAGACGAATCCCCTCCTATCGCTCATTGCCTCCATGTGATTCGGGACTGTACCCAAAAGCCACCGTTTTGCATGCCCTCTTGGACGTGGTAAGGTGGAAATCAAAGCACAGTGGGAATCACACAAGACTCTATGACGATCTCGGGTCTACAGACTACCCTGCACCAGTGTCGCCGGAGAACTGCCATCTGACGTGAGGTATAATACCATCTGGGAGTTCTCGGCGAGTCCGTCCAGTGTACCCAGTCTCTACTGAGCACCCGTACACCATCCTTGATGTCCAAACACTGATGGATATGGGATCATCCATCTCCCATCATATGTGTCAAGATGTGCATACGCTAGTCTACTCTGGTGTATCGATGCCCTATCTCGATACACCCTCGACCGGGAACAGTTATAGGATGTACTCATCGACTACTCTGGCCCTACTAGTATGATCTCATCATAGTCCCAGCAGTCGAGTACATATCCTAAGGGCTTTATCAACATGTGAGAGTAAGACAGTAAACCAATATAAGTCAACATGTTAAGATAAAGTGAAACCAAATAGCATACTATCATGAATAGCAAGAAAGTCCTCTCTATATATATCCAAGCATCCATTATAATATACATCATATGTACAACAATGGCCTCTAGGGTATATACATAACTAACAATAAGACACGTCCATTTTTGAGAACGTTTGTTATTTGTAAGTTATTTTACAAATCAGGGTGACGCTGAATTTCTGAACGGAACTTTCTTGTGCATGGTTAATCAATACCACTTTTATAGTTATTAATCAGTTTAAATATGTTATCCATGTTAATATTATTATATCAATATATATTTAATAAATAATAGTGCTTGTGTTTTAATATTCAGCAAATTTTACCGATTTACAGTTTTATAGTATCCGTCTGTATCCGTCCGGTTTATTACATATCTAGTTACATGCCGAGACCATATTATTTCATGTTACTGTTGTATTAGTGCACCATGCTTAATAATGTGCATCCTACATAGTCATGATGTAACCCATGATAGATGTTTGTGCATCTATGCTTTCACCGTACATCCATACATTTACCGTGATTCGATACTTACTACATTTTACTGTTAGGCATCCGCTTGATATCTGTGCACTACCTGACATGACCTGATATATCACTACTTGACATATTACCTGATCCTGTTTCTAATGCCGATAATCCTGACATGTTGTCCCGATGGACATATCCTGTTGTCTGTATAGACAAACATGTTTCTGCTTGATCCTGTGTTGGCATTAGCTCCAGATTTATTAATACCTGACTTGAACACATAACTTGGGGGTATGGGGAAATCAATGATGAAACCTGACTTGTAACTCGACAGTTCGATACTTATACTGATCAGTTTTACGGGCTAGGCCAGCCCCGGGATGCTGCTGCTGACATCATTTGTCTGTACATGTTACCTGTTTACTGCCTAGCGGCACGTCTCGGATTCAGCCCGAGAGTCTTGACCATGGTCTCGGGCATGCACGGGATACTATTGAGTTATATCGACGATTCCATTAAATTGATTTCACAGACTTGAGAGTAGATAACCCAGTAATATAGTTTAGATTGCTTATCGCACTTTACATACATATACACACCTCACTGTCATATTCATGCTGTTGACTTATATTCATGCATGCATATCTTGTTACATCCTGATTATATTATTGTTGATATTATGACGCACTGACGTCTGGGTTTTGCATGGCCCATATCCTCTACCTTTGTCGCAGGCTGATCAGGAGTATTTCCGCCATCAGGCCGAGCAGTGAGGATCCTGTTAGTATCCAGTTAATTCAGTTATTTCTGTATTTTCCAGATGTTACTGTTTATTGGATTTATTGCTTCCGCATATTATTTCTTGACTCGTTTATTCTGGCTCATGGACATGTACTAGATAGTTTATTTTATTTCTACTATTCTTGATATCTTTAGACAGTCGTAATGTGACTGTGGAAGGATCTTTCCTAGCCACAGGTAGCATGGATGGCTCTGTCACGTGCCGATCTTAGTACACTCTGGGAAGTGGGGCGTGACAAAGCCATCACCACCTGAGAAACTACTGATCCGAATCAGTAATTCTCGACTACCTTGGCTAAGGATTTCTGGTGATGGCCACCCGTGCACACTGCGACATCAACCCCCCAATACTGGGAGAGACGAATCCCCTGATGATCCGCTCACTCCCTCCATGTGGCTCGGGACTGTACCTAAGTAAAACTTGTTTGCACGACTCCTTTGAGCTATGGTAGGGTAGTAATCAAAGCACGGTGGGAACTCACACGAGACAAATGGCGATCTCAGGTTGATAGACTAACCTGTACACATGTCACCATGGAACTGCTATCTGACAATAGGTATAATACCAACTAGCAGGTTCTCGGCGAGTCCGTCCGATGCACTCATAACCCAATGAGCACCTGTATACATCTTAGGTGAACCAACTAACACCAATGGCTTATGAGACCGGCCACTGCCCTACGTCGGGGTCTCGATCAGTATACACTAGTCTACTCTTGGAGAATCGATGCCCAGTCTCGAAACTCTCACGACTAGGGACATTTTAAGGATGTGCTTATACACCACCCAGCTCCCACGTATATGATCGCCATCATACTGCTGGTAGTCAAGCAAGAATCATATGGGCTCTATCAACATATAATAATGATCTATAATGTCACGTGAAGCATGTACATGATGATAAAGACAAACCAAATAGCATACTATCATCTCGAGTAAGATTGTTCTACTGGTATAGGTCCTCCCTCAATCATTGCAATCACGTGCCTGCGATCCAATAATTGACTTAAGGGCACTATAGCCAACAGTTACAAGTGTCTGACTCAAGTCTGAGTCTAACTCAAACCTGAATCCAAACTCAAATCAGAGTCCAATTCAAATGTGAATCCATAGTCTAACATGTATACTTGAACATGAACCTGAATATTTGAATTCAAACTTCAAACCTGAATGCTTAACTTGACTTGATCGATCCATGGGTATAACTTGACCTGACTTCTTGAATACAAGATTACATCCTGAACCTGATTACCTGAACAATTTATATCCATGGTTTCGGCAAGACTTGTAACTATAATCAATACAATACACTACGCGAGGATAACGGGGTAGATTGGTACGGAATGTATTAACGTGGCACGAGATGGTCACTAAAAGACACCTACATGAACTCTCGTGCCATTGTCCCATGGGTTTTGACGGAGACTTGTACTACATGTTACCATAGTCCACGGAGTAAGATGGACTCCTCTCGTATACATAAATACTTTATGTACCAAATTACAAACAACCACGTTATAATAACAAACATATACCTCTACAACTTACTAGTTCAGTTCTCATTACTTGCTATATTCCATTCTTTCTTTTAGGACTTACCGAGTGCTAGTTCGCTGATGACATTCCTTCTATTTCTTTCTTTGGAATGTTCGTCAGGAGGACCGGACTCTCAGGAGATCGAGCTTAGCCAAGATGAATTGGACCAGCTCACCGCCCAGCCGAACTTCTAGCTCCCTTTGTATTTATTTTCAGTTTGTATGCCACTGTTTAGACACTACTTATTATCATTGTATCTTTCCTTTTCAAAGCAGTTGTATTGTAAAGATGAATGTTAATAAAAATTGATGTTTATTTTATATCTCTTGTCATTCTTATGCATTATTTATATATATGTTGCGAAATTACGCTTAACGTATTTATTTCTCAGTAAATATGTTGCGGCCCGCCACGTCACCGTTTCCGTCTATTGGGAAGCGGGGCGTGACACAACAGATTCAAATCTGTAAAAAAAGGGGGATTAAAACCCCAAAAATTCTAGAAAAGGAAAATATCCAAAAACATTAAAGGGAATAAAATTCCTAAAGTTCTTAAGATTCAAACCAGAGCTAAGCTCTACAAAAAAAAATGGAATTAAATTCCTCCAAACAGTGGAATTAAATCCCAGAAATCCCAGAAATGCCCATGTTAGAAAACTCACGGGTTAATTGATGGAATAAGGTTCCAGAAAATCTCTAATTTCAAGACTGACAGTAGGGTAAAACCCTAAGAGGAGAATCAAAGATTCTTGAGAATGCCTATCAACTCAATTCTTGGATATGGACATCAAGGTCCACGATCTATATATAAAAAAGAGGTTTTTTTTAAGATCTCTAAGAGATCGATTCAAGAAAAAAGCTAAGCTCTGTCGAGTATGGTAATGGATTTTAAATCCATATATATATATATATATATATATATATATATATATATATATATATATATATATGCCCCAAAGGGGATTAAGAGCTAAGCTTTGTTCATAGTTCTCATCAATTTTACTCTGTTTAAAGAAGTTCTTAAAGACAGAAATCTAAGCTCTGGAATGAGAATTGAATTCTCAAAAGAAAGGAAAGCTTAGGGAAGAAGATAATGAGACTGCATTTATCACAAGGGCCAAAGGCCCCATTTATAAGACGTGGGGAGGGGATCGGTTCAACTTCCCTATGTGATCTAACGGTGGTAAAATTGACGCTGTTGCACTCACATGTGAGCAACGTGAGAACAACGGTGGGGGGCATTTGTTCTCTTATTAATTAAATACAATAATAAGAGCTAAGCACCATTCAAATCCAATGAGGCAGTGCCTCACGTGAGCGCCAGCATCGGCCTCTTATAGGATTAAATCCTACATTGGCGCCTCATGCAAAGTATAGAAGCGCCAACGTGCAAAGTATAGGAGCGTGATTGATTCTATGAAAGTGTGTAGTAACCGCAATCAATAACGGTATCGCGTGTAGCTGGCCGAGATAAGTACGGGTCATCCGCAGGGATATGTGGAATCTTTTAATCTTGCTTTAGACGTGTTGATTAGAAAAGAGGAAGGAGAATAAAGAATAGTAAAGAATAGTTTCTAGATCTCGAATGTAAAATTTATAGTTTAAATACGGATGTAGATTTTATAAGAAGAAGGCTTATAGGGTTCGTTAGGATTTAGTAGTCATGGATGACTAATAAAGATTACTCCTTTTATTTATTGATAAATTTAAAACTAGATTGTTAGTGATGAATGAGAATCAGGGTTCTTATAAGAAACCTAGGTTTCCACACTATTGACCCTTGTCCTTTCATTGTCTCTATTCATGTCTAGCCCTTAACAAAACAATTGTTAATCTAATCTCAAATCGCGGTCGAGACTAGCAATAAATTGGTAGCGCGCTCGGTTATGATGTTAACGATTCTTTTGCTAAAGTTTATAAACTTCATAAGACTAAAAAGAAATTAAAGTATTTTCTCATCCATTGTTCTACCTTAATCCTACGAACCTTATCAAGCGGAGAATTACTCGTGCATGATGGAGATAGAAGAAGAAAAACCGATAGAGATCATAATGCATAAATTAAAATTAATCTAATGATCTACCTTTATTAATCAACTTCACAATTACAAAATGTTCATACCAGAATATTGCATTTTGTACCGTCCATTCTTATGCTCGTTTGTTTATAGGTAGGTGCTCTTAAACCGTGTTTGCTACATATTTACAGGTTACAGGTTTCCAGTCCAAATATTGCAAATCAACACAAAATCTCCACAGTTACGCCAAAATCCAGAACATCTGTCACAGACAGATAAAAGCCGGGTTTCAGTCATCCGCATCCGTCTAGTACCGCTTACCAGTTCAAAAGACAGGACGAAAACAGTCGTCATTTCTGGTCAAGAGTGGGGCCCATTGAAGATATTCAAAGATGCGTGGGGCCCAATGAAGATATTCAAAGATGTGTGGGACCCGAGGGAGATGAATTCAAATGTGTTGAAAAATGAAGCCATCATTGTTGACTTTTGGAACCTGAAGCAATCGTAGAAGAATATTGAAAATCTGTACATGTTTAACATAAGAAAACAGCAACACCAGAACATCAGAGAAAAACCACACCCTAACTCCTCTATATGGCCGCGGATCCGCAGCCAACATGGGGTCTAGGCTGCGGATCCGCGGCCGTTTGGGCTCCGTAATTAATGCAATTTCGGGGGTTGGTGGCACATGGTATTTGGGCAGATAATCTTACCCTAGGTTTCCATTTACCTTCCTATAAATACCCTGGATCTGAGCAAAGCCAAGGGAGCACTTCTTTAGCCTCTTTTTTGTGTAGTTTTGTTCTTCTTCTTCTTCTTCATTCTTCCTTCATGGAAATGTAGTGAGAGCATTGAGTGGATGTTAATGAAGATGAGGGTTTTTGTATCTTTTTTGTTAGTTTAGCTCCCCCTTGAGATTCTTGCTTTCTCTTGATCATTCAACCTCTTCATTGAGCTTGAATGGTTAAGGGTTAGTTATTGATCTCAAGGGTCGTATTTTCTTATGGAATTAGCGCTTCATTTCATATGCGTTCTCTACCCTTCTCTTGATCTTGCAACCTCTTGATTGAGCTTGCAAGTTTAAGGGTTGGCTATTGATCCCATGCTTGTCTTGAGTTCTAGTTTCTTGTTCTTTTTATTGCTTATTTATTACTTGCTTTTTATTACCTTGTCTTTAATTACTTGCACTTAAATTCCATGCACTTACTTTCTTGTATCTTTTCTTTTCTTTGTTCTTTTCTTTTGCTCTTTGTTGTTCATTTTGTGAATGTTGTAATTATCGTCGTTGTTAAGAATCAATACGGTATTGTAAGTTAACACTTCTTTCCTCATTTCCTTTTCCCGTTATTTTCCATTTGAACTCCGCCCAAACGTTACGCAAGCGCTCCGTTAGGCACCCTACCCTGACAAGCTAACGGTGATTCCTAACCGCGACCGGTTGCGTTCGGTTTGGCCGGAGGCGAAAGCAAGAGACAAGAATGGAAGGACAAGGGTAAATAAGCCGGATTCCACGAATACCGCGCTAAAATCCCCTAATCCACGTTGTTGCCGATTGCTCTAGCTTCAATTGGTCAAGACTCGGCTCAAAGGTTTTGAGTACGGATTTCTTTAGCTTACATTATCGTATCTTTTCTTAACAACTTTATACTTGCAAATAAACACATAGGTTAGATCAAACAAACATACAGATTATTTATTGACTCGTCTACGACAAGAACGGACATACAACCATCTCCCTGTGGATCGACCCGTGCTCAACCGGCTAGCTGCAAAGCGACACCGTCCTGATCGCGGTTATACTTTAGAACTTTGAACATCCGACACGCCAAAAGCGTGCGATCAAATGGCGCCGTTGCCGGGGAGACGGTAGCGTATTTTCTTTCTTGTTATTCGGGTTAATATTCTTTTTGTATATATTTATAAAAAAAAAAATCTTTTTGTTATTTTTGATCATTTTTGTGGGCAAGTGTGCAGATTTTTGCAGATTTGCAAACTGCGATTGTGGGGAGCAAAGTGTGCATTCAAGGCTAAGGTGATTGCAAAGTACAGTGCCAAAGATCCGGGTAGTTTGACCCGCGCAAGCGAACTTTTCAAGCTTACCGGATCTGATTCAACGGGGGTTTCCTAACCCAAAAACTTAACGGTACGTACTTTACGAACACCTTCTTCTCAAATCCGACGCTTCCAATATACTATTCTTTGCAGGATTCTTTGCAATTTCGCTACCAAACGCCAAAATTGACTAACCCGTATTTGTTGCAGTGCCGGGCTAAACTAAAAAAGAAAAAACAATTTTTTTGATTCTTTATAGAATTTTTATTGAATTGCGCATTGCATCAATTAATACGGACTTAAGGGCAAGCGAACCCCACAATATACGGTAAAGGATTTCATCACCTTTTCCGTGGCCCACAAATCACGAACTTGAGCATAACGTTTACCCACACAAATTTTAAAAGAAATTAGACTTTAAGCCTTAAGGACTTCGCGCTCATTAGGAGAAATTAACTGTGTTTAGAAACTCGCTTAACGGTATATTGTTTACGGGGTGTCTAGGAAAGTGTTAACGGCGAAACCGCCAAAAGAGAAAGGGTTATTTAATTAAGGAACTTCGCGAAAACGTTGGAAAAACTCCCCTTATCTCTGCACTTACCTGGCCTCGTGATCAGTGTATCTTGAGCCCGTTTCTCGACACAGTTTTACTTCGACAATCAAGTTCTGGAGCAGGTCTAGTTGACCTAGGTGAACCCTAGAACGATTAGGTGTGTGGTATTTTTGTGTCGTGATTATTTTTGTCCATATTCTTTTTGTGTATATTTCATTCTTTTGTTAACAACTAACTAAAAATAATAATTTTAAAAAATAAAAAAAAAATTATTCATTTTTTCCCCTCCTTTTCTCTTCCTTTCTTTCCTTCTCTCTTCATATCATGGGTACCCCACCTCGCAAAACTCTTGCTGAACTTTGGTACCCACAACCAGACATTACTTCATACGGTTCTTGCTTTGGCCGAACATCGAACGATCCCTCCATGCCCAAAATTTCTTTGAAAGATCGGATAGACGCGTCTAGGACAAACAACTGGAGCCCGCAATCCACTTCGTATCAACCGTTTCAAACATTCACCCCTTCTTGTGTTGATACCCCTTTTGAAAGTCCAGTTGTAACCCCGAGACCAATGTCCATTGCTGAACATATTGCACAATCTCATAGCCGATCTTTCACTCCTTTCACCGCTTCAAATTCTTTTGATCAACAATTCCTTTCACCTTCTTATCCAAATGTTGATCCTACTCCTGTCCAACCATTAAATTCCTATCCATCCTACCCGAATTTTACGCCTTCCCTAGACATTGCTTCCGAACCGCCATTTGGGAATTTTCAGTATTCAAACAACTTTGAATCTTTTACTGAAACCCCTTCACAACCCATGTCTAGTCTTGAGCAAACTTTGGAAGAATTTCGGGTAGCTTCACGCCAAATGGAGGAAGTAAATGCGTCCATGGCCGCCCTCATACAATCTTATGAACTGGCAGCTAGTTTTCAACTAGCTCCATATTTTCCAATATATGATGAGGCGGCAAGACAGGCTGTGAATTTGAGTGGAGAGAGTTAGGTGTACCCCCTTCCAAATCAAACCTACCCGTCCCAAATTGAATCCCACAACTCCCGTTTTGAAAGTCTATCGAGTATCCCACATGATTTATCAATTGAAGATAGAATGATGAATGAGTTGTGCGACTTTGTAGTGTTTGATTCACCCGATTGTGAAGGGACCTTGCCAAGTGAAACCAATCCCAAACCTTTTGACCTCTACACCTCCACTCTAGAACCTGAATTGATTGATATCCATGCTTTTGATGAGGTGTATGAGAATATTGATTTTCACTTGATTGAGGATATTGACGCGGGGAATATTTTGGATGATGAACCCGTAGATTTGGCTGAGTTTGTCTCTTCAAATCATCATCCCAAGTCATTAAATGCTTTTCCAGAACCCCATATGCGTCCGGACTTTGAAGAGAAATGCATGGATGTGCTAAATTTTGAGGAAAATTTTGAGGATAGTTTTGAGGATGAACCGGTTTTGCTTGATGAGTCGGATTTCCCAATTCATCCTATTCCTGTCATTGACTGTGTACACCCTCCTGAACCTTTAACCGATACCCTTCCTCAACCACTTCCCTCCATCCTTTCCATCGTTCCGACCTTGCAAGAACCCGTACCATTTTCACTTCCTGTGTCTGCTTTACCGAGTTCGGCGTACCCATGGTTTCTTACGAATCTTGAGGGATTTGACCCAATCTCTCGCCGGGTTAATAGATTAGCACAATCGCTGTTTACACATCGCTCATCACAAATTGTGCTAATCTATTCACTCCATTTTCACCCTCAAGTTCGTATTCCACTTCTTTTTCCCTTCCGCCATTCTTCTTCTCATGTACCGAGACTGTATCCCACTTCTATCTCCATACGGTCTCGCGTATTCTCCATTTCTTTCCTCTTCACTTTCTTTCACCAACCCGCATATTACAAAGATAAAACTTTTGAATGGTTGGTGCTCACTTATGGCCTGTGTACGGCATTGTATAGTTTGATACTGTTCTTTCCCCCCTAATCCTGAACTTCAACGCTTAGCAGTGGAAACACTGTTTCCCTTAAGTTTGGGGGGGACTCTTTTTTTGTATATATTTTTTTTGTTTTCCTTTTTGTTTTGTATATAATTTGTTTTTAGGGAGCGCCGGCAATTTTGACCCTCTTGGTATAGCCTGACAGTGAGGGCACTGTCAAGTTTAAGTTTGGGGGTGTGCTCGGTAAGCTTTCTTCCTTCGCATTCATTTGTATATTTTGCATTTGCATACCTTATTAAAAACCCACAAAAATCAAAAAAATTTCCAAAAATATAAAAACTTTGTCGTCAAATTAGCTAATAGAGTAACTTACATCTTTATTCCGAAAGTTTAGTTGATATGATAGAAATAACTAAATTCTAGGCTTATGAATTGAAAACCCTAAAAATAACCCTCATTCTGTTTAAACTTGGTGATTATACGTCCTTGAAGTTTTTTTTTGAGAAATAGGTAGTCATGAGTTCAGTTCTTGAGTTAAGTCAAGATGAAGGGAAAGTATTGAAGCTTTACTAGAGGATAAGTCTGAAAAATAGTTTCTTTTCTTGAGTTCAAATTTAGAAAGTATATACCCCCAACTACACTTACACGCACCTTGAAACTTGGGATAGTAGAGGATACCTAGAAATACTCTTGCCTGAAAGCCTAGTATGAAAGAAAAAACGGTATTTAAAGCTAAACACCAAAAGAGCATGTTGAAAAATATATCCGGTCTTGAAAAAGAAAAAAAGAAAAAGAAAAAAATGGAATAAAGTCAAGACCTGGAAACTGCTATTTACGCTTTAAAGTTCACACATTCAGTAATCGGCCGTTAGTGCCTCAAGAAGCATTAATAGTCGCATGAAAGGTGTATGAGCAAATCCGTCCATCCTTAATGAAAAGAAGTAGTATTAGGTATTAGGACAAGGGTATTATAGCTTGAATTGAATTCTCAAGTGTAGGGGTGCAAATATACACACACGTAGGGGTATACAATCGATGTTTGAATAAAAGATAGAAATGAAGAATAAAACTTGTGTTTTCTGTAAATTGATAAAAATCCCTGATTTGAGACCACACTTTTAGAAGGAAAACTCAGGAGAACCAACATCTTTCTAAACTTTTTTAGAACGTATATGATCTAAAGTTAAATAGATAGGAGGTGTGAAGCATTAGGGTTGGATATTTCTAACTTAGGATAATAGAGTTTCTAACGTAAATACTAAACTGTAGGAGTAGAATCAACGTTAACTTATGATACTAATTTGACGGGATTTTGTGGGTGTAATCCGCTGAAAACCCTCAGGAGACAACACTCCTCCTACTAGGGACACCTAGAGGTTTAACGGCTTGTTGCACGCGCTCAGTGCAATCGCGTTCCCTGCGAAAGTGCGGTTAGGATTTTATTTTTGTGAATAATTGGTTTTGCTCAGGACGAGCAAAAGTTAAGTTTGGGGGTATTTGTTCATACCAGAATATTGCATTTTGTACCGCCCATTCTTATGCTCGTTTGTTTATAGGTAGGTGCTCTTAAACCGTGTTTGCTACATATTTACAGGTTACAGGTTTCCAGTCCAAATATTGCAAATCAACACAAAATCTCCACAGTTACGCCAAAATCCAGAACATCTGTCACAGACAGATAAAAGCCGGGTTTCAGTCATCCGCATCCGTCTAGTACCGCTTACCAGTTCAAAAGACAGGACGAAAACAGTCGTCATTTCTGGTCAAGCGTGGGGCCCATTGAAGATATTCAAAGATGCGTGGGGCCCAATGAAGATATTCAAAGATGTGTGGGACCCGAGGGAGATGAATTCAAATGTGTTGAAAAATGAAGCCATCATTGTTGACTTTTGGAACCTGAAGCAATCGTAGAAGAATATTGAAAATCTGTACATGTTTAACATAAGAAAACAGCAACACCAGAACATCAGAGAAAAACCACACCCTAACTCCTCTATATGGCCGCGGATCCGCGGCCAACATGGGGTCTAGGCCGCGGATCCGCGGCCGTTTGGGCTCCGTAATTAATGCAATTTCGGGGGTTGGTGGCACATGGTATTTGGGCAGATAATCTTGCCCTAGGTTTCCATTTACCTTCCTATAAATACCCCGGATCTGAGCAAAGCCAAGGGAGCACTTCTTTAGCCTCTTTTTTGTGTAGTTTTGTTCTTCTTCTTCTTCTTCTTCTTCTTCATTCTTCCTCCATGGAAATGTAGTGAGAGTATTGAGTGGATGTTAATGAAGATGGGGGTTTTTGTATCTTTTTTGTTAGTTTAGCTCCCCCTTGAGATTCTTGCTTTCTCTTGATCATTCAACCTCTTCATTGAGCTTGAATGGTTAAGGGTTAGTTATTGATCTCAAGGGTCGTATTTTCTTATGGAATTAGCGCTTCATTTCATATGCGTTCTCTACCCTTCTCTTGATCTTGCAACCTCTTGATTGAGCTTGCAAGTTTAAGGGTTGGCTATTGATCCCATGCTTGTCTTGAGTTCTAGTTTCTTGTTCTTTTTATTGCTTATTTATTACTTGCTTTTTATTACCTTGTCTTTAATTACTTGCACTTAAATTCCATGCACTTACTTTCTTGTATCTTCTCTTTTCTTTGTTCTTTTCTTTTGCTCTTTGTTGTTCATTTTGTGAATGTTGTAATTATCGTCGTTGTTAAGAATCAATACGGTATTGTAAGTTAACACTTCTTTCCTCATTTCCTTTTCCCGTTATTTTCCATTTGAACTCCGCCCAAACGTTACGCAAGCGCTCCGTTAGGCACCCTACCCTGACAAGCTAACGGTGATTCCTAACCGCGACCGGTTGCGTTCGGTTTGGCCGGAGGCGAAAGCAAGAGACAAGAACGGAAGGACAAGGGTAAATAAGCCGGATTCCACGAATACCGCGCTAAAATCCGCTAATCCACGTTGTTGCCGATTGCTCTAGCTTCAATTGGTCAAGACTCGGCTCAAAGGTTTTGAGTACGGATTTCTTTAGCTTACATTATCGTATCTTTTCTTAACAACTTTATACTTGCAAATAAACACATAGGTTAGATCAAACAAACATACAGATTCTTTATTGACTCGTCTACGACAAGAACGGACATACAACCATCTCCCTGTGGATCGACCCGTGCTCAACCGGCTAGCTGCAAAGCGACACCGTCCTGATCGCGGTTATACTTTAGAACTTTGAACATCCGACACGCCAAAAGCGTGCGATCACAAAACTTTCGAGTTTAGATTACAAGAGGAAGAAGAAGTTGCTCTCGATCTCTGCCTCGTAGGAAGTAGATGTTCCGTCGAATCTCACGTCGTCTTATCACGTTGAATCGTGGACCTGTCGTAGATCACTTGTTCTTTGACGGTGATTTGCTTCGTGTAAAAGATTGATGATTTCTAAGTTTAGCCCTCGGTTTTTTATATAGTCCCAAAACCAGAAACTCTAGATCCCAAGAATTAGGGTTTGTTGTTGTAAATCTAACCTAAAAATCCCAAACCCTAAATCCTCTTCTCTGTCGCGGATCCACCGCCAGAAGCCCAATATTGTCACGCCCCGCTTCCCAGTGTACGGCGAAGTGGACGCGACAAGGCCCGCTACGTATATACTCAGAAGTACATACGCTAAGCGTAACTAAGCAATATAAATACACAAGAGACAAGAGTATAAAAGAACAGCAACTTTTATTAATAACATTCTTTGTACAATGCATGAAAAGGAAAATACAACTGAAATGAAAAGCGATGCCTAAACAGTGGCATAACATGAAAATGAAAAATACTGGAAAGAACAAGATACAATATCTAGAGCTCGAGGTCTTCGTGGAACCGCTACAAGTCTTCACTGGTGGGCTCGATCTCAGCTTGGTCCGACGCACCTGACGACATTCAAAGAAGAAGGAAATAGAATGTCGTCAGCGAACAGGTCGCTCGGTAAGTCCCAAAGATAATGGAGAAATAGACAGAGAGTAAAAGAGAGAGAGAGTAGCTTTTAATGTTGTATTGTATTGTCATATTATAGTAGTATGGTGCTAACGCTGTTGTTGTAGCTTGGTACAGAAGGATGCCAGTGTATACGAGGGGAGTCTCTATATGCCAGAGACTAAGGGCACGTATAGTACTAGGAACCGTTTATGCCACGGTACAACAGCAACTGAATATAGGTTAGGTGTCTTAATCTGACCACCTCATTCCACTTTTAACATCTTCCGTACCAATCTACCCCTTTAAACCCCGCGATGTCATGTTTGTATTGTTATCTTGTAAACTTGTAATGATTGCTTGATTGACTTGATTAACTGATTGACTTACCGAAACTATGATATCAGGAAACGGTTATAACCGTAGAGTCATGTAAATGGAATACTGAGAATCATGTAAAAGGAATATATCCATGGTTCGGTTCAGCCAAATTGTATAAATTGATAATTGTATTCATGGATTCATGTGTTCATTTTGAATTGGAATCTTGTAGATTATAGGTTGACTTGAATCATATTCAAGTCAAATTAATCAGACTCAAACCCGAGTCAGACAATCAGAATTATGAATCGTGGTCTTATAATTGTTAGGGTCCTTAGGGTGATTTATAAACTTGAGGGGGTTTTATGTAAAAATATTTTTGTATAGTTGTCAAAATATAACTCAAGTATTTAATTATCGTCTTTAAGTACATACAACAATTTAATGATCAAGATAAATATGTATACATGTTCGAATAGCATGAAATGAGTCAAGTATATTATTCGAGTAACTACCATAAACAATGCTGTAAAGAAATATTATGTACGACTAATTAATCAAGTTGAACGAATGTGAAATATAAACAGAAATATGGCTCTAAATGTTTTGCATGCGTGAGTTCCAGTTTTACCTAAATATGACTACCGGTTTGAGAGATATATATGTTTTCGTATCGTCGCGCAAAACAGATCAGAATCTATTCGGCACCGTCACATATTTTTAAAACGCAGTTTGAGTTAATTTGTATCAGGTTTCAGGTTACGAAAATTATTAGAAAATTGTAGGTGTTTTGAAGTACTTATCCAAAACACCAAGATTCATACGATTTGGATTTCTGAAGCTCTAGTTATGATCATTTTAATATCAGTGTTTAAAACAGAAATTCAGATTTCTGGACAGCAACTATATATTCTGTTGCAAAGCCTATATCAGGTTGTTTCATGCATTCCTAAGTAATATAATATACATAAAATTATAGTTCTATCAATGGTGCATCTACACATATAAATTTTGTCACAAACGGACATCGGGTGTTCGAGTTATGTCCAATTTAAAAACAGTGTGCGAATCGGAACAGATTCTGTCCAGATCCGTCACTTAATATTGTAACGCAGTTTTCTTTATCTTAGATGGGTTTTCAGTAAAACTATAAAACTAAGAAAATCTAGATCATTCGATATAGATATCAAAAACACCTGAGTTTGCTCAATTTGGATACCGGTATACCAAGTTATGCGTCTTAGAAATTGACCGATAACTGCAGTTTTCTGTTTTACGATCAGTGAATAAATACGATGTAATTCCTAAACCGTTATGCGGATCGATCTAAAATTTTTTACAGCATATAAAAAAATAATATAATCTATCATATGTAAATTCCATGAAATTTTTAGAAGTACAAATTAATTTCTAAAAATTATTTTAAAGCTAAAGGTATTGATGTGTATACTAAAATCGACAAAAAGATTTACTAGTATTTTATGCAGGCTTCTATTTTTCTTTTAATAAACAAACCGATTTCATAAAACATTATAGATATATTGTGGCATGAAATTTGTGTTCTCACAACTTGTAATAAACATTCATAGTCATGAACAAAGAATTAAAAACACGATAATTTGAACAAGAGGCAAAACCATATAAAACTATATATATCTACACTTATATATATATGTATATATTTATATTTATCTTCTCTTACGGATTACGATATGAAAAGAATAGGGTGTTCACGAGGTATGACAAGAGAAAAATAAGAGATGGGGGGAAGGAAAGAGAAGGGACTTACATACACAAGCCGGTATTGTCACCGGGCTTGTCTATCCGCCGACAGCCTCGCGTTACTAGCGAGACCTTCTTGAAGAGTTCTTCATGTTCTTCTTCTTGGACTTTAGGTGAAGAGGGAGAAATGAGAGATAGAAAAATATGAGGAAGGAAAAGATGGAGGAGGACAATTAAGATGGTGTAATGGTGAATTATGTATAATAATATATGCATTTAACATAAGAATTAAAAAAGAAATGAAAGGTCACCATTCATTTTGGAAATGAAAGGTCTCATTTGTAGGTTATGAGAAGAATAAAAAAAATGATAAAAAATAATTGCAAGAATGGGGATTTGAACATGTGACTTATGGAATAACAATGTAAGGACTTATCCAATGAGCTATAAGGTTGTTCATGCACATATTTAATTAGAATTAAATATATGATGTTGCTTAAAAAGAAAATGGGCTTTTTAGATGGGCTGTAGAGAATAAGAATAATGGATTTGGGTTAAATATTTATGAAAGGAAAAATAAGAATGAGAAGTTAAAAACTTAAATATAAGAAAAAGAAATTGTACCTAGAAAAATATACATAATAGATTGAGGAATAAAATAATAATAAATTTAAGAGAAAACGGAAAATACCAAGTACAAATAAATACGGTATATTATTGAAGAGGGATAATACAAATGTATAAAATTTTGGGGTCATTACAAATATTGCCGCGGAAGCGCGGTTGTTTGGTGTGATCAAGGTTCTAAAATTCTGGGGTTTCTTCATTGTGACACATGGAGATTTATTTGACGTCTGGAATCTTCATATCTTCTCTTAGTCTCTGGCCGTATTGATTCTTCGATTTTATATAATTTTATCGGCAGATTTTTGATTCCCGACATCTCGATATCCCGATCTCCTGACCTGAGCCAACTCATGCACAATATCTCCATGAATAATGTTAGTAATATTTGTTATAGAGATATTATTCTAACCATTTGTATGATATTATATCTTTTAAAGAATCTTGATTAGAATATTTGATATGATATGCATAATAAAAAATATTATATAAATATTATATGCATACATTTTCCTTCATAATGTTAATTATAATATATAAATATATGGTAATTAGTATTTTTACAGATAAACCCAAATATGTTCTATATTTATAATAAACACTTTTAGATATTTAAGAAAAGTAAGGAAAATGATATATCAAAAGTGCGATATTTTCAACTGAATAAATACCCTCAAACTTAACTTTGATCGTCTCGAGCAAACTATTTATTCAAGAGAGGGAAAAAAAAGAAAAACCTAAGTAGCACACTTTCGTAGGCAATACGATGGCACTGAGCACGTGCAACAAGCCGTTAAAACTCTAGGTGTCCCTAGTAGGAGGAGTGTTGTCTCCTGAGGGGTTTCAGCGGATTACACCCACAAAATCCTATAATAAAGGAAAGAAGATGAAATTTACATACAAAGATAAGAACTATAAAAGAAAGAACTTGAAAATAAGAGTTTCCAACCACACTAGCTTTTCAGTTTCCATAAGCCCCATCTTAACGGTTGTGAAAAGATGTTAGAAATCACATCATCCTTCAATAAAACACCGCCTTTAGTTTTCCTCCCTATCTTTCTTCCAAATATCGATCATATACCCCTATGTGTGTGTAAAAGATATCCCTACACTCAGAGAATTCCATTCAAGCTATCATATTCTTGTCCATCTTCCAAAGTACTTTATAATCGGTGAATAATTTCGATGAAATTGCTCACACTTCTTTCATGCGACCGTTAATACTTCTTGAGGTTCTAACCGACCGATTACTAAATGTGCTCGCTCATTTAGGCGTAATTCTTCGTTTTGCAACACCTAAGACTTAGAAGTGGCTCCCAAACTAGTTGGTTTAAGGCACTAGATAATAAAGCACCCTCGCTAATTTTTTATGCTGCCTTAAGTAATTACAAAACCAGTGTTCATTTTTTTCTTCACCACTTATATTTTTTTATTCATATTTTCCTTCATATTTAGGCTTTTAGACAAGAGCATTTCAAGGTATCCTCTATTATCCCAAGTTTCAAGATGTGTGCAAGTGCGTATAGTAGGGTATCAACGTTCAAATGTTTGAACTCAAGAATAGGGATTATTTTTCAGACTTATTTTTATCCTCAGATTATTAATTTCCTTCATCTTCCTAACCCTTGGGACAACGGCTCATAACTACTTATTACTAGTTTCGTTTAAGAAAACATCTAAATTTCTTGCTTTTCTCAAACTTTTCCTATCTTTCATATGTAATTTTTCACTTTCAAACTTTCATTATCAATTTTTTGTGTGCTTATATATATGATAATGCAAAATAAAGCATGAATAAGCACAACCTCCCCCAAATCTGTTTGCAGCAGTGTCCTCACTGATGTCATCTGTTAAGCTTAAAAAAACTGTAGACTTGGAAGGAAAAGTTATCAAAGGGGACAAGAAATAATGAAAATGAAATTCTCCCCCAAACTTATTTTTGGATCATAATTATTTAAAAAATTTCTTTTCATTCAAGAGCCAAAATATATCCCCCCCAAACTTAAGTGAAATCGTTTTAAGCATTTAAAATTATGAGGGGGGTTAAAGTTATTGGTCAAAGTAAAACCATACAAAGAACAAAAGTCAACACCAATCATTCAAATATTTTATCGATGTAACGCACTAGTTGGTGGAATATCAGAGATTTGAAGAAGTGGGGAGATAGGAGGCGGTATGGTTTACGTCTCGGTTGATAGAGACGAAACAACAATGGTGAACGGAAACGAGAATGTGGATGATTAGGAATGTGAAGAATAGTCACATTCTTTTATGGGATAAGAAGAAATGGCGGTAGTTCAACTTCTTCAGGTGGAGGTTGATTAATCACAAAATCCGTGTCGTTTAGGAATGCGAGTTCGTCGGTGAAAATATTTTCGAAATTTTCATCGATGGACCGATTGAACGTTGCAATGTCAATAAGTGTCGTGCCAGAATTCAACACACTTGATTTATCAAAAATTATGGAGATAGGAGACTCGAAAAACTCATCTACCTCATTCTCAAAATTATCTAAATCAAGTTGTCTTTCTAGAATTATCGAACTCGAAATATCGGATTGTGATTCATCAACACTCGCTAAAATTAAAGGAAGATTAGAAGAAGTACCAGAGAAAGTGGGAGATGAAATGGGTAAACAAATTTGTGTATCGAGCATTGTTGAACCAGATGTGGGAAATGAAGGCTGAATTTCGTTCTGCTATTCGATCATGCATTTATCATCAATTTCAAGATGCATATGAGGTTTGGGAAGAATAGTTAAAGGTTCAAGATGATGTCCACACGGAAGTGAAATTGTGGGTTCATCATATAATATATTCCCAGCGTCAATATCCTCAATCAAGTGAAGGTTAAAATTCTCAGACAGCTCATCAAAAGCATGGTTTTCAATCAATTTCGGTTCTAGAGTGGAGGCGTAGAGATCATAAGGATTGGGTGTTGTTTCACTTGAAATAGACCTTTCACAATCGGGTAAATCAAACACTATAAAGCCACACAACTCATCAAACTTTCTATCTTCAATTGGTATATTCGATAGATCTGAGAAACTGGAGTTTTGGATTTCAATTTGGGATGGGGAGGTTTGATTTGTAAGGGTGTACCACTGTCTCTCACTACCCAAATTCTCTATTTGACCTATTGCCGTATCATACATTGAATAATTTTGAGCTAGTTGGAAACTAGTTGCTCGTTCTTTGGATTGTATGAAGGCGGCCATGGACGCATTCAATTCCTTTATGGCGCGGCGCGACGCTACCCGATATTCTTCTATTGTTCGTTCAAAACTAGACATGGGTCGGTAAGGGGTTTCAGCATAAGATTGAAATTCTTGTGGATAGGTTAAACTCCCAAATGACCGATTAGAAAAATTGTCTAGAGAAGGTGTAAAAGTAGGATATGATTGATAGGAATCAAATGGTTGTGAAAATTGGGCAGGAGTAGGATCAACATTGTAATAAGAAGAATATTGATATTGGTTGGTTGGTTGGCGAATGGAAACAGATACCATATACGCCGTAAAACGTGTAGCAATATCTTCCTTAGAAAGTGGTGGTGTTTGTTGTCCTAACGGTTTGACCGAATTGAAACTTTGGTTTTTAGCCCTTGCCATATGCTCAACGATGGACATGCGTTTAGGAGTTCCCTCACACACTTTAAATGGAGTATCAACATAAGAAGATGTAGAATTTTGATACGGTTGATAGGACATGGAGTGAGGTGTCCAACTGTTTCTTTCCGCTTGCTCTATCCGATCTCTTAAAGACATGGTAGAGTCGGATGGTATACCGAAGCGATTACGAAAATAAGAAATATCTGGTTCTGGATAGCTAAGCTCGGCAAGATTTCGTCTATTTGGGTTACCCATTATAAGAAAGAAAGAGGAAAGAGGAAGAGGAAAGATTTAAGCTCTAGTTGAATTGTTTTGATTTGAAAGTGGGACTTGAGGGATGACTCAACAAATCACAAAAAATGCACACGCAACCCTAGAACTAAGGTCACCCAGGTCAAGTTTCTAGACCGCTCCTAGACTTCCAAAGGACAAGCCACAGGATCAATCCTCTACCACCTCTTCATAACTCTTGTGGCCAGGTAAGTGCCAGGTAAGTGGGAGGTATCAGCTATACGAATCTCCGAAAATAGCGGGCCTAATTAAATAACCACTTGCCTTAGTCGCGCTTGCCTAGACACCACAAAAGAAATGCGGATAAGCGATAGATTACCCACAACCTTCCTCTGTCTTAATTGAGCGCGACGGTCCTTAGAGTCTTGGTCTAGATATTTTTTTATTAATATAGGGTTATGCGGATGCTCGTTTTGTGATTTGTGGGGCCTAGGAAGGGTGATGAAATCCCCACCTAATCTGAATTGTGGTCTTGCCCCTTAAAGTCCATATTAAAAATATGCAAAAACAACCCGCAAAACTAAACACGCAAAAAGATTTTTGAGTGGCGAAATTTTGCAAAGAATCCTGCAGAAAAATATATTATAGGATTTTCAGAGGAGAAAGAAAGGTCGGAGAAAGATCACCAGAAGAATTTGGAGCTCCAATTCACCAACTCCGCCGCGGTTCCGCGGCTAATTGCCTGCTTCTGCCACGGTTCAGCCGCGCAATGGTGGGTTCTCTTGAAAAAATTTCACAGTGGACTTCTTTGCTCCTTTGGCCCTCTCTGAAGGTCTCTGAATCTTTATCTCATCGTTCAAGCGACTCCAGATTCCTTTGCAAAAATCGCACACTAATCGTTAATTACACAATTTGCTGTTTTATTTTATTTTTATGATATGGATCGAATAAGAATTCAACACGAATAGCAAGAAAAAAATATTATGCACGTATCCTCGGCAACAACGCCATTTGATTGATGTGTGAAAGTGTGTAGTAATCGCAATCAATAACGGTGTTGCATGTAGCTAGCCGAGATGAGTACGGGTCGTCCGCAGGGATATGTGGAATCTTTTAATCTTGCTTTAGACGTGCTGATTAGAAAAGAGGAAGGAGAATAGAGAATAGTGAAGAATAGTTTCTAGATCTACGTCAAAATATGGATGTAGAATTTGTAGTTTAAATACGGATGTAGATTTTATAAGAAGAGGGCTTGTAGGGTTCGTTAGGATTTAGTAGTCATGGATGACTAATAAAGATTACTCTTTTTATCTATTGATAGATTTAAAACTAGATTGTTAGTGATGAATGAGAATTAGGGTATTGGAAGAAACTAGGGTTTCCACACTATTGACCCTTGTCCTTTCATTGATCTCTATTCATGTCTAGCCCTTAACAAAACAATTGTTAATCTAATCTCAAATCGCGGTTGAGACTAGCAATAAATTAGTAGCGCGCCTGGTTATAATGTTAACGATTCTTTTGCTAAAGTTTATAAATTTTATAAGACTTAAAAGAAGTTAAAGTATTTTCTCATCCATTGTTCTACCCTAATCCTACGAACCTTATCAAGCGGAGAATTACTCGCGCATGATGGAGATAGAAGAAAAAGAACGGATAGAGATAATAATGCAGAAATTAAAATTAATCTAATGATCTATCTTTATTAATCAACTTCACAATTACAAAACCTTCGAGTTTAGATTACAAGAGGAAGAAGAAGTTGCTCTCAATCTCTGCCTCGTAGGAAGTAGATGTTCCGTCGAATCTCACGTCGTCTTATCACGTTGAATTGTGGACTGTCGTGGATCACTTATTCTTTGACGGTGATTTGCTTCGTGTAAAAGATTGATGATTTCTAAGTTTAGCCATCGGTCTTTTATATAGTCCCAAAACCAGAAACTCTAGATCTCAAGAATTAGGGTTTGTTGTTGTAAATCTAACCTAAAATTCCCAAACCCTAAATCCTCTTCTCTGTCACGGATCCTCCGCCAGAAGCCCAATATTGCCGCAGAAGCGCGGTTGTTTGGTGTGATCAAGGTTCCAAAATTCTGGGGTTTCTTTATTGTGACACATGGAGATTTATTTGATATCTGGAATCTTCATATCTTCTCTTAGTCTCTGCCAGTATTGATTCTTCGATTTTATCTAACTTTATCGGCAGATTTTTGATTCCCGGCATCTCAATATCCTGATCTCCTGACCTGAGCCAACTCATGCACAATATCTCCATGAATAATGTTAGTAATATTTGTTATAGAGATATTATTCTAACTATTTGTATGATATTATATCTTTTAAAGAATCTTGATTAGAATATTTGATATGATATGCATAATAAAAAATATTATATAAATATTATATGCATACATTTTCCTTCATAATGTTAATTATAATATATAAACATATGGTAATTAGTATTTTTACAGAGAAACCCAAATATGTTCTATATTTATAATAAACACTTTAAATATTTAAGAAAAGTAAGGAAAATAATATATCAAAAGTTCGATATTTTCGACTGAACAGAGCGCCTGTTATATAAGAATTAAATTCTTATGTGGCGTCCACATGCATAACACGTGAGCGCCAACGCCCAAACTAAAGCAGGTAAAATTAAATTCTACATGAGGAATATTTCCCCAAAATCCGGGATATTCTCTATTAAACAGAGTTGCTGGATAAAAAATCCAATAGTGATGATAAATCATCTAATGATAGAATTAAATTCTATTTTGGGAATATATTTCCCCAATCTTTCTAAACAAAGAAAGATTGTGCTCTGCACCCTTGAATTAAAAATCTAATGGTGATTAAAAATTACCGTCTGACAGAATTAAATTCTGTATATGGGAAAATATTTCCCTAATCTTGTTAAAAAACAATAATATATATTATGCAAAATAAAATTCACCGGATCAAAGATCCAACGGTGGATAAGATCCCTCAAATAATTTTTGAGGTCAAGTAAATCAATTAGTTTCTCTCAAATGAGTGATTTTCTCAGACTAATCAACAAATTTGACTCTTCTATATAAAGGATAAGATACTTCAAAAAAAGGAAGAAAAAAAAAGGAACCCCATAAGCTTCTTTCCGCAACAAAACTGAGAATTCAATTCTTTTATGAAGAAAAAAGGATTCTTGCTCTTCAAAACCCTAGGTAAACAAAAGCAGAGATAGAACTTATCTCTTTTGCTTAATAAAAGGAAAAACAAGGGTTTAACCCTTTACAAAAAGAACTTAGTTCTATCCCTGATCTGAGATTTGAAAAGCAAATCTCTCCTCAAGTTGAGAATTTAATTCTCATCGTGAAGATTCTTTTCTCCAAACTCAAAATCTAGAAAAAAAGAGAACTGGATCAAAAAGAAATAAAAGACACATCGTCTAGGAATTTAATTCCTTCACAAACAGGGTGTCACGCTCCGCTTCCCAGAGTATTCTAAGGTAGGCACGTGACATAGCCAACCATGTTACCTGTGGATAGGAATTATCCTTCCACAGTCACATTACGACTGCAGAGATATCAAGAACAATAATAAAACTATCTAGCACATGTCCATAAGCCAAAATAAAATGAGTTAAGAATAAATAATGCGGAAGCAAGAGATCCAATACAAGAATAACTGGAATGTATGTCCCATAATGCGGGCTCACATCAGGAATAAAATACTGAAAAGTAAAAGAACTAACTACTAAGGAGTCCTCACTGCTCAGCCTGCTGACTGAACTACTCATGCTCTGACTGCAGCAAGGGTAAGGAATCTGGGCCATGCAAAACCCAGACGTCATCGCGTCATAACATCAAGCAATAATATGTAAACATGGTAGCAAGACATGCAAGTATAATCATAAATAGTAAAGCAGGCGTAACAACAATATAAATCAGGGCAGTGAAAGGTAGTGTGCAGTGAGTAATCTAAACTGGTCTATTGGGTTAACTACTCTCAAGTCATTGAAATCAATTTGATGAATCATCGATGTAACTTAATAGTATCCCGTGCATGCCCGGGACCACGGTCTAAGACTCTCGGGCTGAAACCGAGACATGCCGCTAGGCACTAAAGCAGGAAATATGTAAAGACGAACGATGTCAGCAGCATCATCCCAAAGATGGCCTAGCCTCTAAAACTGATCAGTATAAGCAAGCAACTGTCAAGTTACAAGTCAAGTTTCATCATTGATTTCCCCATACCCCCAAGTTATATGTGTTCAAGTCATGTATTAAATAATCTAGAGTTAATGCCAACACAGGATCATGCAGGTACAGGTTTGTCTGGATAGACAACAGGAACGGTCCGTAAGGACAACAGGTCAGGTTTGTTGGCATTAGACACAAGATCAGGTAACAGGTAAGACTATGGTACATCAGGTCAAGCCAGGTAATATATAAAGGTGTCATGTTATGTCCAGAGTTGTACGGTACCATGTCGTGTCAAGTAATAGGTGTAGCAAGTCATGTCAGGGTGTACAAGATATCATGTGGGTGCTCATAATCAAACTAGCATAATCATGGGTAAACAGAACAAGCATGTGTACTAATAGAATCAACAAGCTGGAACTTGTAACGTGAAATGCAATCAGGTACAGATTAAGGTATGTCGATGCACATTTATCAGTTTGGGTTTAAAGGATAGTTTCAACATTACATGAATACAGTATAACAAATATGGATGTTAAAATTATGTTAATATGTACTAAGTAATCTAGAGATGCAATGATATATAAAATACGTTCAATGGATGCAACCGGGTATTCGGGGTAGCAACTATTTAAAAGTGCTATGGGTTATGCAGTTATTTAGTGAGTAATTTAAACACGGATGTGGGAACACAATACTGTACTCTAACATGCAACAGTTATAATTCAAGATCCGAACTAATATGACATACGGAGCATCGAAAAGGGAAAAATGGAACATGCGGTGCTATAAGTAATCTACAGTTTCACTGTGCAGTTTAATAGATCTAAAATTATATTATAGATAGCATGTAGCAAGTTTTCACTTGCCTCGAAGGATCGCGAAGCGGTAAACGGAACGTCACGCGTCGGCGGGAAAAGTCGTGACACGCGCACGGTACACGGAATGAGTCCAAACAACGAACAGTGGGATCACACGGGTCAGAGGTCCTCGCTGGGTCGTAGGGATCGTCGACGTCGTGGCCAACTCCAGCGATCTTGACAGAACAGCGAACACAAGAAAACAAGATCTTAAGAAAAAGAAAAAAGAAGGCAAGAAAAAGAGAATAAAGGAGGAATGGGTGTACGATGGCTTACTGGGTTGCAGAGGGGTGTGCTAGCGGTGGCGGCAAGACCAACGGCGGTGAGGGACGCCGGTGAAGGGTTTTAGAAGAGCTAGGGTTTGGGCTCGGGTTAGAAGTCGTTGGGGTTTTGTGTGCAGGGTTTTGGGTGCTGGAGGGAGAGCAGAGGAGAGGGAGGAGACGGCGATGGCGATGGGGGATGGTCGGCGACGTGAGAAGGTGGTGGTGGTGGATAGAGGTGCTCGGGTTTCTTGGTTGCAGTGGGTTCGTTCGAGGGAGAACGAAGGAGAAGGAGGTGATGGAGATGAGGGTGACGAGGGGATGCAGAGGGTGTCGACGAGGGCTGAGGAGACGGGGAGATAGGGTTAAGGTTGAAGGAGGCGATGAGGGTTATGGGTTTAAGGAGGAGAAGCTGCGGGTTTAAAAAAGAAGAAGAAGAAATATAACGAAGGGAGGTGACGGGATCCGTTGGCGGTGACCCGACTCGAGAAATGCACAGTACTCGCGAGAGTGAGAGAGAGAGAGAGCGCGAGAGGAGAGAGAAAGAGGTGAGAGAGAGAGAAAGAGCTGCGCTCGGGGGAGAGAGAAAGAGAAGGAGAAAGATTTTGGGGGAGAGAAAAAGAGGCGTGGGGCCCGGTGAGTTGAAGGGAGAATTTCTGATTGGTTGGGAAAAATATAAGAGAAAAGATAGAAGAGAAAGAGATGCTCGGTGGTGGGGCCCGGGGTACAAAAGAGAGCTCTGATTGGATGGGAAAGAAATGGAAAAGATTTTGGTTGTTTAAAATATTTTCTGTGGTGAACTGTGAAATAAATCTTTGGCTTAAAAAATATACACTAAAGAAATTTAAAATACTAGAATTTGGCGGGATACAAAATAATTCAGAAATGCGCCCGGGTCGGGTCCAAAACTTTGGGTTTGAAATACGAAAATTATTAGTAAGTTCTAAAGTTTAAAATGAAGGATTATGTAACAGAAATGCATACCCCCAAGAACAGTCGCACGTAGCCATCCAAACGCGTCTGTTTCATTGAACGGGATGAGAACACGATGCAAGGACGCTACCACGGGGTTAGGGGTATCATGCAGGCTATGTCATGTATTTTTTATATTATTTTAAGTGACTCAGATTGTTATATGCAAAAATATGTAATGTTAGGGTAATCTATAACTAGGAAACAACAAGCTCAAGTAAGCGGGTCGAATATAAAGTAAACTACCATTTGCAACCAAACAGGGTAAACACCACAACACATACGGCAACAGAAATTGGTATACTTGAACTCGGTTGTTACATTATACCCAACTACAAAAAGAATTTCGTCCTCGAAATTCCAAGAACACAAAAGTATAAACGACCAACAACTACAAAAAAAGATGGGGAAACCTCTGCCGGATTTCATCTTCTCGTTCCCAAGTTGACTCTCCATGTGAGAGATTACCCTAAGAAACAAGTACAAGGGGGATAATCTTGCTTTTAAGAACCTTTTTCCTTCGATCCACAATCGCAATCGGTCGCTCCTCAAAAGTTAGGTCTTTTCGTACAGTCAGCTCCGAATGATCCAACACATGTGTTTCATCTCAAACATATTTACGGAGTTGAGATACGTGGAACATGTCATGCACATTCGCCAAGGATCGCGGTAATGCCAATCGATACGCTACCTCACCAACACGCTCCAAAATCTCAAAGGGCCCGACGAATCGAGGACTGAGCTTTCCTCGACTTCCGAAATGAATCACCCCTCTAGTCGGTGATATCTTCAAGAATACCAAATCACCCATGGCGAACTCTAGAGGTCTTCTCGACGTATCTGCCCAACTCTTCTGTCGGTCTTGTGCTGCTTTCATATGATTCCTGATAGCGTTAACTTTCTCAACCGTCCGCACGACCAAATCTGGTCCCAACAATCTTCGTTCACCGACATCGTCCCAACAAACAGGTGAATGACACTTGCGACCATATAAAGCTTCGAATGGAGCCATCTGAATAGTCGCCTGGAAACTGTTGTTGTAAGAAAACTCCATCAAATGTAGATGATCCTCCCATGAACCCTTGAAGTCCAACATACAAGCTCTCAACATATCTTCAAGAGTTTGGATCGTTCTATCCGACTGGCCATCTGTTTGAGGATGATAAGATGTGCTAAACTTCAATCGAGTCCCCAAACTTTCCTGTAGGCTCCTCCAAAAGTGTGATAAGAACCGAGTGTCACGGTTGGACACGATGCTCACTGGTACTCCATGCAATCTTACAATCTCCTGCATGTACCGTTCTGCCAAAGTTTCTGTTGATTGACCAACCCGAAAAGGAATGAAATGAGCTTCCTTGGTCAAACGATCAACAATCACCCAAACTGCATTGTTGCCTTTTGGACTCCGCGGTAGAGCTGTCACGAAATCCATAGTTATATGTTCCCACTTCCAGTGAGGAATCGGAAGTGGTTGCAATAAACCAGCAACCCTTTGATGTTCAGCCTTAACTTACTTACACACCAAGCATTTTTCCACAAAGCGAGCAATTTCCCGTTTCATGCCTTCCCACCAGAAATGCTGTCGTATATCTCGATACATCTTCGTGCTTCCTGGATGTACGGAATAAGCTGAACTGTGCGCCTCCTTCATAAGTTCTTCGCGAATATCTCCCTTTGGCATACACAAACGGCTACCATATCTCAACGAACCATCTTCATGGATCAGTAAGTCAGTTCGAAGCCCAGCTTCAACCTGTTCTCGGAACTTTTGCAACCTAGGGTCCTGCGATTGCACTGCCTTAATGTTCTCAATCAACGACGAATGTACCTGCAGCCCATCAACTGTCCCGAAGAACGCGGTAGCACAACCTCCAAATCAAATCTCCGAAAGTCTTCAATGAGTTCCTTCTGAGCAGTCAACGTCTGAATTGCTGGTAACCGACTGAGCGCATCCAGCACGACATTAACTTTCCCCGGATGGTACTTAAGATCAAGATCGTAGTCATCCATCAGCTCCAACCATCTACGTTACCTCATATTAAGCTCCTTCTGCGTGAACACATACTTCAAGCTTTTATGATCGGTAAAAACTTCGACCCTTTCGCCCAAAAGGTACCGTCTCCAAATCTTCAAAGCGAAGATCACAGCCGCAAGTTCCAAGTCATGAGTTGGGTAATTCTTCTTATGGGTCTTCAACTGTCTCGATGCGTATGCTATAACCTTCCCATACTGCATCAAAACACATCCCAATCCTTTCCCAGATGCGTCGCTGTGAATTACCAATCCTCCGGAACTGTCTGGCACGGTCAGAATCGGAGCGGTTATCAATTTCTGCTTCAATGCCTCAAAAGCTGACGCACACCTATCCGTCCACACAAATGGTACCTCCTTGTGCGTAAGCTTAGTCAACGGCTCCGCCAGACGAGCAAAGTTCTCCACGAACCGTCTGTAATACCCGGCTAGTCCAAGAAAGTTTCTTATCTCCGCAATATTCTTCGAAATCGGCCAATCACGAACTGCTGCAATCTTTTCGGGATCAACAACGATTCCATCGCCAGACACGACATGCCCCAAAAAATTTACTTCTTCCAGCCAAAACTCGCACTTATTCATCTTTGCATATAATTTTTCTTGCCTCAGCGTCTGCAGTGCGATCTTCAAATGTTCTGCATGCTCTTCAATACTCTTCGAGTAGACCAGAATATCATCAATGAACACCAGTATAAACTGGTCCAAGAATGGTGAAAAGATTCGGTTCATCAAGTCCATGAATATCGCCGGTGCATTCGTTACTCCGAAGGGCATCACTAAGTACTCGTAATGTCCATACCGAGTTCGGAACGCCGTCTTGCAAATATCCTCTGCTTTCAATCGGACCTGATGATATCCGGATCGCAAATCCAGTTTCGAGAATACCCTCGCGCCACTAAGATGCTCAAATAGTTCGCCAATGCGAGGGATCGGGTACTTGTTCTTAATAGTCACCCGGTTTAATTCTCGATAATCAATGCACATCCTCATCGTGCCATCTTTCTTCTTGACTAGAAGAACTGGAGCTCCCCAAAGCGAGTTACTGCTTCGAATCCAACCCTTCTCGAGTAATTCAGTAACCTACTTCTTAACTTCTTCCAACTCCACTGGTGCCATTGGATAATATACTTTAGAAACTGGCGCTGCACCCGGAACAAGATCAATTGCGAACTCCACGTCTCGTTTCGGCGGTAAACCTGATATATCTTCGAACACGTCCATGAAATCTTGAACAACAGCCGGCGCTTCATCTTTATCAACCTCTAATGATGAAAGAACACTAGTTGTTGGCCTAACCCTAAACTCGACCGGCCCGACAAAACTGCTTCTTCCAGTGAAGATAAACTCGGGATGTCCGGGAATCTGGAAAATTACTTTCTTTGCCCTACAATCAATGTGAGCATGGAAAGTGCCGAGAAAATCCATTCCCAAGACGACTTCATAGCTGCCCGTATCAATCACCAAGAAATCTGCAAAAAGCTCCCGTCCGCAAACAACAATTGCACAGTCCCTACATTCTCTACTAGATATGATCTTCCCATTCCCAGTGTGTATGTCCCAGAAACTAGACAGAGTAGTGCAAGTGATCGAGTGCGTAGCAATAAACTTGGATGACATAAAACAATGGGATGCACCAGAATTAAATAACGCTAATGCGGGAAAACCATGAACCAGTAGAATACCCGAAATAACTTCTCCTGAAGCCTTGGCTTCCTCAGCCGTCAGGGTAAATGCTCGTGCTTGATTGGGTCCTTGAGTCAGCTGCTTCTGTCCCTGAAACGGTTTCTGCGGTGGCATCTGAACATCAACTTTCGTGCGAAGCTTTGACGGACATGAGTTGATAGTATGATCCGCCGATCCAAAAAACCAAACAGAGTCCCCGCATTTTTCGACATTCCCTTTGCAAATGTCCGGGTAAATGGCAGTAGTTACAAATCACGGTCTTTCTCTGATCCACGACAGCAGGCCTCTTCATAGGTGTTACGCCACGACGGTCCACTGGAATACCTCTGCGTCCATGAGCTCGGTTCGGTGCAAATGCCGGCTTCCTTACTGTAATTGCTGTCTATTGTGAACTCCTTGTTAGTGTATATGCCCTAGAGGCCATTACTGTATCATACTAGTATGTATATTACTTGATGGAAGCTTGGAATATTCACAGTTGTACAGACAATCTTGCTCGATATAGTAGTATGCTACTTGGTTTGTCTCTGCTTTAATGTGTACATGTGTATTTCTTTATTATATCACCTATACGCATTAGTAGAGCCCTTAGGATCTTTGCTTGATTACCGGCGTTGTGATGGCGATCACACTCGTGGGGCTGGGTAATCCACAAGCACATCCTTATACACGTCCCTAGTCGTGGGATTATCGAGATAGGGCATCGATACTCCGGAGTAGACTAGCGTATGCGCTTCTCATCCCAGCACGGAAGACGGTCTGTCCCACAGCCGTCAGTACGTCGTACTTGAGATAGTATGCGGGTGCTCGTTAGGTTATGAGTACACTGGACAGGACTCGTCGGGAACTGATGGTTGGTATTATACCTATCGTCAGTTATCAGTTCCCAGGTGACATGAGTACAGCTTAGTCCGCTGACTTGACACTGTCATTTCGCCTCGAGTGTGTTCCCGCTGTTCTTTGATTACTATCCTACCACGGCTCTACTGAGTCGTGCAAAAAGGTAGTAGTTGGGTGCAGTCCCGAAGCACTTGGAGGCAGTGACGGTTAGACAGGATTCGTCTCTCTCGGTATTGGGGGTTGACATCGCGCTGTGTCTAGGAGAGCCATTACACGAGTAGTCCCTGGCCAGGGCAAGCGAGATATAATGGTAGGTTTCCAGTGTTATCTCAGGGTGTTCTGGGCTTCACTCCGACACGACTTGTACCGCTATTAGGGGACTGACGTTTACCGCCCCTTAGGCCCGCCATGCGATGTATCAGACGAACAGACCGGACTGTACGGAGATTGTCACATACAGGCTCAGTAGGAGTTCGGATGGGTTTACCTCATCGGCCTTCTTATCGACATCTACCTGGGGACCGTTACGTACAGCTAGTGCCGCTTGCGGTCTGTGGTTAAACCCACTGCCAGCGTAGTGTCGAGTCTTTAGAGTCCCACACAGAGAGTTTCCCTGCACTGAGCGAAACGTGTAGAGGCCATATGGTTTTACGGCAGGGCTGCGATCACTTACGTACACTTGTGTGCGTACGGTGTTCGGGCAGGCAATGCTAGTGGGTTTTGGTTTAAGCCGGATCCTAGTATTGCACGGATGGATTTGTTTTATCTTCTGTGCATCCGCATTCTACGGAATACGGATGCAGGTGTGTATGCACAGTTTTCCGGAGCGATGAATGAGGAGGTGCCTCCTTAGGGTTTTGGCAGTTGGTTCGGCCAAAACCGTTATGTGGCAGGCTCATTAGGGTTTTGACAGTTGATTCGGTCAAAACCATTTTGAGGCGGACTCATCAGGGTTTTGACAGTTCGTTTGGTCAAAACCATTATGAGCCGCGGACATCATTTACTAATCCTTTTAGTGATAATTTTATGATGGCTAATTGCATTGACCATTTGACCACATTGACCTCTCTTGACTTTGTTGACCGGTTGACCGTGTTGACCATTGACTTTCAAGAGAGATCTACACTCTTCTTTTCATTTTCTTTTTCTTTTGGATTATGATAATGGTCATTTCAATGTAGCCATCAACTTTATCTTGATAGGATTTGTAATGATGGTTTTAGTGCATTATTGCAACCATGGTTAATTTCTTTAGTTCACAATTTCTTTCTCATTCTCTCTCTTGCCTTTTCAAGTAAGAAGAAAAAGAAATGAACCATGGTTGCTAGCTCCTCCTTCTTCTTCCTCCTCTTGATTCATCTTTTGATCTCATGTGTTGAGAGATAAAGATCCCACAAAGACAAAACCATCAATTTATCACTTCTACACAACCTAGGGCTTCTAGATTAGCAATCTCTTTGCCCTAGTTACCTCGGCTCGAGGTGGAGCTCGGTGTACATCTCTCGGGTGGATCGTCTTCGACTCAAGGAGGCCACGGAGGTGACCAAAGTCCGGATCAAGCCTCGGAGCAAGCAAAGAGAAGAACAACAAGAAGAGAAGGAGTTCAAGTTAAGGTATAACCCCTAACCGAGTAGATAAATCTCTAGTTAGGATGCTAGTGTGTTGTTTAGCAAAGATCCGGCTTTTACGGTCCATGTTACCATGTTTAGAAAATTTTTGTTTTACCGTTTCCGCAACCCCGAAAGTACCGGGAGAGGTAACGTGGACCTAACAGTGGTATCAGAGCCTAACTAAACACACCCTAGCATGTTAGCAAAGTATTTAGAATTTCGATCGGACGAAAAACCGCAAAACACCCCGGAAATTTCAAGTTTCTGCCGATTTTCAGATCTGTTCCAAAATTAATAAATCATACACTAAAAATCGGCTCAGGCTTTTTATAGAATACTGAAGAAAAATGGTCACCTAACTCGGTTAAAGCGCCGCGGTTCCGCGGCATAAGCTTGCTTATGCCGCGGAACCGCGGCCGAGTTAACTCGGTTGGTGATTTTCTTTTCTGCAGTATTCTTATATGGGTATTTTGGGATTTTTGAAATATGATTTTTCTGCCCAGATTTTTCAGAAAGCAAAATTTGTTTTTGGGGCTTAAAAATCCGTATTTTTTGGTCGATGTTCTGTAGACTTTGGCTAATGGTTATATCTGTAATGTTATATGTGTATTGAACGTCTACTAATCGCTATACGTCGATTAGTAGGGGTTATACATATCTGTGATCTGTGCTATTGATGGTATGTGTATATGAACTCGTTGGATTGTCGCGGATGAATAGCCGGGGTGGATGTGAGATGAGTGTTTCTTTTTCTTTCATTCATGTAATAAATTTGTAAATTGATGTAATATTATTTGTATGGCCGCACAACCGGGTCGGGGTTGTAGCCGTCATTGTATAATTCTTTCTACTGTTTTTGCTCCTAGGATAGACCTATGGAGGGGGTGCACAAACTACCGGGTATCTCGAAGTGCCGAGTGGCCTACTCACGGTGTTGAGGGAGGTTGCTTCGCTTCGGGTACTTGGCGGGTAGTTTGCCGCACCCGTAGGGGTCTTGGGTGGGGTATTGGCTATTCATCGCGACCGTGTAATCCGCTTTTCGTTGCAGGCTCGAACGAATCGCGGGTTCCTAGTATATCCAAAGTGCTCATCTGTGATCTGGATTGGCTATCATTGCTATATATATCTATATATAATAACTATTTAGGCGTTGCTTATGTTTTTCAGCCGTGCTAGCCCAGCCCCCGCTCTGTCGTTAGTTAAGTAACCTAACGGGTGATGACGGGGCCCCATGGCGGATACGAATGGCATAAGCGTACGTCATATTTTGGTTGTTTTCTGCAATGGTAAGATTTAAATGATGGGACGTATTAAAAGAAATAATGCAAGAAAATAAACCTAAAAGACGTTGTTGGAACAATTTTTCAAAATGCTGTTATTACAAGGACGTTCACTTTTGTTTTGCATCGAGGTATTCGGTTATGAATGCCCAGCACCTCATTCGACGAGGCAAGGGCCGAGATCCCCTCATCGGGAGTGACCCCTTGGACAAAAGTTTGCGTCAGGGTAATAACTTCACTATAGTCGATTATTCTTGCTTTGCATCGAGGTATTCATCTTATGAATGCCCAGCACCTCACTCGACGAGGAAAGAGCCGAGATCCCTTCACAGGGAGTGATCTCTTTAGCAAAAGTTTTCATCACTATATTTTCAAAAAAAAAAAGTGTATCACGTTCCTTCAACGATATCAAGTTCATTACGTTAACGGGTTTTCGCCAAAACCCAGTCGTAGCTCTCCGTCGTTTCGGATTGATATTGCTTAGTATTCATGCTACGTATTTCGTGCTCAGCCGAGGCGTAGTGTACGGTAGCTATGTAATATTTTTCTGTAGGATACAAAGTGGTTGGTTAGGACAGTCGTGCGGTCATTTTGGCTCAGTCAAGGACTCGTACGGGTGGGTCTAATGCAGTCAAGATAATGACGGGTTAAACTTGACTAGGATCCTTTGATATGTTGGCTTAGTCAAGGTCACTTGGGTCCTAGGGGCAAAAACCACATCGGGAGTTTCAAAAGTACTGAAACTTGCTAGTGTTGCATACCACTTGGAGTGTGATGATTCTGGTATGATTCCTTCAGTTTTGTCACGCGATGATATTTGGATCCCGATCCTACTGTGAGTATATGCTATTCCTCGGGAACTTTCTCGCTTAACGATCAATGCTATAAGCCAAGTAGGTGTCTAGAAAGGTGTTAGCGGGGCTACGCCCATAGGGAAAAGAGGTTACTTAATTAAGGAACTTCGCGAAAGCGTTGGAAAACCTCCCTCGAAGTACCGACACTGGCCTGGCTGAACGGTTAAGCAAGTATTGTACGGTGAGATTGATCCCGACTAATTCTTCCTTTATGGTTTGAGGAGGGATTCGAGAGACAGTGGGAGCCATCCTGTTTAGATAAATTAAAAACCAATCTAAACTTGCAAGAGCGCACGCTGAGTGTTTCTTTTCTCTCTCTCCAGGTAGCAACCATTTCACGCCCTAATCAAGATAATAAAATGTATCGCTTGACCGATCCGAATTCTTATTCAGGGCTGGGGAACGTTGGTTCGGCTCTAACTTGTGACAACAGTCATAAGTATGAGAAAGGGAAAGGGTATTGTATGGATTCCAAGGATACCCAGTTGATGAAGAAGCATAGTTTTGCATCTACTTCAGGTGTTCTTGTAATTGAGAACTGTTTTACGGTCAGCCCTACCTCCTGGGTACTTGATACCGGATCAGGATCTCATATCTGTAATTTATTGCAGGGACTGAGAAAAAGTAGGAAAGTTGCACCGGGTGATATGTCGCTCAGAGTAGCGAACGGAGCACAAGTTAATGCGGCAGCCGTCGGTGAATATCACCTAGTATTGCTAAAAGGCAAGACTATGATTTTGAACGATTGCTGCTATGTACCTTCCATGGTTTGCAACATAATATCAGTTTCTTTACTCGATAAAGATGGATATAACTTTGTTCTTGATAGAAATATCATGAACATTTACCTTCATAAGGTACTAGTTGCAGAAGGTACACTGTGTAATGGTATCTACGTTCTAAATCAGAATACAGTTCTCAATGTACAAAACACGCAAGAGGAAGAATTCAGATACGAATGAATCCTACTTGTGGCATTGTAGACTTGGTCATATCGGAGAGAAAAGACTGAGTAAGTTGCATAAAGATGGACTCTTGGATGCGTTCGTGTTTTCATCTTATGAAACTTGTCAGTCTTGTCTCAAAGGGAAGATGACCAAATCTCCGTTCACCGGACATGGAAAAAGAGCAGCAGAGCTCTTGGGACTCGTACATAGTGATGTATGTGGTCCGATGTCTACACATGCAAGGGGTGGGTTCTCGTACTTCATCACATTCACTGACGATCTCTCTAGGTTCGGATATATGTATCTGATGAAACACAAATCTGAAGCTTTTGAGAAATTCAAGGAATTCAGAAACGAAGTAGAGAACCAGACTGGAAAAAGTATCAAGATCCTCCGGTCTGATAGAGGAGGGGAGTACTTAAGCACGGAATTCCTAGATTACTTAAAAAAGAATGGTATTCTCTCTCAGCTTACTCCTCCATATACACCACAGCACAACGGTGTATCGGAGCGGAAGAATCGTACCCTACTGGATATGGTTCGCTCCATGATGAGTAATGCCGAGTTACCTCTTTCATTTTAGGGACATGCACTGTTGACAGCAGCATATCTATTGAACGATGTTTCGTCTAAATCTGTGCCTAAGACACCGTTCGAGATATGGAATGGTAAAAAGCCGTATCTTAAACGTATTAAGATATGGGGTTGTCCGGCCTATGTAAAAGTACAAAATCCGGACAAACTTCAGGCACGTTCAGTTCTATGTAAATTTGTGGGATATCCTAAGAACTCCACAGGATATCTGTTCTACCACACCGAGGAACAGAAGGTGTTTGTATCTCGCCACGCCACCTTTTTAGAGTGGCAATTTCTTGCAAAAGAAACAAGTGGGAGTTCGGTAGAACTGGAAGAAATTCAGCGACCACAAAATAAAACTGAAGATTTGACAGAACCTCAGAATTCAATAACCCCAGACGAACCTCAACCACTCCGCAGATCTGGTAGGATTTCTCATCTGCCCGAGAGATACTACGGTTTTCTCATAGACGGGGATCGAGAGGATTGCATCTTGGAAGAAGATGACCCTACCAGTTTCAGGCAGGCCATTATCAGTAGGGACTCTGATAAGTGGAAGGAAGCAATGCAATCCAAAATGGAGTCCATGTACGCCAATAAAGTGTGGACCTTGGATATTGCTCCACCTGGGGTAAAACTCGTTGGATGCAAATGGATCTACAAAAGGAAACTTGGTGTAGATGGGCAGGTGGAAACCTATAAGGCTAGACTCGTTGCAAAAGGTTTTCGTCAAAGACCTGGTTTGGACTATGACGAAACTTTTTCTCCGGTGGCTATGCTCAAATCCATTCGGATCCTACTTGCCATTGTTGCCTTCCATGACTATGAAATCTGGAAGATGGATGTTAAAACGGCTTTCCTAAACGGTTGTTTGGAAGTGTGCGTTTACATGGATCAGCCAGAAGGTTTCGTAGACAGTGGGAGCAGAGGGAAGGTGTGCAAGTTGCTTAAATCCATTTATGGATTAAAGCAGGCATCGCGGAGCTGGAACATCTGTTTTGATGAGGCAATCAAGGAATTTGATTTCATCAAGAACGAAGATGAACCTTGTGTCTATAAGAAGATTGTAGGACGAACTGTCGTATTCCTAGTCTTGTACGTGGACGACATTCTTTTGATAGGAAATGACATTCCTATGCTACAATCGGTCAAGCTATTTTTGTCACAACGGTTCTCCATGAAGGACCTGGGTGATGCCTCGTACATTCTGGGGATCAAGATCTATAGCGATAGATCCAAGAGACTACTGGGACTTTCGCAGTCCAGGTACATAGAGACCGTACTAAAGAGATTTAGTATGGAGGATTCCAAGCGCGGTAACATACCCGCATTGCACGGAATTACCCTCTCCAAGAAGATGTCTCCTAAGACTGACGAGGAGAGGGTTCGCATGAGCACTATACCCTACGCTTCGGCGGTAGGATCTATAATGTATGCGATGCTATGTACAAGACCAGATGTAGCTTATGCGCTGAGCACGGTAAGCCGGTATCAGTCAGACCCAGGGGAGGACCACTGGACAGCAGTGAAGAACATTCTCAAGTACCTGAGAAGGACTAAGGAGATGTTCCTGGTTTACGGTAATAGAGACCTCAGGGTCGAGTCCTTTACCGATTCAAGATTCCAGAGTGACAAAGATGACAGCAAGTTTGTCTCGGGTTTTGTGTTTACCCTCAACGGAGGGGCGGTATGTTGGAGGAGTTCCAAACAGGATACCGTCGCAGACTCGACGATGGAGGCTGAATACATTGCTGCAAGCGATGCCGCAAAAGAGGCGGTCTGGATGAAGAAGTTCATTAGTGAACTTCAGGTGGTTCCGTCCATTGTTGACCCAATACCTTTGTATTGCGATAACAATGGGGCTATAGCTTTAGCAAAGGAACCAAGGTCCCATCAGAAATCCAGGCACATTTTAAGGCGGTATCACCTGATCAGGGAGATCATTGATCGCCAGAAGATCGAGGTGCGGAGAGTGGACACAAAGGATAACACAGCGGACCCATTCACGAAGGCCTTACCCCAGACTCAGTTCGAGCGGTTGATCGAGATGATAGGTCTTCGATACGCCAGTACATGGCCTTAGTGCAAGTGGGATATTGTTAGTGTATATGCCCTAGAGGCCATTACTGTATCATACTAGTATGTATATTACTTGATGGAAGCTTGGGATATTCACAGTTGTACAGACAATCTTGCTCGATATAGTAGTATGCTATTTGGTTTGTCTCTGCTTTAATGTGTACATGTGTGTTTCTTTATTATATCACCTATACGCATTAGTAGAGCCCTTAGGATCTTTGCTTGATTACCGGCGTTGTGATGGCGATCACACTCGTGGGGCTGGGTAATCCACAAGCACATCCTTATACACGTCCCTAGTCGTGGGATTATCGAGATAGGGTATCGATACTCCGGAGTAGACTAGCGTATGCGCTTCTCATCCCAGCACGGGAGACGGTCTGTCCCATAGCCGTCAGTACGTCGTACTTGAGATAGTATGCGGGTGCTCGTTAGGTTACGAGTACACTGGACAGGACTCGTCGGGAACTGATGGTTGGTATTATACCTATCGTCAGTTATCAGTTCCCAGGTGATATGAGTACAGCTTAGTCCGCTGACTTGACACTGTCACTTCGTCTCGAGTGTGTTCCCATTGTTCTTTGATTACTACCCTACCACGGCTCTACTGAGTCGTGCAAAAAGGTAATAGTTGGGTGCAGTCCCGAAGCACTTGGAGGCAGTGACGGTTAGACAGGATTCGTCTCTCCCGGTATTGAGGGTTGACATCGCGCTGTGTCTAGGAGAGCCATTACACGAGTAGTCCCTGGCCAGGGCAAGCGAGATATACTGGTAGGTTTCCAGTGTTATCTCAGGGTGTTCTGGGATTCACTCCGACACGACTTGTACCGCTATTAGAGGCCATATGGTTTTACGGCAGGGCTGCGATCACTTACGTACACTTGTGTGCGTACGGTGTTCGGGCAGGCAATGCTAGTAGGTTTTGGTTTAAGCCGGATCCTAGTATTGCACGGATGGATTTGTTTTGTCTTCTGTGCATCCGCATTCTACGGAATGCGGATGCAGGTGTGTATGCACAGTTTTCCGGAGCGATGAAGGAGGAGGTGCCTCATTAGGGTTTTGGCAGTTGGTTCGGCCAAAACCGTTATGTGGCAGGCTCATTAGGGTTTTGACAGTTGATTCGGTCAAAACCATTTTGAGGCGAACTCATTAGGGTTTTGACAGTTCGTTTGGTCAAAACCATTATGAGCCGCGGACATCATTTACTAATCCATTTAGTGATAATTTTATGATGGCTAATTGCATTGACCATTTGACCACATTGACCTCTCTTGACTTTGTTGACCGGTTGACCGTGTTGACCATTGACTTTCAAGAGAGATCTACACTCTTCTTTTCATTTTCTTTTTCTTTTGGATTATGATAATGGTCATTTCAATGTAGCCATCAACTTTATCTTGATAGGATTTGTAATGATGGTTTTAGTGCATTATTGCAACCATGGTTAATTTCTTTAGTTCACAATTTCTTTCTCATTCTCTCTCTTGCCTTTTCAAGTAAGAAGAAAAAGAAATGAACCATGGTTGCTAGCTCCTCCTTCTTCTTCCTCCTCTTGATTCATCTTTTGATCTCATGTGTTGAGAGATAAAGATCCCACAAAGACAAAACCATCCATTTATCACTTCTACACAACCTAGGGCTTCTAGATTAGCAATCTCTTTGCCCTAGTTACCTCGGCTCGAGGTGGAGCTCGGTGTACATCTCTCGGGTGGATCGTCTTCGACTCAAGGAGGCCGCGGAGGTGACCAAAGTCCGGATCAAGCCTCGGAGCAAGCAAAGAGAAGAACAACAAGAAGAGAAGGAGTTCAAGTTAAGGTATAACCCCTAACCGAGTAGATAAATCTCTAGTTAAGATGCTAGTGTGTTGTTTCGCAAAGATCCGGATTTTACGGTCCATGTTACCATGTTTAGAAAATTTTTGTTTTACCGTTTCCGCAACCCCGAAAGTACCGGGAGAGGTAACGTGGACCTAACAGTGGTATCAGAGTCTAACTAAACACACCCTAGCATGTTAGCAAAGTATTTAGAATTTCGATCGGACGAAAAACCACAAAACACCCCGGAAATTTCAAGTTTCTGCCGATTTTCAGATCTGTTCCAAAATTAATAAATCATACACTAAAAATCGGCTCAGGCTTTTTATAGAATACTGAAGAATAATGGTCACCTAACTCGGTTAAAGCGCCGCGGTTCCGCGGCATAAGCTTGCTTATGCCGCGGAACCGCGGCCGAGTTAACTCGGTTGGCGATTTTCTTTTCTGCAGTATTCTTATATGGGTATTTTGGGATTTTTGAAATATGATTTTTCTGCCCAGATTTTCCAGAAAGCAAAATTTGTTTTTGGGGCTTAAAAATCCGTATTTTTTGGTCGATGTTCTGTAGACTTTGGCTAATGGTTATATCTGTAATGTTATATGTGTATTGAACGTCTACTAATCACTATACGTCGATTAGTGGGGGCTATACATGTCTGTGATCTGTGCTATTGATGGTATGTGTATATGAACTCGTTGGATTGTCGCGGATGAATAGCCGGGGTGGATGTGAGATGAGTGTTTCTTTTTCTTTCATTCATGTAATAAATTTGTAAATTGATGTAATATTATTTGTATGGCCGCACAACCGGGTCGGGGTTGTAGCCGTCATTGTATAATTCTTTTTACTATTTTTGCTCCTAGGATAGACCCATGGAGGGGGTGCACAAACTACCGGGTATCTCGAAGTGCCGAGTGGCCTACTCACGGTGTTGAGGAAGGTTGCTTCGCTTCGGGTACTTGGCGGGTAGTTTGCCGCACCCGTAGGGGTCTTGGGTGGGGTATTGGCTATTCATCGCGGTGTTGAGGGATTTTTCTGCCCATAACTCCACCCAAGTCGCTTAAGTTCTAGAGTTAAACAAGGAATCAGGTTTCGAGTCGATATGCAAAGGAGGTTTGCATATCGTAAAAGTATAATCATGAGGAGGTTAAGGTTCAAGAACGGTAAAACGGCAAGGTGGCAGGACATGTTTCCTAATCACGAGTATTCTGATTCGTGTATTGGGTCCAATACCCAACTATAAAAAGAATCAACCCGATTAACCTATGGCTCTGATTCCAAAAGAACCATGTCACGCTCCGCTTCCCAGAGTATGCTAAGGTAGGCATGTGACATAGCCAACCAAGTTACCTGTGGATAGGAATTATCCTTCACAGTCACATTACGGCTGTAGAGATATCAAGAACAATAATAAAACTATCTAGCATATGTCTATAAGCCAAAATAAAATGAGTCAAGAATAAATAATGCGGAAGCAAGAGATCCAATACAAGAATAACTGGAATGTATGTCCCATAATGCGGGCTCACATCAGGAATAAAATACTGAAAAGTAAAAGAACTAACTACTAAGGAGTCCTCACTGCTCAGCCTGCTGACTGAAGTACTCATGCTTTGACTGCAGCAAGGGTAAGGAATCTGGGCCATGCAAAACCCAGACGTCAGCGCGTCATAACATCAAGCAATAATATGTAAACAGGGTAGCAAGACATGCAAGTATAATCATAAATAGTAAAGCAGGCGTAACAGCAATATAAATCAGGGCAGTGAAAGGTAGTGTGCAGTGAGTAATCTAAACTAGTCTATTCGGTTAACTACTCTCAAGTCTTTGAAATCAATTTGATGAATCATCGATATAACTCAATAGTATCCCGTGCATGCCCGAGACCACGGTCTAAGACTCTCGGGCTGAAACCGAGACATGCCGCTAGGCACTAAAGCAGGAAATATGTAAAGACGAACGATGTCAGCATCATCATCCCAAGGCTGGCCTAGCCTCTAAAACTGATCAGTATAAGCAAGCAACTGTCGAGTTACAAGTCAGGTTTCATCATTGATTTCCCCATACCCCCAAGTTATATGTGTTCAAGTCATGTATTAAATAATCTAGAGTTAATGCCAACACAGGATCAGGCAGGTACAGGTTTGTCTGGATAGACAACAGGAACGGTCCGTAAGGACAACAGGTCAGGTTTGTTGGCATTAGATACAAGATCAGGTAACAGGTAAGACCATGGTACATCAGGTCAAGCCAGGTAATATATAAAGGTGTCATGTTATGTCCAGAGTTGTACGGTACCATGTCGTGTCAAGTAATAGGTGTAGCAAGTCATGTCAGGGTGTACAAGATATCATGTGGGTGTTCATAATCAAACTAGCATAATCATGGGTATACAGAACAAGCATGTGTACTAATAGAATCAACAAGCTGGAACTTGTAACGTGAAATACAATCAGGTACAGATTAAGGTATGTAGATGCACATTTATCAGTTTGGGTTTAAGGGATAGTTTCAACATTACATGAATACAGTATAACAAATATGGATGTTAAAATCATGTTAATATGTACTAAGTAATCTAGAGATGCAATGATATATAAAATACGTTCAATGGATGCAACCGGGTATTCGGGGTAGCAACTATTTAAAAGTGCTATGGGTTATGCAGTTATTTAGTGAGTAATTTAAACACGGATGTGGGAACACAATACTGTACTCTAACACGCAACAAGTTATAATTCAAGATCCGAACCAATATGACATACGGAACATCGAAAAGGGAAAAATGGAACATGCGGTGTTATAAGTAATCTACAGTTTCACTGTGCAGTTTAATAGATCTAAAATTATATTATAGATAGCATGTAGCGAGTTTTCACTTGCCTCGACGGATCGCGAAGCGGTAAACGGAACGTCACGCGTCGGCGGGAAAAGTCGTGACACGCGCACGGTATACGGAATGAGTTCAAACAACGAACAGTGGGATCACACGGGTCAGAGGTCCTCGCTGGGTCGTCGGGATCGTCGACGTCGTGGCCAACTCCGGCGATCTTGACAGAACAACGAACACAAGAAAACAAGATCTTAAGAAAAAGAAAAAAGAAGGCAAGAAAAAGAGAATAAAGGAGGAATGAGTGTACGATGGCTTACTGGGTTGCAGAGGGGTGTGCTAGCGGTGGCGGCGAGTCCAACGGCGGTGAGGGGCGCCGGTGAAGGGTTTTAGAAGAGCTAGGGTTTGGTTAGGGTTTGGGTTCGGGTTAGAAGTCGTTGGGGTTTTGTGTGCAGGGTTTTGGGTGCTGGAGGGAGAGCAAAGGAGAGGGAGGAGATGGCGATGGGGGATGGTTGGCGACGTGAGAAGGTGGTGGTGGTGGATAGAGGTGCTCGGGTTTCTTAGTTGCAGTGGGTTCGTTCGAGGGAGAATGAAGGAGAAGGAGGTGATAGAGATGAGGGTGACGAGGGGATGCAGAGGGTGTCGACGAGGGCTGAGGAGACGATGAGATAGGGTTAAGGTTGAAGGAGGCGATGGAGATGAGGGTGACGAGGGGATGCAGAGGGTGTCGACGAGGGCTGAGGAGACGATGAGATAGGGTTAAGGTTGAACGAGGCGATGGAGATGAGGGTGACGAGGGGATGCAGAGGGTGTCGACGAGGGCTGAGGAGACGATGAGATAGGGTTAAGGTTGAAGGAGGCGATGAGGGTTATGGGTTTAAGGAGGAGAAGCTGCGGGTTTAAAAAAGAAGAAGAAGAAATATAACGAAGGGAGGTGATGGGATCCGTTGGCGGTTACCCGACTCAAGAAATGCACAGTACTCGCGAGAGGTGAGAGAGAGAGCGCAAGAGGAGAGAGAAAGAGGTGAGAGAGAGAGAAAGAGCTGCGCTCGGGGGAGAGAAAAAGAGAAGGAGAAAGATTTTGGGGGAGAGAAAAAGAGACGTGGGGCCCGATGAGTTGAAGGGAGAATCTCTGATTGGTTGGGAAAAATATAAGAGAAAAGATAGAAGAGAAAGAGAGGCTCGGTGGTGGGGCCCGGGGTACAAAAGAGATCCCTGATTGGCTGGGAAAGAAATGGAATAGATTTTGGTTGTTTAAAATATTTTCTGTTGTGAACTGTGAAATAAATCTTTGGCTTAAAAAATATACACTAAAGAAATTTAAAATAAAGAAATTTAAAATACTAGAATTTGGCGGGATACAAAATAATTCAGAAATGCGCCCGGGTCGGGTCTAAAACTTTGGATTTGAAATACGAAAATTATTAGTAAGTTCCAAAGTTTAAAATGAAGAATTATGTAACAAAAATGAATACCCCCAAGAATGTTCGCACGTACGTGCACGTAGCCATCCAAACGCGTCCGTTTCACTGAACGGGACGAGAACACGATGCAAGGACGCTACCACGGGGTTAGGGGTATCATGCAGGCTATGTCATGTATTTTTTTAAATTATTTTAAGTGACTCAAATTGATATATGCAAAAATATGTAATGTTAGGGTAATCTATAACTAGGAAACAACAAGCTCAAGTAAGCGGGTCGAATATAAAGTAAACTACCATTTGCAACCAAACAGGGTAAATAAAATAAACACCACAACACATACGGCAACAGAAATTGGTTTACTTGAACTCAGTTGTTACACAGGGTTTAACCAAACATAAAGAACTTTGTTCTTACCAAAAAATAGAAGATTTTAGTTCTCCAATGAAACCGGTATCATATCTCCAAAACAAAGATCATTAATGGTCAAAACGCCATTAACAGAAGTTAAAATTTCTTCAGAAACCATCAATAAAGAAAAAACTTGGCGCCTTACGTGCTTCCCACATGAGCACCCAAAAGATTCCTTCAAATGGAACCCAGCGCTTCACGTGCTTCCCACGTGAGCACCCAAAAGAAAGGACTCAGCGGCTCACGTGCTTCCTATGTGGGTGCTCAAAATAGAAGGCCCAGCGCCTCACGTGAAATACACATGAGCGTTGTATAAAAATGCATAAGCACTATAAAGTTAGTCTAAATGACTAAGTGGTTAGAACTGTTAGTTATGTATATGCCCAAGAGGCCATTGTTGTACATATGATGTATATTATAATGGATGCTTGGATATATATAGAGAGGACTTTCTTGCTCGTCATGATAGTATGCTATTTGGTTTCACTTTATCTTAACATGTTGACTTGTACTGGTTTACTGTTTTTCTCTCACATGTTGATAAAGCCCTTAGGACATGTACTCGACTACTGGGACTATGATGAGATCATACTAGTGAGGCCACGGTAGTCGATGAGTACATCCTATAACTGTTCCTAGTCGAGGGTATATCGAGACAGGGTATCGATACACCAGAGTAGACTAGCGTATACGCATCTTGACCCATATGATGGGCGATGGATGATCCCATATCCATCGGTGTTTGACATCAGAGATGGTGTACGGGTGCTCAGTGGAGACTGGGTACACTGGACGGACTCGCCGAGAACTCCCAGATGGTGATATACCACACGTCAGATGGCAGTTCTCCGGTGACACTGGTACAGGGTAGTCTGTAGACCCGAGATCGTCATAGAGTCTTGTGTGATTCCCACTGTGCTTTGATTTCCACCTTACCACGTCCAAGAGGGCGTGCAAAACGGTGGCTTTTGGGTACAGTCCCGAATCACATGGAGGCAATGAGCGATAGGAGGGGATTCGTCTCTTCCGGTATAGGGAGTTGATGTTGTGCTGTGTTCGATTGGCTATAACTGGAAGTCCCTGGCCAGGGCCGATATAGAGATTTACTGGTAAGTGTTATTAGTAGTTTCTCGACCCGTTATGAGCCACACATCGACACGACTTATCGGTTACTGGGGTCTGACGTATACCACCCCTAGACTTGATATGCGACATATCAGACGAACAGACCGGACTGTACGGGAGTGTTACTGATTGGATTCACAGGAGAACGCACAGGCTATCTTGTTGATCTTCTGATCGCTCAATACCTGGGTGGCTGTTACGTTTAGCTGACCGCTTGCAGCTTGTGGGTGTTTGATATGATCATCACCTGCTACCGGCGTATTGACGATTCTTTAGAGTCCTACACAGAGGTTTCTTGGTTCAGGCGAAACGGAGTAGAGGCGCATATGTGATATGTGCAGGACCGAGAATAATGCGATATGAGATACCGTATTATATTCTCGCGATATTTAGATATGAACCGGGTCATCGGATCAAGTGTTGATTCGATGAATCGGTACATGATATATTAGTCGGTAATATTCGATATAGCCGGATCGTCGGATCAAGTGTTGATTCGATGATTTAATGTATAATAATATATATGATATATTGTATTACATTATCTAATATTGGCTCGCTTTATTATTTCATTTTCTCACTGGATGATACATTGATATATATGCGATATATGTTAATTGTATTATTTTCTTTTGTTGCAAATATATAATATATGTGTGATATATATTATTGTGACATGATATGATTTATTATTAAACATGTTTAAGGATGATTAAAAGGGATTAGGGTTTGATTAGGGTTAGCTTCTTCCTGCACCTTCTAGAAGCTTTGTTTTTGTCATGCTTAAGATATTATGGTTGATATTTTTGCATGACTCATAACTTAACCTAACCAAACCCTAACTCTAGTTTATTCTCTACAAACTCTTAGCCACTCATCCTTGACCATGGTTGATATATCAATCATATAGTTTTCTTTTCTATTCATCACAAAAGGAATTATCATTATCATTTTCCATTATCATCTTCTTCTCTCTTGATTTTGAGCTCACTAGAAATTCCATTTGTGATGATAAATTGTGAGAAAGTGAATTAAAAAGAAAGCATAAATACTACTCCTTCATCCTCATCTCATCTAGCCCATGAGATTAGTGTGTTCATCTCTTTAGAGTGAGAAAGCTTGAGTTACTGGAACTTCGACGTAGATCATCGGAGATTTGGAACACTTCAAGCAAGCATGGATCGTTCGAGTCGTGGAACCTCTCTTGAGTCCGGGAGATCGTGGACCGCGGCAAAGGGACTTCTACTCGGAGCTTGTGAAGCGAAGGAGCGGACTACAAAGGTTGTAATCCCTCACACTTAGATAAAAAGTTGTTATCTTGCATGCTTAACCCTAATAATCTAGCAAAGATCCTGTCTTTGGGTTGTTCGGCACATCTAAAATTTTATTCGTGCATGTTTGATGCATTATGAACCTTCACAAGTGTGCCTAGGAACCCTACAGTGGTATCAAAGCCTAGCTAGAGCATTAGACGACGTGTTTTCGAAGTTAAAACTCCGATCGAACCCGAACCGACGAAAATAACCACCTCTCTGGAAATTTTTCAAAATCTGGGATTTTTCTGAATTAAAAATACCTAAAAAATTCAGCAGGGAATTCTAAGAATTACCATGAAACACGGGCCAACAACTCCACTAAACCGCGGCGGAACCGCGGCGGGAACCTGCTTCCCGCGGCGGTTACACGGCCGATTTATGGGATTGTGACACGTGGCTTCATGGTAATATCTGTAGGTGCTTGTTGATGCTTCTGGGTATTTTTAAAGTGACTTAAGTGTTGGGTAATCTGGGGTTTGCTTTGTAATTGTAGATTCGATCGGAATATTTAAATTCGTTTTTATTTCCGGATATTTAGAAACTGTTAAACTATTTGAACGGATATCTTTAACTCACTTTTTCCCGGCACGGCAAACTTTCAAGTGTTGAATTTTTATCGGGTTTAAATCTTTCGGAAAAATTGTACAAGTTAAGCGGTGACCCTCTAGAAGACAACAAACCTTAACTCGATTATGTGACCGTCTTGAACTGCCTTTTGAACCTTCGGGTTTGGGGCAGTACGGCGTGCCACATGTGAGGCGTTAGCTTGACCCTTCAACGGCTGGATCACTGGTACTGTGACATATTCTGGGATTATTTGAACTCCGCTCAAGTGTTGAGCACTTTAGGAAATTTTGGGTATTTGATTATCTGTTCGGAAAGTTTAATACTGTCTATTTATCTGAAATGTGATACAATATGTGGAATTCATAGAGTTAGGCATGAAATGCGAAGTATGTGATATTTCGGATTTACGATGTCTAAAGTGATTATGGATTCCAAATGTTGTAGTTTTACACTTTCTTTTCTGTGACCGTAAGTGTAATATGTGACATCGCCGGTTTCGTTGCTATATGTCAACGACAATTGGGATGCGCATATTTACTTACGTTGATGATATGTGATATTATGTGTTGCTGTGATATGTTATATTGGATCGTCGCGTTCTGAATAGCTGGGGTTTTTATGTGAGATGAGGGTTTTTATTTTCATTCATGTAAAATTCATTTGTAATGTAATATTCTTTTATTTGGGACACTTCCAGGTTGAGGTTGATGTCACCAGTGTATATTATTTACTTTTCCGCATTAGGTAGACCCAAGACGGGGAGCACAAGTAACCGGGTTCTAGGGTCCAGTGGGAGGCCATCTCGAGGAGTCGAGACCGGGTCTCATAACCCTAGAATTGGCAGTGTTACTTGCCGCTCTCGTAGGGGTCTTGGGATGTGGGTTTGGCTATTCATCGCGACTGTGGAATCCGTGTTTTATACAGGCTCGTATTGAAAACACGGACGTCCTAGTATATCCAATATTTCATATATGTTCTTCTGCTGCAATGTTCTGTGATGAGACATATTACTGCCTGAGACGAATGCTTATACTATATATATATGCTGATATATAAATATTACTGCTTTCGTTTCTTCTGTGATGCTTAGGAAGCATAAGCTGATGGGATTTTATTAATGAGATTAATAAAAAAGAAAAGAAACCTAAAGATGTTGCAGAATCAAAACTTTATAAAAGGGGTAGCTACAGTTTTGCTTTGCACAGTGATATATATGATATGTCCTGCACCTTATTCGATGAGGAAAGAGCCGACGATCCCTTCACCGGGAGTGACCTCTTTAGCGAAACTGGCAGATGCTACAAAACTCGGTTTGTCTTTTGATTGCTTTTAGAGTTTTGCTTTGCACAGCGGTATATATGATATATCCTGCACCTTATTCGATGAGGAAAGGGCCGACGATCCCTTCATCGGGAGTGACCCCTTTAGCGAAACTAAGAAAAGCTTCAAAAACACTCCTTTTTCAAAAACTACTCGATTCTACGACGATATCAAGTTCATTACGCTCAGGGTTTTCTGAAAAACCTGCGTAGCCCTCCGTCATTTCAGATAGATATTATTTAGTATTCGTGCTATGTTTGTTGACTTAGTTAAGGCATAGTGTACGGTAGCTAAGTAATGTTTATCTGCTAAAACATAAGATGTGATTGGATTAGGGTATTCGTACGGCCTTGTTGACTCAGTTAAGGGTCGTACGGGTGGGTTTAATTCAATCGGGAAATGTACGGGTTGAACTTGACTTGCGATTTATGGTTTGTTGATTTAGTTAAGGTCATAGATCGCTAGGGGCAAAAATATTATCGGGAATTTCAAGCGTTGAAATTTGCAATGAGATTGCATACCTCCTATGAGATAGTTGGATCCCGATACCCGCTGCGAGTAATAGTTACTCCTGGGAGAGTTTTACACAGGACAATTAGCCGATCAAGTAGGTGTCTAGAAAAGTGTTAACGGGGTTACGCCTCTGGGAAAACGAGGTTTACTTTAATTAGGTCCGTGCGAAGGCACGGGGAACCTCCCTCAAAGTACCGACACTGATCTGGCTGAAAGATTGACGAAATTGTAGGGTGTAATTAATCCCGGCTAATCTTACCTTTTAGGGTTTGAAGGTAGATTTGATAAAAACAGTGGGAGACATCCTGATTAGATAAGATAATAACCAATCTAATCTTGCAAGAGCATACGCTAAAGTGTTTTCTTCTCTCTCTCTCCAGGTAGCGACCATGTCAGGCCATAATCAAGATAATAATATGGATGTATTGACTAAACCTGATTATTGTACTGAGCAAGGGAACGTTGGACCCGTTCTTTCTTATAAGAGTTATAAGACTGAATAGAAAACAGGAGAATATCTGGATTCTCAAGCCGCCCAAAAGAACATACATGTTGATGCATCTTCTTCGGGTGTGTTAGTTATTGAGAACTGTTTCTCAGTTCACCCTACGTCCTGGGTATTAGATACCGGATCAGGATCCCACATATGTAAATTGTTACATGGGCTACGAAAAGGTAGAGAACTGGGAAAAGGTGATCATTCTGTTCAAGTAGGGAACGGTGCAAGTATTGTAGCCAAAGCAGTTGGCGAATATCACCTTGTATTACCAAGTCGTAATACACTGATTCTAAATGAGTGCTATTATATACCGAACATGATGTGCAACATTATATCAGTTTCTTTATTAAGTAAAGAAGGATATAATTTTGTAGTACACGATAATGTTATGAACATCTTCCTAAATCAAAAGTTGATTGCATCAGGCTCATTACATAATGGCATATTCATTCTCAATCAAAATACAGTCCTCAATATACAAAACACACACAAGAGGAAAAGTTCAGAAATGAACGAATCCTACTTGTGGCATTGTAGACTTGGTCATATCAATGCGACACGACTGGCTAAGTTACATAAAGATGGATATTTGAATCCGTTCGAATTATCATCTTATGATACTTGCCATTCATGTCTCAAAGGAAAGATGACCAAAGCTCCGTTTAGTGGACATGGAGAAAGAGTTACTGAACTCTTAGGACTAATACATAGTGATGTATGCGGTCCCATGTCTACGCATGCCAGGAACGGTTCTTCCTACTTCATTACATTCACTGACGATCTCTCTAGATACGGACATGTGTTTCTGATGAAACACAAGTCTGAAGCTTTTGAGAAATTCAGAGAATATAAGCACGAAGTAGAGAACCAAACAGGCAAAAGTATTAAGATTCTTCGATCTGATCGAGGAGGTGAATACTTAAGCAATGAGTTCCTAGATTATCTAAAAGAGAATGGGATTCTCTCTCAGCTTACTCCTCCTTATACACCACAGCACAACGGTGTATCTGAGCGGAGGAATCGCACCCTATTAGATATGGTGCGCTCTATGATGAGCGAGGCTGAGTTGCCTATTTTCTTCTGGGGGTATGCGCTTGAGACAGCCATATACATATTGAATCTAGTTCCGTCTAAATCTGTACCTACCACACCATATGAGATATGGAGTGGGAAGAGACCATATTTTAAACGAGTTAAGATATGGGGTTGTCCGGCCTATGTCAAAAGACAAAATCCAGACAAACTCGAGGCACGATCAGTTCTTTGGAAATTTGTGGGATATCCTAAGAATTCTCAAGGATATATTTTCTATCACGCTGAGGAACAAAAAGTGTTTGTTTCTCAATATGCCACCTTTTTAGAAAAGGAATTTCTTGCAAAAGAAATTAGTGGCAAAGAAGTAGAGCTGGAAGAGGTTCCAGAAACACAAATTGCAACTGAAGATTTAGTAGAACCAGAGGATTCAGTAGTACCCGATAAACCCCAGCCTCTCCGCCGATCTAGTAGGGTTTCTCATCCACCTGAGAGATACTACGGTTTTCTCATTGATGGTGGAAGCAAGGATTGCATCATGGATGATGATGACCCCACTAGTTTCGAGCAGGCCATCACGAGTGGTGACTCTGTGAAATGGCTGGATGCAATGCGATCTGAGATGGAATCCATGTACACCAACAAAGTATGGACTTTGGAAAATGCTCCTGAAGGGGTAAAACCCATTGGGAGGAAGTGGATCTTTAAAAAGAAATTTGGTGTAGATGGAAAAGTTGAGACTTTCAAAGCTAGACTTGTAGCAAAGGGTTTTCGTCAACGACCAGGTGTGGATTATGACGAAACCTTTTCTCCAGTGGCTATGCTTAAGTCCATCCGGATCTTACTTGCCATTGCTGCATACCATGACTACGAAATCTGGCAAATGGATGTTAAGACCGCCTTTCTAAACGGTGATTTAGAAGAGAGCGTGTACATGACTCAGCCAAAGGGCTTCGTAGATAGTGGGAGCAGCGGAAAGGTGTGCAAGCTGCTTAAATCCATTTATGGGTTAAAGCAAGCATCGCGGAGTTGGAACATCTGTTTTGATGTTGTAGTCAAAGAGTTTGACTTCATCAAAAATATAGATGAACCTTGTATCTATAAGAAGGTAGCAGAGGGTAAGGTTTTCTTCCTCGTATTGTACGTGGATGACATACTCTTGATAGGAAATGATATTCCTATGCTGCAATCAGTCAAGCTCTTCTTATCACAGAGATTCTCAATGAAAGATCTAGGTGATGCCTCCTGCATATTGGGAATCATGATCTATAAAGATAGATCTAAACGGATATTGGGATTGTCCCAATCCAGGTACATTGACACCATACTAAAGAGGTTTAGTATGGAAGAATCCAAGCGTGGGAACTAACCCACGATCTCTGGACTCACTCTCTCCAAAGAGATGTCTCCCAAGACTAATTTGGAGAGAGCTCGCATGCAAGGGATACCCTATGCTTCGGCAGTAGGCTCTATCATGTATGCGATGCTATGTACCAGACCCAATGTAGCATACTCACTAAGTGTAGTGAGTCGGTATCAAGCAGATCCTGGAGAGAGTCACTGGACAGCTGTGAAGAACATTCTCAAGTACTTACGAAGGACTAAGGAGATGTTCTTGGTGTATGGTAACGGAGAACACCAGGTGGAGTCCTTTACCGATTCCAGCTTCCAAAGTGATAAGGACGACTCTAAGTCGCACTCGGGATTTGTCTTTACCCTCAATGGAGGGGCGGTATGTTGGAAGAGTTCCAAACAGGATACCGTTGCAGACTCGACGATGGAGGCTGAATATATCGCTGCCAACGATGCTGCCAAAGAGGCTGTCTGGATAAAGAAGTTCATTAGTGAACTTGGTGTGGTTCCATCCATTGATCATCCAATACCTCTGTATTGCGATAACAATGGAGCTGTGGCTTTGGCCAAGGAACCCAGATCCCATCAAAAGTCCAGACATATTATAAGGCGGTATCACCTGATCAGAGAGATAGTTGATCGCCGGGAGATCGAGGTCAGGAGAGTAGATACGAAGGACAACACTGCGGATCCATTCACGAAGGCTATTCCCCAGATACAGTTTGAGAGATTATTCGGGATGCTAGGTATGAGATACTACAGCAGCTGGCCTTAGTGCAAGTGGAAGATTGTTAGTTATGTATATGCCCTAGAGGCCATTGTTGTACATATGATGTATATTATAATGGATGCTTGGATATATATAGAGAGGACTTTCTTGCTCGTCATGATAGTATGCTATTTGGTTTCACTTTATCTTAACATGTTGACTTGTACTGGTTTACTGTTTTTCTCTCACATGTTGATAAAGCCCTTAGGACATGTACTCGACTACTAGGACTATGATGAGATCATACTAGTGGGGCCACGGTAGTCGATGAGTACATCCTATAACTGTTCCTAGTCGAGGGTATATCGAGACAGGGCATCGATACACCAGAGTAGACTAGCGTATACGCATCTTGACCCATATGATGGTCGATGGATGATCCCATATCCATCGGTGTTTGACATCAGAGATGGTGTACGGGTGCTCAGTGGAGACTGGGTACACTGGACGAACTCGCCGAGAACTCCCAGATGGTGATATACCACACGTCAGATGGCAGTTCTCCGGTGACACTGGTACAGGGTAGTCTGTAGACCCGAGATCGTCATAGAGTCTTGTGTGATTCCCACTGTGCTTTGATTTCCACCTTACCATGTCCAAGAGGGCGTGCAAAATGGTGGCTTTTGGGTACAGTCCCGAATCACATGGAGGCAATGAGCGATAGGAGGGGATTCGTCTCTTCCGGTATAGGGAGTTGACGTTGTGCTGTGTTCGATTGGCTATAACTGGAAGTCCCTGGCCATGGCTGATATAGAGATTTACTGGTAAGTGTTACTAGTAGTTTCTTGACCCGTTATGAGCCACACATCGACATGACTTATCGGTTACTGGGGTCTGACGTATACCACCCCTAGACTTGATATGCGACATATCAGACGAACAGACCGGACTGTACGGGAGTGTTACTGATTGAATTCACAGGAGAACGCACAGGCTAGCTTGTTGATCTTCTGATCGCTCAATACCTGGGTGGCTGTTACATTTAGCTGACCGCTTGCAGCTTGTGGGTGTTTGATATGATCATCACCTGCTACCGGCGTATTGACGATTCTTTAGAGTCCTACACAGAGGTTTCTTGGCTCAGGCGAAACGGAGTAGAGGCGCATATGTGATATGTGCAGGACCGAGAATAATGCGATATGAGATACCGTATTATATTCTCACGATATTTAGATATGAACCGGGTCATCGGATCAAGTGTTGATTCGATGAATCGGTACATGATATATTAGTCGGTAATATTCAATATAGCCGGATCGTCGGATCAAGTGTTGATTCGATGATTTAATGTATAATAATATATATGATATATTGTATTACATTATCTAATATTGGCTCGCTTTATTATTTCATTTTCTCACTGGATGATACATTGATATATATGCGATATATGTTAATTGTATTATTTTCTTTTGTTGCAAATATATAATATATATGTGATATATATTATTGTGACATGATATGATTTATTATTAAACATGTTTAAGGATGATTAAAAGGGATTAGGGTTAGCTTCTTCCTGCACCTTCTAGAAGCTTTGTTTTTGTCATGCTTAAGATATTATGGTTGATATTTTTGCATGACTCATAACTTAACCTAACCAAACCCTAACTCTAGTTTATTCTCTACAAACTCTTAGCCACTCATCCTTGACCATGGTTGATATATCAATCATATAGTTTTCTTTTCTATTCATCACAAAAGGAATTATCATTATCATTTTCCATTATCATCTTCTTCTCTCTTGATTTTGAGCTCACTAGAAATTCCATTTGTGATGATAAATTGTGAGAAAGTGAATTAAAAAGAAAGCATAAATACTACTCCTTCATCCTCATCTCATCTAGCCCATGAGATTAGTGTGTTCATCTCTTTAGAGTGAGAAAGCTTGAGTTATTGGAACTTCGACGTAGATCATCGGAGATTTGGAACACTTCAAGCAAGCATGGATCGTTCGAGTCGTGGAGCCTCTCTTGAGTCCGGGAGATCGTGGACCGCGGCAAAGGGACTTCTACTCGGAGCTTGTGAAGCGAAGGAGCGGACTACAAAGGTTGTAATCCCTCACACTTAGATAAAAAGTTGTTATCTTGCATGCTTAACCCTAATAATCTAGCAAAGATCCTGTCTTTGGGTTGTTCGGCACATCTAAAATTTTATTCGTGCATGTTTGATGCGTTATGAACCTTCACAAGTGTGCCTAGGAACCCTACAAGAACTGATTGGGCAGCGCCCAGATCCCAGCGCCTCACGTAATACACACGTGAGCACCCAATAAAATAAATGAGGCAATGCCTCACATGTCCCTCACTCGAGCGCCATACAAAGTGCTTAGCACTCTATATTTAGTCAAAATGACTAAAGTGCTTAGCACTGATCGGGCAACGCCCATGTATGAACGCCTCACATAATACACATGTGAACGCCCGAGCCCCTAACAAGTGCTTAGCACTTTTATATAAAAGGAAAAGGACTGAGCAAATAGAACCATAAATAAGTGTTTAGCACTTTTGAATAAAAAAACTGAGCAGACCAATCCAAAATTGGCTAAGTCTCTCTGAAAGTTTCTTGCATCCGAGCCCAAATACTCTGTTGTTGGATCTTAATAAAATTTAACGATCCTGAAAATATTGCTAAGTTGATCTAAGTCTAAAATAAAACAACGTATCCTTAGTTAAAATAATTTGAGCCCAAATGCTCATATATTTAAGTTGATCTTAATCTCAAACTAAATTAACGGTCCTTAAATTAAACAAAATATTTTTGAGCTAAAAGAATATATAACCTAAGTTCAAGATCCAAATTCATAAATATACGGATTTGGACTGATCTGTGCCCTATGGGCGACGACATACACCAGTCTCCGTATACAATCCATGGGAAACCTTAACAAACAAAATAACACACGACACGAAGTGAACTGCTGGAGTAGGAGAAAGTGGTTATCGCAATGCGTTAACGTAATTAACTGCAGGGGGTTTGCGCCTGCAGGGAAGAGCGTCCCTACAATCAAAAACCTCTCACAATTGAGGGGGAATCTGATTAAGTCTGCTACATCGGTCGCATCTATCCTAACCTCCGATATACGCTGCCATAAATTAATTTGGTATCTTCGACGAGATGGATGGATATGTTCAAATAGTATCTGCCCCCAAATTCAGAATAGACGTCCTCCGTGTCTCATTCCGGTCTTTGGCGATAAACAGTCCCTGCCCTGTCGTAAGTTAAGTAACCTTACGGTGAAGACCCAGGACCCTGTGGCGAATGTGAATGGCATATAAAGCGTTGTATTTTCGTTGTTTATGGCGTGATAGGATTTAAATGATGGGACCGTGTTAATTGGATTAATGCAAAGAAAGAACCTTAAATATGATGTTGTAGGAACCAACTTTAAAAAGAAATTCTAGCCGTGTTATATTGCTTTGCATAGCGATATTCATTTAGGAATATCCCGCACCTCATTCGATGAGGGAAGAGCCCCAATCCCTTCACGAGGATTTCGCTCTTAAGCAAAATTTTGCGTTACTACACACTACTCAGTTTTCTTCAAAACCACCAATTTTAAAAGCGGTGTCTAAACCACTCCTTTTGAAAACTACCTGGTTCCTTCAACGAGATCAAGTTCATTACGTTAAAATAATTTCGCCAAAAATCAGTCGTAACCCTCCGTCATTTCAGATAGGTATCACTTAATATTCGTGCTATGTTTGTTGGCCTCCGTCAAGGCATAGTGTATGGTAGCTGTGTGATACTTATTTGCTGCATAGAGATGCGATTGATCATAGTCGCACGACTTTGTTGGCCTCCGTCAAGGGCTTATGCGGGTAGGTTCGAATTAATAAAGATAATGACATGTTGAACTTGACTAACAACCTATGATTTGTTGGACTCTGTCAAGGTCATAGATCGTTAGGGGAAAAAACCATATCGGAAGTTTCAAATATAAGGGAAACTTGCTAGTGTTTGCATACCTTCTGAAGTGTGGTAATTTTGGTTGGCTTCCTTCAAAGTTATCACACAATGATAATTGGGTCTCGATCCCACTGTGAGTAGTAGTTACTCTTCGGAAGAGTTTTTCACTTTACAACTAGCTAAAACCCGTTAGGTGTCAAGAAAGGTGTCAGCGGGTCAACACCTTCAGGGAAAAGAGGTTACTTTAAATTAGGGAATTTCACGAAAGTGTTGGAAAACCTCTCTCGAAGTACTGACACTGGCTTGGCTAAAACGTTAAGCAAATTTGTAGGGTTTGATTAATCCTGACTAATTCTTTTTTAAGGTTTGAAGGAGAATTCGAGGAAACGGTAGGAGCCATCCTGATTAGATAAATTAATTAACCAATCTAATCTTGCAAAAGTATAAGCCGAGTGTTTCTTTTCTCTCTCTCTCCAGGTAGCAACCATATCACTCCTTAATCAAGATAATAAAATGTATGACTTGACCGAATCATCTTATTACACTAGACTGGGGAACGTCGGTTCGGCTCTAACCTGTGACAACTGTCACGAGTATGGGTAAGGACTTCCATTTGACCATAATGAAGGAAAAGCATCCTAATGCATCTACTTTGGGTGTATTTGTAATTGAAAACTGTTTTTCGGTCAACCCTACCTTCCGGGTATTAGATACCGGATCGGGATCTCATATCTGTAATTTATTACAGTGTTTGAAAAAAAGTAGAATTGTTAGACCCGGTGATATATTTCTCAGAGTAGAGAATGGAGCAACTGTGCTGCCGAGTCCGTCGGCGAATATCACATGGTATTGCTAAGAAGAAATATTATAATTTTGAACAACTGCTACTATGTACTTTCCAGGCTATGCAATATTATATCAGTTTCTTTACTGGATAAAGATAAATATAATTTTGTTCTAGATAAGAAATATCATGAACATTTATCTCAATCAAGTACCGATTGCAGAAAGTACACTATGTAATGGTATCTATGTTTTTAATCAAAACACGGTTTTTAATATACAAAACACACGCAAGAGGAAGAGTTCAGATACGAACGAAACTTACCTATGACATTGTAGATTTGATCATATCAATGAGAAAAGACTAAGTAAGTTACATAAGAATGAATATTTGGATCCGTTTGAATTTTCATTCTATGAAACTTGTCAGTATTGTATGAAAGGAAAGATGACCAAAGCTCTGTTTACGGGACCCAGAGAAAGAGCAATAGAGCTCTTGGGACTCATACACAGTGATGTGTGTGGTCCAATGTCTACACATTCAAGGGGTGGGTTCTCTTACTCCATTACATTCACTGACGATCTCTTTAGGTTTGGGTATGTGTATCTTTTGAAACACATATGAAGTTTTTGATAAATTCAAAGAATATAAAAGTGAAGTAGAGAACTAGACTGGAAAAAGTATCAAGGTCCTACGATCTGATCGAGAAGATGAATACTTAAGTACGGAATTCCTTGATTATCTAAAAGAGAATGGTATTCTCTCTTAGCTTACCCATCTGTATACACCACAACACAATGGTGTATCGGAGCGGAGAAATTGTACACTATTGGATATGGTTCACTCTATGATGAGTAATGCTGCGTTACCTCTTTCATTCTGGGGATATGCACTAGAATCAGCTGCATATGTATTGAATAGAGTTTCGACTAAATCAGTGCCTACCACTCCATATGAAATATTGGAGGGGAAGAGATCATACCTTAATTTTATAAAGATATGGGGATTTCCTACTTATATAAAGAAGCAGAATCCGGACAAGCTCGAGACATGATCAGTTTTATGCAAGTTTGTAGGATATCCAAAGCACTCGCGATGATATATTTTCCACCATACCGAAGAATAGAAGGTGTTTGTTACTCTTCATGCCTTTTTCGTAAAAAAAGAATTTCTTGCAAAAGAAATAAGTGGAAGTACGGTAGAGCTGGAAGAAATTGCAGAAGCACAAACTACAACTAAAGATTTGGAGAGCCTCGTGATTCAATAGTCCCGAACGAACCCCAGCCACTCTGCATATCTAGTAGGCATTCTCATCCGTCCGAGAGATACTATGGTTTTCTCATAGACGAAGATCGAAAGGATTGCATCATGAAAGAAGATGATGTTAGTAGTTTCGAGTAGGCCATTTTCAGTAAGGACTCTGTGAAATGGCTGGATGCTATGCGACCCGAAATGGAGTCCATGCACACCAACAAAGTATGAACTTTGGACATTGCACCTCTAGGGGTAAAACCCCTCAGCTGCAAGTTGATCTTCAAAAAGAAGATTGGTGTAGATGGACATGTGGAGACCTGTAAGGCTAGACTTGTTGCGGAAGATTTTCATCAAAGACCACATGTGGACTATGACAAGACCTTTTCTCCAGTGGCTATGCTGAAATACATACGGATCCTACTTGCCATTACTGCCTTCCATGATTATGAAATCTGGCAGATAGACGTAAAAACTGCTTTTTTAAACGGCGCTTTAGAAGAGTGCGTTTATATGGATCAGCCAGAGGGATTCGTAGACAGTGGGAGCAGCGGGAAGGTGTGCTGGTTGCTTAAATCCATTTATGGATTAAAGAAGGTATTGCGGAGTTGGAACATCTATTTTGATGAGACCGTCAAAGAATTTAACTTCATCAAAAAAGTAGATGAGCCATGTATATATAAAAAGATTGTAGGGAGAACTATCATATTTCTAGTATTGTACGTGGATGCTATTATCTTAATAGGAAATGATGTTCCTATACTACAGTCAGTCAAACTGTTCTTATCACAGAAGTTCTCCATGAAGGACCTGGGTGATGACTTTTACATTTTGTGGATAAAGATCTACAGAGATAGGTTCAAGAGAATGTTGGGACTTTCACAGTCCAGGTACATTGACACCATACTAACGAGATTTAGTATGGAAGATTTCAAGCGCGGTAATATACCCGCTTGTCACGGAATCACCCTTTTTAAAGAGATATCTCCCAAGACTGATGAGGAGAGGGCTCACAAGACTACCATACCCTATGCTTTGGCAGTATGCTCCTTAATGTATGCGATATTATATACCAGACCAGATGTAGCTTACATACTTAACGTGATAAGCAAGTATCAGTCAAACCCAGGGAAGAAGCATTAGATAGCTGTGAAAAACATTCTTAAGTACCCGAGAAGGACTGAAGAGATGTTTCTGGTATACAGTAATGGAGACCTCCAGATGGAGGCATTTACCGATTCAAGCTTCTAAAGTGACAAGGATGATAGCAAGTCTATCTCGGGTTATGTGTTTACCCTTAACGGAAGGGCAGTCTATTGGAAGAGTTCTAAACAGGACACCGTAGCAGACTCGACGATGGAGGCAGGATACATTACTGCCAATGATACCGCAAAAGATGATGTCTAGATGAGAAAGTTTATTACTGAACTTGAGGTGGTTCCGTTCGTTGTTGATCTAATACTTCTATATTGCGATAACAATGGGCCTATAGCGTTAGCGAAGGAACCACAGTCCCATCAGAAATCCAGAAACATCTTGAGGCGGTATCACCTGATTAGAGAGATCGTTGATCATCGGAAGATCGAGATTCGGAGAGTAGACACAAAAGACAATACGGCGGATCCACTCACCAAGGCCCTTCCTCAGACCCAGTTCGAGCGACTATTCGAGATGTTAGATCTTCGGTACACCAATACATGGCCTTAGTGCAAGTGGGAGATTGTTGGATATGTATAACCTAAAGACTATTATTGTATATTACATTGGATACTTGGGATATATATGTACATGGCAGTCTTGCTCGATATGATTGTATAATATCTAGTTTATCTTTATCTTAACATGTGTATATGTTTTACTTATATTACGTATCACTAATATATGTTAATAAAGCCCATAGGATCTTTCCTTGCCTACCAGCATTGTGATGGCGATCATAGTCATGGAGATTGGGTAGTCTATAAGCACATCCTTAAATATTTATAGTCGTAGGAGTATCGAGACAGTGTATCGATATTCTAGAGTAGACTAGTGCATATGTTTCTTATTTCCAATAGGAAAGATGGCTGGTCTCACAGTCATTGGTGTACGATACCAAAGATTGTATACAAGTGCTTATTAGGTTATGAGTTACACCTGACGGACTTGGCGGGAACTGCTAGATGGTATTATACCTATCGTCGGATAGAAATTCTCTGCTGACATGAGTATATGGTAGTCTGTCGACATGAAATCGTCATTTTTCTCGAGTGTGTTCCTACTTTACTTTGATTACTACCCTACCACGGCTCTAAAGAGTCATACAAACAGGTAGTAGTTGGGTGCAGTCCCGAAGCCCTTAGAGACAGTGAGCGATAGAAGGGATTTATCTCTCCTAACATTGAGAGTTGATATTGCGCCGTGTATGGTTGGCCATCACCATAAGACATGGGCCCATGTGGATGAGATTTATTGATAGGGGATCGGTAGTTTCTCGGTAAGTGATGAGCTTAATAACGACATGATTTATCAGGTTATTAGGGGTCTGTCGTTTTCCACCCCGTAAACCTGGTATACGATACTCTCAGATGAAAAGACCGGACTGTACGGTGAATGCCACTTATAAGATCAGTAGGAGTTTGTACGAGTTTACTTGTCGATCTTCTTTTTGACAGATACCTGGGTAGCCGTTACGTACAGCTGGTGCAACTGACGTGCTTGTGAGTTGGGGATGTTGTCTAGTAGTTTATTATCGGCGTATTGTCGAGTTTTTAGAGTCCCACACAGAGAGTTTTCAGCTTTGGTAAAATGATGTAGTGTCATACTGGGTACGTGCAGGTGTCCGATTAAAACTAGTGTATTGTATACACTAACGGTAATCAGACGGTCGAAATACTAGCCGGTCTTTTGGAAAGACGGATATTAAATCTAGTTTGGATTTAATATATTAATACATGTATTGGATATATGTATTTACTAGTATTTTGTCACTATTAATATATGTATTTTGTATGTATTTTAAATACATGGGAAAATAATTACAAGCATACATGTAATATATGTTATGTTACATATACATATATATTATAATTATTTATTTCTTTTTCTTTGGTTCTCTTTTGGTTATGTTGTGCCATGGGATTAGCACATGCTTGCCCACTTTCGTAAGGTGTACAAGCGGAGGAAAGAGAAGAGGGTGGACACTTGGAGATGAGATGAAAATCTAAGGGTTATGATTTATTTTCTTTATGTTAAATGAATTCTAACCATTAAGTTATGGTTCATAACTTTGTATGCATTCTCTCTCATCTCTAGCTCCAAGCACTCTTCTTTCTCATCATTTTTCTAAGAGAAAAAGAAAATTAAAAGAGAAAAATATTATAGCGAAAGAAACTACCTCACTAGAACTTCAAGACTAGAAAACTTGAATTCCTAGTTGCTTAAAGAGAAGAAGTTGAAGCCGAAGTTGCAAGCTCTCTAGATGGATCCATCTATGACCAAAGGAGATCACTTGCTATCTTGTTCCATGAACCATTTAGGAGCTTACATGGAGTCCAACTCAAAAAGTGGAGCACTTGAAGATGTTTCGAAGGTTGTAGTCTCAAACCTTGTATGAAAACTCTTATATTAGTTTACAATTTCATAACTTTAGCATATTTCCTAGTGTTTGGAACTAATTGTTCTCTAAATTTTTTTAAAACCCATTATACAAAGTTTTAAAATTGTTTGCTAGGGTGAAAAAGTTCCATCAAAAAGTTCTTCCTAATGTGAGAGAATAATTAATATTAATTTACACACAACCCCTTCCAACATCAAGTTACTTTTCTTTAGGTCTTTTAACTGGGCAAAATAAAATCACCTAATTGCTCAAAACCCAAATCTTCAATTACCCATGAACACAATAAATTCATTTCGAAAATAAATATAATAATAATATAATTTTGAAAAAACAATTTCCAAAATACCTGATCATGATTTGACGTTTTCATGGGATTGAACAGTAAATTTGTTCTCATCAATATGAGAATGTCGGATCCTATCTAGACATCCATAGTTTTCCTAAATATATTCAAGCATCCCAATATTTCAGATTTCTTGTTCTTGTCTAAACGAAAAGATTACCATCATATCAAAACTTACTTGTCAACAAATCGAATACTATAATATCATCAAGTCAAAGGGATTATGTAACAGTTTGAATTCTCCATCTCTATAGGTGACATATCCTAGATAATTCAAACATGGTCCTGTAATAAACATATCATTATATGCGCTCATGACATACATCCGGAGAATCTCTATTCTCGGTGATTGAGCAAACCACCACATCTCACATATCAGTATCAAGCATGTTAACCTGTCACAATTCTAGCCATCCTTTTCTAGTTGTAGGTTAAGTAATCAATTTAAGAAATTACTAAATTAGATCATACCTCCATACAAGGGACCCATCACAGTGCATGATCTAATAATATAATTTTTAAGGATATTATAACAATTATAAATAAATAAGAATACCCACATTATAAATTATTAAGTGTAACTATAAAACTTTATTAATATTCAACTAATATTACATGAATTGCAATGGATTTTAAAGGACACATATAACTACTCTAGCGGATTACTCATCCCTTCCTTAAAAAAACCGCGCAACTGTTAAGGAAGATTGTTTGCGCTAAATCAATTGTTCATTAATATAGTATAATAAAATAAGCAAACACCCTTTTATTGTACTATCATCATCTATCAACCGGTTAACTGTTTATTCGTGTTAGCAAAGATAACTAAGGCAACAAGAAGTCACCGTGTTGAAAAAATATCTATTTACATATGAAAATGAAATCACAAATAAACAGCAGAATAGGATGACCAAAAGAGTCAAGCACAAGACATAAAATTTCATTGAATAGATTCAGATGTACTTGTCATACTTTCAAATCTCCAGTTTTTCAGCTAAACTCCATGGAAACAGAAAACATATGCGATTTCCACATGTTACTATGTTAAAACAACACTTAACTTTGTCTAAAGAAAGATAAAAGTAATACCAATCGTAATGATAACAGTGAGCTACACATCATAAATTAAGGACAATTTTTGGGATTTGATAGTTTTTTAAAAATATTTAACAAAATGGTTTTCCCTCAGAAATATTTAGAAGAATGGTGTTGAGTTAAGGATTAGCTCGAATTAGGTGTTGTTAACTAAAGCCGCATTTTAAAAGTGTTGTTTTAGGCTAAAAACTCGTATTCTTCCTTGAATATTTGGTGGTTGAGGAAGCGAGCTTAAATCCGTAGTTTCAAAGTGTGGTTCCTAGTAACCGCACTTTGAAACAGAGGATTTAAGCTCGATTTATAAATCATTAAGTGCAACATAAAACTTTAACTAATATTACATGAATTGAAATGGATGTTAAAAGACACATATAACTACTTTGGGATTGTTCTTCCCTTCTTTTAAAAAAATTTCCCAACCGTTAAGGAAGACTATTTGTGCTAAATCATTTGTTCATTAATATAGTATAATAAAATAAGCAAACACCCTTTTATTGTACTATCATCATCTATCAATTGGTTAACTGGCTATTCGTGTTAGCAAAGATAACTGAGGCAACAAGAAGTCACCATTTTGAAGAAATATCTATTTACATACGAAGATGAAATCACAAATAAACAGCAGAATATGTTGACCAAAAGAGTCAAGTACAAGCCACAAAATTTCATTGAGTAGACTCAGATGTGCTTGTCATACATTCGAATCTCCGGTTTTTCATAGCTAAACTCCATGGAAATAGACAACATATACGATTTCCACATGTTACTATATTAAACCAACACTTAACTTTGGATCCAAAGGAAGATAAAAGTAATAGCAATCCTAATGATAACTGCGAGCTACACATCGTAAATTAAGGATTATTTTTGGGATTTGACAGTATTTTTAAAAATATTTAACAAAATGGTGTTCCCTCAGAAATATTTAGAAGAATGGTGTTGGGCTGGGGATTAGCTCGAATTAGGCGCTGTTAACTAAATCTGCACAGTGTGGTTTTAGGCTAAAAACTCATATTCTTCCTTGAATAATTGGTAGTTGGGGAGGGGAGCTTAAAAGTGCGGTTTTAGGCTAAAAACTCATATGCGGTTCCTAGTAACCGCGCTTTGAAACAGCGGATTTAAGCTCGACTTAAAGCCGGGCCCACCGCTGCTGCTTCTTAAAGCGCCCCATCTTTCTTCTCCTTCAACCTGAGACTACTAGGGAAATTACCCACATTCTAACAACTTCCTATCCTCCTCTTCCCATTCCAACACTCGAAACCCAAAATTATTCAAAATCCCGACCCATTTTCTTTTTCAAACTCCCAAATCCCTAACACTAACCCATTATCTCCTTTCTCCTTCACCCTCAACATTCTCATACACTTAACCCTACCCGTTCTTCCCTCAACATTCTCAAATCCCTAACCCTAACATTCTTAATCAATCTCGAACGCTTTGAAGGAAGAGGTAATTTTTTTCATTGTATTCATTTTAAATATTTTGGAAATGATAAAGAAGAGAGTAAATTTATAAGTGTGGGTTGTTGATTGATGTAATTTATTGCATATTTATATATCCGTATTTACCTTATTTTGTCTATTTAATGCTATTCGAGATATGTTTTATGAATAAATGCAGATTATATGTTCTAAAGAGCAAAAGTACATAAAAGACGAATTTGCGTGCATTGGACGTAAACAAATTAATGAAGAAACTGATATAAGAGTGGAGCCAATGAACCAAGTAGAGAGCCAAAATAATCAACTCATCGAATCAAGTTAGCACACCAAAGTTGGGAAAAATTGGACACAATCGATCGGCTTTTAGTCAAAGTGGTTCGGTTTTTAGTTGAAATCTAGTCAAGTTAGGACTTGAGATTTTTAGGGTTTCTGAAGGTTTCGAAAAGATTTCTTTCTATTTCTTGTAATCGACTATAAAGCCTATAAATACTGCAGTACTATTATTTAGGGTATATATCTTCTCTTTTGTGATAGCCGTCATGGTTTTAGAAGGATCTAAATAATTTGTAATTTTATTTTTATGATGAATTTCTTTTCTATGATTTGTTTTTCATCTTTTGCAATGAGTAGCTAAATTTTTATCTCGAGTTGGAATTATTCTTGTTCTATGATTGGTGTATAAGTTAATTGATATATTCTTTTTCTATGTTTTTAATAATGAATACTTATGATAAGGATATGTTCTTGTTAGTGCAATTCTGATAAACTAAACAGATCGATGAATGATCAGCCACCATAAGGTTTATTTAGGGAAAGACCGCATTGCCGATAAACTAGTTAATTTGATGATTGATTGATGCCCATGAAAATTATCTAGGGAATGTATAGTTTATATTTTTATTGTATGTGTTCGATCTCGTTAATCTAGGGTTAGATTAGACTATGCCAATAAAGCAAGATAAGCCTTTGATTGACAACCATTGAGTTTACTAAGTAGAAGAGAAGATCTAACTATTTCTTTATTAATTAGAACTTGTTCTTTAAATTTATTACTTGATGATATTGTTGATTGATAGGGTATTACCATGATCATATGAATTATGCTTTCTTATTTGATTGATAGTTTATTGCGATGAATGTATGCTTTATACTTTCCTATAATTTTTAGGTAATGAATTTAAAGATAGAAAACTAGAAAATGATAGATGTTATTTAAAACACCATGATTATATAAGATGATTCTAAACCCTATGCTTTTTTATTTTAAGAATCTATTTTAATTTGCAATTTACTTTCTTTTTAATATTGCTTTTTATTAGTATAATTTCTTAAGTCAAAGTTTTATTTTTAATTCGTTTTAGACTAATTAGAATTCTCATCCTCCCTGTGGATCGACCTACAAGTGCTACAACTGATTAAGTGTGCACTTGCGGTATAATTTAGAGACTAGGAAAATCTCCATCAAGTTTTTGGTGCTATTGCCAGGGAGGACGGTGGAAATTTTAGTTAGTTCTTTTTTGAATTATTTTTCTTTATTTTATTCTGCAATTTTTTTTTATTTCAGGAAATTTGGTACTACAACAGACGGTTTGGAGCGAGAAGAAGACTACAGAAAAATTTCAGCCTCAGCAGACGCAAAATTTCGGCTATTTGCCGGAATATTTCGGCTAAAAGTCGACTTCTTGAAGCCTTGAGAGTCATGCTTCGTTACTGGAGTTTCTCTTTGTGTACTTTGTTGATTTCCAAATTTTTTTTTGCTATACCCCGCTTTCTAAAATACGGAATACGATGGTGACTAGGCCAGCCATACTCCTACGGTCAAGGAATAATCCTCTCGTAGTCACGCTTCGGCTTCTGGCAATACATGGTAACAGTAATATAACACAGATGATGAGATAATACAGTCACTAAAACTATCAGGTGAAAAGAAAACTGAGCGCAGCAAATACAACAACTAACCAGTGATAAAGAAAGAAACGATAGGGCCCTGATCTAAATATCCACGATCTTCTCGAAATCAGACGAGTCCACTTCTTTCACTCTAAGTATGCATATTCAGGTCGTCAGAGCGACACAATAGCAATATATAACATGTGCAACAATAATAAACATGAAGTAGCATGCACAAGTCAAAAATATGAGCATGAAGTAGCTTACACAGGTAAACACTATAACATGAGAATCATATCAGTAAATCGATGCAAGTCCATGTCACTAATCATATAAGTCTCTAGGTCTCAATGTCCATGTCACTATTTTATCGTTAATTTGAGCGTAAGAGTCGACCATTGGAAATACAGACCCTCTCCTATATTCAGTAACAATATTAACATGTGTTCACGTAATGGGACCCTAAGTGGGACCTCCTCCTGTATTCAGTACACGCTCATATAATAGGACCATCAGATTCCGTTGACCGAACTCACACTCAAACTATCCTAACACCTACGGTCTACATCAAGGTCTAACCATGAACCAAAATATCGGGTAACCATGACAAGTCTACTCGAGAATTGGAGGCTGGTCGCCATCAAGCATGACTAGGCCAGTACTTTAGACTAGTAGACAGCCCCCAATGTCTTTTTAATGGCACTAATATAAATGTTTCCATAACCGTCCCATTCTAGTTATAGTTACACCTATATACGTGTCTTCGTAGGGTAGGATTCTACTCGGTGGCCTCGCGATGAGGGCTTTAGATCCCCATCTTTGTAGGGCAGGAAGCTACCCATTGTGGATGGACCGAGCAGGTGTAACAATCCTAATTTTCCTACACAAATTTTTTTCAAATAAATTTTTCAAAAATCCATAAAAGAGTATTATTGCCTGAGCACAAGACTTAAGTAATTAATTAGCAATTTAATTACAAGAAGGAGCTTGTAGCTCATTGGTAATACCTTGCATTGCTGAATCAAACCACCAGAGTTCAAATCCCCTATCTCACATTATTTTTAATATTATTTTGTTTTAAATTCTTTGGAAGCCCAACAGTCCACACACAATAACTCCCAAACTTTGAACTGAACCTGAAAAACTAAATATACCAGTGCCTACACCTCGAGACCCCCACCTTCCTGACCCCCGACTCGACCGAGTCGTCAACACCAAAAAGGTGTCTCTTCACCTCCTTAACCCCCATGTATACTTCAAATTCCCAGATCGGTCCCAGAGAATTCAAAAAGCCCCATTTACTCTAATTTTTAATACATTTTATATATTTTTACATTTTTTTCAATTAAACTCTTCACCTACCCTAACCCTAGCCTAACCCTATAAATACCACCCTACCCTCTACCCTCTCACTCACATTTCTGAGCCAACTCTCAAGAAAAATCCTTAGAACCTTAGTGTGCAATCGAAGCGAGCATGATGCGAAGCTACGGCGAATTTCTCGACGAACTTCCGGCGATTGTCCTAGGAACTCCCGGCGACGACGCAACACATCGGTGATTCCTCTACTTCCTTCTCACTCTCTTGTGTGATCTAAAACCCGTAAGTCCCAACTTCTATCTATCTCTTCTATCTAAAAATACGGATTTACAAAACCCGACGGAATCGGAACAAATCCGATTTCCGATTCGGTTTCTTCATAAAATTCCACTTCTCACTAATACAATCATACTTAAACTTCCTCATATTGACTATTAAACACTAATCAAAAAAATTGATCAAGTTTCATTACATGAAATGATAGCTATTTCCATTTATCATATTTTTTTCACTTAAATACCACATTGTTTCAATCCTACATTTAACTCATCAAACTTGCTATACATTTAAAGTAGATCACGAGGTAACGATCTACCTCCTCACACACTCACATACAACATAACACGATACCCTCGAGAACCTAGAATATGAGAAAACAAATATTTTCATTTAAATACCATTGACTTAATAAAACCATTCTAAAAGATTTAGTATTGATACACTTTTAAATAAATACCACTTATTAGGAAAATAAGACAAGATTGTGGACATCATTCATTTATCTAAACCTGACTTTGTGGTGTCTAGGCTAGGCAAGTTAGAAAGGGAACTTTAAAAGGCCCGTCTCATGGTGATTCGTGAGCGGATCTCTCCTTTCTTCACTTGTACTTACCTGGCCACAATAGGCGGTGAAGAGGCGATTTGAGGCATCTCACAACTTGTCGTTTTGGACCAGTTAAGAATAGTCTAGTTGACTTAGGAGACCCTACAATATAGATTACAGAAAATTTACATCTTTACAAATAAATATCAATTACTTCATAAAACTATTTTCTAAAAGATTTAATATTTTACGATCTTTGCAAAGCGCCGCTACAACCCATTTTGGGGAACCCGTTCGGGATGGTGCAGATTATCGCACATCCTCGGGCTTAGTAGTACGAGATTCAGACCTCCGCAAGGAGCATTCGGTCTCGAAAGATTTAAAATACGACATCTTAAGAAAATGAGATTTTTAGAATAAAAAAAATATATTAAAATTATTTTTCTATAAATATATGTATATTTATCATTAAAATATCTATTTTGTTATGATATAAATATTCTACCTTTTTCAAAAAAAAATCACAAGAATCAATTTTACACTAAAATACCATGAATTCCATACAAATCAATATTACAAATAAGTACCTTTATTTATGAAACTAGGATATTTTCACTAGAAATATCACAATATAAAATACACATTCATTACAACTCTAAAGACGAATAATAAGTACTTGAGGTGTATTTTGAAAAGTATATAAAAGTATTTTTACATAAAACCCCCTCAAGTTCTATAAATTACCCTAAGGACCCTAGCAAACATAGGTTTAAGCGGAACCAATCTCTTGAGCCTCAGGGAGCCGGAGAAGTGGGTGCTTGCCTATCTAAGGTAGACAAATTAATAAAAACAATCAGGACTCCAATTTACTTTGCTAATTTGTCTGACTCAGTTTGAATATCAGTATACTCTGACTTGAATGCGATTCAAGTACAATCTACTATCTACAATCTTCAATATTACAATTCAACATGAATCCATGAATCCAATTATTAATCTATACAACTTGACCGAACCGAACCATGGATATACATTCTATTTATATGATCTCCAGTTTACATCCATTTACATGATTCTACGGTTACATCCGTTACAGATATCATGGTTTCGGTCAGTCATCCAATTATACAATCTATACAGTTTGCAATACAATACAATTAAAACACTACAGGGTTTAAGGGGTAGATTGATACGGAAGGTGTTAAAAGTGGCACGAGACGGTAAGATTAAGACACCTAACATGAATCCAATTGCTGTTGTACCGTGGCATAAACGGTTCCTTGAGTTCCTGATACCTTAGTCTCCGGGGCAAGTGAGACTCCTCTCGTATACACTGGCATCCTTCTTTACCAAGCTACAAACAACAGCGTTAACACTACATAAAATAATATAACAATATAATACAACTGTAAAAGCTACTCTCTCTCTCTCTCTTACTCCCTGTCTATTTTATTTCTCCTCTTATCTTTGGGACTTATCGAGCGATCTGTTCGCTGACGACATTCTATTTCTTTCTTCTTTGAATGTCATCAGGTGATTTAGACCTGTCAGAGACCGAGCCAACTGCAGAAGACTTGGATCAGTTCAGTGAAGATCCCGAGCTCTAGTCATTGTACACTTTCCATTCAGTACTTTCATTTCTGTTATGCTATTGTTTAGGCATTGCTTTTTATTCAGTTGTATTTACTTTCCATGTATTGTACAGAAAGAATGTTAATAAATAAAGTTGTTGTTCAGTTTATATATCTTGTCTCTTGTGTATTTACTTTTATTGCTTAGTTACGCTTAGCGTATTTGCTTCTGAGTAAATACGTAGCGGACCAGTCGGGTCCCCTTCGCCGTATACCGGGAAGCGGGGCGTGACAGGTTTTGTTGGTGGCCCATGCAGGTCAGAGCTGTATGAAACTCTATCATGCAGTTCTGTTCTGCATAAACAACCTAAGCAATATAACAGAAGAACCAGCAACTAAAACATTCTTTACAATTCATGTTCCTTGAATCCCATCATTTCTTATTCTTTAAATCATATACTTTGAATCTATCCTAACCTAAATTTTTCATTCAAGGTTATGGATTCACCAAACAACACCAGCACCAATGTCAACAACACACCTCCACCACTACCACTTACACCTGCCGTTCCTGCTTCACTCAACGAGCAAACGGTTCTGCTTGAGACAATCCACAGCCTCCTAGAGGGACAGCAGCAGCTCTTGAACCATCCCGAGGCTGAAGCACCTGGGGTGAAGCAATTCAGAGCTTTACATCCCAAACAGTTCTCAGGAAAGGGGAGCCCACTGGAAGATGAGGAATGGGCACAAAGTATCAAGGATGATCTGACAGCAGCACAAGTGCCAGAAATAGCTTGGGTCCAAGTTGCAAAGCTGCAGCTCACGGACAATGCACGAAACTGGTAGAAGGCAGAAGAAAGCCGTCTTGAACAGCCCATTGAATGGAAGACTTTCCGCAATAAGTTCGACGCGGAGTACTTCCCTGTGACTGCCAGGTTTGCCATGGAACAGCAGTTCATTCATCTACAACAAGGTTCGATGTGGGATAAGTCAGTAGATGAGTATGACGCTGAGTTCACCATGCTCAGTCGATTTGCGGCACACCTGATACCGACGAATGAGATCAGAGCCCGTCGATTTCAATAAGATTTGGACACGGAAATCCAGGCTGCACTAGCCATAGGGAAATTTCTGACTCATGAAGATGCTTTGGAAGCTGCCCGCAGTTATGAGACAGTGATAAAGAGGAAAGGAAGACCTCAATCTGCCGGTTTGAAATGCCCTGCCACTCAAATGGCAGGAGGAGCCTCTTCCAGGCCAACGTTCGAACCCAGGTGAACTGAAGAACCCAATAACTAACATGGACCACATTTCTGGTTCCATTGCAAGAGAGATGGACATTTGATAAAGGACTGTAGGCGCACAAAAGGTCTGTGCCTAGTTTGTAGCGCGTCCAATCACAAAATTGAGACCTGTCCATATAGATACAACTCAGCCCACACACCTACCAACTACCCCAGCGGCCAGCTATCCAGGCTCCTGCAACTCGTCCTGCACTCCCAGCACCACCTCCACATAGAACTCCTGCACAACCTACTCACCAATTCCAACAGGCAAGGAGGGACATGCCTCAAGGGCATAGAAACAGGCCTCAAGGACAGAATGTGCCTCCAGCTAGAAGGAATGTACCATGGCGTCAGACATTCACCTTAGCAGCCATAGAATCTGAGACTGTGAACCAAGGTAACACCGGTAGGTCTGTTTCATATTTTTAAACCTTTGCACCATCTTGTTATACACTATCTATACTCCAGTCACCAAACTTTTCTTGAATTTGTTACACTTTCCTTTTACAAATTTCGAGGACGAAATTTGTATAAGAAGGGTAGAATGTAACAACCCTAATTTTCTTATACAAATTTTTTTCAAATAAAATTTTCAAAAATCCATAAAGGGGTATCATTGCCTGAGCACAAGACTTAAGTAATTAATTAGCAATTTAATTACAAGAAGGAGCTTGTAGCTCATTGGTAATACCTTGCATTGCTGAACCAAGCCACCAGAGTTCAAATCCCCTGCCCCACATTATTTTTAATATTATTTTGTTTTAAATTCTTTGGAAGCCCAACAGTCCACACACAATAACTCCCAAACTTTGAACTGAACCTGAAAAACTAAATATACCAGTGCCTACACCTCGAGACCCCCACCTTCCTGACCCCCGACTCGGCCCGACTCGGCCGAGTCGACCGGCGAACCGACCGACTCGGGCCGGCGCCGCCGGCCGGACTCGACTGGACGGCCGAGTCGTCAACACCAAAAAGGTGTCTCTTCACCTCCTTAACCCCCCTGTATACTTCAAATTCCTAGATCGGTTCCAGAGAATTCAAAAAGCCCCATTTACTCCAATTTTTAATACATTTTATATATTTTTACATTTTTTCAATTAAACTCTTCACCTACCCTAACCCTATAAATACCACCCTATTCTCTACCCTCTCACTCATATTTCTGAGCCAACTCTCAAGAAAAATCCTTAGAACCCTAGTGTGCAATCGAAGTGAGCACGAGGCGAAGCTACGGCGAATTTCCCGGCGAACTTCCGGCGATCGTCCTAGGAACTCCCGGCGACGACGCAACACATCGGTGATTCCTCTACTTCCCTCTCACACTCTTGTGTGATCTAAAACCCGTAAGTTCCAACTTCTATCTATCTCTTCTATCTAAAAATACGGATTTACAAAACCCGACGGAATTGGAACAAATCCGATTTCCGATTCGGTTTCTTCATAAAATTCCACTTCTCACTAATACAATCATACTTAAACTTTCTCATGTTGACTATTAAACACTAATCAAACAAATTGATCAATTTTCATTACATGAATGATAGCTATTTCCATTTATCGTATTTTTTCACTTAAATACCACATTGTTTCAATCCTACATTTAACTCCATCAAACTTGCTATACATTTAAAGTAGATCACGAGGTAACGACCTACCTCCTCACATACTCACATACAACATAACACGATACCCTCGAGAACTTAAAATACGAGAAAACAAATATTTTCATTTAAATACCATTGACTTAATAAAACCATTCTAAAAGATTTAGTATTGATACACTTTTAAATAAATACCACTTATTAGGAAAATAGGACAAGATTGTGGACATCAGTCGTTTATCTAAACCTGACTTTGTGGTGTCTAGGCAAGGAAAGTGAGAAAGGTAACTTTAAAAGGTCCGTCTCACGGTGATTCATGAGCGGATCCCTCCTTTCTTCACTTGTACTTATCTGGCCACAATTGGCGGTGAAGAGGCGATTTGAGGCATCTCACAACTTGTCGTTTTGGACCAGTTAGGAATAGTCTAGTTGACTTAGGAGACCCTAGAATATAGAATACAGGAAATTTGCATCTTTACAAATAAATATCAATTACTTCATAAAACCGTTTTCTAAAAGATTTATTATTTTACAATCTTTGCAAAGAGCCGCTACAATCCATTTTGGGGAACCCGTTCGGGATGGTGCGGATTATCGCACATCCTCGGGCTTAGTGGTGCGAGATTCAGACCTCTGCAAGGAGCATTCGGTCTCGAAAGATTTAAAATACGACATCTTAAGAAAATAAGATTTTTAGAATAAAAAAATATATTAAAATTATTTTTGCATAAATATATTTATATTTATCATTAAAATATCTATTTTATTATGATATATATATTCTACCTTTTTCAAAAAAAAATTCACAAGAATCAATTTTACACTAAAATACCACGAATTCTATACAAATTAATATTATAAATAAATACCTTTATTTATGAAACTAGGATATTTTCACTAGAAATATCACAATATAAAATCCACATTCATTACAACTCTAAAGACGAATAATAAGTACTTGAGGTGTATTTTGAAAAGTATATAAAAGTATTTTTACATAAAACCCCCTCAAGTTCTATAAATTACCTAAGGACCCTAGCAAACATAGGTTTAAGCGGAACCAATCTCTTGAGCCTCAGGGAGCCGGAGAAGTGGGTGCTTGCCTATCTAAGGTAGACAAATTAATAAAAACAATCAGGACTTCAATTTACTTTGCTAATTTGTCTGACTCAGTTTGAATATCAGTATACTTTGACTTGAATACGATTCAAGTACAATCTACTATCTATAATCTTCAATATTACAATTCAACATGAATCCATGAATCCAATTATCAATCTATACAACTTGACCGAACCGAACCATGGATATACATTCCATTTACATGATCTCCAGTTTACATCTATTTACATGATTCTACGGTTACATCCGTTACAGATATCATGGTTTCGGTCAGTCATCTAATTATACAATCTATACAGTTTACAATACAATACAATCAAAACACTACGGGGTTTAAGTGGTAGATTGGTACGGAAGGCGTTAAAAGTGGCACGAGACGGTAAGATTAAGACACCTAACATGAATCCAATTGCTGTTGTACCGTGGCATAAACGGTTCCTTGAGTTCCTGATACCTTAGTCTCCGGGGAAAGTAAGACTCCTCTCGTATACACTGGCATCCTTCTGTATCAAGCTACAAACAACAGCGTTAACACTAAATACAACAATATAACAATATAATACAACCGTAAAAGCTACTCTCTCTCTCTCTTACTCTCTGTTTATTCTATTTATCTTCTTATCTTTGGGACTTACCGAGCGATCTGTTCGCTGACCACATTCTATTTCTTTCTTCTTTGAATGTCGTCAGGTGATTTGGACCCATCAGAGACCGAGCCAACTGCAGAAGACTTGGATCAGTTCAGTGAAGACCCCGAGCTCTAGTCATTGTACACTTTCCATTCAGTACTTTCATTTCTGCTTTGCCATTGTTTAGGCATTGCTTTTTATTGAGTTGGATTTATTTTCCATGTATTGTACAGAAAGAATGTTAATAAATAAAGTTGTTGTTCAGTTTATATATCTTGTCTCTTGTGTATTTACTTTTATTGCTTAGTTACGCTTAGCGTATTTTCTTCTGAGTAAATACGTAGCGGACCAGTCGCGTCCCCTTCGCCGTATAATGGGAAGCGGGGCGTGACAGCAGGAATCTTCTTAGTCGCCTCGTGATGAGGGCTTTGGATCCACTTCTTTGTAGGGAAGGAAGATACCCATTGTGAATAGCTCAAGCGGGAATCTGCTCGGTAGCCTCACGATGAGGGCTTTGGATCCACTTCTTTGTAGGTCAGGAAGCTACCCGTTAGGGTTGGACCGAGTAGGAATCTGCTCGGTGGCGTCGCGATGAGGGCTTTGGATCCGCTTCTTTGTAGGGCAGGATGCTACCAATTGTGAATGGACCGAGCAGGAATCTGCTCGGTGGCCTCGCGATGAGAGATTTGGATCCACTTCTTTATAGGGCAGGAAGCTACCCGTTGTGGATGGACCAAGCAGGAATCTGCTTGGTGGCCTCGTGATGAGGGCTTTGGATCCACTTCTTTATAGGGCAGGAAGCTACCCATTGTGGATGGATCGAGAAGGAATCTGCTTGGTGGTTTCTTGACGATGGCTTTGGATCTACTTCTTTGTAGGGCGGGAAGCTACCCGTTGTGGATGGACCGAGTAGGAATCTGCTCGGTGGCCTCATGATGAGTGCTTTGGATCCCCACTGTGGGCGCGAGAAGCTCTCCCATGAAAAAACCTAGTTTGGAAGACTTAGTTAATGATGAACTTCTATTCTTTTAGCTAATGATGAAGCTGAAAAAGAATTACATTATTTAAAAGAGGGTACATGCTTATTTGTACAACTTAAGCTTTTCTGCGTTATAAGACCGAGGAAAATTATGGCCCCCGACGTCCTGCAGGCGGTATGCTCTACCGGGCAATGCTTCTGTTATGAGAAACGGTATGTCCCACTTCGGGGAGAACTTGTGCAGTCTCCCTTGGTCTATGAAATTGTTTCTTCGTAAGACCAAATCTCCCGTCTTGAAGGCCCGCTGTTTAATTCAGGTATTGTAGTAGCGAGCGGTCTGCTGCTGATAGGAGGCTGTTCTGATTTGCGTCCGATCTCGCTTTTCCAACAAGATGTCCCAGTTGCTTCAGAGTGCCAAGGTTTTAGCTTCGTCGTCAAAGTGTTCGGCCCTATAACTGGGTTGTCCAATTTCCGTGGAGACCATTGCCTCAGTTCCGTAGCAGAGGCTAAATGGGGTTTCTCCCGTCGGTGTCTTTTCGACGTTCGCAATGCCCCATAGCACCTGGGGTAATTCCTCGATCCAGTTGCCTTGCCTTCCTTCCAAACGGGCTCTGAGACCGTGGATGACATCTCAGTTTGCTACCTCGGCCTGCCCGTTGCATTGTGGATGTGCGACCGTGGCAAACTTCATCAATATATGATAGTCGTTGCAAAACTCTTTGACTTTATCATTTTCAATATTGGTCCCATGGTCAGTAACCAAGCACCTCGTGATTCCAAATTGAGAGATTATGTTATTCTGTAGGAACTTTATCATAGAGGCGGCGTCCGGTTTCCTGATGGGCACGGCCTCTATCCATTTTGTGAAGTAGTCCATAGCGACAAGGATGTATCTGTGTCAGCCCGTGCCGGTGGGGAGTTGGCCCACCATATCCATCCCCCCATTGCGCAAACGGCCAAGAGGGACTGAGTAGCGTTAGTTCGGTGGCGGGGAGACGAGATATGCTGCCGAAGAGTTGGTAGTACTTGCATCTTCTAACCAGATTCTCGACATCCTGGTGTATTCTCGGCCAATAGTACCCTTGGAGTAGTGTCTTCTGGACCAGGGTGCGGGCCCCTTGATGCGCTCCCCCAACCCCTTCATGTATCTCTCGCAGAAGGTATTCTGCCTCGTGGGGTCGATGCACCGGAGCAGAGACTGAGTGTATGACTTCCTGTACAGGTTTCCGTTGCTCCGGACGAAATGGCGTGCTTTGGCCCGAAGCCGGCGAGCTTCTCCTCAGTCTTCAGGGAGTACACTGTCTTTTAGGAATTCCACGAGGGGCTTTCTCCAATCTCGGCTTTCTTCCTGCGTTGTGTAGATCTGGAGCGTTACCTCTCCGTCTTTCATGCTGGGCCATGGCAAGACTTCGAAGAGGATATTTTTTTATGCTTGGCCGGATATGAAGAAGCGAACTTGCTCAAGGCGTCGGCCTGGGTGTTCAAGTTCCTGGGAATCTGCTCCATTTGGACTTCGTCGAAATTTTTCCGAAGCCTTTTTACCTCGGCCAGGTATTTTATCATGAGTAGCTCCCGGGCCTCGAAATGCCCGGTTACTTGGCCGACGACTAGTGCGGAGTCGCTGTGAACCCTGATGGTCTTCAGCCCTACCCCGGAGGTGATTCACAGTCCTGCCAAAAAAGCCTCGTATTCCGCGGCGTCGTTTGACGCTTTGAACCCGAGCATTAAAAAGTATTCCATTTCCGCTTCATCCGGGCCGCGGATGATCAGGCCAGCCCCGCCCCCCTCTTCTGTGGAGGATCCGTCTATGTAGAGTACCCAATCCGAGATAGGGTCGGGAACCTCCTCGACCGAGGGAAGTGGTCCGGGGCCCCGAGCTGCTGTTTCTTCTTTAGTGGGGATGGTGCATTTGACAACAAAATCCGCTAAGACCTGTGCTTTGATGGCTTGTCGGGGGTGGTATTTGATATCGAATTGGGATAATTCCCACCTCCATTTCTCCAGACGACCTGACGATTCAGAGGAGGCAAGAATAGACCCTAAAGGTCGCTCGGTGAGGACGAGGATTGTGTGCGCTTGGAAATAGTGTTGAAGTTTCCTGGAGGCGACGACAAGCGCCAGGACTGTTTTCTTTGTGGACGGGTATCTCGTTTCCGCGTCCTTGAAAACATGGCTCATGTAGTAGACCGGTCTCTTTATGCCTTCGAATTCTCTGATGAGCACCGAGCCTGCAGCTTGGTCGGAGATAGATAGATATAGCAATAGCTCGTCACCCTCGACCAGTCGGGTGAGTAGTGGTGGGGTCGCCAGGTGTGCCTTGAGTTGTTCGAAAGTGCTCTGGCACTCTTCAGACCATTCGAACTTAGGAAATTTCCATAGGGCCCTGAAAAACAGGAGGCGCTTTTCTCCGGATCTGGACATAAAGAGACTCAGGGAAGCCACCCTCCCCGTGAGTCTCATGATGTCGACATTTCTCTTGAGTGTTGCCATATTGAGGACGGCGCTGATCTTTTCAAGGTTCGCTTCGATTCCTTGGTGGGTAACCATGAACCCGAGGAACTTCCCACTGGTGACTCCGAAAGCACACTTAGCTGGATTCAGCTTCATTTTGTACTTGCGCAGGACGTCGAATGTCTCGCCGAGGTCTTTAGTGTGCCTAGATGACGAAGTGGATTTTACGAGCATGTCGTCGACGTAGACTTCCATGTTTCTCCCAATCTGTGGCTTGAACAGCTTGTTGACAAGCCGCTGGTACAAAGCCCCAGCGTTCTTGAGTCCGAATGGAATCACTTTGTAGCAGCAGACCCCCCGATCAGTGGTGAAGGCGGTAAGTTCTTCATCGGCCTGGTTCATCTGGATCTGATTGTAACCGGAGAAAGCGTCCATAAAGCTCAGTAGTTCATGGCCGGCCGAACTTTCCACTAGATGGTCTATCCGAGAAAGTAGGTAGTTGTCTTTGGGGTAAGCCTTGTTCAAGTCCGTGAAATCGATGCACATTCGCCATTTCCCGTTTGCCTTCTTGACCATGACCACGTTTGCCATCCAATCCGAGTAGTCCAGGTTTCTGATGAAGTTAGCGGCGAGCGATCGATTCACCTCGTCTTCTATCGCCTTTTGTTTAACCGGCGCAAAACTTCTCTTCTTCTGTCGGATGGGCCTGGCCTTCGGGTCGACCCCGAGCTTATGGTAGATTACTTCAGGGAAAATCCCGGGCATGTCCGCTGGCGCCTAAGCGCATACGTCCGAGTTATCTCGGAGGAACCGGATCAGGCTTTCGCGGTGGTCCCCTGCCCAGAGAGAGGCGATATGGACTGTTCGGCTGTCGGTCCCTCTACGATGGGGACTTCCGTCAACGCTTCCACCGGGGCACCACGAACTTCCCTGTGGTCGTCGCGTGTATCTAAAGACCCCTGGGAGTTATGCGTGTCTTCAAAATCGCTGCCCTGCTCTTCAGTGGGGGTTGTCGAGGCAAGGCAAATCTTGGTGATTCGCTGGTCCCCATAGACCCGGCCTATCCCCTTGATCCAAAGGGAATTTGAGCATGGGGTGATAGATCGAGATCTAAGCCCGGAGGGCATTCCGGGTAGGGCGTCCCAGGAGAACGTTATAGGACGACGGGACCTTAGCAATGAGGAAGTTAACCGGTATGGTCCGCGTCTTACCCGCTTCCCCATTGTTGAGGAGGAGGGTGACCGATCCCTCTGCTGGGACAGAATGGTTGGTGAATCTAGAGAGGACATAGGAGGTCGGTTGAAGGTCGGATGAACCCAACCCCATACGTTGGAAATAGTCGTAGAACATGATGTCCGTCAAGCTCCCGGAATCGATCAATATTCTCTGGACCTCGTAACGGTCGACTCGGGCCGCCATCACAAGGGGGTCATTATGAGGAAGTGATATGCCGCGAAGGTCTTCGTCGGTGAAGAGTATTGAGTCATCCTTCCTGCACTTCTTGTGGGGAGTATCGCTTATCTCCTCGACTGGTAGGAGGCGGTGGTTCCCTCCAATTTCCCGAGCTGGGTCCATGGTAACGACCATGATTTGCCCGATCGTTAATTCCCCGGGAGGGGTTTGGTCCTTTTGCTCCCGCTCCGCTTGCTGCTTGTCCCGTAGGTACTTCGCCAGGTGTCCGGAGCAGATCAACTCTTCGATGTAGTCACGGAGCTGCTTGTAGCTCTCAGTCGGGTGGCCGTGCGACTTGTGATAGGCGCAGTACGGGCCATGAAGACGCTTGCCCGTTCTTTGGGTAGCTGGCGGGAATTTAAAGAACCTCTCGCTCTTAGTTTCCTCCAGCAGCTCGGTCTGGGAAATGTTCAGAGGGGTGTACTACTGGAACCTAAGGGAATAAGGTTTCGAGCGATCGAATTTTTTTTTCTCTTCCATGTCCCTCTTCTTTCGGTCTGCTTGGTCGCATCCGGGCAGATTGAAGTTCACCTCTGACTCGAGTTGGATCTCTCTCTCGGTCCATGCCTTCACTTCGACCATGGTCTTAGGTTGTGCCAATGCAAAAGAGCGGAGCCACTCTTTGTGCCGAAGACCCAACCTCAGCGCGGTGATAACTGTCTCGTCACAATGCTCGGGAACCTCCAGGAGGGCATTGTAGAAGCGAGTGACATACAATTTAAAAGATTCCTTGTCTCCGCTCCTGACGGTGAACAGGTAATTGACCGTCTTCTTCTGTCGTCGGTTTCTGACGAAATGACCGAGGAATTGGGTAGCCAGCTCATCGAAGGTCGAGATGGAGCACGGCGCAAGCCTTCGGAACCAGTCCCCGCCATCCCGGATTAGGGTAGTGGGAAAAACTCGGCATTGAGCCGTGTCCGGGCTGTCTTGGAAGCTCATACCCACCGTAAATGTGTCCAAGTGGTCCTTGTTCACCGCTGAAAACCGGGAAGACAAACGTCTTGCCTGAATTTGGGGGCAGATGCTAATTAGATTTATCCGTCCACCTCTCCGAAGATGCCAAGTTGATTTATGATACCATGTATCGAAGGTTTATACGGATGCGGCCGTTATAGCAGACTTCGTCAGATTCCCCCTCGTTTAGGAGTTTTTGATTGTGGGGACGCTCTTCCCTGTAGGCGCAAGCCCCTGCAGTTAATTACGCTACCGCATCGCGGTAACCACTTTCTCCTTCTCCAGATGGTCACTTCACGTCGTGGGTGTTTGTTTTGTTTTTGGTTGCCCGTGGATTGTATACAGAGATTAATTTATGTTGTCGCCCGTAGGGCGTGGATTAGTACAAATCCGTATCTTCTTAGATTTGGCTTTGGGGTTGGGTTTAAGGATACATTAGTCTCATTTGAGACTAAGATCAACTTAAACGTTTGTTAAGAATACGTTAGTCTAATTTTACACTAAGATCAACTTAACAGTTTGTTAAGGAAACGCTAGTCTAATTTTAGACTAAAGTAAACTTAACCATTTGTTAAGGATACGTTAGTCTAATTTTAGACTAAGATCTACTTAATGGGATCATTTAGATCCAACAAAATAGAATTTGGGCTCTATTGTTCTAGTTTAGGGACTTTGCGGTCAATTACTAGTTTAAGGACATGGTGGTCTAAGGTTAAGGACATCATAGTCCATGGGTTTAAGGACCCCACAGTCCGAGGTTAAGGACGTCATAGTCCGTGGGTTTAGAGAGACCCCACAGTCCGAGGTTAAGGACATCATAGTCTGTGCGTTTAAAGGGACCCCACAGTCCGAGGTTAAGGACATCATAGTCCATAGGCTTAAGGACCCCACAGTCCGTAGTTTAAAGACATCATAGTCTATGAAATGTATGGTTGTCGGGACCCATCACTCTCTGAAGACGTTGAAGGATTACAACGACAAATATCAGAGGAGTTCAGAGATGTACCCTTGAACCAAAGTTGATTGAGAGATCTGTAGTCCAATTTGGAACTAAGATCAATTATTTAGATTATGAGCACATTGGCTCAGTTAAATCTGAATTGAGGACTTATGGACAATTTGGGCTAAGTCCAATTAAGTTTGAAATGTTGGCACTCTGTTGGACTATTGAACATTTGTCTGGATTCAGACCCCCCCCATTATTTAGCAATGCTAAACAGGGGTTTGGGGGGCTCTGAAAACATTTTGTCTTTGGCTGAACACTAACCATTTATTATAGCTCTGGACTTTACTTTGCATATCATATAAACTGACCAATTTTGAGGTTCAGTTGAAGGGAGGATTTGTTTCTGGAAACACTTAACCAATTTGGGCTAAACTGGTTTTAAAATAGTGTTAAACACTAAAAGTGGGGTAGTCACGTGGGGTCACGTGAGGCGCTTGAGAATTGAGCCAAACCTCCTTTATTTTACCCTCAAATATGCAAATAAGTGTTAAACATTTAGCCTTCAGGCCATCACGTGTTGGCACGTGATGGGTAGCCATGTATTGATTATTAAAGTGTTTATTAAGGGGTCACGTGAGGGCACCCAAAATCAGTACTGCCTTTGGCTTTGCTCTCTTCATTTATGAGGGTCACGTGTGAGCACGTGAGGCATTGCCGCCAAACTTTTTTCTTCTCATTTTGGGGAGTCTGTTTAAGGGTCATGTAGGAACACGTGACCTAGTTTTGTTCTCTCTTTTCTGCTCATTGAGAATGGGGGTCACGTGTTACCACGTGACCAAGTTCTTTACGTGCATGGAGAATTTTAAGTCTCTTGTTTTAAGAATTAAATTCTCTGTAGGGTTAAACCCTAATTCTGTTTTAGAGGAATTAAATTTCTATGTATATGGAAGAATTAAATTCTTATGTAGGGTTAAACCCTAGTTCTGTTTTGGAGGAATTAAATTCCTAAGAATTTGGGAGAATTAAATTCTCATATATGGTTAAACCCTAGTTCTGTTTTGAAGGAATTAAATTCCTATGAATTTGGGAGAATTAAATTCTCATATAGGGTTAAACCCTAGTTCTGTTTTGGAGGAATTAAATTCCTATGAATTTGGGGGAATTAAATTCCTTAAACTCAATTCTCCCTCTAAGTTTTGGATCTACATGGCAGAATCTCCCCGATGAGAATTAAATTCTCAACTTGTGGGGAGATCTGCTTCTGCAGATCTTCAACCAAAGGAAGAACTAAGTTCTTATTCAGAAGAGTTAAACTCTTAAATTGAGAATTAAATTCTCTTTGTTTTATGGAACTTAGATCTCTTTTCCCTTTCTCACCTAGGGTTTCTTTTCTCTGAAGTGATTTTTTTTTTCTCTCTTGAGAATTAAATTCTCCTCTCTTTTTTCTCTCTGTTGTTGTTATCTCCCAAAAAAAAAAAAGTCGATCCCTTCTCTTCTCTTCTTGGCTCCTATTTATAGGAGAAAGAAAAGAATCAATTTGTTTTGTCAATCTTTCATTGAAAGATTTTAATTGATTTTGTAACCAACATAATCTTTTAGATCGCTCAGTGAATTTTATTCACCATTGGATTTTTTAATCCAGAAGATATTCTGTTTGTTATTCTTGGTGAATTTCAGGGAAATCTTTCCTTGTATGAAATCTTTCTATAAATTGGTGATTTTTTTAATCACCATTGGATTTTTAATCCAACGGTGCTCTATTTTACAGAGCACCATTTTTTTTTGTTTGGAAAGATTTAAAGAAATATTTTCCCAGTTAGGGTCTTTGATTTCCCTTAATTAGAATTTAATTCTATTAATTCATAGATCTTTAGGAACTCATCACGTGTTGGCTTGTGACCCCCTGATTAAGCATTTGACCAGAATTTAATTCTGTTGTTTTAAAGAACTCAGGAATTATTACGTGTCAGCACGTGACCCTTGGTCACGTGTTGGCATGTGATGCCCCATTGGGATTTTTCCTTGTTATTTTATTATACTTTTAATTCTTTTCAGTGGGTTTAAAGGCCCATCAAGTGTTGGCACGTGACCCCACTGATTAATTATTTCCAATTATTTATTTTATTCAGTGCCTACAGGCTTTGCCTGTAAATGGTCACATGTCTGCATGTGATGCCCGGTCACGTGTGGGCATGTGATGACCGGTCACGTGTGGGCACGTGATGCCTTATAACTTTTGATCCCGGATGAATTATGAGGCCCATAATATATCAAATCGAAAGATTTTTCGAGACGCTTTTGATAACATCAGAATTTAGCTGTTTCTCATTCGGAAGTTTGTCAAAATAGAGCCCGGAAAATACTGGTTCGCATTTCCTTAGATTACACGTGCATAGCATATTTGCTCATAACTTTTGATCCCGGATGAATTATGAAGCCCATAATATATCAAATCGAAGGATTTTTTTGAGTCTCTTTCGAGACCATCTGAATTTAGTTATTTCTCATTCGGGAGTTTATCAAAATACAGCATGGAAAATACTGGTTCACATTTTCTTAAACGTTTCGCTGTCATTTGACACCTTGGGCTCTTTTGCGCAGAAATTTTTTTTGGCGGGAACAAATGCCCCCCACTATTTTGCCCACGTAAGTATATACGTGAGTGAAGTAGTGCAGAGTAATTCATAGCGTATGACCAGTTTTGGGTTGGTATATAATTTTCAGAATCTTGATCTGAGAAGATAACGAGCGGACACAAGCGTCTTCATTTATCATTGACTCAAATCTTGACTCTTAAGGGATATAGTTCCAAACCCTCAGCTCCATGAGTCGCACCCTTCTATTTCTTTATGTTTTACTCTAGCGTGAAGTAGTTTATAGGCTCATGAGTAACTTCTCCATTTCAGTGGCATGTAGCTTTGGCAAGTGTGACCCATAGATGGTAGATAACAGTTCATCTTGAACTCTTTATAAAATAGCGATAGCTTAGAAAACAGGGTTAGAATCTGTTGTCTAAGACTTTCCAACTTTATGAGCCATGAGGGTCTCAGAAAGGCTTTTCTCCCTACTAGTCGTGAGGATCTCGTAGGTGTCTTTTCTCCTTAGGAGTCGTGAGGAATCCTAAGCGCGTTTTCTCTTGAAAATCGTAAGGATCCCACAAGAGAATTTTCTTTATGCATAGGGACACTAATTTCCCCACAAGTTGAGACGAATCGAGAGATTCTCTCAAAAACACTGATTTCCTTGTGGGTTGAAACGAATCGAGAGGTTCTCGCCAAGAACACTGATTTCCCTGAATCGAGATAAGAAGCGATGGCTTAGGAAATAGGTTAAGATCTGCTGCCTAAGACTTTTCAACTTTATAAGCCGTGAGGGTCTCATAAAGATTTTTTCTCCCTACGAGTCGAGATGATCTCATAGGTGTATTTTCTCCTTAGGAATCGTGAGAATTCCTAAGTGTGTTTTCTCTTGAGAGTCGTAAAAATCTCACAAGAGAATTTTCTTCCCTACAAGTCGAGAGGACTCGTAAGTGATTGATGAGTTGACCTACTTCCGAGTCAAAGCATTGTTTCAACAAGGAGGTCGAGGGTTGACTTTGGGTTGTCTGTGCACCACCGAGTCATGGAACTGGGAACTTTGCCATGGCTCCGCTTTGCTGACGTTGTATATTCCTGAAGAGACACCGATTTCTCTGCGGGTCGGCGCGAATCGAGATGTTCTCATCAAGGACGCTGATTTCCTTGAATCGAGGTATTTGCCAAGGACACTAATTTCCTCGGAGTTGAGACGAATCGAGGTATTCCTGCAAAAACACTGATTTCCTTGCAGGTCGACGCGAATCGAGGTGCTCTCGTCAAGGACGCTGATTTCTCTAAATCGAGGTATTTTGCCAAGGACACTAATTTCCCTGGGGTTGAGACGAATCGAGGTATTCCTGCAAAGACGCTGGTTTCTCTGCGGGTCGACACGAATCGAGATGCTCTCGTCAAGAACGCTGATTTCCTTGAATCGAGGAGGTTGCCAAGGACACTGATTTCCCTGGGATTGAGACGAATCGAGGTATTTCTGCAAAGACGCCGATTTCTCTGCGGGTCGATGCGAATCGAGATGCTCTTGTCAAGGACGCTGATTTCCCTGAATCGAGGAGGTTGCCAAGGATACTGATTTCCCTGGGGTTGAGACGAATCGAGATATTCCTGCAAAGACGCTGATTTCTCTGCGGGTCGACGCGAATCGAGATGCTCTCGTCAAGGACGCTGATTTCCCTGAATCGAGGAGGTTGCTAAGGACACTGATTTCCCTGAGGTTGAGACGAATCGAGGTAATCCTACAAAGACACTGATTTCCTTGCGGGGCGACGCGAATCGAGATGCTCTCGCCAAGGACGCTGATTTCCCTGAATCGAGGTTTTGCCAAGGACATTGATTTCCTCGGAGTTGAAACGAATCGAGATATTCCTGCAAAGACGCTGATTTCTCTGTGGGTCGATGCGAACCGAGATGCTCTCGTCAAGGGCGTTGATTTCCCTGAATCGAGGAGGTTGCCAAGGACACTGATTTCCCTGGGGTTGAGACGAATCGAGAAATTCCTGTAAAGACACTGATTTCCTTGCGGGTCGACGCTAATCGAGATGCTCTCACAAAGGACGCTGATTTCCCTGAATCAGGATTTTGCCAAGGACACTGATTTCCTCGGAGTTGAAACGAATCGAGATATTCCTGCAAAGACGCTGATTTCTCTGCGGGTCGATGCGAATCGAGATGCTCTCGTCAAGGACGCTGATTTCCCTGAATCGAGGAGGTTGCCAAGGACGCTGATTTCCATGGGGTTGAGATGAATCGAGATATTCCTGCAAAGACGCTAATTTCTCTGCGGGTCGACGCGAATCAAGATGCTCTCGCCAAGGACGCTGATTTCCCTGACTCGAGGTTTTTGCCAAGGACGCTGATTTCCTCGGAGTTGAAACGAATCGAGGTATTTTTGCAAATACGCTGATTTCTCTGTGGGTCGACGCGAATCGAGATGCTCTCGTCAAGGATGCTGATTTCCCTGAATCGAGGTTTTTTCCAAGGACACCAATTTCCCTGGGGTTGAGACGAATCGAGATATTCCTGCAAAGACGCTGATTTCTCTGCGGGTCGACGCGAATCGAGATGCTCTTGTCAAGGACGCTGATTTCCCTGAATCAAGGAGGTTGCCAAGGACACTGATTTCCTCGGATTTGAAACGAATCGAGATATTCCTGCAAAGATGCTGATTTCTCTGCGGGTCGATGCGAATCGAGATGCTCTCGTCAAGGACGTTGATTTCCCTGAATCGAGGTTTTTGCCAAGGACACTGATTTCCTCGGAGTTGAAACGAATCGACGTATTCCTGTGAAGACGTTGATTTCTCTGTGGGTCGATGCGAATCGAAGTGCTCTCGTCAAGGACGTTGATTTCCCTGAATCGAGGTTTTTTCCAAGGACACTGATTTCCTCGGAGTTGAAATGAATTAAGATATTCCTGCAAAGACACTGATTTCCTTGCAGGTCGACGCGAATCGAGATGCTCTCGCTAAGGACGCTGATTTCCCTTAATCGAGGTTTTGCCAAGGACACTGATTTCCCTGGAGTCAAAACGAATCGAGGTATTCCTCCAAAGACACTGATTTCTCTGCGGGTTGACGCGAATCGAGGTGCTCACGTCAAGGACGTTGATTTCCCTGAATCGAGGAGGTTGCCAAGGACACTGATTTCCCTGGGGTTGAGACGAATCGAGGTATTCCTGCAAAGACGCTGATTTCTCTGTGGGTCAACGCGGATCGAGATGCTCTCGTCAAGGACGTTCATTTCCCTGAATCGAGAGGTTTTGCCAAGGACACTAATTTCCCTGAGGTCGGTTGACTTGTTTCCGAGACCGAGTGTTGATCCGGCGGGGAGGTCATTGGTTGACTCTAGGTCGTCTGTGAACCGTAGAGTCTTGGAACTGGGGACTTTGCCATGGTTCCGATTGATGGTGTAGCATTTGTGTCCTACTGGAATGAGGAAGCACACCGTTGTTGGTCTCCAGGCTGTAGATGTGGCCATTGAGATTTGGAACTAGGGACTTTGCCATGGCTCCGATTCATTGCGACTCTGAGATCAGGTGTTGACGTCAAGTCTGCATCTGGTTGGAGTGAGAAGAAACGCCGTTGGTGATCTCTAGGCTGTCTGTGAACCATCGAGATTTGGAACTAGGGGACTTTGCCATGGTTCCGTTGTTTTGACCCTGGGGTCGTTTGTTGACATCGCATCTGCATCTTGCTGGAGTAAGGAGAAACGCCGTTGGTGATCTCTAGGCTGTCTGTGAACCGTCGAGATTTGGAACTAGGGAACTTTGTCGTGGCTCCGTTTGTTGATGTTGCGTCTGCATCCGATTGGAGGGAGGAAGAACGCCAGTGTTGATCTCTAAGTTGTCGATGTTGACGTCGAGACCCTGAAGCTAGGGATCTTCCTTCACTTTGTTTGTTGACATTGTGTTTGCAATATTGCGACGAATATCGAGATTATCTTTAGGTTGTCTATGAACCGTCGAGATTTGGCTTCGCTTCGACGAAGCCCGGCGGGACGATATGGTTCCCTTCTTATTTGTGCCCATGGATTGTATACAGGGGTCACTGTGACCTCACCTGCAGGGCAAAAAGTTTCATTCTTTCATTTTTTTTATTTCTTTCCGTGATGCTCTATCATTTCAGCTTTTTATATCGCGAAAGTCGCGATTGCCCAATCATTTCGGCTATTTTTTGCGGTGCCCAATCATTTCGGCTATTTTTCTTTTTATTCGCTGCTTTTTATTGCGAGTTGCCCAATCATTTCGGCTGTTTTTGTATGCATATATTTTTACTTGCTGATTTCGTTGCAAGTTGTCCCATCATTTCGGCTATTTCATATGCATTTTTGGCTCGCTGGTTTTTTATCGTGAGTGTGGAACTTGGAATCTGGTGCCAATCTTAGCATCAGCATCGCTGCGACTGGAATATTGCCAGGAGCGAATCATTATTTACCATGAAAGGACTTGGAATTTGATACCGATTTAGGCATCAGCATCGCTGCCACTGGGACATTGCCAGGAGCGAATCATCATATGCCTCTGTCGATGTTGAACAAAAGTGGCTTAGCAAACAGGGTTAGGATCCCGTCGACTAAGGCTTTTGACTTCATGAGCCGTAAGGGTCTTATAAAGGTGTTTCTCCCTACGAGTCGTGAGGATCTCGTAGGTGCGTTTTCTCCTTAGGAATCGTGAGGATTCTTAAGTGTGTGTTCTTATAAGTCGTAAGGATCTTACAAGAGTATTTTCTCCTTACAAGTCGAGAGGACCTATAAGTGTTTGTTCACCGTGTGAGCATATCCCTAGTCGCTGATGGGACTCTGTTAGGGAAGTGTTTATTCTTGCCCGTGGATTGTATACAAGGGTCAACATTGAGCCGGTTGTAGGGCAGTCTGTGGGTTGTGATGGCTTAAGAACAGGTTCAGATCCCTGTAACTTAAGGCTTTTGAATTCTACGAGCCGTGAGGGTATCGTAAGAGAGTTCTCCTTATGAGTCGTGAGGATCTCGTAAGTGTAATTTCTCCTTAGGAATCGTGGGGATCCCTAAGTGTGTTGCTCCCTTGTGAGTCGTAAGGATCTCACGCATGTATTTTCTCCTCACAAGGTCGAGAGGACCTTGCAAGTGTCTTTTAACGAGATTGCGCCCTTTCAGGTTTTCACAAAACTCGCCGGTAGCCCTGCTGTTTTTACTCACGGAGCCCTTTCGGGTTTTCATCCGTGCCCATCTCGCTTATGGGCATACCGTTTTTTTTACCATGTCAGCCTGGGAATGCCGCGGGTTTGTATTAGTTTAATGATGTTTTGGTCATTTGTTCATATGTCCGAGATTTTTCGGGCAACGTACGATTACGCGGCTAGATTTTCTTGCAAATCTTCGCATTTTTTGTATCGGAGGTGGATTCCTTGAAGAGAGGGCTGAGGGCGATTTCTTCGTCAGAGTCGCTTCCAAAGGTGATAACTTGCGATCCCTTGGTGTCGACTATGTGACAGTTGCCAGCAGCTCTTTTGCGCAAATCTGTCGTGCTTTTCTGTTCCCGACGAGCCTTGCGCTTCACTCGTTGAACGTGTTGTCGATGGGCAATATATCCCTGCCACCAGTTTTTAAAGGCCATGCACTCCTCGGTAGGGTGTGCAATCCTCTGATGGTATAAGCAGAAGTTAGGATGTATGTCCACTTCATCAAGATGTATACTTCCAGGAGAATTTCCTCTGAAAGAGGGCAACTTAATTCCTATTGACAGGGCCCTAGCGAATCGTTTCCTTACTTTAAGCTTGCTTTTGCTGGCGATAGAGATGCTTCGATCCGGTTGGGGTGCCTCGCCCTTTTCATTCAGTCGTCGGCGTTTGGCTTTTTCGAATAAAGCCAGTCCGCGCTCTCGATTGGCTTTGCTTTTCTGATAGGCTTCGTTCAGTAGCAAGTCGATCATCTCGTCAGACGGTTCCAAGGGTTTTGGCTTCGATCCTTCCCCCAGCTCTTTTATGCCGTCTTCTGTCGCCGAGTGAGATTCTTCGTTAGTTAACGCCGAATGAGAGATCATATGGCAACTTGCCACATGGTCCTCAGACTTCTGACGAGTCATCCCCATCGTTATTGTCGTTATCTCCGCTCTCAAGGATATTGTTGAGAAATTCTTGGAGTGTGACCAGGGTCCGCGTCTTCTGGTTATATTCCTCCAGCGCATCAATATGTTTTTACAGATCCGTGCGCTTGTCATCAAACTGCGCAGGATTTTTGCTCTTCTTCTTTTTCTTTGAAGACTTTGACGGCTGGGCCCGAATGTTTTGTCCACCATCACTATTAACTCCCAATGTTGGGCGTGGTTTCAGCATCCCTTCGATGATCTCCGGCTCTAGCGGGCTTTTCCACCTGATCGCCGAGCATGTGTGAAGATTCTTCAGCATTCTTTTCGTCTTGGCTGAAAGAGCGACCTCCCATGGAGCTTCTTCTATAAAAGAGCATGATGCCCCTGGTATGTCCACCCTTTTAGGAATGTGCTGTTGTGGCGGATTCACCTTCCAGTTTTCGAATAGCGCGAACTTGCCCTGTTGGTATTGGTTTTCAACTCAGTTTTTGAAGATGTAGCAGTCTTCGATCGGATGGCCCAATACTCGGTGGTAGGGGCAGTAATTAGGATCGTTGACGTCGATCGGTCGCGTTGGGTGTCTCGACTTCGGTAGATTGATGAGCCCATTGCGCACTGCTAGTTCAAACAGTTTCCTTGTTTTATCCCGGGGAAACGAGTAAGGACGTCTCAACTTCTCATCGAGAGATTGCCGTTTGTTGATTTGGCGAACAACCGGTCTCGGGCCACTCGGCTGTTGTTGAGCGTTGGCGACGAAGGTTGCTTTACCTTTTCCCCTTTCGTTCCGTGGCACCGTTTCCGGGGAAGACGGTCTATGGCCCATCTGGTCCATTTGGGCCAGTTTGTCAATCAAAGCCTGGAAAATGGTCGGCTTGAAGAACATCATGAATTGTGAAATGGTCGCTTGAGGATCAAGAGAAGCCACGAACATGCCTACCGCAGGCGCTTCTTCGATCCGTTGTTCGCACCTCGACCATAGATTCCGCCACCGTATTGCATACTGAACCCATGCCTCGCCTGGCTTCACCCTGGAATTAATTAGTGCGGTAATCGGAGTACGCTCGCTAGCGCTTACGAATCTTTGTGTGAACAGCAGCTCCATCTCTGCAAATGTCTTGACGGAGTCGTTTAGAAGTTCAGAATACCACTCGAATGACGTCTCCGACAAGCTACCAACAAACTGGCGGAGTAGAAGTTTATCATCACCCCCGGTGTTGCCGCACAAGGCTCTGAATTGAGCGACGTGCTGATGCGGATTTCCCGTCCCTTTATATACGTGAAATTTAGGGATCGTATATCCCGGCGGGTACTTTATTTGGTCATACCAGCCTGGATATGGTCGTCCAGTTTTAACAATTTGGCCGGCCGCTTCGCTCGCCCGATGAGCTCGTATCTGCTGAGCGATACAGTCGTCCAAGGCGGCTTTAGAAATGGTCTCCTCTTTGGCTGCTGAACAATATGGAAGTGGATTTAATGTCTCTCGTCTATCATCTTCAATTATTACTAAAGGATCTTCAGCTGGAGGGTCCGGCTGGATCATCACGCCCACCATATCTTGGAACAGAAGGGCCGTTTAGTTTATATTGGCCGCCTGTTCCGTGGCCTCTTTGTCTTTCCTCTCAAGCATTCTCCGAAGGAATTCGGCATCAGTTTCCTGCTCACGGCGCTGCTCCGAGGATGTCTCTGGGATTGCTTTCGGTCCTGTGAGTGCGGCCATGGCTGTTAGCATTTCTTAGAGCTTTTGTTGTTGTTACTCCTGAGCCTTAGTCACTGACCGCGTAAGCGGTCGATGACCTGTAGAGATATGGCTATCCTCTTTTCCGGATGCCATATAGATGGTATGCACCACCATGCCCCCAGACTTAGGGCGTTTTGGCTCAGTGGTCTTGCGATTCGTCGCAGACTCAGGGATTTTCTCCGGCCTTCTTCTCTTGTGGGCGGTCGAAGTTGAGGGGGCCGTTGCAGTGGGCACCCAAGTAGCTGTCGCCTTTTGTGGCTTGACAGGATGGTTCTCTTCTCGCTGAACTTTCATCTTTTTCTATCGGCGAGAGTAACCTTGATCAATCACCGATTCCTGAACCCGTCGCCAAACTTTGTAAATTTTAGAGGACAACCGCTGAGGGGGCTGCTCTAGCTTCACCTTAATACCGTTCTCCACGGGTGGAGGAGATCTCTTCAGCACGGCAGTCAGAGAGTTTTTGCGCACTCTCCTTAGCGGTTCAAAGCTGTTCCCAGTTGGAACAGCAGCATCGATTTCCACCGCTGGAGCCGACGGAGTCAGTCCAGAAGGAGAGTTGCCCCCAGTCTTCCTTACTCGACGCCAGTGGCGACGTCGAGTTTGTCGAGCCGTTGGGATTATCTCAGCTGTAGGAGTGAGTTCCTCATGCCCCCTGTGTTGGTCAAAATTTGTCGTTGTCAGCCTATTGAAGACTGAAGTCCGTTGAGTGGGGAGGGCCAACCTATCGAAAGCAGACTTACGAGCAGGTGAAGCAGCCTTGACGATTTCGAGAGCACGAATGACTATCCTTTTTGGGATAACCCTTTCTGGTATCACGGGCTTCTTCATGGGCCCAAATGAGCTTTAGCCCAGTCTGTCAAAGACTGAGGCACTGGATTTGGGCGACCCGTTGAGAGGGGCCGCTGCAGTTGCAAGCCGATCAAAGAACGACTTCTTAGGAGCTTCTTGCGATGGTACAGAGGCGTTGAAGCTCATCGGTGGGAGTATGGTCCCGAAGAACAATCCAGTGGTGGCCTGAGTCACCTGTTCCACCGGCATAGCGAAGATGGAGGCCGCTTGGGGCCCGTAAGTCACTCCTCCGGATGGGACGGAGCGAGAGTTGCAGTTGCAGTTAGTGCAGTTTGAAGCCATTAATCTTCTATTTTCTGCACGGAGCAAGACACCAAATCTTAGCACCTCGAATCCACAGGCAACCATAGCAAACCATGATTCGTTCGCGAACACGACACACGAAGTGTGGAGTGGAAAGAGGAAAAGGTCCCACCGGGCGTGCCAGAATCTGTTCACCGCCGAAAACCGGGAAGACAAACGTCTTTCCTGAATTTAGGGGCAGATGCTAATTGGATTTATCCGTCCACCTCTCCGAAGATGCCAAGTTGATTTATGACACCATGTATCGAAGGTTTAGACGGATGCGGCCGTTGTAGCAGACTTCGTCAGATTCCCCCACGTTGAGGGATTTTTGATTGTGGGGACGCTCTTCCCTATAGGCGCAAGCCCTTGCAGTTAATTACGCTACCGCATCGCGGTAACCACTTTCTCTTTCTCTAGATGGTCACTTCACGTCGTGGGTGTTTGTTTTGTTTTTGGTTGCCCGTGGATTGTATACGGAGACTAATTTATGTTGTCGCCCGTAGGGCGTGGATTAGTCCAAATCCGTATCTTCTTAGATTTGGGTTTGGGGTTGGGTTTAAGGATACGTTAGTCTCATTTGAGACTAAGATCAATTTAAACGTTTGTTAAGGATACGTTAGTCTAATTTTACACTAAGATCAACTTAACAGTTTGTTAAGGAAACGCTAGTCTAATTTTAGACTAAAATCAACTTAACCATTTGTTAAGGATACGTTAGTCTAATTTTAGACTAAGATCTACTTAACGGGATCATTTAGATCCAACAAAATAGCATTTGGGCTCTATTGTTCTAGTATAGGGACTTTGCGGTCAATTGCCATTTTAAGGACATGGTGGTCCAAGGTTAAGGACATCATAGTCCATGGGTTTAAGGACCCCACAGTCCGAGGTTAAGGACGTCATAGTCCATGGGTTTAGAGGGACCCCACAGTCCGAGGTTAAGGAAACCATAGTCCGTGCGTTTAAAGGGACCCCACAGTCCGAGGTTAAGGACATCATAATCCATAGGCTTAAGGACCCCACAGTCCGTAGTTTAAAGACATCATAGTCTATGAAATGTATGGTTGTCGGGACCCATCACTCTCTGAAGACGTTGAAGGATTACAACGACAAATATGAGAGGAGTTCAGAGATGTACCCTTGAACCAAAGTTGATTGGGAGATCTGTAGTCCAATTTGGAACTAAGATCAATTATTTAGATTATGAGCATATTGGCTCAGTTAAATCTAAATTGAGTACTTATGGCCAATTTGGGCTAAGTCCAATTAAGTTTGAAATGTTGGCCCTTTGTTGGACTATTGAACATTTTTCTGGATTCAAACCCCCTATTATTTAGCAATGCTAAACAGGGGTTTGGGGGCTCTGACAACATTTTGTCTTTGGCTGAACACTAACCATTTATTATAGCTCTGGACTTTACTTTGCATATCATATGAACTGACCAATTTTGAGGTTCAGTTGAAGGGAGGATTTGTTTCTGGAAACACTTAACCAATTTGGGCTAAGCTGGTTTTAAAATAGTGTTAAACACTAAAAGTGGGGTGGTCACGTGAGGCGCTTGAGAATTGGGCCAAACCTCCTTTATTTTACCCTCAAATCTGCAAATAAGTGTTAAACACTTAGCCTTCAGGCCATCACGTGTTGGCACGTGATGGGTAGCCATGTATTGATTATTAAAGTGTTTATTAAGGGGTCACGTGGGGACACGTGAGGGAACCCAAAATCAGTACTGCCTTTGGCTTTGTTCTCTTCATTTATGAGGGTCACGTGTGAGCACGTGAGGTATCACCTCCAAGCTTTTTTCTTCTCATTTTAGGGTGTCTGTTTAAGGGTCACGTGGGAACACGCGACCTAGTTTTGTTCTCTCTTTTTTGCTCATTGAGAATGGGGGTCACGTGTTACCACGTGACCAAGTTCTTTACGTGCATGGAGAGCTTTAAATTTCTTGTTTTAAGAATTAAATTCTCTGTAGGGTTAAACCCTAATTCTGTTTTAGAGGAATTAAATTCCTATGTATATGGAAGAATTAAATTCTTATGTAGGGTTAAACCCTAGTTCTGTTTTGGAGGAATTAAATTCCTAAGAATTTGGGAGAATTAAATTCTCATATAGGGTTAAACCCTAGTTTTGTTTTGGAGGATTTAAATTCCTATGAATTTGGGAGAATTAAATTCTCATATAGGGTTAAACCCTAGTTCTGTTTTGGAGGAATTAAATTCCTATGAATTTGGGGAAATTAAATTTCTTAAACTCAATTCTCCCTCTAAGTTTTGGATCTGCATGGCAGAATCTCCCCGATGATAATTAAATTCTCAACTTATGGGGAGATCTGCTTCTGCAGATCTTCAACCAAAGGAAGAACTAAGTTCATATTCAGAAGAGTTAAACTCTTAAATTGAGAATTAAATTCTCTTTGTTTTATGGAACTTAGATCTCTTTCCCCTTTCTTACCTAGAGTTTATTTTCTCTGAAGAGATCTTTTTTTCTCTCTCTTGAGAATTAAATTCTTCTCTCTTTTTTCTCTCTGCTGTTGTTATCTCCCAAAAAAAAAAAGTCGATCCCTTCTCTTCTTGGCTCCTATTTATAGGAGAAAGAAAAGAATCAATTTATTTTGTCAATCTTTCATTGAAAGATTTTAATTGATTTTGTAACCAACATAATCTTTTAGATCGCTCAGTGAATTTTATTCACCATTGGATTTTTTAATCCAGAAGATATTCTGTTTGTTATTCTTGGTGAATTTCAGGGAAATCTTTCCTTGTATGAAATCTTTCCATAAATTGGTGATTTTTTTAATCACCATTGGATTTTTAATCCAACGGTGCTCTATTTTACAGAGCACCATTTTTTTTTGTTTGGAAAGATTTAAAGAAATATTTTCCCAGTTAGGGTCTTTGATTTCCCTTAATTAGAATTTAATTCTATTAATTCATAGATCTTTAGGAACCCATCACGTGTTGGCACGTGACCCCTGATTAAGCATTTGATCAGAATTTAATTCTGTTGTTTTAATGAACTCAGGAATTATCACGTGTCAGCACGTGACCCTTGGTCACGTGTTGGCACGTGATGCCCCATTGGGATTTTTCCTTGTTATTTTATTATACCTTTAATTCTTTTCAGTGGGTTTAAAAGCCCATCACGTGTTGTCACGTGACCCCACTGATTAATTATTTTCAATTATTTATTTTATTCAGTGCCTACAGGCTTTGCCTGTAAATGGTCACGTGTCTGCATGTGATGCTCGGTCACGTGTGGGCACGTGATGACCGGTCACGTGTGGTCACATGATTCCTCATAACTTTTGATCCCGGATGAATAATGAGGCCCATAATATATCAAATCGAAGGATTTTTCGATACGCTTTTGATACCATCAGAATTTAGCTGTTTCTCATTCAATTGTTTGGCAGAATGTAGCCCGGAAAATACTGGTTCGCATTTCCTTCCTTAGATTACATGTGCATAGCATATTTGCTCATAACTTTTGATCTCGGATGAATTATGAAGCCCATAATATATCAAATCGAAGGATTTTTTGAGACGCTTTCGTTACCATTTGAATTTAGCTATTCCTCATTCGAGATTTTATTAAAATACAGCTCGGAAAATACTGGTTCACATTTTCTTAAACGTATCGCTGCCATTTGATACCTTGGGCTCTTTTGCGCAGAAATTTTTTTTAGCGGGAACAGTCCTTTAGGTCGGACTTCCCGTCGAAGAGGGCCACTTTAGATGGCTTGATCCTGGACGAGACGCGCTCGGCCAGTAGCCTTTCGGTAAAGAGCTTTGTAAGCGAATCAGCGGAGTATTTAGCCCCTTCGCTGGACATATGGCCGTCTCGCCGTATGCCTTCAATTTCCTTTTTGAGGCTTCGATCCGGTGGTAGTACCCCGGATTCCGCACAGTCAGAGCGGCGGCTATCCCCGCTTTGGGTCTACGCGATGGTGCGGCTTCGATTCCGCTCTATCACATTTCTTAAATCCTCAGGCAAAGCCCTTCTTGAGTAGTCCCGATATTCGCCGTTCCCGCGGCCTCGACGGGGGTGGGGTGCCGGTCGCGCCTGGAACCAGGTGAACTGACCGACACCTCCTTTGGGGGAGTGAGCGCACGGCGGGCATCGGAGCGACGACCTGGTCTTCCCTGAGATCGAGGTGTGGATTTTTCCGGTGCCCAGAAGGTCATGGTTGCAGGATTCGACACGCCGGTGTTCAGTGATGCTGAGATGAGCTCGAGTGAGTTCGAGGACCTGAGCATGCCCATCTGTCCTTCTGCAGGCGTCGTTATCCCGGGGATGAGGAACTGCGGCTTGATGGGTAGGGCCCGCCACTTGAACGCGGAAGAGCGCATCCACCATAGCTGTGATTCTGTGGATAAGGCGCCGATGACACTAGGAGGGGGAGTAGAACCGCTCCCGCCTCCGTTATAGAGGGTAGGGTGACTCGTATTGGGATCATCGCAGTTGTCGCTCGCCATCGGGTTGAGGGCGGAAGATCAACTTTATGGGTGGAGAAGCTTTTAAATTCCCACAGACGGCGCCAAATGATGGAGAAGATGATCTCCCTCAGATGTTGTCCTCAGTCGATCTGGGGGCGAGCGGTTTTGAGCGGTTGAGTGTGTTAATCTCAATAGGTTGGTGTCGACGCCGAGCTATCTGCAAAGGAAGTCCCGGGATGGGTGACCACCATAGGACCCTCCTACGATCAAGTTAGTACCATGGAATAAAAGCAGAGTAGCGGCCTATTGGAATGAATTCGACGTACCTGAGTAGTCTAAAAGAAGGGTTTATATAGTGGCCGTGTAGAGCAAACTGGCGTGAGATCCTTGCCGTCAGTTACGCCCCCTCGTTACGCCCTCGTTGATAGCGGGATCCACTCATTAATGAGGAACGCGCCCGCGTAGGACGCGGAACGTGGGGCAGAAGATATCTCACTTTGGAGAGATACACGGAGCCGTTACAGGGGCGCTTGGGCTCCGCGCTCTCGGTTGATCGGGGAATCTGAGGAAGCTCAGCCTGTCGGATAGCTCGGAGACGATCCGGGAGGCCGAGGAACCTCAGACCTTGCAACAGCTCAGAGATGAGCAAGGAGGCCGTGGAAGCTCAGTTGTTGGATTGCTCGAAGGTGGGATGTTGGCTGGTTGCTAGAAGAATATGGAAGGTACTCCGGGGACGTCTCCAAAAGGTCGGATGAAACCTCAGAGACGATGTTCCGAGGAACGTCCCCAATGCATCATACTTATTCCAGTTTCGTAGCCCTCGAAAATCTAGCGGGTTTACGTGGACGACACGTCATCTGCCACGTGTCGTGATCTGAGGGATTCCCACTTGTGAGCATCATCAGTATGTGTGTGAGTAAGAGAATGAAAGAGCTCTGTAGGTTAAAAGAGAGAGGGATAGGGAAATTAAGAGGATTTAATGATGAAATTAATTATTGTTAATTAGATAATATCGGTTGAGATTGAGAAGAAATAATGAATGAATTTAAAAGAAAGAGAAGAAGAAGAAGAAGAAGAAGAAGCTGAGGAAGAGGGGAAGAATGGCCTGGCTAAGTGGGTTGTTGGCTTGGGTCATAAAGAAATATAAGAGGAGTGCTGGAGTTTGTGATGGGCCCAGACTATAAAAGAAAGGAAATTAAAATAAAGAAGAGATAAGGGAATGGAGTTTAATTAGATTAGGGAAAAATAACGGAGAAAGGAAAAATAATAAAATACAAGAATTTCTTGGAAGAGTATTTTACTCGAAACATCGAGTGTACATTAGGACCCGGTTATTACGGTTTTTGATCAAATGCCAAGAGTGTCAGCGTAATGAAGCAAACCCATAGCACCTCAACCTTCTAATTTGTAACGATTCTTGCTTCCAAAGGTTTTGGTCAAGGATTTTGGTTATGACTCGTCAAAGACGAATCTTAGATCTAGGTTGTAGGTTGTAAGCTTTTATTTCTTGTTTTTAGTAGTTTAATTTAAGTTTTAGTTTTAATTTCAATATTTCCTTTTCTGCATTTTTAGTTAATTAATAAAAGAGAATATAATTTTTATATTCTTGTTTTTCTGGTGTATGCACGTTTGGGGTAGAGAAGATCACAACCGTTTATTTCGTTTCGATAAATCGGACACTATGGGAGATATGATCCCCACTGCACCCACGCTACAGGATAGATGTTATCATGTCCGTACATCTTTACCTTCCTGTATCGTGTTGCTACCAGCCACTAGTAACTACAAGATTAAACCTGCTTTCATAAACTTTCTTCCCAAATTCCATGGCCTTAAATCGGAAGACGCATACGTCTTTATTAGGGAATTTGAGGGCCTATGCCAAATGTTAAGATTGAAGCAATTAACTACCGATGCAGTAAATCTTAGAATCATACCTTTTGCACCCACTGATAAAGCCAAACATTGGCTTTATAGTATTCCAGCCAATACTATTCACGATTGGGAGGAATTCACTAAAACTTTCTTAAGGAAATTCTACCCCCATTTTAAAACAGCTAAAATCAGAAATGAAATTAGGACATTTTTTCAATTGGGGGGGTAAGTCTTTTAGGAAATATTTTGAACATTTTAAAGACCTCCCAATTAAGTGTCCACAACATAGGGTAACAAGGTGGGAATTTTGCCAAATAGTGTATGATGGGTTAGGGTCTAAGGTGATGCTTGAATCAATGTGCCAAGGCGACTTCATGAACAAATGAGAAGATGATGCATGGAACTTTCTAGAAGAGTTATCTGATAAAACCATGCAATGAGAAGGCACAAGCGAGAGGGATACAACTACATCCAATGGAGGGATACACGTCGTGGAGACTTCTATCGATATGGAAGCACAATTAGCTGCTATTAGGCGATCTAAACACTAGTCACGAAACCTTCCCCTGTCCAACAAGTCAGCCAACACTCTCCCTATTTAAACTGTCAAGTCTCCTTTCATCTTTCTGAGGAATGTCCCCTTATAGGTGGTCCTCAAGGTCATAAATCTGCAAATGTAGCATTTCAAACACAAAATAATAACCTGTATTCTCAAGACAGAACTGCTAACAAACAAATGCTATAGAATCTTGAAAAGCGGATTGACCAGATAGTTGCAGCAGTGGGAGGACGAAAGAGAGGCACCTTACATAGTCAACATGTCACGAATCCCAAGGATATGAGTACGAATCCTGCTCAATAAAATGTTATTACCATCTTGAGATCAGGAAAACAGATTGATAACTAAGTGTGGATGCCCGGAGATTCTGATGTGATACCGACTGATGATGAGTAAATTTCTTTGGATTCAAATGCACAACCAAAATCCATTCATATTCCTTCTTCCACATCCCAGTTTTCTTATATTGATAGTTCTCTTGAGCCATGGGTACCCTTTCCTAATCGTTTGAAGGTCAAGAAGTACGATGCCAAAGTGGAGAAGGTGATAGAGATGTTCAAGTAAGTCAAAGTGAACATACCTCTTTTAGACGTAATTAAGAAAGTTCCTACATATGCTAAGTTTCTTAAATGCCTATGCACAAAGAAGAGGCAACCAAACGTGCCTAAGAAGATTTTCGTAGCTGGAAATATTTATGACGTCTTGCGTAATTCTATGACCATAAAGTATAGGGACCCCGGTTGTCCTACTATTTCATGAATTATAGGAGACAAGGTCATCAATAGAGTTTTGCTTGATTTAGGTGCTAGTGTGAACCTCCTTCCTTTTTCGGTCTATGAGCAGTTAGGGTTGGGTGAGCTTAAAGCCATCAAAGTTACTTTGCAGTTGGCCGAAAGATCTATTAAGATGCCTAAGGGTGAGATAAATGATGTGTTGATCAAGATAGGGGAATTCATATTCCCTATTGATTTTATTGTTTCAGAAACACAACCAGTATCAAATCCTAGGAATCAAATTCCAGTGATTTTAAGTCAACCTTTCATAGCCATTTCTAATACTTTGATCAATTGTCGAAATGGTTCAACGAAACTTTCTTTTGGAAAGATGACAGTCGATTTAAATATTTTTAATCTAGTAAATCAGCCAAAGTGACCCTTACAAACCTTAGAAGTCAATGCAATCTATGAAATTCCATGTGAGGAGGATGTTGACTTCGACGACAGCCATGTGGAGCAAAGCATAAAGGAACTCTTTAAAGAAGAGATTTATTGCTTTGATGAATCTACTCCAATAGCATACGTGGGAAAGCCTCATTTGAGCTTTTATTCCTTAAGCCTAGATCTCTTTTGCATCCATCAATTGAGGAGGCACCAAAATTAGAGCTCAAATATCTTTTATCACACTTAAAATATAACTATTTAGGTGTAAATAAGACACTCCCTGTGATAATAGATGTTGATCTTATTGGCTGAACAATGGTGGATATCAAGGGAATTAGTCCTACAATTGTTCAACATCAAATTCACTTGATAGAAAATGCCAAGACCGCTAGAGATCCTCAACGCAGTCTAAATCCTGTAATAAAGGAAGCGGTGAGGAAGGACATTATTAAATGTCTTGATAGTGGTATTATATACTCTATCTCTGATAATACGTAGGTCAACCCTATTCATGTGGTACCTAAGAAATCAGGTATTACAGTTGTTGAAAATCACATGAATAAGCTTGTCCCTATCCGCAAATACAACGGGTACACTAATCAGTAAGATTAATGAAGTTACAATTAATGCGGAAACAACCAATTGGAAAGCAATGTCAAATTTGTAATCCTCCAAACTAGGTTGGCGTATATGCATTGATTGTAGAAAATTGAACGACGTAATAAGGAAAGATCACTTTCCGTTGCCATTTATTTATCAATTGCTGGAAAGGTTAGCCGGTCATGAGTATTATTGTTTTTTTGATGGGTACTATGGTTATAACCAAATCCAAGTTGCTCCCGAAGAACAAGAGAAGACCACCTTTACATGTCCCTTTGGCACATTTGCATATCACAGTATGCTATTTGGGTTATGTAATGCATCGCCACTTTTCAGCGATGCATGGTTAGTATATTTTCTGACATGTGTTCACCTCTGAAAACCGCTCACAGGGTCGTTTCGACCCTCGTGGGATGCTTAAGGGGTCAGATCGATGCAGATCTGCATGGATCTTCAGCGCGACGCATTGCTGCGACGCAACATATGGCTAAGGGCTCAAGCGAATACGAGCAATGTAGCGTGACTTCTCAGATTCACCATTCGGAAAGGGTTTTTTGATTTTGGGGACTAGATTTCCTATAGACGCAAGCCCCTGTAGTTAATTAACCCTCTGTATTAAACGGAGGAAACTTTCTACGAGTAGTTTATTCCTAAGTAAATTTAAATACGTGAGCAAAATAGATGGCGATGGTATATATTCAACAACAAGAGCATATAAAGACAGCAATTGAGGCGTGCATTTCATAATCATCATATACAATGTTATACATCTCAATTTACATATATTTAGCCACATCATACATTTCATATTATGCACATTTTATCACATAACAAAAATGATATATCTTCCACCATATGTGTCGCGGTAGTCGAGGAAACATGTGTTCTCTCTGTCGTTTACTCCCGTGAATTGTGTATGGATTACTAATATAGAATAGCTTGCCATGGAGCTGGTTTATATAGTTTCTAGGGTAGAAATGGCTGATCCATATGGGACAGTTGACTTCTGTGTCATGGATGGTTGCCCGTGGATAGTATACGAGAAACTAATATAGCATAGCCTGTCATACGGCATAGGGTGGTATATTGGTTGACTTCTATGTCACGACGGATGCCCATAAATTATATATGGGAGACTTCCATGACATAGTCTGTCATAGGGCATAATTCTAGTTTTGGGACGTAGTAGTCCACAGATCCAGTTTAGAGACTTGAGGGTCCATGGCTCTAGTTTAGGGACTTAGGGGTCCACTGACAGGGTTTCACGTATATATTCAGTTTAAAGGCATTTCAGACATGGGTATTAGTTTAGGGTCATCTCGGACCAAAATATTAGTTTAAAGTCTTCTCGGACGTAAATATTAGTTTAAGGACGTCTCGAACCAAAATATTAGTTCAAAATCATCTCAGACGTAAATATTAGTTTAAGGTCATCTTGGACAATAATATTAATTTAAGGTCATCTCGGACCAGGTAGTAGTTTAGGGTCATTTCGGATCAGGTAATAGTTTAGGGTCATTTCGGACCAAAATATTGTTAGATTTTGGTGGGGATACGGTGGTTGACTTCTGTGTCATGTATAATTGGCTTCTATGCCACGATGGTTGCCCGTGAATTGTATACAGCAGGTTGATATGATGTAACCCACTGCAGGGTAAAATTCCAGTTTAGGGACGTAGTGGTCCATCGATGATGTCAAAAATGGGTTTAAATGTGAGTATAGGGACCCGTAGGGACTCACCGCCATTGGTTTTGCGTTTGCAGGGACTTATAAAGGTCACCGCCATAGATTTAGTAGGGGTGCGGGGACTTATAGAGGTCACTGCATTGTCTTGGTTAGATACAGGAACCTCTAGGGGTCATCACCATGGATTTTATGGGGGCGGAGGCCTCCGGGGGTCTTCACCATTGATTTCATAAAGTTAAGGGAAATCTAGAAGGTGCCGTCATTGGATTTTGTAGGCGTGGGGCCCGCTGGGGGTCTCCGCCGTTAGCTTGATGGCCAGTAGATGTTAGAAATAGCTTTGTCAGCAAGTGTGGGAATTCTGGGGGGTCACCGCCACAGTTTGGTTAGGTGTGGGAACCTATGGGGGTCACCACCATTGATTTTGGTAGGAGTGGGGTTGCGGGGATCTATAAGGGTTGCCGCCAATGATTTTGGCTAGGCTCGAGGAGCTCTGGAGGCCACCGCCATCGGTTTGATTTCTTGGGAGGTACCCGTCATTGATTATTTAGTGAAAATATTCAAGTTCTCGTTATATGGTTCATTTACAGTATGTATATATGCGTATTTGTCCATTTTCGACCCATGTATACATCCACAGAGCCCATTATAGGGACAATCTCGTAGTGGATAACTCAAATGAGTATCCGTATACAGGGAGATAACTCCGTGGAGTATCCAAAAGAGGATAACTTTTGCAAACATCCCATAATTTAAATTTACAACCGCTATGAGGCTCTTTTTTAAAATAATTTTATGAGTCATCGACCAGTTTGCAATAGAGCCATTAACTTTGCATTTTAGGGATAATTCTTTATCGAGCATCCCATGGATTCCTCGTTCTAAAGCAATTGAAGAATGCAATTAATAGAGCAGACCAAGTTGCAGAGAAGAAGAGTTCTGTGGACCCACACTTACATATTTTTTCCTTTCCTTCTTCTTCTAGAAAACTTGGTCTCTTGAGCGTTCTTAGTGTTCTCCTATAGTTTCATAGTCACATTTGGTGATTTTTTGTGATTAAAAATGATTAGCTCTTTCTTAAGAGTGTGTGGGGAGCTTTTATAGCCTATGGAGCAGTTACCATCGTGGTCATGAACATATGCCACGATTGAGGACGTGGGGAGTATATTTCATCGCCGTCGGAGACCTATAAAACAGCAACGGAGGCTTCTTGGGGCATAGCGGTGGAGACTCTATGTCGGGGACTCCTTGGGAGCATGGCGGGGGTGTCTTAGAACATAGCGGCAGAGACCCTATGTCGGGAACCTTCTAGAGAATGGTAGGGACCCTCCCTCGTTTTGTATAGTGGAGCCTTCTAATGAGCAGCGGGGACTTCATGTCTGCAGCCTCGTAGAGGGCGGTGGGGACCTTCCCTTTGCATGGCAGAACTTTCTAGCGAGTGGCGGGGACCCTCTTTTTGGATGGCTTCATGTTCTTTTGAACCATGTTTGATGGCTCAGGTGGCTTCATCAAGCAGGTGTACTTTTTCTGAGAATGCAAGTTTAGAAAGCGGACACAAGCGTCATCATCCAAAGTGAAACCAGTCTCATCCAAAGTGGGTCCACTCGATAACACAGTCAGAGTAGATCTGCCGGGTATTTTTATACAGGTCAACAAACTCCCCCATTGATCTTTGCACGTGTCTTAAACACGTGGGAAGATCAGTGTTCCCATTGACACCATAGGGTTTCCATACCACGCTTTTGGTTTCCGTACAACTCTTTTTTGGTTTCTATACCATAATATTGGTTTCATACCACAATATTGGTTTCCATACCACAGGGTTTCCATATCACACTTTTGGTTTCTGTACCACGCTTTTGGCTTCTATACAACGATATTAATTTCCGTACCACAGGGTTTCTATACCACGCTTTTGATTTATGTACCATGATATTAGTTTCTATACCACGATATTGGTTTCTGTACCATAGTTAAGGATTTGATGATGTAGTTTCACACACCTTCATCCTTTTATCCCTTAGGTCTATAGTCATTGATCATAGGAATCAACCCCACCGTTCAGGATGCTGATAGGTCAATCGTCTTACCCTCGGGATTTTGAATAGAAGTATACCTGCCGAGTTGGAACGCAACATGACAGATATAATAATCTATGAGTCCATTACCCGGTCTTCGTGACTTATTTGGATTTATGAGAACCAACTCTGCTTTTTTGGACGCTTATGAGTTGATCACTTTACTCTTAGGATCTCCAGAATCCGGTTGGTCGTAGTTTCCCTGCGCTACCGTGTAATGAGGCAAATACATCATCCATTGGATCCGCAGTCTGGTCTTCATGACTTATTAGGCTATGAGAATCGACTCTGCCTTCATGGATGCTTACTAGTTGATCACTTTATCGTTAGGATCTTCGGATCTAGTGATAGCAGTACACTTGCCGATATTGGAACACAGTATGACAAGCATATTGTAACATTTTAAAAATTATAAATGTTATTTTATAATTTAAATATATGTATTATGAGATTTATGAAAATAATACCGAGTATGAATTTGGGTTTTCAAGGATTGGTATAATTATATACCTTTATTTTTAGAATTTGATATTATGAGATATTTGACATAATAAATATTTTGTATTATGAAAAGATATGGGATTTAGTGTTAATTGATAGGTTATATTTTAAAAACCATGCTTAGTGTATGTTGACTTGGAGATATTGAGAGAGGCATGGAGAGGGATGGGTGAGCCATGACCATTTGTTTAATCACGTACATCCTCTCTCCTTATTCTCCACCTCTTCTTCATTTTCCCTCTATCTTTTTTCACTCCCTCACTCTCACCTACATCACCAACAACTCTCTCCCTCGTTCTCTAACCAAAAATCCTAACTCCAAAAAATCAACCCAAAACCACACTTCATCATTTCTTAGCAACAACCAAGTGATCAAGTCTTTAAGCAGAGATCATCATCAAGTCTTTAAGTGGCTTCATCAAAGATTGGATCTCCTATTTAAAAAATCCTTCTCTTTAGGTATAAATACCATCTTTATATATGTTTAGTATTGAACTTGCAATGAAAAGTATATTTTTTACTAAAAATGGTATTTTGATGGGTTTTGATATAGTATGACTTGTAGTGGTGGTGTTGTAGGGTTTATTTTTGTAACTACTACTTGTTTGGGAATGTTGGTGGTATTTTGATGCAAGAGTTCTTGGTTTAAGTGTTTTAAATTTTAAAACATGGATTTCATTGAGTTTTGGTGTTTAAATAAAATCTGGAGTTCACTGGATACTCTGAAAAATAAACTAGTTATATTTTTGAGATGTTGGGTCCAGTAGAAGACCATCATAGAAGCCCGAGCTCCTATTTCTTCAATCTGGCCACCCTAATATTCATTCTGGACGCAAATTGCGGACTTGGTTTTGAGTTTGGGTCTGGGGTTTTGTCTGTAACTCTTATTCATGCTAATTAGGCCACTGGTATAACTCCTTTTGCCCCAGATTTACTGTAGGAAAATATGGGAGCACTTTGGTTAGTTTTGACGATATTTTATGGGTTTTTGAAATTTAGTTTTTGGATTTTTGTATTTTGACTCGATCGTTCGACGTTCGTAGGTCGACGTCAGGGATATTTTGTCGTATTTAGCATATGTCGGCCATAGGATCTAACCTATGTGCGCTTCGCTCGTATCGTTTTCGATTCAGATATTTATGCAGTCGCGTCATGGTTTCGATTGTAGGTACGATCACGAGGACTTCCGAGACAACGAGGACGGGCAAGGCGGTCGTTGGTTTCAACTAGCTCGAGATGTCGGTGAGTAGATTTATATCTATGGGGAAATTGGGTCGATGGCGTATAACACCCCCAAACCAATTCTAGGGAACACTTAGTATAGAAAGCGTATATATGTAACCCATATACTTAGCCTATACTTAGATAACTTATTTTATAGTTCGTAGATCATGTAGTTAGTATATAGTTCATAACTAATAGACTATATACATATATATTGGTATACATATGATTACTGATTTGTGCCGTACGTGACTTGAGGTTCGTACTATTTGAGGTTGGATATTTAGATGACATTGTACGATGGAAATTCCGTAGTTGATGCAGTGATGATAGATTACCGATTGCGGCTTATGTTTATTTAAATCGTGGAGTCTTGCTAAATCCCGATTGGGACATTGTTATGATTATTGGAACCATACCAATTCTTAAAACTAACGATCTGTTTCCTACTTTTAAATGGTAATGTCAAGAATGCGTTACAATTTCAAATGAATGTCTATTTCAAAATCATTGTAGCCTCCGTATTTCCAAAACGACATTTCGTTTTATTTTAAACTATAACTGTATAGCTCGTAAGTAATTATCTATTATAACGCTCGTTTAGATTATGATTATTTAATTTGCTACACGTTTGTGCGTAGATTACTTATTATTATGCTACGTTATATTATCCGCACTTATGCTTCGTACAATTAGTTTACGATACCATGCTTATATAAATACACTGATAGAACACTGGACAATTACCAATGATTGCCATATTGCACGTTCACAGACTTGCATGCTATACAAATACATCATTAGTACTGTCATGACACTGTAGAATTTCCATGTTTGATGGTGCTCTAATTATATCGATGTTATTATATGATTGTGATTGATTGATATATCTGTGTGTTTAATCATCAACTGAATATGATGCATGATACACTGTTGACGATTATGATATTGATGTTTATGATAGAAATTGAGAACCCTTCTCCTGCACATATACTTGATAGAACACTTGCAAAATTACTAATGATTTCCATGTTGCACGAGCACAGATGTGTATGCTACACTACACATCATTAGTATTGTCATGACACGGCAGAAACTGTTATGCTTTTCGTGTTCTAGTTATCCATGCTAGTATGTATGATATTTGTTGATTTTGATATATGAATACCATTGCAATGAATATTCATATATATATATATATATATATATATATATATATATATATATATATATATATATATATATATATATATGGTTGCCAATTGTGGCAAGGATGAATTTTGTATGCGTTCTTTGGAACTTGATGTTTTCCATGGATTTGAGAAGCCGCAATGTGATTTATAAAACTTGTGAATGTTTTAAAATACGGTTTTCTCTTGATATAATGATTTGGCGTCCACCATGAGTTTTCTTATTTTGATTATATGATTTGGCATCCACCATGAGTTTTCTTGTTTTGATGATATGAGTATTATCTGAATCGAGAGAGGGGTTAACCGATTATGGATACATGGTGGACCCGTTACGACACCGAGGGACAGGAAATCCGTAGGGAGGTACGGGGAGCATAGTTAGCTGGATCGATACCGGTGAGTGTATAGGAGCACAGCGGATATCCGGGATATGCCGACCGAGGCTATTTGATATCAAAAGAGGACCGGTCTGACAAGACGGTGCCTACGATATCTGGATTTTACGTGTCGATGAGAGACACGAGATTTATGATGATTTAGTGTCGATAGTGGACACTCATATGTTGATGTTTGCGCGATCTGATTATGATGCACTTTATTGATATGTTATGGTATATGTGAGGGATCGATATGGATGCCATGTACAGATTGATATGGTTTAAGCTATATTGAAGCCGCACATGACTGATCTATGAGACAATGCATGAATACTATTTTTACATATCGATGTACATTAAAGAGATTTCCAAATGAGCTATAGTCTCATTATTTTCAACGTGTCTATGACGACACAAGAATCTTTCAAACGGAAACTCTCTTAAAATCATTTTTAAAAGGCGTGATGAATATTTTAAACAAAAATAGCATATATTGCTTTATAAATCAACGTCAACTACTCGTGCCATAGTATACATATCATACGGGTACTTTGAAACAATTTACAAACATCTTCGGCTACTTTATATGCTTACTTGGATGCATGCTATATATGAGATGATTACACGATCCATTGGGATGCACTTATAGTACTTATGCATTATACATACATTAGTTCAGAGTATGATAGTACTATATCTTATGGCTTAGATAGGTCGTTATGTATTCGATTTCTACCATGTGATATCTTTTTATTCATGAATTGGAAACTCACTCTTGTTGTGCCTTAGTTTCTTGCAAGATCGACCGCTCGGATCGTAACGGCTTTCTGTCACACTCCTATCGACGGTGATTGCTTTTGGTAGGCGGGTTACATATTTGCATCATAACCACCTCTTATATATGTATATTCTTTTGATCTAGTTAAAAACTCCATCGACCAGAACTTGTATATTTGTATTATCGACTTAGAGACGAGACTTAGATATGTATTGTTTTGGGTGTCAGACTCGTTTGGAGCCGACTTGAGTTTTTTTATTCACATATCTTTTGTTTTCTGCTGTGATTCTTCGTCTTGGGCATCGTATATATATTTGCGTGGATTTTGTCTCCGCCATTCGGCGTGAGCTAGCTCCTGTTGGGATGCTTTTATATATTATATGCACTGTATAAAGTTTCTAAAAAATTTACAAAGGAGATGCTGTCCGATTTTTAAATGACGAACATGATTTTAAAGCGAACTTGTTTATCTTTCAAAACAAACTTGATTTCATATTAGAAACCCTTATTCAAAACTATACCTCTATTAATTTCTAAAATGGTTTAGATTCCTGGTTTTTGGCTTACTTGGGTTACGGTGGGGTCTTATATACCTCACGTGATTTAAGTGTCGGTTAAGTGCCTTTTCCGGGTTGTGATACATATTTCTGATTCAGCCTTTGTGGCTTGTTGAATCATGAGTTTGGAGCCTGCGAAGTTAGAATGCAACTCGGCAGATGTATCAGTAGATGGATCTGGCCTTCATGGCTTTTAAATCTCAGATTTGTGTCTTAGAAATTGGGACGCAACGCGATAGACATATTTGCAGACATAATATTATTTGTGCCCTTGATTGTATACAACGCGCTTGAAGTGTCAGGCCCGTAGAGCAGAATATATTGGTAGATTTTTGTCATTGGCAGATTTTTTGGAGCCTCTGGTAGGGCTTCGGCATAGATTGACTTCAGTGTCGCGTTGTATAGGTGGTGTCCAGCGGGACTTTTAGGTTGTTTGTTTTGTTTTCTCATGAATCGAGAGGATTTCACAAGGGTTAATTCCCCAATGAGTCATGAGAATCTCATTGTGTAGTTTTCCTAGTGAGTCGAAAGATCTCGCAGGATGTTGACTTCCATGTCACGGTGGAGGCATTACTGACGTAGGCAATCGGCAGAATTTTATAACTTACAAAGTGTGGTAGTAAGCCACGTATGTAAGTTGTTGGTAAGACTTCATTATCTTATTTGGTTTTGATCCCTGCTTAGTTTTGCGGGATCCTTGAGCTTAGAAGCACTACCGGGTGGGATTTCTAATTTGATTTGCTTCAATCGTTCTAACGACGTCAAAACATTCCTTTGCACACCTCGGTGGGACTTTTAGTTTGGTTCGATCGTCTGACGATGTCAAAACGTTCCTATGCACGTCTCAGTGGGACTTTGTAATCATTCGGATTACTTGCGACATTGTTGATGTGTCTATGTTTTGGAGAGACCGTTGTCTACTAACACAAGCAATCTATTATGATGGTCCGTGTTTTCTTACTCCTAGATTATAGCCTGTTAAGTTTGGAATATTTCAACACTAGATTGAAGTCCCGCTACTAACACTTGATTCGGGCTCATGGTTTCTTTCCTCTGGATTACAACCTATTGGGTTCAAGAACACTATTAAGATTGATTGACATTCACACTTGAGCCGACGTTAAATTAGATTACCTTTGTAAAGACCTCTCAGGACACTTACATTCACTTCATGTTCGCTATATCTACACTACACAGCAATGCTACATTTGGTTGCTGTGCTCACGTTACATTACCATACTTGTATAGTTTCATTTACATTGTCATATTATATTAGAACTATCATGCTATATTAATCGTTATGCTTAACCACCAAATTATTTTGTTTATCCTTCTATTTTGGTCATTATACTTTTATGCTTTTCATCTTTTCTTCGAGACTTATCGATCACAAGTTTGCTGACGGGCATCCATACATCTCTTTCTTTTTTTTGGATGTTCGTCAGGTGATCTATAAACTGAGGAGATAGAAGCGACTATATGGGATTACAACCAGCTAGCTTCACAGGCCGATCTCTAGTTTTCTTTCCAGCTCTAGTTTCAGTATGCCATCTGTTTAGGCATTTCATGTTATTGTACTTTGTTTTCAGTTATCTTGTATCCTAACTATGTGAGAATTATGAATGCAAATAAAGTTGTTGAAATTTCAATTCACTTGCTTAACTTTTCGTGTATGTTATATTGTTTATTTTACACTTAGCGTATTTATTCCGGAAAATGACCTTCTCGAAATAAATACGTCGCGGGCCTCGTCACGTATCTACTCTCGTCTTTTTGGAAGCAAGGCGTGACAGCGGCGACCGAAGATACGAACAATTTGTGGGATTGGGTTTGTTACAAAATTCTTGGAGATGTACCACGGTACTGCGTGGAAACTCTATTAAGGTGACATGGCTTCGAGAGAAGTTTCGAGTGGATCGCCTAACAATGCATTGAATTTGAGGGTTCAGCAGTACATCAGGGCATATATCCTCCACTTCATTGGTAAATGACTATTCCCCGATACATCGAGGAGTGCAGTACAGCTAAAGTGGCTTCTTCCTTTAGATGATTTGGACGTTTGTGGCATTTTATCGTGGGGGGATTGCAGTCTTAGCAAATATGTACACTGAGATGTTCGCTTGTGCTCTGAACAAGCGAATTATTCTCGGTGGCTGCCTTTACCCTGCTTCAGGTATAACGATCATTTGCGCTATCTATATGTTATTCATTTTTATATCTACTTATATATATATTCTTGCTTATAAATCCTAATTTTTCAGATATGGATATGGAATCGATTGGCCGTCGGACTTCCAACCCAACTTAGAGATATTGAGCTAGACGGATGGCAACCATTCGGCTGCATGTATAACTTTATTGCATATTAGAAATAAATTATTCTACTCCATAATTGCTATCTAACATGTTCTTCTATGCCTTATGTGTTGCAGATATAATGTCGATCGGACATGCGATATGGGACCTGATCGGTCCTTGCAGTTCAACCGAAATGAGTTGGATATACTTACTGATGAAGCTATACAATGGATACCGTACGAGGGAAATATTATGCAGACGCTACCACTAGCACTATAAGAAGGAGATCAAATTTGGCGTGCTTGAGTGCCGATCATTTGCTTTGGCACGGTTCATATGCATGTGCCTGATCGCGTACTTAGGCAGTTCAGTATGCATCAGCACATCCTGATTCAGATAGAGAAAATCTCCTCTAAAGATGCGAGAGGCAGAGCACATGCAGATTGGAGAACGATTCACCAGCAGTACATAAAGAGGTGGGAGGAGCGTGATTCACACGTCGTTGGTGAGGTACAGCCTGTGATCCCAATGGAAGATTATTTCCGTTGGTACTGAGAAATCACACTCCGATTCATCTTGCGGGCACCTTCATCCACCATTGAGTTTATGCCCCATGGACCGCTTGAGAGAGATCAAGTAAACTCGACACCGCTTTGAATCTTATATTTATCTGCACATTTTTTTGCATTAACTCTAACTAGTATTAATACACGTACATGTTTGGAATTTTGTTACAGATTCATACCGTGTACGAGATCCAAGATGTCATAGAAGAAGATATCGATGGAAGGCGGGAATCACGGGTTGCGAACGATAAGATTAGTCGGAGTATCAAAAGTATCCTACACCAACATTCATTTAGACGTCCGGACGCCCCTCACCCCCTGTTGTGCCATTCATCCCATACTTATAGCTGCCGAACCCGTGGTGATGGTGATGGGCCGTCACAGACTTCTAGATGTGAAGGACGAGCATCTGTCGCTAATGAACCTGGGCCATCGCAGCCGGCGAGCAAGCTGATACCGAAATGCAACAATCCAATGGTCGTAGGGTGACGACTCGCAGGCGGCGGGCTTTAGGGTGTTTGTAGTTTGAATTTCTTTGTATTATGTATATGTGTCTATGTTTATCTGCGTTTGAGTTTGAACTATGTGTTTCTGTGTCTAAATTCATGCGTTTGAATTTTTTTGAACTATGCGTTTGGATTTGTCTTTATGAGTTCGTGATCATGTTATAGATTGTTATATCCTTTAGTATTAGTTTCGGTGAGAATTGGTATTGGATTGTGTTCGTGTTGGATGGTTGAGAACTGATATTTTGTTATTGAGAAATTGTGTAGCTAACCCATTTTGTGGGGTATTGTATAAATCGTTGTAGATATGGAGCTTGAAAGTACTCTCTGGAAGTTGTAGAAATTATGGGTAATGTAGAAATTGTTGTGTGTGTTGGAAATTGGTCTAAAACCGTGCTTTAAAAGTGCGGTTTTAAATATCTAAAGTACACTGTCTTCTTTGGAAATTGGTTTAAAACCGCACTTTTTTAAAGGACGGTTTTAGACCAATTTCCAGACAACAAACTCTGGATAAGTTTAACACTGCATTTTAAAAGTGTGGTTCTAAACAGAAACCGCCTGAAGTGCTCTCTGGAAGACAGTTTAAAACGGCACTTTTAAAATGCGGTTTTAAACTGTTCGTGTTTAGAACCGCACTTTTAAACACTTTCCCAGAGAGCACAGCAGTTTTAAGCTATATATCGCGACACACACACAACAATTCCAGACAACACACAGACAAGTGTTTAAAACCGTACTTTTAAGCTCCATAATTATAACGAATCATGCACCTAAGTGCAGGTTAAATCCAACTTACTTAAATTCAAATGCAAATCTAAATGTTCAAATACAAAACAAGTAAACGTACTCAAAATCGAACACAAATGCAAACGTTTCAACACACAACAATTAAACGTACTCAAATACAAACACATAACCAAAATCCAGCTGTTCGAATACCAATAAAGCATTCCTTTCATTCCTGGGGGCTTCATTTCTTGTTGTGTCCATATCTGTGGCACATGGTACACTGATCTTGCCTTCGTCTTGATACGTGTACTCTACGACCTTCCTTGTTTCCGTTTATTATCAATGGGTAGTAATACTATGAAACCTGAGTACGGCGACCGGAATCTACTATCTGGAATGGGTCTAAATATTGGAGCATACGAAGCGCAATATCGAAATGCAGTATTCCAATCGCAGCCTAATGTTTCATAGTTTATGCTGCCTCCCCCAACACCTCACGGACAAGCTGTTATCATATCGGTGCATAGAATCTTTTCCAACAAAGGAATGTTGCAGGAGCAACGATACCTAGCACGATATATATGCACTTCAAAGTTAACTCTGTCGTTATCAGTGACTTGCCAACAGTCGACGGAGAATCTTACTATACCGCAGGATCTAGATTTCTTGTCATGAGCACTCAATCGGTTACAAGTACATGGAGTGAATATGGTGGTCCAATTTTGCGCCATTTCCCGACGGGTAACAAAGTATTGGTTGAGACAATAAAATGTTCGAGAAACCAATGACTAGATTGGTAACGCACAGACTCCTTTATGGACGTCATTAAAACTCTCTAAACAGTTTGTTGTCATTATACTGAAATGTTTGCCTTTGTCCTTACACAAAGCCCATCGATATTCCACCCAAACGATCATCAATCCACTTAATCCGCCTCAGGATTTAACCTTTTAATCTTATTTCTCAAAAAAGTATAGTGATGTAAATCAGGGGTGCATCCTGCTTCATATAATAAACCTGCTACGATTTATCTCTAAATTTCATGAGAAAGGTGGCTTTAATGTGTCTCATACAATAACGATGAGAATGCTCCCGTTTCCATCTTTTATGCAAAGCAGTCGGAATTTCTTTCATCCGGTTCGATATCCACGTGATATCTCGATCACCGACACTCGGGATAAAATGTTGAAAATATTGCCAGTTTGCCGTGGTTTCACTATTGAATACTGCAAATGCTAAGAGATATGGACCTCCATCAGCGTCTACGCCTGTGGCAACTAGCAATACACCCTCATATTTACCATATAAATGTGTGTCATCGATGCTAAGTATCGGACGGCAATGTCGGAATCCCTCTATAGATGGTCCGAATGACCAAAATAAACGATTGAAACTTATACATTCTTCAGCGCATGGATCTCCCACGATATGATAAATTGTTCCAGGGTTGGCTCACTGGATTGCTTCCATATATTGAATTAGTTTTTCATATGATTTCTCCCCAAAAGTATGCACAATGCCTTCCTCCATGCATCCCATGCTCTGAAATATGATATCTTTGATCATAGTCGGAGTCATGTCAAGTCGCATCTTCAAAGTTGGCAATATGCTATGACAAATTAATTTGGCTGTGAGATACCTGGAGTCAATCACTCCACTATTACTTCGACACGTAAATATAAGACTTCACTGTGAATCGGCCGGAGTGTTTACGCTCTTTCGCAACAGAAGCATGAAGTCTCCATGGGCATCCGTCGTGACTTGTACATAATTTGTTGGCACAATCTCCAGTATATTCACTGTGATTGCTACGGACTGCTTTGAAAGTGACAGATCTCATAAGTGACCATTCACTTTTGCTCGTAACCAATTCAGACTTTAAACGAATCGAGTCCCGTCGACCATATATTCTTATCGTCGATTACGTCCTCAACAACAAAATTTTGAACCACAACATCATCAATTTCCTCGTCAAGAGGAGGATCTTTGAACTCAACATACCCATTGTTCGCATAAGACGCATGCACCGACCGATCGTCTTCATCATCCTCAAATGCAACCCAACTGCTATCTAATATCATATTACCCTTGTTCAAATTTTCAGGTTCATTGTGGGGATGAAGGTTCCGCCTCAGCTTAACAGTATGTGTGATTATGCCGTAAATAAGGGGTATGCCGTGAATAAGGGGTAACAGCACTCACACCCCCGTTGCTTAGAAGTTTGCCCGTCCCTAACAATTCCACCTTCATCGTTTTGAACAAAAGAGGATCTGCATGACATATAAAAAGAGTTTTTCAAAATACCAATTGCCAAATACAAATTATATTATTGATGAATTGTATCTTTGAGTACCTATTTGCTTCTATCGTCTCATTGGCTCCCAATTTCGAAGTGTACGTCATTGGTATGGAAAAGGCATGTATGCGGCAGTTGGAAAGCTATATCCAACGTCAGGCATGTATGAACAAGTAGGGCTGTAGACAAACATCGTGATCATCTAACAAGATTATTAGTGAATTGTAATTTCAAAATGGTATATTTACATTGCATGGAAGTTAAGAAAGCTGTTCGGGAAGCTAAATCTAAGGTCTACAAGGAGGTGTACGAGAAATTAGACACTAAAGAGGCTGCAAATGATATATACCGGATTGCTCGAATGCGGGAAAGGAAGACTAGAGACTTATGTGCGGTGAAGTGTGTCAAAAATGAAAATCAGAAGGTTTTAGTTCGAGATGAGAATATCAAGGAAAGATGAAGAGATTATTTTGACAAATTGTTCAATGAGAGCTTTACTAAGAATTTGGATGGACTTGTCATTCAATCTCAAGATATAAATCGTGATTTCATGCGTAAAATAAGACTTACTGAGGTTAAAGAAGCTTTGAACAGAATGGGTTTAAGAAAAGCGGTTGGCCCTGACGGGATTCCTATCGAGATTTGGAGATGCTTAGGAGAAATAGGCGTTAAATGGCTGACAGATCTGTTTAATAAGATTTGGCAGACAAAAAAGATGCCAAATAAATGGAGGAAAAGTATCCTTGTACCTATCTACAAGAATAAGGGTGACATTCAAAGTTGCTCAAACTACCGTGGAATAAAACTAATGTGTCACACCATGAAACTTTGGGAGAGAGTGATTGAACACAGGCTAAGAAAGGATATTAAGATAACAGAGAAACAATTTGGGTTCATGCCTGGACGATCGACGACAGAGGTGATTCATTTGCTTCGTCAACTTGTCGAGCGTTTTCGAGAGAGGAGAAGAGATTTGCATATGATATTTATTGATTTAGAAAAAGCGTACGACAAGGTACCCAGAGAGGTATTATGGGGGACAATGATGAAAAAGGGGGTCCCCGTCAAGTATATTGACATAATTAAGGATATGTACGACGGAATAGTGGCAAATGTCAGAACTTGCGGTGGCTTAACAAATGATTTTCCGATTACTATTGGTTTACATCAAGGATCTGCATTAAGTCCTTTCCTGTTTACCATCGTGATGGATGAGCTTACTAGAACTATCCAAGATGAGGTCCCTTGGTGTATGCTATTCGCTGATGATATTGTTCTAGTAAATGAGACGAAAACAGGGGTTAATGCCAAATTGGAATTATGGAGACAAACATTGGAATCTCGGGGATTCAGATTGAGCAGGTCCAAGACAGCATATATGCAGTGCAAATTTAGTAGCCAGAGAAGTCAAAACCATATTGGTATAACATTGGAAGGGCAAGAGATATCACCGAGCGACCAGTTTAGATATCTAGGTTTCATCATCCAAAGGAATGGGGAGATCGATACTGATGTTAATCAAAGGATCCAAGCTGGTTGGTTGAAATGGAGGAGTGCAACAGGGATTTTGTGTGATCGTAACTTTCCGTTAAAATTGAAAGGGAAGTTTTATCGGAGCGCTATTCGGCCTGCCTTATTATATGGTACAGAATGCTGGGCTCCTAAGAAGCATCATACACAGAAGATGCACGTAGCGGAGATGCGCATGCTTCGTTGGATGTGCGGTAACACTAGAAAAGACAAGGTGCGAAATGAGGATATTCGTGCAAAAGTTGGTGTAGCACCCGTGGAGGAGAAGATGCGGGAAAACCGGCTTAAATGGTTTGGTCATGTGCGACGCAGACCTATGGAAGCACCGGTTCGACGAATAGATACTCTCGATATGGGTAATGGCAAAAGGGCAAAAGGGCGACCGAAGAAAACATGGATGGAGGTGATACGAAACGATATGGTTGCCAAAGGACTCAATGAAAGTATATTGTTCGATAGAAGTGAGTGGAGACAGAGGATTCATGTGCTGGACCCGGCGTGATTCTCATGTTGGTTCATGTAGCCTACCCCATATGCTTGGGATAAATGGCTCAGTTGTTGTTGTGTTATATTTACATTGCAATACTTACAAAGATGATGTGCCTTCGTCCATATAACGCACTTGCGTAATAGGAGTTAAAAATCCTACGGGACACATTGTCAAGGTTGATCATGTTGGTGTATGGTTCTTGTTTCTCATGGGGTTAATTTGATGGGAACACTTTTTCATATTCAGTGTTTTCATTGAATTGCAGAGCTTCTTTCACCACTAAAATTATGATCGATGGTAATCCAGGATATATGCTAAGCACACCAACTGTATCCTCATCGTCGGATATTTCAACGCTTGTATAATCATGCGTTGTCATCAGACATTTGAACATCAATTTCAAAGCAAATTCAGCTCGATTTATCCTTATACATCGGTATAATTTTTCCTTTAATTGTTCGAATGTTGAAGATTTACGAACATTCAATATTTTATGACATCCACCAATATAATCAGGTCTATTGGTGTTGGAATCGATAGTGAGAGTTCCATTATAATGACAAATTATAGGAACATGATCACTTGCCATTGCACCTATAAATTTTATATGCGAGATTAATTATAAAATTTATAATGCACAAAGCAAATAATTTCCATACAAACCCAAAAATTTAAAATCTAAACGGGAGATCCATGTTACCTTTGCACGAATTTGCAACGATCGACGATGAGAAGAGATCCAAAATTTTCCCGCATTTGCAACGACTGACGGTGGTAGGGTTAGGATTTGAGATAGTTGAGAGTAATAGAGAGAGGGGGATAATAGGGTAGAATAAGGGTTTGGGAGTTATTTGTGAGTGAGAGATGAGAGGTAGGGTTTAGATTGGTAGAAATTGCGTTTGGGGGTTGTATTAGAGAGCGGAGGGGAGATTTTTAAGAGAATGGATGTTTTAGGAGAGATGAGCTCGGGTTGGGGAACGGGAGGATGGGCGAGTTTATATTATGTGAGGTGGGGTCATGGGGGAACATGTTGTTAAATCCGCACTTTAAAAATGTGGTTGTAAAGTGACCACTTTGTGTACTTCTGAGTACTGCACTTTTAAAGTGCGGTTCGAGAAAAAAACAATATGGCTTAAAACCAAACTTTTAAAGTGCGGTTTTATCCGAAGTGCGAATTTACCCCAATAAGCAACACACACTTAAGAAGTTTTTTTGAAATATTTTAGCTTAAAACCGCACTTTCACAGTGCAATTTTATCTCCATGCAAACAAGCCACACTTAGAAGGTTTTTAGCCTAAAACTGTACTTTTAAGTGCGGTTTTAGTTAACAACACCTAATTCGGATTAATTCTCAGCCCAACACCATTCTTCTAAATACTTTTGGAGGAACACTATTTTGCTAAATATTTTTTTAAAAATGACAAATCCCAAAATTTGCCCCGTAGTTAACCAAGAATAAAATACCATAAATTTTACTGCGGTTTTCTGTTTCTTCATAACTAACTTATTTTTTTCTTACTACAGAAAACTTCGGGTTAGTTCAGTGAAGATTTTCGCTTAACTACCATTAATTATAGGTACTTTAAGGAGATTTCTGCAAAACTAGCAGGGGCGCCCCATGCACATGCGTGGGGCCAATGCACATTTTGTAAATATTTAGGGGGCGGAATATAAATTTCTTCCAAAAGCATGAAACGGGCTAAATGCAAATTTCCATGTGAACCAAGAGGTGGCTTTAAAATTTCCATGAGATGTTTTAATATATGTTTGGGGCCTTTGGACAGTTGGAGGGACCAAACACAAATTTCTTTAAAAGATGAGGGGCTAAATTAAATTTTCCAAGGAAATAGCCCAAAAAGAGCTCAAATCCTTCTCCCCTTACCGCTTTTATATAGTGCGTGAAATGGAAAGTATAGAGATAAAAAAATATCTCGCGGGGACTTGCGTATTTTTATGGAATATATAAAAAAGTTGGCATTGTTTCAGGATTTTAGGTAACGGCCATGAAAACCAGTGGAGAACTAGTTTACTGAAAAAGAATCATTGGTTAATTTATTTTTGGGCGAAATTTTTTCTATGGATTTAAGAAAATGTAATTTTTTTAAAATACTAACTTACAATCTAATTCCACCGGACCATAAGGTATCATAGAATGAAAAGGTGTTACAGGCTGATGCTAGGCAAGTGAAGAATTTAAGTATACACCTGCCTTAAGCCTTCTATTCGAAACTTCAAAGACGGCCAAGTAGTTTAGAATAAAATGTAAAATAACTTTGCTTAGATTTATTTTTATCTCTTCTTCTGATCATGCAAGTAATAATAAGGAAGAATTGTGTCTGATACCCAAAAACAGAAAGAGGGAAGGTGGAAAATAATCTATTTTCCTAGTTGAAAGAAAAAAATGGTACTCATTTCACTCAGGATCGAACTATTACAAATTCTAGACAAAAATCTTTGAGAATTAAATCATAAATGATCACATAATAATTTTTTCTCGTATTTACAACAGGGCTTTACCTTTCGATTCAAACCAGCCATATAATCATGACGAGTGCAATCTATGTAATTAGTTTAGTTTAATTTAAGGACGGGTCTCATATCCCAGCATCAAGTAAATTAGTACTTTCAGTCTGGTCGTATACTTGACAGGGCAAAGTCAGATATTTCTTCATAACATCACATAGTAGTTTGGAAATCTCCAACAAAGATACATGAGAATTGACATGTTTACCAAAATTACTTCTTTCAATTAGCCAACAATTTCGATGGTTTCACTATGAAAAGATCGTAGACATATCACAACAATGATTAGAATACTTTGCACCTGTGCGACAAACTATAGTTGGTCAAAGAACTTTCATGTCATAAAGGCCTAAAATTTACAGAAGGTACGGCCGAACAGTTATAGATCCCAAAATCCAGTAGCATCAGTAAATCAGCAGCAGTCTTTGGATTCCATCATCGACCACCAAAGCCTGGCTTCTTCTAGGAACTTAAACCTGTTCAAAATTTCAACAAATAATTAATTACTTAACACTAATATGGGGACTTGATCAAGCTGATTAATGCAACCTCGTAAAGGTAAACATATGGTGGCAAATATATGATTACTTCCCAAATAGAATTTTCCGGTACCAAGGCTTACTCAAGGTTTACTAATGACTAATCAATTTGAACACAGATGACAAACTGTGTCATAATCATAGGGAGCAAAAAAAACTTAATGATATATGCAGCTGACCAAAAGAGTTCTCAAGAAATCAAAAATCGAAAAGAAGAGAAAATTACCTGCTAACTTCAATTACCCCCCACGCACACACACCAGAATCAACCCATTTGAGGTACCTATAAGAATACAAGGGATGATAAATAGTTAATGATTTTTCCACAATTCTAGAGACAATTGTAGCCTTGTTATAAACAATGTCATTTTCCAATGTCCCGCAAGGATTAGTATCTAGGCAAGCAAATTGAAACAACACAACTCACGGAACCCAAAAAACTATCGAATCAACTTTCAGGTGATATTCTAAATTAGAATTTTCAAACGAACTTATGCAAGCAATATTTAAAAAAGAGGAAAAAAAAGAAACAAGAAAGATCAGTGTAGAATAAACTATTTGCCATCCTCCTTTTTTCGGGGATAAAGAAGAATGAGCAATTGAGAGAATCGAGTAGAAAATGGCACTGCAAAAAATTTCCTAACGCGACAGCTCTAAGAAGGCAACAATCTGTTGATTTTTTTAAGAAGATTGGGACCGACCATCTTGATCTTCACATCCTTAAATATGAGTGCATCAAATTTCACATGAATTGGATATAATTTTCCCTTGCATAGGATAATTGCAAAATTAACGGTTTTCCTAAAAATCGACATATGGTTAACTTTTTTAACCACCAATGTATGATATTTACTGAAGAGCCACTTTAGACTCTACACGTTTGTATTTGTTGAGTTTGCCCCGTATTTTTATCCCTAGAAGTTTCCCGATTCAATTCGGTGTTTACAGAGTTTCAAGTTCAGCTTCAGCCAAGATCCAGACGTCTGAAGACGTTTGTCGGCCTTCTGTTATTTGTACAAACGTCTGACTCATGTTCATCAGACGTCTGCATGCTCTCTGGATTTGTTGAAGCCTCATATCCAAACGTCTGGAGTTTTTTCTTCAGACGTCTGGTTTCGTTATGTGTTTTGGGCAGACGTCTGCCAAGTATTCTTCAGACATATGTCAATGTTTTGGGCCGGATATTTGAAAATCCTAAATCTACTCTAATTTGCCTATATTATATATATTGTAGTTTGTAACTCTAATTGAGTTAACCCTTTTGTAATCAGAATTAAGAGGGAGGAGGCTGGGTTTCTTTGTTAAGGATTTTGTGAGAGTTGATCCACTATTGTAATCCTCCATATTTATCGATTAATAAAGTACTTCTCCTTCGCCCGTGGTTTTTCCTTTAAGGGTTTTCCACGTAAATCTTATGTCTTTTGGTTTGTGCTCTATTCCTACCACTTTTGTTTATTTGCTTGCTTCTCCTTATCGTTTGTTTATTGCTTCATGATAGTATTTGCCACAACAAACTGATATCAGGGCTACGTTGTGTTTGGGAGATTTGGTGTTTTGTTTGACTATTAGGTCTTTGATCTCACGATCTAAGTTTACTGTGGGTAACGATACTTGTGTTCTCTTCTCCATCTTCTTAGATTGTGATTTTAAAGTTTTAGGGTTTGTAAGCACTCAAGGTGTCTTCATTTGATCCTACATCATGTCTCCAGTGATTATGAAATTCGATATTGAGAAGTTTGACAGAAATATGAGTTTTAGTCTATGACAAGTTTATATGATTGCTGTATTGACACAGAATAATTTGAAAAAGGCGATTCTTGGGAAGGACTCAAGGCCCCACTTTTTCTTTTCTTGATCCAGCCCCACTATGACGGAGCAAGTATGGGAGGAGTTGGATGAAAATGCTCTTACGGCTATCCAATTGTGTTTGACAAATGAAGTTTGCGGTTGAAGCTAGAGGGGTTATATTTGAAGAAGTCTCTCACAAATCAACTCTTTTTGAAGTAGTGTCTCTACACATTTTGTATGTCAGAAGGATCTCTCATCAAATCTCATATCGGTGAGTTTAATTCGATCGTTACAGATCTGGGTAAGATCGATATTAAAATTGATGATGAAGATCAAGCACTTTTATTATTATGTTTTTTGCCACCCATTTATAAGCACTTTCATGACATCATGATCTATAGACGAGATACTATCTTGATCAAAGATGCCAAAAAATTTGATGAACAAAGAGAAGATCGATAAGGAGTTAACTTCTAAAGAAAGCGATGGTTAATCTTCAGTCTTATTTGTTCGTGAGCGAGCGGAGAAGAGAGATCCGGAAGGTAGTAAGAAGAAGTCAAGACCAAAGTCCAAGAATAAGAACTTGACCTGCAACTATTGTAAGAAGAAGAGGTACTTTAAAGTCGATTGACAATCAGAAGAAGGAGTTTTCAGCTGAGGCTGGTATTGCGGAAAGAGAAAGAAATCTACTTATGGTTCTTGATAACATATATCGATCTAAGGACGAATGGATTATGGATTCGGGTGTTTCTACCATATGTGTCCCAATAAGAATTTGTTCATTACCTATGAGTCAGTCAATGATGGAGTGGTTTTGATGGAAAACAATAGTTCGTGTCGAGCTATTGAAAAGATGACGATTCAAATCAAGATATTTGACGGGATTGTGAGAACATTAGCAGAAATTAGGCATGTACCTGACTTGAAGAAGAATCTCATTTCATTGAGTACACTCGACATTAAAAATTATAAGTTCTCCGCTGAAGGTGGAGTTTTGAAAGTAACCAAAGGTGCTATCGTTGTTATGAAGGGCTTGAAAATGGGGTCCTTATATGTGTTACATAGTTCGACAACTACCGGGTCGACGGGAGTTTCATCATCTAAATTTATATCAGATTCAGATGTTACTAGATTATAGCACATGAGACTCGAGCATATGAGTGAGAGAGGTATGGCCGAGTTATCGAAACAAGGTTTACTTTGTGGTCAAAGTATATCGAAGATGGAGTTTTGTGAGCATTACATTTTTGGGAAGCAGAAACGAGTTAGCTTCAGTTCGGCGATGCACAATACAAAATATACTCTTAACTATATATATTCAGATCTTTGGGGACCCTATCAAGTTGCTTCCAAAGTAAATGGTGCAAAATATCTACTTACTTTCATCGACGATTTTTTGAGGAATGTTTGAGTCTACTTTTTTAAGTACAAGAGTGATGTGTTTCTTACATTCAAGTAATGGAAGAAGTTGATTGAGAAGCAGACATGCAAGTAGATCAAAAGACTAAGGACGGACAATGAATTAAAATTTATGATGGAAATTTCAATGAATTCTGTAAAAACGAAGGTATTATTCGACATCATATCGTTGTCCATACCACAGCAAAACTGTAACACCTTAGATTTCCGATTAGTGTTAATTAAGCAATAATGCGGATTTTTAATAAAAATTTTACCAAAATAGTCTTCAAATATTTTATAAAAATTAATGAATATTTTATTAGTATTTATTTTGGGCTTGCACACACATGTGCATGTTAACTTAGGGTTAACTTAGTGGCAATCATGCTTAAGTAGTCATGGCACCTTAACCCCGTTTTAATTAAGTGTATGTAATTATTTAGTTTTAAAAATAGTAATAGATTTGAATTGTTGACTTGAGAAAAAGAGAGGGGGGCATCATGAGGCATGGGACAAGCATGCCATGCATTTAATGAAGAGAGAGGGATGCATGGCTTATGTTAAACTCACCCCTCATTTCCCTCACCCTCACTCATACATACACACTCATATAATCCCTCACTCTCTCATTCACTCATCACTTTCTTCACCTCATATCTCCCTCACACACCCCAAACTGAACCCTCACATTTTTCATCACAAACCCTAACCCAAATCCTCATAAACCTTCACAAATCTTCACAAAACTCACTACATCCTTCATCAAACTTGATCCAAAGCCACTAGAGATCACTGGGAGCTTGGAAAGCTTGGATTTTGAGCAAGTGTGGATAGGTATAACCTCTAAACTGTTAATTAGGAGTTTATTATTTGTTGTGTTGCTTTGTAGTTTCAGTTAGAACGATAAAGATATAGCTTTGTGCACGTATCGTAGTTTTAGTGTCGTTTTAGGATATCTGTAATCTGCTGTGACCCCGAGTGTTCACTGTGAAAACAAGCAGTGTAGTAGCGTAGTGCCAGAGACCTTAAGTATTTACTTGAGACCCCGACCCTATCCCACTGGTTTTGGCCGGCGACATGAAGGACTTTTCCGGAGAGCTCGGCCGTACGCTGTCCTGGGAAGTTGTAATTTTGTGGGTAGCTGTCTGTAGTGGTTTTAGAGTATTTGGTACTGCTAGATTTTTAAGTTGTGATAGTGGGTAAAATTTGGGATCGATTAGCTAGTTTTAGTGTTTCGACGACGCGCGTTACGATATCCGACACGGTGTCCGACTCAGTTCTATGCTTCGCGATATTTCTGCACTTAGGGTTGTTTTAGAGTGTCACCACACACGTTAGTCGCTAAGCTAACACTTTAGAGGGTGTTGGAGTCGGTGCGTCGATTTAAACGTAGTTTGTATGTGTTATTGGACGGTTCCTAAGTTTGCCTTGCTATGTTTTATGTGTTAATAGAATCGTAGGCGGGGACTTCGGACGCCGCGAAGAAGGGAAAGCAAGTGGTTGGATACATCTATCTCGAGATCACGGTGAGTAGATTTAACATCTACGGGAAAATCGCCCGTATAGCGTTATGCGTCAGGGCTTGATAGGATATTGTAATCGGGCGCTTTGAGTGCTTTGAGCTTTGAGCGCCAGCGCTTTGGGTGCTAGCGCTTTGAGCGCAAGAGTGCTAGAGCGCTAGCACTTTGAGCGCTAGCACCCCACGTGCCAGGCATGTGGACGCTCGTGCGCTAGCGCTTTGGGCGCAAGAGCGCTAGCGCTTTGAGCGCTAGCGCCCCACGTGTCAGCATGTGGGCGCTCGGGCGCTAGCGCTTTGAGCGCAAGGACGCTAGCGCCCCACGTGTCAGCACGTGGGCGCTTGGGCGCTAGCGCTTTGAGCGCAAGGACGCTAGCGCTTTGAGGGCTAGCGCCCCACGTGTCAGCACGTGGGCGCTCGGGCGCTAGCGCCCCACGTTTCAGCACATGGGCGCTCGGACGCTAGCGCTTTGAGCGCTAGCGCTTTGTGCGCAAGGGCGCTAACGCTTTGAGCGCTAGCGCCCCACGTTTCAGCACGTGGGCGTTCGGAAGGCAAAAGGGACTTGGTCCCCGCAATGGGAGTTGTACTCCAAGAAAGGAGCGCTTATTATTCTGTGTGTGTGTGTGTGTGTGTGTGTGTGTGTGTGAGGAGTTAAAATCCTAGGATATTTTGAAGCTGATGAAGGGGCTTCTCCCCTTGAGCCCTAGTTCTTCCCCAAAGTGGGGTTTCTGGAGATGAGCCTCCTTCTTCCTTCTCTGTTGGCAGGATCTTGAAGATCAAGAGATGTGAGATTTTAAAAATCTCTTCTTTTTGAGATCTAATGACAGATCCAAGTCCCCCTTTGTGGGTTTTGTGGTGAAAAACTATTTAGTTTTGGAAAAGGAAGAGTAAAACTCTTGATTTAATTCAAAAGAAAGAAGAAGGTTTGGAACCTTCAGAAAGGGGAAAGAGGCACAAACCCTAGATTTTTTAGGGGAATCAAAAAAGAATTTTTTTTACTCATTATCATGTTGTCTTATATAGGCTTACATATTTACATATAGCCCCTTGCGCTTTACAAAATGGCATTTTGCCCATCCCATATCTCATGTGCTATTTCTTTTTGCACATAAGCTATGGGCTAACAAAAATTTGGCTTTATGCCCATTCATGCATAAAAATTACATAAAAATTATTTATTACATGATTTTGTTGTTGGCATGGGGAGGCTTGGCCGCGGGCTCGGCTTGGTCATGGGCCAGCTTGACCTGGGCTTGGGCCCACCTGGCTTGGGGTTGACCTTGACTTTGACTCGGTCAACCGGGGTGCAAATTTTGACCCCAACAGAGTTATCGCTTATTCTTCCCGGCAGTTGAAGAAGCATGAGCAGAATTATCCCACTCACGATCTTGAGATGGCCGTGGTGGTCTTTGCGTTTAAGATTTGGAGACACTATTTGTACGGAGAGTCGTGTCAGATTTTCACGGACCATCAGAGCTTGAAGTACATTTTCCTGCAGCGGGATCTGAATTTGAGACAGCGCCATTGGATGGAGCTTATGAAGGATTATGGTTGTGAGATCCTTTATCACCCGGGCAAGGCGAATGTGGTAGCCGATGCCTTGAGTCGTAGGCCCGGGGGTAGCTTGTCCCAGTTGAGCGCAGTTCAGAGACAGTTTTCAGAAGATTGGCAGATCTTATGCGACAGTAGAGTATAGTTTGAGTCCACTTCCACTGAGGGGCAGCTTGCTCATATCCGCGCCCGTCCACTTTTACGTAATCGTATTCGTGAGGCACAGCCCGCCGATACCCGTTTTTCTGAGATTCTTGAGCAGGTTCGCCAGGGTAAAGATTCGGAGTTCTTGATTGATGACCGGGTGTTCTATGTTTTGGGACTCGTTTGTGTGTACCTAATACCGATGGGTAGAGACGCGAGATCCTAGAGCAGGCACATCAGTCAGCTTTTAGTGTTCACCCAAGTTCCACCAAGATGTATCGTGACCTGAGAGATATTTATTAGTGGGCAGGGATGAAGAGTGATGTTGCAGATTTCGTTTCGAGGTGCCTGACTTGTCAGCGAGTCAAGGCTGAGCGTCAGAGACCGGTAGAAGAGTTGCAAGCTTTACCCGTTCCGGAGTGGAAATGGGAGCAGATCTCAATGGATTTCGTTGTGGGTCTACCCAGATCTAGTCAAGGGTATGGCTCCATTTGGGTGATTGTCGACCGGTTAACGGAAGCGGCTTCCTTCCTTCTAGTGAAGACCACTTTCGGTTATGCGCGGTATGATCAGTTGTACCTTGATGAGTTTGTGTGTTTGCATGGAGTTTCTTCATGCATTGTATCCGATAGAGGCACCCAGTTCACTAGCTATCTTTGACAGAAGCTTTAGGAAGCCTTGGGTACCTGTTTGAGCTTTAGCACTGCTTTCCATCCGCAGACCGATGGTCAGTCAAAGCGGACTATACAGACTCTGGAGGATATGCTTCGTGCGTGCGTGCTTAATTTTGGTGGCAGTTGGGATCGTCACTTGCCATTGATAGAGTTCTCCTACAATAACGGTTATCAAGAGATGATTCATATGGCACCTTTTTAGGCTTTGTATGGTAGATAGTGTCGATCGCCGGTCTGTTGGATCGAACTTGGTGAGAGCAGGATTTTTGGGACCCCGGCTAGTTTAAGAAACTACGGAGAAAATTCAGTTGATCCAGAATAGGATGAGAGCAGCCCAGTGCAGACAGAAGTCTTATGCCGACCGTCGTCGTCGGAGACTTGAGTTCGCAGTGGGGGATCATGTATTCCTACGGATTTCTCAGATGAAGGGCGTGATGGGATTTGGGAAGCTTAGCCCCAGATTTGTAGGTCCTTTCGAAAGCCTTGAGCGAGTTGATACTGTTGCCTATCGTTGGCACTTCCACCCAGATTTCCGGATGTTCACCCCATATTCCATGTGTCGATAATTCGCAACTACCTTCATGACCCTTCTCACATGATTCAGCACCAGACCGTTCAACAAAAGCACGATCTTTCGTTCACCGAACAGCTGGTAGTAATATTGGATCAGCAGGTGAAGAAACTTCGGTCAAAGGTTTTGCCATCTGTGAATGTTCTATGGCGTAGCCCGAATAGTGAAGAGACCACTTGGGAGGCCAAGAGCGAGATGCAGAAGAAATTCCCTCATCTCTTTGAAGGTATGCATAGTAAGATTTTTTAAATTCGGGGACGAATTTCTTTAAGGGGGGAAGATTGTAACACCTTAGATTTGCGATTAGTGTTAATTAAGCGATAATGCGGGGTTTTTAATAAAAATTTTACCAAAATAGTTTTCAAATATTTTATAAAAATTAATGAATATTTTATTAGTATTTATTTTGGGCCTGCACACACATGTGCATGTTAACTTAGGGTTAAATTAATGGTAACCATGCTTAAGTAGCCATGGCACCTTAACCCCATTTTAATTAAGTGTATGTGTTTATTTAGTTAATTATTTAGTTTTAAAAATAGTAATAGATTTGAATTGTTGACTTGAGGAAGAAAGAGAGAGGGCGTATCATGAGGCAGGGGGCAAGCATGCCATGCATTTAATGAAGAGAGAGGGAGGCATGGCCTATGTTAAACTCACCCCTTATTTCCCTCACCCTCACTCACACATACACACTCACATAATCGCTCACTCTCTCATTCACTCATCACTTTCTTCACCTCATATCTCCCTCACACATCCCAAACTGAACCCTCACCTTTTTCATCACAAACCCTAACCCAAATCCTCATAAACCCTCACAAATCTTCACAAAACTCACCACACCCTTCATCAAACTTGATCCAAAACCACTAGAGATCACTTGGAGCTTGGAAATCTTGGATTTTGAGCAAGTGTGGATAGGTATAACCTCTAAACTGTTAATTAGGAGTTTATTATTTATTTTATTGCTTTGTAGTTTCAGTTAGAACGATAAAGATATAGTTTTGTGCACGTATCGTAGTTTTAGTGTCGTTTTAGGATATCTGTAATCTGCTATGACCCCGAGTGTTCACTGTGAAAACAAGCAGTGTAGTAGCGTAGTGCCAGAGACCCTAAGTATTTACCTGAGACCCCGACCCCATCCCACCGGTTTTGGCCGGCGACATGAAGGACTTTTCCGGCGAGCTCGGCCGTACGGTGGCCTGGGAAGTTGTAATTTTGTGGGTAGCTGTCTGTAGTGGTTTTAGAGTATTTGGTACTGCTAGATTTTTAAGTTGTGACAGTGGGTAAAATCTGGGATCGATTATCTAGTTTTAGTATTTCGACGACGCACGTTACGATATCTGACACGGTGTCCGACTCAGTTCTGTGCTTCACGATATTTCTGCACTTAGGGTTGTTTTAGAGTGTCACCACACACGTTATTCGCTAAGCAAACACTTTAGAGGGTGTTGGAGTCCGTGCGTCGATTTAAACGTAGTTTGTATATATTATTGGAAGGTTCCTAAGTTTGCCTTGATATGTTTTATGTGTTAATAGGATCGCAGGCGGGGACTTCGGACGCCGCGAAGAAAGGAAAGCAAGTGGTTGGATACATCTAGCTCGAGATCACGGTGAGTAGATTTAACATCTACGGGAAAATTGCCCGTATGGCGTTATGCGTCAGGGCTTGATAGGATATTGTAGTCGCATGTTTATATTCATATTCATTGATTGTGCATGTGTACCATTGGTGCATACCCCATTTCCTATTGCATATGAACATAGTATTAATGAGACACAGCATTGTTACTAACGGTTCATATTGCACGAGCACTAACTGTATGCCACACACACACCGTTAGTAATTGTCATGACACTTACACTATAGAATTTCCATGGATAATACATTGTTTAGCTTACCTTATCATTGATGATTAGACGTGATTCTTGTTCTATCGCGCATATGAATTACATACTTGCGTACACATACATACTTGTACATACATACTTGTGTACAAACATACTTGCGTACATACATACTTGCCATAGTTAAATGTGCATCCTTAGATGATGTTGGATTTGATTTGGAAAATTGGGAACCGCATGATATATATTTTAAAACCGGATTCACTTAAAAGCGCGGTTTTCCCTTGATGTGCTCATATTACTGTTTTATGTTTCATAGATCATATTGCATGGATTTACGCATTGAGATATGGATTTCATGTGATTTACGGATTTGAGAACCATGGTATTATTTCAAGAAAGTATGCATTGTTTTGAAAACCCGGTTCTCTTGATATGATATTTAAGTGCGTCCACCATGAGTTTTCTCGGTTCTGAGGCTTGTGTTAGATACTCGATTCGAGGAGCGGTAGGCACCGTCTGCGGGTACATGGTAGACCCGGTATGGTACCCCAGGGCAAGAAGAATCGTATAGATAGGCGGTGAGCCCAGCGGAGGGACTACTACCTACCGGTGATAGTATAGAACCCGACGGATATCCGGAGGATACCGTTTGGGAGTTATGACATGAGATATATTGAGGGCCGATCTGGGATACAGCGCCTAAGAGATAAGTATTCGCGTGTCGATACTGGACACGGGTATTTCATGATGTTTTCGAGTGCCGATGTTGGGCACTCAGGTTCCATGAGATTTACAGGATATGAGGCCCGATCAGAGTGACGGCGCCTGAGGTATTGGGATTTGGGCCGTATTTGATGGACACCGGTTTTTCCACGATGATGATTTATTGATGATGACATGTTATACTCCATACTTAGCATTCATTGTTATCCATAGCTTTATGCATTTGTAGTACCTGATAGAGTACTTTTCATGATAGTTGCATATCCATATTAGCATATTGATACTATCTGATTGCATGTGATAGAGTATTGTAGTACGTGCATAACTGCGATTACATGTATAATGTTATTTACTACTCACGAGTTGGCAACTCACTCCCGTTGTACCACAGTGTTTTGCAGGTTTTACCCTCAGAGTAGTCGCGGCAGGGCTTCTTCTTGTTGTATCTTTTTGCAGCGGACACCGCTACGGCTGGCTATGAGCCGTTTTGCTATAGGTGGGTTTGCGGTTATTCGTTTACATTTATTGTGTATCTCTCATTGTATCTAGTACTCTCCATATACCTTTTCATATATTGACTTAGAGACGAGTTGTGAGAACGATATCGTATATTTTGTGACTTTGGGTGTCGTGCTCGTGTGAGTCTGCTTTTATTATGCAGTTTTATCTCTTTATACTGTTTTCACTTATACCGTCTATTTCTTCACTACGGCGTCGTATATATGCTTATGGTGGTTGTTTCCGCCTTTAGGTGTGATTTCTCCCGTTTGGGAATGCTTTATTTATATCTTATGATGCTTTACTTATGTTATATGTGTTGTACCCGTTTCGGGGCTAGTGTTTATAAAGGAAGTGTTACCAAAATTTTTAAGAAAATAAATTTAAACTTTAAGGATTTTTACTTAAGATTTCCAAATGTTTTTAACAATGTTTTATCACTTACTTCTTTCGATGGTTTAGATTTCTAGGTTTTCAGCTTACTTAAATTGCGTTACGCCTGTAAACGTTACGTGGTTTAAGTGTCGGTCATGTGCCAAACTTTTGGGTCGTGACAAAAACGGAGTCGTGGGGCGTATGAATCACTCTTTTGGAGAATTCTCGGTGCATGTTATCGAATACAAGGCTCGGCAAGGAGTTTTAGACAGAGGCGGTGGACATGACATGCTACATGGTGAATCGATCACCTCATACATCGCTTGGTAGCAAAACACTGGAGAAGGTATGGTCTGGAAAGCACGCCGATTATTCTACACTTAGAATATTTGGTTGTCCCGCATATACACATTGCCGTGAAGGCAAGTTAGATTTTCGAGTAAAGAAATACATTTTTCTTGAATATGCTACCAAAGTTAAGGGTTGTAGGTTGTAGTGTTCAGATTCTAAGTCGCCAAAGTTTATGATTAGCAGAGATGTCACTTTTAACGAGTCTGCTATGTTGAAACCGAAGAATTTGGAATCTCCAATTCCATATGTAATGACTCTGAAATTCATGTACAAAAATTTCTTTTTATTGTACAGAAAAGTGTATTACAGCATGTATAAGAGTTACAAGTTAGATTTGTTTCATAAAAGTAAGAAACAACTTGTAGCTCATTTGTAAAGTCTCTATACTGCTGTGACATAGCATGTGTGTTCGATTCCTATCAGACCTAATTATTTTTAAGATTTTTCTTTTTAATTTTTCGGAAGCCCAAGAGTTGCACGTGCAATTCACGGAAAAATGAAAAGTTTCAGAAAAATCAAACATGCGCAAAAAGGAGTAAACACAGATTAATGCACATGGCACGAATCTTGAAGCAAGCCTTTAAAATCTGATCGCCCATTCATCCCAATTGGCCGGCGCCGATGGTTGGATGTTGCCCAATTGCCTCCGTGCTTTGCATACTTGTCTCTTCGACTCCCCTCAACTCGCCTGCACTGTTTGATTTTTCTGCAATCAAACAGAGACTCTTCAATTCACCATTTAACACCATTTTAATTCATTTAATCCAAATTTTTAATTCTCAAACCCTAATTCTTCATTATTAATACCACCCCATGTCCTAGCTCCCCTCCATTCTGAAAATTTCTATCAAAATCATCCCAAAAGTTCCTAAGTGCAAGTGGAGTCAAGTGGAGTTAGCAACTAAGCTCTTTCCATTAAAGATCGAAGCCATTTCCGGAGCTTCCGCGATGCCATGGAAACCCCCTCTTTTCATTAACCTCTTTCTACCGCTACACAGCGAGTAAGTCCATATTATCTCTTCTTCTTTTCATCTCAAAATATCTTCTAAAAACATATAGGTAAAGTGGAGTTAATTCCGATACATGTTGTTTTAACCTTTGTACTCCCCTCTTTAAAGCCATATAGGTCAAACTAACTTTCTCACACTACTTGTAATTTTGTTTACAATTATTTAGTTTTGAGTTTAACCAAAACTTTCATGTGAAACTATCATATAACGAACTTTTCATTAAAATACCATGAACTTTAGTATAACCCTTTTTCGATAATTGGTATACCCATCTCTAGAATTTTCACGGGGTAACGACCTACCCCCCACACACACACACTATGATTGCATTACATGATATTCTAAACATATGGTTAATTCAAAGAATAAGTTTTAAATTAAAATACCACACCTTTTCAAAACGGGTTTCTTTTAAATCGATATTTTAAATTCTTGGCAATTACGCCTCTAAAACTCTCGTTAGGAGATCCACTAATGAATGGTGCAGATTATCGCACATCCTTAGGACAGTAGAGCGAGATACAGAACTCCTTACAGATTCGGTCTCGAAAGGATATAAAAAATACGGTTTTCAAGAAATACGACATTCTAAATAAAAACTAAATTTTTGGAAAAATTATATAAAACTATGAATTCATATTTTTAATAAAAACATATTATGAAATTATATTTTTAAAATGAAAAATTAAAATTTTAATAAAATACCAACAAGTTTCCAAAAGAGAGAGTTTTCATAAAAATACAATAAACTTTTAAAAGTTTGGTTTTATCACTAAAACACCATCTAAATTAAAATACATGTTCATGAAAACCCTTAATATTATAAATCACTCTTGTGGTTTAATTTTAAACTATATTAAAGTATTTTTCATAAAAACCCCTTGAGATATGCAAAACAATACTTTAAGGACTAAAGAATTAATATAGACTTAAGCGGTATCATTTCTCTTGAACCTCGGAGAGCCGGAGAAAGTGTGTGCTTGCCTATTCAGGCTAGACAACTTAACGGAGTTCAATGGCAATTGTCTGGGAAAAATACACAAATACTGCCGTCCATGTGCAGCAATTTCCGATTACTCCCGAACCTAAAATTTTCAAGAGCCAAATCCGTTCACAAGTTTCTGACTTCAACCTGAATCCAAACTCAAATCAGAATCCAAAATCAAACATGAACTTGAATACTTGATCATGAACCTGAATACTCGAATTCAAACATCAGACTCAAACTTGTATACTTGACTCGACTTGACCGAACCATGGTTATAACTTGACATGAACTTGACATGAATACCTGAACAAATGCTTACATCTTGAACATGATCCTGAACATTTGATATCCATGTATTCGGCCAAGACCTATAATCTTAATCTATACAATACAATACACGGAGATAAAGGGGTAGATTGGTACGGAACGTATATCGTGGCACGAGAGATCACTTTAAAAGACACCTACATAAATGCACGTGCCGTTGTTCCGTGGGTTATAATAGGGCATTGTACTACATGTTACCATAGTCCACGGGGTAAGATGGACTCCTCTCGTATATATGAATATTTTCCTTATCAAACTACAAATAACTACGTTAGAATAACTATCCTATACTTGTGAATGATCATATACACTTTACCTATGTTCTGTTAATTTGGTTTCTATTCACATTATATACTATCTTCTCTTTCTTTTTAGACTGACCGAGCGCTAGTTCGCTAACGACATTCCTTTTCTATCTCTTTCTTTGGAATGTTCGTTAGGAGAACCGGACTCTGAAGATGTTGAGTCAAGCCAGAAAGACTTGGATCAGTTTGCAGCTCATCCTGACTACTAGTTCTTTATGCACTTACTTTCAGTATACCATTGTTTAGGCATTTACTTTTATTATTGTATCTTTTATTTTCAGACAGTTGTATGTAAAAATGAATGTAAATAAAGTTATTTCATTTTATTACTCTTGTCATTCTTGTTCATTGTTATATTGCTTAATTGCGCTTAACGTATTTGTTTCATAATAAATACGTTGTAGGCTTGCCACATCACTGTTTCCGCCTATTGGGAAGCGGGGCGTGACACCATATGATATAAGGAAGGACGAGCAAGTCGTTGAAATTGAAGTCGGTGAAAGCTCGGGTTCGCAGAAGATCTTTCTTTCACCATCGTTTGATGAAGAACAGACCCAAGATGAGCAATATCTACTTGCTTGAGACTGACAACGAAGAGATATTAGACTGCCACAGAGATATGGCTACGATGATCTGGTGACGTATGCACTGTCTGTTGCAGAAATGATTGATAGTAGCGAACCTACGAGTTACCAAGAAGCTGTCTCATCCAATGAGTCGGCTCGTGGGCTAGTCGCTATGAATGAAGAGATTGAGTTTCTTCATAAGAACCAAATATAGAAGCTCGTTAAGCCCAAAGGACTAAAGAATGTAGTTGGCTGCAAGTAGGTTTTCAAAAAGAAGGAAGGAGATCAAGAGGTTGTAGATACTCGATACAAACCACGGTTCGTAGCTAAAGACCATTTGCAGGTTCGAGGAGTGGACTTTAATGAAGTATTTTCTCCGGTTGTAAAACATAGCTCTATTCGTGTCTTGCTCGGTTTAGTAGCTATGCAATATTTGGATCTCGATGTTAAGACCGCTTTCTTGCATGGTGATTTGGAAGAGAAGATCTACATTCAACAATTCGATGGTTTCGAAATTGAAGGTAAGGAAAACCATGTTTGTTTGTTAGAGAAGTCTCTCTATGGTTTGAAGTAGTCACTTAAACGGTATAAGAAATTTGATTCTTTCATGAAGTATATAGGGTTTACGAGAAGTAAGGGCGATGATTGTGTTTATTGTAAGAAGCTCGCCGATGGTTCTTTCATATACTTGTTACTTTATGTTGATGATATGTTGATAGCAGCAAGGTATATGGTTAATATTGAAAAGTTTAAGGAACAGTTGAAAGGAAAGTTCGAAACCAAGGATTTGGGAGCGGCCAAGAAAATTCTCGGTATGGAAATTAAGCGTGATCGCAAGGGAGGTAAACTTTACTTTTCTCAACAACGATACGTTGAGAAAGTGTTAGAGCGTTTTGGCATGGCAGATGCTAAATCTGTAAGTACCCTTTTAGCAGCTCATTTTAAAATTTCAAATCGTTTATCAACGCAAACAGAGGAAGAAATTCAGTATATGTTGCATGTTCCTTATTCGAGTGCGGTGGGTAGCATTATGTATACTATGGTTTGTACCCGACCAGACATTTCATATGCAGTTAGTATTGTTAGTCGCTATATGGTATTTCCTTGTAAAGGTCATTGGCAAACAATGAAATGGATTTTACGATACCTACGAGTTACGTCTAATGTGAGGTTGAAGTTTGGAAGGAACGGTAACAGTTTGGTTGGTTTCAGCGATTCTAACTATGCAGGTGACCTCCATAGGCAAAGGTCGATCACCGGCTATGTATTTTCATTAGGAGGTGTTCCATAAGTTGGCGTGCTTAGTTACAGCCTATGGTAGCATTATTTACGATGAAGGCGGAGTATATGCCCGTTGTTGAGGCCGTTAAGAAAGCAATCTGGTTGAAGGAACTATTTTCGGAACTTAGTATCCAAAAGGATACCATAATAGTCTATTGTGATAACCAAAGAGCGATTCATTTGACAAAGGACCAGATGCATCATGACAGAACGAAGCATATCGATATTCGGTATTGGTTTGTTCAGGATGTCGTTGAAGAGGAAGAGATAATCGTAAAGAAAATTGGCATAGAGGATAATCTGACCGACATATTGACAAAGTCCCTTTCGTTTGTTAAATTTGAGCATTTCTTGAACTTAATTGGAGTGTGTCACACTCATTGAGCCCTTTAGGGGTTTTGTGGAGAATGTAGAGCTACTACTAATATTATGGAGAAGTTTGTGGCGAATGCGAGGTAAGGTGGAGATTTATTGAGTTTGCCCCATATTCTTATCCCTAGAAGTTTCCCAATTCAATTCAGTATTCACGAAGTTTCAGGTTCAGTTTCAGCTAAGATCCAGACAGCCGAAGCTTAAGCTTTAGACTTTTGTTGACGCTCTGTTATTTGGACAGATGTCTAACTCATGTTTGTCAGACGTTTGCATGTTCTCTAGATTTATTGAAGTCTCATGTACAAACGTCTAGATCTTCTTCTTCAGACGTTTGGTATATGTCTGCCAAGTATTCTTCAAACGTCTGTCGACTTCTTGGGCCGGATATTTGGAAATCCTAATTCTACTCTGATTTGTCTATACTATATATATTGTAGTTTGTAACCCTGATTGTGTTAACCCTTTTGTAATCAGAATTAGGAGAGAGGAGGTTAGGGTTCTTTGTTAGGGATTTTATGAGAGTAGATCCACCATTGTAATCCTTCATATTTGTTGATTAGGAAAGTGATTCTCATTCGCTCGTGGTTTTTCCCGTAAGGGTTTTCCATGTAAATATTGCGTCTTTTGGTTTGTACTCTATTCCTATCGCCTTTGTTTATTTGTTTGCTTCTCTTTATTGTTTTTTTATTACTTCGCGATTGTATTTGCCGCAACAGTAAGCATCTATCAAGCACGGACACTTCTACTTGCTTGTCGTGTCCGTATCCGACACGTATCGAACACTCCGCCAGACACATATCCGACACACCTGAGTCGTGTTCACCTATATTGGATGTGTTATACACTTATGGATTTTATTTTTGTGTTTTTCGCTTTTAGTTTTTTATATGTATTTGATTGTGCTTAAATGAATTCTTGATTTTGAATGAAAAAGATTGTTTTTTTTTTATTGTGCTTTTAATGATAAACAAGTGCATATTTCCTCTCGTAGTGCATTAAATTTTTTTAATATATATAATTTAATATATTAAATAATAGTATAGCCGTGTCCCCGTGTCCATTTTTTTACAAATTTTTCGTGTTTCGTGTCTGTGTCTGCATCCGTACCCTTATTCATGTCTGTGTCTATGTTTCATGAGCATGAACAAGCATGTGTACGCGCGCGGAAAAATATTCCTAAGATGACACCTTGGGTGCAACCTAAGGAGTCACCAAAGCATATTATAAAACACTTTTTAGCTCACAAAAGAGAATAAGCATTAATATTAATGCAACAAAAGTGATTTATTAGAGAATCAAATAAACGACTTCTTAGGTTGCAAACCAAAGAGTCATCTTAGGACCACTTCTCTCTCTCTCTCTCCGTCTCTATCTATTACACACACAATAAATCTAACAAGCTACAAGAAGGAACATGTAGTAATATAATTTAAAAAGTATAATGAAAATAAAAATTATGGTATAAACTTCATCAATAACAATAAATTTTTTGAGCATATATGAAATATATATATGCAACTAAAAGTAAGACACTAAGACCTACAAAACATAATCCGTGGGGCTAAGACAAAAAAAATGTTAGCCGCTCTTAATTGGAGCCGACTTCTATAGACCTGATTTCATCATTGCATCTTTTTGATACTTTTCACCTTCTACCATTAGTCCATTAAATGAGAGATCTTCAATATTTACTATTCTATTATTCTCAAAGTTAGAAAAATTTGCTTCCACCTCTCTCTCTCTCTCTCTCTATATATATATATATATATATATATATATATATATATATATATATATATCACATTCTTATTTCTCATCCAGTTATGCAAAAAGGTGTCAGCCACATACAATTTGAGCCGATACGCTCCAAATGTAAGGGAGTCCAGTGGCATATATATCGGCATATCAGAGTATTGGTGTGTATGATATATATCAGACATAGACATTCTGGAAAAATAAAAGTGTGGTGCCTAATCAACAACCATATAATAAGAAAAAATGGTTTCCACAAAGACCTCAATAGTCACATCCCACTTCCCAAAATACGGAATACGGAGAGTAACGAAGGCCAGCCATGTTATTTACAGTAAGAAAAAATCCTTCCATGGTCATATAAAGGTTGTCTAGCTAAACTAGTACAATAATATTCAAGATATAATACTAACATCATATTGCAAGAATAACGAGTAATATCAAAAATGGAATCAAAAGATGATGATAGATCCAATAAAATATCCATGGAAGATAAAATATCCGAATAAACGAAATACATGATCCAAAATAAAGATACATCACTCCTAACGTCCCGCGAGGACGCGCATTCTAATAGCAACTGAAATAAAATAGAAATAAACCTACAAATACTACAGATCTTCGGCAAACTCCTGATAGTCAATCTAATCATGCACTGCCTGTGAATCGGTCTCTAAACCTAAGATGACAAGTCCCGGGAATGTCAAAAGATCCTATAGGTATTCAATCATAATAGTGTGTGTATGTATGTGATAGCAAGAATATGTGAGTGTAGTGAAACCCATGTGCACAGGTACATATGGATACATCAATAAAGGTATTATGCATCCTAACATGTACAATAGCGATAAGATGCAATAATAATAAGTCAGGTGAATCCTAAATGTCACTGACACTTAACCTTAATTAATCTTGCGTAAGTTTGAAATTTATTTGGTGGAAATTATTCTCAAACCTTGGAGGATATCCCGTACATACCCGGGACCACGGCCCACTTTGCTCGGAGCTAATCTCGAGCTTGCCACTAGGAGAAATCCTACACTCACTATCACCATGGGTGATATTCAGCACACCACTCTTGTGCAAACTGCGTGTTCGACTGGCCAATCTCTAACACTAAATCCTCCAAAATACGGGTCCACATTCCGCTCTCAATTTTCCCAATCCCCTGTGTTTCTAAGTTTAGTTACTACCATAAAAACCTGATCACTAGTTCTTATATACCTACTAAAAAGAATTGTTGGCACGTGTCATGAATCAACACTAATCATCAATAAACACTTGAATCACATATAATCACTCATATCACTTAAAGCACTTATAAACACTTGTATCATTTGAATCACTTATAAACATTGAATCACGAATAATCACTGAATCATGAATTTGTGCCAAATCAATCAATATATAATTATGTCTCGGTATTTTAGTCGGTGGTCACGTTTTATCGTTCAAACACTATTGGTTACGAATGTATACAGCATGTCAAGGAGTCTCGTATATGCCAATCGATAATATCAGACGATATGATATGTGTCTCAGAATATTAATTATTGTATTTTTAGATTGAACATATCCAGAAATAAGAAATGTACAAATATATCAGTGCACGAAAAATTAGAACAGCTGAGATATTTAAAGGGTTTGATAATGTTTGAACTTACCAGAGTTTTGGTTTCCCGAAAACTTTCATTTTTAATTTGTGGTGAATGTTGAGATTAGATAATATAAAATATATTATAGTTTTCCTCTTAAATAATAGTACAGGATTAGAATAGCACTAGGATTTTGAGTCCAACTAACTAAATTAATTATGAATTTAATAGCTTATGTACCTGTCATGTCCCGATTCCCAAAATGCGCAGAATACGACACGTGACAGAGCCAATCATGCTATATATGGCTAGGAATTATCCCTCCACAGTCACATTACGGCTGTCTATAGGATATCAAGAACAGTAAAATATAAAACTAGTTAATACATGTCCATTTGCCACAGTTAATAGAGTCAAGAAAATGCATAAGCGGAAATGAATCAAGCTCTAATAAACAACCTCTAAAACATGTCCCAATATGGGCTCACATCAAGAAATAAAACTGCAGAAAATAAACTAAACTAAACATATCTAAATAACACATGTTCAATTCCTCACTGCTCGGCTTGATTGCTAAAATATTCTCGATCTGCCTGCGATAAAAGTAGAGGAACTTGGCCATGCAAAACCCAGACGTCAATGCGTCATAATTATCAAAAGATTAATAATAGTAATAATCAGGATATGATGCTATAATTAAATATGAGTGTAAATAATAAACACAGATATTAAATAGTGAGGTATGTGTATGTATGGGTATGTGATGTGTATTCCAAAACTGTGTTTCTAGGTTATCTATTCTAAAAGTATTTGAAATCAATTAATGTAATCCTTATCGTAACCCAACAGTATATATCCCGTTGATTCTCTACGGGACCACGGTAATAGTATCTATTCCGTAACGCCCGGAAAAACGGCAAACATGTAATTATTCCATAACGCCCGGAAAAATGGCAAACAAGTAATGATTATTCCGGAACACCCAGAAAATGACAAACATGTAATTATTCTGTAACGCCCGGAAAAACGGCAAACATGTAATTATTTCATAATTCCCGAAAAAACGGCAAACAAGTAATAATATTCTCTTGAGTTACGTTTCGGTTACATTCTTGATTTCCCATTTTCCTCCAGGTTTGTGTTCAAGTCAGGTATTGCCGATATGAATCTAATGCTAATACAGGATCAAGTATGTACAGTTCTCGTCTATACAGACAATAGGTCACGTCTATCAGGACAACACGTCAATATTGTTAGTATTAGTAACAAGATCCAAGTAACAAGTCAAGCAGTGTGTCGTACACATGTCATGTGATGCATATGTATCAAATAGATGCAAAATGTGAAACTATAATCGAAATCGGAACACAGTAAACAAAATTGATATCATGATGCATATGTATCTATCTGTAATAACCATTATATATCCATTACCAAATATGATGCAAACTAGATAGCATGTTGTACTAATATAGTAGTATAATGATATCATGATATTCCGGCATGCAACTAGATATGCTATTATCGGTACGGATATGAACGGATAACGTAACACTGTAAATCAGTAATAATTGATGAATAATAGAAGACGTGTACTATTTTTATTCATATAGATATTGATATAATATAATATAGCATGTTGCATGTTAAACCTGCCTGATCGGATCTCACGGATACTATGTTCGACGTCGGATTAACGTCGTGATGCAACTCACGCGTGCAGGACTGGATCTGACTGATCAATGACGTGATGTGGCGACTAGGCTGGATGACGACGGTGATTGGGTCGTCTGGATCGTCGGCAACGCGTGCGACTCCGGCGAGGCGGCCGGAAAACCAAGAAATCAAGAAAAGAGAAAAGAAAGAAAGAAGAAGAGGAAGAAGGAAGAATGGGGGTGTGGCTGCTGGTTGGGTTTCTGGGGACATAGGAGGAGAAGACGGCGACGATGGGCTGTCGACGACGGCGAGGGGTAGTGGCTTCTCTGGGGTTGCTGTCGAGGTTGTTGTTGCAGCCGATGGTGATGGTGGTTTATGGTGCTGGTGGAGCGAAGAGGGAGGTGAGGATGGTGAGGGTGAGATGAGGGTGATGGCGACGAGGTGGTGGTGATCAGCGATGAGGGGTGTAGGCGTTGGGGTTCGGGTGCAGGGTTCTTGGCGTCATCGGGGTTTGCAGGGTCATGGTCGGGGGTGCATGGAGTTCTCGGGGATGGAGGAGGAGAGGAGGAATGAAGGAAGTGGAGGTGAAGTCGACGAGGTCATGGGGAGGTCGGTGATGGCAAGGTTTCTGGGCTAGGGTTCTGGGTTGGGTACGTCGCGGCAAGGAAGGCAGAGGAGGTTAAGAAATAGAAAAGAGGAGAGAGAGGTGTTGTATATTAATGAGGGTTATTAAAAAATATATATATATATATATATATATATATATATATTAATAAAGAGACAAGAGTGAGTGCGAGAGGAGAGAGGAGAGAGAGTAAGAATATATAAATAGTTAATTATATATATTATATTATATATATGTGTTTAAGTTTAGTTTTAAGTTTAGAAAATATTATAATATATTTTATAGGATTATACAACTAATGTCAAACTGCTCCGAAAATTATTCGGGTTTCATCTAAAAATCTAGTTTTAAAATATAGATAATATACGTATCAGTTAAAACTATAATGTGATATCCAGTTAATAAAAATGCATACCCCCAAGTACGAATCTACGTAAATACACGTAGCGATCCAAACGAGTCTGTTTTAACAATATGGACATGAACACGATATATGGATGCAAACATATGATATGGGGTATGATAATAGGCCATGCTAGATATTAAAATATACTATTTTGTTATAATTTGTATTATTTAAAAGATATGCGGATACCAAATATATCATACATGTATATAGAATCTAAATGTGCATGGATCCTCTATACTAGTAAGCATACGACGTAATCTTGAACCATGATGAATTTCTAACATGCGGGTCTGGTCGGATACAAACTACAGATAACAAATGCACTATCTGCACCCAAAAACAATAATAATTAAAAATCTGTCGCAAGATTTGGAAAACCCAAATAAAATATGTTATAAATGCACTAGGGTGTAATGTAACACGCGGGTCGGGTCATAGGTTCATATCCCTGTAGATTAAGGCTTTTGAATCTTATGAGCCGTGAGGGTTTCATAAGAGGGTTCTTTTTACGAGTCGTGAGGATCTCGCAAGTGTAATTTCTCCTTAGGAATCGTGGGGATCCCTAAGCGTGTTTCTCCTTTGTGAGTCGTAAGGATATCACGCATGTGGTTTCTCCTTACAGGGTCGAGAGGACCTTGCAAGTGTCATGTAACGAGATTGTGCCCTTTCGAGTTTTCACAAAGCTCTCCCGTAGTCCTGCTGTTTTTACTCATGGAGCCCTTTCGGATTTTCATCCGTGCCCATTTCGCTTATGGACGTACCCCCCTTTTTTTGGTCAGCTTTGGGATGCTGCGGTCCGTAGTAGTTTATAGACGTCTCGGTCAATAGCCAGTTTTAGGACATAGTGGTCCATCGTTAGTTTAAGGACGTTTCGGTCCGTTGTTAGTTTAGGGATGTTTCGGTCCATCGTTAGTTTTAAGACATTTCGGTCCGTTGTTAGTTTTGGGACATCTCGGTCCATGGTTGCCATATTTGAGGCGAATTTCTAGTTTACAGACTTTTTGGTCCATGGGGCTTCCTTTATGAATGAGCACGATGTACCGGGCATGTCCATCTTTTCCAGAGCATGTGGTTATGGAGGGTTCATCTTCCAGTTTTCGGACAGCGCGAACTTGCCCTGTTGATACTGGTCTTCAACCCAATTTTTGAAGACGTAGCAATCTTTGATCGGATGGCCCAATACTCGGTGGTAGGAGCAGTAATTGGGATCGTTGACGTCGTTTAGTTGTAGTGGGTGTTTCGGTTTCGGTAGAGTGATAAGTCCGTTGCGCATTGCTAGTTCGAACAGTCTCCTTGTTTTATCCCGGGGAAACGAGTAGGGACGTCTCAACTTCTCATCGAGGGATTGCCGCTTGTTGCTTTGGCGAGCAACCGGTCTCAGTCCACTCGGTTGTTGTTGAGCGTTGGCGACGAAAGTCGCTTTTCCCTTCCCTTTATCCTTTTTGTTCGATCCCCTGTTTGCGGGTCCGAGATTCTTTTCAGGTAGCGTGCGATTGCACAGCTGAATGTTCTCGCAGCTCTTTGTTTCTTCCTCTTTTCCTGAGGTGGGTTCTTTGAAGAGAGGGCTGGGAGCCATTTCTTCTTCAGAATCACTCCCGAAGGTGAGAACTTGTGATCCCCTACTATCAACCATATGACAATTGTTGGCAACTTTTCCTCGTTCGTCTGTCGCATTTTTCCGCTGTCGACGAGCTTCACGCTTCATCCTCTTGAAGTGCTTCCGGTGAGCAACGTATCCTTGCCACCAATTTTTAAAGGCGTTGCATTCCTCAGTAGGGTGTGCAATCTTCTGATGATATAAGCAAAAGTTAAGATGTATGTCCGCTTCATCAAGATGTATACCGGTGGGAGAATTTTCTCTGAAAGTGGGGAGCTTCATTCCCATCGATATGGATTTGGCGAACCTTTTCCTTGACTTTAACCTGCTTTTATTTGCGGCGGATGTGCTTTGATCTGGTGGGAATGTTTTAACCCTTTCGTCCAGTCGCCGGCGTTTGGCTTTTTCAAATATGGCCATTTCGCGCTTTCGATCAGCCTTGCTTTTCAGAAGAGCTTCGTTCAGGAATGCATCAATCATCTCGTCTGACGGTCCTAGGAGCTCCGATTCGGGATCTGCCCCCAGTTTCTCTGCGTTAGGAGTTTCTTCACCGTCTATCGATGAGTGAGAGATCACATGGCAGGTTGCCACATAATTCTCAGGTTCATCCGACGAGTCTTCTCCATTGTCATCATTTCCGTCCTCAAGGACGTGGCTGAGAAATTCTTGGAGTGTGACTGGGGTCCGCACTTTCTGGTGATATTCCTCAAGCGCGTCAATATGTTTTTGCAGGTCCGTGCGCTTGTCATCAGGCTTCACGAGCTTTTTGGTCTTTTTCTTCTTCTTCGAAGACTTTGATGGCTGGGTGTGGGCGCTTTGACTAGCACTACCAATTTTTGGAGTTGGGCGCGGCTTCAGCATTCCCTTGATGACTTCGGGTTCCAGCGGACTTTTCCATTTGATTGCCGGGCATGTTTGGAAATCCTTCAGCATTCTTTTCGTTTTGGCTGAAAGAACGACCTCCCATGGAGCTTCTTCTATAAAAGAGCATAATGCCCCCAGTGTGTCTGCCTTTTTGAGAGCGTGCGGTTGGGGCAGGTTTACTTTCCAATTCTCGGACAGTGCGAATTTGCCTTGTTGGTATTGGTTCTCGATCCACCCTTTGAAGACGTAGCAATCTTCGATTGTATGGCCTATCGCTTGGTGATAGAGGCAATGATTGGGATTATTAGTCTCATCGGGTTGCAGTGGGCATTTTGGATCCGGCAAGTTGATGAGCCTGTTGCGCACCGCCAGCTCGAACAATCTCCTCGTTTTGTCCCGGGAAAACGAATAAGGGAGCTTCATTTTCTCAATAAATAATCGCCGTCTCTCGTCTTGGCGATCAGTTAGTTTTGTACCACTGGGATGCTGTTGAGCATTGGCAATGAAGGTCGCTTTCCCTTTCCCTTTTTCATTCCGCGGCTCCGGTTTCGAAGAGGAAGGCATGTGGCCCATCTGGTCCATTTGGACCAGCTTGTCAATCAAGGCCTGGAAAGTAGTTGGCTTGAAAAACGTTATGAACTGCGAAATGGTTGCCTGCGGATCAAGAGTACCCATGAACATGCCTACTGCAGGAGCTTCTTCAATGCGCTGCTCGCACTTCGACCATAAATTCTGCCACCGTATCGCGTACTGCACCCATGTTTCGCCTGGCTTTACTCTGGCGTTAATTAATGCGGTGATTGGGATGCGTTCGCTAGCGCTGGAGAAACGTTGGGAAAACAGTAATTCCATCTCCGTAAAAGTTTTGACGGAGTCCTTGGGAAGCTCTGAGTACCATTCGAACGCCGTCTCCGCCAAGCTGCTGACGAATTGGCAAAGCAGTAGCTTATCATCCCCTCCAGTGTTGCCGCAGAGAGCCCTGAACTGAGCGACATGTTGATGGGGATTGCTTGTCCCCTTGTACACATGGAATTTAGGAATTATGTATCCTGGCGGGTATTTTATCTGATCGTACCATCCTAGATATGGTCGCCCAGTTCTGACGACTTGGCCGGTTGCTTCATTCGCTTGATGAGCCCGTATTTGATGAGCTATATAATCATCGAGCATGGCTTAGGAGATGGTCTCCTCTTTGGCTGCTGACAGAGCCGGTAGAGGATTTGATGTCTCTCCTCTATAATCTTCAATTATTACTGGAGGTTCTTCGGCTGGAGGGTCCGGCTGGATCATCAGGCCCACCATATCTTGGAATAAAAGGGTTATTTTTTTATATTGGCCGCTTGTTCCACAGCCTCTTTTTCCTTCTTCTCAAGCATCCTTCGAAGGAATTCAGCATATGTTTTCTGCGCATGGCGCTGCTCCGATGATATCTCCGAGCTTGCTTTTGGTCCCGTAAGTGCAGCCATGGCTGTCAGCATTTCTTGGAGCTTTTGTTGTTGTTGCTCCTGAGCCTTAGTCACTGATCGCATAAGCGGTCGATGACCTGTGGAGATACGGCTATCCTCTTTTCCGGATGCCATATAGACGGTATGCACCACCATGTCCCCAGACTTAGGGCGTTTAGGCTCAATGCCCTTGACATTTGTCGCAGACACAGGGATTTTCTCCAGTCTTCTCTTTTTGTGGGCCGTCGAAGTTGAGGGGGCCGTTGCAGCGAGCACCCAAACAAATGACACCTTCTGTGGCTTGACAGGGTGATCCCCTTCTCGCTGAACTTTCATCTTTTTCTGTCGGTGGGGGTAATCTTGATCAATCACCGAGTCTTATACTTGACGCCAGACTTTGTAAATTTTGGAGGACAGCCGCTGAGGGGGCTGTTCAAGCTTCACCTTTGTGGAATTCTCCACAGGTGGAGGAGAACTTTTCAGCACAGCAGTCGGAGAGTTCTTGCGGACCTTCCTGAATGATTCAAAGCTATTCCCAGTTGGAACAGCAGCATTAACTTCCACCGTTGGAGCTGGCGGAGTCAGTCCATAGGGTGACCTGCCCCCATCTTTCCTCACTCGGCGCCAGTGGCGACGTCGAGCATGTCGTGCGGCTGGAATCACCTTCGCTGTTGGATGAGCTTCTTCTTGCCCTCCGTTCTGGTCAAGTGCTGCTGGTATCAGCCTCTTGAATACCGACGTCCGTTGAGAAGGGATGGTCAGCCTGTCGAAGGCAGGCTTCCGAGCAGGGGAAGCAGCCTTAGCGATTCCACTTGGATGGGGAGTTGTAACGTCCAGTCTTGTGAAGACCGAACCCTTGGCAGGAGAAGCCGCTTTGACGACTTCAGGAGCAGGAATGGCTATCCTCTTCGAGATAACCCATTTTGGTATTGCAGGTTTCTTCATGGGCCCGCATGAGCTTTTGCCCAATCTATCAAAGACTGAGGCGCTGGAACTGGACGACCCGTTGAGAGGGACCACGGTAGTCGTAAGCCGATTAAAAACCTACTTCTTCATAGCTTCTTGCGATGGCAGCAAGGCGTTGGAGCTCATTGGTGGGAGCATGGTCCCAAAGAACAGCCCAGTGGTGGCCTAAGTTACCTGCTCTACTGGCATTATGAAAACGGAGGCCGCTTGAGGCCCGTAGGTCACTCCTCTAGCGAATACGGAGTAGGAGTTGTTGCAATTAGTGCAGTTTGAAGCCATTGATCTTCTGTTTTTCTGCACGGAGCAAGATACCAAATCTTAGTACTTCACATCCAAAGGCAACCATGTCAAACCGCGACTTGTTCGCGAAACACGACACACGAAGTGTGGAGTGGAAAGAGGAAAAGGTCCCACCGGGCGTGCCAGAATCTGTTCTCCGCTGAAAGACGCGACCGGGACGTCCGGCCTGAACTTCAGGGGCAGATGCTATTTGGTGCTATCCGTCCACCTCTCCGAAGATGCCAAGTTGATTTATGACACCATGTATCGAAGGTTTAAACAGATGCGGCCGATGTAGCAGACTTTGTCAGATTCCCCCTCGCCGAGGTTTTTTTTAATTGTGGGGACGCTCTTCCCTGCAGGCGCAAGCCCCTGCAGTTAATTACGCTACCGCATCGCGGTAACCACTTTTTCCTTCTCCAGATGGTCACTTCGTGTCGTATGTGTTTGTTTTGTTTTTGGTTGCCCGTGGATTATATACGGAGACTAATTTATGTTGTCGCCCGTAGGGCGTGGATTAGTCCAAATCTGTATTTTCTTAGATTTGGGTTTGGGTTGTGTTTAAGGATGCGTTAGTCTCATTTGGAATAAGATCAACTTAAACGTTTTGTTAAGGATACGTTAGTCTAATTTTGGACTAAGATCAACTTAACGGGATCATTTAGATCTAACAAGAGAGCATTTGGGCTCTATTGTTTAGTTTAGAGACATTGCAGTCTATTGTTAGTTTAAGGACATTACGGTTCAAGGTTAAGGACATCATAGTCCATGGGGTTAAGGACCCCACGGTCCAAGATTAAGGACATCATAGTCCATGGGCTTAAGGACCCCACAGTCCAAGGTTAAGGACATCATAGTCCATAGGCTTAAGGACCCCACATTCTAAGGTTAAGGACATCATAGTCCATGGGCTTAAGGACCCCACAGTCCATGGAATGTTTGGTTGTCGGGTCCCGTCACCTCTCTGAAGACGTTGAAGGATTACAACAACAAATATCAGACGAGTGAAGAGATGTACTCTTGAACCAATATTGGTTGGAGGGATCTGTAGTTGGATTGATTTAAGGATTGTTAATCTCGTTTGAGATTAAGATCAACATAAATGTTTGTTAAGGATACGTTAGTCTAATTTTAGACTAAGATCTACTTAACAGGATCATTTAGATCCAACAAAAGAGCATTTGGGCTCTATTTTTTAGTTTAGGGACATTGTGGTCCATTGTTTAGATGCAAACATGGGTTTGGAAATGCACCAGATAGTTATTGGTCATCAGGACCCACCACCTCTATGAAAACGTTGAAGAATTACAACGACATGTATCAGAGATGTGAAAAGATGTACCCTCGAACCAAAGTTAATTGAAAGGGCTCTGGGAATTATTTTGAATGTCATATGAGATGACCAATTTTGGAAGACAAAAGTGTGTTTGAGGTTCAGTCAAAAAGGGGGTACTGCCTCTGGAAAATTTGGCTAATTTAAGCTAAGATTGGCTTGGATATAGTATTAAACACTAGAGTACACTCAGCTATCACGTGCTCCCACGTGATGCGCTTAGAATAGTGTTAAACACTAGGGATGTAGCGCACAAAATAGTGTTAAACACTAAAAAGGAAGCGCTCACATGGGGTCACGTGAGGCGCTTGAGTGTTGGGCCAGACTTCCCTTATTTTATTCTCAGAATATGCATGCAAGTGTTAAACACTTAATCTATATGATCATCACGTGTGAACACATGATGGTGCCCATGCGTTGGGTATTAACTCCTCAGTTTTACTTTGTTTTCTCTTTTTTAAAGAGGTGTTTGTCAGGGGTCACGTGGGGACACGTGAGGCACCCAAAATCTGTCCTGATTTGGCTTTGTTCTCTTTATTTTTAGGAATTTATTCAAGGGTAATGTGGGAGCACGTGACCCCATCTCATTCATTCTTTTTTTGACCATTGAGGGGAGGGTCACGTGTTGCCACGTGATCATATTGGATACTTGATCTTTTTACGTGCATGAAAAGTCTAAGTCCCTTGTTTAAGAATTAAATTCTTTTATAGGGTTAAACCCTAATTTTGTTTAGAGGAATTAAATTCACATATGTTCGAAAGAATTAAATTCTTTAAACTCAATTCTCCCTCTAAGTTTTGGATCCGCATGGCAGAATCTCTCCGATGAGAATTAAATTCTCAACTTATGGGAAGATCTGATTCTGCAGATCTATTACCATGAAGAAAAACTAAGTTCTTATACAGAAAAGTTAAACTCTTAGTTTGAAAATTAAATTCTCTTTTTGTTTTGTGGGAGCTTATAGAATGATCTATTTCCCTCTCTTACCTAGGGTTTATTTCTTTTCTGAAGAGATCTTCTTTTTTTCTGGAGAATTAAATTCTCTTCTTTTTTCTCTCTATCATTTTTATCTCTATCCTCCCTTTTCCTCTTCTCTTCTTGGCTCCTATTTATAGGAGAAAGAAAAGAATCGGTTTGTTTAGTCAATCTTTCATTGAAAGATTTTGATTGATTTTATAACCAATATGATCTGTTAGATCACTCGGTGAATTTTATTCACCATTGGATTTTTAATCCAAAAGATATTTTGTTTGTTGTTCCTGCTAGATTTTAGGAAAATCTTTCCTTGTATAAAATCTTTCTATAAATTGGTGATTTTTAATCACCATTGGATTTTTAATCCAACGGTGCTCCACTTTACAGAGTGCAATATTTTTATTTGGAAAGATCTAGGGAAATATTAGGGTTTTTTATTTCCCTTAATTAGAATTTAATTCTATTAGTTCAGATGTTTAGGAGTCTATCATGTGTTGGCATGTGACCCCATTTGATAAAGCATTCAAATTAGAATTTAATTCTATTGTTTCAGAAGGTTTAAGAGCCTATCACGTGTTGGCACGTGACCCTACTGATTAAGAATTCAATTTAGAATTTAATTCAATGTCTATAGGCTTTGCCTGTAAATGGTCACGTGTCTGCACGTGAGACCTAGTCACGTGTTGACACGTGGCCCCACTGACACAGCATTTCCAATTTGTTTATTTTATTCATTGTCTACAGGCTTTGCCTGTAAATGGTCACGTGTCTGCACGTGAGGCCTGGTCACGTGTAAACACATGATGTCTCATTTGTGGATTTCCTTGCCGCTTTATCTGTATTTTATTTAATTTCCATGAGGGAACAGAGCCCATCACGTGTGGGCACGTGACTTTATCAATTGGGCATTCAGGCGTAGATAGAATCTGCCCATAAAAGGTCACGTGTTTGCACGTGAGGCCTGTTTTTTGAGGGTTCTCTCCCTTTTTGTAAGGGAATAAGTAGCTCTTGACCGAAAATTTCAGCGGGAACGGTACCGAGTCATCGGGATACCACGGCCGACTCGACACTCTCAAAAAGAAGATCGAAGGCATGTATCGGGAAAATCGTACTTCAAGCGATGAGGATAAATATTCCGCCGACTCGCTCACGAAGCCCTTCACCAAGGAGCTACTCGCCGTCCACGTATCCTCCCGAAACAAGCCCCCGAAAGTCTCACTCTTCTATGGGTAGTCTGACCCGAAGGACCATTTAGACGCATTCACAGCCGGGATGAGTTTCCAGGACTGTTCCAACGCCGCACAATGCCGCGCTTTCCCGGCCACTCTCATCCGCTCCGGACGAAACTGGTTCCGAAGACTCGCGCCACGCTCAATGTCTACCTTCGATGAGCTGGCTACCCAATTTCTCGGCCACTTCGTCTGGAACAGGCGGAAGAAGCGGACCGTTGACCACCTCTTCACCATAAAGAGCGGGAACAAAGAATCCTTCAAAGGATACGTCACCCGCTTCTACAACGCCCTCCTTGAGGTCCCAGAACACCGGGACGTGACGGTCATAACGGCTCTTAGGTCAGATCTTAGGCATAAGGATCGGCTACGCTCCTTTTCATTAGCGCAACCTAATACCATGGCCGAGGTAAAGGCCTGGACCGAACGTGAGATCTAGCTTGAGTCCGAGGTGAACGCCAACTTTCCACGGACAGAGCAAGCCGATCAGAAGAAAAGGGCCAGGGAAGAGAAGAAGAAAACCGAGCAGCTACCCTACTCGGTCCATCCTTAGCAGGCCACTCCATGCCCTCCCGCGCTAAGGATCAAATCCCTCACCAAGAGGCCACCGGGCAGCAACCCTGCTCGGTCCATCCATGGCTAGTAGTTCGCTACCCACAACGCCAAGGATCAAAGCCCACATCAAGAGGCCACCGAGCAGCTTCCCTGCTCGGACCATCCTTGGCTGGTAATCTCTTACCCCATGACGCCAAGGATCAAAGCCCTTATCAAAAGGCCACTGAGAAGCTTCCCTGCTCGGTCTATCCTTAGAGAGCCACTCCACGCCTTCCTGCGCTACGGATCAAAGCCCTCGCCAAGAGGCCACCGGGCAGCAACCTTGCTCGGTCCATCCGTGGCTGGTAGTTCACTACCCACCGACGCAGAGGATCAAAGCCTTCATCAAGAGGCCACCGAGAAGCTTCCCTGCTCGGTCCATCCTTATCAAACCACTCCACGCCCTCCCGCGCTAAGGATCAAAGCCCTCGCCAAGAGGCCACCGAGCAGCAACCCCACTCGGTCCATCCATGGCTGGTAGTTCACTACCCACCGACGCCAAGGATCAAACCCCCACCAAGAGGCCACCGAACAGCAACCTTGCTCGGTCCATCCATGGCTGGTAGTTCACTACCCACCAACGCCAAGAATTAAAGCCCTCACCAAGAGGCCACCAGGAAACAACCCTGCTCGGTCCATCCATGGCTGGTAGTTCACTACCCACCGACACCAAGGATCAAATCCCTCGCCAAGAGGCCACCGGGCAGCAACCCTGCTCGGCCCATCAATGGCTGGTAGTTCACTACCCACCGACGCCAAGGATCAAAGCCCTCACCAAGAGGCCGCCAAGAAGCTACCCTGCTCGGTCCATCCTTTGCTAGTAATCTCCATGCCCTCCCACGCTAAGGATCAAAGCCCTCACCAAGTGGCCACCGGGCAGCAACCCTGCTCGGTCCATCTATGGCTGGTAGATCGCTACCCACGACGCCAAGGATCAAAGCCCTCAACAAGAGGCCGCCAAGAAGCTTCCCTGCTCGGTCCATCCTGGATGTTAATCTCTTACCCCTGTTGGGGTAAAAATTTACACCGCGGTCGACCAAGTCAAAATCAAAGTCAACCCCAAGCCAAGTGGGCCCAAGCCCAGATCCAGTGGGCCCATGCCCGGGTCGAGCCCGAACATGAAGCGGCCGGCCTCCCCCACGCCAAGATAAAATTTTTGTAATAAATAATTTTGTTGCATTTTCTTTTATTTTATTTTCGGATAAATGTAAGAAAAATAGGCATAAAGCCAAATTTTTGTAAAGCCCATGGCTTATGTGCAAAAAGAAATGGCACATGAGCCATGGGATAGGCAAAATGCCATTTTGTGAAGCCCAAGGGGCTATGTGTAAAATGTATGGCCTATAAAGGCAAGGATAATGAAATATCCCAACAATTTTTTTCTCTCTCCAAAAAAGGTCTCAGAGCTGAGCTCTTTCTTCCATCTTCAAGGTTCCAATACCTTCTTCTTTCTCTTGAATAAAATCAAGAGTTTTACTCTTCCTTTTTCAAAACTAAATAGTTTTCCACCACAAAACCCACATAGGGGAACTTGGATCTGTCATCAGATCTTAAAAAGGAGAGATTTTGAGATTTCACATCTCTTGATCTTCAGGATCCAGCAAGCAACAGGAGGAAGAAGAAGAACATCTTTCACCAAACCCCCCCCCCAAAAAAAAAAGAAGAAGAAAAACACATTCAGGAGTCCAACTCCTCTCTGATTTCTCTTCTGAGAAATCTTTTCTTTTTAGGCTAAAAGCCTGTTGTGCCTCACCTGCGCGCTTGCGCAAGTGCGCAAGGCGCCCGCGTGCCGACACGTGGCGCGCGCAAGTGCGCAAGTCGCCCGCGTGCCGACACGTGGCGCGCGCTTGCGCAACTGCGCAAATGCGCAAGTCGCCCGCGTGCCGACACGTGGCACGTGCGCTTGCGCAACTGCGCAAGTGCGCAAGTCGCCCGCTTGCCGACACGTGGCGCGCGCTTGCGCACCTGCGCAAGGCGCCCGCGTGCCGACACGTGGCGCGCGCGCTTGCGCAACTGCGCAAGTGCGCAAGGCGCCCGCGTGCCGACACGTGGCGCGCGCGCTTGCGCACCTGCGCATCCCTTGGATGTCTTTTCCCCCTCTTTTTGTGTACATATATACATATATACATATGTATACAAATTTATACATACACGTACTCCACGACACTGTCCCTGTTAGAAAAAAATTTCTAACGGGGCGCTGCCCCGCACCCCGCAAGGGGGCTGCTAGCCCCCTTGACCCCCAGCCCGCTATCCGGGTAGCGGGACCCCCGTAAAAAACTCTGCGTGGCTCCCGATATATTCAAAACCCCCTTTCAAAACACACGTATACTGCACGTTGAGTTCGCATGACCAGTTTAACCCGTTAATCGGAGGTTCCCTCGCCCCAAAGGCGATGGGTAATTAACGGCAGCTTAGTCCGCGGCTGCCGGAGATTCGGATCCCCACAATCATTAAACCCCGGCCTACCCTAGGCCGGGGGAATCTGTAGTACGCCTGACAAGCGCGCGCGTATTCCCATCTCAATGGGGTGACGAAAAACACCCTACAGATTCTGGCACGCCCGGTGGGACTAATCTCTCCTCCCATATTTCGGGTTAAACGTTCATACGAACTCAATCAATATACATATCGATTGCCTATACTGAAATGATGTTTTTTTTTCTTTCCGTGCAGCAATCAACCTTCAACGACAATGTCTTCCCAGACGAATTCAACTTCCAAAGCGACCCCGATTCCGTACGTGGTCAAGATCAACGCTCGTGTGGTTCTCCCCGCAAGCCTCAGTCGACAATGGGAGGAACCGCCCCGCCAGTTTGGCTCTGTCATCATCTACCCTGCCGGAAGCGCTCATCTGGCAGAGATCCCAGCGGAACAGGTGGCCAAGCCGGTCTCAAGGGGTAAGAGGCCGAATGTCGTGATCGCCAAGGCACCACAACCGAAACTTAAGATGGTGTCTGAACGAGTCCCTGGCGCTCTAGCTGGGGGCAAGACTTCCGATGTGAAGGGCAACATTAAAAGTTGCGGACGAGCTCAGGCGATGACTCCAACAAATGTACAATCGGGCGTATCTCCAAGGCCCTCCATCAACCGGTGTGCGGCGTCTTCCCAAAAAGCCGAAGTCTGCAAGGTGCTTAGAACAGAAAAGTTAAGGCAGAAGCGGCTCAGGTATCGAGACAACAAAAGGGCCAAGGCTTCGGCCAAATGGAATCGTGTGAAGTTCCAAGTGCAGGGTTGCCCCGCGACGACGGCTGAGTCGGATGTAAGAATCAGCAATTCCTTCGAGCCTCTAAAGTGGGTTCAGAACAATGCCATGACCGCCAGAATCAAGAAGACAGCGGTCCGAACAGTGCCGCAAAGAGACGTGTCCCGGCCCCAACAGAAAAAGTATGACACTGTCTCATCAAGAGTCTATGAAGCACTCTGTGCCGCACGAAAGCAGCGGGGAAAACCCAGAAAAGAAGCGCCAGCACCATTCAAGAAACTGGTTAAGCCAGACGCCTTCAATCGACTACCAGCTACCGAAACAAGGGGGTCAAGACAGCGATCCACGAAATCAACTGCCAATGATAGAAAGACGGCCGGATATATCATCCATACGGTCTATATGGCGGGCGGGCGCCCCAGCGACAACCTTCGCAGCAAAAGCAAGGACGGGGCCACCACATCCCAAGCCCAATCTAGCCTGAATGTGGTTGCCGCCGCCCAAGAACAGCCGCCCCTGCTGGATGAAGAAAACCCTCTCGATGAGGATGATAGGCAGAAAGACCCCTCGGTCTATGCAGAGTCAAGCTCGGACAGCGAGGAAGAGCCGACTTTCCGCCCCAGGACTGCGGAGCAAGAGCTGCTTCAAGAGCTTCGAAAACAGCTCAGGAGCAAAGATAAAGAGATGGCCAAGCTCTATTCGAAGATTGACGACTTAACGAATGTGGTGATGCAGCTTACGGCTCAAATTGCTCGAGCGCCTCCTAATCAAGCGCAAGCCGCTACTAATCAGCCGGGTGAGGACAATCCAAGGCAGCCAATGCCTGTTCCTTTGGGACCAAGACTGGTCGAGCCAAATGAAAGCCGGCTACATTCCGCTTCTGGGGACGCCTCGGCCCCAGATAGCACCATCCCGCTAACACAGGATCGGATAATGGATTTGGTCACCAGCAAGGTTAAAACATTGGTGGCCGAAGCTGAAGCTCAGAAAGAAATCGGCAGTAGTGGGCGGCCATATCCCGCGCAGTACGATCTGATTGAGTTCCCAAGCGGCTACGTCATTCCTAAGTTCGGAAGATTTGATGGAACGGGGAATGCAAACCAGCACGTCGCCCACTTCAAAGCATCGTGCGGAAATACAGGGGGCAATGACGCGCTCCTTCTTCGTCAGTTTGTCAACAGCCTGACCGGCGTCGCCTTCGACTGGTATGCGAGTATACCGGACGGGTCCGTCATTACCTTTGCCCAAATGGAGTCCCTGTTTCGGCAAAGGTTCATGAGTGTCAGTGATAAAATCTCCATTGCCGACCTTGTGAGGACTAAGCCGGGGAAGAATGAAAGCAACACCGACTTTATCGCCCGATGGCGTAATCTCACAGTCAAATGCGAACCGCCGCTGGAGCAGGACCAGTCCGTCAGCCTTCTCATTGGGAACCTCAGCAATTGGATGGTCCCATTCTTGTGTACAGCGGGCCTCAAGACATTTCAGGAGCTAACCAAGAAAGTTCAAATGCTAGAACGCTCGAAGCAAGAGTCCCCGCCGGACTCTCAGAGAGACAAAACCTGGAAAAGCAAGCGGGACGACAACCGTAGAAGCGGGAGTTCCAGCAGTACCAATGTCTTCAATGCGTCCGACAATGAAGAAAAGCGAAGGGCGGGCGAATCCAAAACCAACCGGTCGCGAAAGCCATTGCTGGGAGGAGATGGGCCTTCCCTAGAGGAGAAAAAGAACAAGGTTTACTCTTTCAGAAGGGACAAGGTCCGCAAGATATTTAAAGATGCCTTGAACAACGGCTTACAATTGCCGGAGTCGAAAAGACCCCAAGAAGCAAAAATGACCGACAATCCTCTGTATTGCCCGTACCACCGAGTAGTGAGCCATGCGATCGAGGATTGCTATATCTTCAAAGACTGGGTCGAGAAGCAGTACAAGGCTGGAGAGATCGAGCTATCCAAAAGCGTGTTGGTGAACAATCAAGTTGCAACCGCCAACTTTATACAGACGGAAGCCGAAGCCTTCTGGGAGCAGACAGCCGAACCCGCGGCCCTAAGAAATGAAACTGACTCATCGCGGCCTCCGTGGAGTACGCACATATCTAATAAGACGAAGAATATGCTAAAGCTACTTCAGAAAGAGCCCAGGATGGAATGGGAAGGACAGAAGAAGCCTACCAGTCCAGCTGCCTACGCGGCTCCATCAGGCTCAAAATCCAAGAAGCTCAAGAAGAAGAAAAGTGCAGCTCGGCGCGAAAAAGAGTCTGCAGGGAGATCGACCATTCAAAAATATATCGATTCCCTCGAAGAATATGAACAAAAGGAAAGAACATTGATTCAATTGAAGGAGTTCTTCCCTGTACAAGCGGCTGAAATTCTGGAGGAGTTAGAAGAAGACTCCAATAAAGAGATCCCAGTAGTGACCTGCTACGCCATCCATCTTGGCAGCGACTCCGAGGATGATCTTTGTTTTCCCGAAGAGGATGAGGAGCTCGCCACAACGACCAATCAAATCCAGCTCAGAAGCGGCAGGGCTCTACCGCCGAATCAGGGCAACGCCCCAAAAGGGAAGGAAAAACAAGTCGCTAATGAAGAAGATGGCAGAGAACCGGCTGATGAAAACATAAGTCCTTCCTCGGTGGACTATAATGTCTTGGCGCATCTCCGGAAGCTTCCGTCTCTCCTGAGCATCTATGACGCCTTGGTCCTATCTAAGGAGCTTAGAGATGTTCTCATCCACGCTCTACAAAACCCCGAGCGGTATCAGGCCCACTTTGCGGAAATTAATATGAAAGAAGCCCAGCACGCTTTGCATGCCGCCGCAGTCATGTTTAAGGATGAAGACTTGCTACTGGGAACGGCTGAGCATAATCGGCCGCTTTACGTGACCGGGTACAGCGACGGAGATCGAATTAATCGCATATTGATTGATCCGGGGTCCTCAGTGAACATCATGAACTTGCGAACTCTGAAGAGTTTATCAATGGACGTCCGACATCTGTCAAGGGAAAGGATTGTCATTCAAGGCTTCAACCAAAATTGCCAGCAAGTTCTGGGGTCCATAGCTTTGCCAATCAAATTCGGGGATCTGCAAACTGAAGCTAAGATATACGTGATCGACGCCGACACGTCTTATAAGATTCTCCTGGGGCGGCCGTGGCTCCACGATTACGGCATCATTCCATCAACTCTCCATCAATGCATGAAGTATACTAAAAATGGCGAAGAAAGACGCATTGACGGAGACATCCAGCCGTTCGGTGTGCATGAAGTCCTCTATGAAGATTCTCGGTACTTTATGAACCACCAAAATGCTAAGCCACAACTGACTGAAGATAGACCGGCCCCAAGACCCAAAAGCAAATCTAAGCCGGTTGTCACTTTCAAAAGTAAAAACGCCCAAGTGCGCCCGCATTTCGGTAGCGACACTGACGAGTCCGACGCTGGAAGCCCGTCCTCCCGTAAAAATCGTCCTCGTTTCGGCAGCGATACAGACGAATCTGTTACTGAAGGCCCATCTAGCAGCAAAGTCCGCCCTCATCTTGGCAGCGACACTGAAGAGTCGGAGGAAGAGGACCTGCCGTGCAACAGCGATGCAGATTGGACCCCTATGCAACAAGAGAAACTACGAGAGACCTTCGAAGTTGCAGAAGGGTCCCTAGCCGTGACAAGGGTACCAGAGCAGATGTACAAAGAGCTCGATGCATTATCAATCTCCACCGTGGACCAGCTGAAAACTTTCTACGTTCCCGGGAGGAAAAGTGGACAGAAGGGCATCCTGTTTTATGGGTCAAACCCCGTTGTGCACCCGGACGATCTTTCTGTCGCGTGCCTTCCCTATGAGAGAGGCATAAGAGCCGTCCTCAATCCCAGATACTATGCGTCCGAGATGCGGGAATACTTTAAGAAGTGCGGATGCCGGTTATATCAAACGGAGTCCGAAGCAAAGTTTTACGAAGGGCTATGGCATCCGCCCCAGGTCCGAGCACTCATCGATGGACGAATTCCAGATAGACGGGGCATAGGCTACATTCAACCTGATTCCAAAGCATGCTACATGATCCATGTTGGTGAGGCCAGCGAAAGATCAAATGATGACGACGAGATAGCCGAGCCAGAAGAAGCTCCTCAAGAGCTCGAAGATGGCGGACAAGCAACCTTTGACGAGCTAACCGAGATTGACTTAGGAACGCCCGATAATCCAAGGCCGACCTACATCAGCTCGCTCTTGTCAGAGGAAATGAAAGCGCAGATAATTGCCCTGCTGCATGAGTTCGTCGACTGCTTCGCGTGGACATACAAAGAAATGCCTGGCCTTTCCCCTGAAGTGGCCGTACATAAATTGGCTATATCTCCTGATGCTAAGCCAGTCAAACAAGCTCCTCGAAGAATGAGAAGGGAACTAGAAGAAAAGGTCATCGAGGAAACTAAGAAGCTCATCGATGCCGGCTTCATCAGGGAAGAGAAATACGCGGACTGGATCGCATGCATAGTCCCAGTGAAGAAGAAAAATGGGCAGATCCGAGTTTGTGTCGATTTCAGGGATCTCAACAAGGCATGTCCTAAAGACGACTTTCCGCTACCGGTCATGGAAATGATGGTCGATGACACCTCAAATTACGAGCTGTTCACTTTTATGGATGGCTCGTCTGGATATAATCAGATCAAGATGTCGCCTGAGGATGAGAAGCACACAGCATTTCGAACTCCGATCGGAATATATTGCTACAAGGTGATGCCGTTCGGACTGAAGAACGCAGGTGCTACATATCAAAGGGCAATGACCAATATCTTCGATGACCTAATTCATAAAGTCGTCGAATGTTATGTTGATGATCTGGTCGTTAAGACTGAAACCAAGGCCGATCATATCCAGGATCTTAGGACCGTTCTCACCAGACTGAGGGAATTTGATCTGAAGATGAATCCTCTGAAATGCGCTTTTGGCGTGTCATCGGGAAAATTCTTGGGCTTCATAGTCCGACATCGAGGGATCGAAGTTGACCCGTCGAAGATAAAGGCCATCATAGAGATGCCCCCTCCGAAGAGTCTGACGCAGCTAAGATCTTTTCAAGGCAAGCTTGCTTATATACGGAGGTTTATCTCAAATTTATCGGGGAGATGTAGGCCCCTCTCAAAGCTCATGAAGAAAGGAGCTCCTTTTATCTGGGATGCCGAATGTCAAGCAGCGTTCGAAAGCATCAAACAATACTTGTTGCACCCTCCAGTGCTGGCTGCTCCCATTCCAAACAAACCGTTGATTCTCTACACTGCCGCGCTAGATGAGTCACTCGGTGCGCTCCTCGCCCAGAATAATGAGGAAGGAAAAGAAAATGCCCTCTACTACCTCAGTCGAACTCTAGTCGGGGCGGAACACAACTACTCCCCAATCGAAAAGCAATGCCTGGCTCTGATATTTGCTGTGAAGAAGCTGAGGCACTATCTGCTCGCTCATCGGGTTATGCTGATCTCCAAGGTCGACCCGCTCAAACACTTGATGACCAAAGCAAGCCTAGCCGGCAGAATGGCAAGATGGGCTGTCATGCTACTTGAGTTTGACATAGTTTACACTCCTCAGAAAGCAGTAAAAGGGCAAGCTCTTGCAGACTTTCTCGCTGCTCATCCCATACCAGAAGGGTCGCCACTAAATTGTGAGTTACCCGACGAACAAGTGCTGCATCTCGAGAATGACGAGCCATGTTGGGAGCTCTACTTCGATGGGGCCTCATCGATAAGAACCTCCAGTAAATCAAGCGTCCCGGAGATAAAAGCAGGGATAGGATTGGTGTTTATCACACCATCAATGGGAACCCTACGGCGTTCTTTTGCTCTCACCGAGCCTCGCACAAACAATGAGGCCGAGTATGAAGCTCTGATAGCTGGTTTGGAGCTCGCCATAGAAATGGAAATCCTTCGGCTACGGGTTTACGGTGATTCCCAGCTTGTCGTCAACCAAGTAAGCGGCGACTATAAGATATACAAACCCGAGTTGGCTCGGTACAGAAGCCGGGTGGTGGAACTCATGAAACGGTTCACTCATATCGAACTAACAAGAGTCCCTAGAGCATTGAACGGAAAAGCCGATATACTCGCTCGCCTAGCCAAGGAGCTGGCTGATCCTGACATGGACGAAATTCTGATCACAGTCAGGAGCCGACAAATTCTACCCCCAGTCTCTCTACGAGAAGAGGAAAGCGCGGAACAGAAGAGCAGTCCTGCGGAAGAAGCTTCGATCATCCAAGACGAGCCCGATTGGAGAGAACCCTTCATAGAGTACCTCCGATACGACAAGCTGCCCGAAGAAAAATCTGCGAGGATTCAGCTGAAGAAAAGAGCTCTCCGATACGTGTTTGTAAATGACACGTTATACCGCAGGTCATACGACCAACTATGGCTCAGGTGTCTGTCATTGGCCGAAGCCCAAAAGGTCATGAAAGATGTCCACTTGGGCGTTTGCGGTGCTCACCAATCTGGCCCCAAGATGCGACTTCAAATCAAACGGCTTGGGTATTACTGGCCCACCATGATACGGGATTGCGGAGAGCATGCAAAGAAATGTTATATCTGCCAAATTCACGGTGATTTTATTCACAAGCATCCCAATCCATTGCATCCTACAGTGGCGTCGTGGCCCTTCGAAGTCTGGGGCACCGACATTGTTGGCCCAATTGATCCTCCGTCATCCAAAGGCCATCGGTTTATACTGGCCGCGACAGACTACTTCTCCAGATGGGCTGAAGCTGTCCCGCTAAAAGAAGTTAAGACAAAGGATATTCTGACATTCTTCCAGCATAATATTCTATACCGCTTCGGTACACCAAGAAGAATCATTTCTGACAACGGGCCTTCTTTCAAGAGCTTCAATGTCTCAAGGTTCGCTACTCAGCACAAGATAGACTGGAGATATTCCTCCATCTATAATCCAAGAGCCAACGGGCTAGCCGAAGCCTTCAATAAGACTCTATGCAAGCTCCTGAGGAAAAATGCTTCAGCCAACAAGAGAGACTGGAATCTCAAACTTCACGAGGCGTTGTGGGCATATCGTACCACACACCGTACTCCAACTCAGTCCACTCCATACTCATTGCTCTTCGGAGTGGAGGCGGTCCTCCCCCTCGAAGTTGAAGTTCCAAGCTTAAGAATGGCCGTCCAACATGAGTTGACGGAGGAAGAAAACGTGCTCCTTCGACTTGAAGAACTCGATGCCCTCGAAGAAAAGAGGCTCGCGGTGCAGCAAAATCTGGAGCTATATCGAGCCCAAATGTCACGGGCCTATGACAAGATAACCCGTCTCCGCGCTTTCAAGAAAGGTGAATTGGTGTTGGTCCTCAAAAGACCGATCATCCCCAATCGACATGCCAAGGGAAAATTCGAGCCGAACTGGGAAGGACCATACGTCATCGAGAAAGTGTTCGACGGAGGATCCTACCAACTAATAAGTGCCGAGGGAGAAAGGCCCATGCCACCCATCAATGGCCGATATCTCAAGAAATACTACACATGAATGCTCCAAGTCGCAGGCGAATTGAGCACATCGGCCCTACGGTCTGGATCAGACATCCTGCAAAACCGTATACAATCCACGGGCGTAAATGACCCCTATTTCTCCCAAATCCTGCCGGTGAGACTACTTTTAAAGTCCTACCAGCGGCAAAAAAAAAACAAACAAAAAAAAAACAAAAAAAAACGGTATGTCCACAAGCAAAACGGGCACAGATGAAAACCCGAAAGGGCTCCGTGAGTAAAAACAGCAGGACTACCGGCGAGTCTGTGAAAACCCGAAAGGGCGCAAACTCGTGAAAAGAGATGAAATACACTCGCAAAGCCCTCTCGACCTTGCGAGGAGAAAACCCCTGCGTGAGATCCTTACGACTCACAAAGGAGCAACACACTTAGGAATCCTCACGATTCCTAAAGAGAAAATACACCTGCGGGATCCTTACGACTCGTAGGGAGAAAATACTTTTATGGGACCCTCACGACCCATAAAATTGAAAAGCCTTGGGTGGTAGGGACCCAAACCTATCTCCTAAGCCATCGTTCCCCAACGGGCAACGGCAAATGATGAGTCGCTCCTGGCATTTCGCTTCAGTGTTAGCGGTGCTGATGCCGACCAAAAACCCAAATCCCAAGTCCTCCCAAGGCAAATGATGAGTTGCTCCTGGCATTATTCCAGTGCAGCAATGCTGATGCCAAACAAGATCCAAATTCCAAGTCCCCAAATGGCGAATGATGAGTCGCTCCTGGTACCATATTCCAGTGCAGCGATGCAGACGCCAACCAAATTCCAAATCCCATACCCCAACGGCGAATGATGAGTCGCTCCTGGTACCACATTCCAGTGCAGCGATGCAGACGCCAACAAATCCCTGAAATCTTTCTGGCCCTACGGTCTGGATCATACATCCTGCAAAACTGTATACAATCCACGGGCGTAAAACAATCCCAATCTCTCCTAAGTCCTACCGGTGAGACCACATTCAAAGTCCCACTAAAAAAAAAAAAAGGGTATGTCCACAAGCAAAATGGGCACGGAGGAAAACCCGAAAGGGCTCCGTGAGTAAAAACAGCAGGACTGCCGACGAGTTTGTGAAAACCTGAAAGGGCGCAAACTCGTGAAAAGAAGATGAAATGCACTCTCAAAGTCCTCTCGACTTTGAGAGGAGGAAATTCCCGCGTGAGATCCTTACGACTCACAAAGGAGCAACACACTTAGGAGTCCCCACGACTCCTATGGAGAAAATACGCCTACGAGATCCTTTCGACTCGTAGGGAGAAAGTGCTTTTATGGGACCCTCACGGCCCATAAAATTGAAAAGTCTTAGGTGATAGGGATCTAAACCTGCCTCCTAAGCCATCAATTCTCAAATTCTCTCGGGGCAAATGATGAGTTGCTCCTGGCATTATTCCAGTGCAGCAATGCAGATGCCAAACAAAAACCAAAATCCCAAAATCCTCTCCATGACAGATGATGGTTCGCTCCTGGTACCATATTCCAGTATAGCGATGCTGATGTCAACCCAATCAAAATCAACAAGTCAACTTCCACCCGACACCGCAAGAAGCGGAGCAAGTCAAGTCTACCCCTGACACTGCAAGAAGCAGAGCAAGTCAAATCAAGCATCGACCGTCCAAGTCGCTAAAAGGGCAGCAACGACCGTCCACGTCGCAAAAAGGGCAGCACCGACCGTCCACGTCGCTAAAAGGGCAGCACCGACCGTCCACGTCGCTAAAAGGGCAGCACCGACCGTCCACGTCGCTAAAAGGGCAGCACCGACCGTCCACGTCGCTAAAAGGGCAGCATCGACCGTCCACGTCGCTAAAAGGGCAGAACCGACCGTCCACGTCGCTAAAAGGGCAGAACCGACCGTCCAAGTCGCTAAAAGGGCAGCACCGACCGTCCACGTCGCTAAAAGGGCAGCACCGACCGTCCAAGTCGCTAAAAGGGCAGAACCGACCGTCCACGTCGCTAAAAGGGCAGCACCGACCGTCCACGTCGCTAAAAGGGCAGCACCGACCGTCCAAGTCGCAAAAAGGGCAGCGCAGGATTCCTACAAAGCGGGAACCAGATAACTCCGGGCCAGGGAAAACGTCTATCACGGACACTCCGTCTCGGAGACATGTCAAGCAACGACCGTCCATGTCGTAAAAAAAGGGCAGTGCCAGCTTCCCAAAAAGCCGGAACCAAATCAAGTCGCCTCCACGTGAAAGAAGATCCATCAATTTCATGCACACGACCCACATATGTGGTGTGCATTTATTGATGGGGGGCAATTTGTTGGGGTAAAAATTTACACCCCGGTCGACCAAGTCAAAATCAAAGTCAACCCCAAGCCAAGTGGGCCCAAGCCCAGATCCAGTGGGCCCATGCCCGGGTCGAGCCCGAACATGAAGCGGCCGGCCTCCCCCACGCCAAGATAAAATTTTTGTAATAAATAATTTTGTTGCATTTTCTTTTATTTTATTTTCGGATAAATGTAAGAAAAATAGGCATAAAGCCAAATTTTTGTAAAGCCCATGGCTTATGTGCAAAAAGAAATGGCACATGAGCCATGGGATAGGCAAAATGCCATTTTGTGAAGCCCAAGGGGCTATGTGTAAAATGTATGGCCTATAAAGGCAAGGATAATGAAATATCCCAACAATTTTTTTCTCTCTCCAAAAAAGGTCTCAGAGCTGAGCTCTTTCTTCCATCTTCAAGGTTCCAATACCTTCTTCTTTCTCTTGAATAAAATCAAGAGTTTTACTCTTCCTTTTTCAAAACTAAATAGTTTTCCACCACAAAACCCACATAGGGGAACTTGGATCTGTCATCAGATCTTAAAAAGGAGAGATTTTGAGATTTCACATCTCTTGATCTTCAGGATCCAGCAAGCAACAGGAGGAAGAAGAAGAACATCTTTCACCAAACCCCCCCCAAAAAAAAAGAAGAAGAAAAACACATTCAGGAGTCCAACTCCTCTCTGATTTCTCTTCTGAGAAATCTTTTCTTTTTAGGCTAAAAGCCTGTTGTGCCTCACCTGCGCGCTTGCGCAAGTGCGCAAGTCGCCCGCGTGCCGACACGTGGCGCGCGCGCTTGCGCAACTGCGCAAGTGCGCAAGTCGCCCGCGTGCCGACACGTGGCGCGCGCTTGCGCAACTGCGCAAGTGCGCAAGTCGCCCGCGTGCCGACACATGGCACGTGCGCTTGCGCAACTGCGCAAGTGCGCAAGTCGCCCGCTTGCCGACACGTGGCGCGCGCTTGCGCACCTGCGCAAGTGCGCAAGGCGCCCGCGTGCCGACACGTGGCGCGCGCGCTTGCGCAACTGCGCAAGTGCGCAAGGCGCCCGCGTGCCGACACGTGGCGCGCGCGCTTGCGCACCTGCGCATCCCTTGGATGTCTTTTCCCCCTCTTTTTGTGTACATATATACATATATACATATGTATACAAATTTATACATACACGTACTCCACGACACTGTCCCTGTTAGAAAAAAATTTCTAACGGGGCGCTGCCCCGCACCCCGCAAGGGGGCTGCTAGCCCCCTTGACCCCCAGCCCGCTATCCGGGTAGCGGGACCCCCGTAAAAAACTCTGCGTGGCTCCCGATATATTCAAAACCCCCTTTCAAAACACACGTATACTGCACGTTGAGTTCGCATGACCAGTTTAACCCGTTAATCGGAGGTTCCCTCGCCCCAAAGGCGATGGGTAATTAACGGCAGCTTAGTCCGCGGCTGCCGGAGATTCGGATCCCCACAATCATTAAACCCCGGCCTACCCTAGGCCGGGGGAATCTGTAGTACGCCTGACAAGTGCACGCGTATTCCTATCTCAATGGGGTGACGAAAAACACCCTACAACCCCATGACGCCAAGGATCAAAGCCCTCATCAAGAGGACACCGAGCAGATTCCCTGCTTGGTCCATCCTTACAAAGCCACTCCATGCCCTCCCGCGCTAAGGATCAAAGCCCTCGCCAAGAGGCCACCGGGCAGCAACCCTGCTCGGTCCATCCATGGATGGTAGTTTACTATCCACCGATGCCAAGGATTAATGCCCTCACCAAGAGACCACCGGGCAGCAATCCTTCTCGGTCCATCCATGGCTGGTAGTTCACTACCCACCGACGCCAAGGATCAAAGCCCTCATCAAGAAGCCAACGGGCAGCTTCCCTGCTCGGTCCATCCTTGGCTGGTAATCTCTTACCCTACGACGCCAAGGATCAAAGCCCTCATCAAGAGGACACCGAGCAGCTTCCCTGCTCGGTCTATCCTTAGCAGGCCAGTCCATGCCTTCCCGTGCTAAGGATCAAAGCCCTCATCAAGAGACTACCGAGCAGCTTCCCTGCTCGGTCCATCCTTGGCTGGTGATCTCTTTCCCAACGACGCCGAGGATCAAAGCCCTCATCAAGAGGCCACCGAGCAGCTTCCCTGCTCGGTCCATCCTTAGCTGGTAATCTCTTACCCAACAACGCCAAAGATTAAAGCCCTCACCAAGAGGCAATCGATCAGCTACCTTGCTCGGTTCATCCTGGCGGGCAGCTTCCTGCCCCACGACGCTGAGGATCGAAGCCCTCATCATGAGGCGACCGGGCATCCTCATGCTTGGTTCATCCTGACGGGCAGCTACCTGCCCCTCGACGCCAAGGATCGAAAGCCCTCCTCAAGAGGTGACCGGGCATTCTCCTACTCGGTCTGTCCACTCCAGGCAGCTTCCTTCCCTACAAAGAGATGGATCAAGGCCCTCGTCACGAAGATGCCAGACATCTTCATGCTTGGTCTCAATGGTGGATCCCTAAGCCTCACATTGAACCAGATAGCAAGCCTCTGCCTGGCGCATGCACCCGAAGAAGGCAAGCTCCCAACATGGCTCAAGTAAGCAAAAATAGGAGAGCTCGAGTTCAGTCGATAGCCAGCCCTAACAGATGAAACGATGCCTCCATTCATTCCTGGGCAATCGACATCACGATTCTCTGTTCCAAACCAAGCAGAAGATTCTCCGTATAGTCCACTCTTGACCCGACCCATAAATAGGTCGGAACGAGAGTGGGGGGCTAATGATGATGCTCGAAGTGGTATTTCCCAAGATCCCGACACGTGGCGACTGACGTGTCCCATGGCTCACGGGAAGGGAGTGACAACGGTACATTAGAAGCATGCCCCGGGCCTTTGACCCGAGGATGTTTCCGACCTTCAGTGGCCGTCCAGACCACTCCTATACCTGCTTTAAAAACAACCGTTGGCTCGCCTCCGAGCCTCCTACACGATGGGCCTTCCCTACTTGCCTCCGAGCTATCACAGAACTAAGATGCCTCAGCCTCCTGCTCATTCCCGAGCCTCCCTCCGAGCTTATCTCCCTTGGTCTCATCGACCGACCTATAATACAGATCACATGCGCCTCCTCCACGGCTTCGCGAACCTCGCCACGCATGAGATATCCTCCGCCCATGATCCCGCATTCCACGCCATCACAATCCTCCATTAACGAGCATATCTCGTCATTAATAGGGAATCCCGCCTATCATGCGGGCGTAACGCCAGGGGCATAACGGCTGGCGTTAATTTTGTGCCCGCCTGCCCATTGCTGCCACTATATAAACCCCTCTCCCAGATGACTCAGGTAAGCCATTTTCACTCCAATAGGTCGTTACCCTGCCAAAATACCCCATCTAACTTGATCGCCGGAGGGTCCTCGGTGGCACAACCACCCCGGGACTTCATTGCAAGTAGCTCGGCCTGATCCACACTAAACCAATGTGGATCTCAATGGGTTTGGTGTGGTTGTGGCCGAGCTACCTGCAAAGAAGTCCCGGGATGGTTATGACACCGAGGACCTTCCGACGATCAAGTTAGACGGGGTATTTTGGCGGGGTAACGGCCTATTGGAGTGAAAATGGCTTACCTGAGTCATCTAGGAGAGGGGTTTATATAGTGGCAGCAATGGGCAGGCGGGTGCGAGATTCACACCGGCCATTATGCCCCTGGCGTTACGCCCGCATGATAGGCGGGATTCCCCATTAATGACGAGATATGCTCGTTAATGGGGGATCGTGATGGCATGGAACGCGGGATCATGGGCGGCGGATATCTCGTGCCTGGCGAGGTTCGCGGAGCCGTGGCAGAGGCGCCTGTGATCGGTGTTGTGGGTCGGTCGGTGAGACCGAGGGAGATAAGCTCGGCGGGACGCTCGGGAACGAGCGGGAGGCCGAGGCATCTTGGTTATGTGATAGCTCGGAGGCTAGCCAGGAGGGCCGAGGAGGCCCATCGTGCAGGAGGCTCGGAGGCGAGCCAACGATTGTTTCTAAGGCGGGCATAGGAGTGGTCTGGACAGCCACTGATGGTCGGAAACATCCTTGGGTTGAAGGCCCGGGGCATGCTTCTAATGTACCGTCGTCGCTCCCTTCCCAAGAGCCATGGGAAACGTCAGTCGCCACGTGTCATGATCTTGGGAATACCACTTCTGAGCATTATCATTAGCCCCCCACTCTCGTTCCGACCTATTTATGGGTTAGGTCGAGAGTGGAATATACGGAGAATCTTCTGCTTGGTTTGGCACCGAGAATCGTGATGTCGATTGCCCAGGAATGAATGGAGGCGTCGTTTCATCTGTTAGGGATGGCTATCGACCGAACTCGAGCTCTCCTATTTTTTCTTACTTGAGCCATGTTGGGAGCTTGCCTTCTTCGGGTGCATGCGCCGGGAAGATTCTTGCTATCTGGTTCAATGTGAGGCTCAGGGATCCACCATTGAGATTGAGCATGAAGATGTCTGGCGGCTTCATGACGAGGGCCTTGATCCATCTCTTTGTAGGGCAGGAAGCTTTCTGTAGTGGACGGACCGAGTAGGAGAATGCCCGGTGGACTCCTAAGGAGGGCTTTCGATCCTTGGCGTCGAGGGGCAGGTAGCTGCCCGTCAGGATGAACCGAGCATGAGGATGCCCGGTCGCCTCGTAATGAGGGCTTCGATCCTCAGCGTCGTGGGGCAGGAAGCTGCCCGCCAGGATGAACCGAGCAGGGTAGTTGATCGATTGCTTCTTGGTGAGGGCTTTGATCCTTGGCGTCGTTGGGTAAGAGATTACCAGCCAAGGATGGACCGAGCAGGGAAGCTACTCGGTGGCCTCTTGATGAGGGCTTTGATCCTCGGCGTCGTTGGGTAAGAGATCACCAGCCAAGGATGGACTGAGTAGAGAAGCTGCTCGGTGGTCTCTTGATGAGGGCTTTGATCCTTAGCGTGGAAGGGCATGGAGTGGCCTGCTAAGGATGGACCGAGCAGGGAAGCTGCTCGGTGGCCTCTTGATTAGGGATTTGATCCTTGGCATCATGGGGTAGGAGATTACCAGCCAAGGATGGACCAAGCAGGGAAGCTGCTCGGTGGCCTCTTGATGAGGGCTTTGATCTTTGGCGTCGATGGATAGTGAACTAATAGCCATGGATGGACCGAGCAGGGATGCTACCCGGTAGCCTCTTGGTGAGGGCTTTGATCCTTGGCATCAGTGGGTAGTGAACTACCAGCCATGGATGGACCGAGCAGGGTTGCTGCCCGGTGGCCTCTTGGTGAGGGCTTTGATCCTTGGCGTCGGTGGGTAGTGAACTACTAGCCATGGATGGATTGAGCAGGGTTGCTGCCCGGTGGCCTATTAGGGAGGGATTTGATCCTTAGCGCGAGAGGGCATGGAGTGGCTTGCTAAGGATGGACCGAGCAGGGAAGCTGCTCGGTGGCCTCTTGATGAGGGCTTTGATCCTTGGCTTCGTGGGGTAAGAGATTACCAGTCAAGGATGGACCGAGCAAGGAAGCTGCTCGGTGGCCTCTTGATGAGAGCTTTGATCCTTGGCATCATGGGTAGCGAACTACCAGCCATGGATGGACCGAGCAGGGTTGCTGCCCGGTGGCCTCTTGGTGAGGGCTTTGATCCTTAGAGCAGGAGGGCATGGAGATTACCAGCCAAGGAAGGACCGAGCAGGGTAGCTGCTTAGTGGCCTCTTGGTGAGGGATTTGATCCTTGGCGTAAGTGGGTAGTGAACTACCAGCCATGGATGGGCCGAGCAGGGTTGCTTCCCGGTGGCCTCTTGGCGAGGGCTTTGATCCTTGGCGTCAGTGGGTAGTGAACTACCAGCCATGGATGGACCGAGCAGGGTTGCTGTCCGGTGGCCTCTTGGTGAGAGCTTTGATCCTTGGCGTCGGTGGGTAGTGAACTACCAGCCATGGATGGACCGAGCAGGGTTGCTGTCCGGTGGCCTCTTAATGAAGTCTTTGATCCTTGGCATCGGTGGGTAGTGAACTACCTGCCATGGATGGACCGAGCAGGGTTTCTGATCGGTGGTCTCTTGGCGAGGGCTTTGATCCTTAGCGCAGGAGGGCGTGGAGTGGCTTGCTAAGGATGGACCGGGCAGGGAAGCTGCTCGGTGGCCTCTTGATGAGGGCTTTGATCCTTGGCGTCGGTGGGTAGTGAACTACCTGCCATGGATGGACCGAGCAGGGTTGCTGCCCGGTGGCCTCTTGGCGAGGGCTTTGATCCTTAGCGCGGGAGGGCGTGGAGTAGCTTGCTAAGGATGGACCGAGCAGGGAAGCTGCTCGGTGGCCTCTTGATGAGGGCTTTGATCCTTGGCGTCGTGGGGTAAGAGATTACCAGCCAAGGATGTACTGAGCAGGGAAGCTGCTCGATGGCCTCTTGATGAGAGCTTTGATCCTTGGCGTCGTGGGTAGAGAACTACCAGCCATGGATGGACCGAGCGTGGTTGCTGCCCGGTGGCCTCTTGGTAAGGGCTTTGATCCTTAGTGCGGGAGGGCATGGAGTGGCCTGCTAAGGATGGACCAAGCAGGGTAGCTGCTCGGTCTTCTTCTTCTCTTCCCTGGCCCTTTTCTTCTGATCGGCTTACTCTGTCCGGGGCAAGTTGGCGTTCATCTCGGACTCAATATGGATCTCACGTTCGGACTAGGCCTTTACCTCGGCCATGGTCTTAGATTACGCTAATGCAAAGGAGTGTAGCCAATCTTTGTGTCTAAGACCTGACCTAAGGGACGTAATGACCGTCTCATCCCGGTGTTCTGGGACCTCAAGGAGGGTGTTGTAGAAGCGGGTGACATATCCTTTGAAGGATTCTTTGTCTCCGCTCTTTATGGTGAAGAGGTGGTCAACGATCCGCTTCTGCCGCCTGTTCCCGACGAAGTGGCCGAGGAATTGGGCGGCCAGCTCATCGAAGGTAGAGATTGAGCATGGTATGAGTCCTCGGAACCAGTTTCGTCCGGAGCGGATGAGAGTGGAGGGGAAAGCGTGGCATTGTGCGGCGTCGGAACAATCCTGGAAATGCATCCCTGCTATGAACGCGTCTAAATGGTCCTTCAAGTCGGACTTCCCGTCGAAGAGTGAGACTTTCGGAGGCTTGTTCTGGGAGGAGACGTGGACGGCGAGTTGCTCCTTGGTGAAGGGCTTCGTGAGCGAGTCGACGACATATTTAGCCCCGTCACTTGAAGGACGATTTTCCCGATGCATGCCTTCGATCTTCTTTTCGAGGGCATCGAGTCGGCCGTGGTATCCCAATGACTTGGGACATTCTGATTTTTGGTTTCTGCTGCCGGAGACATGCTCCTGGCCACGGCCCTGGTTCCATCGATAGGGTTCCTTAGGTCCCCTGGCAAGGTCGTTTTCGAGCTACCGTGGCGAGTCCCGTCTGTGCGACCCCGTCGAGGGAGGGGTTGCCGGTCATGCCTGGGTACAGGCGAGCTGACCGATACCTCCTCGGGAGGGACAGGGGCGTGATAGGCCTCGGGGCGAGGCGCTCTGGAGAAAGATCGCGGTGTTGAGCTATGCAGCGCCCAGCGGGTCATTGAATACGTCGGCCTGGGGGACCTGCGGCCGCCGGAGACAGCGAGGCAGTGTTTGGTAGTGCCGACGCGGGCAGTGTCTCCTCTCCCTCTGTAGAGGTCCCGGTCCCAAGGTGTGGAGGCGGCAACCTGGGGAGCTTTCCCGGCCGTTTGGATATGGACGAGTGCATCGACGACGGACGAGAGCCGATCTATCCGAGCGGATAGGGCGTGAATAGCGTTCGGGGGAGGAGGGGATTGATTAGTATAGGTTTTTAACGATCAAAAATATTTTACCGCAATCAAGAACGGCGTCGCTTTGCAGCTAGCCGGTGAGTACGGGTCGGTCCACAGGGATGGTGTTAATTTCCTAAGTGTTCTTACGAGCTAATTCCAATGGGTGTTGGATCTTTTAATTAAATCTAAAAACTAAGTTGTTCAAGAATTAAGAAACTTGCTACGATTAGGTATAGCGGAAGTTTGATAGATTAAATTTAACACCTCCTTCAATGCCCTAAATTAAGTCTTTTTAGGAATTATAGCAATTATTAGTAAAGGGGATTAGGATGATTGGGAAGAAACAATGTTTCTTCCTCTAGATCCTTGTCCGTCCTTTCCTAATAATTGCTATAACCTTCATGGAAGACATGCATGTCCGGTCCTTTATACTACGGTTTCACCTTTACCTAGTGGGTAGGGTGCCGTAGGGAGCGGATCATGCATGCATGCATGAAGTTCTAATTATCATAAATGGTTGGGCATGAAAGAGATGAGAGATCTTCATCTCTCAATCCCTCCCTTATTCCTAACCCCAACAAGCGAGGAAGTTACTCGATCATTAGGGGATCTATTAAAAACATCATTTTTAGTATGTGTAATTTTAGATCTACTGGATTAATTACTTACTGCAGTTTAAGAAATTCTAAACTAGATTTAACTAAGGCAAAAGATTAATTAATCTAAGGCAAGAAACAATTATATAAAACTAAGGCAGAAAATAAAAGACAAACTTACAGAATTGATGCTCTCAACTTTGATTGAATCTGAATTTTTATTTATGAAAAAGAGGCATCCCTCATACAATATTTTGAATACATATTTATAGGGAATAGGAAAATTAGGGTTACAATTGCTCGCACATGTGATATTACAGAGATACCCCCTAAAATTCCCAACAAAAGCACCGACGCACCACCAGCAGTTTTCTGCACCGACACGTGCAGCAGATGGCCGTGGAACCGCGGCATGGGTGGGGGTAGGGCCGTGGTTCCGCGGCCCATTGGTCGGACCTTCTGGCTAAATTTTGTGGGCTGCTTCTCAGCTGTTTGGGCTTTTTTATTTCTTTAGTTCTTTTCTCCATTTGGCTTCTGGGTCTTCTCCAGATCTTCAGTGAAAACTTGTAATGGTCTTTTAACCGTTCACTTTAACGTTTTGGACCTTGCGTTGCTTTGTACCTTTGTGAACTGTTCTTCGTTTAGGCTTGACTAGGATCCTTCTACTTGTAGGTCAAAAGTCCCTCTTTTGTATCGTCTTTTGTCTTTTTCACTGTTTTCGCTCCAAGAACCTGTATCCTGTAATATGTAGCAGACACGCATCAAAAGCACCTTTTTATTTATAAAACGAATAAGAATAGGGAATATAATAATGCAATATTATGGTACGAACAAATACCCCCAAACTTATCTTTTGCTCGTCCTCGAGCAAACTTATTTTTTTATTCTCGACAAAAAAAACTTAACCGCACTTTCGCAGGGAAACGCGATTGCACTGAGCGCGTGCAACAAGCCGTTAAACCTCTAGGTGTCCCTAGTAGGAGGAGTGTTGTCTCCTGAGGGTTTTCAGCGGATACTACCCACAAATCCTATCAATTTGGCTTTTTCGACTTTAATTCTCCAATTAGGTTTTCTAACAAGGAATTCTATTATCGTCGACTCGCAAACTATCCACCCGTATTCTTCACACTTCCTCAACATTTAACTTAAGATTATATATATTCTGCAAACCTACTCAGCTTTCGGTATTTCTTAAGTTTTCCTTCTAGGGTTCCATCTCCACTTAGGAATTTTTATCAACTCTACTAAAGATACAAGTTCTATTCTTCATTCCTTTCTCTTATCTAAACTCTAATCACATATCCCCACATGTGTGTATAAATCACCCCTACACTTGGAAATTCAAATCAAGCAATCATACACTTGTCCTTTTGTCCAAAGCACTTATTAATTGGTGAATTTTTAAATGAATTTTGCTTACACATCCTTCATGCGACCGTTAATACTTCTTGAGGTACCAACGACCGATTACAAGATGTGTTTGCACATTAAAGCGTAATTCCTAGTCTTGCAACACCCAAGGCTTTAGCAGTGACTCCCAAACCAGTTGGTATAAGGCACTAGGTGATGAAGCACCCTCGCTAAGTATTTTTCTATTTTTACAGCCTTAAGTAATCACAAAAACCAGTGTTCATTTTTTTTCCTTTATTCATCCCTTTTTTTATTTTCTTCGTACTAAAAACTTTAGACAAGAGCATTTCAAGGTCCCATCTACTATTCCAAGTTTCAAGGTGCGTGTTAGTGCAATTTGTAGGGTATACATTTTCAGAATCCATACTTAAGCTAGAAATTATTTTTCAAACTTATGCTCTAATAAAAATCGATATTTTTCCTTTATTTCGACTTAGCCCAGGAAGTGAACCCAAAATTTTTCTATTTCTAAATAAACTGCAAGGACATATACTTTCTACCGTTAAACTTTAAGGAATGTTATTTTTAGGGTTTTTAATTTACTAAGTCTAAGATCTAGTTGTTCATAGCCAGTTAACCTATCTGTCAAACTTTAATCAACTAAGCCAAAATTGAATACAATAATTTTTATAATTTTTTTTGAGATTTTTCAAATTTTTATGGTTTTTTTTAATTTATTTTTTTTATAATGATGCAATGCAGAAATTAAATATGCAAAAGGAAAAGAAAAAATATATAAAAAAATTAAAATATGCAATGCAATGCAACAGATAACTATATACACTACCATCTCCCCCAAACTTGAGCAAAGCAGTGCCCTCACTGCCCGGCCCCACGTCACGCCTTTGAGCGTGAACGTGATCGCTCCTCTCTAGCCAATAGGGTCTGAATACCCCTCTCAATCTCCGTCAAACGATGGTCGTGCTCTCGTGCCGTCGTCCTAAACTCTTCCCTCAACGTATCAATTCCCCTCACAGCTCTCCTCATTAAGCGTGCATGCTCTTGAGGGGTTAGCCCACCCTCACTCGATGTCGAGCTAGAGCTAGGGGTGCGAGCGGGGACATTCTCGACTGGTTCGGTTCGCGACCATATATCCGTCAGTCTAGAGTAGCACGAAGTAACTCTCTCAACAAGTGGTCGAACCGGGATTCTTCCCATCATGTAAAAGTCAAATTCCTCGACGGGGAGGAAATAACGGCAAAGCTGGGTGACTAGCATAGGGCAAGGGTAGTTTGTAGCCCTTTTCCTCACACCTATAGAATGAAGTAAAACAGTTCACACGTCGAACCGTGGATTCTTCGTCATTAGTGTGTGCACGACATGTAAGGAGGGGGTGAAAAAAGTCATGTTGTGAGAACTGCCAAAGATGTTGTTTTGTGCCCACCGGCACACAGTAAAAACATTCGCAAAGAGGGATCGTGCTTGGATACCCTTTCGCGGCTCTCTCGCGCAGTCATTGCCCATCAAGGGCATGTAATCCTCAAACTGTAGGGGGTGGTCATGCGCAGGCAAACGAGGTATAAGTGTGACCTCGTGGATTAAATCCCGATCAATGTTAATAACGCGATCCCCCCAATTCAACTTGATATACCTTAAGTCCGCTAGACAATTATCTTCCATGGATTCATAAAAATGGGTAACTAGATCTGGTAGAGAAAATGCAGAGGGGTGATTGTAGATCAGAAAATTCCAGCCCCTCCGCTCTATTTCGTGTGCAAAGTAGCTACCGTAAAGTTCGTGCGAGAAAACTGGAGAGAAATCCCTCTCAAATTGCATTCGATGTGCCATTTTGATTTTACAGAAAGGAAAATGTGAATAAAAAGAGGGTAAAAGATCAGAGTTACCTCCCCTGGAAATTACAGGGGGTGACGCGGCGGAATGGTGGCGGAAGTGCGCTGGCGCGGCGGGATCGCGGCAGAGAGGAGGCTGCGCGGCGAAATATTTCGGCGGCTGATAGGTAGTGGCGGCTAGGGTTTAAGGAGGAGGAAAGATTAGGGTTAGAAGGCCAGGGGGCTCGGGTCTGTTAAATAGGGGGAGGGAATGGAAATTTATAGAAAACACCCTCCGAAAGGAGGAATTTATTTGTAAATAAAAAATTGTATTTATTAATTAATCTGAAATTTTACAATTAGGTCAAAATATATTTTTATTTTCTTTTTCAAAAAATTTTATTATTTTTTTATGGTATTTTGGAATTATGTATGTACAAATGATACACACCCCCAAACTTATTTGAAATTAAGTTATTGGAAAAATTGGAAATTCGGGGGTGAAAGTGGAGGAGAATTAATTGGTGTAGATCGGCTCCTGTAAAAACAGGAGCTCCTCCGATGGGTCTGATTAAGAGAGGTTTTGTCGATCAAAAATATTTACCGCAATCAAGAACGGCGTCGCATGAAGCTAGCCGGTGAGTACGGGTCGGTCCACAGGGATGTGTAAATCTCCTTTAAGTTCTTACGAGTTAATTCCAAATGGTGTTTGGATTTATAATTAAACCTAAAAATTGAAGTTGTATGAGACTAGGATTAGAAACTTGCTAGGATTAGGTCTAGGGAAAATTTGGTAAACAAAAATCTTCATCTCTTTCCATTGCTATTAATTAAAGATATCATATTAGTGTTATGGTAAATTTTAACAAAGGGGATTAGGATGATTGGGAAGATTGATTCTTCCTCTAGATCCTTGTCCTTCCTTTCTTAATCTTTACCCTAACCTCCATGGAAAACCTTAAATTCCGGTCCTTTAGACTACGGAATTCACCGTTACCTTGAGGGTAAAAGTGCCGTAGGGAGCGGAATAGAAAGGTATGCATGGAGTTCTAATGTTCATAAAAGTTTAGCAACGAAAAGAGATGAGAGATCTTCGTCTCTCAAATCCTTCCCTATTCCTAACCCTAACAAGCGAGGAAACTACTCGCTCATTGAGGGGATGAAAAAAAACAAGAGTTTATTCAAGAGAGAAAACATCGATTGCAAGTTAATAAAAGCTAAACTAAGGCGAGAAAATAAGAGCGGATATGAAAAACTACAACTACTGCAAGGAAAATAACCTACTTACTGTTGATGCGCTCTAACTTCAAGAAAACAGAATTTTATTCATGAGTAGAGGCATAAGAAAATACAAGGTCTTGGGTTCTATTGTAGACCGGTTGACGAAAGCGGCTCACTTTCTTCCAGCGAAGACCACTTTCGATTATGCTCAGTTGTACATAGATGAGATTGTGCGTTTGCACGGTGTTCCCACATGCATAGTATCCGACAGAGGCACCCAGTTTACTAGCCGTCTTTGGCAGAAGTTTCAGAAAGCTTTGGGTACCCGGCTGAGTTTTAGTACCGCTTTTCATCCACAGACCGATGGCCAGTCGAAGCGGACTATTCAGACTCTGGAGGATATGCTCCGGGCATGTGTGCTTGATTTTGGTGGCAGTTGGAATCGTCACTTGCCGTTGATTGAGTTCTCCTACAACAACAGTTTTCAGGAGACTATTCAGATGGCACCTTTTGAGGCTTTATATGGTAGGAAGTGTCGATCTCCAGTCTGTTGGACCGAGCTTAGTGAGAATCTGGTTTTGGGACCCCAGCTAGTTCAGGAGACCACGGAGAAGATCCAGCTGATTCAGGATAGGATGAGAGCAGCCCAGTGCAGGCAGAAGTCTTATGCCGACCGTCGTCGTCGCAGACTTGAGTTCGCAGTGGGGGATCATGTATTCCTGAGGATTCTCCGATGAAGGGCGTTATGCGATTTGGGAAGAGAGGGAAGCTCAGTCCCAGATTTGTAGGTCCTTTCGAGATCCTTGAGCGAGTGGGTTCTGTTGCTTATCGTTTGGCGCTCCCGCCCAGTTTTCCGGATGTTCACCATATTTTTCATGTGTCGATGCTTCGTAGATACCTTCATGATCCTTCTCACACGATTCAGCACTAGACCGTTCAGCTTGAGCGCGATCTTTCGTTCACCGAGTAGCCGGTAGTTATTTTGGATCGGCAGGTGAAGAAACTTCGGTCAAAGGTCCTGCCATCTGTGAAGGTTCTTTGGCGTAGCCTGACTAGTGAGGAGATCACTTGGGAGGCCGAGAGCGAGATGCGGAAGAAATTCCTTCATCTTTTTGAAGGTACGCTTAGTATGAAATTTTAATTCGGGGACCGAATTTCTATAAGGAGGGGAGATTGTAACGTTTTAGAAATCGTTTTGCGAATTTTCCCGTTTTAGGGCAAAATTGTCGGTTTTCCCCGTTTTAATCTGATTTCGATCAAACGACCATATAAGCTTACCGACACCTAGTTTGGCTAAAATAAAGCTTTTGCGCAAACTTTGGGAGTATTTAGGAGGTTTTGGTTCAGATAGAATTTTTCCTAAATAAAATATTATTTTAAGCGGTATTTTGTGCACGTAAATCGGAAAAAATTTCCTCTTGTGAATAAATTAATTTTGTCACTAGAATTATTTTAGAAACTTCTTTTTAAATATCTAGATATTTCTTTTGTGCAAAAGGATTTGGATTTAAAAAGAAAAGAAAAGAGTGAAAGGTGGCAAAATAGCTTTAATTAGTATTAATTACTCTCTTTTCTAGCTATTTCCTCATAAAATATTCACAAAAATACCCCCCATCCTTCCTTGGCCGAGCTTCATCCCCATTTCTGCCTATTTCAATTTCCAAGCTCATTTCTCACTCTTTTTCAATCAAAAACACAAAAAGAATTCCAAAAATAAATCCAAAAATTCCTATATAAAAATTAAACCATTTTTCCTTCACTAATCCTTCATGGATCTTCAACAATGCTTGGTTTTTTATGCTAAGATGTTTGATTAAGTTTCATTTTATGTTCTTGGGGAGGTATAATTCTTACCTTAATCATTATATTTTTTCTTTAATCTTAAACTAGCTAATTTAGTTAGCTATTTATGTGTTTAGTTTAGTTTTTAAATCATGATTAATTCATTATATTTGGTTTAAGAAATTCATGTTAACGTTAAATTTTGATTAAGTGATTAGTGTTCATTGGAAGTGTTAAATTGTGTTTTTGAAAAGATTAACCTAGTAGAAAATGTTAATTTTTGCTAATGAATACTATGTTAAATTAAGCAAAGTTGCTTACTAGGTTTTTGCTAAAACATAATTAGCGAGTGTTGAAAATATAGGAAAGGTTTAGATAGTTTAGTTAAGCTATTTTAAGGTATTTGTAATCGCTAGATATGCGTTATCTTGAATCTAGTGCGAAATATTGCGATAGGTTGCTTACTAGATTTCGGGGTTTTTCCGACGTAGGGTTCGTTTGGTAGTTGCGAGGTTATATCTAGTGTATTCCTCGTAATTTTTGTGTTGTGTTGCGCGATCGGGACAATCGGGGTCCAGACTTGGTGTTTTTTAGTTTAGCGACTCCAATTGGGGTTTTGGCTGGTGTTTCCTGATTTAAAATCAGGAAAGCTTATGGAAAAAGCTTGAGAAGAGGGTCACGTGCTTACACGTGACCAGCAGTCACGTGTTGGCACGTGACACCCAAAAGTACCGGCAAAGCAAGTTCAGCTTCCTGGCTACATCAAAGAAAAAGGGCTTAAGAAAGGGTCACATGCTCCCACGTGACCAGGGTCACGTGCTCCCACGTGACCAGGGTCACGTGTTGGCACGTGACATTTTAAAGCGGATTCAAAGGCATATCGGTTCCCTGATCAAGTCAAGGAAAAAAGAGTTCAGACAAGGGTCACGTGCTCACACGTGACCAGGGGTCACGTGGCAGCACGTGACGGTTAAGCGACAACCAGAAGACAGCGCAAAAAGAAAGAAGAAGGCTCATTCCAAAAGGGGTCACGTGCCCACACGTGACCATGGGTCACGTGGTCACACGTGACCGGCTTTCAAAGCCCATTTTGTCAACAGAATTAAATTCTGAAAGAGATTCAAATCTTTCCAAAGGAAAGCGGCTATCTGGAACCAATCGAATTAAAGATTCAGAGGTGATGAAATATCATCTGTCTATGGAAAAATCTCGGGTTTGGAAAGATTTCCCCTTTAAATCTAACCGAAACAACAAAGGAGAATCCCTGGATTTGAAATCCAATGGTGAATAAAATTCACCTAATAATCCAAAGGCCCAAAACGAATGATGGATGAAAATCAAATCTCTCAATGAAGATTCGTCAAAAACTGATTGATTCGGCTGCTTCTCCTATAAATAGGAGCCAAGAGACACAGAGAAAGAGGGACAAAAAAAGGAGATATAGATACGCAGAGAAAAGAAAGGAGAGAGAGCCTTGATACTTCGAGGAACTTTGATCTTCTGCAAAAGAAAACCCTAGGTAAGAAAGGGAAGGCTCCTTGAAAGAAAGAGAATTTAATTCTCAATAGAGTTTAACTCTGATATATAAAACAGAAGAACATATTTCTTCTCTCTTTGATAGAGGATCTGCAAAGTGCACATCTCCCCTTGAAGTTGAGAATTTAATTCTCAATGGGTTGAGATCCTGCCATGCAGATCCAAAACATAAAGAGGGAATGCAAGCACGAGAATTTAATTCTCACAGAACTATAGGAATTTAATTCCTTTAAAATAAAATTAGGGCTTGACCCTGTATCATGGGAATTGAATTCTTTCAGAACAAAAAGAGATAGGGTTTAACCCTAATTAAGAACCTAGTTCTGTTGAAACAGCGGGAATTTAATTCCTTTAATCATAATTTAACAGAGGATGGAAGTTCAAATTCCTTAAAAAGCTTTTGTTAGGGTTTAACCCTATTTGGTTCTTCACATGTATAAGGAATTTAATTCCTACGGAAAATTCAGAGTTCAACTCTATTCAGAATATAAACCTTCAAAAGAAAGTAGGAATTTAATTCCTCTGAAATTACTGTCAGGGTTTAACCCTACGAGGAACTTAATTCCTGAGAGAAGGTTAACAGATCCTCTAAACAATATACATAGAGGCAGGGTCACGTGTCACCACGTGACCCCCCAAGAGATCTACAAAAAACCCCTTTGAGGCAGCACCCCACGTGACCCACGTGACCCTTGACAGAAGCTTTAATACACAGGCATTTGAATGCCCATCACGTGATGGCACGTGATTCTCTGAAAGACGCGACAATCTCAGCAGAATAAATGAAGGGAGGGCGCTCTCACGTGCTGCCACGTGACCCCTCTTGCCTTAGTGTTTAACCCTAAATTGAAACTCTCGAACCCAGTGTTAAAACACTGTTGGGCCTTAGTGTTCAACACTAATTAAAAAGCTTTATTTGCAGTGTTCAACACTGATCTGTTTTAGTGTTTAACACTAATTTGAAAAGCCTTGTTGCTGGTGTTTAACACCGATTATCTTTTAGTGTTAAACACTAACTTGTCAACCTCATTCCCAGTGTTCAACACTGATTGCTCTGTAGTGTTTAACACTAGGCTTTGGCCCAATTGGCTAAATGGATGGAGGCAAAGCCTCTCCTAATTGGACTTAGCCCAAGATGGCCATAAGTCCTCAATTTGTGATTAACTGGGCCAACGGGCTCATAACATAATTAATCGGTCTTGATCCCAGATTGGGTCAAGGACTATTTAATCCACTCCGGTTCTAGGGTACATCTCTTCACTCCTTTGATATTTGGCATTGTAATCCCTCAATGTCTTCAAAGAGGTGACGGGTCCCGACGACCACACATTGATATGGACTGCGGGGTCCTTAAACCCGTGTCTAATGCAAAATTCCTGGTTACGTGGAACGCGGATAATGTCACTCTTTGACCCCGCGGAAAACGTCCAGAGCGGATCCTGGTCCTCGCAGAGCACGGCAGTGAACCCGTGTGAAGCATCCAGAGCGGAGCCTAGTCCTCGCCTAACGCTGCAGTGAACCCGTGTGAAGCATCTAGTGCAAAATTCCTGGTTACGTGGAATGTGGATAACGTCACTCTTTGACCCCGCGGAAAACGTCCAGAGCGGAGCCTGGTCCTCGCTAAGCACGGCAGTGAACCCGTGTGAAGCATCCAGAGCACATACTGGACCGCAATGTCCTTAAACTACCCATGGACCGCAATGTCCTTAAACTACCCATGGACCGCAATGTCCTTAAACTGGAACAATAGAGCCCCCGCATGCTCTTTTGTCGGATCTAAACGGTCCCGTTTAAGTTGATCTTAGCCTCAAAGATGGCTAACGTATCCTTAAACCTTCAAACAGATTGGACTATAAATCCCCCCAATTAACTCTGGCTCAAGGGTACATCTCTGAACTCCTCTGACATCCGTCGTTGTAATCCTTCAACGTCGTCAGAGAGGTGATGGGTCCCGACGGCTATACATACGATGGACCACTATGTCCCTAAACTGGAACAATAGAGCCCAAACGCTCCTTTGTCGGATCTAAACGATCCCGTTAAGTTGATCTTAGTCTCAAAGTGAGATTAACGTATCCTTAACAAACGTTTGAGTTGATCTTAGCCTCAAGTATGGCTGACGTATCCTCAAACTAAACCCCCAAACCCAAATCTAAGATAATACGGATTTGGACTAGTCCACGCCCTACGGGCGACGACATAACTCAGTCTCCGTAAACAATCCACGGGCAACAAAATACAAAACAAACACCCACGACACGAAGTCACCATCTGGAGAAGGAGAAAGTTGTTACCGCAATGCGGTAGCGTAATTAACTGCAGGGGCTTGCGCCTGCAGGGAAGAGCGTCCCCACAATCAAAAACCCCTCAAACGATGGGGAATCTGACGAAGTCTGCTACATCGGACGCATCCGTCTAAACCTTCGATATATGGTGCCATAAATCAACTTGGCATCTTCGGAGAGGTGGACGGATAGCACCAATTAGCATCTGCCCCGAACCTCAGGCGAGGCATTCCATGTCTCGGCCGCCGTTCGGAGGGGAACAGATTCTGGCACGCCCGGTGGGACCTTTTCCTCTTTCCACTCCACACTTCGTGTGTCGTGATTCGCGAACCAATCGCGGTTCGCTATTGGTTGCCCTTGGGTTTCAAGATACTAAGAATTGGCGTCTCACTTATTGCAGAAAGCAAAGGATCGATGGCTTCTACTTCCGTGAAATTCTCCAACTGCTCAGACTGTAATTGCAACCAACGCTCTGCCTCGCCAGGAGGTATAGCCTACGGACCCCAAGCTGCTTTGCTATTCACAATGCCCGTGGAACAGGTCACTCGCGCCACCACAGGATTGTTCTTTGGGACCATGCTCCCGCCGACAAACTTCACCGCTCCAGTGCTGACAACGGAAGCTCTCAAGAAGTCGGTCTTTGATCGTCTTACCCCTGCCGCGGCTCCTCTCAACGAGTCGCCCAACGTCAACACCTCGGTCTTCTCTAGATTGGGCCAGAAATCCTGCGAACCCATCATGGGGCCTACAATCTCAGAGAAGGCTGCTTCTAAGAAGACGGCCGCTCCTGCCCCCGAAGTCGTCAAGGCAGCTTCTTCGGCCAAAAGGTCGGTCTTTACAAGATTGACGGCTTCAGCTCCCGCTCCTGCTGCCCAAAGGACATCGGTCTTTGACAGGCTAATACCAACAGCGACCCCCCACCCAGACTGTAGGGTTCCTAGGCACACTAGTGAGGTCTCCCAAGCCATCAACCATGGCAATTTCAAAAATTATGGTGCCTACAAACCCTAAACTACGGATCGATAACTAGATTTCTAGGCGAAAAAGAACTAGTTAACAACTTACCTATTGGGAATACGGAAATACAACCTTTGTAGATCCGGTGCTCCACCTCCATAGCTCCGCAACGAGGTCCTCTCCGCTGTCCAAATCAAATCCGGGCTCTAGGATCGGCTTCGTCGGAGAATGGGCAAGCTAGGTCGTCGATGTCCATGCCGAAGATGATCTACGTCGAGGCATCGATGAATCAAGCTCCACCTTCACCAAACCGTGAAAAGTTGTGAAGGAAACACACTCTACTACTTGGCAAGAGGTAGAGGATGAAGAAATAGGAGTTGGGTTAACTTTAGAATTGGATTTGTCACTTGTTTGCTCAATTCACCATTGATGGAGGTGAAGCTTTTCTTCTTGAAGTCAAGGAAGAAGAAGAAGAAGCTTATGATAAGTTAAAAGAATAAGAAAAGAAAATGAATTCTTATCATAATTTTAACTAGAGTCAAGTGTAGAGAATGAATCATGGTTAGTGGGAATGGTTAGGGTTAAGGATGAGATAAGAATGGTTGACTTGAACAAAGCTTCATGAAGCTTCAACTAAAGAACAAAATTAGCCACCATTCTTTTCTCTTTTCTTTTATTCATTTATCAAAAATAAAAAGGATAATTAAATAAGATAAATGAATAATAAATAATAAACCCTAACCATTTCATTAACCAAGGTTTAATCTTTACACTTGAACCCTAGCATGACATGTATCATCAAACATGATACAATCAAGTGCACAAAAGTATATCGCATATACAATGCGCCCATCCGAGTGAGAAAATCCATCTTAAGTAAACCGATACTAGTTGATGCAAAGTAATATATCAAATATATAAATATGCATTAAATCATTAAATCAACACTTGATTCAATGACCCGGTTATGTCGCACACAACCGACTAGTATACAATATATCGGCTTATCGAATCAACGCTTGAATCGATAACTAGGTTATATCGCATACAACCATTCGATATATTTATCGTGAGAATAGAATACGGTATCACATACACGCATTATTCTCGGTCCCGCACATATCTCATATGCACTCCTATTTCGTTTCGCTTGAGCCAGGAAACCTCTGTGTAGGACTCTAAAGACTCGTCAATACGCCGGCAGCAGATGATGATCATATCAAGCATCCACAAGCCGCAAGCGGTCTGCTAAACGTAACGGCCACCCGGGTATTGAGCGATCTGAAGATCGACGAGCAAGCCCGCTCACACTCCAGTGAATCCGACCAGTAACACTACCGTACAGTCCGGTCTGATCGTCTGATCTGTCGCATATCTCGCCTAGGGGTGGTATACGTCAGACCCCAATAGCTCGATAAGTCGTGTCGATATGAGGTCTATAACTATTCGAGAAACTACTGGTAACACTTACCAGTAAATCTCAGCAACCCTGGCCAGGGATTTCCTGTTATAGCCAATCGAACACAGCGCAACATCAACTCCCTATACCGGGAGAGACGAATCCCCTCCTATCGCTCATTGCCTCCATGTGACTCGGGACTGTACCCAAAAACCACCGTTTTGCACGCCCTCTTGGACGTGGTAAGATGGAAATCAAAGCACAGTGGGAACCACACAAGACTCTATGACGATCTCGGGTCAACAGACTACTCTGTACCAGTGTCACCAGAGAACTGCCATCTGACGTGAGGTATAATACCATCTGGGAGTTCTCGGCGAGTCCGTCCAGTGTACCCAGTCTCTACTGAGCACCCGTATATCATCTCTGATGTCAAACACCAATGGATATGGGATCATCCATCGCCCATCTGTATGGGTCGAGAAGGTACACGCTAGTCTACTCTGGTATATCGATGCCCCGTCTCGATACACCCACGACTAGGGACTTTGAAGGATGTACTTATGGACTACCATGTCCCCACTAGTATGATCTGCATCATAGTCCAGGTAGTCAAGCACACATCCTAAGGGCTTTACCAACATGTAACAGAGAGACAATCAGTATACACGTTAAGGTAAAGTTCAACCAGATAGCATACTATCATGTCGAGCAAGAAAGTCCTCCCTATATATATGTCCCAGCATCCACTACAATATACATCCTATGTATAGTAATGGCCTCTAGGGCATACATATAACTAACAATCTCCCACTTGCACTAGGGCCATCTGTAGCAGTGGTTTGAAGTATCTCATACTCAACCATCCCATAAAAGTGTCTCTCTCTGGGAACAGGCCTTTGTGAGTGGATCCGCTGTGTTGTCCTCTGAGTCTACTCTCCTAACCTCGATCACCCTGGAGATCAACTATCTCCATGATCAGGTGACACTGCCTTAGAATATGTTTGGATCGCTGATGGGACGGGTGTTCCTTGGCATGAGCCACAACTCCATTGTCACACAATGGGAGGAACATAGTTCATCTCATGAACCAATATACACCCAAACAGCCTCTTTGGTTGCATCTTAAGTAGCGATGTATCCAGCCTTTATCGTCTAGTATGTCACGGTATCTAGCTTGGAACTCTTCCAACATACCGTCCCTTTACTGAGGGTAAAGACAATGCCTGCGACTGACATTCAGTCTTCTTTATCACCCTGGAACACTTCCAGTGATTCTCCTCAGGATCGATTGACACCATCTCACTACATCAAGTGAGTATCCTAACATCCATTTAGATCTATCTCATAGATCCAAAACCCAGGATTTAGTAGGTATCATTTTGATCCTATATGGAGAATCATAGTGATAAGCGGAGATTGATCGAGCGTAGCATAGGAAACTCCTTTCTTATCAAGAGTATGTCATCCACGTACTCTACGAGGATCGTCACCATACTCCCTACTACCTTTTTGTATATACAAGGTTCATCTACCATTTTGATGATGTCAAACTCTTTGACTGCTTCATCAAAACAGACGTTCCAACTCCGCGATGCCTGCTTTATCCTATAAAGCATCTTGCACACGTTTCCGCTGCTCCCACTGTCTACGAAGCCCTCTGGCTGTGTACTTATAGACACTCTCTTCTAAACATCATTTAGAAAAGCTGTCATGACACACAACCACCAGATATCGTAGTCATGGTATGTAGCCGTGGCAAGTAGGATCTGGATGGACTTAAGCATAGCTCCTTAGAAAAGGTTTCGTCATGATCCATACCTGGTCGATGACGAAAAGCTTTAACAAGTCTAGCTTTGAAAGTCTCAACTTTTCCATCTACACCAAGTAATCTTCTCAAGATATACTTGCTCCTGATGGGGATTTAACCCTTCAGATATAGCAACCAAAGTCCATACTTTGTTGGTGTATAAGGATTCTATCTCAGATCGCTAAACATCCAGCCATTCTTACAGAGTCTTACTCCTGATGGCCAGCTCGAAACTAGTTGGGTCATCATCTCATGATGTAATCCTCGCTCCCACTGTCATAGAGAAACCGAAGTATCTCTCAGGTGGGTAAGGAACCCTATTAGATCGGCGGAGAGGCTGAGGTTCGTTGGAATCTACTGAATCCCTTGGTTCTATCAAATCATCTGCTGTAGTTCGTATAGCTGGAACATTTCCAGTTCTACATTATAGTCTTTGCCTCGAGCTTGTCCGGATTTTGCTTTTAGACACAGGCCGGACAACCCCAAATCTTAACTAGCTTAAGACATGGGCTCTTCCCTTTCCATATCATATATGAAGTGGTAGGCAACTGATTTTATTCGAATCCTATTCAATAGGTATGCAACTTCTCAAGTGCATAACACCTAAAAGGAAACAGGTAACTCAGTATTACTCATCATAGAGCACACCATATCAAATAGGGTGCGATTGCTCCGCCCCGATATACCATCGTGCTATGGTGTATACGGAGGAGTAATTCTGAGAGAGAATCTCATTCTCCTTTAGAATAGTCCAGGATTTCCGTGCTCAAGTATTCTCCTCCTTGATCACATCAAAGGACATAATACTTATACCCGTATTGGTTCTCTACTTCTAACTTATATTCTGTGAATATCTCAAAAGGTTCGGACTTGTGTTTCAACAGGAACATATGTCTGAATCTAAAGAGATTATCAGAGAATGTAATGAAGTATAAAGAACCGGTCCTGGCATGTGTAGACTGGGGACCTACATACATCATCATGTATCATCCCAAGAGTTCACTAACTCTTTCTCTGTTTCCAGTAAACGGAGCTATGGTCATCTTATCTTTGTGACATGACTGGCGAGTTTCACAAGATGTAAATTCAAACTCTTTAAATATGCATCTTTATGTAACTCTAGCTAGTCGGGTCACATTGATCTGACCTAGTCTACAATGCCTCAAGAAGAATTCGTTCATTTCTGAACTCTTCCTCTTGTGTGTGTTCAGTATACTAAGAACTGTAGTTTGATTTAGAACATCAATGCTTTTAGATAACGTGCCTGAACTGATCAACTTTTGATATAGGAAATATTCAAAACATTATCCAACAATACAAAATTATATCCTTTCTTTACTAATAAAGAGACTGATATGATTTTGCATATCATGTTCGGTATCTAACAACATTCGTTCAGAATCAATGTATCGATAATACAGGGTGACAGTGACCAACAGACTTGGCTGCAACATTTGCCCCGTTTTCTGCCTCATGAAACTTATCACCCGTTCTCAGTTCTCTACCTTTCTGTAGCCCTATGTAACAGATTACATATCTGGGATCCGGATCTGGTATCACATACCCAGGACGTAGAGGATACAGAGAAACAGTTCTTTGTAACGAACACACCCGAAGATGATGCATCAGCATGCACTCTCTTCGTTTGGGCGACACGGGAATTCTGGTAATCCCCAATTTCCTACTCTGTCTTATAACAATTATAAGTTGGAGCGGGACCAACGTTCCCCAGCTCAGTATAACAAGCGGGTTCGGTCAATATTCCGTATTATTATCTTGATTAAGGCGTGATATGGTCGCTACCAGGAGAGAGAGAGAAGAAAACACTCAGCGTGCGCTCTGTCAAGAATAGATTGGTTATTATTTTATCTAATCAGGATGGCTCCCACTGCTTTTTATCAAATCTTCCTTCAAACCCTAAAAGGAAAGACTAGCCGGGATTAATTACACACTACAAGTTCGCCAATCTTTCAGCCAGGCCAGTGTCGGTACTTTGAGGGAGGTCCCCCGTGCTTTCGCACGAACCTAATTAATGTAAACCTCGTTTTCCCAGAGGCGTAACCCCGTTGACACCTTTCTAGACACCTACTTGATCGGCTAATTGTAATGTATAAAACTCTCCCAGGAGTAACACTTACTCGCAGCGGGTATCGGGATCCAACTATCTCATAGAAGGTATGCAATCTCATTGCAAATTTCAACACTTGAAATTCCCGATAATATTTTGCCCCTAGCTCGCTATGACCTTGACGCATGCCAAACAACCCATAGTCTGCTAGTCAAGTTCAACCCGTCATTTCCTGATTGAATTAAACCCACCCGCACGACCCTTGACGCATGCCAAACAACGCCGTACGAATACCCTAATCCAATCGCATCATATGCTGGCAGATAAGCACTAGTTAGCTACCGTACACTACGCCTTGACGCATGCCAAACAACCGCAGCACGAATACTAACTAATACTTATCTGAAATGACGGAGGGCTACGACAGGTTTTTCTGAAAACCTATTGCGTAATGAACTTGATATCGTTGTAGGATCGAATGAATTTTGAAATGGAGTGTTTTTTAGGCTTTTCTAGTTTTGCTAAAGGAGTCACTCCCGGTGAAGGGATCGTCGGTCCTTTCCTCGTCGAATGAGGTGCGGGATATATCGTATATATCACTGTGCAAAGCAAAAACTTTTAAAAGCAATCAAAAGACAAACCGAGTGTGTAGCATCCGCCAGTTATTGCTAAAGGAGTCACTCCCGATGAAGGGATCTCGGTCCTTTCCTCGTCGGATGAGGTGCAGGATATATCACATATACCGCTGTGCAAAGCAAGAACTGTAGCTACCTGTTTTATTTTAAAATTCGATTCTACAACATCTTAGGTTCCTTTTATTTCATTAATCACATTAATAAAGTCCCATCATTTAAGTACCTAAACATCACAGATAGATATGACGTACACTTATGCCATCCGCATTCGCCTCGATGTCCCCTCGTGCACCGTTAGGTTAGGTAACTAACGGCAGAGCAAGGCAGGGCTAGCGCGGGTGTAAAACATAAGTAACACCTATATAATATATCATATATACTGTATACTGTATCTATCACAGAACATCACATGATCACATCACAGATATCGCAGCAGAAGAATCATATGAAATATTGGATATACTAGGACGTCCGTGTTTTCAATACGAGCCAGTATAAAACACGGATTCCACGGTCGTGATGAATAGCCAAACCCACACCCCTAGACCCCTACGAGAGCGGCAAGCAACCCTACTAATTCTAGAGTTAGGAGACCCGGACTCGACTCCTCGAGTTGGTCTCCCACTGGACTCCAGAACCCGGTTACTTGTGCCCTCCTCCTTGGGTCTATCCTAGTGCGGAAAAGTAAATAATATACAACAGGTGACAACTCCCGCAACCTGGAAGCGCCCCAATAAAAGAATATTACATACAAGTTTTTACATGAATGAAAATGAAAAACACTCATCTCACATAAAAAACCCCGGCTATTCAAACGCGACGATCCAATATAACATATCCAGCAACACATAACATCACATGTCATCAACGTAAGTAAATATGTCCATCCCAATTGTCGTTGACATATAGCAACGAAACCGGCGATATCACATATTACACTTACGGTCACAGAAAAGAAAGTGTAAAACTACAACAGTTGGAATCCGCAATCACCTCAGACATCGCATGCCTGACCAAATGAATTCCTTAGACATCGCATGCCTAACAATTATAAACCCCGCATTTTAGTCTCATTATCGAAAACACTTTTCAATATCAAGTCGGGTAATTCAACAAGATTCCCGAAAAACTGATCGAATGCTCGTCGCAAACTTCAGTAGACGGCCACACCCCTGATACCGTCGACGAAGTGCACCAAGGCGGAACACCGCTGCCGCGAGCACCCGAACGGATGCTTTCGGCGACGGGGTTCTCCTACAGTCACTTGGTCGGGGCTATGGAGTGAGGCTGTCTATTAAGTTTACCCGGTGAGTATCCGCGTACGCTACGTGATTGCGACGGACTTTTGATCACATCAAAATTCCGTGGCAACCGATCAAGTGAGACTAAATTGCTAGATTTATAACATTCATTCAGTTATCTCATAACTTTGTGAATTCCAATTATTGTATCCCATTCCAGATAAACAGAAAATGTTAAACTTTCCGATCGAACAATCGAACACCCAAGTTTTCCCGATACAGATCAACACATGAAATAAGTCTAACAACATTCAGTTCGTACCTCAGTACCAACGGTCCAGCCGTAGAAGGGTCAAGCCAACGCCTCACATGTGGCACGCCGTATTGCCCCAAACCCGAAGGTTCAAAGGGCAGTTCAAGATGGTCACATAATCGAGTTAAGGTTTGTGTCTTCTAGAGGGACCATCGCGTTACTTGCACTACTTAGAACGTCGTCAAACTACGGAAAAATCCAACACTTGGAAATTTCCCGACAGGGGAAAAATTGGGTATTTATATCCGGTCGAACTTTTTAACATATTCTAAGATTTATCCGGAAAGCCACACAGAGAAAATTTGATATTCCGATCGAAACTCCGAAACCCCAAAACCACCTCTGAGAATTCAACTCTTGAAAAATTATTAAAAATTCCCAGAAAAAGAAGCACTGGAAATAAAGAATTACTGTGCAAATAAAATAAAATAATTCGGCCGTACCGCCGCACGAGCCTTGCTTGTGCCGCGGAACCGCGGCAGTTGGAAGGAGATAGGGGCACGAATTTCACAGTTTTTCTTATATTCACCTGCTTATTATTCGGAATATTTTTAATGTTGAAAAAACCACTGTTTCAAAAAAAGGACAGAGAGCAATTTTCCGGGTTAAGTTTTGGTTCGATCGGACTTCAAATTCCGTCTGGACTTCGCCTAAGGCTCTAGCTAGGCTCTGATACCACTGTAGGGTTCCTAGGCACACTAGTGAGGTCTCCCAAGCCATCAACCATGGCAATTTCAAAAATTATGGTGCCTACAAACCCTAAACTACGGATCGATAACTAGATTTCTAGGCGAAAAAGAACTAGTTAACAACTTAACTATTGGGAATACGGAAATACAACCTTTGTAGATCCGGTGCTCCACCTCCATAGCTCCGCAACGATGTCCTCTCCGCTGTCCAAATCAAATCCGGGCTCTAGGATCGGCTTCGTCGGAGAATGGGCAAGCTAGGTCGTCGATGTCCATGCCGAAGATGATCTACGTCGAGGCATCGATGAATCAAGCTCCACCTTCACCAAACCGTGAAAAGTTGTGAAGGAAACACACTCTACTACTTGGCAAGAGGTAGAGGATGAAGAAATAGGAGTTGGGTTAACTTTAGAATTGGATTTGTCACTTGTTTGCTCAATTCACCATTGATGGAGGTGAAGCTTTTCTTCTTGAAGTCAAGGAAGAAGAAGAAGAAGCTTATGATAAGTTAAAAGAATAAGAAAAGAAAATGAATTCTTATCATAATTTTAACTAGAGTCAAGTGTAGAGAATGAATCATGGTTAGTGGGAATGGTTAGGGTTAAGGATGAGATAAGAATGGTTGACTTGAACAAAGCTTCATGAAGCTTCAACTAAAGAACAAAATTAGCCACCATTCTTTTCTCTTTTCTTTTATTCATTTATCAAAAATAAAAAGGATAATTAAATAAGATAAATGAATAATAAATAATAAACCCTAACCATTTCATTAACCAAGGTTTAATCTTTACACTTGAACCCTAGCATGACATGTATCATCAAACATGATACAATCAAGTGCACAAAAGTATATCGCATATACAATGCGCCCATCCGAGTGAGAAAATCCATCTTAAGTAAACCGATACTAGTTGATGCAAAGTAATATATCAAATATATAAATATGCATTAAATCATTAAATCAACACTTGATTCAATGACCCGGTTATGTCGCACACAACCGACTAGTATACAATATATCGGCTTATCGAATCAACGCTTGAATCGATAACTAGGTTATATCGCATACAACCATTCGATATATTTATCGCGAGAATAGAATACGGTATCACATACACGCATTATTCTCGGTCCCGCACATATCTCATATGCGCTCCTATTTCGTTTCGCTTGAGCCAGGAAACCTCTGTGTAGGACTCTAAAGACTCGTCAATACGCCGGCAGCAGATGATGATCATATCAAGCATCCACAAGCCGCAAGCGGTCTGCTAAACGTAACGGCCACCCGGGTATTGAGCGATCTGAAGATCGACGAGCAAGCCCGCTCACACTCCAGTGAATCCGACCAGTAACACTACCGTACAGTCCGGTCTGATCGTCTGATCTGTCGCATATCTCGCCTAGGGGTGGTATACGTCAGACCCCAATAGCTCGATAAGTCGTGTCGATATGAGGTCTATAACTATTCGAGAAACTACTGGTAACACTTACCAGTAAATCTCAGCAACCCTGGCCAGGGATTTCCTGTTATAGCCAATCGAACACAGCGCAACATCAACTCCCTATACCGGGAGAGACGAATCCCCTCCTATCGTTCATTGCCTCCATGTAACTCGGGACTGTACCCAAAAACCACCGTTTTGCACGCCCTCTTGGACGTGGTAAGATGGAAATCAAAGCACAGTGGGAACCACACAAGACTCTATGACGATCTCGGGTCAACAGACTACTCTGTACCAGTGTCACCAGAGAACTGCCATCTGACGTGAGGTATAATACCATCTGGGAGTTCTCGGCGAGTCCGTCCAGTGTACCCAGTCTCTACTGAGCACCCGTATATCATCTCTGATGTCAAACACCAATGGATATGGGATCATCCATCGCCCATCTGTATGGGTCGAGAAGGTACACGCTAGTCTACTCTGGTATATCGATGCCCCGTCTCGATACACCCACGACTAGGGACTTTGAAGGATGTACTTATGGACTACCATGTCCCCACTAGTATGATCCGCATCATAGTCCAGGTAGTCAAGCACACATCCTAAGGGCTTTACCAACATGTAACAGAGAGACAATCAGTATACACGTTAAGGTAAAGTTCAACCAGATAGCATACTATCATGTCGAGCAAGAAAGTCCTCCCTATATATATGTCCCAGCATCCACTACAATATACATCCTATGTATAGTAATGGCCTCTAGGGCATACATATAACTAACACAGACAGGGGGCAAGACGAAACCATTCTTACCGCTGACCCTACGCCGTCCGCTCGACGTCGCCATTGGCGCCGAGTAAGGAAGGCTGGGGGCAACTCCCCCTCCGGGTTGACTCCATCGGCCCCGGTGGCAGAAGTTAATGCTGCTGTTCCAATTGGGAACAGCTTCGAAATGCTAAATAAGGTGCGAAGGAATTCTGCTACTGCAGTGCTGAAGAGGTCTCCTCCCCCATTAAGAAAGGTTGTGGAAATAAAACCCGAACAGCCCCGATCTCCTCAACGGCTGTCTTCCAAAATCTATAAAGTTTGGCGGCAGGCCCGAGACTCGATCATCGATCCAAACTTCTCCCGCCAGCACAAGAAGCTGAAAATCCAACCGGAAGCTGGTCGCCAGGCTAAGCCCCAAAAAGCTGTTGATCAACTGGCTCATAAAAGGAGAAGGCCAGAGAAGACCCCCCAGCATGCAACGACGGCTAAAAGCACTGAGCCCAGACGCCCTAAGTCTGGGGGCATGGTGGTGCACACTGTTTACATGGCCTCTGGAAAAGAGGAAAGCCGCACTTCTACGGGCCACCGACCGCTAACCCGATCCGTGACAAAGGCCCAGGAGCAGCAACAAAAGCTTCAGGAAATGATGAATGCTATGGCCGCACTTACCGGGCCAAAAGAAAACCCAGAAACGTCCTCAGACGCGCGCCGGGAGGAAGAAACCGACGCTGAATTCCTTCGCCGGACACTGGAGAAAAAGGACAAAGAGGCTGCTGAACAAGCGGCCAACATACAACGTATGGGCCTTCTCTTCCAAGATATGATAGGAATGATGATCCAGCAGGACTTACCCGCCGAGGATCCCCCAATCGTGCTGGAAGACGACCGAGGAGAAACGTCAAATCCACCACCAGCCCTCTCAACGGCCAAGGAGGAGGCAATCTCTAAGGCTGACTTGGCTGACTACATAGCCCAGCAAATCCGGGTTCATCACGCGACTGAGGCAGCTGGTCAAGTCGTGAAAACAGGGCGGCCATATCCAAGCTGGTACGACCAAATCAAATACCCGCCAGGCTATACGATACCAAAATTCCACGTGTACAAGGGGACCGGCAACCCCCATCAACATGTCGCCCAGTTCCGGGCCCTCTGCGGTAACACCGGCGGTGATGATAAACTGTTGCTCCGCCAGTTCGTGGGCAGCTTATCAGAAACTGCGTTCGAATGGTATTCGGAACTCCCGAACGATTCTATCAAAACGTTCGCTGAAATGGAGTTGTTGTTCACTCAGCGATTCGCAAGTGCCAGCGAACGCACCCCAATAACTGCATTGATTAACGCCAGGGTAAAACCAGGCGAAACCTGGGTCCAGTATGCTATACGTTGGCGGAATTTGTGGTCGAGATGCGAACAACGCATTGAGGAGGCACCCGCAGTGGGCATGTTCGTGGGAACCCTAGACCCCCACGCAACTATCTCACAGTTTATGATGTTCTTTAAGCCAACCACATTCCAGGCTTTAATCGATAAGTTGGCTCAGATGGACCAGATGGGTCATAGACCACCTCCCCCGAAGTCGGAACCTCGAATCGACAAGGGTAAAGGAAGGGCAACCTTTGTTGCGAATGCCCAACAGCAACCTAACGCCCCGAAACCGGCAGATCAACTGGAGGAAAGACGTCGGTATTATAATGAGAAGATGAAACGTCCCTACTCGTTCCCACGAGACAAGACGAAACGGTTATTCGAGCTGGCAATACGCAACAGACTTATAAGCCTACCAAATCCAAGGCGACCGCCGCAACCCACTGAGGTGAATAACCCTAACTATTGCCCTTACCATCAAACGGTAGGCCATCCGATTGAAGATTGCTTCGTCTTCAAAGGATGGATTGAAGACCAGTACCTCCAGGGGAAGTTTGTACTGTCCGAAAAGTGGAAGGTGAACCCACCACAGCCGCATGCTCCTAGGAAAGCGGATACACCGGGGGCAACATGTTCTTTTATTGAAGAAGCTCCATGGGAGGTCGTGCTATCAACTAAAACCAAAAGAATGCTGAGAGACCTTCATGCGTGCCCTGCGATCGAATGGAAGGACCCTCTTGAACCTCAAATTATCGAAGGAATGTTGAAGCCCCGCCCAATTACGAAGATTCGCGATAAGGGCCCAAATACTCACGCCCAATCGTCAAAATCTTCGAAGAAAAAGAAGAAGAAATCCAAGAAGCCCGTGAAGCTTGGAAACGAGCACACGAACTTGCAGAAGCAAATCGACGCGCTGGAAGAATACAATCAAAAGGCGCGAACTCCTGTCACACTGCAAAAGTTCCTCAACCACATCTTTCAAGAGGAAGATGATGGAGAGAGCTCGTCAGATGAATCCGAAGAATATGTGGCGAGTTGTAACGTAATCTCCCACTCGTTTACCGATGATGGGAAAACTCCTGGCACTAAGAAGCTGGAGGCAGAGCCTGTACCAGAGCGTGCATGGCCAACAGATGAAATGATCGACGCTTTTCTAGACGAGATTCGTCTAAAATGTAAAGCGGACCGGGAGCGTGAGATGGCCACATCGGAAGGAGCCAAATGCGGGCAGCTGAACGAAAGAGTTGAACTACCAGAGCGGAAGGCATCCGAAGTAAACAAGAAGATATACAAGACGAGAAAAAGGTTTGCCAAAGCCATGTCAATGGGAATGAAGCTACCACCCTCGGAAGGAAACACACACGATGGGGCGGAGAGGCACCCTGACTATTGCGCATATCACCGAAAAATCTCACACCCCACGGAGGAGTGCGACGCCTTTAAGATATGGTGGCAAGGATATGTCGCTCGTCGGCAACATGTTAAGCGCATGAAACGCAAGATCCGTCGGGAGCGAAGAAGTACTGTCGATGGGCACAACAGAACGACTGGCAACTGTTACATGGTTAACGCCAGGGGGTCACAAGTTCTCACCTTTGGGAGCGACTCTGATGAAGAAATGGCTCTAGGCCCTCTCTTTAAAGAATCTGTTTTAGGGAAAGAGGAGAAATCGGAGGCTTGCGAGAACATTCAGCTGCGCAATCGCACACTCCCAGAAAAGAATCTCGGGCCCGGGAATAGAAAGGATAAGGGAAAGGAAAAGGTCACTGAAGATATCACTTTAGATGACCAAGTCATGAGAGAGCTGGCTGCCAAAGACCCTCCTAGGAAGGGTAAAGTGGACTATAACATCCTCGCGCACCTAAGGAAGCTACCTTCTCAGCTTAGCATTCTCGATGCCTCCTATTATCAAAAGAAGCGCGAGACTCACTAATTAAGGCGTTATAAGAACCTGAGCAATTCCAAGCCTTCCTCGCCACTGAAAAGATGAAGGATGAACTGGAGGAAGTGCATACGGCCGACGTCACGTTCGGTGATGAAGACCTCCTTCTCGGGACGTGCGACCACAACCGTCCCCTATATGTCTCCGGATACTGCCATGATATCAAGATAGGCAAGATTCTGGTGGATAATGGATCCTCCGTCAATCTCCTTAATGTTCGGGTGTTGAAGGAAATCTGCATGAGTGTGCAACACCTCGCTCGTGACAAAATTACTATCTCCGGTTTCGATTCACAATCGTCACGGACTCTCGGATCTGTGATACTAACATTACGCTTTGGACTTCTTGTCACAGACATCAAATTCCATGTCATTGACGCCAAGACCTGCTACAACGCCTTGCTCGGTCGTCCTTGGTTACACGAATACAACATCATCCCTTCTACACAACATCAGTGTATGAAGTACTTTAAGGATGGTTTCGAGTATACCGTAACAGGTGAGTTAAACCCATTTTCCGTGAACGAAGTCCGCAAATACGAAGATGCGAAGTACTTCTTGCCAGATTTCGAGGATACAGAAAGATGTCGCAATCCGGAGAACAAAACCGCCGCCACCATCCCTGTTTTCGGGAGCGATACCGAAGAAGAGGAAGAGATAGTTTATGCAGGGCCATCTCAACGCAACAACCTGGGGACGCCCGCCCCCATGTTGGTCTTCGGAAGTGATTCAGAAGATGAAGTTAATGCCGTGTTCTCCAATCGGCTGTCAATACAAACACTCCCTGGCAATGACCATAGTTTGCAAATCACCATGGTACCGCGAGAACATTACAAGGATCTCGACACGCTGCAGGCTAATAATGTGCAGGACCTGCGAACATTTTACGTCCCTCCCAGGCAAAGGGGTGAGAAGGTGATCCTATTCTACCGATCTTCAGAGTCGAAAATAGAGAAAGAGATCTGGCATGGCGCGGATGCTACACTTGACAGGCTCCAACCCATCCGTCTGCCCAGATACTATACAAATGGACTAAAGAAGCTATTGAAGCGCCAAGGAGTACCCTTAGAACAGACCATTCGGCAGGCTCGGTTCTACAACAAGATTTGGGATGTCCCCGGGACTCAACGCAAATTGCCCAACGGAAAGATGGAAGCACTCGGGCTTGGATACGCAAGAGCCGGAAAACGGGAACGGGCTCACAGCAGCCACGCTATATATACCTTCGATGAAGAGGAGGACGCCCTGTCAGGAGATGCTAACCCCCCATCAAAACTAGACCCCGCGATTAAAGCGCCGAATCCGTCGTTTGAAGAACAAATGGGCAAGCCTATCAGGAAAATGGATCAGAAAGCTCGGGAAGACCACAACCGCGAAATGGCCATCTATGAGAAGGCCAGGACGCAACGTCTATTTCAACATGCTGCAAAAGACAAAGACGCTTATCCTCGTCAATCCGTTGTACGAAAGGCCCGACGCAGAGATGGGAATAAATCAAGAAGCGGCTCGGGTTTGTCCCTCACGAAGAAGATGAGTCGAGCGTACTCCTTCCCCCGAGACAAGACGGAGAGGTTACTCAACCTCGCTATAAAACATCAAATGATCACGCTTCTAGAGTCTAGACATCCTGAGCAAGCTAGCAAGGCTTCTCATCCGAGTTATTGCTCTTATCACCAAGCCATAGGACATCCTACCGAAGACTGCTTCACCTTCAAGAACTGGGTCGAGGACCAGCACCGACGGGGCAGATTCGCTTTATCCGACGGCTGGAAGGTAACGCCGCCGCAAAAGCATGAGCCCAAGGCCGCAAGAGCAGAACCGGGCCCACCTCAGTCCGGGGAGCGGGTTCGCACTTGTTATACGATTACGATATTAGGAGAAGAGCCCGAGAACGTAGATAACCTTCCCCGGTGCTTTGAGAACAGCGATGATGAGGTGATCTCAGAATTTCCGCCAGCTCCAAAAGAACTGGAAGATGGTATACATACTACTGCAGATAACCTCAAGAAGATTGAGTTGGGATCGGCAGACGACCCGCGACCGACATTTGTCAGCGAGCTGTTATCCGAAGAGAGGGTGGCTGCGTTAAAGAACGTGCTTCTACGGCATAAAGACTGCTTCGCGTGGAACTACTCCGAGATGCCGGGATTAGATCCGGAGATTGCTGTGCATAGATTGGCAATATCCCCAGATATCAAGCCAGTCAAGCAGGCGCCAAGGAGGATGCGACTCGAGCTTGAGATGAGCATCAACGCCGAAGTCAAGAAGCTGATCGATTCTGGATTTATCCAAGAAGTCCAATATCCCGACTGGATCGCCAATATCGTCCCGGTAATGAAGAAGAATGGGACGGTACGCATATGCGTGGATTTCAAGGATCTCAATAAAGCCTGTCCAAAGGATGATTTCCCAGTACCAGTAACCGAGCTAATGATAGATAACACGTCCACTCACGAGGTTTTCTCCTTTATGGATGGTTCGTCAGGATATAATCAGATAAAGATGCATCCCGAAGACCAGAAGCACACCGCTTTCCGCACCCCTTTGGGTATATTTTGCTACAGGGTTATGCCCTTTGGTCTAAAGAACGCTGGCGCTACCTATCAAAGGGCCATGACAAAGATCTTTGATGACCTCATACACGACGTCGTCGAGTGCTATATCGATGACCTCGTAGTAAAGAGCATGTCATACGAAGATCATTTAAAGCATCTGGAGACTGTATTTCGACGCCTTCGGCAATATAATTTGAAAATGAATCCCCTCAAATGCGCGTTTGGAGTCTCCTCGGGCAAATTTCTGGGATTCATCGTTCGACACCGAGGTATTGAAATAGATCCGTCAAAGATTAAGGTGATCATGGAAATGCCTCCACCAAGAACCCTCAAGCAGTTGCGGTCTCTCCAAGGGAAGCTCGCATACATCCGGAGGTTTATCGCTAATCTTTCGGGCAAATGCCGTCCTTACAGCCACCTGATGAAGAAGGGAACTCCATTCGCTTGAGATCACAAATGTCAAGGTGCACTAGACGAGATCAAGCAGTACCTGCAGAACCCTCCGGTGTTGGCCGCGCCGGTCAAGGAAAAACCCCTCATTCTTTATACGACCGCCCTCGAAGGTTCTTTAGGCGCATTATGGGCACAAGAGAACGATCAGGGGAAAGAAAGAGCACTTTATTACTTAAGTCGAGTTCTACTGGGGCCAGAAAGCAACTACTCTCCCATTGAAAAACATTGCTTGGCGTTAATCTTCGCGATAACAAAGCTCAGGCACTATGCGTTGGCACATGAAGTCCGTCTCATTTCAAAAGTAGATCCCCTTAAATACTTGATGTCGAAAGCCATATTGACGGGACGACTCGCTAAGTGGGCCCTGCTCTTGATGGAGTTCTCGATAACGTATCAACCTCTCAAGGCAGTGAAAAGCCAGGCCATTGCCGACTTCCTCGCTGAGCACCCGATACCGGCCGATTCTCCTCTGAACTGTGATTTGCCGAACGAGCATGTATTTGATGCGATTAGCGGCGGAAGCACCCGATGGGAACTCTATTTCGATGGAGCGTCCTCCATAAAGAAACAGAAACAAGGTATCCCAGTGATTAAATCGGGGATAGGCCTCATCTTTACAACTCCACAAGGAGGGATAATGCGCTTCGCCTTCTCCTTAACAGAGCTGAGGACAAACAATGAAGCTGAATACGAAGCTCTGATAGAAGGCCTCGAGATCGCCATCGACATGGGAATTGAAGACCTCCTTATATACGGGGATTCTCAGCTGGTCGTTAGTCAAGTAAATGGTGACTACCAAACGTGCAAGCCGGAGTTGGTGAAGTACGGCGAAAAGGTGCAACAACTATTGACCCAAATTCCCTCCTATACTTTGGAGAACATACCGCGCGCGGAAAACAGCAAAGCAGACGCGTTGGCTAAACTTGCTAAAGAACTGGCTGACGAGAACCTCGATGACGTCAGAATCGTGGTACAAAGCCGTCGAGTGCTCGCCCCGGCAGAAATATCTCCGGAATCATGCGAAGAGAAGGGAGCGACTGAGCAGACGACCCTACAAATAAAAGACCATGAGAAGGCCGAAGACTGGAGGGAAGTCTTCATAGACTACTTTAAGTCCCGCCGAATGCCCGAAGAAGCGTCCTCAAGACATCAGCTCATGAAATGAGCTCTATCTTTCGCTTTCGTCAATGATATTCTATACAAGAGATCGTTTGATTCTCTATGGCTGAGATGCTTAGGACCTGACGAAGCAGAAAGAGTCATTCAGGAAGTTCATGACGGACTTTGCGGTTCTCACCAAGCAGGCCCAAAGATGAAGTTAAAAATTAAACGGATGGGTTACTACTGGCCCACGATGATCCAGGACTGCCTCGAGTATGCAAAGCAATGCCACTCGTGCCAGATTCATGGAGACTTCATCCACCAACATCCGAATCCACTGCATCCAACGGTGGCTAGTTGGCCATTCGAAATGTGGGGGACTGACATAGTAGGCCCCATTGAGCCAGCGTCATCCCGGGGACACCGTTTTATCCTGGCGACAACTGATTACTTCTCCAAATGGGCAGAAGCAGTACCACTGAGGGAAGTGAAGACGGAGAATATCCTCCATTTCTTCAAGACGCACGTCATCTACCGGTTCGGAACTCCACGGCGGATTATCTCCGATAATGGGCCGGCCTACCGAAGCCATAAGATTAGCCGCTTCGCACAGCAGCACAATATAGAGTGGAGATATTCTTCGGTTTACAATCCACGAGCTAACGGTCTGGCCGAAGCCTTCAATAAGACCTTGACGAAGATCATAAAAAAGACCGTTTCCAGGAATAAGAGAGAATGGCACGAAAGGCTGCAAGAAGCCCTTTGGGCTTATCGAACTACGTTCAAGACGGCCACGAACACAACGCCGTACGCGTTGGTATTTGGGACGGAAGCAGTGCTCCCCCTCGAGATAGAGTTACCCTCTCTGCGAGTGGCGGTCCACCACGAGCTGACAGACGAAGAGAATGCTCACCTTCGGCTTGAGGAGCTTGATGCCCTCGACGAAACCCGGCTCATAGCGCAACAACATCTAGAGGCCTACAAAGCAAAGATGACGCGCTCGTACGAAAGATTGACCAGGCCAAGGACGTTCCGCCAAGGCGAACTTATACTAGTGGTCAAAAGACCTATGATCCCCAATCGCGCCAAGCGAGGAAAATTTGAGCCAAACTATGAAGGCCCGTACATCATAGACAAGGTCTACCAGGGTGGAGCCTATCTACTCGTGGACATGCACGGTGAAAGGCCTTTCAGGCCAATAAACGGCCGCTTCTTAAAGAAATACTATGCTTAATGAGCCGCAGCCTAGGTCAATGATAGGTGACGACGACTATGTCCGCTCGCTATCTTCCCAGGCTCAGACTTTACAAGCAGCAGCCGGCCTTCCCATAACAACAGACCGAAACGTCCTTAAACTAACGACGGACCGAAACGTCCTTAAACTAACGACGGACCGAAACGTCCTTAAACTAACGACGGACCGAAACGCCCTTAAACTAACGACGGACCGAAACGTCCTTAAACTATCGACGGACCGAAACGTCCTTAAACTAACGACGGACCGAAACGTCCCTAAAACTACTACCGCAGTATCTTTAGGCTGACGAGATAAAAAAGGAGAGAGAAAGAAAAAAATAAAAAAAAATATATGAAAAAGAATTAAAAAAAAACGGTATGTCCATAAGCAAAATGGGCATGGATGAAAACCCGAAAGGGCTCCGTGAGTAAAAACAGCAGTGCTGCCGGCAAGTGTTCGTGAAAACCCGAAAGGGCGCGACCTTGTAAAAAAAAAAGTGAAAAAGAATTAAAAAAAACGGTATGTCCATAAGCAAAATGGGCACGGATGAAAACCCGAAAGGGCTCCGTGAGTAAAAACAGCAGGACTACCGGCGAGTGTTTGTGAAAACCCGAAAGGGCGCAACCTCGTTAAAAGACACTTGTAGGGTCCTCTCGACCTTGTAAGGAGAAACCACCTGCGTGAGATCCTTACGACTCACAAAGGAGCAACACACTTAGGGATCCTCACGATTCCTAAGGAGAAAATACACTTACGAGATCCTCACGACTCGTAAGGAGAATTCTCTTATGGGCCCCTCACGGCTCATGAGATTTGAAAGTCTTAAGTTACAGAAACCTAAACCTGTTCTTAAGCAAATCCTCCACAACCTTCGATATTGCCCTACAAGAGGCTCAATACTGACCCTTGTATATAATCCACGGGCGCGAAAAAACATTTCCCCAGTAAAATCCCACCCGTGACTAGGGAGATGCCCATATGATGAGCAACCCTTGTAGGTCCTCTCGACCCATAAGGAGAAAGCCCTCTTGCAGGATCCTTACGACTTGTAGAGGAACATACACTTAGGAATCCTCACGATCCCTAAGGAGAAAATACACCTGCAAGATCCTCACGACTTGTAGGGAGAAATACCTTTGTGAGACCCTTACGGCTCATGAAGTCAAAAGCCTTGGTCGACAGGACCCTTAACCCTGTTTACTAAGCCACCTTTGTTCAATAGCGACAGAGGAAAATGATGATCCGCTCCTGGCAACATCCCAGTTGTAGCGGTGCTGATGCCGAAATCGGTGTCCAAAATCCAAGCTTGCGGCAAAAAAGCTAGCAAGCCTCACATGCCTACAAAATAGCCGAAATGATGGGGCAACTTGCAATAAAAAGCAGCAAGTAAAAATGTATGCATGAAAAATAGCCGAAACGATGGGGCAACTCGCAATAAAAAGCAGCGAGTAGAAAATAAATAAATAGCCGAAATGATTGGGCACCGCGAAAAATAGCCGAAATGATGGGGCAATCGCGACCTTCGCGATATAAAAGCTGAAACGATAGAGCATCGCGGAAAAAGAAATAAAATAAAAATAAAATGTATGCCTTACAGGTGATGCTCCATCACACCCTGTATACAATCCAATGGCATAAACAAAAAGGGAACATACCTCCCTTCCCCAGGTTTCACCAAAGAAAGAAGCTAAATCTCGACGGGTCACAAGCGACCTAGAGATCATCCCAACACTCGTCTCGTAACGACGGACACAACTTCAAGCTAAACGGAACAGCGGCAACTCCCAGTTCCATGGCTCGATGGTATACATATCGCCAACAGTCAAACCTCCATCCCGTGAAATGCAGATACAATCAGCAAAATTCCTGGTCACGTGGAACGCGGATAATGTCACTCTTTGACCCTGTGGAAAACGTCCAGAGCGGAGCCTAGTCCTCGCCGAGCACGGCAGTGAACCCGTGTGAAGCATCTAGTGCAAAAATTCCTGGTCACGTGGAACGCGGATAATGTCACTCTTTGACCCCGTGGAAAACGTCCAGAGCGGAGCCTAGTCCTCGCCGAGCACGGCAGTGAACCCGTGTGAAGCATCTAGTGCAAAATTCCTGGTCACGTGGAACGCGGATAATGTCACTCTTTGACCCCGTGGAAAACGTCCAGAGCGGAGCCTAGTCCTCGCCTAACGTGGCAGTGAACCCGTGTGAAGCATCTAGTGCAAAATTCCTGGTTACGTGGAACGCGGATAATGTCACTCTTTGACCCCGTGGAAAACGTCCAGAGCAGATCCTGGTTCTCGCAGAGCACGGCAGTGAACCCGTGTGAAGCATCCAGAGCGGAGCCTAGTCCTCGCCTAACGCGGCAGTGAACCCGTGTGAAGCATCTAGTGCAAAATTCCTGGTTACGTGGAACGCGGATAATGTCACTCTTTGACCCCGTGGAAAACGTCCAGAGCGGATCCTGGTCCTCGCAGAGCACGGCAGTAAACCCGTGTGAAGCATCCAGAGCGGAGCCTAGTCCTCGCCGAGCACGGCAGTGAACCCGTGTGAAGCATCTAGTGCAAAATTCCTGGTCACGTGGAACGCGGATAATGTCACTCTTTGACCCCGTGGAAAACGTCCAGAGCGGAGCCTAGTCCTCGCCGAGCACGGCAGTGAACCCATGTGAAGCATCTAGTGCAAAATTCCTGGTCACGTGGAACGCGGATAATGTCACTCTTTGACCCCGTGGAAAACGTCCAGAGCGGAGCCTAGTCCTCGCCTAACGCGGCAGTGAACCCGTGTGAAGCATCTAGTGCAAAATTCCTGGTCATGTGGAACGCGGATAATGTCACTCTTTGACCCCATGGAAAACGTCCAGAGCGGATCCTGGTCCTCGCAGAGCACGGCAGTGAACCCGTGTGAAGCATCCAGAGCGGAGCCTGGTCCTCGCCAAGCACGGCAGTGAACCCGTGTGAAGCATCCAGAGCAAATACCGGACTGTGGAGTCCTTAAAATCCACGGACTATGACGTCCTTAACCTCGACCGTGATGTCTTAAAACTAACGATCAACCACACCAATTCCCTACAGATTTTGCCTTGGTTAAAGGGTACATCTCTTCACTCCTTTGATACTCAGCGTTGTAATTCCTCAACGTCTTCAAAGAGGTGACGGGTCCCTGCAACCACACATCGGACTGTGGAGTCCCTAAACCCACGGACTATGAGGTCCTTAACCTTGACCGTGATGTCTTAAAACTAACATCGGACTGTGGAGTCCCTAAATCCACAGACTATGAGGTCCTTAACCTTGACCGTGATGTCTTTAAACTACGATGCCTGGAGAAACCCCTAACTCCGTAAAACACGGACAAGGGTAACCGCATCCAACACTTACAAGTCCTCATGACCTGTAAGGAAGAAAAGCTCTCTTGTGAGATCCTTACGACTCTCAAAGGAAAACCCGCTTAAGGATCCTCACGATCTTTAAGAAGAACTCACACCTATGGGATCCTCTCGACCTGTAAGGAGAAAAACTCTTTATGAGACCCTCGTGGCTCATAAGATGCAAAAGCCTTAGGAAGCAGATCTTAACCCTGAGTCCTGAGCCATTACTGTCCTGCAAGGAGATCAAGATAGAATATCCGCAGAAGTCATTCAATGAAAAGGAGACACATCATTGAGAAGAAGAATGTATCTTTTATTCATAAGCCAAAATGGGTACAAAGTACAATTCATGAAAGAAACGAAAAGAAAATACTCTCATCCATGAGTATGTACAAAAGGGAAGGAAAAGATACAAATGTTTCAGGCCGGCGGGCGATTCAGCAACTTGGTCAGCTCATCCTGCTTTTGTTGGACCACGGCTTCATGACGCAAGATCTCCAAAAGAAGAGCCTCCGCTTGAGCTTGCTGAGCCTGATATGAAGCAAGCCGGGCTTCAAGCTCTTTCTCAATGGCCTTATGAGCCTCGACCCTCTCACGAGTGAACATGGCAGCTTTATCGAGAGCCACAACCTTATGTTCGCTACGTATCGCTCTATCAGGCCACGTAAGCTCGCTTTCGTAACCACAGCCTTGGAAACAAGACATTGACAAGACCATATAAATGGGCTTCCAGTCGACGGGAATAATCGATCTAAAACGCGCTCACATCGCCTGATGTGAAAGGCAACAAGAAAGGTTTCCGACATATTTCAAGCATGCGTTCGCAATCATATAAGTATTCAAAAAGGGAATAATAATAATAATAGCATTTGCAATCGCATGAACGTTCATGGTAGCATTTGCAATTAAAGAAAGTTCTCATGAGAAGAATACAAAGTTTATTTATGCAAGCGGAAACATACATACTAGCACCAAGCCTACATGGAATCTCGGCATAAAGCGTAAAAAAGGAGGGACTAATTTAAAAAAAAATATTCTACGCTAATGGAAAAGGGCACCAAACATAGGATCAACGGCACAAGGGTTAATGAAACAGAGGACAAAATTCTCCATCTCTCTCTCTGCTTTCTCCAGCACGTCAAAGCGACGGTTCTCACGAGGAGTCGCTCCCCACCGATTGGCGCCGTGTTCGTCCGCGAAAGCAGACATAATAGCTCGCCGGGCCTTGATCTGGCTCAGCATATAAATTGAGCAATCCTTCAAAGCCTGAGTAATCAGGCACGCTTCATGAAAACCCTCGAGCTTTTCTTCTGCCGCGTCGAGCATCGCCAGGGTCATCTCCGCCGGATGAGGAGGGATGTCGGCAAGCACGGCCTTGAGAATCATCCGGAGCCAGAGAGAACCCATCGGGAGGGGGGACCCCCTACGGATCGAGAGTTCATGCATGGCTGAGTCGCATTCGTTGTCGGTAAGGAGGGGATCCACCAACCGAGCAGCAAAGCGGGGGACCATTTCCTCAATAGGAACTTCCCATGGCTGTCGACGAGCATGAGGGCGATTGCAGGCCATGGCGCTCGTTTGTTTCTCAAGACAAGTTACTCCAAGATAAAAATAATAATAATAATGTAAATCTCTTTGTGAGAGGAAAAGGGAAGCTATAGCCTCATATATAAGGAAATGCATTAAGTGCTGTGCGCGGAAAATCTTGCATGGTGAAGCTATTTCCAAGGCCCAAAAAAGGAAAGGCATCGAAAATCAAGGAGATGGAACTATTTCCAAGGACCTTTCTTCTGCGTCTAATATTGTGCACTGAAAATAGGGCATGGAAAGATTTTGGGAACAGCCACATCAAGGGACCCCACGTGCAGACTACGTGAGGCCTAAACCTGATGTACACAAAAAATGGAGTAGCACCCTGCATATTGAAAGCACCAACAACAACAGTAGCAAAATGATAAAATCCCAGAGAAAAGCATGCAGACATACAAAGACATAATAGAACTTGTCACTCATACTACAAGAGGTTCATACAAATATAGAGGACACATTTACAATGGTAAAACTTCAGATGCGGGGCATGGGTTGAGAAACTCAAAATTAACTTTATTCAAAATCTTCTAAGCATTTCGAACCTCCCGAGTATGCTTCCTTTCACGATCACAAGTATCGGGGTCCTCACGAAAGTCCTCCACCCTCCGATAGGCGGCAAGTATGGCCGACTGCTGGAACATCTGATGCAGGAGATCAATGAGATTATCCCGCCTTCTCTTTGAGATCAAGTGCATCAGATACACCGAGTGTACTTTATCCTCAGCGGCGTCCAATGCCCCAAGCGGCACACCAGCACAGAATAAAGGGAGAGCCTCCCTGATCGCCAGCACGATCAGCCTCATAAGGGAAGAGCGACGGGGGAGTAGCCGATGGTTGTACTCGTCAAAGCGGCTCATGATCTCGGCACATTGAGCATCGGTGAACTCCTGGTTCTGACTGCGGCCCAGTGCACGAATATTCCCATAGGAGATGATCTCGTCAAGACCATACAGATAGGCATCCATGATACCTGAAATAAAGGTCATGAGACATCATTACAAAACCCCCATTTCATTAACTGCAGAAGAACAACCTCGGGCCAAGAGACCCCAGGAAGACTCCGCATGAAGAAATCAAGTCCTTCATTGGAATTAAAATTCCTTATTAAGAAAAGGGAATTAAATTCCCAGAAACATTTTTGATGGAATTAAATTCCATGGAGTTGAAACGCCATCATCATCTCCCCAAAGATCATCTAAACCCTAAAAGATCTACAGTTTGAAGGTTGAGCGGTTCTTATGGGAAAACATGAAGAGAAAAGGGTAAAATCCCTTGTTTTGGATTTAAAATCCAGAGGAATGTGAAGGTCCATCGTTTGTCCAAGAACATTACCTGAGGAAAAGAAATCTTTTCGAACAGAGTTAAACTCTGAAAAAAATATTTTAAGACAGAGAACTAAGCTCTGGAAGCGAGAATTAAATTCTCAGAAAGAGTTCTCAGAATAAGAAGATGAGCAAAGTGAAGGCTCCTATGAAAAGACAGAGGTATTTATAGAAGGCAATGGAAACGTTTCATCTCCCCAGATCCTTAAAGGAATCCAACGGTCGCAAGAGGTGACAGCGTCGCACTCACGTGCTGACACGTGAGAACAACGCTGTGGGGGCATTTGTTTCCTGATTTAAAATCAGGAAAGCTTATGGAAAAAGCTTGAGAAGAGGGTCACGTGCTTACACGTGACCAGCAGTCACGTGTTAGCACGTGACACCCAAAAGTACCGGCAAAGTAAGTTCAGCTTCCTAGCTACATCAAAGAAAAAGGGCTTAAGAAAGGGTCACGTGCTCCCACGTGACCAAGGTCACGTGCTCCCACGTGACCAGGGTCACGTGTTGGCACGTGACATTTTAAAGCGGATTCAAAGGCATATCGGTTCCCTGATCAAGTCAAGGAAAAAAGAGTTCAAACAAGGGTCACGTGCTCACACGTGACCAGGGGTCACGTGGCAGCACGTGACGGTTAAGCGACAACCAGAAGACAGCGGAAAAAGAAAGAAGAAGGCTCATTCCAAAAGGGGTCACGTGCCCACACGTGACCATGGGTCACGTGGTCACACGTGACCGGCTTTCAAAGCCCATTTTGTCAACAGAATTAAATTCTGAAAGAGATTCAAATCTTTCCAAAGGAAAGCGGCTATCTGGAACCAATCGAATTAAAGATTCAGAGGTGATGAAATATCATCTGTCTATGGGAAAATCTCGGGTTTGGAAAGATTTCCCCTTTAAATCTAACCGAAACAACAAAGGAGAATCCCTGGATTTGAAATCCAATGGTGAATAAAATTCACCTAATAATCCAAAGGCCCAAAACGAATGATGGATGAAAATCAAATCTCTCAATGAAGATTCGTCAAAAACTGATTGATTCGGCTGCTTCTCCTATAAATAGGAGCCAAGAGACACAGAGAAAGAGGGACAAAAAAAGGAGATATAGATACGCAGAGAAAAGAAAGGAGAGAGAGCCTTGATACTTCGAGGAACTTTGATCTTCTGCAAAAGAAAACCCTAGGTAAGAAAGGGAAGGCTCCTTGAAAGAAAGAGAATTTAATTCTCAATAGAGTTTAACTCTGATATATAAAACAGAAGAACATATTTCTTCTCTCTTTAATAGAGGATCTGCAAAGTGCACATCTCCCCTTGAAGTTGAGAATTTAATTCTCAATGGGTTGAGATCCTGCCATGCAGATCCAAAACATAGAGAGGGAATGCAAGCACGAGAATTTAATTCTCACAGAACTATAGGAATTTAATTCCTTTAAAATAAAATTAGGGCTTGACCCTGTATCATGGGAATTGAATTCTTTCAGAACAAAAAGAGATAGGGTTTAACCCTAATTAAGAACCTAGTTCTGTTGAAACAGCGGGAATTTAATTCCTTTAATCATAATTTAACAGAGGATGGAAGTTCAAATTCCTTAAAAAGCTTTTGTTAGGGTTTAACCCTATTTGGTTCTTCACATGTATAAGGAATTTAATTCCTACGGAAAATTCAGAGTTCAACTCTATTCAGAATATAAACCTTCAAAAGAAAGTAGGAATTTAATTCCTCTGAAATTACTGTCAGGGTTTAACCCTACGAGGAACTTAATTTCTGAGAGAAGGTTAACAGATCCTCTAAACAATATACATAGAGGCAGGGTCACGTGTCACCACGTGACCCCCTAAGAGATCTACAAAAAAACCCTTTGAGGCAGCACCCCACGTGACCCACGTGACCCTTGACAGAAGCTTTAATACACAGGCATTTGAATGCCCATCACGTGATGGCACGTGATTCTCTGAAAGACGCGATAATCTCAGCAGAATAAATGAAGGGAGGGCGCTCTCACGTGCTGCCACGTGACCCCTCTTGCCTTAGTGTTTAACCCTAAATTGAAACTCTCGAACCCAGTGTTAAAACACTGTTGGGCCTTAGTGTTCAACACTAATTAAAAAGCTTTATTTGCAGTGTTCAACACTGATCTGTTTTAGTGTTTAACACTAATTTGAAAAGCCTTGTTGCTGGTGTTTAACACCGATTATCTTTTAGTGTTAAACACTAACTTGTCAACCTCATTCCCAGTGTTCAACACTGATTGCTCTGTAGTGTTTAACACTAGGCTTTGGCCCAATTGGCTAAATGGATGGAGGCAAAGCCTCTCCTGATTGGACTTAGCCCAAGATGGCCATAAGTCCTCAATTTGTGATTAACTGGGCCAACGGGCTCATAACATAATTAATCGGTCTTGATCCCAGATTGGGTCAAGGACTATTTAATCCACTCCGGTTCTAGGGTACATCTCTTCACTCCTTTGATATTTGGCATTGTAATCCCCCAATGTCTTCAAAGAGGTGACGGGTCCCGACGACCACACATTGATATGGACTGCGGGGTCCTTAAACCCGTGTCTAATGCAAAATTCCTGGTTACGTGGAACGCGGATAATGTCACTCTTTGACCCCGCGGAAAACGTCCAGAGCGGATCCTTGTCCTCGCAGAGCACGGCAGTGAACCCGTGTGAAGCATCCAGAGCGGAGCCTAGTCCTCGCCTAACGCGGCAGTGAACCCGTGTGAAGCATCTAGTGCAAAATTCCTGGTTACGTGGAATGCGGATAACGTCACTCTTTGACCCCGCGGAAAATGTCCAGAGCGGAGCCTGGTCCTCGCTAAGCACGGCAGTGAACCCGTGTGAAGCATCCAGAGCACATACTGGACCGCAATGTACTTAAACTACCCATGGACCGCAATGTCCTTAAACTACCCATGGACCGCAATGTCCTTAAACTACCCATGGACCGCAACGTCCTTAAACTAGAACAATAGAGCCCCCGCATGCTCTTTTGTCGGATCTAAACGGTCCCGTTTAAGTTGATCTTAGCCTCAAAGATGGCTAACGTATCCTTAAACCTTCAAACAGATTGGACAATAAATCCCCCCAATTAACTCTGGCTCAAGGGTACATCTCTGAACTCCTCTGACATCCGTCGTTGTAATCCTTCAACGTCGTCAGAGAGGTGATGGGTCCCGACGGCTATACATACGATGGACCACTATGTCCCTAAACTGGAACAATAGAGCCCAAACACTCCTTTGTCGGATCTAAACGATCCCGTTAAGTTGATCTTAGTCTCAAAGTGAGATTAACGTATCCTTAACAAACGTTTGAGTTGATCTTAGCCTCAAGTATGGCTGACGTATCCTCAAACTAAACCCCCAAACCCAAATCTAAGATAATACGGATTTGGACTAGTCCACGCCCTACGGGCGACGACATAACTCAGTCTCCGTAAACAATCCACGGGCAACAAAATACAAAACAAACACCCACGACACGAAGTCACCATCTGGAGAAGGAGAAAGTTGTTACCGCAATGCGGTAGCGTAATTAACTGCAGGGGCTTGCGCCTGCAGGGAAGAGCGTCCCCACAATCAAAAACCCCTCAAACGAGGGGGAATCTGACGAAGTCTGCTACATCGGACGCATCCGTCTAAACCTTCGATACATGGTGCCATAAATCAACTTGGCATTTTCGGAGAGGTGGACGGATAGCACCAATTAGCATCTGCCCTGAACCTCAGGCGAGGCATTCCATGTCTCGGCCGCCGTTCGGAGGGGAACAGCTGGTATCGTGCGCGATAGATGCGCTAAGCGCGCAGTGAAATTTTCCGGGCGATTTCATCGCGTTTCGTTGTCTTTTCGTCATTATAGGATATTTAGCTTATGTGTTGTATTTATGAAATTTTAGGTTCGCAAGCAGGGATTTCAGGTGCTGCGGACAAGGGGAAGCAGGTGGTCGGATTTTCTTAGCTCGAGACCATCGGTGAGTAGATTTAACATCTACGGGGAAATCGCCCGTATGGCGTTATGCGTCGGGGCGAATTTGATATGTTAGATGCATAGTATTTGCATATTCTTTACTTTCATATGAATGTCATTGCATAGCATTATCTGTTGTACTGGACTCGTACCTTTAGATATAACACATTACTGACGGTTCATGTTGCACGAGCACTAAATATTATGCTACACCCACATCGTCAGTAATTGCCATGACACGCACAAGCCGATATATATTGTTGACACCTACATACGTGATATGGTAGTGGATAGGGATAGTTGTGGTAGTAGCCCTTATCCCATTGTGCATATGAGATATTGTTGATACTTACATACGTGACATTGCTTTGGGCAGGAATAGTTGAGGTTGTAACACTTATTCCAATTCATGTATACCTTACTATAGCTATATTATATATCATGCACTCATATTGACATGTACACCCACATAGTCTATTATAGTTACATGTATATCATGCACTCATATTGACATGTACACCGCATATTTTCACTATAGTTGTATGTACTCCAAGTGGTATTGTTTGATATATGATATTGAGTTGTTGATCCTTGCACTTATGACTTGCATCATATATACTAGCATACATGTAGATACTTAAACCTTGCTACAATTACATGTACACCTTATATGATGCTGCATTATTTTTCGGAGGTTTTGGGAACCGCAAGATATATTCTAAAAAGCTGGATTCATTTAAAAAGCGGTTTTCCCTTTATATGCTCATATTGATGTTTTATGTTGCATATATCAGTTTTACGTGAATTTTACGCATTGAGATATGGATTTCATGTGATTATGGATTTGAGGACTGTGGGGGATATTTTCAAGAAAACTATGTATTGTTTGAAAACCCGGTTTCTCTTGATATAATATTTCAGTGCGCCCATCATGTGATTTCTCGGTTCTGAGATTTGGCTTGTGATACCCGATTCGAGGAGCGGGAGGCACCGTCTGCGGGTACATGGTGGACCCGGTATGGTACCCCGGGGCGAGTGGTGATTTCGTAGTGTAGATGATAAGCCTGGCGGTGGGACCACTACCTACCGGTGATTGTATTTGGACTCAGCGGTTATCATGGGGATACCGACCGGAGTGAGGTATGACATATCGTCAGGGCCAGTAATGGTGACAGCGCCTGAGTTATGAGGATTTACATGTCGATGCTAGACACGGGTTTCATGATGTTTCGAGTGTCGGTGTTTGACACTCAGGTTTTCGTGAGACTTACTAGATGTGAGGGCCGATCTGAGGATGCGGTACCTGAGAAATTGGGATTTGATGTGTCAGTGAGGGACACTGGTGTTTTTTCCATGCTGATGATTTTTGCATGAGATTTTATATTATATCATCCCACACTCAGGATTATGTTGATATGCATTGTTTCATGTAGTTGTAGTACCCTGATGATGTACCTTTACATGATTGTTGCATATTCACTTATCATACTTATGCTATCGGATTACATGTGATAGATAGATCACTGTTCGTGCATACTTGCGATTACTGTATGATGCTATTTACTATTCACGAGTTGGAAACTCATCCCCGTTGTGCCACAGTGTTTTGCAGGACTTACCCTCTGAGTAGTTGCGGCAGGGCGTCTTATCATCTCTACTTTTGCGGATACCGCTACGGTTGGCTGTGAGGCCTTGCTTTTAGGTGGGTTGCGGTTATCTGTTTGTACATTGTATATCTTTTTGTTGGATCTAGTATTCTCCATCTACCACTGTTATATTTGACTTAGAGATGACTTGTGAGGATTCATTGTTATATTTTGTGGTGACTTTGGGTGCCGTGCTCGTGGGAGCCGGTTTTGTTGAAAAGTTTTACTTCTTTATGCAGTTTTCTTTTATATTTCTTCGCTTCGGCGTCGTATATATGTTGTGGTGGTTGTCTCCGCCGTTGGGCGTGATTTTCTCCCGTTTGGGATGCTTTTATTATTATCTATGTTGTAACCGTTTTCGGGGTTAGTTTTTACAAAGGAGGTGCTGCCGAAATTTTTAAGAACGAAAACTAAACTTAAAGATTTTAATTTTTTTTTACTTGAAAATTTCCAAATGTTTAAAACTATGTTTTTTTTCCGTTGATCCAGTTTTGGGTGGTTTAGATTTCTGGGTTTCGGCTTACTTGAGTTGCGTACGCCTGTAGACGTTACATAGTTTAAGTGCCGGTTACGGGCCAAATTTTGGGTCGTGACAGAACTGCATCAAGATGTCGTAAACACTCGTCGAAGGAGTCACCAAAAAATGGAGAAATCATCCATAGAGATCTCCAAGAATTTTTCAACCATGTCTAAAAAGATCCCCATCATACACCGCTGAAATTTAGCGGGTGCATTGCATAACCCAAAGGGCATGCGACGATAACCAAAAGTGCCAAAGGGACAAGGAAATGTGGTCTTGTCTTGATCCTATTTGGCTATGGGGACTTGGTTATAACCGGAATAGCCATCTAAAAAGCAGTAGAACTCATGCCCCGCCAATCGTTCTAGCATTTGGTCAGTGAAAGGTAACGGAAAGTGGTCCTTTCTTGTCGCGGCATTGAGTTTTCTATAGTCGATACAAACTCGCCACCCAGTTTGGGTGCGAGTGGGAATTAACTCATTTGCCTCATTGGTAATGACCGTGATGCCCGATTTCTTTGTCACGACATGAATGGGGCTAACCCATTGGCTATCCGAGATAGGGTAAATGATACCACTATCAAGACATTTGACAATCTACTTCTTGACAGCCTCTTTCATAATGGGGTTGAGACGTCTTTGTGGATCCCTTGCCGGCTTGGCATCATCCATCATATGTATATGATGTTCAATTATGAGGGGACTAATCCCCTTGATGTCCGCCATAGACCAGCCAAAAGCTTGCCGATTATTTTGTAAAACCATTAAAAGGGCCTTCTCTTGCTCAAGAGCTAGAGAGGCCGATATGATAATGGGTAGGGTCTCATCATCATCTAGATAAGCATATTTTAGGTGCGACGGCAAAAGCTTTAGTTCGAGTTTAGGAGGTGAAACAATAAATGGTAACAATGGAGTAACTATTTCAAACTCGAAGGATTCCATCAAAGGTTCAAATCGAGTGTACGCAACCGAGTCGGATGGTTCAACTAACTCATCCAAAAAAGCAAAAGACTCAAGCTCGGGTGGCGAGTCTTCAAAATCGTCTACAAAGGTGAAACACTCATAGTCGTTGTCCGCCGTGAAAGCTGTGTCGGATTCTAGGAGGAACGCACTATTGGCGTCAACACTGCTGTGATCGAACATGAAATTTTCGAACTCACAGTCCTCCTCCGCGATCTCATTGATCGAGCAAACATCAAGTACGCTAGAATTAGGCTCGGCAAGCTGATTTCCCAACTTAAAAATATTGAGTTCAATTGTCATATTGCCAAAAGATAGATTCATTGAACCGTTATGACAATTGATCACTGCGTTAGAAGTCGCCACGAATGGTCGACCAAGTATCGCCGGAATTTGACTCTAGGGGTTAGCGACAGGTTGTGTATCCATAACAATAAAGTCTACGGGAAAATTGAAATCCCCAACTCTAATTAACACATCCTCCAACTCTCCCCTAGGATGGGTGATTGATCGGTCGGCCTTTTGGAGAGTACAGTGAGTGGGCTTAAGCTCTCCAACGCCTAATTGCTCGTACGCAGAATAAGGTAGCAAATTGACACTAGCACCAAGATCTAATAGTGCTCTATTGATGTTCTTGTCCCCAATTGTTATCGAAATAGTAGGACAACCGGGGTCCTTGTGCTTTTGGGGTAAAGATTGGACAAGAGCATCGCTAACAGCACTAGCCACGAAAACTTTCTTTGGTACTTGTGACTTCCTCTTTTTGGTGCATAAGTCCTTTAAGATTTTTGCATATGAAGGAACATGTTGATTGCATCCAAAAGAGGGATGTTTATGCTAACCTGTTTGAACAACTCTACAATCTTCTCCATCTGTGGAGTTGGTTTATTGGATCTCAACCGGTTTGGAAAAGGTACATTTTGAAAAGTTGTTGAGTCTAATTTTTGCGGATCAGATTGTTGAGTTGGAACGGAACCCCGTGTAGATGTGTTCGTGTTGTGAGAAGTGGGTCCGTTCGAGCTAGAAGAAGTAGAGCTGTGTGAAGGATGGAGAATAGGCTCTAACGAAGAAGAAGAAGAAGGTAAAGAAGATGAAGAAGGGCCACCGGCAGGGGTGTCATGGCTAATACCCACATTGTTTTGCAACACTTTTCCGGATCTCAACGTGGTCACGGCATTTACGTTATGATTTTGCTGTTGATATGCAGCCTGTGCGTGACCGGGATTTGGCAGTGGTTGAGATGGGAGCTTTCCTTTTTCTCGCTCGCTCAATGCTGCATTGAGTTGTGCAATTTGCGCCTCAATAGATTTGATGCTTTGATCGTGTGAGGCACTATTCTGCACCAAAGATTGAATAGAAGTCTCTAATCTTTCTGTAGATTGTGTAGATTGCTTTAGGAACGCATCTAGACTTCTTACGAGCGAAGTAACCTTGTCATTATTAGGTTGAACAAAATTGTTTGGCGGGTAAGAATTGTTAGGCATAAAATTGTTCACTTGATTAGGGTAAGGTTGTTGTTGAAAAGGTTGCTGTTGAAATTGAGTTTGTGGAGGTGCTTGTTGTTGTGGAGGAGGAGGTCTTTGAAAATTGTTGTTTCCTTGGAATTGTTGATTTTGGTTCCAAGCGAAATTTGGGTGACTCCTCCAACCCGGATTGTATGTCGAAGAGTATGGATCGTTTCTCTGTCGTTGCTGGTAGGCGGCATTGACTTGATCATGTCCTTGAGTAGATGCATTATAAGGACACTCTTCGGTAAGATGTGATGGATCCGAACAACAAGCACAAACAGTTCGTGGAGGCACAACAGGGGCAGGAGAAGACGATGAGATTTTGGTCTCAATCGCTTCTAGCTTTTTCGTAAGAGCGGCCATCTCGGCCTTCATAGAAATCGACATATCTAATTGATGTATGCCTGCCCTAGATTGACCACTAGAAGAAGATGATGTGGTCTTGGTGCTCTCCCACTGAATTGTTTGTTCACTAAGGTCCTCAAGAAACTGCCACGCTTCCTCACTAGATTTGGTTAGAAAGTGACCTTGACAAATGATTTCTAGCAACTGCTTCGTTGCCGGGTTCAATCCCTCGTATAATGTTTGGCAGAGTTGCCAACTTTCGATCCCATGATGAGGGCATTGAACGAGTAGGTCTTTAAATCTTTCAAAACACTTCCAAAATGGTTCGTGAGAAAGCTGGGAAAATTGTATAATCTCTTTACGGATTCTAGCAGTTTTATGGTGAGGATAGAACTTTTTAAGAAAAGCTTTCACAAACACATCCCAATTTCTAATTGAATGTGATGTTGTGCTATATAGCCACTTCTCGGCTAAGTCACATAAGGTGAAAGGAATGACCCTTAGCCTTATAGCGTCATCACTTAATTGGGTAGTTTTCATCATGGCACAAACGTTTTGGAATTTATTGATAAAGATATAAGCATCTTCGGATTCCAATCCATGAAATTTTGGCAGCATATTGATGAAGTGGGGTTTTATTTCAAAATTGTCCCCATTTGCCGGTAGAGGTGAAAGACAGGTAGGTAAAGTAATGCGGACAGGGTAGAAGAGATCCTGGAGCGCAACTCATGTGGGCGCTTCAACAGGCGGGTGATTCGGGTTATTCGCACCTAATGGAGGTGGAATCATTCCCGTCGGTAAGGTGTTGTTAGGATTGTATCCTGATATACCTTCGGAAGAAGAATTTGAAGGTGGAGGTAAGGAAGTGGACGGAATTTCGACTTCGGTGTCGAAAGGTTCGTCGATCGGTATTAACGAAACACGGACTAATCGGGTGCTAGTGTCCTTAGTCCAAAGTGACATACACTAAAAGGGTAGTGTAGTCAGAAAAATGAAAGACAGAATGTGGAGGTACGAAAACGTCAATGAGAAAAAGTGGTGTAAGTGGAGTGCAAGGATTTCTTTAGCGACAAGTTGCAAGTTTTTGAAAAGATTTTCCTCTTTTTTTTTACGTGAAATTTTTGCGAAGAGATTTTTTTGAAAAGAGACTTGTGACACAAATGCGATCAACCACAGATGCACAATCAGGCCTAGATCTAGGGTCAACTAGACAGCTCCTAACTAGGGTTAGAAATAGGACCTCAAACCGCCTCTTCACCGCCAATTGCGGCCAGGTAAGTGCCAGGTAAGTGGGAGGCTCCCCGCTACAAGTAGAGGTCCTAATTAAATAACCACTTGCCTTAGACACACTTGCCTAGACACCGCAAAGTCAGGTTAGGATAAACGGTCGATGCCTTTAACTAGTCCTCTTTCCTATTGAGCTCGAGGTCTTTAGGGCTGAGTCTAGTATTTTTTAATTAAGAGTGGTCAATGCAAATACTTTAAGTGATTTCTGGGGTCCTGGGAAGGGTGATGAAATCCCCACCCAATCTAAGTTGGTCAATAGCCCCTTAAGGTCTGATTAAAATATGCAAAGCAGAAATTCACTTCCAATTAATTATTTTTTAAGCGCGGCGCAAAGAAACCAGTAGAAAATATGTTATTTAGAAGGGGGAAGAAGATTTTTTAGCGCAAAGAAATCCTGCAAAAGAGTTGACAAAAGGATATATGGAGATTTGCAGAGAGAAGGAATATAAAACAAACAGTGAAATTTTGCAGGCTGACGTGGCAGACGCGCCGCGGTTTCGCGGTTCTTGGCGCAGATCAGCCGCGGAAACGTGGTCTGGAGGAGGGACCGGAGCTCCAAAAAATTTCTGCACCTCTGTTGTTTCAAATCCCTTCTATTCTGATATGCCTTTTTTCTGTTTAGTACTCTGTAATTTTCCAGATCCGAGATTCTTCGCGGTTTCTGCAAAATTCAAACGATAAACCCTTCAAGCAATAAAAAATTGATAAAAATTTTTTGTACTTTTTATATTTTCAGATTTTTATGACTTTTTTTTTAATTTTGATTAACCCGAAATTGCAAAAAGGAAATTTTAGGCCATTCCCGGCAACGGCGCCATTTGATTAGTGTAGGTTTTTAACGATCAAAAATATTTTACCGCAATCAAGAACGGCGTCGCTTTGCAGCTAGCCGGTGAGTATGGGTCGGTCCACAGGGATGGTGTTAATTTCCTAAGTGTTCTTACGAGCTAATTCCAATGGGTGTTGGATCTTTTAATTAAATCTAAAAACTAAGTTGTTCAAGAATTAAGAAACTTGCAAGGATTAGGTATAGGGGAAGTTTGATAGATTAAATTTAACACCTCCTTCAATGCCCTAAATTAAGTCTTTTTAGGAATTATAGCAATTATTAGTAAAGGGGATTAGGATGATTGGGAAGAAACAATGTTTCTTCCTCTAGATCCTTGTCCGTCCTTTCCTAATAATTGCTATAACCTTCATGAAAGACATGCATGTCCGGTCTTTTATACTATGGTTTCACCTTTACCTAGTGGGTAGGGTGCCGTAGGGTGCCGTAGGGAGCGGATCATGCATGCATGCATGAAGTTCTAATTATCATAAATGGTTGGGCACGAAAGAGATGAGAGATCTTCATCTCTCAATCCCTCCCTTATTCCTAACCCTAACAAGCGAGGAAGTTACTCGCTCATTAGGGGATCTATTAAAAACATCATTTTTGGTATGTGTATTTTTAGATCTACTGGATTAATTACCTACTGCAGTTTAAGAGATTCTAAACTAGATTTAACTAAGGCAAAAGATTAATTAATCTAAGGCAAGAAACAATTATATAAAACTAAGGCAGAAAATAAAAGACAAACTTACAGAATTGATGCTCTCAACTTTGATTGAATCTGAATTTTTATTTATGAAAAAGAGGCATCCCTCATACAATATTTTGAATACATATTTATAGGGAATAGGAAAATTAGGGTTACAATTGCTCGCACATGTGATATTACAGATATACCCCCTAAAAATCCCAACAAAAGCACCGGCGCACCGCCAGCAGTTTTCTGCACCGATACGTGCAGCAGATGGCCGCGGAACCGCGGCATGGGTGGGGGTAGGGCCGCGGTTCCGCGGCCCATTGGTCGGATCTTCTGGCTAAATTTTGTGGGCTGCTTCTCAGCTGTTTGGGCTTTTTATTTCTTTAGTTCTTTTCTCCATTTGGCTTCTGGGTCTTCTCCAGATCTTAGGTGAAAACTTGTAATGGTCTTTTAACCGTTCACTTTAACGTTTTGGACCTTGCGTTGCTTTGTACCTTTGTGAACTGTTCTTCGTTTAGGCTTGACTAGAATCCTTCTACTTGTAGGTCAAAAGTCTCTCTTTTGTATCATCTTTTGTCTTTTTCACTGTTTTCGCTCCAAGAACCTGTATCCTGTAATATGTAGCAGACACACGTCAAAAGCACCTGTTTATTTATAAAACGAATAAGAATGGGGAATATAATAATGCAATATTATGGTACGAACAGGGATTCTCCCTCGTCTCCACTACGGGGAGGGCGACGGCTGGTGCTTGGATCGTCACGGTGACCGATCACCATGAAGTTGAGATTGGAAGATGAACTTTAGTTGAGTGGAACTAGCTTTCCCACAGATGGCGCCAACTGATGGATCTCTGGATCTCCTTCAGATGTTACCTTCCATTGATATGCTGCGAGCATTGATGGACAGCTGGGATTGAGTTGGAGGATGGTCTTCTGAAGTGTGTGGATCTCAATGGGTTTGGTGTGGTTGAAGCCGAGCTACCTGCAAAGAAGTCCCGGGGTGGTTGTGCTACCGAGGACCCTCTGACGATCAAGTTAGACGGGGTATTTTGGCAGGGTAACGGCCTATTGGAGTGAAAATGGCTTACCTGGGTCGTCTGGGAGAGGGGTTTATATAGTGGCAGCAATGGGCATGCAGGCGCGAGATTCACGCCGCCGTTACGCCCGCATGATAGGCGGGATTCCCCATTAATAACGAGATATGCTTGTTAATGGGGGATCATGATGGCGTGGAACGCGGGATCATGGGCGGAGGATATCTTGCACCTGGCGAGGTTCATGGAGCCATGGCGGAGGCGCCTGTGATCGGTGTTGTGGGTCGGTCGGTGAGACCGAGGGAGATAAGCTCGGCGGGAGGCTCGGGAACGAGCGGGAAGCCGAGGCATCTTGGTTCTGTAATAGCTCGGAGGCGAGCCGGGAGGGCCGAGGAGGCCCATCGTTCAGGAAGCTCGGAGGCGAGCCAACAGTTGTTTGTAAGGCGGGCATAGGAGTAGTCTGGACGGCCACTGAAGGTCGGAAACATCCTGGGGTCGAAGGCCCGGGGCATGCTTCTAATGTATCGTTGTCACTCCCTTCCCGTGAGCCATGGGACACGTCAGTCACCACGTGTCGTGATCTTGGGAAATACCACTTCTGAGCATCATCATTTCTAAAAATCTTGTTTAAAATATGGATAATATACGTAAAACTATAATGCGATGTCCGGTTAATAAAAATGCATATCCCACGTAACGATCCAAATGAGTCTGTTTTAACAATCTGGACATGAACACGATTTATGGATGCAAACATATGATATGGGGTATGATAACGGGCCATGCTAGATACTAAAATATATTATTTGGTTATAATTTGTATTATTTAAAAGATATGCGGATACCAAATATATCATACATATATATAGAATCTAAATATGCATGGATCCTCTGTACTAGCAAGGATACGACGTAATCTTGAACCATGATGGGTTTCCATACGGGTCGGGTCGGATATTAACCACATATACCAAATACACTATCGGTACCCAAAAACAACAATAATCAAGAAACTGTCGCAAGATTTGGAAAACCCTAAATAAAATATGGTATAAATGCACTAGGGTGTTACAGTACCTAATATTTTGAATAAACATTAATTATCTATGAGTGGTACATAACCTAATATGTAGTATGCCAACTATCTAAATTAATTTAGTGTCTTAAGTATATGCATCTACTCTATCTTATTCAGTGCATTAAAAATATTCTACTCTATTTAATATAGAAACAAATTACTACTGGTGAAATTTTATTTTAGTATTTGATGGATCTGTTGATCTCCTTCAGATGTTACTTTTCATTGATCTGCTGCGAGCGTTGATGGATGGCTGAGCTTGGATTTGGAGGGTTGACTCCTAAAGCGTGTGGATCTCAATGGGTTTTATGTGGTTAAGGCCGAGCTACCTACAAGGAAGTCCCGGGGTGGTTGTGCCACCGAGGACCCTCCGACGATCAAGTTAGACGAGGTATTTTGGCAAAGTAACGGCCTATTGGGGTAAACTTGGCTTACCTGAGTCGTCTGGGAGAGGGGTTTATATAGTGGCAGCAATGGAAAGGCGGGCACGAGATTCGCGCCGACCGTTACGCCCCTGGCATTAAGCCTGCGTGATAGGCGGGATTCCCCATCAAAGATGAGATATCCTCGTTAATGGGGGTCGTGATGGCGTGGAAGGCGGGATCATGGACGGCGGATATCTCGCGCCTGGAGATTCATGGAGCCGTGGCAGAGGCGCCCGTGATCGGTGCTGTGGGTAGGTCGGTGAGACCGAGGAAGATAACTTCGGCGAGAGGCTCGGGAATGAGCGGGAGGCCGAGGCATCTTGGTTCTGTGATAGCTCGGAGGCGAGCTGGGGGTGGTCTGGAAGGCCACCAAAGGTCGGTAACATCCTAGGGTCGCAGGCCCGGGTATGCTTCCAACGTACCGTTCCCGATCCTTTCTGGCAAGCTCTGGGACACGTCATCAGCCACGTGTCATGATCTGGGGAGTCACCGATATCGAGCATCATCATTAGCCCTTACTCTCGTCTCGACCCGTTCCTGCGTCGGGTCGAGAGTGGTCTGACCGGTCACCCGGGGTGAGCTCTTATTTGAAGATATCGTCGGTGCGTATTTCCGGGCAATTAGTCGTATTTTCCTGATGACGCCAGCAGATCAGGGGAGAGATCTCGCATCAAAGAGGAAGCACCGGTTTTTGCGTACAATCGTCGAAGCGCCAGCCTACGTGTATGGCGCTGGTTGGCTGACGAGACGTTCCCGCAGGTGTTCCCGCGCCCGATGGGACACACCTAATGTAGGTGCGGCAGGTGGAATGTTGTCGGCTGTTGGTTGCGAAGCGTTGTTTTGGCGGGAGGCGATCGGAGCCGTAGGATGTGTACGCCGACAGCTATAAATAGAGGTGGGATCCCCATCAGGGCCCATACCTAACCATAGTTTCCTCGTCCCTAGTCGTGTTAGTTCTTCTCCTCGGGTCAGATTTCTCATGTTTTCTCTTCCGAGGACTCGTCCCTTTGATCAGGTTAGATGCCTTCTACCGAGGAGTCTGTAGAAATAGTCCGGGTAGAGTCTAGGGAGTCTTCTGCAGCTTCCTCTTCTGCTTCGTCCTCTTCCTCTTCTAAGTCGGAGTCCCCCCGAGAAGTCAGGGTTAGTCATGCTCTCCGGGGTCGTGCGACGGGGGCGGTCCCCAGAGCGCAGGTTATGGATGCTCTTGGCGCGTCATCCGTGCTGAGGCATGCGGATGAGCTCGCCACCATCCGGACTCATTTCCACATTCTTGCCGGCTACTCGCTTCTTCTGGCCGAGGAAGGGGAGAGGGCAGACCAGGTATGGGGCAAGAAGATTGCCCTGTACCTGGAAGCCTTATGGGCCGGGATGCGCCTGCCCTTCTCCCCCGAGGTGAGTGCGGTGTTGAACTGTTTTGAGCTAGCCCTGGGTCAGTTAGTGCCGAACTCTTAGAAGATTCTCCTTGGGTTCCTGGTCCGGTTGAAATTTCGTCTGATCCCCTTCAGCCGGAGCCTTCTCGTTTCTTCTCTTTGCTACAAAAACCACTCCGGCACTTGCAGGGGCGAGCCTAGATGGGTATACATCTCTTTTAGAAAACACCGGGGAGGTGCTGCCGGGTCGGGGTCGTCGTAGTACCTTCTTCCATTCACGAATGGAAGAAGAAATTTTTGTTTGTTGGGCCGCCCGAGGGTGTGGATTGGCCTGAGCCCATCCAGTGGCACATGGCCAACTGTCCACGGATGGGGTGGTTGAATAATCCCGACACGGTGGCGGTTTCGGAGTGGGAGCCCCTCCCTCGGGTTGATGTGTTGCTGTCTGAGCGGGCGCTCAGTTGAGCTGGGCTCAGCCCCGCCCAGTTCGCAGGTACGTTAGGAGTTTTCATGTGACCTGTTTAGACTTGTGAACGCTTTCATTTTTTATGGCATTGCTGACTCCTTTGTACTTTTGTTTTATGCAAAACCCATGGACCTAAGTAAATTTTGGGTAGCCCTGGTCGAACAGAAGAAGGGGGAGAAGGCTGGAGGCGCCGGTCCTTCTCACTTGTCGTCGGCTCCGGCTCCACCGGCAACTGCTCTATCCAGGCGCCCAAGCGCGCCTCGGGCCCCGGAGTCCAGCCAAGCGCCGAGCCAAAAACACGCTCGGGAGTAAGAGCCCCGGGCTTCGAAGGTGGGAGGTGAAACTGGTTCCCCTGCGTCGCTCCTCAAGAGGTTTCATAGGACGGCGCCCCGCTCCTCGGCTTTGCCGATCGTCGTGGACGATGGGGAGCTTCGCTTCGAGGTGCCCTCGGGGCTTTCCATCGCCGACAGCCTGCTCTTGGAGATGGAAAGGTCAGCCGGGGGCAGAATCCCTCGGGGGACCCTCCGGGCCCAAATGGCGGCCATAGCTCAAGAGGCCGTGCAGGTTAGTGTTCGCACCCCACTTAGCTCTTCATTCAGTATTTTTGTTCGCAAGGTTGGATTCCCCCCTTTTCTTTCTAACCCTCCTTTGTTTTCTATAGGTCCTCCAGCACGTCTTCCTCTTCGTCAACATGGAGGATGAGGAAATTTCCCCGGCGATGCGGGTCGCGGGCGAGTTCTCCTCACGGGAGGAGAGCTTAAGGCTGGAGCTGGAGGCGGCGATGGAGAGGGTCATTGCTTTCAAAGACTGGGTGACGGCCGGGGTCAGGAGATTGCCAAATACCGAGAGGCTGCCCAAGCCACCGAGGCCAAGTTAGAAGACTCCAGGGTGCTTGCCGACACCCTGAAGAAGATGGTGAACACCCTCCGGAGGGAGAACGAGGCGGCGAAGGAGGGAACGAGGCATGACGAGCTCCGTGCTTCGAAGGCGGTGGAGAGCTACAAGAAGTCGGATCAGTACTACATCGACCTCGCTGGGGCCGCTACCGTCGTTTGGCACGATGCCTTCGACGCTGTCAAGTCCCTGATGCCGGAGTTCCCTGACGGCGAGCTCCGGGGTGAGTACCCCCTCGGGAATGAGGCGCAGGAGGATGCTCTTGGCAGTGCTGCAAAGGAAAAGGCCCCTGGTGAGAGCGTTGGGGATAAGTCGGTCGCCCCGGCCACCGGCGCCGAGGCTCCCGCTGTGGACGCCGACCTTCAAGATGCCACCCCGGTGGTCGCAGTGGAAGCGCACCTGCTCGAGGTTCTTCCCAGCCTCGAGGCCTGAACTTCCTCGCCTCTTTATTTTCTTTGCGCTAAAATTTTGTAAGCCCCCGGGCGTTTTTGTAAGGCTGGGGAGCCCATAATACCTCTATAAAGACTTTTGACTTTATAAATAAAAATCTTTTTGCAGTGTTCTTTGCGTGCACATTTTCCTTTTGTTTGTTGTAAACATTTTTATTTGCGCGGTACTGCTTTCATGTTAGGTCGATTTTTCGTCTAGCGATCGCACGTCGAGTTGAATTAGACCATTTGCCAAGTGTGCAAAGACCGGTGAAAGGTCGGTATCTCCATGGCCCCGAAGTTGAGGTTGAGATCACTTAGTAAGGACGTGGAGGAAGTTGAGCAGTGAAGCTGCTCGGTGGCCTCTAGATGAGGGGTTTGATCCTTGGCGTCGTTGGGCAAGGAGTTGCCTGCTAAGGATGGACCGAGCAGGGTAGCTACTCGGTGGCCTCTTGATGAGGGCTTTTGATCCCTGGCATCGATGGGCAAGGAGTTGCCTGCTAAGGATGGACCGAGCAGGGTAGCTGCTCGGTGGCCTCTTGATGAGGGCTTTGATTCTTGGCGTCGGTGGGTAGTGAACTACCAGCCATGGATGGACCGAGCAGGGTAGCTGCTCGGTGGTCTCTTGGTGAGGGCTTTGATCCTTGGCGTCGGTGGGTAGTGAACTACCAGCCATGGATGGATTGAGTAGGGTTGCCGCCCGGTGGCCTCCTTGTGAGGGCTTTGATCCTTGCCGTCGGTGGGTAGTGAACTACCAGCCATGGATGGACCGAGCAGGGTTGCTTCTCGGTGGCCTCTTGGTGAGGGCTTTGATCCTTGGCGTGGGTGGGAAAGGAGTTGCCTGCTAAGGATGGACCAAGCAGGGTAGTTGCTCGGTGGCCTCTTGATGAGGGATTTTGATCCTTGGCGTCGGTGGGCAAGGAGTTTCCTGCTAAGGATGGACTGAGCAGGGTAGCTGCTCGGTGGCCTCTTGATGAGGGATTTTGATCCTTAGCGTCAGTGGGTAGTGAACTACCAGCCATGGATGGACCGAGCAGGGTAGCTGCTTGGTGGCCTCTTGGTGAGGGCTTGGATCCTTGGCGTCGGTAGGTAGTGAACTACCAGCCATGGATGGACCGAGCAGGGTAGCTGCTCGGTGGCCTCTTGATGAGGGCTTTGATACTTGGCGTCGCTGGGTAGTGAACTACCATCAATGGATGGACCGAGCAGGTTAGCTGCTCGGTGGCCTCTTGGTGAGGGCTTGGATCCTTGGCGTCGGTGGGTAGTGAACTACCAGCCATGGATGGACCGAGCAGGGTAGCTTCTCGGTGGCCTCTTGGTAAGGGCTTTTGATCTTTGGCGTCGGTGGGTTGTGAACTACCAGCCATGGATGAAACGAGTAGGGTTGCTGCCCGGTGGCCTCTTAGTGAGGGCTTTGATCCTTGGTGTCGGTGGGTAGTGAACTACCAGCCATGGATGGACCGAGCAGGGTTGTTGCTCGGTGACCTCTTGGTGAGGGCTTTGATCCTTGGCGTCGGTGGGTAGTGAACTTCCAGCCATGGATGGACCGAGCAGGGTTGCTGCCCGGTAGCCTTTTGGTGAAGGCTTTGATCCTTGGCGTCGGCGGGTAGTGAACTACCAGCCATGGATGGGCCGAGCACGGTTACCGCCTGGTGGCCTCTTGGCGAGGGCATTGATCCTTAGCGCGGGAGGGCATTGGGAGGCCTGCTAAGGGTTGTCTGAGCAGGGTAGCTACCCGATTTTGTGAGGTTCTGTCCGACATTCCCTGGTGTGTGAACATCAGGAAGAGTGACCGTCGCTGGCGACACGTGTCATGAACGCACGGGGGGGAGGTGAAGCGTAAGAGCCGCATCGCTCCGACTTCGGTTCGCCGAGAAAGACGGGATATCCACCGTGTGGCGGTACGGCATTGGAAGAAACGAGCGAATATTTGACTCTTGGGGGCCCCGTGGGGCTATAAAACAGAGAGGCGTGTTGATCATTCCTTTCTCCATCTTCAAAACGTCAAAATGGATCAATTCCCTTTCTCTATCCCCGAGATCATTTCTTTCGAGGTCATATACTTATATGACCAGCTGTGCTCCGAGGAGACGCGATAGGCGGTGATCCAGCGTGTGGAGGACCATTTCGGCCGACTGCTTCCCCGGCGCTCACCCCTGCTTCAGCTGCTGATGTACTCGATCTGGAGGGCATCGCCGGGGCTGCACAACCTCTTGTCCGAGCAACTGAAGGACGGGGTGGTTGGTAAGCTGAGGTCGCTATGCCGCTTCGGCCTGATCTCGATGAATCGGCGGGATCGATCGGTGTCACTCGTCCTCGAGTGTTACTAACTGAGGCATCTCGCCGATGGGTGCCCGTTCGTGGAGCTTTTTGGCCCGTCCGTGGCTACGAGGGTCCGCGGGCAGCAACAGAGGCAGAGGTCAGAGGCGGCAAGAGATCGGCTGGCGGAAATATCCTCGGAGTACCACGAGAAATGTTTCCTGCACCCCCTTCCCCCGCTGCTGTAATATTTTTTTTAGCAATGTAAAGCTGAGGAGCCCACAATACCTTTTGAATGAATAAAATTCTCCCTTTTGCAATGCTCTATCGTGTCCTTCTTATTATTTAAGTAAAAAGAAATTAGAATAATTTACATCGTTTTGTTAAAGAACCCAAGTAGTGGCCTGCTAAGGATAGACCGAGCAGGGTAGGTTCTCGGTGGATCCGCGAGGTTCAGCTTAAACTTCCTTGGTTCGTGAACATTGGGAGGAGCGACCGTCGCAAGCAGCACATGTCAGGAATGCTCGAGGGAGGCGTAACATTTCGGGGAGCCACGTCAGTTTTGCCACGTGGCGGCGCGGTATTGGAGTAATCATGGTGGATCCCGGGATTCGCACCCATGCACGCGTGAATCCGTGTCCATAAGGATTCTTTTTGAGGTTATAAATAGAGAAAGAGACGACAACTTCTTTGGCATCGCTTTTTGAGATGACTGAGCGCATGTATTCGATCGGCGAGAACATCACCTTCGACGACGTCTTCGTGTATGACCAATCCCTGGCTGAGGATGGGTATCGGGGAGTGGTTCAGCGCCTCGAGGGGCATGTCGGCCAGCTTCTCCCTCGACGGTCGTCCCTCCTACAGTTGTTGATGTACGCAATTTGGAGGAGGTCCACGGGGTTGTACAACCCTTTCTCCGAGGAGTTACTGGACGAGGCGCTAGACAAGGTGCGCTCGATCTACCTGCTCGGCCTTATCTCGAAGGCCAGGCATGCCCGATCCTTGGCCCTCATTTTGGAGTGCTTCAAAAAGAGGTACATCGTGAGCCAAGGCGTGGAGGGCGGAGCGCCGGGTACTTCCATGGCGTCCCGGGTCCGCGTGCAGCATCGGCGGGAGCGGGCTGCAGAGGGTAGGGCCCGGCTAGCGGAAATCTACTCTGAGTATCATCAAGAGTACTTCTTTGATCCCGCTCCCCCTCTGTTGTAAATTTTTCCTTTTTATTTTTCTGTAAGGCTGAGGAGCCCATAATACCTTTTGAATAAATAAAATTCTCATTGTTCCCTTCTTATTATTTAAATAGAAAGAACTTTAGAAAGGTTTACATCGCCTTTGTGAAAGAAGAAATATTCACTCGTATATATTCTTTTCAGAGGTACAGCTTGAGCTTCTCAGCGTTGTAAGGCCGTGGAAATTTGTGACCATTCACGTCTTGTAAACGGTAGGCTCCGCCGGGCAGGACCTCGGATATGAGGAAAGGAACATCCCATTTTGGGGAAAACTTATGCAGCTTTCCTTGATCGACGAACTCGTTCCGCCTTAGGACTAAATCTCCGGTCTTGAAGAACCGACGCTCGACTCGCGCGTTGTAGTAGCGGACGGTTTGCTGTTGATAGGCGGCAGCTCTGACCTGTGCCCAGTCCCGTTTCTCTAACAAGATGTCCAGTTTAGTTCGGAGGGATGAGGTGTTCGCTTCGTCGTCGAAATGCTCGACCCGGTGACTGGAGAGCCCGATCTCCGCTGGGACCATTGCCTCAGTACCGTAGCCGAGGCTGAAAGGGGTCTCCCCGTAGGGGTTTTCTTCGACGTGCGCAAGGCCCACAAGACCCGGGGTAATTCCTCGACCCAGCTGCCTTGGCGTCCTTCTAGGCGTGTCTGAAGAACTCAGAGGACGTCCCGATTAGCGATCTCATCTTGCCCGTTGCATTGAGGATGTGCGACCGCGAAAAACTTCATGAGGATACGATATTCGCTGCAGAATTCCTTAACCTTTTTGTTTTAAAAATTTGTCCCATGGTCGGTGATGATACACCTCGGGATGCCGAACCAGAGTATCACGTTGTTCTGCAGGAACTTGATAGTCATGGTGGCGTCCGGTTTCCTAATGGGAATGGGCTCGATCCACTTCGTGAAGTAGTCCACCACGACAAGGACGTACTTGTGCCCGCCCGTACCGGTAGGGAACTGGCCTATCATGTCCATTCCCCACTGGGCAAACGACTATGGGGAGGTTAAGGCGGTTAGCTCAGTAGCCGGAAGGCGAGGTATGCTTCTATTGAGTTGGCAGCTTTTGCATCTCCTAAAGAGCTTCTGGGCATCCTGATGAATCGTCGGCCAGTAGTACCCCTGGAGCAGTGCCTTCTGGATTAAGGTGCGGGCCCCTTGTTGCATGCCGCCGACCCCTTCGTAGATCTCACGGAGGATGTAGTCGGCTTCGTGGGGGTCGACGCACCAGAGCAAGCGCTGAGTGAAGGACTTCTTGTAGAGGTTCCCATTGCTCCAGAAGAAATGGCGAGCTTTGGCTCGGAGACGGCGGGCTTCTCCCCGATCTTCTGGGAGCGTACCTTCCCTCAAGAATTCCACGAGGGGCTTTCTCCAATCCCGGTCTTCTTCCCGGACTGCATACACTTGAAGTGGCGTTGCCCCGTCCTCCATGCTGGGTCATGGCAAGACCTCGAAGAGGATGCTCCTCTTGTTGTTGGCCGTATAAGACAAAGCCAGCTTACTCAAGGCGTCGGCCTGGGCATTTAGCTATCTGGGGATCTGCTCCACCTGGACTTCGTGGAAGTCCCTTCGCAATCTCCTCACCTCGACCAGATACTTCACCATCAGAGGCTCCCGTGCCTCGAATTGGCCGGTCACTTGGCCAATGACTAGGGCGTAGTCGCTGTGGATCCGGATCGTTTTCAGCCCCAGTCCGAAGGCTATGCGCAGTCCGGCTAGAAAGGCCTCGTATTCCACTGCGTTATTTGAGGCTTTGAACCCGAGCTTCAGAGAATACTCCATTTCTGCCTCGTTCGGGCCCCGAATGATGAGGCCAGCACCACATCCTTCCTCGGTCGAGGAGTCGTCGACGTAAATGATACAGTCAGGGATGGAGTCGAGCTTCCTATCGACTGAGAGTTGAGCTGCGGGGGCCGACGTGGGTTCTGGCTCTCTGCTGGGGATGGTGCACTCAACGATAAAATTGGCCAGGGCTTGTGCCTTGATAGCCTGCATTGGGTGGTATTTTATGTCGAACTGGGACAACTCCTACCTCCATTTCTCCAAACGACTGGAAGATTCGGGGGAAGCGAGGATAGCCCCCAAAGGCCGCTCGGTAAGAACGAGGATGGTGTACGCCTGGAAATAGTGTCGTAGTTTCCTCGATGTCACGACGAGTGCCAAGACGATCTTCTCTATGGCCGGGTACCTCGTTTCCGCGTCATTGAAAACGTGGCTCGCATAGTATACCGGCTTCTGGACTCCCTCGACCTCTCGGATGAGCACCGAGCCTGCATCTTGGTCAGACACCGCTAGATATAGCGATAGCTCGTCTCCTTCAACTGGCCGGATGAGCAGCGGGGGATTCGCAAGGTGCCTCTTTAACTGCTCAAAGGCGGTCTGGCACTCCTCCGACCACTCGAACCTCGGTATCTTCCTTAGAGCTCTGAAGAACGGGAGGCACATCTCCCCAGACCTTGACATGAAACGACTCAGAGCGGCTACCTATCTTGTCAGCCGCATGATTTCGACGTTAGTCTTGCGCATGGCCATGCTAAGGATGGCACTGATTTCCTCTGGGTTAGCTTCGATTTCATGGTGGGTGACCATGAAACCGAGGAACTTTCCACCAGTGACTCCGAATGCGCATTTGGCGATGTTCAGTTTCATCTTGTATTTACGGAGGACGTCTAAGGCCTCGCCCAGATTCTTGGCGTGTTCATCTGATGAGACCGGCTTGACAAGCATGTCGTCGACGTAAACTTCCATGTTCCTGCCCATCTGCGGTTTGAACATGCGATTGACCAAGCGTTGGTACGTAGCTCCGGCGTATTTGAGGCCGAAAGGCATCACCTTGTAGCAGTATACCGCCCAGTCCGTTGTGAATGCGGTGAGATCCTCGTCTTTAAGATTCATAAGGATCTGGTTGTAGTTGGAAAAGGCATCCATGAAGCTTAGTAGCTCGTGGCCTGCTGAACTGTCGACGGGCTGATCTATCTGAGGGAGGGGACAGTTGTATTTCGGGCAGGCTTTGTTGAGGTCGGTAAAGTCGACGCACATGCGCCACTTCCCGCTTGACTTTTTAACCATGAATACGTTCGCCAACCATTCCGAGTAAGGCACATTCCGAATGAAGTTGAAGGCGAGGAGCCTGTCTACCTCATCCTCGATCGCCTTTTGCTTGATCGGGGCGAAGCTTCGTTTTTTCTGCCGGATGGGACAGACCGTAGGGTCTATCTCGAGCTTGTGAGATGTGATTTTAGGGTCGATCCCAGGCATGTCGGCAGGTGCCCAGACAAACACGTCAGAGTTGTTTCTAAGGAAGTGAACCAGGTCGTCTCGCTGAGTCCCTATCAAAAGCGACCCGATCTGAACGGTTAATTCGTCATCCCCTTCTACGAGGGGGACCTCTGTTAGTGGCTCCACCAGGGTCCCTCAGACCTCTTTTTGCTCGTCTCGAGTGTCCAGAGAACCCTTGATGTCACGCTCACCCTCAACATCATTGTTTGGCCGCTTAGATGTAGATGTTGCGGTGAAGCAAACCTTTACGATTCGTTGGTCCCCGTAGGCCCGACCTATCCCGTCTTGGTCGAACGGGAATTTCATTGCTAGGTGGTAGGTCAATATCTCGGCCCGGAGGGAGTTCAGTGCCAGGCGACCGAGGAGGACGTTGTAGGCCGATGGGATTCTCGCGACGATAAATTCCACAGGCATGGTGCGCATACGGCCCGCCTACCCGATGTTAATTGGAGAGTGATTACCCCTTCCACCAGGATGGAGTGGTTAGTGAACCCTGACAAGACGTGGGCGGTCGGCCTTCAGTCCGACGGGGTGAGTCCCATACGCAGAAAGCTATCATAAAAGAGAATTTCTGTCGAGCCTCCCGAGTCGACTAGTATCCTCTGCACTTCGTAATGGTGGACCCGAGCTGTGATCACCAGCGGGTCGTTGTGAGGCAGAGATATACCGTGGAGGTCCTTGTCGGTAAAAACGATCAGATCAGCTGCTTTGGCCTTCTTCCTCGGGTGGTTACCAGTCCCCTCGATCGGTGAGTGACGCTGAGTCTCTTCGGTCTTTTTCATACCCCCCCCCACTGATATGGCCATGATATGGCCGATTGTCAATTCACAGGGAGGGGGATGTTGCTCTTGCTCACGGTTAGCTTGCCGCTTGTCCCGCAAGTACGTTGCCAGGTGCCCCGAGCGGATTAGCTCCTCAATGTAGACTCGAAGCTGCTTGCAGTTCTCAGTGGAGTAGCCTTGCGATCTGTGGAAACCACGGTAGGGGCCCCAAGTGCGCTTTGCCGCCCTATTCGAGACTGGGAGGGTTTGAAGAACCCCTCGCCCTTAGCCTCTTCCAACAGTACCATCTGGGAGACGTTGAGCGGGTTGTACTCCTGAAACTTAGGGGAGTAGGGCTTTAGCCACTCAATCTTCTTCTTCTCCTCCCTGGCCCTTCTCTTCTGATCGGTTTGCTCTATCTGGGGCAGATTGGCATTCACCTCGGACTCGATCTGGATCTCACGTTCGGTCCAGGCCTTTACTTCGGTCATGGTCTTAGGTTGAGCTAATGCAAAGGAGCGTAGCCACTCCTTGTGCCTAAGAACCGACCTAAGGGACGTGATGACCATCTCGTCCCGGTGTTCTGGGACCTCAAGGAGGGCGTTGTAGAAGCGGGTGACGTATCCTTTGAAGGATTCTTTATCCCCGCTCTTTATGGTGAAGAGATGGTCAACGGTCCGCTTCTGCTGTCTGTTCCCGAAGAAGTGGCCGAGGAATTGGGTAGCCAGCTCATCGAAGGTAGAGATTGAGCATGGCGCGAGTCCTCGGAACCATTCTCGTCCGGAGTGGATAAGAGTGGCGGGGAAAGTGTGGCATTGAGCGGCATCGAAACAGTCCTGGAAACTCATCCCGGCCGTGAACGCGTCCAAATGGTCTTTCGGGTCAGACTTCCCGTCGAAGAGTGAGACATTCGGGGGCTTGTTCCGCGAGGAGACGTGGACGGCGAGTAGCTTTTAGGTGAAGGGCTTCGTGAGCGAGTCGGTGGCATATTTAGCCCCGTCGCTTGAAGGACGATTTTCCCGATATATGCCTTCGATCTTCTTTTCGAGGGCGTCGAGTCAGCTGTGGTATCCCGATGATTCGGCACATTTTGATTTTTGGCCTCTGCTGCCGGAGACCTACGCCTGGCCATAGCTCTAGTTCCGTTCGATGAGGTTCCTTAGGTCCCCTGGCGAGGTCGTCTTCGAGCTGCCATGGCGAGTCCCGTCCGCGCGACCCCGTCGAGGGAGGGGGTGTCGGTCATGCCTGGGCACAGACGAGCTGACTGACACCTCCTCGGGAGGGACAGGGGCGCGATGGGGCGAGGTGCTCTGGCTAAAGATCTCGGTGTCGAGCTATGCGGTGCCCAGTCGGTCATTGAATACGTCGGCCCGGGGGATCTACGACCGACGGAGACAGCGATACGGTGTTCGGTAGTGCCGACGCGGGCAGAGTCTTCTCTCCCTCTGTAGGGGTCCGGTCCCGAGGTAGGGGAGCGGCGACCTGGGGAGCCTGCCCGGCCATTTAGACACGAATGAATGCATCCACGACGGACGCGAGCCGATCTATCCAAGCGGATAGGGCGTGAATGGCGTTTGGGGGAGGAGATTCGTCCGCGCCTCCATTGTAGGGAAGGCGGTGGCTAGCGCTTGGATCGTCGCGGTGATCGCTCGCCATGAAGTCGAGATTGGAAGGTGAACTTTAGTTGAGTGGAACTAGCGGTTCCCACAGGCGGCGCCAACTGATGGATCTATTGAATCTCCTTCAGATGTTACCTTCCGTTGATCTACTGCGAGCGCTGATGGATGGCTGAGATTGGATTTAAAGGGTTGACTCCTGAAGCATGTGGATCTCAATGGGTTTTATATGGTTGAGGACGAGCTACCTGCAAGGAAGTCCCAGGGTGTTTGTGCCACCGAGGACCCTCCGACGATCAAGTTAGATGAGGTATTTTGGCAGAGTAACGGCCTATTGGGGTAAAATTAACTTATCTGAGTCGTTTGGGAGAGGGGTTTGTATAGTGGCAGCAATGGGAAGGCGGGCGTAAGATTCGCGCCGGCCGTTACGCCCCTGGCGTTACGCCCACGTGATAGGCGGGATTCCCCATCAATGACGAGATATGCTCAATAATGGAGGATCGTGATGGCGTGGAACGCGGGATCATGGGCGGCGGATATCTCGCGCCTGGCGGAGGCGCCCGTGATCGGTGTTGTGAGTCGGTCGGTGAGACCGAGGAAGATAACTTCGGCGGGAGGCTCGGGAACGAGCGGATGGCTGAGGCATCTTGGTTCTATGATAGCTCGGAGGCGAGCTGGGGGTAGTCTGGAAGGCCACCAAAGGTCGGCAACATCCTAGGGTCGCAGGCCCGGGTATGCCTCCAACATACCGTTCCTGATCCTTTCTGGTAAGCTCTGGGACACATCATCTGCCACGTGTCATGATCTAGGAAGTTACCGATATCGAGCATCATCAGTATTTGAACAAAAACCGTCGACCTAATAACTTTTTTTTAATAAAACTCTAGGACCCTTGCTTAATCATTAAGGATTCAAAATACCTATAAAGTAAGTATTTATGCACATTTTATATGTATGTATGTAGGTTCATGTATCCATGTATGTAATATATGTATGTAAACAACACTTATATTTATGTTTGTAGATGAGAATAACAAGAAAGTAAGGCTTATTTTCTCTTTTGACAATTGGCACCAATCCTAATGATATTCATTGTTTCACAATTATAAAGATTTGATTTACATGAATATGATTAAAGTATATATATAAATATAATGTCTTGGGGATGTTGCGCCGGCTAGAATTAGAGCAGGAGTACTTGTCTTGACGACGGATAAACATGACGATACGAAACGCAAACCGAGCTTGATTGCTCGGTTAGGGAACAAGGCTTGGGGAATCAAGTCAACTCGCTGTTGGGGCTTGGGCGCGGTTTGTGATGGGCTGCGGCAAGGGGTCGACGGTGAGGAGGGGTTGCAGCGAGGCAAGGTGAGTTCTTGGTTTAATGGTGCTCCGGCGATGATGACGGCTGCTCGGTCGATATCAAAGGTGCTCGGAAAAAGGGGGTCGGCTGCAGTGAGGATGATCGGGGTCGAAAGAGGATGGGAAGCCGGTCTAAGGAGGGGATGCGGGTTGAAGGCGGCTGGTGATGGGGTTTATGGTGTTGAAGATAGGAAGGAGGAGACGGTGAAGTGAAAGATGATGCGGCGGCGAGATGGTTTCTAGAGTCAGGGTCGGAGTTGAGAGGTGCGCCGGAGTTGGGCTTGGAGAAGATGGCTAGGGCTCAGCTTTGGGTTTCTAATAAGAAGGAGAAGGATATTGTGATGGGGGAGAGAGAGACAGGGAAGTTATATTATATATATAACGGAGAGGGAGATTCTGAGAGTGGAAGAGCGAGATATAATAAGGAGAGAGAAAGAGATTAGTTAAGGAAAAATATATATGTATATATTAGAGAGAGAGATCCGTGATTGATGATGAGAGAGAAATAGATAGGAGAGGTTGTTAGTTTTAGGATATATATGAGAATATCGGAGGAAGGAGAACATAGGAGGGAGTTTTTTTTCTATGGCGTCGAAAATATACATCCTCCATCGTATTTTTCGACGATCGGAATGCATCGTTTTTATCGTTATTATCTGAGATATGCATCGTTTTTATCGTTATTATCTGAGATATGGGTACACCAAATTTCATGTGATTCTACAATTTTTTTCACCCTTGATTTAGAAATGTAAAAAGTTATATTGTCGGTAAACCGTTAATTTTGAACCCACTAATTCAACGGTGAAAAGGTTGTATAATCACACGAAATTTGGCGTACCCACATCTTAGATGATAACGATGAAGACGATGCATTTCGATCGTCGGAAGACACGATGGAGGGCATGTTTTTTCGACGTCATAGGAGGAAATTCCCTCACATGGCCTATTTCCTCCATTATTCTCTCTCTTTCTCTCTCTCTCTATATACATACACAGAGGTTAATGGATGGAAGAGGCCATAGGAGGGAATTTCCTCCTATGGCGTCGAAAAAGTACCAATAAATCCTAAAAGAAGAAGAAGAAATGTACGATCGGATTAGGGTGTTGCATCAACTTCCACGAAGGTGTCAAGTCCTCACATCTATAATCCATGAAAGGAGAATATTACCCAAAAAGTTAAGATGGAGAATACATGATATGATCATACTCATTGCAGAAAGAAACTAGTATGCACTATTATCATGCTACTCTGGTGTCTTCTTAATTGATACACTTAGTAATCTTTAATGACACAAAAAACATAGATGAAAAATATCCTGATCAATACGTTGAAATAAATAGTGAGAGATGATTACATAGTAACAAAAGCAAATGAACATCTCTTGCATCTAACATTGTCCAACCACATAAAAGGGCTGACCAAAGAACAGGACGATCAGGAACAAAAGAAGGGAGCACCGTCTCAAGTTGTGGAATAAATCTCGGGCTAGATAACTGGTGATCGAAGAATAGAATAATTTCAACATTTTATAAAACTTAGCAAAATCCAAAACCAAATAATCAATTAATTTGATTTTATAGAGTTGGCATCCTAGAAACATGTCACTAGAAAGGTGTATTCAATTGTAAAACTAACAAGTCACTAGAAAGGTGTATTCAAACGCAGAACCTGCTGTTTCTTTGACTCTTCAGCCCACTCTTTGTTCTTTGATAAGTTGTACCAACTGCATTTGCAAGTATTATAGAACCCTGCCTCACAAATACCTCAATGTCTCCACAACTCTAGTCAGAAGCATTCAAACGTTCTGCAATCTCAAGATTCTTATGAACTTTCCATACCCGGGAGACAGTTTATATTATAAAGAAATGCATCATACATGGAAGAACATATCTCAGGATTCTGCATAATAACGGTCACAGGATACAACAAGTTGCAATAAACATATTCATCCCAAAGGTTGTCAACTGACAACAGAGTATCTGAGAATGCGCATACTTAGTTGCCGAGTTTTTAAAGCAAACATGTCCACGTGTCTAGGTAACTAAGTAAATGAAAGCTCAAGAAAGAATTTGAGCGCTTTGCTCATCTCCAGACTCCGGAATGAAGACATGTACAACTTCAGTTCCAAGCAGGAAAAACATTGCAACAAAAGAACTTAAGTTCAGAAGCAGTATGTAGGATATCATTACGGCCTGTCTCCAAATCTGAATATATGCTACTGGCAATGTAGATTGTGCCAAAACAACAAAATCTTTACGATAGATCTACATTGATTACGTAGCTAATGGGTTGTATTGCATGAGACATCCAAATGTAGCAAAATCAATCAGTAAGGCTGCCTCAAGTTGAAGGATAGGAAGTTGGAACTTAAGTTTCCTAAAAGCAAAGTGAATAACCAAGAAGGAATCTCCAGGGAAACTACCATTATTAGAATACTCCTACTGCCTTGTTAAGAGGACAAAGGATTTTCTATCACTTGCGGCTCTTTGTTGAAGACAGGCTATTCCTGAAGTATTGAGAAAAGGATTAGACACATAATTTATTTGCACGCAATTACAGTATCTATCCGATCCACATTTAGGCGCAAGGTGAGAAAACGAATAGAAAAAACATGAAATCACAATAAAAAGGAAACTATAACAGTAGATCAAAGTACGTAATTGAAGAGGCCTAGCCAAACAATAATATATCTGAACAGTTTCAACAAGGGAGTGCGCACTTATATTAAAACGTAAATGTATTAAACCGAGCCTGTTGGCAGGTAGTGAACCCACCTTGTTATCCATTAAAAGTAAAGATCATACAACAGATGCACCCGTAATCCCTAAAGTAAAAAGAGACTACAGGTAGTAATCGATTCTCTTTAAAAGAAAAATTGCAATTTGTCTTTGTGGTGAAATCAAGTCAGCTCTTAAGCAGAATCATAGTTCAAGTAAAGCCGACATACACCAATATGTTTATCTGCAGTGCAACATGTATACTGCAGCCATGCACAAAATCCTTTAGTCAAAATCTCTAACTGGATATGGATATGACAATTGACAATTAATACACCCCATTCGATTACAAATTTAATTTAGTTTTGGTCAAGCTCTGAAGGTCATGTATTTTTCCAACATGCAATCTCTAAAGGCAAGCCTTCATCCCGTAAGGAATGGAAAAATAGAGACCCGAAGTCCCAGGTATTCACTAAAACTCTTTATTATTTTATTCACGATATATGATTAAAGGATGTATAATGCTTTTTTCCTACTTTCTTTTTTCGTAATAATTACCTTGGAGGGCTGTATTCAACAAGACTTTCTTAAGATCATATCAGGGTTAGGAGCATAGTATTCGGCATTCATTCTAAGCAGGCTTTTGTTGAAAACATAGGAAGTATCGATGAGTATTTGGAGATTTTTTCTACGGATGCTTTTTCCAGTCGGTAGGCAGCGTTAAGCTGCTGAAACCGATTGATCATGGGTGTTGCTTTCCAGGTTTGGCAAGTTCTTAGTTAGATTTTGCATTCTGTTTTAATACTTTGTATAATACTAATTTTTTTTTTTTTTTGGCAGAATGATGATCCTGTCGTTTAATACTTTGTATAATACTAAGACTTTAATCTTCTGAGGAGGAAACAAATACCCCTCTCTGAGTCTTGTTTGGAAAAGTTTCTAATCTCGGGATCTATTTGAAGAATATGGCTCGAAATAGATATGCACCAGGGGTCATTTTTTGGAACATGTGCAATAATAATTTGCTATATTCTTCAGTCATGAGTGAATTTTACAAAAGGAGTTTTAGAGTTTTCTAGCCAATGAAGTAGGATTTTCTTATTTTTTCTAATCAATAAGATTTTTTTTGGATTTTTTTTAATCAATAAGATCATTCGCCTGAGCCAGTTTCTACGTTTGATTGTTATGTTTTCTTAAAGTCAAGTTGTATTTTTTTTTTCCCTTGAATGTAAAATTGGACTTTTGAATATGAAGTTGAGCATTCTACTTTCTTACCTGCTTCAGACCTCTTTAGATTCCAAAATTGCAGGTATGTGGGACTATAAAGGGGGTGACTTGAGAGAAGGCATTCTCCTAATAGAAGATTTATCCTCGTGAGAGATACAAGCAGTCATTATGTGTTTGGACGACACAGTGACTGGTGGTGCAGCCGCGGCTACAAAGAAACGGATGGAGTATACCGTAAAACTGTGGCATGTGCGTCGTGGCAACATGAGCGAGAAAGGGCTTCATGAGTTGCACAGAAAGCAATTGTTGAAAGGTATTACCATGTGCAATCTGGACTTCTGCAAATATTGCACGGGAAGCAACACAAGGTCGGCTTTAAGCAAGCCGTGCACAAGACCGAAGGACTTCTCAATTATAAACGCTCAGACGTATAGGGGCCATCACTAGTTCCATCAAAGGAAGGTGCCATATATTATGTCACTTTTATTGACGACTTCTCACGGAAGGTATGGGTCTCTTTCCTCAAACACAAATTAGAGGTGTTTACCAGATTTAAGGAATGGAAAGCGGTCGTGGAGAAGCAAAAGGGGCGATCGGTAAAGTATTTGCAAACAGATAATGGAAGTGAATACATCTCGAACGAATTTACAGGCTACTGTAAAGAACAGGGCATACAGAGGCAATGGACAGTTTCAGGACTTCCAGAGCAAAATGGAGTAGCAGAGCGCTTGAGTATGACACTATTAAAGAGAGCCAAAAGTATGTGGTTGCAATCCGGACTTTCGGAGTACTTTTGGGCAGAGACGGTGAGTCAATTTGGTTAACAGGTCTCCATCTACATGCATAAATCTTCAGATCTCAGAAGAACTATGGAGAGGAGAGTCACTCAGTTATGATTCGTTATAAGTGTTTGGGTGCCCTGCTTACTCACTAGTGAATCAGAAAGATAGGACCAACCTGGATTCAAAGTAAAAAAAAATGTGTGTTTTCTTGAGATTCAAACTTAGAGTTAAAGGTTACAAGTTATTCAATCCGGAAAACAGAAGGGCATTCATTAGCCAAGATGTGATTTTCGATGAGAAATCCATGTTGAAAAACGTGGCTAAAGACAATAAGGCGGAAGGTGGAGCATCAGGTGACAATGATCCGGTGGAAGTGGAGTTTTCTGGCACTCATAAAGATACGGACACTGAAACACAATTTTAGCCTATTGATGCGGAGATTGATGGACGGAATACGGAGACATACGGTGAGAACCAACCCCAACAAGACTCGACAATGATGTTAAGAAGATCAGCACGTACGCATATGGCACCAATCAAGTATGGTTTTGAAGATATGGTCGCATTTGCTCTAGTCACCGAAAGCGGAGATCCCAGCTCTTATCAGGAGGCCATTGGGCAACAGGATAGGGATTGATGGAGTGTTGTGATGATAGAGGAAATGGAGCCACTTCGAAAGAACGGAACGTGGAAGTTGATTGATCTACCGAAAGAAAAAGAGCTATTGGCTGCAAGTGGGTATTCAAGCAAGCTTAGTTGCGAAGAGTTTTGCTCAAAGTGGGTTGACTACAACGATATTTTGTCGTCTGTGGTCAAGCATACATCTATTCGAGTTTTGTTAACAAAGGTAGCATCAGAATTTAGAGTTTGAACAAATGGACGTGAAAACGGCCTTTCTGTATGGTGAGTTGGAAGAGACAATTTTCATGAAGCAACCTGAAAGATTTGTAGAGTCCGGTAAGGAGGATCACGTATGTGAACTAAAGCGGTCTCTATATGGGTTGAAACAGTCTCTCAGGCAGTTGTACAAGCGTTTCGATTCTTTTATGAAGAAGACCAACTACCCTCGATATAAGTATGACAGCTGTATGTACTCACAACGGCTTAAGGATGGCTCGTCGATATATCTACTTCCTTATGTCGATGACATGTTGATTGCTGCTAAGAGCATGACGGAAATAAAGACATTGAAAGTTTCATTGAGTGCAGAATTTGATATGAAGGATCTAGGTGAAGCAAAGAAAATTCTTAGGATGGAGATTTTTTGAGACAGGAAGGCTGGAAAGTTTTGGCTATCCCAAAAAAAATATATTGAGAAAGTGTTAGCGAGATTCAACATGAAGGACTCAAAACAGGTGATTACCTCTATCGTCGGTCATTTAAAGCTATCCTCCAAGAAGTGTCCAAAATCAGCGGAGGAGAAGGAAAAGATGTCTAATGTACCATATGTGAGTGCGGTGGGATCGCTGATGTACACTATGCTAAGCACACGTCCATACATATCCTATATGGTAAGTCTGGTTAGACGGTACATATCAAATCCAGGAAAGCTCCATTGGGAAGCTGTAAAGTAGATATTTCAGTATCTAAAAAGAACTAAAGATCTCAGTTTATTCTTTCACAGGTCAGAAAATAAATCGAGCCAGTGACAGAGATATGTAGATACTGATTACGCTGATGACTTGGACAAGAGAAGAACTACTACAGGCTATATATATACAGTTGCAGAATCTCCAATCAGTTGGAAGTCGACACTTCAGAATATCGTGGCGTATCGAAGGAGGCAGAATATATAGCAGCAGTGGAAGTATCGAAGGAAGTGTTGTGGTTAAAAGATTTAGTTGGCAAGTTTGGATTTGATAAGAGGTCGGTTCCTTTATTTTGTGACAGTCAAAGCGTCATTCGCCTGGTGAAGAATCATGTATACCATAGTAGAACTAAGCACATCTATGTGCGGTATCACAAGATAAGAGAGCGGGCCGAAAAGGGGATCGATTTGATAAAAATCGATACTAAGATGAATCCGACGGACATGCTAATGAAGGTTATTCCTACGGAGAAGTTCAAGTCAATCTTGGCTTCTATTCAAGTACTCAAATGTGAGGAAGGCGCGTGACCTCGCTAGGAAGGCCGCAACAATTTCGCAACTCTGGTGAAAAATTATGACAGAATCAATTTCGCAGTTCTAGTGCAAAATTATGACAAAAATAGTTTCGCAGTTCTAAGGAAAAATTATGACAGTTAGTTGTTTCAAGATTTGGAGCTATGTCAGCAGGGGAAACAAGGAGAACTATAAAGCAATTCTAAAGGATACAAGACGAAGGCAACAAGTTTTCAAGGTGGCTATAAGAATATACAAGTTAAGGTGGAGATTGTTGTAAAGGATATCTTGTATATCGAGACCGCAAACCATCAGTTTTCAGGATCAGACGTCTGGCCTATAAAGAATCAGACGTCTGTCGGTTCTCGGGCTATTTTCCATAGGGCCGCAGATGTCTGAGTGTATGTGCTTCGGACGTCTGGCTACGCTCTGACCAGATGCACTGTGTTGCGCAGACGTCTCAGATGTCTGTTGAACGGATAAGCGCAAATTTCAGTTTCAAGTTTATCTCAAAAATTTCAGGTTCTGGAGGACAGTTTCGTAATTAAGGATCCTATTTTATATCAGATTTGTAATAAGATATAAATAGGATGTTAGGATTAAAATTTGAAGTGTGCAATCTTGATCATAAGATTTAAGGAAGGCGAAACGGCGGCTCCATAAGTATCAAGGCACCATTAAGAAGAGCTTTAAGAGAGAAGAAAGATCTAGTTGGAGATTTATAAGGAGAAGGTTTTTGTAATTTTCTGTAAGGTTTTTCTTATTTCCATAATGTTCTAATATAATGTTCTCCCTTTTTCTCTGAATCTCTTTTGTGTTATTTGATTTTGCATTGTTCTAGTTGTTATTCATTAAAGGGGATCTTAGTTTAGATCCATCAACAATATCTACTAATTCGTAACTTAATTTGAAAAAAAAGTTATCCTCAATTGTAAGAGGCTTCTAACAATATACTGATTGACGGAAACTAATATCTAAAACAAAATCTCCAAAAGAATAATGTTTCCTAACAAAAGGCCTAGGGAATTTGGAATGCTCGTTTTCTAACAAAATAATCAAAAGAAAATAAACAGAATTTAAAAAAGAAAAAAGAAATCTCTTTCCTCATTTACATCAGATTGAGTAAGATATCAGTAATAGCTTATAAATGCACAAAGCGCGTGCCATAGAGTAGTATCTCCAATCACACTTGTACCCTCAGGAACCAAGAGTTCGGACAAAATCTTGACACTGGAGAACTTAGAAATAACAGAGGATCAAGCGACGGTAGTATCGTTTACTTTATTCCAAAATATCTATTTAAATCTCAGCCATTTACTTTACTTTAAAATCAGCTTTTACTTGATGAATGACTGTTCGCACATTCTCAGGTAAACCGTTGCAGCATTCAGATATTGATCAGAATACTAAGTTATCCAGTATTTTATTAGCTTGGTATAAAAATTTCACATTTGCAACTTTCATTAGAAATTTAAACGGATGATATATATAGCAGCGGGTATATGTGTTGTCATATCCGTATAGGTGGTTGTTGGTGGATATAAATACAAATATCAGATAGACACACTGATACGTAGTTATTGGAATTGAGAATTAGTTTTCATATTTGGTACTGATTTGGCTTGGATAATTGGTATCATTTTACAATTTTAATTTACTGACGCACAGGAACTTTGAGAGCTTGGACAAAATATTCGCTCCCAAAAAACTTAGCAGACGAGGAAGCACTAAGCAGTAGCAGCAGTACCTTCACTAAAGCAATTAGCAGCGAAATTTCAACTAATGAAGTGGAACCAACCATCCCTTCACGGGAAAAAGAGGACTCAGAGTCACAAGAGAGATGCTCAGCGCTAATATCAGGATCAAGTCATAACAATTCTTTCAAGACAAAAATAACTTTTCAACAAGAAAATTAAATCATTGTATTTGATATGATATTTTATAATTTATATTGTAGCTTATTTGTTATGTTTTTTAATTCCTCCATTATTTTAATTTTTAACAAAATCGCTAAATGCTATATACATAAAAACGACGTGAAAAAAATTAATATATACTTTCTTTACTCTTATAATACAAAAAGAAGAGGTGCATCATCGCATTTATTTGGAATTAACACTTAATTCAAGATGGTCCACATCATCTATTTTTTGCATGTGTGAAGCACGTTGATAAAAACTAATATTAAACAACCAAGATTTAAAAAGATTTGAATGTGTAACGTGTATTGATACATATTAGCATTAAACAACAAAGATTTAAAAAAAAATAATACTTTTGGTTAAGATAATAAATAATAAATAGTTTTAAAAAATTTAGTTAAAAATAGATAAAATATCCACATGAAGTGATAAAGGAGTAAAAACTTTACACATTCTTTTAATATATGCGTTGTTCAAAATATACACACGTGCATCGCACGTACAAAAATACTAGTTTAAGATAATACTTTTGTTGTTATAAAATGGAATTACGAGTCTACATCATAGCTAGATCATTCTGAGTCTTGGATCACAAAAATGATTTATTCTTATTTTTAGCTATATTTTTTTAATAGGTAAAAAAATCATAATTGTTTCCTTTTTTTATTTCTGGACAATGTATCTCTATTATTCATGCTAAAAGGAGAAGGATCTTCAAATTGAATTTCTAGTTTAATTAGATTAGTAGCATGACATATGGTTAGAAAACTTTTCAACATTTTGGAAAATAATTTTTTTTATTTCTACTTAATTAGATCTTTTTGAATTTTTAAAATATCCATCAATCTAATTAAAATTTCATATCTTATAACCATATTTAACAATCAATATTTAATTAACATGTTCACAGTTGATTACCGATCCTTCTTCTAATTAAGAAGATGATGAATAAAGCATGAATAAAAATTAAAGATTGGATATAAATGGAATTAGGCCAAACTACATTTTGTTGTATATTCCTAACCCAGTTCAAGAAAGATAGATAGACAGATAAATGGATTATATAACTCTGGTGTGTGGAACAAGCAAAAACCTAGCAGATATATACGAGGATATTTTGTCTCATTTGTGATATGATTGCTGCAAGGTTAAAAATTTGCAAACATCGATAGTTGTTTGTAGAAAACATAAGTCTTCAAAACATGATGGAAAAGGTTAAAGGCTTCCTTTGGCATGAGGTTATGATTTTCAAAACCATTATTCCACGATGTTTAAATTCTGAATTCTAAAACTTGAATCAACGATCGGTTTGACAACTAAATTCTGCCACTATAAATCTAATAATCGTGACTAATTAGCTTGCCACTAGAAAATGTCTGTGTAACATACTCTTAAAAGCGGATTGGGATTCTCTGCTCCTTTTGATGAAACAAGCAGGATTCTTGAGGATCCAACGGCACCGATAAGTGTAAAACAAGGGGACTTGGAGCTGCAAAGAGCACCCAGCTCTTGATTTTTCAAGAGCAAAGGATCCTAATCTTGAAAGCGTCGCAATCCCGGGGTTGGGAAAATTCAATATAACAATAAGACAAAAAGAACCTCATTAGCAATACATGGAGGGAGAAAAAGAAACCAAAAATGCATGTAAGTAGTCACAATTTTCAAACAACTAAATGCATCATCTGGAATCAGGAAATAAATACTTACAGTATTAACAGTGTTAACCCAATAATTTATGTATCGAATACAAACTGACAAAAAATACTGGTAATACAAAAAAGTTTTTTTTCACATGACAACAAAAGAGTAAGAGAACAAAAATTCAATGTCTCCTCGCATTCAGACTTGATGTATGGATGACCAAACTCTAATAACCAGCCACGAAAACCTAAATAAATCGGACTTGTGAGATTTCTGAGATTGAGGATCAAATTTCCATAGCAAAAATAATTGGAATATGTAATTAGAAGATACAATGAGGGCAAACTATACAAAGCGCACTAACACAACTGCTTCAATGGCATTTTAAATTTTTTTTTTAATTAATATCTCACATACATATGTAGATTCATAAATACTAGAAGCGATGATACTCTAGATTGGCGATCTCCCAAATCAGGACACGTGGCAGATGACGTGTCCCAGAACTCAGAAGAAAGGGCCCACAGGGGCCAACCAGACAACCCCTATACCCGACCTGCAAGCACAAGCTGGCTCAACTCAGAGCCCCTGCAAATTGGTCTCCTCGGCCTTTTAGCTCGCCCCCGAGCTAACATGGGACCAAGATACCTCGGCTCCCCCGCTCGTTCCCGAGCTCTCCCACTGAGGTCATTTTCCTCGGTCCCTCTGACCGACCAACTCCACCACTCACAGACGTAACCGCCGCTCAGCAAATCTCGCCATGTGCGGATTCTCCGCCGGCAATATCCCACGTTCCACGCCATCACGATCCCCATTAACGGGCGATCCGCTTATTACGCGGGCGTGACGTCTGGAGCATAACTGCCGGCGAGATTCTCGCGCCTGCTACTACGTGCTACCGCCACTATATAAACCCCAATCACATGGAGGTCAAGTAAGTTTTTTCCACCCCACTTAGTCGTTACTATGCTCGGATCTTGTGCTAACTTAATCATCGGAGGGTCCTCGGTGGTACCAAACCATCCCGGGATTTTCTTGCAGGTACTCGGCGCAAACTCTTCAAAACCATCAATCTCCTCAAAACTCATTGAGACTCACACGCAACAGGAGATCACCTCTAAGATCTACCAGGAGATCGACGGAAGACAATATCTGACGGAGACCCGAAAAGGACTTACATCAAGATGAGATTAAGAACATGCAACATTGAGGAAGCAGGTAATATATAGAATGCTATCTATTTAATGGGTAGAGTATAGATCGATAGTACAACACACACTTGTAGGATCAAGATTCTTGTAAGGAAAAAAAATGATAAGGGATCATCAACAGCTGTTTTTAGTTGATATTTATATTTCGCTAAGTGAAATGAAAGTACCAAAAGTATGGTTATTTGGCACATAAATGCCCAAAGGGTTTTTTTGGGCATATATATAATCAAAGTTTGGGTTTGTCGGTTTAATGATTCACATCAGTTAACGACATACGTGAAAAGATAACTATGCCCCGACCACTAACCCATTGACCGCATTGACAAAGTTCATCTTAACCCTGAAGAATATATTCTCGATCAATCGGAGTGATTCTTCTGTCAATTTGTTTAATTTGCCTATTTAGTTTTATAGCTTATGGTCAAATCACCGTAAAAACAACTTTACCTTCTTCATCCGTCTCTCTTCCTCCATCACCGTAATCCTAAAAATCGGCATAAAAGAAACTTTCCATGATGTTTTTTAGTTGTTTGCAATCACACAATTAAGGATATTGCCATTAGTTGGACAAAGATCCCTAAGAATTCAAAGTGGACAGGGGGGCTAAAGCTAGGGCATAAATGAGAGAGTTTCTGCGAAAAACTAATTATTTTTAATTTGGGAAATTTGCTTCTTGACACATTTATTAAAAAATGACTTATTTTTAAGCCCACAAACTTCCATAAATACCAAAAAGCCCTATTCTCCTATACAAATTTCTTTAAAACCCAAAATGCTCACAAGGGGTACAAATACGGTGTAGTGTACATTCTTTTTTTAAATGCTAAAATTACCCTCATCTTCTATCATGAACCCTTTCCAAACGCCATCAAAACCCTAATCGACTCATATCCATTCTTTAAAATAAAGTATAATAATTTTTCACAAGTAGATGTACGCCATCATCTTGACTGCCGCATCAATCTAATTTATTTTATTGTGAAACATTAATTTTTTCGATTACATCAATCTAATACAAGATATAGATTTTCCATTTTTTCCTTCTTTTGATCAATTTTTTTTCTGATTGAAATACTTTATAAAATATTAATCAGATTACAATTTGTATAGATTGTGATATCTATGTCCTTAATTTAGATTAAGCAAAATTGAAGAGATGAATTTTAATCCGGGATCTAAGCAAGATGAAGGATAATGATGTAAATTTATTGTGTATCATACAATGAAATACATGCTTAAAAATAATTGAACAATGTATTGGATATTTTTTAGCGTTAATGAAAATAGGTGAGTTTAAAAATAAATCAATTTTTAGTTTCGGGTATGGAAATAATTTTTCCTTTTATAATATTTAAAAGCTAAGGGCAAACGTGTATTGAAAAACACATAAGATGCACGAGCAGGAATATTCTCAGGACGTCGGTCATTAAAATGCCAAACCCAATCTTTGGGTTTTTCTGTGCCCAAAGAAACTTTGGGTATTTTCTTGTCGTGTTAAGCCTTTCTAATTAGTAGTCTCTTTTTGCAAGTTTTAAATGTTTAAGGCAAGGTTCAAATTCTTGGTTTCAGTGCAAGTATTACCTTTAGGCACCGATACCGACGGCTATAGACAGGAGTATTGTATTTCTTATATCGCAAACAAAATGTCCAAGTTAAAATAAAATTTAACTTTTCCAAGTCTTTGGTTATTCGCTTAAACTTGTATCAATGTCAATGCTTTATCCTGCGCTCATTTTCAAATTATAATTTTAATTAAGATAATAATATATTACATTTCATTACCTGCGTATGTACTAACCGTACCTATTAAGTGCATATCATCCTTTTCTTTTACTTAAACCAAAATATGATCAGTTTAATCATGTTCCCAGAGTACATTTGCAAAAATATCTAAAAGCATGTAATCAAAAGAGCAAGGACTGAAATCTTGCTTAATCCCGATCCGAATAAACAAGATCATACCATGATTAGAAGATGACGGTATGAAACAAACTTCTAATGCAGGGATTTAGCAAAGTGATTTACTTGAGATACCGCTTAGTTTGATCATATCCAGAATGATCTAGATATCCAATAAAATCAGCGGCGGGATTCTGTGGAGGCGGTAGTGTCGGCTTCTACAGATAGTAAAAAAGGATCCGAAGGCGGCTACAAAAGCGAGATGGCTACAAAGGCAACGACTGCTGGTGAATATGGTTGCATTTGGATTCGGATATCCAAATATTTATCGGGATTCAGATATTTTCATATACGAATATAAAATTTGGGATCCATTCTGATACAGATACCGATATATTTTTCAATTATGCTCGGATACTAATATAGAACGAACATGTTCAAAAATTTTGGATACAGATTCGCATTTCAGAATTCGGATATGGATTCGGACAAATTAAGTTAAAAAAACGTTCTAAATTAAATTACTAGTGCTTTTATGTTTTTATGTTTAATGCATCTAAAATAACAGCATTTTAAATGAAAAACAACATTCTATTCTATTATAAGTGTAGTAGAAATAATGCATCTAAAATATTATTTTAACATGTCTATAATGGATTAATAAAAATAATTAATAATTAATATACTTATATTTATATTTATAAAATATTGTTTTAAATGCATGTTTATTCACTTCAACTATTTTGAGTAAATTTATATTTATATTTATATTTATATAATATTATTTTAAAGGTTTGATTATTCGTTTCAACTATTCATATTTAATTTGTATCAATTTTGTTAATAGGTTTCAACTTTTCATATTTAATTTGTATCAATTTTGTTCATCCTTTCAACTATTTATATGCATATATATCTACTTCATATTCTCTTAGTTTTTATCTTTAAATATTTTTTTCAATAATATCTAATTCGTATCCGTATCCGATTTTATCAAATATGGATATGAGTTTTGTTACCGAACTATATCCATATTCGTATCCGAAAGCAGAAAACGATTATGAACATGGTAATGCTTATATCTGATCCGTATCCGATCCAAATGCAACCCTCTAACATGAACCATTTTGAGGCAACGACATGAAAAGAAGTGGGGTGGCATTTCCGGCATTTCTGGAAAGAGGAATACTTTATCTATCCATTTGAAAAATTATCTATATCTATTCAAAAAATTCTTTTGCAGTGCTTACGATGATCCTTAGTACTGAAAACTCCCCAGATCATGACACGTGGCAGATGACATGTCCCAAGCCTTACGGGAAAGGAGCAAGAACGGTACATTGAAGGCATAACCGGGCTTTCGACTCGAGGATGCCCTCGACCTTCGATGACCTCCCAGAACACTCATGTGCTCGTCCCACAAATTACCATTGGCTCACCTCCGAGCCCTCCTACACGCTGGGCCTCCTCAGCCTTCCCAGCTAGCCTCCGAGCTATCACAGAACTAAGCTAGCTCGGCCTCTCACTCGCCTCCGAGCCTCCTGTCGAGCTCAGCTTCCTCGGCCTCAACGACCGACCCAGAGCGCAGATCATAAGCGTCCCAGACATGGCTCCGCGAATCTCGCCATACGCGAGATATTTGCTGCCCCACGATCCTGTGTCCCACGCCATCGCGTTCCCCGTTAACGTGCGTATCTCGCCATTAATGGAGGATCCCGTCATTCGCGCAGACACGGCTCCAAGAGCGTAACGGCCGGCGAAAATCTCACGTCCGCCAGCCCATGGCTGCCGCTATATAAACCTCCTCTCAGACAACTTAGGTAAGGCAATTCTTATCCAATAGGGCGTTACTCTGCCCAAATGCCTCGACTACCTTAATCGTCGGAGGGTTCACAGTGGTACAACAACCCTAGGACTTCCTTGCAGGTAGCTCGGCTTCATTCCAAATCAAGCCCACTGAGATCCACACGCATCAAGAGGCAACCCTCAAATCCAATCTCAGCCATTCATTAGTGCTCGTAGCAGATCAACGGAAGACATCTGAAGAAGATCAAGCCCTCCATCAGCTTATAACACCTAAATATCGGTATCAGACAAAATGACATGGTGTATGCCTCCGTGGTGGATATGAATAGGCATTCAAGTAGGTACCAAAAGTATTTGCTAGAAAGTCGCTTGAAAATCCATTCATATCTATCCGGATGATAAGTTTTCAAGTCGGTAGGAAAAGTATTGTTTGAGGAAGAATAAGATATATAAGGGTTTCTACTGTTCATTTTCTGGAAGTATGTTGGTTTGAGTTTAGGTTTGGGTCAGTTCAGAATATAAATTTGTACAGGTTTAGATTTTGATGTGGGTTTGGATTCAGTTTGTTGTAAGCTTGGATGGCTTCAAGCAGTGTTGGGTTTGGGTTTGGTTCTATGTGTTGGTAGTTAAATGATTTTTTTTTGACGTAAAGTGATTTGATACAATAGATATAATAGCTATGTAGGTTTCATGATGTTTAACAAACTCAAAAGCACAAAATTAATTTCAAATTTTAATCTAATTATTATTATTATTTTTAAACGCAGAATAAAAGCATATGAATATATAATAAATTCTAGTTGAAAATAAGAAGAAAAAATCTATTCCAGATATATGTAGGTTTTTTTTAAATATATTTTACTAATTTTAACACTTTAGACATCTGAAAATGTCAATATGTGGTGAAGGAAACAAACATGAGGGTTTGGTCTAGATACCGGGATTTTCCAACCTTGAGGACCAATTCATTAGAAATGAATAAGATTATCACCTAAGGATAATTTGATGAGATAAATGAGCTCATGACGGTTTTGAGTCATATGTGCAAAGTTCATACAGTTTCCACAAAAGCTCGAAAAGGGTCATGATATTTTAACGTGGTTTAACCGTTAACTATGTAGCACGGGCTCGAATACGGATACGGAATACGATACGATATAGATTGCGGATTCGTAATTTTCCAAAAAAAACTCGGATATGAGATATGTTTTATATCGATTTTAAATTATATATATATATATATATATATATATATATATATATATTGATGTATGTACATGTCAATATATAATAATATTAATACAGACAACTCAGGTAGGAGAAAAACTCAATCCTATACGCCGCTATCTTGACTTTATTTCTCGGTACTTACTTAATCGTCGGAGGGTCCTACGGTGGTACCCCAACCCAGGATTTCCCTTGCAGGTAGCTCGGCGTCAATAACAACCTATTGAGATCCATGCATTCAGCCCTAAATCTCAATCTCAACCGTTCAAGACCGCTTGCAGCAAGATTGACGGAAGACAGCATCTGAGGGAGATTTCAACATCCCATCACCTTTCAAGGCAGGGACGTCTTTAGAAGAGATGCAAGCCGAGTTGTTGCCTCTGATGTAGAATGTGTGGTCTCCCAAGCTGTGGATTTCCTCCAACTTGCCATAAAGGCGGTCCATCCTGTGTACCTTGATGATTGTCGTGAAGCGAAGGTTGTGGCTGTCCTTTATTAAGATCTTCACGGCACGGCACCGCACCGAAGGGATGGCTTTAAGGCGCCGGGACCAGGCACACCAAGTGGAGTTTCAGCCGCGTATCGGACAGCGATGGAATGATCACCTTATGTCAGGGCCGAGTGGGACTAGACTAGACAGACTGAAGTAGAAGGATTCGACATCCCCAAATGTGGGGTTGCATACATCTTTACCATTGCTGTGGAGAAGCAGGCCGAGTCTGCGCCAAAAGGCACGGCCTACTCTGCCCCACTTGTTATTGCTTGCAATATTTTTCTTATTGACAACTGCATTCTTGTTTTCTTTATAAGATAATAATATAAAATTTAATTAATTTGTTTAATAGAGATTTTTAAAGATTTAAGAGGATCTAATTTGTTAGAAACAGAAAATTAATTTTCAAAATGATGGAAAAGTTTTAAGGACCTCTCTCATGCTGATAATCAAATTTGGATTTCGATCTTGAAGACCCCTCTTGAGATTGGTTTTGGAGGTTGCCTGCTTGAGTGTGTAGATCTCAATGCATTGAGTTTGAGGTGGAAGCAGAGCTACCTGCAAAGAAGTCCCGGGATGGATAGCCACCATAGGACCCTTCGACGATCAAATTAGCCGAGTAATTTGAACAGAGTAGTGGCTTATTGGATTCAAGCTGCCTTGTCTGAGTCGTCTGAAAGAGGGGTTTTATAATGGTCGCATGGAGCGAGCAGGCGCGAGATCTTCGCCTTCGGTTACGCCCCTGATGTTATGCCTGTGTGAATAACGGGATCCCTCCATTAATGACGGGATACGCTCATTAATATGAGGGACGCGTCAGCGTGGGACACGGGACGTGGGGCGACGGTTATCTCGCTTTGGCGAGATATGCGAAGCCGTTGCGAAGCCGTTAGGGCTCTGCAATCTCGGTTGATCGGGAGAGGCCAAGGAAGCTCGGCATGCTCGGAGCTCGGAGACGAGCGGGAGGCCGAGGAAGCTCGGTATGCTTGGAGCTCGGAGACGAGCGGGAGGCCGAGGAAGCTCGACGGGTCAGATGGCTCGAAGGCGAGCGAGAAGACTGAGGAAGCTCGGAGACAAACTGTTGGTAGTCTTCTAGGTGAAGGTGGAATGTCTTCAGGGAGGTCTCTCGAAAGATCGGGTGTGTTCACCGAGAAGGGGTCCCGGGGAATGTCTCCGACGCAGCTCATTTATTCCATCCCCATAGAGTCTGGGACACGTCATTTGCCACGTATCGTAATCTGATAAGACACCAGTTGTGAGCATCATCACCTCTTCTTTCAACATTATTATTAATATTAAAGATAGATATAATGTCTAGAAATTAAAATAAAAACAAATATGTTTTTTTATTACGAATTAAAAGAAAAATATAGCTAAAATTAATTATTTTTTTGGTCTAACTATGACATAAAGACCTTAATCCATTTCATACCAGCAAAACCATAATCATAAATAGTATATATATTTTATTGCAAGAACCATGCATATGCCATATAGTAATTTCATTGAAATTAAATAATAAAAGAAAGAATTTTTTTCTTTAAAAATATTACAAACAAGCACCTGACATTGTAAATTATAAAATCTCTTTCTTAACAAATACAATCTTGACAAACACAATAATTTAATTTTCTTTATTTTTTCTTAAAAAATTGACACATCTTAAATATTTGTGAAGCTTATTGTTATAAAACTCTAGTTTATCCCAAAATTCGGTTGGGATTTTATATAAAAAAAAATTATTTGATTTTATATCACAAATTTGGTTTCTATAAAATTTATTTAATAGGACGTGCATAGTTTACTTATCAATAAAAAAAATTCTTTTGTTACAAAAATGTTGATACATATAACAAGTTGATTTTTAATCATAAACCGGCTTCAATCGAAAAATACCAAACAACGATTTGATTTTTCTGATATGTTATCAATAATCGAAATAAAAATGAGTGGTATACGGAGTGCAAATACTAGTCAGGCACATAAAAATAAATCTATCAAGTGCTATATCTTTAGACCTCAACAACAATAAGGGGATCTTGTAACGTTATGCAAGATGAATCATAATAAAAAAAAAATCTCTTAGAACTACAGCGGAATATTTTTTAAGGGCCTGCTAGTCAGCTGAGACTTTTCAATAAAAGCAGAACTTTTGAAACTAAAATATTTTCGTAGAACTTTTATAGAATTATGACTTTTTTTTTATAGGAAATAGAGAAATACTTTTTCCACCATCTATAAGGACAATTATTGGCTATATGTGGGATAGAGGGTGCAGTTTTCTTTATAATATAATGGATATGATACCTAATTTTTATCCAATAAAAATTTATGTAGCCTCCATGCATCCAACCAAATTTTAAGGAAAAGTATTTTTCAAAAGGAAAACAGACAAGTTGCTCTTCTTATCCGCTAGGAGTGGACCAAACAAAAAATTGACAAGATCCATTCAATTTTTTCAATAAACGCCCAAAAACGGAGAAACAAAAAGCTTCGCCCTCGACTAAACCAAGGGCCCCACTTTCACCTGTCACAGCTCTCTTCATCTATTGGCTGATTCTTAGTAGGATAACGCACACGTGGCACTCTCACGGCCCCTCCACCTCCATTATAAATTAAAGAAGCATCCAATCAGAAGCCGAGCGAGCCCAGTTAAACTCGAAGAAAAATGATGCAACACAACGGTGACGATCCACCCCCGCGCGTGCTATCCGCGGTGGCGCACGTGCTGGAACGCCTCGTGGCACGGAACGAGCAGCTGTCGCCGGAGCTGGCGTGGAGGCAGCCGCCTCCGGGGAGGGGGCTGGAGGGGTTCAGCGGAGCCCGTGCACCGAGCATTGGCGTCGACAAGTACATGGAGCGGATCCACCGGTACGCGGGATGCAGCCCGGCTTGTTTCGTGGTTGCGTTTGTGTATATAGACCGGGCGGTCCACCGACGGCCAGGGGAGCTGCTGCTAGGGCTGAATGTGCATCGCTTGATCGTCACGAGCGTGTTGATTGCATCCAAGGTCCTCGATGACACGTACGTAAGATTTTTTTGATATGCCGTCATGGATAATATTTAAAACAGGGTTGAATCTACGAAAATATCTACTCTACTCTACTCTACTATAGAAGGGCTTGCATGGTGTAAGTCACTCTAAAGCTTTTTGATGGACTCCTTTTATATATGGGAAAGCCCATCCAAATGCTATGCAGGGGTTTGCAACATGCAGGCCCTTACATACATAGTAGATTTTTCGCCCGCTACTTTTGCTTTGTTTTGTCCGTAGCTAATAATTAGAATATTTTCTTAGAAAAGATGTTCTCATGATTAATTATTCCAATCTTGAATGCAGGTTCGTAATTGGTTTAGCTATTTAAGCATATTTAATTATGCAGTATATAATGTTTTAAAATAACAGCAAATATATGAGTTTTATTAACTTTGTGTTCGGTACCGAGAAACCCTTTTACTTAAATATAACTTCTTGTGATCTAAATTGAAATTATCAAGGGTACGGTATTACAACCATAGATACATAGGCTCTGTGGTGTTTATCTGCAAATTGCCAAGTTTAAGGTAATAATTACCAATTTACAATTAAAATATACATGCCGTTGTCATAAATATTTATTACGCTGGAAGGCCGTGGTATATATTTTAGCCTCAAAATTACTATGTTAAATCTAATGTCCATTTTATTTATTTACCTTTTCAATTAAAATTGGAATTGACATAAATACTTGCTCGTTTCATTTTTCTCTAAAAAAAATTTCAGGCATCAGAATAATGCATTCTATGCAAGAGTTGGAGGTGTGAGCAACAGTGAACTGAACAGATTGGAGCTTGATTTGCTCTTCTTGCTCAACTTTGATGTAATGGTGAGCTTGCGTGTGTTTGAGAGCTATTGCTTGCACTTGGAGAAAGAGATGATGTGGGGTGGAGTATGCCTAAAGATGGAAAGACCCATTTTCGATTTGGTCGACGAAGATCGGTTCGAACAATCGGACTAAGACACAACGCGTAGCACTTAATTGACTCCATCTGAATCCATCAGTTGATATTTGCTCGCGGATATTGAATATTTTGACCCCTTTGGAAAGATATTCGAATAGCATCAAGAATAAAAAATATATACCGTGGTGGTTGTGAGTATAAAATTCATGTCATATCAATCCATATTCAATCTTGGACACACATTAAACATGTTAGGGTAATCATATTGTCGTGAAAAAGCTTGGTTCAACCAGCAAGTGTGTTGATATAAGATTTCATCTCTTTAATCGACAATTTCAATGTTTTAATGTAAAGCCACAGATGTTATGAAATTATGATGTTAGTAGTGCAATTCACAGTTTCAAAACTACTTGGGTTTTTCGAAGAAACATATTCGAAGAAGAGCAATCTAAGTTTGAATCTTACTTCCATTTTATAAATTAAGAAATTAACTGAGTTCAAGGAAGCAATGCATTGCAATGTCCTGGGGCAGCGGCTCACAAAACGGTGCATATTGCGTGTGGGGAATTTAAGAATAAAGAGAGAATATCTCATCCTCACAGCTTCAAACCTTTGACAGGTATCTTAAGCTGTCATCACAATTAAAAAAAAAACCATCATTGCACCAAAATCCAAATACAGATTCACCATATTAGAATACAAACAATTGTCTCTTGACTTTCAATTTTGCACCACAACTTTGAAATTTCGGTGCATCGACAGAGACTTGATCTAATGCTGTCACGCTGCATTCTGCCAAAACTCTAGAAATGTCGACAAAATTTCAGTCAAGCTCAAATTCAAACAACCAATAAATACCACAAAAAAAGTCGGCCTATTAGTCACTAAAAAAACTAAGAAAGACATGCCCAGAATTTTTATACCAACCCGTAGATTCCACGTAAATTATTGATGATTGGTTAAACAAGTGAGATAAGCTTTAGGGCTTACAACTTATGCCGTACATTTCAATCCATCATCAACCCGATACCTAACGTGAAATCTACCGAGTCTAGGGAGCTATAATGAAATGAGAGGGCGACAAAGGGTTGATTCTGCAAATATTTCCCGCAAAAATCATAATTTGCCCCCAAAATAACCCCTCTCTCCTCGTGTTGACGAAATTTTGCTGTGGAAATAATCGGAGATTTGAGATTTCTAGGGTTTATTTGAAAAGGTCGCCGGTGTCGATCTCTTCTAAAATGGCGGACTCGGCGAAGGGTAAAGAGGATATCTCCGATCTGATCCAGCGGCTCATCGAATCTGTTAGGCCCACAGAAGATGAAACCACCTTATGTCGATTGGGTTTCGCCATGAATCCTTATCTCAACATGCACAGTCTCAAGATTGCACAAGGAGAACCAATGGATTATAGCAGAAACCCTAAATTGATTTATTTAGGGTTTAAAGAGAACCCAACTCTTTTACAAAGAAAACTCTTGATCTCAATTTGTTTGTTTACAACAATTTCTGAATCAAGAAAACCCATAGTTCTCCTCCTCCTCTCATTTATACACCTATAACTATTTTAACAGAAAACTAACTCGGGCCCACTCGATTTCAGTTCGTTGGGATTATGTTTTGGGGTTCGGTTCGAATACAACCTTCAGCCCATACCCGGCCCACTCGCTACATAACCCGCTATCTTGGTTGTTCCCGCAGGGTTTCAATTCAAAACTAACCGAACCATAACAATACTCCCCCATTTACTTGCATATTGTCTCAAGGTCGAAATTTGGAAACTTCTTCTTCAAATCGCAATACCTTTCCCATGTAGCCTCTTCTCCAGTTCTATGCTTCCATTTAAAGAGTAAGTACTTCAGTAACAGCTTGATTTTTAAATTTGATAAATCTTTTCTCTAAAACTGATGATGCTCGATATCGTCGATTTCCCGGATCGTGACACGTGGCAGATGACGTGTCCCGAAACTAGCAAGAAAGGACCGGAAACGGTACGTCGGTAGAATACCCTGGGTCTACGGCCCGTGGACATGGCCGGCCTTCTGCTACCGACCACACCGCCTTACAAACAACCGCTGGCTCTCCTCCGAGCCCCCTGCACAACTGGCCTCCTCGGCCCTCTCAGCTCGTCTCCGGACTTTAGCAGAACCAGGATATCTCGTCCTCCCGCTCGTCCTCGAGCTTCCCGCCGAGCACATCCTCCTCGGTCTCATCGTGACCGACTCGCGGCATTGATCACAGGCTCCCACGCCCCGACTCCGCGAATCTCACCATACGCGAGATATCCGTTGCCCACGATCCCACGTTCCACGCCATCACGATCCCCCATTAACGAGCATGTCTCGCCATTAATGCGGGATCCCGCTTATCACGCGAGCGTGACGGCGGGAGCGTAACGACTGGCGTGATTCTCGCGCCTGCCTACCCATCGCTGCCTCTATATAAACCCCTCTCTTAGACGATCAAGGTAAGTGATCTTTTTCTCCTCACTAGGCCGTTACTCTGCTAAAATATCCGGTCTAACTTGATCGGCGGAAGGTCCTCGATGGCACAACCATCCCGGGACTTTCTTGCAGGTAGGTCGACCACAACAACCTCAAATCCATTGAGATCCACACGCTTCAGGAGGCAACCTCCAACTCAATCCCAGCCGTCCACCGTCACTCGCAGCAGATTTACGGAAGGTAACATCTAAAGGAGATCCAGACCTCCATCAGCCGGCGCCATCTGTGGGAACATCTTGATTCCACTGAACAAAGTTCACCTTCCGACCTCAACTTAATGGTGAGCGATCACCGCGACGATCCAAGCGCTAGCCGCCGCCTCTCCCACAACGGAGGCGCGGACGAATCTCCTCCCCCGAACGCCATCAACGCCCTAGCCGTCCGGATAGATCGACTCGCGTCCGTCGTGGATGCGCTCGTCCGTCTCCAAACGGCAGGGCAGGCTCCCCAGGTCTCCGCTCCCCCACCTTGGGACCAGGACCCATACAGAGAGAGAGAGAAGACTCTGCTCGTATCGGCACGGTCGACCACCGCCTCGCTGCCTCATACGGCCGCAGATCCCCCGGGCCAATATATTCTATGACCCGCTAGGCGCCTAGGGATCGAAGCCCTCACCAAGAGGCAACCGGGCTCGCCTTTGCCCGGTTATCCCTGGCTGGTAGTTCCCTACCCCGCAACGCCAAGGATTGAAGCCCTCGCCAAGAAGCAGCAGAGCGTCTACCCTGCTCGGTCCGTCCTTAGCAGGCCTCTTACGGTCTCTCCCGTGCTAAGGATCGAAGCCCTCACCAAGAGGCAATCGGGCTCGCCCTTGCCTGGTTATCCCTAGCTGGTAGTTCCCTACCCCGCAACACCAAGGATCGAAGCCCTCGCCAAGAGACAGCCGAGTGGATGCCCTGCTCGGTCCGTCCTTAGCAGGCCTCTTACGACCCCTCCCGTGCTAAGGATCGAAGCCCTCACCAAGAGGCAACCGGGCTCGCCCTTGCCCGGTTATCCCTGGTACCCCGCAACGCCAGGGATCGAAGCCCTCGCCAAGAGCCAGCCGAGCGGCTACCCTACTCGGTTCGTCCTTAGCAGGCTTCTTACGGCCCGTCCCGTGCTAAGGATCAAAGCCCTCACCAAGAGGCAACCGGGATCGCCCTTCTTGGTTATCCCTGGCTGGTAGTTCCCTACCCCGCAACGCCAGGGATCGAAGCCATCACTAAGAGGCAACCGGGCTCGCCCTTGCTCGGTTATCCCTGGCCGGTAGTTCCCTACCCCACGATGCCAGGGATCTAAGCCTTCGCCAAAAGGCACCAGGCAGTAACCCTGCTCGGCCCATCCTTAAGGATCAAAACCCTCGCCAAGAGGCATCAGGCAGTAACCCTGCTCGACCCGTCCTTATCAGGCCCCTTACAGCCCCTCCCGCGCTAAGGATCAAAGCCTTCATCAAGAGGCAATCGGGCAGCAACCCTGTTCGATTATCCCTGGCTGGTAGCTCCCTACCAACAATGTCAGAGATCAAAGTCCTCGCCAAGAGGCACCGGGCAGTAACCCTGCTCAGCCCGTCCTTAAGGATCCAAGCTCTCGCCAAGAGGCACCGGGCAGCAACCCTGCTCGGCCCGTCCTTAGCAGGCCCCTTACGGCCCCTCCCGCGCTAAGGATCAAAGCCCTCGTCAAGAGGCAACCGAGCTCGCCCTTGCTCAGTTATCCCTGGCTGGTAGTTCCCTACCCCCACAATGCCAGAGATCAAAGCCTTCGCCAAGAGGCACCGGGCAGTAACCTTGCTCGACCCGTCCTTAAGGATCAAAGCCCTTGCCAAGAGGCACCGGGCAACAACCTTGCTCGGCCCGTCCTTAGCAGGCCCTTTACGGCCCCTCCCGCGCTAAGGATCAAAGCCCTCGTCAAGAAGCAACCGGGCTCGCCCTTGCTCGGTTATCCCTGGCTGGTAGCTCCCTACCCCACAATGCCAGAAATCAAAGCCCTCGCCAAAAGGCGCCGGTCAGTAACCCTGCTCGGCCCGTCCTTAAGGATCAAAGCCCTCGCTATGAGGCACCGGGCAGCAACCCTGCTCGGCCCATCCTTAGCAGGCCCTTTACGGCCCCTCCCGCGCTAAGGATCAAAGCCTTCATCAAGAGGCAACCGGGCTCGCCCATGCTCGGTTATCCCTGGCTGGTAGCTCCCTACCCCCACAACGCCAGAGATCAAAGCCCTCGCCAAGAGGCGCCGGGCAGTAACCCTGCTCGGCCCGTCCTTATGGATCAAAGCCCTCGCCAAGAGGCACCGGGCAGCAATCCTGCTCGGCCTGTCCTTAGCTGGCCCCTTACGGCCCCTCCCGTGCTAAGGATCAAAGCCCTCGCCAAGAGACAACCGGGCTCGCCCTGTTCCCTCATGGAACTGAATAAAATCAAATAAAGCAGTAAGGAAAACCCCAAATGGGGCATCACGTGCTCACACGTGATAGGGCATCACGTGCTCACACGTGATAGGGCCTCACGTGCAAACACGTGATCTTTTATGGGCAGATTCTATCTGTGTCTGAATGCGTAAATTGATAAAGTCACGTGCCCACACGTGATGGGCTCTTGAACCCACTGAATTAATAGAATTAAATTCTAAATTAAAGCAGGAAGAAAAACCCCCAAGGGGGGTCACGTGCCCATACGTGACCAGGTCTCACGTGCAAGCACGTGACTTTTATAGGCAAAACCTATAGGCGCTGAATAAAGTAAGCAATTGGCAATGCCTAAATCAGCGGGGTCACGTGCCAATACATGATGGGCCCCTAAACCCTCCGAACTAATAGAATTAAATTCTAATCAGATGCTTAATCAATAAGGTCACGTGCCAACACGTGATGGGCCCCTGAACCCTCTGAACAATAGAATTAAATTCTAATTAAAGGGAATCAAAAACCTTAATTGGAAAAATATTTCCCTAGATCTTTCCAAAAAAAAAGATTGCACTCTGTAAAGTGGAACACCGTTGGATTAAAAATCCAATGGTGATTAAAAAAATCACTAATTTATAGAAAGATTCTGCACAAGGAAATATTTTCCTAAAATTTGCCAGGAACAACAAATAAAATATTTTATGGATTAAAAATCCAATGGTGAATAAAATTCACCAAATGATCTAAAAGATCATATTGGTTATAAAAAAATCGATCAAAATCTCTCAATGAGAGATTGGCTGAACAAACTGATTCTTTTCTTTCTCCTATAAATAGGAGCCAAGAAGAAAGAAAACAAAAAGAGGAGAGAATATACAACAACAGAGAGAGAATACAAAGGAGAAAAGAGAATTTAATTCTCCAGAGAGAAAAGAATGTCTCTTAAGAAAAGAAAGAAACCATAGTTAAGAGAGGGAAAGAGATCATTCTATAAGCTCCCACAAAACAAAAGAGAATTTAATTCTCAATCTAAGAGTTTAACTTTTCTGAATAAGAACTTAGTTCTTCCTTTGGTTGAAGATCTGCAGAAGCAGATCTTCCCATAAATTGAGAATTTAATTCTCATCGGGGAGATTCTGCCATGCAGATCTAAAACCTAAGGGAGGACCTAAGTTCAGAGAATTCTATTCATCCACAAAGCATATCGGAATTTAATTCCTCCAAAAAAGATCGGGTTTAACCCTTAATATAAGAACTTAGTTATTTTTCATGGTAATAGATCTGCGGAAGCAGATCTCCCCATAAGTTGGGAATTTAATTCTCATCGGGGAGATTCTGCCATGCAGATCCAAAACTTAGAGAGAGAATTGAGTTTAAAGAATTTAATTCTTTCAAACACATAGGAATTTAATTCCTCTAAATAAATAAATTAGGGTTTAACCCTATAAAAGAATTTAATTCTTAAACAAGGGATTTATCTCTCCATGCACGTAAAAGAATCAAGTACCCAACATGATCACGTGGTAACACGTGACCCTCCCCTCCAATGATCAAAAGAGAACTAATAAGATTAGGTCACGTGCTCCCACGTGACCCTTGAACAGACTTCTCAAAATAAAAAGGGCAGAATCGATTTTGGGTGCCTCACATGTCCCCACGTGACCCCCTGACAAACACCTCTTTAAAAAAGAGAAAATAGGGTAAAACTGAGGGCTTAATACCCAAAGCATTAGCACCATCACGTGTCCACACGTGATGGTCATAAAAATTAAGTGTTTAACACTTACTTGCATATTCTGAGAATAAAATAAAGGAAGTCTGGCCCAATACTCAAGCGCCTCACGTGACCCCGCGTGAGCACTTTTTTTAGTGTTTAACACTATTTTATGCGTTTCATCCCTAGTGTTTAACATTATTCTAAGCGCATCACGTGGGAGCACGTGATAGCCGAGTGTACTCTAGTGTTTAACACTATATTCGAGCCAATCTTAGCCTAAATTAGCTAAGTCTTCCAGAGGCAGGACCTCCCCTTTTTTGACTGAACCTCAAATACACTCTTGTCTCCCAAAATTGATCATCTTATATGACATTCAAAGCAAAACCTAGAGCCTTTCAACCAACATTGGTTCAAGGGTACATCTATTCATACCTCTGATACATGTCGTTGTAATTCCTCAGCGTCTTCAGAGAGATGGAGGGTCCCGATAACCGATAACTTTTAGTGCATCCCCAAACAGTTGAATCAAAACCAAACAGACTATGACGTTTTTAAACTGGACCGTAATGTCCCTAAACTAAGCTCTATGGACTATGAGGTCCTTAAACTCATAGACTATGATGTCCTTAACCTCTATGGACTGTGGGGTCCCTAAACTCATGAACTATGATGTCCTTAACTTTTATGGACCGTGAGGTCCCTAAACTTATAAACTATGATATCTTTAAACTTTATAAACTATGACGTCTTTAAACTGGATCGTAATGTCCTTAAACTAATTATGGACCGCAATGTCCCTAAACTAAAACAATAGAGCCCAAATGCTCTTTTGTTGGATCTAAATGATCCTGTTAAGTAGATCTTAGTATAAAATGAGACTAACGTATCCTTAACAACCATTTAAGTTGATCTTAATCTCAAATAAGATTAACGATCCTTAAATCAATTCAACTACAGATCCCTCAACTGACATTGGTTCAAGGGTACATCTCATCACACCTCCGATACATGTCGTTGTAACTCTTCAACGTCTTCAGAGAGGTGGCGGGTCCCGACAATCAATAAACCCAATGGACCGCAAAGTCCCTAAACTAAAACAATAGAGCCTAAATACTCTTTTGTTGGATCTAAACGATCCCGTTAAGTTGATCTTAGTCTAAAATTAGACTAACTTATCCTTAACAAATGTTTAAGTTGATCTTAGTCTCAAATAAGACTAACGCATCCTTAAACTCAAACCAAAACCTAAATCTAAGAAAATACGGATTTGGACTAATCCACACCCTACGGGCGACAACATAAATTAGTCTTCGTATACAATCCAAGGACAACCAAAAACAAAACAAACACACACGACACGAAGTGACCATCTGGAGAAGGAGAAAGTGGTTACCGCGATGCCGTAGCGTAATTAACTGCAGGGGCTTGCGCCTGCAGGGAAGAGCGTCCCCACAATCAAAAACCCCTCAAATGAGGAGGAATCTGATGAAGTCTGCTATATCGGCCGCATCCATCTAAACCTCCGATGCATGGTGCCATAAATTAACTTGGTATCTTCGGAGATGTGGATGGATAACACCAAATAGCATCTGCCCCCAAAATTCAGGCCAGACGTCCTAACGTCCCGGTCGCGTCTTTCGGCGGTAAACAGATTCTGGCACGCCTAGTGGGACCTTTTCCTCTTTCCACTCCACACTTCGTGTGTCGTATTTTTCCGCGATCAAATAATCGTGGTATATATGTTTGTGATTACCCTTGGGTGATGGGATACTGAAGCCGACATTTAGTCTTTATGAAGAATGACGTTTGCTCCACCCTAGCAACTCTGGCTCTGTCATATCTGGTGGAGTCAAGTATAGGCCACTTGCAGGCTCAAATCTCTGCAATCCGGCTCTTCAAGAAATCAACGGGCTTCTCTTTGGGTCGATGCCTCCACCTCCCACCCTCGGTACCTCAACGCCGATGGAGGAAGCCCATAGGAAGTCTGTCTTCCACAGGCGGGCTCCCCAAGCAGTAGCTTTGCCGACGGAATCAGTCCTGAAACAACTGGCACATGCCAAAGACCAAGGTCAACGCAGGGGGCAGAATATTCAAGCTCTCAAAGGAAACAGGGGGAAGGCTCGGCAAAATCCTGAAGCTAACCAAATCCCGGCCGTAAGAAATAGTCGACGTCGATATCAGCGTCATACAAAATGAGGTGGGGGCAGTTCTTCGTATGGCCTTGTTTCAACCCCAGCGATGGATGTTGCTGTTCCAACTGGGAACAGCTTCAAATTGTTGTGAAGGGTTCGACAAAATTCTCCTGTCGCAATATTGAAGAAATCTCTACAGCCCATGGAGATCCCACCGTGAAAGTCCCAAGTCTGTCGTTCGAAGAACAGATGGACAAGCTAATAAGGGAAGCGGGTCAAAAGGTCCGGGATGACCATAGCCGTGAAATGGCCATTTACGAGAAATCCACGACACAGCGCCTCCTCCAGCAGGCTACGGAGAATGACGATGCCCTTCGTCGCCAGCCCATCGTACAGAAGACCCGACGCAGAGACAAAAACAAACTAAAGAATGGAAAAAATGTCCGACAGCGGCAAAGCGGGTCCAAGAAGCCACGCAATCGAGAATTGAGCAGCCGGAATTCGTCTCTTATAAAGAAGATGGGTCGAGTATATTCTTTTCCCCAAGACAAGACAAGGAAGATATTCGATCTTGTCATGAAACATCAGATGATTACTCTTCCGGAGTCCAAGCACCCCGAATAAGCAAGTGAGGTTCATCACTCAGACTATTGCTCCTATCACCGAGCGATAGGACATCCTCTTGAAGACTGCTTTACCTTCAAAAACTGGGTCGAAGACCAGTATCAGTAAGGCAGGTTCGCTCTATCCAGCAGTTGAAGGGTAACCCCACTACAGAAGCATGTTCTAAAAGCAACGTACATAGCGAGAGTAGAACTAGATCAACATTGGTCTTGGAAACGGTCTCGTACCTGTCACGCGATAACGCTGTCAGAAGAAGGGATAGGCAACGATATGGATGACCTCTCTTGGTGCTTTGAAAATGATGACGAAGTGATCTCAGAGTTTCCACCGGTGCCAAAAGAGCTAGAAGATGGGATACATACTACTACAGATAACCTCAGAAAAATTGACTTGGGAACGGCAAACGACCCACTGCCGACGTTCGTCAGTGAGCTGTTGTCTGAAGAATAGGTAGCTATACTAAAGGACGTGCTCATGCAATATAAAGATTGCTTCGCATGGAACTACTCCGAGATGCCGAGACTAGATCCAGAAATAGCTGTGCACAAATTGGCGATATCTCCGGACATCAAGCCAATTAAACAAGCACCGAGAAGAATGCGGCTCGAACTTGAAATGAGCATCAAAGCTGAGGTCAAGAAGCTAATCGACTCCGGCTTCATCCAAGAAGTTCAGTATCCCGACTAGATTGCCAACATTGTCCCAGTGATAAAGAAGAACGGGACGGTGCGCATTTGCGTAGACTTTCGGGATCTCAACAAAGCCTGTCCTAAGGATGTTACCGAGCTGATGATAGAAAACACGTCCACTTACGAAGTCTTCTCTTTCATGGATGGATCATCGAGGTACAATCAAATAAAGATGCATCCTGAAGACCAGAAGCATACCGCTTTCCGGACCCCTTTGGGCATATTATGCTACAAAGTGATGCCTTTCGGTCTGAAGAACGCCGGTGCTACCTATCAGAGGGCAATGACGAAGATTTTCGACGACCTCATACATGAAATCGTCGAATTCTATATTGACGACCTCGTGGTGAAAAGCAAATCCCACGAGGAGCATGGGAGCATCTGAAAATAGTATTCCAACGTCTTCGGAAATACAACCTAAAGATGAACCCTCTCAAATGCGCGTTCGGGATTTCCTCGGGCAAATTTCTAGGGTTCATCATACGGCATCGAGGCATCGAAATAGATCCATCGAAGATCAAGACGATTCATAGCCAATCTTTCCGGCAAGTGCCGTCCCTACAGTCACTTGATGAAGAAGGGAACCCCGTTCGTTTGGGATCGCAAATGCTAAAGCGCACTGGACGAAATCAAGTAATACCTGCAGAATTCGCCGGTACTGACCGCTCCGGTCAAAGGAAAGCCCCTCATTCTGTACACAACCTCCCTTGAGGGTTCTCTAGGTGCATTATGGGCACGAGAGAATGACCAAGGGAAGGAGAGAGCCCTCTACTATTTGAGTCGAGTTCTCCTAGAGGCAGAAAACAACTACTCCCCCATCGAAAAACACTGCCTGGCGTTAATCTTCGCGATAAGGAAGCTCAGGCACTATGCGTTGGCGCATGAGATCCATCTCATATCAAAGGTGGATCCTCTCAAATATATGATGTCAAGAGCCATACTAACAGGGCGGATCGCTAAATGGGCCTTACTCTTAATGGAATTCTCGATAACATATCATCCTCTCAAGGCAGTGAAAGGCCAGGCCATCGCCGACTTCCTCGCTGAGCATTCGATACCTGCCGATTCACCCCTAAATTGCGAACTGCCAGATAAGCACGCGTTTGACATGATCGATGGGGGGAGAAGAGAGAATGATACTCGATAGGAACTCTATTTCGACGGAGCATCTTCCATGAAGAAGCGAAATCACAACTCCCCTATAATCAAATCGGGGGTAGGCCTCATCTTCGTGACTCCACAAGGAGGGATAATACGCTTTGCCTTCTCCTTAACAGAGCCGAGGACGAACAATAAAGCCGAATATGAAGCTTTGATAGCAGGTCTTGAGATCGCTGTCGACATGGGAAACGAAAACCTCCTCATATACGGAGACTCCCAACTAGTCGTTAGTTAAATAAACGGCGACTATCAAACGTGCAAACCAGAGTTGGTGAAGTACAGCGAGAGAGTACAACAATTGCTGACTCAAATCCCTACCTACGCCTTGGAAAATATACCGCGTGCGGAAAATAGCAAAGCGAATGCGTTAGCCGAACTCGCTAAAGAACTTGCTGATGAAAACCTCGATGACATGAGGATCGTTGTGCAAAGCCGTCGGGTGCTTGCACCTGCAGAAATATCTCCGGAGGCGTCTGAAGAAAAGGAAGCAATCAAGTAAACGAACCTACAAATAAAGGACCAGGAAAATGCTAGGGATTGGAGAGAAGTCTTTATAGACTACTTCAAATCCCGTCGGACACCTGAAGATGCGTCCTCAAGACATCAGCTCATGAAAAGAGCTCTGTCTTTCACCTTCGTCAATGATACTCTGTATAAGAGATCGTTCGACTCTCTGTGGCTAAGATGCCTGGGACTAGAAGAAGCGAGGAGAGTCGTCCAAGAAACTCACGACGGACTCTGCGATTCTTACCAAGCCGAGCCAAAAATGAAGCTGAAGATCAAAAGGATAGGCTACTATTAGCCCACGATGATCCAAGACTGCCTCGAATACGCAAAGCAGTGCCACTCGTGCCACATTCACGGGGACTTTATCCACCAGCATCCAAATCCGCTACATTTAACGGTGGCTAGCTGGCCATTCGAAATGTGGGAAACCGATATAATCGGGCCCATTGAAGCAGCATCGTCCAGAGGACATCGGTTCATATTGGTAACAACTGATTACTTCTCCAAGTGGGCAGAAGCAGTACCACTAAGAGAAGTTAAGACGGAGAATACCTCCATTTCTTCAAAACACACGTCATCTATCGGTTCGGCACTCCGCGACGGATTATCTCCGATAACGGGCCGGCCTACAGAAGCCATAAAATCATCCGCTTCACACAGCAGCATAATATAGACTGGAGATACTCTTCGGTCTATAATCCTCGAGCTAACGGTCTGGCTGAGGCTTTCAACAAGACCTTGACAAAGATCATGAAAAAGACGGTGTCTCGAAATAAGAAGGACTGGCATGAGAGTCTGCATGAAGCTCTCTGAGCGTATCGAACCACGTTCAAAACGGCCACAAACACAACGCCGTATGCATTGGTATTCGGCACTGAAGCAGTACTCCCTTTGGAGGTAGAGCTACCCTCCTTGTGAGTGGCAATTCATTACGAGTTAACGGATGAAGAGAATGCTCATCTTCGGCTTGAAGAACTTGATGCCCTCGACGAAACCCGGCTCATGGCACAGCAAAACTTGGAAGCTTACAAAGAAAAGATGATGCGCTCATACGAGAGATTGACCAGGTCGAGAACATTCCGCCAAAGCGAACTCGTGCTAGTTGTAAAAAGACCTATGATTCCCAATCGTGCCAAACGGGGGAAATTCGAGTCAAACTATGAGGGCCCGTATATCATAGACATGGTCTACCAAGGCGGGGCTTACTTGCTCATGGATATACATGGCGAAAGACCCTTTAGGCCAATAAATGGCCGATTCTTGAAAAAATACTACGCCTGACGAGTCACGGCCTAGGTCAACGATAGATGACGACGCCTATGTCCACTCGCTATCTTCCCAAGATGGAACTCTATAAGTAGTATCCGACGAAACCTCGCCACGAAAACGTGCGATGGACCGAAACGTCCTTAAACTAACGATGGACCGTAATGTCCTAAAACTTGCAATTGACCGAGATGTCTATAAACTACTATGGACCACAATATCCCAAGACTGGCGCAAAAAAAGGGTACGTCCATAAGCGAGATGGGCACGGATAAAACCCGAAAGGGCTCTGTGAGTAAAAACAGCAGGACTGCCGGCGAGTTTGCGAAAACCCGAAAGGGCGAAATCTCGTTAAAAGACACTTGCAAGGTCCTCTCAACCCTGTAAAGAGAAAATACCTGCGTGAGATCCTTACGACTCACAAGGGAGCAACACACTTAGGAATCCCCACAATTCCTAAAGAGAAAACACACTTATGAGACCCTTATGACTCGTAAGGAGAATTCTCCTTTGAGACCCTCACGGCTCATAGGATTCAAAAGCGTTAAGCTACAGGGATCTGAACCTGTTCTTAAGCCATCATACAACCCAAATTTGCTCTACAAGCGGTTCAATACTAACCCTTGTATACAATCCACGGGCATGAATAAACATTTCCCTAACAAAGTCCCACCAGTGAATAGGGATATGCTCACACGGTGAACAAACACTTGTAAGTCCTCTCGACTTACAAGGAGAAAACACTCTTGTAATATCCTTACGACTTATAAGAGAACACACACTTAAAAATTCTCATGATTCTTAAGGAGATAACGCACTTACGAGATCCTTGCGACTCGTAGGGAGAAACACCTTTATGAGACCCTTACGACTCATTAATTCAAAAGCCTTAGTCGACAGGATCCTAACCCTGTTTGCTAAGCCACCTTTATTCGAATCGACAAAGGCAAATGATGATTCGCTCCTGGCAATGTCCTAGTTGTAGCGATGTTGATGCCTAAATCGATATCAAATCCCAAAGCCCTTCCACGGTAAATGATGATTCGCTCCTGGCAATGTCCTAGTTGTAGCGATATTGATGCTTAAATCGATATCAAATCCCAAGTCCTTCCATGTGATGATTCGCTCCTGGCAGTATTCCAGTCGCAGCGATACTGATGCTAAGACTGGCACCAGATTCCAAGTTCCATACTCGCGATAAAAATCAGCGAGCCAGAAATGCATATAAAATAGCTGAAATGATGGGGCAACTTGCAACAAAATCAGCAAGTAAAAATATATGTATACAAAATAGCCGAAATGGTTGGGCAACTCGCAATAAAACAACAGCGAGTAAAAAGAAAAATAGCCGAAATGATTGGGCACCGCGAAAAATAGCCGAAATGATTGGGCAATCGCGACTTTCGCGATATAAGAAAAAAAGAAGCTGAAATGATAGAGTATCGTGGAAAGAAATAAAAAATATATGAAATGAAACTTTTTGCCCTACAGGCGAGTCCATACTGATCCCTGTATACAATCCATGGGCATAAACGAAAAGGGAACCACATGTCCCCCACCAGATCCTATCAAAAGGGAAAGTCAGATCTCAACAGCAACATCTGCATCCCAGGAGACCCACAACAGCGTTCCTTCTCCTGCCAGCGGAGCACGGACGCGACATCACCAATCGGAGCCACGGCAAGTCCCTAGTTCCAAATCTCGACGGTTCACAGACAACCTAGAGACCACCTCGACATTCGTCTCGTTACAGTAGACGCAACGTCATCCAATGACCCCGTCTCGGAAATACGTCAGCATATGACCCCGTCAAGGAAATACGTCATCAAATGACCCCGTTATGGAAATACGTCATCAAATGACCCCGTCTCGGAAACACGTCATCAATGACCCCGTCGCGGAAATACGTTATCAAATGACCCCATCGCGGAAACACGTCATCAAATGATCCCGTCTCGGAAACACGTCAGCATATGACCCCGTCGCGGAAATACGTTATCAAATGACCTCGTTGCGGAAATACGTCATCAAATGACCCCGTCGTGGAAATACGTCAGCCAATGACCCCGTCGTGGAAACATGTCATCAAATGACCCCGTCTCGAAAATACGTCAGCATATGACCCTGTCGCGGAAATACGTCATCAAATGACCTCGTTACGTAAATACGTCATCAAATTACCCCGTTACGGAAATAAATCATCAAATGACCCTGTCTCGGAAATACGTCAGCATATGACCCCGTCGCAGAAACACGTTATCAAATGACCCGTCTCGGAAATACGTTAGATATGACCCCGTCGGGGAAACACGTCATCAAATGACCCCGTCTCGGAAATACGTCATCAAATGACCCCGACGCGAAAATACGTCAGCCAATGACCCCGTCGTGGAAACACGTCATCAAATGACCCCGTCGCGGAAACACGTCATCAAATGACCCCGTCTCGGAAAGATGTCAGCATATGACCCCGTCGCGGAAATACGTCATCAAATGACCCCGTGACGGAAATACGTCATCAAATGACCCCGTCGCGGAAATACGTCAGCATATAACCCCGTCGCAGAAATACGTCAGCATATGATCCCGTCGCGGAAATACGTCATCAAATGACCCCATCACGGAAACACGTCATCAAATGACCCCGTCGCGGAAATACGTCATCAAATGACCCCGTCGCGGAAACACGTCATCAAATGACCCCGTCTCGGAAATACGTCATCAAATGACCCCGTCGCGGAAACACGTCATCAAATGACCCCATCTCGGAAATACGTCATCAAATGACCCCGTCGCGGAAGTACGTCATCAAATGACCCCGTCTTGGAAGTACGTCATCAAATTACCCCGTCGGGAATTATGTCATCCAATGATCCCGTTACGGAAATACGTCATCAAATGACCCCGTCGCGGAAACACGTCATCAAATGACCCCGTCGCGGAAACACGTCATCAAATGCCCCCGTCTCGGAAATACGTCAGCCAATGACCCCGTCTCGGAAATACGTCAGCCAATGACCCCGTCTCGGAAATACGCCATCAAATAACCCCGTTACAGAAACACGTCATCAAATGACCCCGTCGCGGAAATACGTCATCAAATGACCCCGTCGCGGAAACACGTCATCAAATGACCCCGTCTCGGAAACACGTCAACATATGACCCCGTCGCCGAAATACGTGATCAAATGACCCCGTCGCGGAAATACGTCATCAAATGACCCCGTCGCGGAAATACGTCATCAAATGACCCCGTCGCGGAAATACGTCAACCAATGACCCCGTCGCGGAAACACGTCATCAAATGACCCCGTCTCGAAAATACGTCAGCATATGACCCCGTCACGGAAATACGTCATCAAATGACCTCGTTACGGAAATACGTCATCAAATGACCCCGTTACGGAAATACATCATCAAATGACCTCGTCTCGGAAATACGTCAGCATATGACCCCGTCGCGGAAACACGTCATCAAATGACCCATCTCGGAAATACGTCAGATATGACCCTGTCGCGGAAACACGTCATCAAATGATCCCGTCTCGGAAATACGTCATCAAATAACCCCGTCGCAGAAATACGTCAGCCAATGACCCCGTCGTGGAAACACGTCATCAAATGACCCCGTCGTGGAAACACGTTATCAAATGACCCCGTCTCGAAATACGTCAGCATATGACCCTGTCACGAAAATACGTCATCAAATGACCCCGTTACGGAAATACGTCATCAAATGACCCCGTTACGGAAATACGTCAATATATGACCTCGTCGCGGAAATACGTCATCAAATGACTCAGAAATACGTCAGCATATGACCCCGTCGCGGAAATACATCATCAAATCACCCCGTCGCGGAAACACGTCATCAAATGACCCCATCTCGGAAATACATCAGCCAATGACCCCGTCGCGGAAATACATCATCAAATGACCCCGTCGCGGAAACACGTCATCAAATGACCCCGTCTCGGAAATACGTCAGCATATGACCCCGTCGCGGAAATACGTCATCAAATGACCCCGTCTTGGAAATACGTCATCAAATGACCCCGTCGCGGAAATACGTCATCAAATGACCCCGTCGCGGAAACACGTCATCAAATGACCCCGTCTCGGAAACACGTCAGCCAATGACCCCGTCTCGGAAACACGTCAGCCAATGACTTCGTCGCGGAAATACGTCATCAAATAACCCCGTCGCGGAAACACGTTATCAAATGACCTCATTACGGAAATACGTCAACCAATGACCTTGTCTCGGAAATACGTCAGCAAATGACCCCGTCGCGGAAATACGTCATCAAATGACTCCGTCTCGGAAATACGTCATCAGATGACCCCGTCGCGGAAATAAGTCATCAGCTGACCTCGTACGGCCAAAGTCAACTCTCAACCTCCCCGTTGAAGCAATGCTTTGACCCGGAAGCAAGTCAACTCATCAAACACTTATGAGTTCTCTCGACTTGTAAGGAAGAAAATTTTCTTGTGAGATCCTTACGATTCTCAAGAGAAAACACACTTAGGAATCCTCACGATTCCTAAGGAGAAAATACACCTACGAGATCCTCTCGACTCGTAGGGAGAAAAATCTTTATGAGACCCTCACGGCTCATAAAGTTGGAAAGCCTTAGGAGGCAGACTTGAGCCTGACTCATAAGCCATCGCTGTCCTACAAAGAGATCAAAATAGATTATCCACAAAACACATTTGCTAATAGGGACACATCACCATGAAACGAAGTATGTATTTTATTCATGAATCAAAATGAATACAAAGTACAATTTATAAAAGAATCAAAAAAATACTCTCATTCAGGAGTATGTACAAAAGAAAAAAAATATACATTGTCTTCAAGCCGGCAGACGATTTAATAGATTTGTCAGTTCATCTTTCTTCCGCTGGGTCTCGGCCACATAATTTGTTATTGTGATAAGACGGGCCTCCGCCTGAGACTGTTGGGCCTGGTACGAGGCGAGCCGACTTTCAAGCTTCTGTTCGGTAACTTTGTGGGCTTCAACCATCTCGCGAGTAAAAATGACGACTTTATCAATAGCTACCACCTTCCTGATAGCTTCTTGAAACACCCGCCAGAGTTCATATGCACGAATGGGCTTGGCCGTAAGTTCAGCTTGAAGTTCCCCCAGCGCATTTGAAGCCAGCTCCCTCTCCGAAAACTTTCGGTTGAGCCTCTTCTCACATGACTGCAGATTTGCGGCGCACCGTTCAACCAGCCCCCGCAAGCTTGTCTTTGCAGCCACGACCTCTGAAGGAAGGCGCATGCACTCAAGACCATGTAAGCAAGCCTCCCCCTACGACAAAACTCAACCCAGACATGCACCATGTTTCACCATGGTAAGCAGCAAGAAAGGAGAGAGAAATGTTGGCTTCGGCAGCAAATTCTTCGGCTATGAGCAAGCTACCAGCACGAAGGACTTCGATGAGAGCCGACAAAGAATGAAAGCTTAGCTTCGCTATTCGTTCAGATGCGCGTAGAGCATAAGGGCCGGGGGGCATAATAATGCAAGATTCCAGTGGGGTAGGAACAGGCAAAGCTGTTAAGATTCATAAAAAAAAATCAGCGAGATTTGCAAACAAAGAGTAGATGGAACAGCGTTGAAACCTTACTTACCCAAAGTTATGCAAGAAGGGTCTAAAAGATCTCCAGGCCTGTCAAGGATCTCAACTTCATCGTCAGCTTCCAGAACTATAGAAGATATCGGCATCATTATACAAAATAATAATAATGCCATTGTTCCCGCCAAAAATTTCTGCGCAAAAGAGTCCAAGGTATCAAATGGCAGCGATACGCTTAAGAAAATACAAACCAGTATCTTCCGGCCTGTATTTTGATAAACTCCCCAATGAGAAACTATTAAATTATGATGGTATTGAAAGAATCTTGAAAAAACCTTCGATTTGATATATTATGGGCCTCACAATTCATCCGGGATCAAAAGTTATGAGCAAATGTGTTATGCACATGTGATCTGAGAAAGAAGATGCGAACCAGTATTTTCCGAGCTGTATTTTGACAAACTCCGGAATGAGAAACAGCTAAATTCTGATGGTATTAAAAGAATCTTGAAAAGATCTTCGATTTGATATATTATGGGCCTCATAATTCATCCGGGATCAAAAGTTATGAGCAAATGTCTATGCACATGTGATCTAAGGAAGAAGATGCGAACCAGTATTTTCCGAGCTGTATTTTGACAAACTCCGGAACGAGAAATGGCTAAATTCTGATGATATTGAAAGCATCTCGAAAATACCTTCGATTTGATATATTATAGGCCTCATAATTCATCCGAGATCAAAAGTTATGAGCAAATGTGTTATGCACGTGTAATCTAAAGTAATGCTCTACTACATGGGGAATGCATTTTTCAGTCCCACATCGGGAAAAGGAGAGCTGTCTTCTCTACCACTCCCATATAATTAAGAGTGGATACCTCTTAGAAAGGGTAGAGTTAAATTCTCAAAGGATTCAATACTCAAAGGAGCTTAGTTCTCCAAAGGAACTTAGTTCTCCAAGATAGGAGCATGCTCCTCCCCATAATGCGTATATACGCAAGCGCCATGTGCGCTACGTGCAACGCACGTGTGCCCGCCATGCGGCACCACGTGCAACGCACGTGTGCACCATATGAGAACAATTAATAATATTAAAAGGAGCTTGTTCTCCATATATAGAAGCCCTGCTTCTCCTCATAATGCGCATATGCGCCACGTGCAACGCATGTGTGCTCGCCACGCGCGTACCACGTGCAATGCACGTGCGCACCATATGAGAACATTTAATAATATTAAAAGGAGCATGTTCTCCATATATAGAAGCCCTGCTTCTCTTCATAATGCGCATGTGCGCCACGTGCAACACACGTGTGCTCGCCACGCGCGCACCACGTGCAACGCACGTACGCACCACATGAGAACATTTAATAATATTAAAAGGAGCTTGTTCTCCATATATAGAAGCCCTGCTTCTTCTCATAATGCGCATGTATGCCACGTGCAACGCACGTGTGCCCGCCACGCGCGCACCACGTGCAACGCACGTGTGCACCATATGAGAACAATTAATAATATTAAAAGGAGCTTGTTCTCCATATATAGAAGCCCTGCTTCTCCTCATAATGCGCATATGCGCCACGTGCAACGCATGTGTGCTCGCCACGCGCGTACCACGTGCAACGCACGTGCGCACCATATGAGAACACATGTTCTCCATATATAGAAGCCCTGCTTCTCTTCATAATGCGCATGTGAGTTACGTGCAACACACGTGTGCTCGCCACGCGCGCACCACGTGCAACGCACGTACGCACCACATGAGAACATTTAATAATATTAAAAGGAGCCTGTTCTCCATATATAGAAGCCCTGCTTCTTCTCATAATGCGCATGTGCGCCACGTGCAACGCACGTGTGCCCGCCACGCGCGCACCACGTGCAACGCACGTGCGCACCATATGAGAATATTCAATTAAAATAAGACTCGTTCTCCATAGGAGCTTACCCCCCCATAATGCGCATATGCGCAAGATCCATGTGCGTTGCGTGCAAATATGAGCGCCCAACACGTGCGACGCACGTGCGCGAACGCAAAGAACCCTTTTTCAGCAGCGAGAAGTTTAAGCTCCAGCCTGTTCTTCCCCTTAATGAGTGAGACATGGTTCAAAAGGTACATCCCTCCACACCTTCGATATATGGCGCTGTAATCTCTCAGTGCCGTCGGAGAGGTGGTGGGTCCCAACGACCAATGATCCTTCTTTCTAAAATAAAAAAAAAGAGAAGAAGAGAGAATATTGACAGAGAAACGGATAAAGAATTCAGAGAACTCCTAAAAAGAAAGTTTGAGAAGAAATCAGAAAGAAAAGAAGGTAAACCTTTGAAAAGAAGAATTTCTTCTGAAAAGATCAATAATCTAAGAACAAGATCAAGATCTTAAAATAAAAAGAAAAGATCAAATAATAAGAATAAAATAAGAAGTAATATACTTCTTTATTAGATCATTTGATCTACACAAAGGCATTGCCTTTTGATGAACCACTGGTTCTGGAATCTTAAAAAAGATTCTTTTCTTGAATCCAAAATTGGATCAATATATTAAAAAAGTGCCTTGCACTTGTAAATCTGTACTGTTGCGCTCTTGGGTTGGCGCAAGCCACCAGAGAGCGCAACGTGTCAGCTCCAGAACAACATGCGCTATGCGCTTTTAAAATAGAGCATTGCTCTCTGAAATTGGCGCAACTCATCAGAGCGCGCCACGTGTCAGCAGCTCAGCGCACTGCACTAACTACGCTTGCGCTCAGCAGAGCGTGACACGTGTCACCTCCACATGCGCTTGCGCTCATTAATTAACGCAAAAGGCCTAACAGGCCAAATTAAATGCAATGCATTATTTTAAAGAAGGGCAGAGTCCAAATTGATGCTCTGCATCATTTATAAAAGGGCAGAGCCCAAACAAAATAAGAAATGCAGTGCATTATTTAAAAAGGGGCAAAGCCCTAGCGCAGGCCTAATAGGCCAAAGACAAATAAAAGCGTTGAACATTTTTCAATTAGACTTAGCCCAATCATAGCCGTAAGTCCTCACATTAAATTGACTGAGCAAGACTGCTCTCTTAAATCAATTTACATCCGGTTCAAGGGTACATCTCTGAACTCCTCTGACACCTATCGTTGTAATCCTTCAACGACGTCAGAGAGGTGACGGGTCCCGACAACCACATATTAATCCGGACTGTGGGGTCCTTAAACTCGTGAACCGAAACGTCCCTAAACTAATATTCGTCCCAAAATGGGAATGTTGGACCGAAACGTCCCTAAACTAATATTCGTCCCAAAGTGGGAATGTTGGACCGAAACTTCCTTAAACTAATGTTCGTCCCCAAATGGGAATGATGGACCACCACGTCCCTAAACTGGAACATGGACCACCATGTCTCTAAACTGGAACATGGACCGCAACGTCCTTAAACTACTTATGAACCATTACGTCCCTAAACTAGAACAATAGAGCTTCAAATGCTCCTTTACCGGATGTAAACGATCCTGTTTAAGTTGATCTTAGCCCCAAATATGGCTAACGTATCCTTAAGCATTTAAATGAACGATAAAACTTCAAATCAACTTTGGTTCAAGGGTACATCTCTGAATTCCTCCGACACCCATCGTTGTAATCCTTCAACGACGTCAGAGAGATGATGAGTCCTAACGACCATATCTATTAAATTGATCATCACGTCAAGTTGATCTTAGTCCAAAACAGGACTAACGTATCATTGACGAACGTTTAAGTTGATCTTAGCTGCAACGCGACTAATGCATCCTTAAACTAAAAATACCAAACCCAAATCTAAGTAAATACGGATTTGGACTAATCCACGTCCTACGGGCGACGGCATTACTCAGTCTCCGTATACAATCCACGGGCAACAACAAACAAAACAAACACACACGACACGAAGTGAAATTCTGGAGAAGGAGAAAGTGGCTGCCGCGACGCGGTAGCGTAATTAACTGTAGGGGCTTGCGCCTGCAGGGAAGAGCGTCCCCACAATCAAAAACCCCTCAAGCGAGGGGGAATCTGACGAACTCTGCTACATCGGCCGCATCCGTCTAAACCTCCGATACACGGTGCCATAAATCAACTTGGCATTTTCGGAGAGGTGGAGGGATAAAACCAAATAGCATCTGCCCCGAATCTCAGGCAAGACGGCGTCTCACGTCGTCGGCCGCCATTCGAAGGGGAACAGCCATCAAGAGGAAAAATAACACTAACCTTGCCCAGAAGAGAGGACGATACGTTGAGGGGATATTGCCTGCGGAGCGGCCATCTCGAGCAAACGCTGGAAAGACTTTCTGGGGGATAGATCCGCGATAGACGCCGCCAATCCGCGTAATTCTGAAAAGACAGAAGGATTCAGATAATGAAAAGATCATTAAAACAAAAGATGGAAGAATACCTTCGATGCTCCTCCCGCTTTGGACTGGAGGGATGGCAGCTTCGGCAGCTTCTTCCATGCCCTCAGACACATCATTGGGGACATGGGCCGGTATAACAGCTTCCAGTTGAGGAGTAGCGGCCACCACTTCAGGCTCCAATGAAAGGACGGTGGCCTCGACTACCTGTCCCACAGTCTTTGGGCCTTCACCAGAAAGATCCATTGAATCTGTGGCCAATGAAGATGCCTCTTCCGGAAGAGAAAGCACCGGGAAAACGGAAGCCACCAATGGAAGCTCTGCCACAGGAATAGCAACTGTAGCGACCCCCTCCACACCTACTGGTGTCTCATCGGGGATACTTACAGAGTCCACAGTCAAGGCGCTACTCGAGCTCAGATTCTCTGCCATGGCCGAAGTCCCTGCAAAGTTTTACGAAGGTAAGAAGACATAGAAAGCAAAACAAATTACTTGCCAAAGGAAAAATACAGAAAACGTGCATACCGATACGCCAAGATGCCTCGAGTATAGCTTTTTCAAGCCGACGTTCCTTCCTAAGAAGGTATGCTCGTCGGGGCTCCAGTGTAGATTCATGTCCACCGGTCCACAACAACAATTCATCTTCAGAAGTAGCTGAGATAGGCTGTTTGAGGGCTATCTCGCCTCCCTCTTCCAAAGGACCTATAAATACTCGTCGTACTGATGGAGGATCTTCATAGAATATCACGGCAGGATAAGAACTCTTTGGGACGCGTATGTTCTCGGTCTCATCCTGGGAACGCCTTATAGTCTCAGCCAATTGTGCGGCTTCCTCGGCAGACGAACCTGGAAAAAGAAGACCATCATCCGGCTCTTGTATAGTATTGGTTCGTCTTGAATGATGGGCTCGGATTCCATTAAAAAGTCAAGCAGACCGGTGACTGTCTTCTTCCTCCGCTTTGACCCGGAACTAGCGCTAGAAGATGATCGCTTCCTTCCCTTCGACGCTTTGGAACGATGTTGGCCCACTTCGCCTTCAGTATCCTCTCTAGGCGGTGCTACCGATGATGACACTGCCATTGCTGATACCGCAGCTGATTGAACTGTTACTGGCGCCTTATCAGAAGCCCTTGCCTGAGCTTTAGTGCGCATCGGGATGCCAACTGTGGGAGGAGTCAGGCCCGCATCCACCGCCTCAGGAATAAGTAAGGCGTCAATACCCCTTAAGGGAGGACGAACCGTTGTCCGCGGTCGCGGCGGGACTCCCATAGCTTGGAGCGGGGCAGGAGCTCTATGTCCAAAAAAGTATCATCCTCTCCTCAGCAATAATGTGACTAACTCAGTGGCGGTACCAACCCTTAAAGCCCCCACACACCTTGGAATGTAGTCGGTCTCAGGGATCATGATGTGAGAACCGGTGTTCAGCCGCATGAAATGGTGGGTCGCGTCACGAACAGCTTCCAAAGAAGAGCTAAGCTCCACTATGAATGCCTCAAAGGGAACACCCTGGTCATAACCCAATTGCCGGGCAAAGCGGTGTGGATTATACCGCATAAAAAGAACCGCATCATTTCGGCGGAACACCAAATAACCCGGCCTAATCGAGTACAAGTGCATGGCTTCCTTGGGCTTCAAGGATGGTGCTCCATCTTTCGATAAATCAAACAGCTGCTGAACAGGTCCCGAAAGAGCAGAGAGGATTCGGTCATTAAATACCATCCCGTCTTCGTTGGCATAAGGATAAAGCAGCACACGAAGAGCCCCTAATTGAGTCGGGTCAGGAGCAGAAGCGTCCACCAACCTCATGAGCCGCGGGAAGGTATAAGCATCGTAAAAGCTCGATCCCTGGTGTGCAGTGAACACCCCTAATACGTGCATCTCAATCCACGACGTAAAATAATGAAGAGAGAAACTCACCACATTCACACCCGGGGTTGAGGTATTGGCTGCAGTGCTCAGCCCGTGGTACAAGTGCGATAACCCTGCAATGCCCACCGCTAGTCGCGTCCCTTCGGCAATGCGATAGGCAGGGTAAATGACCGAGGCTCTCATAAAGCGACGATGCGCCGGAACGACAAACCAACTGAGCCAAACGCTGATAAAACCGACGAAGAAAGTTTCTTCATCCATGCCGGGAGCTGCAATCGACTCAAAAGGTACAGCCGACAAGATTGGGATGTAAAACTGTGGCAAATCTTCTTCTCTGGCCGGTAGCTTATTTAACCCAAACCCGAAGGGGTCATTGATATTCGCGAACTTCGGAGCCTCCTTTGATAGGACGTCTCCACGAAGGAAGCAGGCGATAAAGCTTTTAAAAGTAACGCCCTGTTCCTCTGACTCGGTGAACAGCTTCTCAAAAATGCCCAAAGTCTTGATTACACTTGGATACTTGTGACGGAAGAAATTTTCAGTCGACAAGCCGTCAAGCGTAGCAGCCACAGTCGTGAAGGCATACTCGTCAGGAGGCAGCAATTCTTCGTAAGGCGCTCCCCTGATCGGCAAACCCGAGATCTCGCGAAACTCTTCCAAAGAGATCGAAACTTCGCAATCTCCTAACAAGAAAGTGTTGGTGGGAAGATTCCATTGATTTAGGAAAGCTTTAACCCACCATACATGGGGAGACTGATAATGGAAGAAAGACACGTACATCGCCTGGTAAAGCCCAACCTTCTACAGTCGCGCACGATGAGAGGACAGGATACAATGAGCCCAGAGAAGATAGCCCGTGGGATGGCGAGGGGTAAGCCCTGTTCCCCTCCGAAAGACGGCGCACAGGACCGCGATGTCCTGACGCTGGCGGTTCGGGGCAGATGCTATTTGGTTTTATCCGTCCACCTCTCCGAAGATGCCGAGTTGATTCACGGCATCGTGTATCGGAGGTTTAGACGGATGCGGCCGATGTAGCAGACTTCGTCAGATTCCCCCTCAGGGTGAGGGGTTTTTGATTGTGGGGACGCTCTTCCCTGCAGGCGCAAGCCCCTACAGTTAATTACGATACTGCGCAGCGGTAACAACTTTCTCCTTCTCCAGAATTTCACTTCGTGTCGTGAGTGTTTGTTTTGTTTGTGGTTGCCCGTGGATTGTATACGGAGACTGAGTAATGTTGTCGCCCGTAGGACGTGGATTAGTCCAAATCCGTATTTAGTTAGATTTGGGTTTGGTGTTTTTAGTTTAAGGATGCATTAGTCGCGTTGCGGCTAAGATCAACTTAAACGTTCGTTAAGGATACGTTAGTCCTGTTTTAGACTAAGATCAACTTAACGTAGTGATTCATTTAATGTATGGCCATCGGGACTCGTCACCTCTCTGACGTCGTTGAAGGATTACAACGACAGATGTCGGAGGAGTTCAGAAATGTACCCTTGAACCAAGGTTGATTTGAGGTTTTATCATTTATTTAATTGTCTAAGGATACGTTAGCCGTATTTGGGGCTAAGATCAACTTAGACGGGACCGTTTAGATCCGACAAAAGAGCGTTTGGGCCCTATTGTGCCAGTTTAGGGACGTAGCGATCTATCGCCAGTTTAAGGACGTGGTGGTCCATCGTTAGTTTAGGGACGTTTCGGTCCGATATTAGTTTAGGGACGTTTCGGTCCGATATTAGTTTAGGGACGTTTCGGTCCATTTGGATGTGTGGTCGTTGGGACCCGTCACCTCTTTGACGTCGTTGAGGAATTACAACGATAGATGTCAAAGGAGTTCGGAGATGTACCCTCGAGCCGGTCGTGAATTGGTTTAGGGGAGCCATTTTGCTCAATCGATTTAATTTAAGGACTTACAGCCAAGATTGGGTTAAGTCCAAATTTTTTTATTTATTTTGGGCTTTGCCCGACTAGAAAATCAATCCAAACAGGGCTCTGCCCCTTTATTATTTTGCAATTTGATTTGGGCCAGGCCCTTCTAAATAATGAGTTGCATTTGTGCAGAACCTCAAAAATTTTCCAAACAGGGCTCTGCCCCTTTATTATTTTGTAATTTGATTTGGGCCAGGCCCTTTTAAATAATGGGTTGCATTTATGCAGAACCCCAAGAATTTTTCAGATTTAAGAACAAAAGTGCAAAGCGCTTTTGATCTAAATTTGGATCAAAGGAAAACAAGTTTTTCTTCTTGTTTTCCCTGATTTCACAGAACCAAGGGTTCACAACAAGTGCAAGGAACTATTTATTTGTTTGTATTGAATTGTTCCCTTTTTAATCCTCTGTTCTTCAGAGATTTTTCTCTTCTTCAAAAGAAGTTTTTACCTTTTTTTTTATGTTCTTGATTAATCTTCAAGAGTTCTTTCTCTTCTCTTCTCTTTTTTTTTATGCCTGAAGTTGATTCTTCCAAGTTCATCCCCATCGAATGAGGTCTGGGGTCCTATTTATAGTGCTCACAAATTTGTTGAATTTGTTAACAAGATCTTTTCTGAGTGATTTTGGGAATTTTCCCACTGCTGGATCTTTGATCTAAAGGCAGAAGAAAATCTTCTGGTTTTGGAAAGAACAGAAAAGATTTCAATTAAATTTTCATTCTGTTTCTGCGCAACTCCCCAATGAATGACACGTGTCGTGCAGTGGAAGGCTTGCGCAACAGTGCTTGCGCAGCTGCGCAGACACGTGTCGCGCAGCAGTGCACTTGCGCAACAGTGTCTGCGCAACTGCGCAGACACGTGTCGCGCAGTGATGCAATTGCGCAACAGTGCTTGCGCAACTGCGCAGACACGTGTCGCACTGTGGATCGCTTGCGCATTGCGCAACGCACGGAATTTGAAGCGTTGCTTCAGAAAATTTGAATTTTCAAAATTCAAATGAGCCTTGCTCAGATTGGGTGAACAAATGCCCCCCCACCATTGTGCTTACGTGGCGCGACGTAAGTGCAACGGTGGCGAGATCTCTGCCGTTGGATCAAGGGGGTCAGTTGAAGGGGCGCAGGCGCCTATAAATAGGACCCTTGGTCCTTGGTTTTTTTCTTACCATCTTCAAGAATTTTAACTCTCAGAGCCTTGCTCTTGATTTCTCTCAAGAACTTTCAAGTTCAGAACTTAGAATTTCTAGGTAAAAAAAATCAGATTAATTCAAATTAAATTTAATTGACAGAGCCTTGCTCTTGTAGATCTTGGATCTAAAGAAGACCCCTTTGGGGTTTCTTCAACAGAGCCTTGCTCTTGGGATCTTTGATCTAAAGAAAACCCCATTGGGGCTTCTTCACCAGAGCCTTGCTCTCAAGATTTACAGAGGTCCTGTTCATGGGTTTTGACCCATGAACAGAGCCTTGCTCTTGGATGAACTGAAATTTTTTTATGAGTTTTCATAGATTTTTCTGGATTTAAAAAAAAAACTTCAATTCTTCTAAGTGTTGACGGATTTTCGGTTATTACCACAGAGCCATGCTCTTTTAAGGAATCTTGTTTCCCTGAGACTAGAGTTTGACAAATGTCACTCTGTGACAGAGCTTTGCTCTAAAAGAGGAGATTTTCTCTTTGTTTCTAGGGACTTCCCCACCAATGGGTGTATCCTATTGGGAACTTTTTATGAATTGACAGTCCCATCTAATGATGGGATTGTCTTATTAAATGATGTACATCATCCGGATTTTGTGGGTCCCCCTTTGGTCCCCTATCCACTGTATCACAGTGTGGAGCAACATTTTTATTATTATTTTTTTTTAAAATACCAAGCGTTAGGCCACTAATGATATATATTTTTTTGTCTTTCCACAGAAAACATGTCTGACGACTTGACTTTTCCCTTCGTTCGCTCGGAAGGAGGGTTCCCCCATGCGCCAGTGGATCGGGTGGTGTTCGCTCTTATTAAAGATCACGATCCTGAGTGCAAAAAGCTCCATCTGTGGGGAAGGTGGTATAGCCAGATTATCCAAGGCCGTCGCAGTTTTAGTTCCGCCGCGCCTTCCGAGCCCATTGTTACGATTCCTTATGCGGACGAACCCCCGGTGAAGTATGCCGTGGAGGTTAAGAATTGGAATTCTGATGACCTCCTTCAGCCTGCAATCGGCGCCATCCCCGTGCAGCCGCCGCCGGCGATAGATATTCTGGGGAGGCGAATCTGTCAGGGCAAAGCACGCCCTTGGGGACAGGCTTATAACATTGGAATGATCCCACGACCCCCCGCCGGATATTTGCAGTGGGCCCGGTACATTCTATCGGCGAAGAGGACCCACCTGACAAAGATTGGTTTATACTCGGCCGTCTTCGTCTCGCTCTTCGAGTACCCCTCTCCTCCAACGTGGTGGATAAAGGCCTTCGTTGAACAATGGAATATCCCCACCCATACCTTCCTGATGGCGGATAAGGAAGTCTCTATCTCTTTGGAGGAATTTGCCGAAATTTCCGGTCTGCCAATGAGGGGAGAGCACTACGAGGAGTTGCTTCCTCCTGACGAGTACGTCTTTGCCACCAAGCAGCTGGTATTTGACTTAACCCCAGAGAATGCCATTCAGCATCAGCATCCGGGTTTGGTGAAGGTGTTGGAGATCTATGAGGAACTCCATTTGGAATCGGGAGACAAGGGCGTCAGTTTCGCAGCTTTCATTGCTCGCTTTATCCGCCCGGAGTTCTTATCAGAGCAGAGCGAGAAGTTCGCTCAGCTTGACGACCCCTTTGGTTTCGGTTTGGATCGCCGACCCGTATCGGAGAATAACCAGAGGGATTTCTATCTCCCCAATGCTGCCATCGTCGCTTTCTCGGAAATCGCCGTCCCCGGCATGGATGAGGAAACCTTCTTTATTGGGTTCTTGGGCTTGTGGTTATGCAACTTTGCGCTCCCTATGCACCCGCGCTTCATGCGGCCCTCTGTCTTTTACCCGGCGCATCGGATGGTGGCCGGTCTGCAGTTGTCGGTAGGAATTGCTGGGTTAGCTTACCTTTACCATGGACTCAGCGTAGCGGCGGACGCCAATGATCCTGGGGCACAGCCTGCTAACTTCCCGATGCATTACTTTGTTTCTTGGATGGAGATGCACGTGCGAGGGGTGTTTGGCGCCCACAAGACTCCTCCATTCTTCGAGAAGTACAGACTCCCGAGAGTCATACGGTTAGTCGGGGCTTCGATTGTGTTCGCATCCCCGCGGGATTCTAGGGGACTCCTCCTGCGCCCACATTTGGTCGGAGCAACGACTTCTTTCGTGGATAAGGTTATCACCATAGGCTCGGAAACTACTAAGTCGGTGGTGCCCCTACGTGACGAGTTTAAGGGCGGGGCTTCTGTACTGAAGGCTCGGGAAATCCTCCATCTCTACTCCATTCGGCCGGGCTACCTGGTGTTTCGGCAGAATGAGACGGCTTTGTTTATGAGGTATAATCCGCATCGATTTGCCCAGCAATCAAGCTACAACCAGGGGATCCCGATGGAAGCCTTCTTGGAAACGCCCGTGGTTGGCCCAGCGGGGATAAAGAATGCGATGCATCACTTTATACGGCTTAACACGGGTTCTTATTTCTTCATTAGTGAACCCAGCTGTGTCCCTAAGATGCTCAACTCATATATGGCCTGGTATGCGCACGCTATGGGCCCGATCATTTTAATGGAGAAACGCCTGCTGGTTGACCGTAGGGGTGCGCCTCCTGGCGGTGATCGCAAGGCTCCCTTGCAGCCAAGGACCCGGGTCACCCTCCCGATAAAAGATGCTGGAGCTGCCCGACCACGCGTGTTGACCCCTCCGCGTGGATTGCCACTGTCTACTATAGTGGATGCACCAACGGCGCCCCGTGTTCCGACAAAGACGGTCAAAGTGGTATCGCCAGAGTCGGGCGCAGGAGCGGATATCGGGATTCGCCGCCCGAAAGTGACTGCTAAGCGCAAAGCTGGTCCGAGCGGATCTAAAGCTGGCGGACAGAAGAAGAAGAAGTCCGCCCTATCCCTCGATGCGATCCTTAGCCTAGAGCCTGCGACTCTTCCCAACGAAGGCATAAGTGAATATGGCAGCAACGAGGGCTTCTTGGTAGACCCTGCAGACACTAATTTGGCTGCCGCCATCGCAGCTTCGGAGCGATCGGCGAGGCTCGAAGCGATGTTAAGTAAACTCGCTGAGTCAGGTAATCATCAGCCACTTTCTTCGTCATTTTATTGCACTTATTATTATCTTTAACTGATATTTGCTCCCTTTTCAACAGGTGTTTCTACCGAAGAGGCTATTGCTGCCTCTCTGAAAACCTTCCAGGAAGAGGAGGATAGGCGTGCCCTGGCAGGTGTTGGTATGCTCCACCCCTTTTCTTTTTTTTTTATATAAGGAAAGTTTGTTATTTCTTCTGGTGGTCGATTTAACCTTCTTTTGTTTCTTTACAGGGGCTATATCAGTTGAGGCGGGGCTCCTTCCCGAGCTCGCCACCAAAGCCCCGGCCACGTCGAAGCTGCCGCAAGAGCCTCGGCTTGACGCAACGACGAGGGATGCTCTGAAAAATCTGGAGGCATCCCTCTATACGGATGAGGATGCTTCACTCAAGGAAGCTCTGATGGCATCCGTCTCAACGGCTCGAGAGCAGCGGAAGCGGCTGAGACGTGAGGCAAAGGCGCGGAAAGCTGCTTTGGCCACGGGAGCGGGCCCTAGCACCATTCCTCGCGCTAGTACTCCTTCCGAAGAGCCCCCTGTTGCCCTGTCTACTGCTCGTCGGCAAGTGGCGCGCGCGGTTCGGAGCGCCAATGATAAATCTGCTTCAGGTAGTACTCCTTTCAGAACCTTGTTGTACGAATTGTCAAGCTATTGGCTCATACGTATCCCATCTTGCAGGGTCAAGTCCAACTGAGGGGGAGGCGGAGACGACCGTCGAACCCAGGGGAGCGGAGGAAGCGGTACTTGCTGAACCCGAACCGACAGTGAGCAACGTTGTCGGGGTCATGGGGCCTGGAGCCGAGATTGAGGGACCTGCCGCGGAGACGGTCATTGACGTCGCACCTGAAGTGGCGGCAGATGAGATGATTGTCTCAACCGAGCCGAAGGTGGTAGAGGACGAGGTGCTTGAGGCTGGGGACCTCGTGGTGCCGATCGACGAGGCAGCTGCGATCGACGATCCTGAGGGAGCAGCAGGTGAAGCGGCCATGATTCCTGAAGACGGGCTAGGCGCTCCTTCTCAGGAATCTGGCAATGTTCCTATCATAGCCCTCCCTGCCTATGGTCCCCCGCCGCCTGTAAAGCTTGCGAGCATAACAACGGTTCCCCTCGAGTCGGGTGATGAAGCTACAGGCGGTGGCCTTCCGTCAGTGGAGGAAGGGACCGCCTCGGTTTCTGCTGACAGCTTGTCGGGTAAATTTTGAATGACCAATGCTCTTCGTTTATATATACCTCACAATCTCTTTTAACCAGTTTGTCTTTGTTTTAAACGCAGGTGCGGCTAGTGCCGATGCTCCTTTGTCTGAAGGCACACCGTCAACTACTGCTTTGGCGGTGGTCGCTCCTCAGCCTTCCCTTGTGCCATCGTGGATGCCGGAAGGTATGAATTTACGACTTATGCATTAATCTTTTAACGTGTAGCTTATGTACTAACGTTATACCACTATGCTCTTTTCAGGAGTGTTCTTCGATCATCTATACCAAGTGCTGCTCCCACACTTCTCCTTCCCATCCGAGCTCGCTTCTCCCTCTAGTAGTACCGGTAAGTGCTGTCTTGATCTCTTTCGAAGGAATATAGGATCGTATCTGACTTTTCCTCTTCCTGATGGCAGTGCCTCGAATCGAAGGAGGGGACACCAGGCCCGCGCTGCCACCGGCGCCTCGGGCTTTGCCATCCGTTGCGACTGGTACAGCATATTCCTTTCCCCTTTTTATATGATCTTTCACCGACTTTTCGAATCATTGTTTGACCATGTTTCGTTTTGCAGCTATTGTTCCAGCTCTGATCACTTTTGAGTCTCGCGTTCTCTCACCGGCGGGTCCTTTCTTGAGACGCCCGTCTTCAAAGGGTGCTGTGATGAGCCTAGGTATGCTGAGCGGGTACATCGAAGAGCTCAACATGGATGCCCCCCCTTCTGCCGTAGATTTCGCTGTGGATGTTAACCCAATGTTGGCGGCGCTCGTAACTTTCCATAACGAAGGCGTCGTCGAATCGTGGGTTAACCACTGCAGAGAGATCGAGGCTCGCCTGCATCGGTTGGAGTCGACGCGCCCTTCTCCCGAGGTTTTGGCCGCGAGCGCCCAACGGACAGCTTGGCTTGAGCAAAGCGCTTCTTATCTCCGCCATTTGGAGCAGGAGGTAGCTTTACGGCTAAAGGCGCATCGGGAATCTTCAAACGCGGCCGCTTGCCTTCGTGCTGAAGTTAGGACGAATGCTGCTGAAGTGAAAGTCGTCTTTGAAGGTCTTCTCAAGTGTATATCTAGTGGGCTAGCGCTGAAGCGGAAGCTTGATGCCGCTGAGCGCGATGCCCGAGGCCAAGAAGCAGCTCAGCAGGTTGTTGGGGAACAGCTCGCATCCTTCACGCAGCAGCGGGCTCAGGTAGAGGCTGAACTGGCAGTGGCAGTTGATCAGGAGAAGGCGTGGAAGGAAGTACGCGAGCAATTGATAGAGTTGCTCAAGAAGCTTCCCTCTCCCTGAATATTTTGTATCGTTTACACACCTGTAGTTTGTATATAGCATATACGCATTCTTTATCCTTTATACGATCCGCTTTGTATTTTGATTGAATTTATGAATAAAGACACATTCTTTCTTGCAATGTCTGGTACTATTTTTTTTTCTTTTTCCCTTTTTGTTATGTTGTTTTCGATGAACCTGATCGGCGGGCAACTTAACTTCTCCGAGAGGTAGCGATGGCTTAGGTTGCAGGCTCAGGTCTGCCGCCTAAGGCTTTTCAACTCTATGAGCCGTGAGAGTCTCATAGAGACTTTTCTCCCTACGGATCGAGAGGATCTCGTAAGTGGATTTTCTCCTTAGGAATCGTGAGGATTCCCAAGTGTGGTTTTCTCTCATAAGTCGAAAGGATCCTATAAGAGAATTTCTCCCTCTTACGAGTCGAGAGGGCTCGTAAGCGGTTGTTTCCCTCTTTGTCGAGAATCGACTTCAGAGAGTGAGACCCGTGAATAGTATGCAAGAGACCATTTAGGATTGACTTGCAGGGTCCCATTGTTCAGGAAGCAAGTTTTTAAATCCTTACTGCCCGAGATATGAGTCAAAGAGGCTCTCGTCACGGAGTGTTTGTATCCGTGAGTTGAGAAGTTTTGCGAGGGATTATTTGTTTCCCAAGCGCCAAGGATTATTTGTGTCCTTGGGGTTTGAAACGAGTCGAGGGTTCCCACGGAGGCGCTGGTGGCTCTGCGAGTCGACGCGGATCAGAAGGCTCTCGTCAAGGAGTGTTTGTATCCGTGAGTCGAGGATTTTGCTAGGGATTATTTGTTTCCCAAGCGCCAAGGATTATTTGTGTCCTTGGGGTTTGAAACGAGTCGAGGGTTCCCACGGAGGCACTGGTGGCTCTGCGAGTCGACGCGGATTAGAAGGCTCTCGTCAAGGAGTGTTTGTATCCGTGAGTCGAGGATTTTGCTAGGGATTATTTGTTTCCCAAGCGCTAAGGATTATTTGTGTCCTTGGGGTTTGAAACGAGTCGAGGGTTCCCACGGAGGCACCGGTGGCTCTGCGAGTCGACGCGGATCAGAAGGCTCTCGTCAAGGAGTGTTTGTATCCGTGAGTCGAGGATTTTGCTAGGGATTATTTGTTTCCCGAGTGCCAAGGATTATTTGTTTCCTTGGGGTTTGAAACGAGTCGAGGGTTCCTACGGAGGCACTGGTGGCTCTGCGGGTCGACGCGGATCAGAAGGCTCTCGTCAAGGAGTGTTTGTATCCGTGAGTCGAGGATTTTGCTAGGGATTATTTGTTTCCCGAGCGCCAAGGATTATTTGTTTCCTTAGGGTTTGAAACGAGTCGAGGGTTTCTACGGAGGCACTGGTGGCTCTGCGGGTCGACGCGGATCAGAAGGCTCTCGTCAAGGAGTGTTTGTATCCGTGAGTCGAGGAATTTTTGTTGAAGTCACTGGCTTCTTCGGTTGAAATGAACCGTTGAGGTTTGGCTTCGTCGTCTGACGGAATCCGCTGGGAAAGTATGGTTCCTTCTTTGTTTACGCCCTTGGATTGTATACAGGGATCGATGTGATCTTAACTGTAGGGCCAAAGTTTTATCGTTTCTTCTTTTTATTTTATTTTACTTCCGCGATGCTCTATCATTTCAGCTTTTATATCGCGAAGGTCGCGATTGCCCAATCATTTCGGCTATTTTTCGCGGTGCCCAATCATTTCGGCTATTTATTTTATTTTTACTCGTTGCTTTTTATTACGAGTTGCCCAATCATTTCGGCTATTTTGCATGCATACATTTTACTTGCTGCTTTTTATTGCAAGTTGCCCCATCATTTCGGCTATTTCGTATGCATGAGCGGCCTACTGGCTTTTCGCTGTAAACATGAAATTGGACACCGATTTCGGCATCAGCACCGCTGCGACTGGGATATTACCAGGAGCGAATCATCATTTGCCTCTGTCGTTGTCGAACAAAGGAGGCTTAGTGACTAGTGTTAAGGTCCTGTCGACTAAGGCTTTTGACTTCATGAGCCGTAAGGGTCTCACAAAGGTATTTCTCCCTACAAGTCGTGAGGATCTTGTAGGTGTATTTTCTCCTTAGGAATCGTGGGGATTCCTAAGTGTTTTGTTCCTCTGTAAGTCGTAAGGATCCTACAGGAGGGTTTTCTCCTTGTAAGTCGAGAGGATTTACAAGGGTTGTTTACCGTGTGAACATATCCCTAGTCTCAGATGGGACTTGGTTAGGGAAATGTTTATTCGCGCCCGTAGATTGTGTACAAGGGTCAGTATCGAACCACTTGTAGGGCAATATCGAAAATTGTGGGGATTGCTTAAGCACAGGTTGAGGTCTCCATAACTTAAGACTTTCAAATCCTATGAGCCGTGAGGGTCCCATAAGAGAGTTCTCCTTACGAGTCGTGAGGATCTCGCAAGTGCATTTTCTCCTTAGGAATCGTGGGGATCCTTAAGTGTGTTGCTCCTTTGTGAGTCGTAAGGATCTCACGCGGGTGGTTTCTCCTTACAAGGTCGAGGGGACCCTGTAAGTGTCCTTTAACGAGGTTGCGCCCTTTCAGGTTTTCACAAACACTCGCCGGTAGTCCTGCTGTTTTTACTCACGGAGCCCTTTCGGGTTTTCATCCGCGCCCATTTTGCTTATGGACATAACGTTTTTTTTTATTCTTTTTATTTTTATATATATATATATATATATATTTTTCTTTTTTCTTTTCTTTTTTATTTTTAACGAGGTCGCGCCCTTTCGGGTTTTCACGAACACTCGCCAGTAGCCCTGCTGTTTTTACTCACGGAGCCCTTTTGGGTTTTCATCCGTGCCCTTTTTGCTTATGGACATACCGTTTTTTTTTTCTTTTTATTTATATGTATATATATATATTTCTTTTTTTTTTTTTTTAACGAGGTCGCGCCCTTTCGGGTTTTCACGAACACTCGCCGGTAGCCCTGCTGTTTTTACTCACGGAGCCCTTTCGGGTTTTCATCCGTGCCCTTTTTGCTTATGGACATACCGTTTTTTTTTATTTTATTTTTATATGTTTTTTTTTATATCTCGTCAGCCTAAGATGCTGCGGTAGTAGTTTAAAGACGTTTCGGTCTGCTATTAGTTTAAGGACATTTCGGTCCATCACGGAGAAGGCCAGCTACTGCTTATAAAGTTTGAGCTTAGGAAGATAGCGAGCGGACATAGTCGTCGTCATCTATCATTGACCTAGGCTGTGGCTCATTAAGCGTAGTATTTCTTTAGGAAGCGACCGTTTATTGGTCTGAAAGGCCTTTCGCCGTGCATGTCGATGAGTAGATAGGCTCCACCCTGGTAAACCTTATCTATGATGTACGGGCCTTCATAGTTTGGCTCGAATTTTCCTCGCTTGGCGCGATTGGGGATCATAGGCCTTTTGACCACTAGCACGAGTTCGCCTTGGCGAAATGTCCTCGGTCGGGTCAATCTTTCGTATGAGCGCGTCATCTTTACTTTATAGGCCTCCAGATTTTGTTGCGCTATGAGCCGGGTTTCATCAAGGGCGTCAAGCTCTTCAAACCGAAGGTGAGCATTTTCTTCGTCTGTCAGCTCGTAGTGGACTGCCACTCGTAGAGAGGGTAATTCTATCTCGAGAGGGAGTACTGCTTCCGTCCTAAATACCAACGCGTACGGCGTTGTGTTTGTGGCCGTTTTAAATGTAGTTCGATACGCCCAAAGAGCCTCTTGCAATCTTTCGTGCCAATCTCTCTTATTTCGTGACACTGTTTTCTTCATGATCTTCGTCAAGGTCTTGTTGAAGGCCTCAGCTAGACCGTTAGCTCGCGGATTATAAACTGAGGAATATCTCCAGTCTATATTGTGCTGCTGTGCGAAGCGGCTAATTTTATGACTTCGGTAGGCTGGCCCATTATCAGAGATGATCCTTCTCGGGGTTCCAAACCGGTATATGACATGCGTTTTGAAGAAATGGAGGATGTTCTCCGTCTTCACTTCCCTCAACGGTACCGCCTCTGCCCATTTGGAGAAGTAATCAGTCGTCGCCAAGATGAAACGATGTCCCTTGGACGATGCTGGTTCGATGGGGCCGACTATGTCAGTTCCCCACATTTCGAATGGCCAACTAGCCACTATTGGATGCAGTGGATTGGGATGCTGATGGACAAAGTCCCCATGAATTTGGCATGAGTGACATTGCTTCGCGTATTCCAGGCAATCCTGCATCATCGTAGGCCAGTAGTAGCCCATCCGCTTTATCTTCAATTTCATCTTAGGGCCTGCTTGGTGGGAACCGCAGAGTCCGTCGTGGACCTCTTGGACAACCCTTCTCGCTTCGTCAGGTCCTAGGCATCTCAGCCACAGAGAATCGAATGATCTCTTGTATAGAGTATCGTTGACGAAGGCGAAAGACAGAGCTCGTTTCACGAGCTGATGTCTTATGGACGCTTCTTCAGGCATTCGGTGGAACTTGAAGTAATCCACGAAGACTTCTCTCCAGTCTTCGGTCTTCTCATGGTCTTTTATTTGTAGGGTCGTCTGCTCAGTTGCTCCCTTTTCTTTACATGATTTTGGAGGTATTTCTGCCGGGGCGAGCACTCGACGGCTTTGTATCACGATTCTAACGTCATCGAGGTTCTCGTCGGCCAATTCTTTAGCAAGCTTGGCCAGTGCGTCTGCTTTGCTGTTTTCCGCTCGCGGTATGCTTTCCAAAGTATAGGAGGGAATTTGGGTTAGCAGTTGCTGCACTTTTTCACCGTATTTTACCAATTCCGGTTTGCATGTTTGGTAATCGCCGTTCACTTGACTGACGACTAGCTGGGAGTCCCTATATATGAGGAGGCTTTCGATTCCCATATCAATGGCGATCTCGAGGCCTGTTATCAAAGCTTCATATTCAGCTTCATTATTTGTCCTCGGCTCTGTTAAGGAGAAGGCGAAGCGCATTATTCCTCCCTGTGGAGTCACAAAGATGAGTCCTACCCCTGATTTGATCATTGGCGTATTTTGTTTGTGCTTTTTTATGGAAGATGCTCCATCGAAATAAAGCTCCCACCGGGTATCACCACTGTCGATTGCGTCAAACGCATGTCTGTCTGGCAAATCGCAATTTAAAGGAGAATCGGCAGGTATGGGATGCTCAGCAAGGAAGTCGGCGATGGCCTGACCTTTTACTGCCCTGAGAGGTTGATATGTTATCGAAAATTCCATCAAGAGCAGGGCCCATTTAGCGAGTCGCCCTGTCAATATGGCTTTTGACATTATATATTTGAGAGGGTCCACTTTTGAAATAAGACGGACTTCGTGCGCCAACGCATAGTGCCTAAGCTTTGTTATTGTGAAGATCAACGCCAGGCAGTGTTTTTCAATGGGAGAGTAGTTGCTTTCTGCCCCCAGCAGAACTCGACTTAAGTAGTAGAGTGCTCTTTCTTTCCCTTGATCGTTCTCTTGTGCCCATAATGCGCCTAAGGAACCTTCGAGGGCGGTTGTATAAAGAATGAGAGGCTTCCCCTTAACCGGAGCAGCCAACACCGGCGGGTTCTGTAGGTATTGCTTGATCTCATCCAGTGCGCCTTGGCATTTTTGATCCTAAACGAATGGGGTTCCCTTCTTCATCAGGTGGCTATAAGGACGGCACTTTCCTGAAAGGTTGGCTATAAATCGCCGTATGTATGCGAGCTTCCCTTGGAAAGACCGCAGCTGTTTGAGAGTCCTCGGCGGAGGCATTTCCATGATCGCTTTAATCTTTGACGGATCTATTTCAATACCTCGGTGTCGAACAACGAATCCCAGGAATTTGCCCGAGGAAACCCCGAACGCACATTTAAGAGGATTCATCTTCAAGTTGTATTGCCGAAGGCGTTGGAATACAGTCTTCAGATGCTCGAGATGTTCCTCGTATGATTTGCTTTTAACCACGAGATCGTCGATATAGCATTCGACGATTTCGTGTATAAGGTCGTCGAAGATCTTTGTCATAGCCCTCTGATAAGTAGCACCGGCGTTCTTCAAACTGAAGGGCATTACTTTATAACAAAATATACCAAGAGGGGTCCTGAAAGCTGTGTGCTTCTGGTCTTCTGGATGCATTTTTATCTGGTTATACCCCGATGAGCCGTCCATGAAGGAGAAAACCTCATGAGTGGATGTATTGTCTATCATTAGTTCAGTGACTGGCATTGGGAAATCATCCTTCGGGCAAGCTTTATTAAGATCCCGGAAGTCTACGCATATGCGCACTGTCCTATTTTTCTTCATCACTGGGACGATGTTGGCGATCCATTCAGGGTATTGAACTTCCTGGATAAAGCCAGAGTCTATCAGCTTTTTAACTTCGGCATTGATGCTCATTTCGAGCTCGAGCCGCATTCTTCTCGGTGCCTGTTTGATTGGTTTGACGTTTGGGGATATTGCTAGTCTATGTACAGCGACTTCTGGGTCTAGTCCAGGCATCTCGGAATAGTTCCATGCGAAGCAATCTTTATGCTGCACAAGGACGTCTTTTAACGCAGCTACCCTCTCTTCAGACAGCAACTCGCTGACGAATGTCGGTCGCGGATCATTTACTGTCCCCAACTCGATCTTCTTGAGGTTATCTGCAGTAGTATGTATTCCATCCTCCAGTTCTTTCGGAGCCGGGGGAAATTCTGAGATTACCTCATCGCTGCTATTTTCAAAGCACCGAGGAAGGCTGTTCATGTCCTCGGACTCTTCTTTTAATATTGTTATCACGTGGCAAGTGCGAATTTTCTGCCAATCCCAATGCGGAGTTGGTTCTATCCTTGTGTTTTCGGGTTCGTGCTTTTGCGGCGGCGCTACCCTCCAGTTGTCAGACAACACGAATTTGCCAAGCTGATATTGGTCCTCAACCCAATTCTTAAAGGTGAAGCAATCTTCAAGCGGATGCCCTACTACTCGATGGTAAGAGCAATAATTTGGGTTGGAGACTTCACCTGCTTGTTCTGGGTGCTTGGACTCCGGCAATGTAAGCATTTGATGTTTCAGAGCGAGATCGAATATCTTCCTTGTTTTGTTCCGAGGAAATGAGTATGCTCGACCCATTTTCTTCCTGAGGGCTAAGTCAATAACGCTCGATTCCCGGATACGTGGTCTCTTAGCTCCGCTTTGTGGTTGTCGAGCGCCTTTTCCGCCCTTTAACTCATTTCTGCCTCCGCGTCGAGCCCTTTTTGTATCAGGTTGACATGGGGCAGCATCTTCATCCCTCGCTGCCTGTTGAAGGAGACGCTGTGTCTTGGCTTTCTCATAGATTGCCATTTCACGATCGTGATCATCTCGGGCTTTCTGACTCGCATCCCTTATAAGTTTGCTCATCTGATCTTCAAACGATGGACTGGGCAGTTTTGTATCAGGAACTTTTGCTGGTTCAGGATTAGCATCCTCCCATTGAGCGTCCGCCTCTTCATCGAAGTCATACATGACATAACAGCTGTCTACTGGCTCCCGTTTCTTTGACCGGATGTACCTGAGCCCTTTCGTTTCTATTCTCCCGTTAGGCGGTTTGCATTGAGTCCCGGGAACGTTCCATACTTTGTCATGGAATTTGGCCTTTCTAACGGTTTGTTCGAAAGGTATTCCCTGGCGTTTCAGCAGTTTCTTCAAACCTTTGGTATAATATCTGGGAAGACGGATGGGTTGAAGCCTGTCGAGCGTGGGATCCGCGCCATGCCAAATTTCTTTTTCCACCTTGTTTTCTTCAGAACAGTAGAATAGGATTGCTTTCTCGCCTTTTCGTCCGGGAGGGATATAGAATGTCTGCAATTCTTCTATGCCGTTGGTGTCGAGTGAATCCAGTTCTTTGTAATGTTCAAGCGGCACCATGGTTATCTGTAGACTTCGCTCTTCATCAGCGAAAACCCGTATTGAAGGCCGAGCAGGGAATACAGCATGAACTTCATCCTCTGAATCACTGCCGAAGATCAATGAAGGAACGGATGGTCCTGGCCTGGTGGATTGGGGCGGACCCGAATAAATCATATCCTCCTCCTCCTCGGTGTCACTGCCGAAGACAGGGATGGTGGCGTTAGTTTTGTTCTCCGGTTTGTGACACCTCTCCGTGTCTTCGAAACTCGGTAAGAAGTATTTGGCATCTTCATACTTGCGAACTTCGTTCACGGAAAACGGATTCAACTCTCCCGCCACAGTGTACTCAAAGCCATCCTTGGAATACTTCATGCACTGATGCTGTGTAGAAGGGATGATATTGTACTCGTGTAGCCATGGTCGGCCGAGCAGAGCATTGTAGCACGTCTTGGCATCTATAACATGGAATTTGATGTCTGTGACGAGCAACCCGAAGCGTAGCGTCAATATCACAGATCCAAGCATTTTTTATGATTGGGAATCGAATCCGGAGATGGTGATTTTGTCTCGGGCGAGGTGTTGGATACTCATGCAAATCTCCTTTAAAACTCGCACATTGAGTAAATTAACAGACGATCCGTTATCAACCAAGATTTTACCTATCTTTATGTCATGGCAGTACCCCGAGACATAAAGAGGACGGTTGTGTTCACACGTTCCGAGGAGAAGGTCTTCATCACCAAAAGCAACGTCGGCTGTGTGCACTTCTTCTAATTCGTCCTTCATCTTTTCTTCGGCCAGGAAGGCTTGGAACTGGTCCGGATCTTGTAGGGCCTTAATTAAAGAATCCCTCACTTCTTTTGATAGTAATAGGGCATCGAGAATGCTGAGTTGTGAGGGTAGCTTCCTCAGATGCGCCAAGACATTGTAATCTACTTTATTCCTTTTTGGGGGATTCTTGGCGGTTAACTCTTCCGCGACTCGGTCATCCAAGACGATATCTTCAGAGACCTTCTCTTTCCCTTTGTCTTTCTTGCTTAAGGGTCCGAGATTCTTTTCGGGTAATGTTCGATTGCGTAGCTGTATATTTTCGCAAGCCTTTGGTTCTTCTTCTTTTCCCGAAGTGGATTCTTTGAAGAGGGGGCCAAGTTCTAGTTCCTCATCAGAGTCGCTCCCAAATGTAGGCACTTGTGACTCGGCAATGTTAACTATGTGACAATTGCCGGCAGTTCTTTCAAGCTCTTCGGTCGTGTTTCCTTGCTCCCGACGAATTTTACGTTTTTCCCGTTTAAAGCGTTGTCGATTAGCGACGTATCCTTGCTACCATCTATCGAAAGCCTTGCATTCTTGAGTGGGATGCGAGACCTTCTGATGATATAAGCAATAAGAGGGGTGCATTTCTACCACGCCAGTCATTTCTCCTTCAGAAGATGGTAGCTTCAAGCCCATTGATATGGCCTTAGCAAACCTCTTTTTTATCTTGAATTGGCTTTTGTCAGCGGTGGAGGCATCTTGCTCCAGCGGGATCATCTTAGCTTTTTCATCAAGTCGCTGGCGCTTGGCCCTTTCGAATATAGCCGTCTCGCGTTCTCGATCAGCTTTACTTTTCAATCGGGCTTCATCAAGAAACGCGCCAATCATCTCAACTGATAACCCTGGAGCTCTTGATTCGGCATTTGCCCCCAGCGTTTCAGTGCTAGAGGTCTCTTTGTCATTCGTGACCGAATGAGAGATCATATGACAGCTCGCCACATACTCCTCGGATTCATCCGATGAACTTTCTCCTTCATCTTCCTTTTGAAAGACGTGATCAAGGAAATCTTGGAGCGTTATGGGAGTTCGCGCCTTTTGGTTGTATTCATCCAGCGCGTCGATCTGCTTTTGTAGGTCCGTGCGCTTGTCGCCAGGCTTCACGGGCTTCTTAGATTTCTTCTTCTTCCTTTTTGAAGATTTTGACGGCTGGCTATGAACGCTTGAACTACCACCATCAGTCTTCGGAGTCGGTCGTGGCTTCAGCATCCCCTCAATAACCTGCGGTTCCAAGGGGTTCTTCCACTTGACCGCTGGACAAGTCTGAAGATCGCTTAGCATCCTCTTTGTCTTGGCTGATAATACAACCTCCCAAGGAGCTTCCTCTATGACGGAGCATGTTGCCCCCGGCGTATTCGTCCCTTTAGAGGTGTGGGGCTGCGGGGGATTCACCTTCCATTTGTCAGATAGCGCAAATTTGCCCTGACGGTATTGGTTCTCAAGCCAATTCTTGAAAACGTAGCAATCCTCGATGGGATGGCCTAGCACTCGATGGTAAGGACAATAATTGGGCTCGTTGACGTCGTTCGGTTGCAACGGACGTTTTGGATCTGGAAGATTTATGAGTCTGTTGCGCAACGCCAGCTCAAATAGCCTCCTCGTTTTATCTCTGGGGAAGGAGTAAGGACGTCCCATCCTGTCCTCAAGGGGTACGTATGGGCGCGTATTGTTTGGACGAGCAACCGGCTTTGAGTCGCTTGGTTGTTGTTAGGCATTAGCGACAATGATCGCTTTTCCCTTTCCTTTATCGTTTCGGGAGTCCGGCTTCGGGAGAGGGGGTTTATGGCCCATCTGGTCCATCTGCGCTAGTTTGTCGATCAAAGCCTGGAAGGTAGTCGGCTTGAAAAACATCATGAACTGCGAGATGGTCACCTGTGGATCAAGGGTTCCAACAAACATTCCCACCGCTGGAGGTTCTTCTATGCGCTGTTCGCACTTTGACCATAGATTTCGCCACCGTATAGCGTACTGAACCCATGTTTCGCCGGGTTTTACCCTGGCATTGATCAGTGCCGTCATCGGGGTACGCTCACTGGCACTTGCAAAACGTTGGATGAAGAGTAGCTCCATCTCCGCAAAGGTTTTAATAGAGTCGTTGGGAAGCTCAGAATACCATTCAAATGCCGTGTCTGATAAGCTTCCAACAAACTGGCGAAGCAAAAGCTTGTCGTCGCCGCCGGTATTACCGCAAAGAGCCCTGAACTGGGCCACATGTTGATGGGGATTGCCGGTCCCTTTGTAGACATGAAACTTAGGAATTGTGTAACCCGGCGGGTACTTGATTTGGTCATACCAGCCTGGGTACGGCCGCCTTGTTTTTACGACATGTCTGGCTTCCTCAGCCGCATGATGAACCCTTATTTGCTGGGCTATATATTCGTCCAGATCAGTCTTAGAGATTGTATCCTCTTTAGCTGTTATTAGAGCCGGTGGCGGATTTGATGCCTCCCCCTATCGTCTTCAAGAATGATTGGGAGATCTCCAGCAGGTGGATCTTGTTGAATCATCATGCCCACCATATCCTGGAACAGGAGGGCCATCCGCTGTATGTTAGCCGCTTGTTCGGCAGCCTCCCTGTCCCTCTTTTCCAGTACTCGGCGAAGGAACTCAGCGTCGGTCTCTTCCTCCTGGCGCTCATCTAAGGACGTCTCAGGGTTCTCTTTTAGCCCAGTGAGTGCAGCCATTGTAGTCATCATCTCCTGGAGCTTTTGTTGCTGCTCCTGAGCCTTGGTCACTGATAGGGTAAGCGGTCGGTGACCCGTAGAAGTGCGGCATTCCTCCTTTCCAGAAGCCATATAGACCGTATGAACCGTTATGCCCCCTGACTTGGGGCGTTTGAGTTCACTGCTTTCAAACTTCGTCGCTGACGCGGGAGCTTTCTCTGGCTTCCTTCTTTTGTGGGCCATCGAGGTCAAAGGAGCCGTTGGAGTGGGCGTCCTAGCATTTGTTGCCCCCTGCTGTTTAATGGGGCGGTTTTTGTCCTTTTCCACCTTTGCCTTTTTCTGGCGATGAAAGTGGTCTGGGTCAATCACGGAGTCTTGAACCCTCCGCCAAACTTTATAAATTTTTGATGACAGCCGTTGAGGGGGCTGTTCCTGCTTTGTCTCCAGAGCTTTTCCCACAGGCGGAGGAGATCTTTTCAATGTAGCAATTGGAGAGTTCTTTCTCACCTTCCTCAGCAATTCAAAACTGTTCCCAGTTGGAACAGCAGCGTTGACCTCTACCATCGGAGCAGGTGGAGTCAGCCCTGAGGGGGAACTGCCCCCTGCTTTCCTCACTCGTCGCCAATGGCGACGTCGCGCACGACGAGCCGTCGGGACTGGCTCGGAAATCGAGATGGTTTCTTGTTGCCCCTTGTTTGGGCATGGGGTAACTGCCGATGTCAGCCTATCGAAGACTGATGCCTTTTGACTAATTGGGTGAGGAGTGGGAACCGTCAATCTTGTGAAGACCGACTCTCTGATGGGAGAAGCCGCTTTAACGACTTCCAAAGCAGCGGCCGTTGCCCTCTTTGGGACGGCCACTTTATAGTTCTGACCTAGCCTGGTGAAGACGGAGGCTGTTGGTTTAGTAGCAGGCGACCCGTTGACAGGGGTCGTGGTAGCAGTGAGCCAGTCGAACACCGACTTCTTGTTCGCTTCCGGTGCGGATATTGGCGCAGAAAAGCTTGCAGGTGGGACCATGGTCCCGAAAAACAGGCCAGTGGTGGCCTGGGTCACCTGTTCAACCGGCAGAGCGAGGAAAGAGGCCGCTTGGGGCCCATATGTTACACCTCTCGGTGAGGTGGAGCGTCCGTTGCAGTGGCATTTCGAGCAGTTGGTGCAGTTGGAGGCCATTGAATCTTGAATTCTGCGCCAGACAAAAGACCAAATCTTAGCAACTTGAAATCCGAAGACAACCATTTAACAAACCGCGATTGGTTCGCAAAGACGACACACGAAGTGTGGAGTGGAAAGAGGAAAAGGTCCCACCGGGCGTGCCAGAATCTGTTCCCCTCCGAAAGACGGCGCACATGACCGCGATGTCCTGACGCTGGCGGTTCGGGGAAGATGCTATTTGGTTTTATCCGTCCACCTCTCCGAAGATGCCGAGTTGATTCACGGCATCGTGTATCGGAGGTTTAGACGGATGCGGCCGATGTAGCAGACTTCGTCAGATTCCCCCTCAGGGTGAGGGGTTTTTGATTGTGGGGACGCTCTTCCCTGCAGGCGCAAGCCCCTGCAGTTAATTACGATACCGCGTCGCGGTAACAACTTTCTCCTTCTCCAGAATTTCACTTCGTGTCGTGAGTGTTTGTTTTGTTTGTGGTTGCCCGTGGATTGTATACGGAGACTGAGTAATGCCGTCGCCCGTAGGACGTGGATTAGTCCAAATCCGTATTTAGTTAGATTTGGGTTTGGTGTTTTTAGTTTAAGGATGCATTAGTCGCGTTGCGGTTAAGATCAACTTAAACGTTCGTTAAGGATACGTTAGTCCTGTTTTAGACTAAGATCAACTTAACGTAGTGATTCATTTAATGTATGGCCATCGGGACTCGTCACCTCTCTGACGTCGTTGAAGGATTACAACGACAGATGTCGGAGGAGTTCAGAAATGTACCCTTGAACCAAGGTTGATTTGAGGTTTTATCATTTATTTAATTGTCTAAGGATACGTTAGCCGTATTTGGGGCTAAGATCAACTTAGACGGGACCGTTTAGATCCGACAAAAGAGCGTTTGGGCCCTATTGTGCCAGTTTAGGGACGTAGCGATCTATCGCTAGTTTAAGGACGTAGTGGTCCATCGTTAGTTTAGGGACGTTTCGGTCCGATATTAGTTTAGGGACGTTTCGGTCCGATATTAGTTTAGGGACGTTTCGGTCCATTTGGATGTGTGGTCGTTGGGACCCGTCACCTCTTTGACGTCGTTGAGGAATTACAACGATAGATGTCAAAGGAGTTCGGAGATGTACCCTCGAGCCGGTCGTGAATTGGTTTAGGGGAGCCATTTTGCTCAATCGATTTAATTTAAGGACTTACAGCCAAGATTGGGTTAAGTCCAAAAATTTTTATTTATTTTGGGCTTTGCCCGACTAGAAAATCAATCCAAACAGGGCTCTGCCCCTTTGTTATTTTGCAATTTGATTTGGGCCAGGCCCTTCTAAATAATGAGTTGCATTTGTGCAGAACCTCAAAAATTTTCCAAACAGGGCTCTGCCCCTTTATTATTTTGCAATTTGATTTGGGCCAGGCCCTTTTAAATAATGGGTTGCATTTATGCAGAACCCCAAGAATTTTTCAGATTTAAGAACAAAAGTGCATAGCACTTTTGATCTAAATTTGGATCAAAGGAAAACAAGTTTTTCTTCTTGTTTTCCCTGATTTCACAGAACCAAGGGTTCACAACAAGTGCAAGGCACTATTTATTTGTTTGTATTGAATTGTTCCCTTTTTAATCCTCTGTTCTTCAGAGATTTTTTTCTTCTTCAAAAGAAGTTTTTACCTTTTTTTTTATGTTCTTGATTAATCTTCAAGAGTTCTTTCTCTTCTCTTCTCTTTTTTTTTATGCCTGAAGTTGATTCTTCCAAGTTCATCCCCATCGAATGAGGTCTGGGGTCCTATTTATAGTGCTCACAAATTTGTTGAATTTGTTAACAAGATCTTTTCTGAGTGATTTTGGGAATTTTCCTACTGCTGTATCTTTGATCTAAAGGCAGAAGAAAATCTTCTGGTTTTGGAAAGAACAGAAAAGATTTCATTTAAATTTTCATTCTGTTTCTGCGCAACTCCTCAATGAATGACATGTGTCGTGCAGTGGAAGGCTTGCGCAACAGTGCTTGCGCAGCTGCGCAGACACGTGTCGCGCAGCAGTGCACTTGCGCAACAGTGTCTGCGCAGCTGCGCAGACACGTGTCGCGCAGCGATGCAATTGCGCAACAGTGCTTGCGCAACTGCGCAGACACGTGTCGCGCAGCGGTGCGCTTGCGCAACTGCGCAGACACGTGTCGCACTGTGAATCGCTTGCGCATTGCGCAACGCACGGAATTTGAAGCTTTGCTTCAGAAAATTTGAATTTTCAAAATTCAAATGAGCCTTGCTCAGATTGGGGGAACAAGCCCTATCTTGTAGACTTGTCCCCAGGGCTGGGCTTTACCTTGGCAAATACGACGCCCCAAGATATCTATGGCTGGCACAGGCTGGTGCGGTATCCCAACTGTAGACGGCTCAAGACGGCCCATAGGTGTCCAATCCGCCACCTCTACAGCAAAGGCAGTCTGCGGACGATCCATCAGTAAGAATGGGCGGAGAGGTTCTGTTGGCACCTCGCAAAGAAAACTTCGGCGACCGCGGATGATATGACCGTACCAGGCTCCACAAAAAAGAAGATTGGCGCAGTCCGGGTCATGAGCTCTAATCATCGCCATCACCTCTTCGTTAGATGGCGACTGAGGAAAAGCAGCTTCCAAGCGGGTGAAAGGGAAGTATGGAAGAGAAGCCATTGTTCCTGAAACAAAGGAAGGGGAAATTGTTAGTGAAGCCCACACGTGTGTGTGTGTGTGTGTGTGTGTGTGTGTGTGTGTATAAGTATATATATAAGAAGACAATAAAAGAAAACGACAAGCCACTTATTTCATGGGACCATGGGTTGCAAAACACATGGGCCCCACAAAATAAATATGGCAGCTCACTAATGATGAGGCTGAGCAATTATCATGAGAATAAAAGGAAAATTCTCAATAAATGATAAGTGGATCTCAAACATCTCTACACATTCCCTAAGGAAAACCCTATCATGAACTATGCGCAGATCAATCAAAATCCCAACTAAAACTTTTTTGGTCAAAAACAACTGGAGATCTAAATCCCAAGAAGTTTTCTTTTTAGAACTAAGTTCTCTGAGGGAATTTAATTCCTTTCGAATAGAGGAATTAAATTCCAAGAGTATTTTCAGAGCTAAGCTCTTTGGAATAGAATTAAATTCCAAAAGAAAACAAATACCATCATCAGTCCCCTTGGATCAGAAAAAATGCCCAACATTGGGGGCTTACTACCTACAGATTGTGCATTCTTAGAGTTCAGAAAGCATGAGTTTTTATTAAAGGAAAAAACCCTTGGTGTGAATTTAAAATCCAAAGAGAATTTTTATGAAAAAGTTTCTCGGTCGTTCAAGATCCTTACCTAAAAAGGGATTCTTTTTGGATAGAGTTAAACTCTGAAATTTTTTGAACAGAGAACTGAGCTCTGAGAAGGAGAATTAAATTCTCAAAGCAAGAATGAAGAAGGAAGAAGATGAAGGAGTGGAGGCGCTTCTGAGGAGACTCCTGCATTTATAAGACATGATAGGAAACGGCCACAAAGTGTCATGACCCGAAAAGTACGGAACATGACCGGCACTTAAATTACGAAACGTCTCGAGGCGTACGTAATCTAAGTAAGCCGAAAACCCAGAAATCCAAACCAAGTAAAGTAGTAGAGTGAAGGAAAAACCAATTTAAATCAAGCAGTTTAGCAATATACGCCGAAATATGCATTTTTAAAATTCACAAGTCTTTTCTAAAAATTTCGGCAGAGTTTTCTTTGTAAATACCGACCCCAAACGGGTACAAAACCTGATAAAGCATATATAATGAATAAAGACATCCCCAAGCGGGAGCTAGCTCTTCGTCAATCGACGGTCACAACCACGCAAGCAATAATAATATACAACGCCGAAGGGCGAGGATCAAAACTGAAAAGGAAACTCAAAACAGCATGAAATCCCTAGAAATACAACGCGCGACTCTAAGGTCGAAAGAATAAATATCACCGGTGTCTATCTCAGAAATAAATATATGTTTAGTTGATAGAGTTTACTAGATACAACTGAAATAAATAATATACAAGGTATAATGGTGGTCACGATGCAAGTGAACCCATCTACCAGGCAAATCACCCGGAAAAGAAGCAATGTGCCAGCAAAGCCGTAATGAAACCTGTACGGCAAAACCTGCAAGAAACTGTGGCACAACGGGGGTGAGTTGCCAACTCGTGAGTAGAAAACATCTAAGAGCAGAAATCGTATGAATAACGCAATCTTAGGCCATACGATCAATACATATAATCCTCAAAATAACAAGTCTGAAGCACGAAAAGGTTGCAATGGTAAACATCTAACCCAGGTGTAATCCCATGTGCTCGTGTCAGTACCTCAGGTAGCAATATATCATATGTATGAGATATGAATGTAAAGTAATGAAATGAATGAGACGACTGTTTTCTATTTTTAAAGAGATATATGTATGTATATAAATCGAATAATATCAATGAAATCAACAGGGAAATCCGTGTCAAACATCGACACAAAACATAAATCCCAAAATCTCAATATCTCAGGCTCCGGCTGTCCGGACTGACCTGTAACCATCTCATGACTCTGGCCGATATCCTCCGGATAGCCGACGAGTCCAAATAATATCACCGGTAGGTAGTGCTCCCCTGCCAGGCTCATCGAATACAACTCGAACTTCTTGCCCCGAGGTACTTTACCGGGCCCACCATGTACCCGAGACGGTTCATCCAACTCCTCGAATCGAGTCTCGAAATCCATCAGCAATCATGAAAACTCATGATGGATGACTCATACATCATGGGAAAACCGTACTTTTCATTTAAAAAGAGAGAGAAAGAAGTTTATAAATGTTCTTGCAGTTTTCCCCCAAATCCAGGAAATCTCAGGAAAATCCGAAATCCAATCATCAATAGCACGTAAACAGTAAATATAGGCATAAAACTCCATAATATGGCATAACGGTGAATATTAATATGCATGAAGTAGCAAGTAATAACTGCAATGTCTAAACTGGCATATAAGGCAAGTACACTAATATTATGTCGAAACTATCAGCTAACAAGTTATGTCGATGAAATAGTATTGTCTAAAGTGTACGTAACATGTCAATTACCGATGATGATGTGTGTGAGCCGGCAAGTAAGTGTACTTGGAACATACACATCATCGGTAATGGTGCTGGTGTCCTGACAGCATGGTATCAATAATGGTGTATGAAAACACAACATAAGTATGCAGTGCGAAGCGAACAACAATAATGTGCGGGAGCTGAATGATAATCACCTATGATAACTAAACTGCATTTACATAAATATAAGTCATACAATGGTGCCATTTGAAATAACACGAATCGTGGTGTTTTGCAAATAAGGCTACGGTGTTTTTTTAAGAAAAAATACGTCCTTTGAAATATCCGTAGAATCTCTTGGCCTGTCCTTTTTAAAATACCCACGATTTGTTAGTTTTGAAATAGGTAGGAATCGAATCTAGTCTAACAACTACACTAACTATAGGGCTGAGCTAACAGGCTAAACGAAAGGTAAGAAAACCGCATAACATCTGAGTCGATACATATATAAATAATAGTCGGTGATCCTGCCTCAATAGTATCATATACGATCCAAAATCTATAATATGACATTCTCAAGTCACATCAATATAAAACTCGTACGGTACATCCGTCGTACGGCCTCCCAAATCTGGGTACGGGTTAATGTCACATCTATCACACCATTCATCTGGTATCCTCTTTATCAAACATCAAGATCCGGGGTACTGACCTACGTCTAGTACAATACTGATACCATCTATGTATACATGCAGGTATATGAAACACTACGTCAAAGGACCCGCTAAAACATCATGTCGTATCTCAAATACGAACCCTGTCATATCACCGATCTCACGGCCTCAAATCCAATCTCATCGACTCATCTCATATCCCCAGTACTATCCTCAAATCCAGTATATAAACACATAGTCCCATACCAATGTGTAAATATACACATCCCCATATACGCACAGGTAAAAGAAAGAATGTATGCAAGTATGTGTGGGGGGGATGCAACCACTACTCTAGGGTTTCGCAGCTAACACTAACCAATCCAAGAACACCTAGAATCCATCTTTATCATCGATAAACTCAAATCAACATATAAAATATGTGTGTGTGTGTATACGTATTCGTATACATCACAACGAACTGCGGGGGTGCTATACGCCATCCACCCGACTTCCCCCGTAGATATAATCTACTCACATTACTTCTTGTGTGCCGATGCCAATGTCTCTATCTTCATATTCAATGTCTCGACATCACGTGGGGTACCTACACATATACACAATCGCAAATGCGCATTAAAATCACATCGGAAAACCAAATTGACACGCTAAAGGCCTATAAGTTAGAACCTATGGACCACGCTTTCAAAACCACCACCAACCCTCGATATCGTCGTGCAAACATCAGATCATCGAGTTAAAACCAAATTTCAAAAAATCCAGAATTCAAAATACGAGAAACGAAACCCCGCATCAAAACAACAACTATTGAAAATGGTCCCGGATTTTACCCTAGGTCAAATTAGACAATTTTGCATATGCCAAGGGTCTAGTTTACTGGAGATGGGCCTACAGAATAAGCCCGAACTAAAATGGTAGGACCCAGGCCGCAATTTGCGGCCATCTGGGTTAAATCTAAGGCCAGGTTAGGGAGGTAGGGGCTAGGGTTTTCATGGTAGCTTCCTAGGTGCCTGCATGTATCACTGTCCTTGCAAAATAATTTTTCAGGTCCCCGAGTGTTAGCAGATTTCTAAATACCATCGAAATTTTACAGCGGGTTTCTAAACTCATATTCCGGGGTTAAGTTTCAGGTTTTAGTCCAATATGTTATCACTAACAAGGGTTTAAGGTCACTACTAGCCTCAATTTCACTTTACAACTCAATTCAAATGCTAACCCTAACTAGAAATTTCTAAGTTCACCCAAACCACACAATATCGGTTTTAATCTAACATGGGGGTAAAAGCAAAGGAAAAACTAAGCTAAATGTTCAGAAAATACCTCATTTGGCAACTCAAGAATTTTCTTGAGTTGCCCAAAGTCCTCAAAATTTGATTTTTCTTGGTCCAATGTGCTTCCCTTGAGCTAGTGAACATTTTTAATGAAAGTGAGATGGGGTTTTGGGTTTGTTTTGGAGGTGTTTTGAGGGTTTGAAGAGGAGGGAGGAGAGTGTGCTGCCATGGATGGTGAGAGAGTGAGAAAGATGAAGGAAAATGAAGAGAGAACAATGAGCCATCACTTTGGTTTGACCCCTCATCCTCTCTCTCATGCCCACACCCCTTGCCATCATTATGTCCCCTTCTTTGACTTTTTCTTTTCTTCTCTCAAATAAAAAACCACCATGATATAAAACAAGAAGAAAGACATGATAAAAATGTAACAAACAACAACAACAACAACAACAACAACAACTGAGCCTTTTATCCCAAGCATATGGGGTAGGCTACATGAACCAACATGAGAATCACGCCGGGTCCAGCACATGAATCCTCTGTCTCCACTCACTTCTATCGAACAATATACTTTCATTGAGTCCTTTGGCAACCATATCATTTCGTATCACCTCCATCCATGTTTTCTTCGGTCTCCCTTTTGCCCTTTTGCCATTACCCATATCGAGAGTATCTATTCGTCGAACCGGTGCTTCCATAGGTCTGCGTCGCACATGACCAAACCATCTAAGCCGGTTTTCCCGCATCTTCTCCTCCACGGGTGCTACACCAACTTTTGCACGAATATCTTCATTTCGCACCTTGTCTTTTCTAGTGTTACCGCACATCCAACGAAGCATGCGCATCTCCGCTACGTGCATCTTCTGTGTATGATGCTTCTTAGTAGCCTAGCATTCTGTACCATATAATAAGGCAGGCCGAATAGCGCTCCGATAAAACTTCCCTTTCAATTTTAACGGAAAGTTACGATCACACAAAATCCTTGTTGCACTCCTCCATTTCAACCAACCAGCTTGGATCCTTTGATTAACATCACTATCGATCTCCCCATTCCTTTGGATGATGGAACCTAGATATCTAAACTGGTCGCTCGGTGATATCTCTTGCCCTTCCAATGTTATACCAATATGGTTTTGACTTCTCTGGCTACTAAATTTGCAGTGCATATATGCTGTCTTGGACCTGCTCAATCTGAATCCCCGAGATTCCAATGTTTGTCTCCATAATTCCAATTTGGCATTAACCCCTGCTTTCGTCTCATTTACTAGAACAATATCATCAGCGAATAGCATACACCAAGGGACCTCATCTTGGATAGTTCTAGTATGCTCATCCATCACGATGGTAAACAGGAAAGGACTTAATGCAGATCCTTGATGTAAACCAATAGTAATCGGAAAATCACTTGTTAAGCCACCGCAAGTTCTGACATTTGCCACTACTCCGTCGTACATATCCTTGATTATGTCAATATACTTGACGGGGACCCCCTTTTTCATCATTGTCCCCCATAATACCTCTCTAGGTACCTTGTCGTACGCTTTTTCTAAATCAATAAATATCATATGCAAATCTCTTCTCCTCTCTCGAAAGCACTCGACAAGTTGACGAAGGAAATGAATCGCCTCTGTCGTCGATCGTCCAGGCATGAACCCAAATTGGTTCTCTGTTATCTTAATATCCTTCCTTAGCCTGTGTTCAATCACTCTCTCCTAAAGTTTCATGGTGTGACACATTAGTTTTATTCCACGGTAGTTTGAGCAACTTTGAATGTCACCCTTATTCTTGTAGATAGGTACAAGGATACTTTTCCTCCATTCATTTGGCATCTTTTTTGTCTGCCAAATCTTATTAAACAGATCTGTCAGCCATTTAACGCCTATTTCTCCTAAGCATCTCCAAATCTCGATAGGAATCCCGTCAGGACCAACCGCTTTTCTTAAACCCATTCTGTTCAAAGCTTCTTTAACCTCAGTAAGTCTTATTTTACGCATGAAATCACGATTTATATCTTGAGATTGAATGACAAGTCCATCCAAATTCTTAGTAAAGCTCTCATTGAACAATTTGTCAAAATAATCTCTCCATCTTTCCTTGATATCCTCATCTCGAACTAAAACCTTCTGATTTTCATTTTTGACACACTTCACCGCACATAAGTCTCTAGTCTTCCTTTCCCGCATTCGAGCAATCCGGTATATATCATTTGCAGCCTCTTTAGTGTCTAATTTCTCGTACACCTCCTTGTAGACCTTAGATTTAGCTTCCCGAACAGCTTTCTTAACTTCCTTTTTAGCCATTTTGTACTTCTCAAATCTCTCCACATCTCTACTTTTCTTCAAATCTTTATAAGAATCTCTTTTAATTTTAATAGCAGCCTTTACATCTTCATTCCACCATGATATGTCCTTAGATGGTGGAGCACCACCTCTCGACTCACCAAGTAGATCTCTAGCTACTTTCTTGATACAACTAGCCATTTTGTTCCATGTTTTGTCTGGATCATCTTCTGACTGCCAATCCGCTTCATGTACTACACGATCTATAAAAGCCTTTTGATTACCTTCTTTCAATCGCCACCATTTAATTTTAGGCTCTACCTTACGTCTAATCTTCCTAGGTTCTCTTCTAAATCGAAAATCTAGAACTAAAAGTCTATGTTGAGTAGTTACACTCTCACCTGGCACTACCTTACAGTCGATACAACAACCTCTATCTATTCTTCTCGTCAGAAAAAAGTCTATTTGACTAGCATTTGATCCGCTCCTAAAAGTGATAAGGTGGGACTCTCTTTTCCTAAACCAGGTGTTTGCTAAGATCAAGTCATAAGATAAAGCAAAATCTAGAATCGAGTCACCTACTTCATTCTTTTGTCCGAAACCAAAACCTCCATGGATAGTATCAAACCCACTACGACTAGTACCTACATGTCCATTAAGATCACCACCAATAAATAACTTCTCTTCACTAGGTATACTTTGCACCATCTCGTCTAAATCCTCCCAGAATAGACGCTTACTAGCGTCATCAAGACCTATCTGTGGTGCATAAGCACTAATAACATTAAAGATCTATCCACCTAGAATAAGCTTAACCAGTAAAATTCTATCACCTTTTCTCCTAATCTCAACTACATCCTCAAGCAACCGTCTATCTATGATTATACCTACCCCATTATGATTTTTATCTCTACCCGTATACCAAAGCTTATAACCCCAAGGCTCTATGACTCTACTCTTTTCACCTACCCACTTAGTTTCTTGCAAACACATAATACCAACTCTCCTCCTAATCATCACCTCCACTAATTCTATTAGTCTACCCGTAAGGGAACCTATGTTCCAGGAAGTTAGACGGATCCTATGAAACCCTTGCTTATTTGTCACTACACCCGAGGTCCGATGTAGCGCGCCGTCTCTGGACGACGACCCTTGCTTATTTGTCACTACACCCGGGGTCCGATGTAACGCGCCGTCTGTAGACGACGACCCTTGCTTATTTGTCACTACACCCGGGGTCCGATGTAGCGCGCCGTCTCTGGACGACGACCCTTGCTTATTTGTCACTACACCCGGGGTCCGATATAGCGCGCCGCATCTGAACGACGACCAAGCCCTTGCATATTTAACACTACACCCGGGATCCGATGTAGCGCGTCGCTGAGTAGGGGACGCCCCAACGATATTCTTATTATGGTTCATGTCATAGAATGTGACAAAGTTTTACGTTGGCTGTCACAAGCCTACCACAACCCTCACCCTTTCTCATCCGGACTTGGGACCGGCAACGGTGGGTTTGTGATAAAAATGTAACAAGTGTAAAAAAAAAGACATGTGCACAGAACACGCTTAAAATCCGATTAGCGATTTTTAATCGCGATTAGCACTAAATTAGTGTCAAATAACACATAAACTCTCATAATTTGCATGAAACTCATAAAGCACCTTCTTTTTAATAATTTCCATAATTTTCCAAATTTTCCCCCATTTATCGGTATTTAATTATACCGAAATATTAAAATATTCATTAAAATTAATATTAAATTATAAAAATTCTCAAAAATAATATTTTTATTTTTCTGAAATGTTACACAAAGGTTACAGCGTTGCACTCACGTGTAAACACGTGAGAACAATGCTGTAGGGGCATTTGTTCCCTCATGGGAACTGAATAAAATCAAATAAAGCAGCAAGGAAAACCCCAAATGGGGCATCACGTGCTCACACGTGATGATGCCTCACGTGCAAACACGTGACCTTTTATGGGTAGATTCTATCTGTGTCTGAATGCGTAAATTGATAAAGTCACGTATCCACACGTGATGGGCCCTTGAACCCACTGAATTAATAGAATTAAATTCTAAATTAAAGCAGCGAGGAAAACCCCTAAAGGGGGGTCACGTGCCCACACGTGACCAGGTCTCACGTGAAAGCACGCGACCTTTTATAAGCAAAGCCTATAGACGCTGAATAAAGTAAGCAATTGGAAATGCCTAAATCAGCGGGGTCACGTGCCAACACGTGATGGGCCCCTGAACCCTCCGAACTAATAGAATTAAATTCTAATCAGATGTTTAATCAGTAAGGTCACGTGCCAACACGTGATGGGCCCCTGAACCATCTGAACAATAGAATTAAATTCTAATTAAAGCGAATCAAAAAGCTTAATTGGAAAAGTATTTCCCTAGATCTTTCCAAACAAAAAGATTGCACTCTGTAAATTGGAACACCGTTAGATTAAAAATCCAATGGTGATTAAAAAAAATCACTAATTTATAGAAAGATTCTGCACAAGGAAATATTTTCCTAAAATTTACCAGGAACAACAAATAAAATATTTTATGGATTAAAAATCCAATAGTGAATAAAATTCACCAAATGATATAAAAGATCATGTTGGTTATAAAAAATCAATCAAAATCTCTCAATGAGAGATTGGCTGAACAAACTGATTCTTTTATCTCTCCTATAAATAGAAACCAAGAAGGAAGAAAACAAAAAGAGGAGAGAATATACAACAACAGAAAGAGAATACATAGGAGAAAAGAGAATTTAATTTTCCAGAGAGAAAAGAAGATCTCTTCAGAAAAGAAAGAAACCCTAGGTAAGAGAGGAAAAGAGATCGTTCTATAAGATCCCACAAAATAAAAGAGAATTTAATTCTCAATCTAAGAGTTTAACTCTTCTGAATAAGAACTTAGTTCTTCCTTTGGTTGAAAATCTGCAGAAACAGATCTCCCCATAAATTGAGAATTTAATTCTCATCAGGGAGATTCTGCCATGCAGATCTAAAACCTAAGGGAGGACCTAAGTTCAGAGAATTCTATTCTCCCACAAAGCATATCGGAATTTAATTCCGCCAACAAAGATAGGGTTTAACCCTTAATATAAGAACTTAGTTCTTCTTCATGGTAATAGATCTGCGGAAGCAGATCTCCCCATAAGTCGAGAATTTAATTCTCATCAGGAAGATTCTACCATGCAGATCCAAAACTTAAAGGGAGAATTGAGTTTAAAGAATTTAATTCTTTCAAACACATAGGAATTTAATTTCTCTAAATAAATAAATTAGGGTTTAACCCTATAAAAGAATTTAATTCTTATACAAGGGATTTATCTCTCTATGTACGTAAAAGGATCAAGTATCCAACATGATCACGTGGTAACATGTGACCCCTCCCCTCCAATGATCAAAAGAGAACGAATAAAATTAGGTCGCGTGCTCCCACGTGACCCTTGAACAGACTTTTCAAAATAAAAAGGGCAGAATCGATTTTGGGTGGCTCATGTGTCCCCACGTGACCCCTGACAAACACCTCTTTAAAAAAGAGAAAATGGGGTAAAACTGAGGGCTTAATACCCAAAGCATTGGCACCATCACGTGTCCACACATGATGGTCATAAAAATTAAGTGTTAAACACTTTCTTGCATATTCTGAGAATAAAATAAAGGAAGTCTGGCCCAATACTCAAGCGCCTCACGTGACCCCACGTGAGCACCTTTTTTTAGTGTTTAACACTATTTTGTGCACTTCATCCCTAGTGTTTAACACTATTCTAAGTGCATCACGTGGGAGCACGTGATAGCCGAGTGTACTTTAGTGTTTAACACTATATTCGAGCCAATCTTAGCCTAAATTAGCTAAGTCTTTCAGAGGCAGGACCCCCTTTTTTGACTGAACCTCAAATACACTCTTTTCTCCCAAAATTGATCATCTCATATGACATTCAAATCAAAATTTAGAGCCTTTTAACCAACATTGGTTCAAGGGTACATATCTTCATACCTCTGATACATGTCGTTATAATTCCTCAGCGTCTTCAGAGAGATGGAGGGTCCCGATAACCGATAACTTTTGGTGCATCCCCAAACAGTTGAATCAAAACCAAACAGACTATGACGTCTTTAAACTGGACCGTAATGTCCCTAAGCTAAGCTCTATAGACTATGAGATCCTTAAACTCATGGACTATGATGTCCTTAACCTCTATGGACTGTGGGGTCCCTAAACTCATGAATTATGATGTCCTTAATTTTTATGGACTGTGAGGTCCCTAAACTCATAGACTATGATATCTTTAAACTTTATAGACTATGACGTCTTTAAACTGGATCGTAATGTCCTTAAACTAATTATGGACCGCAATGTCCCTAAACTAAAACAATAGAGCCCAAATGCTCTTTTGTCGGATCTAAATGATCCTATTAAGTAGATCTTAGTCGAAAATGAGACTAACGTATCCTTAACAACCATTTAAGTTGATCTTAGTATAAAATTAGACTAACGTATTCTTAACAAACGTTTAAGTTGATCTTAGTCTCAAATGAAACTAACGCATCCTTAAACCCAAACCAAAACCCAAATCTAAGAAAATACGGATTTGAACTAATTCATGCCCTACGGGCGACAACATAAATTAGTCTCCGTATACAATCCACGGGCAACCAAAAACAAAACAAACACACACGACACGAAGTGACCATCTGGAGAAGGAGAAAGTGGTTACCGCGATATGGTAGCGTAATTAACTGCAGGGGCTTGCGCCTACAGGGAAGAGCGTCCCCACAATTAAAAACCCCTCAAATGAGGGGGAATCTAACGAAATCTGCTACATCGGCCGCATCCGTCTAAACCTCTGATGCACGGTGCCATAAATCAACTTGGCATCTTCGGAGAGGTAGACGGATAACACCAAATAGTATCTGCCCCCAAAATTCAGACCAGACGTCCCAACGTCCCAGTCGCGTCTTTCGGCGGTAACTCGCCCTTGCTCGGTTATCCCCGGCTGGTAGTTCCCTACCCTACAATGCCAGGGATCGAAGCCCTCGCCAAGAGGCGGCCGAGCGGCTATCCTGCTCGACTATCCCCGGCTGGTGGTTCATGATTGATAGAATTTAAAGTTAACCGCAATCAAGACGGTGTCGTTTTGCAGCTAGCCGGTTGAGCATGGGTCGATTCACAGGGAGACGGAGCGTATATTGTTCTTGCCGTAACGAGTTAATGCGCGAGGCGGATTGTTCTTTATCTACCCTAAGTGTTATATGCAAGTATAAAGCTTATTAGGAAACGATAGGATGATGTAAGTTAATGGATTCTGTATTCAAGTCCTTTGAGCCAAACTTAACGATTGAAGCTAGAGCAATCGGCAACAACATGGATTAGGGGATTTAAGCACGGTATTCATGGAATCCGGCTTATTAACCCTTGTCCTTCCTTTATTGTCTCTTGCCTTCGCTTCCAGCCAAATCGAACGCAACCGGTCGCGGTTAGGAATCACCATTACCTTGGTAGGGTAGGGTGCCTAACGGAGCGCTTGCGTAACGTTTGGATGGAGTTCAATGGAAAATACGGGAAAAGAAAATGAGCAAAGAAAGCTTAACCTACATTATCATATTTATTCCTAACAACACCATATTAACAACCATTCACAAAACAAACCAAAAAGAGAGAACAAAAGAGAAGATAAACAAAGAAAAGAAAAGATCATTACAAGTAAGTAAAGGGCATGGTAATAAATTGCAAGTAAAGCATGTAATTAAAGTGCAAGAAAGTAAAGAACAAGTAATGAAAGAGCAAGTAATAAAAAGGGCAAGAAAGAAAGATTAAGAACCATGGAACCAAAGAGCACGATACAAGCCATAGATTCAAATACCTAAACTTAAACTTGCAAGCTCAATTAAGAGGTTGCAACATCAAGTGAAGATAAAGAACCCAAGAGAAAATGAAGCACAAAAGAGAGAACTTTATTAATCTTCAAGAAGATACAACCCTTGAGATCAAATACCAACCCTTAAACCTTCAAGCTCAATGAAGAGGTTGAAAGATAAAAAGAAGGCAAGGATCTCAAGGGGAAGCTATGTACAAGAACTAAAGAAACAAAAAGAGTTACAAAATGTATGGCAAAACTTGGACAAAGTGAGACCCTTGAACCCTTGCCCACTGCCTGCTATATATAGGCACAAAAGAAAATAAAATAAAAAATAAAAATAGGGCTGCGTGGCAGCAAGGAGGGCTCCACAGAAAGATGGAAGCAGTTGGGAGCAGGGGGGCCGGCGAGCTCGGCTTGGGTGAGAATGTGCTCGGGTTAAATCCGAGCACATGGGCTCGTGCTTGCAGTGTAGGCTTGTGTTGTCCCCAATATCACACTGGTGATGTTTGCTTAGTCTAAAATATCCTGGTTTGTCTTCAGAGTTTTGGAGGGAACTTTGATGATACAAATCACATCACACCTTTATGCATTGAATGCACCATTAATGCACATCACACCATGCCACTTGCTCCCTGATTCATGGCTGCCCCATCATGGTCTATGCTATCAAAGAGCTAGTGCACAACTTGTCATGTGTTGGACCAAAATGTGTGTACACTAGTTTATTTACAAAAACTCTTTAATTCTTGATCGGTTTGTAGTTATGGTTGCAATGTCAGCTCACAAATGTAATATCCGTGATTCTGGATGTATTTCTAGTATTTTTTCACGGATACATGTACTCTGATTACTGAGCAAACACCGGTTAATAGTACCGATATATACAAAAAATAGATAATGAATGAGCGGTACTAAAATGCAATATTCTGGTATGAACATTTCACTACCCCACGACGCCAGGGATCGAAGCTCACGCCTAAGAGGCGGCCGAGCGGCTACCCTGCTCGGCTATCCCCGGCTGGTGGTTCACTACCCCACAATGCCAGAGATCAAACCCCTCGCCAAGAGGCACCGGGCAGTAACCCTACTCGGCCCGTCCTTAAGGATCAAAGCCCTCGCCAAGAGGCACCGGGCAACAACCTTGCTTGGCCCGTCCTTAGCAGGCCCTTTACGGCCCCTCCCGCGCTAAGGATCAAAGCCCTCATCAAGAGGCAACCGGGCTCTCCCTTACTCGGTTATCCCTGGATGGTATCTCCCTACCCCCACAACGCCAGAGATCAAAACCCTCGCCAAGAGGCACCAGGCAGTAATCTTGCTCGGCCCGTCCTTAAGGATCAAAGCCCTCGCCAAGAGGCACCGAGCAACAACCCTGCTTGGCCCGTCCTTAATAGCCCTTTACGGCCCCTCCCGCGCTAAAGATCAAAGCCCTCGCCAAGAGGCAACTGGGCTCGCCCTTGCTCGGTTATCCCCGGTTGGTAGTTCCCTACCCCACAACGCCAGGAATCGAAGCCCTCACCAAGAGGCGGCCGAGCGGCTACCCTGCTAGGCTACCCTCGGCTGGTGGTTCACTACCCCACGACGCCAGGGATCGAAGCTCTCGCCTAAGAGGCGGCCGAGCGGCTACCCTGCTCGGCTATCCCCGGCTGGTGGTTCACTACCCCACGACGCCAGGGATCCAAGCCCTCGCTAAGAGGCACCGGGCAACTACCCTACTCGGCCAATCCTTAGCAGGCCTCTCACGGCCCAACCCGCGCTAAGAATCAAAGCCCTCGCCAAGAGGCCCTAAGTAGCAACAATGCTCGGCCAATTCTTTGGAAAGCGCCGACCTTCCTGCAACAAAGGTTCCTCCAAACTGATTAAGTAAACGATCACTACCTCGACTCCGGGGGCTAGAGGACACCGACCTTCTTTTACAGCGGTTAACCGACAAGCACTCGAAGGGCGATTGTTATCTCAAACATGGGCCATCGACCTGCGGCCTAACGTCTGATCGAGGTCAGAACTGACAAGCTCAAGTGCTCACGCAGGAAAAGAATTGTAACGCAGAAGAAAAAGACCAAGTTTCATTCAAACTTCCAAAATCTTTTACAAGGTACTCTGGGCTCCCCAGCCTTACTAAATTACCCAGAGGCTTACAAAAAGATAGAGAAAAAGGAAAAGCCAAAAAGTTCAGGCCGCAAGCCTCGCCTAAATCTCACCTCCTTCACTACCATCTGCCGGAGGCATGACCACCGTAAGTGGGACCCGAGCGTGGAGCTCACCGTCGGCAAACTCCGAAAACTGCGCCTTGACGGCGTCGAGAGCTTCGTGCCATACAATGGCAGAGGCTTCGCCGAGATCGAAGTAAAACTGGTCCGACCCCTTGTAATCGGCCACCGCCTTTTGAGCTCGAACTTCGGCAACCTTCACCGCCTGAAGCGCAACCTCGGCATCCCGTCTGCTGGCATCCCTCGCCCTCATCACTGCTGCATAGAGATCGGCCAGCTCCGCCAACTTAGCCTCGATGACTCGGTAGGACTCACTCAGCCGGTGATAGGACTCCCAGCACTTTGAGACGGTGAGCTCCCCGGTGACCAATTGGGCTTCGATGACGGCCATCCTCACCCTCTCCAGATGCAGCTCGAGTCGCAGGTCCTCGGCCTCCGAAGAAGGCACCCCCGCCAACCTCCTAGCATGGGCGGTCTCCTCGGCCTCCATGCGAGCAACGAGGGCGCAGTGCTGAAGGACCTAATGAGAAACAACAGAGAGACTTAGAGACGCTTGAACTGAGAAAATGGCACTCAGAATAACACATAAGAGAGTACGTACCTACACCGCCCCCTAAGCTTTAGCTGCCACTTAGGCCCTCAGGGCCCCCCGCGGAATCTTGCCTCCGGCCGACTCTTCCATATCAGCGAGCAGGCTGGCAGCAATGAAAATCCTGGACAGGACTACGAAACAGGCGTTCCCCTCCTGCACAGGAATCCCCTCAGGAATCTTAGTCGGTGGCGCGCGAGAAACCATCTTTTTCCTTTTAAGAGAAACCTCGTCTTCGTCCTCTCCCGCTTCCCTCGCCGGGGGGTTGGGGAACCCGCGGATGCCTCTGGCCATTGCCGCGACAATCATCGGGGGCTTGGGTCGAGGTGGATGGCCTCGTCGCCGGCGACTCCCTTGGTGCGGAACTCAGGTCGGCCCGAGGCACGGCCATGCCCCCGGCTCTCTTCTGGGACAGGGCACCTAGGGCAACAAGAATCCTGGATCGGTCCATTTGTTCTGCCAAAGGGGGAAACAGGCTCAACTCGGAAGAGGAAGAAGTAGAAGAAGAATCTACGAGGGGCTCCCTAAACTCTACACGCACTACA